>CM051835.1:34972330-36386374 GCA_028451465.1 Erethizon dorsatum | reverse complement strand
TGTCCCACCCACCTGGTAATTCAGTCTGTTTTGCTCAAGGGGAAAAGCAATGCCTGTGACCTGGCTCCGGCCTTCATCGCTAAACTTTTCTGTAACTTTTCTGTAACGGACCAAGCTGTCTTCTGTGTCCTGAGCTAATCTGGGCTCCCTGAACATGTGATGCTTTCCAGATACTCAGTTTTCCCGGGACTGTTGCTGAAAAGACCCTCATTTCCCCCTTTCAGCTGTCTTGACTCCTCCGTGGAAATCCACTGGTATAGATTCATGGGCTTGCTGCTGGACTCGAAACTGACCCTGTTGGTCTGTGTGTTTGGCTGTAGACAAGAATCACACTACTTTGACTATTGTCACTTTGCAGTAAGCTTTGAAATTGGGAAGTGTGAATTCTCAAACTTTATATGCAAGATTAGTTTTGTGTCCCTGGCATTTCCATATGAATCTTTGGGTCTTTGGATCAGCTTCTTAATTTCTGCAAAAAGACACAACAGGGATTATGGAAGAGGTTCGGCTGAATCTGATCAGTTTGGGGAGTATTGCCGTCCTAGCTGTGTGTGTGTGTGTGTGTGTGTGTGTGTGTGTGTGTGACGATATATACTTCTTTTTGGTTGTGCTTCATTGAACCCTTGGACATTATACAAGCACTACCGTTGAGCCGCATGCCCAGTCCTGTCTTAGCAATGTTACTCTTCCGATCCATGAGTATGGAGAGTGTTTAAAGTCTTTGCTAATGGGGGCCGGTGAGATGGCTCAGCGGCGTAAGCGCCTGCCTTGCAAGCGCAAGGGCCCGAGTTTGACTCCCGGATCCCACATACGAAAAAGGGGCCGGTGATATCGCTCAGCGGCACGGGTGCCTGTTGGCACGCGAGGTCCTGAGGTCGTCCCCCCGGTACCCACAAAAAAAAAAAAAAAAAAAAAAAAGTCTTTGCTAATGGAACTTTCCAGTGTATAATTCCTTTTTTTTTTTTTTTTTTTATGTGGGTACCAGGGGTCAAATTCAGGACCTCACGCTTGCCAGCAGGCGCCCGTGCCACTGAGCAATATCACCGGCCCTTTTTTTCCTTTTGTATGTGGGTACCGGGAGTTGAACTCAGGACCTTGCGCTTGCCAGGCAGGCGCTCATGCCGCTGAGCCATCTCACTGGCCCTCCAGTGTATAATTCTTGAACTTCTTTTACTAATTTTATTCCTAAGAGTTTTTTCTTTTCTTTTTTATAAGTCTAGCTGAAGGCTTGTCAGTTTTGGATTGTCATGTTGTTCTCTTTCTTCACTTCATGTAGCTCCACTCTAATCTTATTTGCTTTGTTTTTAATTTATTATTGTTGTTGTTGCAGAATTTGGTATTGACCTGGGGCCTTCCTGATGAGCTACATCCCCAGCCCTTTAAAAAATTAAAAAAAAATTTTTGAAACAGGGTCTAGCTAAGCCACTCAGTTGCCCGGGCTGGGCTTGAACTTTTGATCCTCCTGCCTCCATCTTCCAGAGTGCTGGGATTACAGGCATGTGCCAACATACCCAGCTTCCTTCATTATTTTTGCTTTAACTCTAGTTTGTTCTTCTTTTTTCTTGTTTCTTTTTTTGTTTGCTTTTTTTTTTTTTTTTTTTTTTTTTTGAGATAGGGTCGCTATGTAGCCCAGGCTGGCCTTAAACTCACTATGTAGCTCAGGCTGGCCTCGAACTCACAGCAATCCTCCTGCCTCAGCCTCCCAAGTGCTGGGATTACAGGTGTGCACCACCACACCAGGCTTTCTTGTTTCTGAAGGTAGAAGTTTGGTTTATTGATTTGAGATTCTTTTTAGAGATAGCCATTTACAGTTAGAAATTTCCCTCCAAGTGCTGTTTTAATTGCATGCATAAGTTTGACATGTGTGCGTTTTCATTTATTTCAAAGCTTTTCCTAATTTTCCTTGTTATTTCTTTGTCCCACTGGATATTAAATGTGTTTTAATTTTTACACACTGTGAGTTTCCCAAATTTATTTCTATTATTATACTTTTATTTCATTTGGTTAAGAATATTCTCCACATCGTTTCAGACTCACTGAGGCTCCTCTGGAGCCTAGCACAGGGTTATTCGGAGGTGTCCCGCACACGCACAGAGCGTCTGCTGACTGACACGTCAGGCCTGGTCAGCTTGTACTGCTGGCTTCTGTCTGGGCCTCTATAACAAAACTTCACACTTTGTTAGGTGGTTTATAAGCACTGGGGCAGAATGACATGGTGGAGAAAAGCTGTTTACCACGCGGTGGCCAGGAAGTGGAGAGAGAAGGGTGGAGGCAGGATAAGGATGCTCCCTTTCTGGTCTCAGCCATGGCGCCCTGCCCCTTCTGGCCAGGCTCCACCACTGAACACGACACCTCTGGGGGACGTTTTAGATGTGCACTATAATAATCATCTTAAAGTAAAATGATCTAGTTTGGATTAATAGCCAACTTAATATCTATAGTACGTAAGACTTTGCTGACTATATTTAATGTTATACTCCTTTCTTAAGAAAAGTAAATTGTTAAATATGATACATCTGTATACCTTTTAAGAACTTGTCATAATAATTGTATGTCAAGCTATGTGTTTCTTCAAAGATTTTAGTGTAGTGGAGGAGAAAGCATACATTTGTGAGAAGTCCAAAGGCAGTGAAACCTGTGAACACCAGTTCAAGGCAGTAACAGAGGCGACATCTGTAAATAGGAAACGCAGGTAACTCAGTGACAAGGAGTGCAGAAAATCCAAGCTGACATGGGACCCAGGACCCCAGTTCTTCAAGGAGGACCTCACGGAATCGGAATTCCATGTTAGCGTGTGGGAGCGTAGAGACTCGGTGAGATGTAAGGAGAATAAATGTGAGCTCCATAAAAGCAAGCTCGCTTTCGTCTTGTTGGTGAAATGGCGCCGAGCTCCTTGCTTACTTCTGTACCTTGCTTGACACTGTAGATGTTCAGTAATTATTTATCGAATGCTCCAGTAATGAATTTGGTTGAATAAATCAGTGAAGTGTGGAATGGAGATTCAGAAGACAGAACACACACTCCAGAACACCTTGGATCTTTTGCTGGTGATAAATGAGGAAGAGCAGAGAGCAGAATCGTTAAACCACCTGAATAAGAACTGACTCTTTGTAAGGAGGGGGCAGTTGTTGGTATCATCAGGGCCTTGAAATTTCTGTTAATTTTCAAGAATCAAGGAATGCCTACTGTTCACTTTTACTGAAGAACACCCGCACCTCTATCTGAACTTTCATCTGAATAAGGACACGCTGCAGGTTTGCATATTTTAGTACTGGCATAGCAGAGCAGCAAAATGAGAGGAAGGATGATAGAAATGTTTCTTTACAACACGAACGTGGCTTTATTTTTATTTTGCTTTCTTAATTTCCCTTATCTAGTCTTTGGCTTTCCGGGGCAGTCAACATTAGAAAGTTTGAATAGTTCCAAAAATATAACACAGGAATACTTATTTTTAAGGAGTTAAATGTTTTTATGTTAACTCGTTGCTAAAGGGCACGGTGACTCTGGTTAGCATTTACCTTAAGCAACCTGCCGCGCTCTTCATTTCTTTGTTCTTAGGAGTCCCACCAAGCGGCCGAATTTGAGGCTACAGCCTCTCGGGGCAGTGGCAGAGCCAGCAGAGGGAGCAGCACACGCATGCTTTGATTTCTGGGCTGAAACAAAAGGAAGAGAGGATCCTAGAACTCAAACACTCTAGACCAGGACAGGTTCCTCGAGGGAAGAAAGTCTGGGACTGTGATTTGGGTTATCGGCAGGTATTATTTTCTATAAGGTGTGAGCAGAGCTCTAGAGCTCCTTTATTACTGTTGGGGAATGTTGAGAGGATCCTGCACAAGGACTGTTCTGTTTTCCTTCTTGTAGCATAAAGTCATCTGGGTGTTTGTACCAAATGCACAAAAAGCTGGCCCGAGTAAACCTCGCAGGATTAGGTTCAGGGTCCAAGGCAGCTTGTGCAGTGGTTGAGCATTTTGCTGACCCTCGAGACCTTGATGTGGCTGCAGAGTGGGAGCTGGGGTGGAGCATCCAGTGCCCTCCCTGCACTCTCTCCCCTGCTGACCTCTCTCACCCACCGGCTCCGCAGCGCTGTCCTTCTTTAGCACACTGCGGGGTTTTGCTACATTCTGTTCATTCCTCTTCCTTCCTAGTGCAGATCATAGGCTTATGTGGGCAGCCTTGCTCAGCTCTTGCATAGAAATAAACACCGTGGTGTTATCAGCCACCTTTGCGGCACTTCTTTTGGATCTGATTCATTTGTCAGTTACTATGGGGTTATCTCCTCTATTTCTCAAACACGTGTTTAACTTTCTCCCTTTCATGTAGCATTTTTCTTGTTTATGCCTTCTCTCTCCGGCTGGAAGGTATATTAATACCTGTGGCTACTAGGATCCTGGTCTTCCAACTAGCAGTCAAGGTCTTTCTCATTCGCCTGAAAGTATTTTAAAGAAGAAAGTTAGAGAAATTCAGTACCAGCCAGCAATTCCCCCTCTAGCCTTCTAAAGAAAGAAAAAGGGATTTGTGTTTGGGATTGAATTTATTGCCTTCTTTTCTCTGATGGAGTGTGGTAAATGTCTAACCTAATCTTATGTTAACTTTTTCAGTGTCACTCTGGATTGAAAATTGAGAATACTCTTGTGTTGCCCTTCTCTGGCTCTTTTTTGCTGTCTTCTTTAGGCCATTTTTTGAAGGGTGCACATTCTTTGACAGGTCGGGATCTACCCTGTATTCATTGCAACTGAGAACACTTGGAAGTGAGAATTCAGTCCAATGCTCACTTACTAACTAGTCCCCGATCACTCCCATGGGACGTGCTTTGTGTGCGGGACTAACCACCAGCTAGTCTCCATTTCTCCTGCTGCTCAGCCTAGCCTTGAACTCCAGGACTTGAGTGATCTTCTCCCTCCCTGTGACATGTGCACAGGCACATGTCACCGAGCCTGGCCTCTTGGTCATTTTTTTTTTTTATATGCGGGTACCGGGAGTCGAACTCAGGACCTCATGCTTGCCAGGCAGGCGCTTATGCTGCTGAGCTGTATCACCGGCCCTCATTTATGTATTGGGAATTTCATGTTCTGTTCTAGTTATTTTGAAATATATCATAGATTATTTTAATCAATAATTACCCTGCTGTGCTAAAGAACCAGAAGTGATTCCTCTGCTGTTTTTCTGGTGTCCCTTACAGAAGTTTTTTCCATCCTACTCCAGCCTTCCTCAGTTTCTGGGACTACTACTCCACTCTGTTCTTCAGCAGATTGATTTGCTGGTTTTCACCAATGAGGAAGAGCATGTGGGGTTTGTCTTCCTGTGTCTGGCTTATTTCACTTAACACGATGTCCTCCGGGTCCATGCATTTTGCTGCAAATGACAGGACCCATCCTTCTTTATTGCTAATATTACTCCACCGTGGCTATACACACCACGCTTCCTTTATCAGTTCGTCTGTTGATGGGCACGGAAGCTGCTTCCATCTCTGCTATTGTCGGTAGTTGCACCTCATCCTTGGAAAAATATTTTTCCAATATTTTATTGCAAAAAATTTTAAATGCAGAGCAATGTTGAAAGAATTTTATAGTGAGCACACTCATACTTGGATTTATGACTGATATTTGGAAAGGACATCTGCTAGACGCAGGATGTCGGGTTGTTGGTTATTTCCTTTCCTGCAGGGCCGTCTTCTCACTTCCCGTGGAGGGATACTGAGAGGCCAACCGTCAGTCTTATGGCCTTTTCTCTCTCATTTACTTTTGCTCTCTGGCTCCTTCTAAAGTTCGTTTTCTTTGATACTCTTTCATGTCACAATGATACGTTTAAGCTATCTTTTATTGGGTTTCTCTGAGTACCATAATCTGAGGATTGATATCTTTCAGCAATCCTGAGAAATCTCAGCCATTTTCGCTCTTAAATTTTTTTAAAACATTTGAAACTGACAACAATTGCATCTAAATGGCATACAGTGTGATGTTTTGCTATAGGTATACATTGTGAAGTTGAGCTAGTTACCCTGCTCATCACCTCATATAATTTTTTTGTGGTGAACATTTAAAATCCCACTCTTTAACAGTTTTCAAGGATACAATACCATATAGTCATTATCTCTTTAAATTGTGTCTGTCTCTGTTTCATTCTCTAGTTCTTGCCCAACTACTTTTAATTATGCCCTTGGGGTTTTCTGGACTCTCAAAGTTCTGTAAATCAGTACTGCAGACCTGGAGTAGGTCCACCTCGTGGGTTTGAACTCTTCGGGAAGATTTTTTTTCTTGCTCTCTCTTCTCTTTAGCATCAAGGATGACACAGACATGTTTACTTGCCGTCTTTTCTCTGTGTGGTGAAGTTTAGGATTAACTCCCTCACAGGGCAGTTGCTATCCGACCTGCTTTCTGTCTATTTCCTGCCGTGGCTAGCCTTGGGCCTCAGGGGCTGTCTCGGTGCACCTTCCTGTCACAGACCTGAAGGTAGACGCTCTGGGAAGGTACAGGAAACTTAAGGGAAAAGTCACATTGGACAGCTGCATGCTCCCCCTTTCCCAAGAGTTATCGCCAAGTTTGGCATTTTCCTACTCCTCTTCCTAAAGAGATGTTGGCATCTCTTGTGCACAGAGTTTCTAGGTGGACTTGGGAGGTTAAAATGGGCAAAAGAGATGGGAGTCATTTCAAGATCATAATTATCAGAAAATGAAGAACAAGGAAGCCTCTTCCAATCAAACGCTAGATCTTCAGGGGCCAGAGATTCCTGGATGCAGCCCAAAGTTACTTGACCTTGCCCTTTGATGAGGAAATGGTAAACTTTTGGAAATGCTCTGTAGTTTAGATGTGCCTGTTCAAATTGGCATAAAATCTCCATACAGAAAAATGAGGCTCCATAAATAGAAAGTTAATTAGAAAGTGTTATTTCTGCTCTAGGCATCTTTCTAAGCATACGAAAACCTCTTTTTCTATTTCTTTCATATCCAGTTGACTTTTTCAGGACCAGATGTAATCTCAAGCCTTTTTCCATCCTAATTGTTAGAATTGTGTTTAAAGTGGCTAGAACTGTGCATGCTATTTTTGGCAGCAATAATTTGTAAGCTCAGTCCTATCACTTGTCAGCAGTACTTAATAGTTTCGTAAATATTTTGGGATGTCTCGAGTATTACCACTTGACCATTTCTTTTAGTAGCTCGGGCAAATAATATTTTGACCATCTTAAAATTTTTTTTTGTTGTATGTTATTGTTTTGGGATTTTTCAATGTGTGTGTTGGCGGTTTAATGAAAAATTCGCTTCATGAAGATTTAAGTAGTCACATCTTTATGTCTCCTTAATATATGATTCAAAAGAGACACATAAGTACCAAGAAGAACTGTGAGGGAATCAATGCTTTAAACAAAAAGTGGGCTGGATTGCTAGGATGGCTATGTGCTCTTTATACTTTTAAAATCATGGAACCATGAATTTCCTCTCGATTTTTAGTTAGACCTTTCATGTAACAAGTCAGTAATTATGACATCATTATTTTTATAAGCATTGGGCACATGCATACTTGGACAGAAACATCTTATTCTTTTGAGAATTTATTTAACTGTAGACAATTATTTTATTACTTCATCTTGTGTGGTGTCAGCTCTACATTTATATTCAAAAAGTGATGAACAGGTGGGTGTGATGGTGGAAACTGTAATCCCAGCCAGCATTTCTGGAAGCTGAGGCAGAAGGATCACAAGTTCAAGTCTTGCTTGGACAACTTAGCGAGACCCTGTTTTAAAAATAAAAAAGTAGGGATGTAGCTGTAGCTCAGTGATTAGTGCCCTTATCCAAGGAAGGCTGGCGAGAGTTAGCTTCCTCTCTGCCAAGTGAAGACATAGGGAGAGGACAGCTATGGTGTGGAATGGGCTCTCACCAGACCCCCAATCTGGTGGTGCCTTGATCTTGGACTTCCCAGCCCCCAAAACCATGAACAGTAAATGTTACTATTTATAAGAAAAATGAAAAAGTGAGAAACAACTATGTAGGTGAACAAATGTGAACAAATGTATGTGAACAAAAGCCCGCTAAACAAAATGGAGTCATTAAAGCAATAACAAATAGCTTAACAGTATCTAATTTATTTTCAGAGAATCATTTAGGCATTGGATAATTAGAGTGAATAAGTAACTTAAAGAGTGCATATTATTTTAAATATTAGTGTGCTTTCTTATATGTGAGTCAAGTGTTTTCAAAATTTATTCTGAAATAAACTTAATTTGTCCACTAGAATATAAACTTTATGAGGGCAAGGACTTTGTTGGTTTTGCCATTGAAGTTTAGTTTGGGACATATTAAAATTTTTTTCAGTGAATAGTTTGTCATAAGTTTGACATGTGTGCATTTTCAGTTATTTCAGTTAATTAAGAAGTAATTGATAGTAGAAAATATCTTAGCAAGAATAGAAGAACCAGGCCAGTGAGATGGCTCAGTGGCATAAGCACCTGCCTGGCAAGCGTGAGGTCCTGAGTTCAACTCCCGGAACCCACATACGAAAAAGGGCCAGTGATATCGCTCAGTGGCACAAGCGCCTGCTGCCAGGCGCGAGGGCCTGAGTTTGACCCCCGGTACCCACAAAAAAAAAAAAAAAGAAAGAATAGAAGAAACTGTAAGCTCAAGCAGTCTGGGATGCTGAGGCAGGAAGATCACAAATTTGAGCCTAGGCTGGGCAAATTAAGGACTTAGTGAAACCCTGTCTCAAAAACAAAAACAAAAAAAGGGCTGGGGATGTAGTTCATTGTGAAGGCCCTGGGGGTGTCACACACACACACACACAAACACACATGAACAAGAGAAATCAAATAATGCAGTTTTTATGATGAATGGGTGTTAGACTTTGTCACATGCTTTTTCTGCAACTATTGAGATGATCATGTGGTTTTTATCCTTGGCTGTGTTGATACAGTGTATTACATTTATTGATTTGCATATTTTGAACAATTTCTGCATCCCTGGAATGAATCCCACGTGGTCATGGTATATAATCTTGATGATTTGCTGTACTTTTTTTTTTGTCAGTCTCTTATTGAGGATTTTTGCATCTATGTTCATTAGGGAGACTGGCCTATAATTCTCTCTCTTGGTTGGGTCCTTCTCTGGTTTTGGTATCAAAGTAATGCTTGTTTCCAGGAATGAATTTGAGAGTATTGCTTCCCTTTCAATTTCATCAAAGAGTTGCGAAGTAGCAGCATTAGGTCTTCTCTAAATTTCTTATAGAATTCAGGAGTGAATCTGTCAGTGCCTGGGCTTTTCTTTGGTGGTAGGTTTTTTTTTTTTTTTTTTTGTGGGTACCGGGGGGTCGACCTCAGGACCTCGCGCACCAGGAGGCGCCCGTGCCACTGAGCGATATCACCGGCCCCTTTTTCGTATGTGGGTTCCGGGAGTTGAACTCGGGCCCTTGCGCTTGCCGGGCAGGCGCTTAAGCCGCTGAGCCATCTCACCGGCCCTGGTGGTAGGTTTTTAATTACATCTTCAATTTTATTGACTAATATTGATTTATTTAGAATTTTTATATCTTCTTGATTCAGCTTTGGTAATTCGTATGTATCTAGGAATCTGTCCATTTCTTCTGTGTTTTCTATCTCACTAGAATACAGGTTCCCCAAGTAGGCATTGATGATCTTCTGGATTTCTTCAGGATTTGTTGTGATTTCATCCTTTTCATTCCTAATTGCATAATTTGAGTCTTTCCTTTTTTTTTGATTAGGTTGGCTAAGGGTTGGTTGATTTTATTTAATCTTTCAAACGACTAACTCTTTGATTTATTCATTCTTTGTATTATTTTTTAGACTCCATTGCATTAATTTCTGCTCTGATCTTTATAATCTCCTTCCTTGCATGAGCTTTGGGCTTGACTTTCTCTTCTTTTTTTTATAAGCTTGAGGTTCAATATTAAGTTGTTTATTTGAGCTCGCTCTGTTTTCTTGATATGAGTATTCACTGTTATAAATTTCCCTCATAGGACTGCTTTCATTGTGTCCTATAAGTTCTGTCGTGTTGTATTGGCATTATTGTTTAACTGTAGAAACTGTCTAATTTCTGCTTTAAATTCATCCTGACCCACTGGTTGTTCAGGAGGTTGTTATTTAATTTCCATGTGTTTATGAAGTTCTTGTGGTTTCTTTGTACTATGGTGTGATAATATGCATGGGATAATTTCAGTTCCTTTGCATTTCTTTAAGCATGTTCTATGAGCTACTACGTGGTCTATTTTGGAAAATATCCTATGTGCAGCTGAGAAGAATGTGTATTCTGATGTTGTGTGGTGGAACACTCTGTAGACATCTACCAAGTCCATTTGTTCAGAAGTTTGGTTTGGTTCTAGTATTTCATTGTTGATTTTTTTGTCTAGTCATCTGTCTTTTTGTAACAGTGGAGTATTGAGTTCCTCCATTATGATTGTATTAGTGATTATTTGATTTTTCATGTCTGTTAATATTTGTTTTATATAGTTGGGTGCACTGGAATTTGGTGCATATATATTTATGATTGTTAAATCTTCCTCTTGTATTGTTCCCCTTACAAGGATGTAGTGACCTTCTTTGTCTCTCTTAATCAGTCTTGGCTTGAAATCCACTTTGTCTGCAAATAGAATAGTTACCCCTGCGTTTTTCCAGGTTCATGTCGCATAGAGTATTGTTTTCCATCCCTTGACTTTCAGCCTGTGAATTTATCTTGAATTAAATGTGTTTCTTATATGTAGTTCCCCAATCAATACTGGGGCTCCCCAATCAGTACTGGGGGTGATGGTGCTGATCTCTGCTGACTCCTGTCACACAATGAAGGAAAGTAGACTCATGACATGAGGAGAGGACTGATGGCCACTCTGTTTATTAAAGGAGCACACTATCTTAAATACATAATGAGAAAAGTGTTCTTTACTAAATGAGAACAAAAGGCATTCTATGAGAAAAGAGCTCAAAAGATAGTTCAAGGACAGCACATGTTCCACTTGGGCTGATAGCACTGGGGACAGCTGATAGGCTCATATAGATTGACTTGGGAACGCCTGGGAAAAGCACAGAAAGTGTGCTTACATCCTGGGTTACAAGGCTATGGCTGTCCTCCAAGTCACGCCACACTCCATCTGCAGAGCTCTCAGCTGACCTGTCAGAGTGGCCACATTTACAGCCTGGATGCAAAGCGCTTCATGTATACGTTTTCAGTGCTGCGTCCCACACTTGTAAGCAGCATCGTGTTGGATCTTGCTCCTTGATCCATGCTGCCAGGCTGTGTCTTTTGATCGGTGAGTTGAGACCGTTAATGTTGATGGTTATAACTGATAGGTACTGACTTATTCTTGTCGTGTTCTTTTCCTGTTGTTGGATCCTTTTCTTGCCCTCTGTTTAATTGTTTGCCTTGCCTGGTGGACTCATTCTGTTGGAGTTCATGGAGTTGTAATCCTTGTTGTCTCTTCCTAGAATGTCCTTCAGAACATTTTGGAGTGCTGGTTTGGTGCTCTTGAATTTCCTCAGGTGTTCTTTGTCATGGAAGTATCTTATTTCTCTATCCACTTTGTGTGTGTGTGTGTGTATATATATATATATATATATATATATTTTTTTTGTACTGGGAATCGAACTTAGGACCTTGTGCATGCCAGGCAGGTGCTGTAATATTTTTAAATAAACTTGTTTGTACTGCTTCATACTATGATCCACACTTTGGGGGTCCTATTTTTCTTATTGCTGTGCTTCAATGTGTGATTGCTTCTAAGTGATTTTCAGCAACAGTAGCTCACTGTCCTTGCTGTGGAGTTCCCTGAGTTCTTGGTTTTAAACTACTCCTGGAGAGCTGTTTCACATTTTCTAGATACTAATAGTGCCCTCAAAGCAAGCTTTATATCAGCTACCTGCTGTGTGGGACCTCAGTCATACGGGTGCTACGCATTACATCTTGCACCTGAGCGAGTGTGTTCTTGGAGTTTGGTTCTTACGGGTGATTATATATAACCCGGGCTCTTGGAGCAGTGGCAGGCTTTCCAGCTGGTTTCAGAGCGTGAACGGGTGGCTCTTCAGGGCTCCATGTATCACACGGGACATCCCGTGACTGCTGCTTTCCTTCAGCAGGCATCTGTCGCTGCTACACAGATATCTTGGGATGTGTGCTGAGCCCCAGGGCTGTGGCTGAATTTGAAACTGCTTTGGAGCCACCTCTGCTCTGGCCTTGATTTCTCTGTTTACCTGGTACACAGGGATTTTAGTTTATTTTTCTAGCATGGCTTTGTGTTGATATTTTTGTGTGTTTCTCCTCCAGTTTACTTGTTAGTTCTGAATGTTTGTGATGAAAGGGCCATTCCTCCACCATGCAGCAAGTCGTGTTTTTGAAAATCCTGTTAACCTCAGAGATTTTTAAAAAATTCAACTCATTTGTTTCTGGTCTATTCCTTGGCCTTTCTTTGTGTTTCTTTTATGGGCCTTTAATTTGTTGGCCTTTTTCTGTTGTTGTTTGCATTTGAAACACTAACATTTTGAGTATGATGTCCTTTGAAATATGTTGCATTATTTTAAAACGTCAACATAAATTTAATAGGTAATATACATATAACCGCTTTTCTTTTATTCAGATTATTTTTGCCTGATAGTCACATTAAATGCATATATTCTTTTAAATACCTTGTTGTCTTGCTCTTCTTAGAAGTGTTCACCAAAGATTATGTACCCAATTTTAAGCCAGGTGTGGTAACACACACATGAAATCTCAGCATTCTGGGAGGCTGAGACAGGAGAACCACAAGTTCAAGCCCACCAACTTAGTGAGACCCTGTCTCAAAAAAAAAAAAAAAAAAAAAAAAGAAAGGAAAGGCTGGAGATGCAATTAGAAAAATTACCCCTCCCCTAGGATGCAGAACTTTGCCCAAGGAAGTTAGTATAAACTCTGAACAGTTTTTTCCCCTCATTTTTATTCATTCAAAAAATTAAGGATTTTGAGGCTGTCACTGCCTAAGACCTAAAATGGAGGTTTTTTTGGCAAGACATTTTAGAATGATCAGCCATTTAAAAAATTTTTTTTTGGCTTTTTCTTCTTGTGACCCCAGACACTTACTTTGTAAGATCATGAAGAATCAACGATGCTATTTTCTTGGGTAAGTATCTTTTATTTATTTATATAAAGTTTTTCAATGGAGATTGCTAGTTTTTAAACGACATGATAATTTGTGGCCATTAAATCTTGTATTAAAAATATTACATTTGAAAATTTCTAGGTACCCTATTTCTATAGTTATGTTTTTTTAATAGTTAGAAGAAAACCCCCAGATACAGAGGAACCTAGGTTCCTGAATTTAATTTGTTCTATGATTTTGGAAAAGATGGTGGCATTTGTGTTTGTGAAGGAAAGATGGCCACGGTCGTGTTTGTCACCTGATACAGAGTTTGCAAACAGAAACAAAATTTTGCCAAATGCCTCTGTTTATGAAGCAAATTATTTGCAAACAAAAGCATTCATGCACTGAGGCACCACTTCTGTAATCAGAGTAACTCTCCCTGGATAACACAGCATTTACTGCATACACACACAACGTGCACACACACACATACTCTACACAGCTGAGCCACACCATCGATGCCATTTCCATTTACTTTTTATTATAAATATTTAAAAGCTGAGCAGGAGAGCCCATCCCTGAGCCACAGTCATGTGAGGTAATGAGGGACACACATACCTGCAGCAACCATATAATTACTTAATTTGTTTTCTGACAGCTCTCATTTGCAGAGGAGGGGAAAGTCTGAGCTACGCAGAGACGAAGTCTCATGTGTGTCCAGATCTGTTCATTGTGAGTAGGCCCACATGTTCTTGGGGCAATGGCACAAAGCGTGAGGCAGGGAATCAAAGCCTCCATTCACCCCTTTTTAATATAGCAAAGGCTCAAGGTGGCCACTGTACATGGAAAGTCAAAGCAGTGAAAGGCAGCTCTGGAAACTCTGGCTGGGATGAAAGTGAAGGATGTCCCAAGCTCCATTTACTTCAAGGAAGTTCTGCCATCTCCTAACCAAGCCGCCTGTATTCCTTTTTGTGTTCTCTCAATCTCTCTTTCTCTCCCTCCTTTCTTTCTTTCTTTCTTTCTTTCTTTCTTTCTTTCTTTCTTTCTTTCTTTCTTTCTTTCTTTCTTTCTTTCTCTCTTTCTCTCTTTCTCTCTTTCTCTCTTTCTCTCTTTCTCTCTTTCTCTCTTTCTCTCTTTCTTTCTCTTTCTCTCTTTCTTTTCTCTCTCTTCCTTCCTTTCTTGACAGGCACTCACTATGTTGGGCACTGCGATGGTTCTCCCTGTGGTGTCTGGACCCAGCTGTGCGTCCCAGGATTCCAGTCTTTTATACTCTACTGAGCAGGAAGGAATTAGGGCCTGGGCACCGTGGAAATTCCTCGTCTCTGGCCCACAGGGGGCCTCCTAGGCGGTCTGCCCTCCCCAGCACCCAAGGCCATTCAGGGCAGGTGCTGGAACCTGGAGTCAGAATTACACTCCAGCCTGGCTACACCATGGCTGCCTGGATAAGAGCAAAGGTGCTAGAGGTTGTGGGCCTCTTTATCGTCTTTGGTTTGAGGAGCTCTTATGCTAATTTTCAAGGTCAGCCTTCCAGAGATCAAATTTTGAAGCTATGGTGCTTAAAGCAGTAGTCCTCTTTTTCTACAGTCCTATCGAAATGTTATTTGATACTTCCACTAGAAAGAGCGTTGGAGAATAATTTTACTTGAATCTCAGCAGCTTAGTGTATTACCTAAGGATTTGCCTGAAGATGTTGATTGGCAAGTTATAGGTACTTATTTATTTATATGCTGCTGGGGATGAAATCCAGGGCTTCACGCATGCTAGGCACGAGCTGCATTCATAGTCCTACATGAACTTATCAAAGTCAAGGCCCTATGGGTCTGCATTGATTTTTTTAAGTTTATTTTTTATTAGTCTGTGTTTGCAGTGTGTAATGATCACATCTATCCTGACAGATTCATACATGTGCATAGCACATCTTAACTCTTCTTTTTGGTTGCTTTTCCTTCCCCTCCTCCAACCCTTCTTCCTCTCCCCATTTACAAAAGCTTTATTTCCATGTTTTCCTTCAATTCTTTTCTTTAAATCCCTTTTCTCTTCCTCTCCCCCATCATTGTTCTCCTTCCCATTAGAAAAAGTTCTTTCTACTTCCTAATATCTATCCTCTATTTTGCTCCTTACTTACCCTTTGGGTTTCTTACACAAGAGAAACAATGTGGTATTGAAACTTGGGTGCCTTATTTAATGCACTTAATATTATGATCTTGAGGTGCGTCCGTTTATCTAATAATGCCTCAAGCTTATCCTTCTTTATGGCAGAGTGGTACTCCATTGTATATTAATACCACATTTTCTTTATCTATTCATCTGTTGATGGTCATGTGTGCTGTTTCCAAGATTTAGCTATTATAAATTGTGTTGCTTTAAACATGGGTGTGCATATATTACTATGGTATGATGCTTTTAACGCTTTCAGGAAGATGCCTAGAAGGGGAACAGCTAGGTCAAATGGAACCTCTAGTTTTAATTTTTTGAGGAATCTCCATACTGATTTCCACAGTGGTTGTACCAGTTTACACTCTCACCAACAATGCAGAAGGGTTCCTTTTTCCCCACAGCCCTGCCAGCATTTGTTATTGGTTGATTTCTTGATAATAGCCATTCTTTCTGGAGTGAGATGCAATCTCAGTATTGCTTTTACTTGCATTTCTTGACTGGCCAGTGATCATGAGCATCCTTTCAGGTATTTATTGGCAGTTTTTACTTCATCATCTGAGAAGTGTCTATTCATTTCTGATGCCCATTTTGGATTGGATCTTTAAATCTGGGAGGTCTAAAGTTTTTTGAATTATTTATATGTTCTGGATATTAGTCCTCCATCTGAGTATTGGCAAAAATTTTTTCCCATTCTGTAGGTTGTCTCTTCTTTCTGTTGGTGGTTTTCTTTGTTGTGCAGAAGCTTTTTAATTAGATGTGATGCTACTTGCTGATTCTTCATAAAATTTCTTGTGCAACTGGAGTTTTGTTCATAAAGTCTTTGCCTAAATCTATGTCTTCAAGAGTTTTAACTACTTTATCTTCCAGCAGATTAAGTGTTTCTGTTTTAATATTTAGATCTTTGATCCATTTCAGTTTTAGTTTAGCATGTGGTGGGAGATACAGGTCCTGGTTCAATCTTCAGTGTGTGGAAATCCAGTTTTCCCAGCACCATTTGTTCAATAGGCTGTCTTTCCTCAGTGAGGTATTTGACCCCTTTGTCAAGCATAAGGTAGCTGAATTTGCCTCTGCATCTTCTGTTCTGCTCCACCGATCTTGATCTACAAATCTGTTTGTTTTTTTTTAAAATCACCGTAGCTCTGTAATATAAGTTGTACTGTGGGATTATGATACCCCCTGCCTTGTCCTTACTGTCCAGAATTGCTTTTGCCATTCTGGGTCTCCTCTGGTTCTATATGAATTTTGGAACTGTTTTCTCTAGTTCAGTGAGGTATACTATTGGTATTTTGATCAGGATTATACTAAATTTGAGTACCAGTTTTGGAATTATGGTCATTTTCACTAAATTGGTTCTACCTATCCAGAAACTGGATATCTTTCCATTTTCTGATATCCTTTTGATCTTTTTCAGAGGGCTATAGTTTTCATTGTAGAGGTCTTTCACTTCCTTGGCTAGGCTTATTCCTGAGTATTTCATTTTTCTTGATGCTGTTGTGTGAGGTGTTGTTTCCCTAATTTTTTTCTTGGTGAGTTTATTATTGGTGTACAGGAAGGCTATTGATTTTTGAGTGTTAACTTTGTATCCTGCTATGCTACTGAATTTGGTTATTAATTCTAGGAGTCTTTCGGTGCAGTTTTTGAGATCTTCTATGTAGAGTATCATCAGCAAATCATGATAATTTAACTTCTTCCTTTCCTAGCCATATGCCATTTATTTCTTTCTCTTGTCTAATTGCTCCAGCTGAAGAACTATGTTGAACAGTAGTGATAGCAGACATCCTCGTCTTGTTCCTGATTTTAAAGTGAAAGCTGTCAGTTATTGACCATTTAGCATGATATTGACCATTGACTTGTCATAGATAGATTTTATTAGACTGAGATAAATACCTTCTGCTCCTATTCATTTTTTTTTTAATCATGAATGGATGTTGGATTTTTTCTTTTTTTTCGTTACTGGGAATCGAACTCAGGACCTTGTGCTTGCCAGGCAGGCACTGTGCCACTGAGCCATATCCCCGGCCCAGGATTTTTTCAAATGCTTTCTTGGCATCCATTCAGGTGATCATGTGGTTTTTGTCATTGACCGTTAATATGGTGTATTACATTGAATGATTTGTATATGTTGAACCATTTCTGAATCCCTAGAATGAATCCTGCTTGGCCATGGTATATGATCTTCTTGACAATTTGCTGCATTATGTTTACTAATATCTTTTTGAGGATTTTTGCATCTATATTCATCTAAAGAGGTTGGCCTGTAATTCTCTTTTTTGGTTCGGTCCTTTTCTTGTTTTGGAATCAGGGTAATGTTTGCTTCCAGGAACAATTTTTGGAGTACTGCTTCCCTTTTGATTTTTTCAGAGTTTGAAAAAACTCTGAAAGTATTGGTGTTACATCTCTAAAGTTCTTGTAGAATTTGTCAATGAATCCTTCAAGACCTGTGCTTTTCTTAGTTGGTAGTTTTTTTTTTTTTTTTTTAAAGGTACTTCTTCATTTCATTGACTGGTATTGAATTATTCAGGATTTTTATATATTCTTGATTCAGCTTTAATGATTCATATGTATCTAGGGATCTATCCATTTCTTTTGAATTTTCCATTTTGAGTACAAGTTCTCAAAGTAGTTACTGATGATCTTCTGGATTTCTGCAGAATCCATTGTGATTTTGCCTTTTTCATTTCTTTTTTTTTTTTTTTTTTTTTTTTTTTGGTGGGTACCGGAGGGTCGACCTCAGGACCTCACACGCCAGGAGGCGCCCATGCCGCTGAGCGATATCACCGGCCCCTTTTTTCGTATGTGGGTCCCGGGGGTCGAACTCGGGCCCTCGCGCTTGCCGGGCAGGCGCTTAAGCCGCTGAGCCATCTCACCGGCCCACCTTTTTCATTTCTAATTGCATGGATTTAGGTATTTTCTTTCCTTGTTTTGATTAGGTTGGCTAAAGTTTTGTCTATTTTGTTTAACCTTTCAAAGAACTGACTCTTGGATTCATTGATTATTTGTATTTTTTTTTTTAGTCTTAATTGCATTAATTTTTGCTCTGATCTTAATAATATCCTTCCTTGTACTAACTTTGCATTTAGATTGTTGTTAGTTTTCTAGAACTTTAGGTGCATACTAGGTTATTTATTTGAATTTCCTCTGTTTTTCTGATGTGGAAATTCACCACTATGAACTTCCCACTTAAGACTGCTTTCATTGCGTAAGTTCTGGTATGTCATACTGGCATTATCGTTTGATTATAGGGACTAATTTCTTCTTTAATTTCATCTGTGACCCACTGATTATTCAACAGGGTATTATTTAATTTCCATGTGTTTGCATAGTTTCTGTGGCATCTTTTGCCATTAATTTCTAGTTTCATTGCACTGTGATTTGATAATATGCATGGGATAATTTTGTGTTTTTTTGCATTTACTTGAGCATGCTCTATGGGCTAGTATGTGGTCTATTTTGGAGAAAGTTCCATATGCTGCTGAGAAGAATGTGTATTCTGTTGTTGGAACACTCTGTAGATATCTATTAGGTCCATTTGTTCAAAGGTGTGGTTCAGCTCCAATATTTCTTTGTTGATTTTTTTCATCTAGTTGATCTGTCCATTTGTCACAGCAGGACATTGAGGCCCCCTGTTACAACTTTATTGGTGCTTACCTGATTTTTCATGTCCATTAGTGTTTGCTTTATTAAGTTGGGTGCACTGCTATTTGGTGCATGTATATTTATGATAGTTATCTCTTCCTGTTGAATTGCTCACTTAATTAGTAGGTAGTGACCTTCTTTGTCTCTTCTGATCAGTCTTGGCTTGAAATCCATTTTGTCTGCAATTAGAATAGCAACTCCTGATTTTTCCTGATTCCTGTTGCATGGAATATTATTTTCTATCCATAGCCATTTAGTCTATGATTTTCGTTTTGGGTTAAATGTGTTTCTTGTAAGGACTGCATTGATTTTTCAAGTCCTCTCTTTTGTGTCAGACCAATTAAACTTTGATTGCTTGCTACTTAGGTCTTCTTTTATTAAAAAAGCACTATTTAATGTTAATTATCCCTAAGTATAGATGATTTTTATAGAATTAGTTATTATTTGTTAAATTAACAAATCTAACTTATCAAAAATATTTTTGAAAGGAGAATTCAAGATAGAAAGAATTAATCAAATATATAGAAGGAAAAAAGCAAAACAATGAAGAAATTTAGGTTACTGGAACTAAATGGAATTGAAAACTTGGAAAGGATTTTTGACCACCTCTTATCACTCTGTCCCTCTGCCGTGGCTCATGCATGGTTTGAGTGTGTCCCTGAAGGGTTCATTTGTTGGAGGCTTAGGTTGGTGGTGTAGAGGCAGTGGAAACTTTAAGGGTAGCCTTAGACAATCTAGTGGGTAGACTTAGGTTAATTGGTGACATGGCCTTGGAGGGATTGCGAGACCTCAGTGTCTTTGAATTCCTGTTTCACACAGGATATCTTCTTCCAGCACATGCTCCCACTCTTGTGCCACTGTCCTCCGTGTGGACTTTACTAGAACTGAGTTCATGCTGGTACAGTGGTACCTCAGTTAATGGACTTCATTTGTTCCATGACTCTGGTCATGAATCAATTCGGTTGTGAACCAAATCAAATTTCCCCATAAGGTTCAATGTAAATAAGGCCAATCTGTTCTGAACCATATGTATTTTTTAACCACAAAAAATATAAAACAAAGTAAAGTACAGTACAGTATGAAGAGAGAACACTAACCTTGCTTGAGGAGACTTTGGTGTGGAGGACAGGAAGGCGGTGGGGCAGAGGTTATTGTTTGGAGGGAGAGTCCCCCTCTGTAAGGACATTGGGGAGATCTCTGTCAGGGGTTTCCTGTCGTCTTTGTCTCTTAGCTGCAGGATCAATTTTGGCAAAAAAAGTCTATCTAATGTCACTTGTTTTTTTCCTCTACTGCATAACTCTTTGGAAATGAGAGGCCATACTCTTGTTCATGAGATTCAACACTCGTTCATTGCAGTTATGTTGGGGTGGTGCTTCTTACCTGGCACTCATTCCATTTTCCATAGTGGATTCTACCACATCGCTGCTGACCTCCTCCCCGTCTTCCTCTTCCTCAGTGGATGCTCCTCAACAAGCACCTTCTGCTGCTCACTCTGGAGTTCAGCAAGTTCTCCCATCATCATCTCCTCCTTATGGTCCTCAATGAGCTCCTCTACATCTGCACCATTGATGTCCAGACCCATGCGCTTGCTCATGGACACAATCTCCTCCACTACCTCTGGAGCAGACCCTTCAAAGTCACATCCAGTGACACATGCTGGTTAAAGTTTCCTCCAGGCTGAGTTTAAGGTCTGGCACATGACATCTTCTCAGGCTTTGTTAGTGAAGTTGATGCAGTGGAGGACATTGAAATGTTTCTTCTAGAACTCTTTCAGAGTTCAGGATGTCTCTTTAGTGACGTTAAAACACCTCATGAAAAGCACCTTTGTGTACACCTTCTTGAAGTTGCAGATCACTTGCTGGACCATGGGCTGCAGAAGAGGTGTCCTGTTGCAGGGAGGAACTTGACCTTTATGAAGTCATACTCAGGATCCATATCATCCACCAAGGCTGGAGGGTGTGCCGGGCATTGTCCATCAGAAGAAAGCACCTTTCAAGCAGTTGGTTGTCAAAAATGTAGTTCTTGGGCTGGTGAGATGGCTCAGCGGCGTAAGTGCCTGCCTGGCAAGCGCGAGGGCCCGAGTTCGACTCCCGGAACCCACATACGAAAAAAGGGCTGGTGATATCGCTCAGCGGCAAGGGCGCCTGCTGGTGCACGAGGTCCTGAGGTCAACTCCCAGTACCCCCCCCCACAAAAAAAAAAAAAAAAAAAAATATATATATATATATATATATATATATATATATATATATATGCAGTTCTTAACCATGGGTGTGAACACTTTGAGTGACCACTCCATGAACAATTGCCTTGTGATCCAAGCTTTCACACTGGCCCTCCACATGACAGACATCTGGCCTTGTTCACATTGTGCTCCTTAAATGCTGAGGGTCTGGGAATGGTCCACCAGTAGTGGCTTAATCTTCAGATTGGTGGTTGCATTTGCACACAGCACAAGGTCAATCTGTCCTTCATGGGGTTGTGCCCCAGCAGTGCCTTTTCCTCCTGCATGGTATAGGTTCTGTTCAGCGGCGTCTTCTGGAAGAGCCCTGTTTCATCACAGTAGAACACTTTTTGAGTGACGGATCCTTCTGCCTTCATGAGTTCTGTGAATTCTTTCTTGTAGGTTTCTGCAGCAGCCTTGTCAGAACTGGAAGCCTCACTGTGTCTTATCACACTAGGGATGCCACTTCTCTGGTGGAATTTATCAAACCACCCTTCACTGGCTATAAATTCATCACTTGCTGTACTTGTAGAGGGGTTTTCTTGCAATAAATCACTGTGCAATTCCCTGGCTTTTTATAGATCATAGCTTCACTAATGCTATCACCTGCAGCTGTTTTTCAATCAACCATACTGACAAAAGTTTTTCCCTGTCTTTCAGCACTGGTGTCCTCCGCTTGGTTAATATCGTTACTCCTTTTGCCACATCAGCTCCTTTGATGGTATCTTTATTCTTCAAAGTAGTCAAGGTTGTTGACTTCGCCATCTTGTATTCCGAGACCAGATCAGTCACATGAATACCATGCTCAAGCTTTTCTACAAATTCCTTTTTCAATTCAATGGTTATTTTCTTCAAAACCTTCTTCTTACCATTCTTGCTGTGCACTTTCTTGTTACCGTCAATACCACTCTGCACATTCCTTTTACCACCATGCTTGCTCTGCACTTTCTTTGGAGCCATGCTGGGTTGAATAATTCTGTACTGTATGTGCTAGAAAAAAGCAGAACAAAGCTTCACAGCGACTGTGCACAGGCCTGTCTGTGACCACAGTTCTGACCAGAGGAAGCCATGTTGATGTGTCAGAGTAGGGAAGAGGGCCACATTTGGGTTCATGTGGGGAAGATGGCAGTGGTCATATTTATCACCTGATGAGGAGTTCACGAATGGAAGGAAAATTTTGCTGAATGTTTCTGTTCACAAAACTGAGGTAAGATGGTATCTTGCCCTTGAATCCCTAGAACTGTGAGCTTCTCATTTACAACCTAGCTTGCTTCAAGGGTTTCATTATAATAATGAAAACCAGATCAATACATTCTCCATTTTCTTTTTACCTATTCTTTTTTTTATTTTAAAGAGAATAAAAGAAAAATAACAATAAAACAGTTTTAAGACAGGCTAGTAGGGGAGTAACAATAATTAATACATTGCATATTGTTATCTTTATAGTAGTTGTTCAGAGTACAAGATAGAGGCATGAAATATGTCCAAACAATATTAGCACAAACCTTTCTTTTCAATGAACTAAGAGAAACTAGCTGTATAGCTATCTTAACTATCTTGTGTATATATATATAGTTTTTCCTTTTTCCTTCCTTCCTTTCCCCTTTCTCCTATCACAGTTTTTCTTTTGAAGTTTCTTCCCTATTCACAATATCTATTGTACATTTTGGATTTTACTTACTCATTCAGTTCCTCACACTAGTGAGATAATATGATGTTTACACATGTGGGTCTGATTTATTTCACTTATGAGTATGGTCTCAAGTTGCATCCATTTACCTATAAAAGTCTCAAGTTTATCCTTCTTTATGGCTGAGTAGTACTCCATTATATAAAAAAACCACATCTTTTTTAATACATTCCTCAGTTGATGGGCATTTGGGTTGTTCCCAAGATTTGTTTAGCTATTAGAAATTATGCTGCTATAAACATGGGTGCACATATATCACTGTGGTATGATGTTTTTAATTCTTTTGGGAAGATACCCAGAAGGGGAATAGCTGGGTCAAATGGGACTTCTAATCCTAGTTTTTGAAGGAATCACCACACTGATTTCCACAGTGGTTGCACCAGTCTACACTTCCACCAACAGTGGAGCAGTGTTCCTTTTCCCCCACAGCCCTGTCAGCATTTGTTATTGGTTAATTTCTTCACTTGATCTTAGCCAAAAGGCCGAGAAGCGATATTGGTTAATTTCTTGATGATAGCTATTCTTTCTGGAGTGAGATGGAATCTCAGTGTTGTTTTAATTTGCATCTCTTGAATGACAAATGATGTTGAGCATTTTTTCATGTATTTATTTGCCATTCATATTTCTTCATCTGAGAAATGTGTATTCATCTCAGATAACCATTTTTGGATTGGATCTTTGAATTTTGGTGTCCTGATTTTTTCAGTTCTTTATATGTTCTAGATATAAGTCCTTTGTCTGAGGGACAACTGGCTATAATTTTTTCCCACTCTGTGGGTTGTCTTTTCACTCTGTTGGTGATTTCTTTTGTTGTGCAAAAGCTTTTCAATAAGGTGAGATTCCGTTTGTTGATTCTTCGTAGTATTTCCCACGTGGTCTGGGTTTTGTTCATGAAGTCTCTGCCTATATCTATGTCTTCAAGATTTCTACCTATTTTCTGTTCCAATAAATTTAGTGTTTCTGTTTTAATATTTAGATCTTTAATCCATTTTGACTTTAGTTTAGTGCATGGTGATAGACATGTGTCTAGTTTTAGTCTTCGGCATGTAGAGAGCCAGTTTTTCCAGCACCAGTTATTAAAGAGGCTATCTTTCTTCCAGCGAACATTTTGGCTCCTTTGTCAAAGAAAAGGTAGCTTAATGTGTTTGGAGTTGTGTCTGCATCTTCTATTCTGTTCCGTTGATCCTCAGGTCTGTTTTTTTGCTGATACCATGCTGATTTTATCACAGTAGCTTTGTAGTATAATTTCAGGTGAGGCTTGACTTTGACTTGACTTTGTAGCCCAGAATTGCTTTCACTATTCTAGGTCTGTTCTGGTTCCAAATGAATTTTAGGAATGTTTTTTCTAGTTCTGTGAGGTATGCTAATGCTGTTTTGATTGGGTTTGCATTAAATCTATATAACAGTTTTGGAAGTATGACCATTTTCACTATGTTGGTTCTTCCTATCAATGAGCAAGGGATATCTTTCCATTTTCTGATATCCTCCTCCATCTCATTTTTCAGAGTACTGTACTTTTCAATGTAGAGTTCTTTTACTTTCTTTGTTAGATTGATTCCTAGGTATTTCATTTTTTGGGGGGATGCTATTGTGAAAGGTGTTGTTTCCCTAATTTATCTCTTAGAAGTTTGTTATTTCTGTACAGAAAGGCTATTGATTTTTGAGTGTTGACTTTGGATCCAGCTACACTACTGAATTTGGTTATTAAATGTACAAGTCTTTTAGTGGAGCTTTTGGGGTCTTCTGTGTAGAATATCATGTCATTTGCAAATAATAATTTAACTTCTTTCCTATCCTTATTCCTTTTATTTCTTTCTCTTGTCTAATTGCTCTGGCTAAAGTTTCCAGAACCATATCGAATGGGAGTGATGATAGTGGACATCCTTGTCTTGTTCTGGATTTTATTTTATTTTATTTTTTTTTGTGGGTACCGGGGGGTCGACCTCAGGACCTCGCGCGCCAGCAGGCGCCCATGCCACTGAGCGATATCACCGGCCCCTTTTTCGTATGTGGGTTCCGGGAGTCGAACTCGGGCCCTCGCGCTTGCCAGGCAGGCGCTTAAGCCGCTGAGCCATCTCACCGGCCCTTGTTCTGGATTTTAGAGTGAAAGCTTTCAGTTTTTGTCCATTTAGTATGATATTGCCTGTTTGTCATAGATGGCTTTTATCAGATTGAGATAAAGACCATCTATTTCAATTTTCTGTAGGGTTTTTATGATGAATGGGTGTTGGACTTTGTCAGATGCTTTTTCTGTATCTATTGAGATGATCATGTGGTTTTTGTCCTTGGTTCTGTTGATATGGTGTATTACATTTATTGATTTGCATATGTTGAACCATCCCCGCATCCCTGAGAGGAATCCTACTTGGTCATGGTGTGTAATCTTCTTGATTTTCTGCATTCTGTTTGCCAGTATCTTATTGAGGATTTTTGTGTCTATGTTCATTAGGGAGATTGGCCTGTAGTTTTCTTTTTGGTTGGGTTTTTCTCTGCTTTTGGAATCAGTGTAATGCTTGCTTCCAGAAATGATTTTGGAAGTATTGCTTCTTGTAATGGTTGATACATTGCATCAACTTGAGAAGTCTAGAAGCTTAACAAAGTAACTCAGCAGTTCTACATGCTGGGCTGTGGAGGACATGCTCTTACAGCTCTAGGATGTTGATTCCTTGTGTCAACTTGAGAAGTTTAGAAGTTAACTAAGTGACTCATCAGGAGGCCAGGGTCCTCACTTTGTAAACATCCTGAGCCTGAGCAGGAAGAGGGAAGGGAGATGGTGTGAATGCTATACCCGCCCTAGGCGGGGTGGCCTGCATGCAATATAAGGGAGGAAAAGAGGCTTGCTTTCCAACTTTTGCTTTTGCTGCTTTTGATGTCTTTTGCTGCCTTTGATGTCTTTTGCTGCCTTTTGTTGCCTTAAACTGTTGCCCCTTTGCCATGCCACCCTGCCTGGGAGCCAGCTGATTATGGACTGAAACCTCCACAAACTGTGAGCTAAATAAACCTTTCCTTCCTTAATTTTGGGTGTTGGGTATTTTGTTTCAGCAATGAGAAAAAGGTAACCAACATACTTCCCTTTCAATTTACTTAACAAGTTTCAGCATTAGTGGCATTAGTTCTCTAAATTTCTTGTGGAATTCAACAGTGAATCTGTCAGGGCCTGGGCTTTTCTTTGTTGGTAAGTTTTTAATTACATTTTCAATTTCATTGGCTGATATTGGGTTATTTAGAATTTTTATATCTTCTTGATTTAGTTTTGGCAATTTGATTGTGTCTAGGAATCTGTCCACTTCTTCTGTGTTTTCCATCTTATAGGAATATAGGTTCTCTTAGTAGGTATTGATGATCTTCTGAATTTCTGTAGGATCTGTTGTGATTTTCCCCCTTGTCATTCCTAATTGCTTGAATTTATTATCTTTCCTCTTTTTGATGAGGTTGGCTAATGGTTTATCAATTTTATTTACTCTTTGAAAGAAGCAGCTTTTTGATTCATTGATTCTTTGTATTGTTTTCCTAGTCTCAATTGCATTAATTTCTGATCTTATCTTTATAATTTCCTCCCTCATATGAGCTTTGTGTTGGATTTGTTCTTTTTCTAGAAGTTTGATGTTCAACATTAGGTTGTTTATTTGAGCTCCTTCTGTTTTCCTGATGTCAGAGTTCATCGCTATAAATTTCCTTTGTAGGACTGTTTTCATTGTGTCCCATATGTTTTGGTATGTTGTATCAGCATTATTGTTTAATTGTATATACTGTTTAATTTTTTCTTTTATTTCCTCTGTGACCCATTGGTTGTTCAGAAGTGTGGTGTTTAATTTCCATGTGTTTATGTAGTTTTTGTGTTTTCTTTTGTCATTGATTTCCAGTTTCATTGCAGTATGGTCAGATAGTATGTGTGGGAGGATTTCAATTTCTGTACATTTACTTAAACATGTTTCATGGGCTAGTATGTGGTCTATTTTGGAGAACATACCATGTGTAGCTGAGAAGAATGTGTATTCTGATATTTTGGGGTGAAACACTCTGTAGACATCTGTCAAGTCCATTTGTTCACAGCTTGTTTTCATTCTGATATTTCTTTGTTGATTTTTTGTCAAGTTGATCTATTTGTGAGAGTGGGGTATTAAGTTCCTCAACTACAGTTGAGTTAGTGCTTATTTGTTTTATGTAGTTGGGTACAGCAGTGTTTGGTGGATATATATTTGTGATTGTTATCTCTTCTTCTTGGAGTTTTCTCTTAACAAGCATGTAGTGACCTTCCTTGTCTCTTTTGATCAGTTTTGGCTTAAAATTTACATTGTCTGCAAATAGAATAGCTACCACTGCTTTTTTCTGGGTTCCTGTGGCATGGAGAATTGATTTCCATCCTTTGACTTTTAGTCTATGAATTTCTTTTTGGGTTAAATGTGTTTCTTGAATGCAGCATATTGTTGGATCTTGTTTCTTGATCCATTATGCCAGTCTGTTTCTTTTGATTGGTGAGTTGAGACCACTTACATTGATGGTATAACTGATATGTATTGGCTTATCTTTTTCATGTTATTTTCCTGTTGCTGGTTCCATGTTTTTCTCCTCTCTTTAATTGCTTGCCCTGCTTGGTGGCTTCTTTTTATTGTTGTTCTTGTGTTTGTGGTCTTGGTTATCTCTTTCTAATATATCCTTCAGAGCTGCTTTCGTGGTCATGAATTTCTTCAGTTGTTCTTTGTCATCAAGGTATCGTATTTCTCTGTTGATTTTGAAAAATAGTTTTACAGGGTACATCATCTGGGTTGAAGATTGTTTTCTTTTAGGGGTTGAAATACTTCACTCCAGGATCTTCTTGATTTGAGGGTTTGTGTCGAGAAGTCTGCTGTGATTTTTGTGGGCTTTCCTTTATAGGTGATTTGTTTCTTTTCTCTAGCTGCTTTTAATATTTTGTTCTTGTGTTGAATTTCTGGAATCTTGATTATTATATGTCTTGGTGCAGATTTATTTTGGTCATGACTATTTGGAGTTCTATATGCTTCATTTATTTTTATGTCAAATTCTTTATCAATGTTTGGGAAGTTTTCTGCCATTATTTCTGTGAAGAGGTTTTTAATGGCTTTTGTGCTGTCTCCAGCTTTCTCATTGACTCCAATCAATCTTACGTTGTTCTTCTTTGCTTCATCTTGTAGATGTTGGATTGATTTTTCATGGCCCCTTGCTATTTTTAAGATATCTTTCTTTTCCTCGTAGCTAGTCACATTCCTGTCTTCTAGGTCTGATATTCTATCCTTGCCTTCATTCAATCTGTTGCATGTACTTTCAGTGGAGTTTTTAATCTCCTCGATTTCTGTTTGGATCTGTTTCATTGATTCCATTTCTTGTCTATGTTTGGCATTCATGGTTTCCATTGTTTACCTGAGTTCCTCTATTTTTTTTTCTTAATCTGTGTCTGCTTTAATGTTTTTCATTTTGATTGTCCTTTCTTTTTGCACCTTACTGTTATTTTCTCTATGACTGCTTCCACTTGTTTATTCACTTCTGCTGCTATCATTTTAGAGAGTTCTAGTGGTTGGCTTCTCATTTCCTCTATCTCTTTGTGCTCTGGACTTGTCTTGGGTGGGCTGGGTGATTGGGGTTGAATTTTGCTTCTTCATCTTGTCATTTTCTATTTTCTATTTTATTTGGTTTTCTGTGTTGATGCTTGTAGACTTCTTATGTTAGATAGCTTTATCCCTGGTGTTGAGGCTTTCCTAGGAGATGTCCATTCCTCAGGATGTCTTCTAAATGTAGGTCATTCTTGGTCTTTATGTCTATCTCAAGAACTTACCTTTCCAATATATTAAGAATATGAAGTTGCTGTCTATTCGGCTCAAGACCCATTCCTTTGTTACTGGACTATGGTGATGGTTATGACCCCTTGCAATCACTGTGTTGTCATACAGGGGTGAAAAACTGATTATAATAGGTATGACATCATGGTTAAAGTAGTACAGTTGGCAGTAACAATAGACTCAAGTACAGCCTGGCTACTGACAAACTGTGGTAACTATTAGCCTGATAGCTTTAACTGTAGGAGCAAATTCTACAGTTATATAATATAATCCAGCTTACAACAGGAACTTGTGTGGAATATTTTTCCACTTAGTAAAGTCATTTTACCCTGTTGTGGGGGGTGGGTTTAAGAGGGATGCAGGTACAATAGAGAGATGGATGAGGTTAAATATAGTAGGAGCAAGGTTGGAGGGCACAGGATGATCATCCAAGTTTTGGGTAATTGTAGGACATGAGAGGGAAGGATTGGAAGAGAAAGCCTAGGAGCATTGAAGTGATCCAGAAAGAGAAGAGTCAATGTTTGCTAACATGAAAGTATCATAAAATCAAGTGAGGTGGTTGACAAAAGAGAGGAAGAGGATTAGAATAAAGCAAAAAGAAAGTTTTGTGTTCTAAATCATGAATGAGAGAAAAGAAGGAAGAAAAGAAAAAGAAAAGAAAAAAAAGGAGAAAAAGAAAAGAAAACCCAGGAAACAAAATAACCACACACAGAAAAAAAAAAAAAAAAAACATACAGAAAGAGAAACAAAACAGGACGAAACAGAATAGAGAGAAAAAGAGAAAGAAAAGGAAAAACAAAAACAAACAACAAAAATAACCCAGAACAAATAACAACAACAGAACAAAACAACAATAACAACAACAGCAACAAAACACTAATCCAGCCAACTACCAAGAGGAAAACCCATCAGACAGAGAAAAATAAAAGTAGTAAAATTCCTCCAGTGTTTACAGTTCTGTGTTGGGTCCAAGTCAGATCCCAGAATGTGTCCTCTAGCGAAGACTGCAGGTGGATTTGTGCTGGGTTTGGGTCTGATCTTTGTCTCTGGATGTGGGAGATGGGATTATTTTTCTGTAGTTGGAGTTCTCCCCAGCCGTTTAAAAAAAAAAAAAAAAAAAAGAAAAGGAGGTGACCCTGCCTGCCCACTTCTATTCCATGTGTCTTTGTTCCCAAGCACAAGGCTGGTTCACCTAACTTACCACCTGCTGGCTCATGTTTTACTGTTGCTTTGGACTTTTCCATGCCACTTGTCCCTCCTGTCCATCGTGTGTGCTCTAGCCAGGGTCCTGCTGTGTTGCTGGCTTTCCCACCAGTCTCCGGGCCCCGAGTCTCGTCAATGGAGGGAGGCAGAGCCTGTCTTGGACTCTCTTCCTGCCAGTCGCCGCCTGCCCAGTGAATGGAGGGAGTGGGAGCTGGTCTCAGACTCTCTTCCTGCCAGGTTCCGCTGGTCTGGCCTTTTACCTATTCTTTTTCTCATTGTTACTTACAAAGATAATTTCCAAGCATTATAACTAAATACATAATAAAAATTATAGAAAAATTTAGTGATACTCCCAACTGCATCTGCAGTAACTAAATGTTAGTGCAAATAAATATGTGCACTCATTTCTTTTCACACACGCACATACACACATACCATGTCAATTTATATGCCTACAGTGGAGGTTATTGTGGTTCTTGTAAAAGTAGGATTATAGTACAAAGATTCTGTTGTAAATTTGAATTTTGCTATAAATTTCTTTTTTTAATTTATTCAGTGTGGATTTTTCTCTGGGGATATAGTTGTAGATCCAAATTCATTTTAAAAATTAATGCTGTGTGTCAGCAATATGGCAGAATGGGACTACCCCTCTTCCCACAGACATACTCCTGAGTCAGTAGTCGACAAGAGAAGCTGGGTTCTTCCAGTTTAAAGACTCCAACCCACTGGACGATGAAGAAGATATCCACATCAAAACAGGAAGAGCAGAGCGAGGCGTGTGCACTGACCTCGCACTGAGCGCAGCACCGTAGCAGGCTTCCAAGGAGCCTCAGGAAGTACGTGAAATGTAAAACTTGCTGGGAAGTAAGTGCATAGTCAAACTCAGAACACTCTTGTACTTTATCAGTGGCGTGAAAATAAATGATATCCCTAGTATGAAGATTACAAGACGAAGCTATTCAAAACTATAGCCACAATAATTTGTCGAGGGACGTAACCTATGAAAGACATAAATGTGTCATCAAAAACAAATGAGAGGGGGGCCGGTGAGATGGCTCAGCGGCTTAAGCGCCTGCCCGGCAAGCGCGAGGGCCCGAGTTCGACTCCTGGAACCCACATATGAAAAAGGGGCCGGTGATATCGCTCAGCGGCACGGGCGCCTGCTGGCGCGCAACGTCCTGAGGTCGACCCCCCGGTACCCACAAAAAAACAAAAAAACAAAAAAAACAAAAAAAAAAAACAAATGAGAGGGGAGTAAAAGTATAGTTTGTACAAGTGATCTAAGTAATTATCAGCTTAAAATAGCCTGGTATTCATGTAAGATGTTTTATGTAAACCTCGTGGTAACCACAACATAAAGACAATTAGTAGATACACAAAAGCTAAAAGGAAAGAATTCAAAATTATATCACTACAAAAAATTATCAAGCCACAAAGGGAAACATCAAGAGAGGAGAGGAACAAAGGATCTACAATAAACCAGAAAACAGTGTTAAAAAATGGCGAGAGTAACTCCTTACCTGTCTGGAATTACTTTGAATATAAGTGGATTAAACTCTTCAATCAGAAGGCACTGAATGGATTAACTGGGTTAAAAATAAAATCCAAGTATATGCTGTCTTCAAGACACCTCTAAAAATGCACATCAACTGAAAATAAAAGGTGGAAGAGTATATACCAGACAAATGGGAACCAAAAGAGAGCAGGAATAGATACATCAGACCAAACAGACTTTCAGTCAAAAACTAAAGAGAGAAAAAAGAGATCATTATATAGTGGAAAAGGAGTCAATCCTTCAATAAGTCATAACACTTGTAAACATATATACACCCAGCATTAGAACACCTAAATATATAAAGTAAAAATTAATAGAGCTGAAGGGAAAGACAGGCTGCCAAACAATAACAGGAGGAGTTTTGATATCTCATTCTCACAATTGGACGAATCATCTAGACAGAAAATCATAAGAAAACATTGGACTTGAACTACATTTTGCTTTATTTTTTATTTTTTTGCAAAACAGGGGATTGAATTCACAGTCTTCACACTAAGATATCTTTTCAGCCTTTTTCATAAATTTTATTTTGAGACAGGGTCTTGCTAAGTCACTGAATTGTCCAGGCTGGGCTGGAACTTGTGATCCTCCTGCCTCAGCCTCCCAGGTTGGTGAGATCATAGGTGTGCGCCGCCATGCCAGGCTGTGATGACAATTCTTATGGCCTTATCTGCTTAAGCTCTTCCATTACATTAGAAGCAGAGGTGGGGAGTTTGCTTATTTCAAGCTGCTGTCTTTCTGGCTGGTCCTCTATTTTGAAGAATGGTATAGCTCTGGCATCCTCACGCCATGAAGGAGTGACAGTCACGCCACGAAGGGCTGTGAGCACCTGTAGCCTCTTCACTGCATGAACTGCACCCTGAAGGTGCCCAAAGATGAGGCCGTCACGAGTCCATCACGACAGACACAGTGGAGGCAGCAGCCACCAGCGCCCCGTCTGAAGTGAGGGTCTGCGACAACGTGTGCTTCAGGGCTGTATGGAGAAACTTCACTACCACGTGATTTGTGCTGGTCACAGCGGGGCAGTGAGGAGTGGACTTGGGGGGCTTGGAGAGTCTGAATCCTTCACCCCAATTTAGCTGCTGCCGCTTCCTCATGATCTCCATCAAAACCTTTGTAAGGAGATGAGGACTTCAGGACTGAAGAAAAACTACCCTCTTGGGGAAAAAATAAAATAGAAATTATATTTTTAAAAAGCATGACACAGACAAATAGTTTATGTTATTCCTGCTTGGTCTTGATTTTCTCCTGAGAGGGAGATTGGCCTGTGGTGCACAGCCCCGTCACTCACAAGGCCACCTCCTCTCCTGCTCACAGTTCTCACCCTTTGTCTCCAAGGTGCAGAGGGAGGGGCGGGACTTGCAGTTCTAGAAGACAATCGGATGAACAGAGTGGCAAAAGCGGATGCATCTCCTTTTGGAACATGAGGGAGGAAAACATCTCATATTGCCACTCTTTCAGGCAGGCTTTCTGTCTCTTAGAATTTACATGTTGATGAAGAATAAGGAGAGCCAGAGAGGCTGGAGTTAGGTGGGAGAAAGGGAGGGGGGAAGGGAGGGAGGGAGGGAGGGAGACAATCCACCACAGTAAGTTTGGTCTGAGTTCCCAGTTTTAATCTCCCAAGTGCTCTGCCCACTACGGGAACTAAGTGAACGCTTACTGGGTTTTTCTGATGCAATATAAAGTCTCCTTTGCTCTTGCATACAATAAAGACTCCTTTCAACTGAGAGATGAGGTGACATTCAATCTTCCCTGTGCTGACTCAGGAAAGTGGTTTGTTGTGGTACTTTAGAGGGCAGAAGAATTTCCTAACTGAGAAAGTGAGATTTAGTTGGAACACTGGTTTTCACTTTAGAAATTACTTCCTGTTAGAGATAAACGTTTATGTTGCTCCACATTCGTATATCGAAGCCCTAATCCTAAATGTGACAATGTCGGGAGATGAGGCTTCCGGGAGGTAATCAGGGCTTAATGAAATCGTGATAGTGGGGTCCTGGTTCGGTGGGATTGGTGCCCTTGTAAGAAGAGCTACCAGAGCTCTGTCTCTCTGTCCCTGTGTCTGTCTGTCTTTCTGTCTCTATTCTGTATGCATGCACTGGGGAGCATGCAGTGAGCACACAGGGCAAGCTAGGAACTGACCAGGTGGACATCTTGGTCTTGGACTTCCAGCCTCTGCAATTGCAAGAAAATATATCTCTTTGTTCAAACCCCCTACTGTGTGGTATATTGTACGGTAGCCTTAGCAGGCCAAGATAATGCCTTTTCTGAAGACAGATTTTAGCAGTGTGTTCCGATTTATGATTATAGGAAGAATAAGTCATTATGTGTTCTTCTGGGAAGAGTTTGGCCAACATAATGTTCTAAAAGATGCAGTCACCATGTGACCTCTGAACCTCTACAGACAGAACCTCTGATGGGGCACTCTTAAGGACGCATGGCACATGCATGCCAATGCCATCTCAGGAGCACGGACTTTTTCAGGGCTAACTTTTTTCTTACTTGTCCTGCCCCCCCATTTCTCTCTTAATATTTTCTCCCTTCTTTTCCTTTTTTGGAGTGAATGCAGGACCTTCCTGACCTATATCCCCAGTTCTTTATTTTGAGACAGGTCTTGACGAGTTGCTCAGGCTGATCTTAAACATGTAATCCTCCTGCCCTGGCCTCCCCCATAGCTAGGATGACAATTTGTGTGCTCCCACACCTGGCTCATATTATTTCCTTACTAGATTATAATCCATATTTTTTATTTTCAGGGGGACTTTTACTTTTATTTAAAAGAATTTTTTTGAAACAGTATCTTACTAGGTAGTCCAGGCTCACCTTAAATTCACTATGTAGCCCACAGTGGCCTAGAGTTCAGGATCCACAACACATCTTTTTATTTTTTTATTTTAAAAAGAAGAAAAAATAACACAAAACAAATCAAAAAAGAACAAAATTTCAAAACAACATAATAGGAGGGTAACAATGGTTAATACATTACATATTGTTATCTTTAAGTTAGTTATTCAGGGTACCAGATATTAGCATTCAATTGTCCAAACATTACTGGCACAAACCTTACTCTTCAATGAACTAAGTAAAATTAGTAATGTATCTATCTTAACCATCTTATATATAAATACAATTTTTTTGTCCCTTCTTTCTTTTCCCTATTCCCCCATCCCAGTCTCTCTTTCCTTTTGACCAGTTTCTTTTTGATTCATCATGTCTATTGTACATTTTGGATCTTATTTACTCTTTCAGTTTCTCATGCTAGAGAGACAATATGATGCTTACACATGTGCATCTGGTTTATTTCACTTATGAGTATTTTCTTGAGTTGCATCCATTTACCTATAAAAGTCTCCAGTTTATCCTTCTTTATGGCTGAATAGTACTCCACTGTATAAAAATACCACATCTTCCTTATCCATTCTTCAGCTGATGGGCATTTGGGTTGTTTCCAAGATCTGGCTATTACAAATTGTGCTGCTATAAACATGGATCCACATATATTGCTGTGGTACGATGTTTTTAATTCTTCTGGGAAGATACCCAGAAGGGGAATAGCTGGGTGAAATGGGACCTCCAACCCTAATTTTTTGAGAAATCTCCACACTGATTTCCACAGTGGCCGTACCAGTCAACACTCCCACCAACAGTGGAGAAGTATTCCTTTTTCTCCACATCCCCTCCAGCATTTGTTATTAGTTGATTTCTTGATAATAGCCATTCTTTCTGGGGTGAGATGGTATCTCAGTGTTGTTTTAATTTGCATCTCTCGAATGACTAGTGATGTTGCACTTTTTTTTTTTGTATATTTATTTGCCATTTGTATTTCTTCATCTGAGAAATGTGTATTCATCTCAGATGCCCATTTTTGGAGTGGGTCTTTAAATTTGGGAGGTCTGATTTTTTTGAGTTCTTTGTATGTTCTTGATAGTAATCCTTTGTCTGAGGAACAGCTGGCAAACATTTTTTCCCACTTTGTGGGTTGTCTCTTCACTCTGTTGGTGGTTTCTCTTGCTGTGCAAAAGCTTTTTAATAAGATGAGATCCCAGTTGTTGATTCTTTGTGATACTTCCTGTGCAGTTGAGGTTTTATACATAAAGTCTTTGCCTACACCAATGTCTTCAAGGGTTTTACCTATCCTACCTCCCAGCAGATTTAATGTTTCTGTTTTAATATTTAGATCTCTGATCCATTTTGAATTTAGTTTAGTGCATGCTGAAAGATATGGGTCTAGTTTTAATCTTTGGCATGTGCAGAGCCAGTTTTTCCAGCACCATTTATTAAAGAGGCTATCTTTCTTCCAGTGAATGTGTTTGGCACCTTTGTCAAAGATAAGGTGGCTTAGTATGTCTGGGGTTGTTTCAGCATCTTCTAATCTGTTCCATTGATCTTCAGGTCTTTTTTTTTGCCAGTACCACACTGTTTTTATCACAGTAGCTTTATAGTATAATTTCAAGTTGGGGATTGTGATACGCCCAGCCTTGCCTTTGTTGCCCAGAATTGCCTTTGCTATTCTAGGTCTCTTCTGATTCCAAATGAATTTTAGGATTGTTTTCTCTAATTCTGTGAGATATGCTGTTGGAATTTTGATTGGAATTGCATTAAATCTGTATAACAATTTTGGAAGTATGGCCATTTTCACTATATTGGTTCTTCTTATCCAGGAGCAAGGGATATCTTTCCATTTTCTGATATCCTCTTCAATCTCCTTTTTCAGAGTACTGTAGTTTTCAGTGTATAGTCTTTTACATCCTTTGTGAGGTTGATTCCTAGGTATTTCATTTTTTTGGATGTTATTGTGAAAGGTGCACAACACATCTTAATTCTCATGATACATAACACATATTAATTATTTTTACTTCCCCTTTCAGTCTCATCCTCTCTCCTCCCTCCATCTATGGTCCCCTTCCAATTTGCAAAGTAGCTGTCTCCCCATTTCCTATTATCTATCTTTTATTTTGCTCTTTACTTATACTTCGGGTTTCTCATAAAGGGAAACTATGTGATATTTAAGATTGTGTGTCTAATTCATCTCTTTAACATTGTTATCTAAAGGTGCATCCATTTTCCTACAAATGACTCAAATTTATTCTTTTTTATGGCAGAATAGTACTCCCTTGTGTATAAATACCACCTTTCTTTATGCATTCATCTGTTGATGGATATATAGCCCACTTTCAAGATTTAGCTATTATGAGTTGTGCTGCTATAAACATGGGTATGCAGGGATCATTGCAATATGATGTTTTTAACCCTTTTGAGAAGTTACCTAGAAGGAGACTATCTGGGTCAAATGCAATTTCTTTTTTAGCTTTTTGAGGAATTTCCATAGTGATTGTACTAGCTTATATTTCGACCAACAAGGTTCCTTTTCTCTTGCAGCATTGCCGGTATTTGTTATTATTTGTTTTTTTAATGGTACCCATTCTTTCTGGAGTGAGATGGAATTTCAATGTTTTAATTTGCATTTCTCTACTGGCCAGTGATGTTAAACATTTTTTCATGTATTTTTTGACCATTTGTACTTCTTCTGAGAAGTATCTATTTATTTCAGTTGTCCAGTTTTTATTTTTTCGGGGGGTCTAATTATTTTGAATTCTTTATATATTCTAGATACTAATCCTCTGTCTGAGGTGTAACCGGTAAACTTTTTCCCATTGTGTAGGTTGTCTCTTCACTCTGTTGTTTGTTTCCTTTGCTGTGCTGAAGCTCTTTAATTTGATGTGATCCTATTTGTTGATTCTTGCTGTTATTTTTTGTGCAATTGGGGCTGTGTTCAGAAAGTCCTCACTATGCCCTATGACTTCAAGAGTTTTTCCTCTTTTATCATCCAGTAGATTAAGTGTTTCTGTTTCCATATTTGGCTCTCTGTTCTATTTTGATCTCACTTTAGTACATGTGAGAGATGGGTCTAGATTCAGTCTTGTTCCCTGGGCCTGTTGCTCTGGGCCCCATGGTGAGGCGGTACATTATGGTGTGGGAGGGAGGGAGGCAAAAGAAGCTGCTCACCTCATGGCAGCTGAGAAGCAAAGAAAGAAAGGGGCGAGGTGGGCGCCCACAATCTCCTTCAGTGCCCCAGATGACCTCACACCTTTTGCCATGCCTCACATTTTAGATTCCACCACTCTCTCACAGAGCCAATCTGAAGACCAAAGCTTTGGCACATGGGCCTTTGAGGGAGATTAAGATCCAAACTATAACCCTTCCCCTGTTTCTATGGTTAATCCAGGCCTTGGGCACCATTTTAGGTTTCCATAGCCTCATCTTTCTCTTGTGCAGCCCCCGCTGCAATCAGTAATCTGTGTCACAGTGGCTCTGGCCAGCAACCTGTACAACTCAACAGTGTCTCCCTCCTCCATTGTAAGAACTGCAAAGGTGGTAAAACCATCGGCTCCACTGCAGCACACCCAGCAGCGCTGGGCTAATAGTATCATGAAATTCCTGAGACAGTCTTGTGGGATCAGCAGGTCCCTGCAGTGGTGGCCGAATCAGGCCAACCTCTTTGTACTGGTGCAAACCCCAGCCCTGTTCTTCTTCCCTTTTGCAACCTTCCCAGTCCTAGACTTACACAAGGGTTTTGTACAGTGACCATTGTCTAGGCTCCCATTTTCTGGGGAACTCATGACAAAACACCATTTGTCCTCTATTAAAATGAATAATCTGCCCCCAAATAGACTTGATGTGGTGACATGTGAATTCTAATTGTTATTTGTTTACTACCTCCTTTTTGGACTCGATGTCTTCCCCTTTAAAACTCTGCCACCCAACTCTCAGATTCTACATCCTTCATTCAATATTAGTTGAATTTTTACTATGGGACAGGGACCTGGACTGCTATAAATTGTTAAACTATGGCTTCTTAGTTCATTTGTGCTTCTGTAATAAATACCATAGACTTATAAAGAACAGAAATTCATTTCCTTCAGTTCTGGAGGCTGGAAAGTTCTGGATCACACTGTGGCAGTCGGTGTCTGGTGAGGGCCCAGCTTCTGGTTCTGAGATTCCCTCTCGCTGTATCCTCACAGGCGAAAAGAAGCAAGAGATCTTTCTGGGTCCTCCTTTGTAAGGATAGTAATCCATTCATGAGGGCTCCATTGTCACAGTCACCTTCCAAAGGCCCCACCTCCTTGTACATCATCTTGGGGACTAATTTTCAACATATGGTTCTGGGGGCACACAAACATTTAGACTAGAGCAATGGGCAAGGGCTTCACATGGCCCCATGCCTTGCTTTATTGGATTGGCTTGCAGAGAATTTGAGATAGTGTCTCTATCAGACACTAATGCTTGGCCTAGGGAACAGGAGCTCGAGCATTTGTGTTAACTGCTTGGCCGCCTTTGCCATTTGAGTTTGCAATCTCTGGCTGCCTCAGTGGCTGTGGGTGAGGCAGGGTTAGTTCTGAGGCTAAGGGATGGGAGGGACCAACATCGCATGGAAGTTCAGACAAGTACAGTTGTTGAGCCTGGGCTTTCCAGCAGTTTCTGTTCTCCCAGGTGGAGAAGTGGGGCTCATCTGGTGTTTTTATGTGTGATGTTGCCTCAGGAGCAGCCCCTTTTACTCAGTGGTGAGAAACTGGTCTTATCTTTATATCAAAAAGAACAAGGCTACCTTATGGACCCAAATGCAACTTGTCCATGACTTCTGAAGGTATACGGTATTTACAAATACTGTCTCAAAACAAGGATAGGAGTCTAACTTCTGTCATCGGGGTCCCTTGGAAAAGTCTGAAAAGCCCTAGTGGAGGTGTTCCTGGGCCTCTCAGCCTCTTCCTCATTTGGTGGGTGAGCCTGTTGACACCCTGACCCTTCTCTCTAACTGGAGTGCCCTGATATTGGCTTCATGACCTGCTTCTCACCACGTGCATTACCTGTCATTCTTCCTTTTTTCTGACTCTCAGTTGCTTCAGATTTTTATCTTGGCTTCTAACCCTAGTCTCATGTCCTGGTTCCATTTAAAAATCAGTCAGATGAACTTGGGTGCCTTTCTCCTGACTTTTGGGCAAAATGAAGCAAAGGATAAAAACCAGGCAGGATTCAACTCCTTGGCCGCCGCTCCCCCTTTCTTGCTGGTGGGCTTTGCCTCAGCGCCTCTTCTTTTTCTCCATGTTTGCATGGTCTCCACATAGCTATTTTAAATGCTGCTTTACAGACAGTCTTTCTGTTCCAGAATGTTATTTCCGGTTTGCAAACTTAGCTTTTCTTACAATTGGGATGTTGCCACTATGCTAACTTATTCCACTTTAACAATAAGGTTCTTGTTTTCTTCAGATGTTTCAAAACCTGAGAATTAAATTTCTAGAAATGCCAGACCACTGCATTTCATGTTGACTAATTTGTCATGTGGGCTGGCTTCCCACTGAAAAGTCAGAAGGAGGGTTTTTTTTTTTTTTTCCTTTTTCTTTTGTTTTTCTTAACAGAAATTGAAAGCAATATGATTCTTTGCTAGCTACTCAGGGTTACTTTCTCAGTACACTGGTACCTCAGTTCACAAACTTAATTCCACTTTACTCTGGTAAAATTCCACCAATCCATCCCTCAAACTAAACTTTGACCTAAACTTCCAAATTTTTAAAAAATAGATACAGGATGCACTTAAAGAAACACACTCAGTTTTGGGAAACAGATCTTTCTCTGGGCCAGGCAGATGGGCTACATTCCTGGGTTTCCATGCTCAGTGGGAAAAGCTCATGAATGTAAGAGGATGCCTTTCTGAAGCTATCTGTGCAATGAAGGGATAATTACTTCTGTATGATTCAAACCTGGGCATCATCCAGGTTCCCCAATTAGCCGTGGGAACAGTGCCTGCATTGTGTCTCAGGTTTACCTTGAGTTGTCCAAGGAAACTTTCCTTTCTGACTACCGTGAAGTTCAGAGAGCAGGCGCCTTCGAATTCTTCTCCCTGGTCTTGAAGCACAGAGGCCCATAGGACTTCAGAGAAGTTAAGAGAAGATCAATTGGGGTGAGCATTTCATTGCCAGGAATGAAAAGGGAACTGTGATGTAATTTTACAGTATTTTCTTAGAAAAAAATCAGATCAGTGATAGGAAACAGGGAGGTAGACCTTTCATAGGTGGGAAGGGCATCTTAGGGCTGGAGGTAAGGGAGGGAGGAGAGGTTAAAGTGAAGTAAAAAGGATTCAGATGTGCCATAGATGTGTACCAGCTCCCCACTATGGATGTATTCATTATGTATCACAAATGTGTACTAATAAAAAATTTAAAAAACAAGATAATCAGAAACTTATGCATTATGAGGGATGCTTGGTTATAAATAGTTTTTTTAATGTACAGAGGCTGGTGGGAGTTATAACATTTCTTTCTTTTTCATTATTTGTGTAACTTTTTCAGTATGACTTCTATTTTTGAAGACACATGACTGGGATTAGAGTTAAAATGAAAATAAGTCGCAAAGCAGTATTTCTCTGATTCTGCTTCTATAAACTCCGAAAACTTGACTCAGATTCTTCCTGTGTAGCTTTGAGAGCGTGGTTTCACGTGTGCTTCTTGGGCATTATGTAGGATCTGCCATTTCTACTTTCCAGGTGAGGTTAGGGTTACTTTCTGAGCTACTCGTCTCAGAGCTAAGCCTAATATCTCCAATGACAGTCTTAGAATTTCACGAAAGCCGAATGACAGTGTCAAATAAAACAAGACATGGGGCCATACAAAGCCCTAGTGTCATTACTGTAATGTCAATGTTTCTGTCCCCCTCACCCCAAATTCATATGTTGAAATCTTTTAAACATTTGTAATTTACTTTTTTATTTTGAGATAAGGGCTCAAAATCCCTAAGTTGTCCAGGCTGGGCTGGAACTTGTGAGCCTCCTGCCTCAGCCTCCAGAATGCTGAGATTAAAGGTGTGCACCACAATGGCTGACCCATATGCAGAAGTCTTACCTCTCAAGGTGCTGGTATTAGGAGGCATGGCCTTTGGGAAATGAGCCAGTCGTGAGGGTGGAGCTCTTGTGAATGGGATTAGAACTCTTAAAAAAGAAATGCAACGGAGCTTCCCTGCTTCTTCCATCATGGAGGACACAGCGAAAAGGAGCCCCTGTGCCCAGCAAATAGGCCCTTGCCAGACACCAAATCTGCCATTGCCCTGATTTCAGACTTCCCAGCCTCCAGAATGGCAAGAAATACATGTCTGTTGTTTCTAAGCTTCCCAGCCTGTGGTCCTTTGTTTGTAGGGGACTATGGTGTGGTCTGGTTTCACAAGGCGAGAAGCTCATGTCCAGAGGCCTCTACACCCTGATGCTGAGGCCCTAGGTCTGCTGAGAGCATTGGTGCCTGATGTTCTCCCTGCCAAGGCAGCTCCACCACCCTGCTGCCTGCAGAAGGGGCCGCGGTCTCTGCAAAGCTTACACCAAGGCTCTTGCTCATGTGCTCACCTCTGCCCCAGTGTGGCTTCACTCTGTGCTCTCAAAACCCTGTAGAATCTCCTTTCCATGAATCCATCTCAACAGAAGGTGTGAGGGCTGTGAGTGTGCTCAAGGACTGGGAAGACCGAGAGAGCAACAGGCATGCTTTCCTCAGATACCTCCTTCCGGTCTTCCCTGGGCTTGTTATTCTGGAAGGCGCCTGACATCAAATAACCATGGTACTTTCCCTGTGCACATAGCTGTTCTCAGACATGTTCAGGTGTGCCCAATGTCCTTGAGAGATGCCTTGTTATGGTTTGTGTCTGGATGTCCCCCCAAAGCCTCATGAAGTTATGGGGTGTTGCTTTTCGGAGGCAGCTGAATCTCGAGTTTGTGATTGATTCATTGTTTAGTGCTGGGATTATGGGTGTGAGTGCTACACCCACCCTAGGGCAGGTAGCCTCCATACAATATAAGGGACAGAAAGAATCTTCTCGTGTGCTTCTCCCTTTTTGTTCTTGTTGCTTTTGCTGTCTTCGGCCACCATGAACTGTTGTCCCCGTGCCATGCCACTCTGCCTTGGAGCCAGCTGATTATTGACTGAAACTTCCACAAACTGTGAGCTAAATAAACCTTTCCTTCCTTAATTTTGGGCATTGGGTATTTTGTCTCAGCAATGAGAGAAAAGTAACCAAGACATGCCTGACTCTTAGGGAGAGTGCAACTGAATTTACACAGCTATGTGCACTTGACTCCATTCTGTGGAGGGCACAAATGTCAACTCAGGATTTTGCAAATCTTTCCAACACACTAGTCAGAAAGAAGTCCTGGCCTCACATAGGCAATGACAATATCTATCTATCATCTATCTATAGCTATCATCTATAGCTATCAGCTATCATCTATAGCTATCATCTATAATCTATTTATCTATAAATATAGATATAGATAGGTAGTGGTGGTGGTGGTAAGAATTCTAGAGCCCATTTCAGCATCTCTTTTTGTTTTTGTTTTTTCAAGACAGTGTCTTACTATTTAGTCCAGGCTGACCTCAAACTCACAATCCTCCTGCCTCAGCTTCCTGTGTGCTGGGATTACAGATGTGTGCCACTAGCCACAGCTCAGCACCTCTTTTGTGGAAAATCTCACAAATCTGTGATTCTAGCCTAGATCCTTCTCTTGTGCTCCTGATTCTCATTGTCACTTCAAAATAGCCCTCCTGTAATTGATAGCTCCATCATTGGACCCAGTTCCTGAATTCGAGTGATCCTTGCATCCTCTGGCAGCACAGCCAACAACTTTCAAATTAAATACTAAACCTCTGGCAATTCTAATGTTAGTGATGTGGGATAAAAGAGTGGATCTAGTGAGATGTGTGTTTTCCCTTTGGAAAAAAGTACTAGAAAATACTGTCTAATAATAGAAGCACGTTACTAATACTCTTTATCCCAACAGGGAGAGAAAATTTCCATTACATGTTTTGTGTAACGAACCAATAGAAATTATTTTTCTATTATTTACTAATTTTCCAATAGGTGGAACAAAGGAGGTTTTAATTTGGCCACATGTACAACATAGTTTTCTTTTTCTTCTTCTTTTTTTTCAAGCCATTGCAAATAGGATTTTATTTATCACCATTAAAAATCTGAATTTTAAAGACTCTTGGACTGGTGGTTCGTATCCATGGGCTCGTTCAACTTTAGCTCCAGTCTCACCCCCAGTAGCTTTTGCAGAGCTGCTCCCTTGACTATGAAGCTCCGTGACTTTTCCCAATTCAAACTCGGGCTTCTTCAGCATTTTTACTTTTCTGACGAGGACATCATGAAGAGGATAAATAGATTGGCAAGCCTTTCCTGTGTCTTTCCCAATGCTGTCTGGAATCAATTTAGTGACCACTTCCTTCAAGTCATTTTTCTGCACCTCTCGATGCATGATTTCCACCATCTTCTTCCGGATTTGGCGGACCTGTTGCTGCTGGGTGTAAGAGGTCTTCCGAACCTGATTGTTGCGTTTTTTAGTAAAACCAACAAAGAGCAAACGAAGCAAACAACCACCGGCAGTCCTGATGTCAACGTGCGCTTTGCTCAAGGTCTGATGTTTTCGACCACAGAACACATTTTGTCACAGGTGAGATCCCCCATGGAAGTTAATCCGGCAGTTTTTGCCCTGAACACCTTCCGGTATTAGTTTGAATTTTCTAAAGGCAACTTCATCATTCCACAGATCAGCAAGGCTCACTTCAAACACACAACCTTTGGGCCCATCAGATGTGATTTTGGTTCCTTGAGTTCTGGTGACTCGTGTTTTTCCAGTATTTCTAATGTCGAACATAGCTGGTGCCTTCACATCATACCAGTCTTTTTTAGCAAATGGATCAACCACTCTCTTCTTGACTCCCTTTTTGCCACCTTTTGTAAGGCTCTTGTTCTTGCCTACTGCCATGGTGCTGCTCAGAGAGCCAAAAGGGCTAGAACACATTTTTCTAAAAATAAGTATAATTGGAGAGCATATATTTTGTGACTTTGGTACAGGTATGTAAGCTTTCTTCTTTGATACAGAGTAAGAAAATCACTATGTGTAACTGTTTTAAAGACTTTATGAACAAAATCCTGATTGCACAGGAAATATTACAAAGAATCAACAACTGGGATCTCATCTTACTTCTTTGCTGTACTTCTGTACAGCAAAATAAATCACCAATGGAATGAAGAGACAACCCACAGAGTGGGAAAAAATTTTTGCCAGCTGTCCCCCCACCAAAGGACTAATATCTAGAATATATAAAGAACTGAAAAAAAACAGACCCCCCCCAATTTAAAGACCCAGTCCAAAAATGGACATTGGAAATGAATAGACACTTCTCAGATGAAGAAGTACAAACAGCAAATAAATATATGAAAAAAATGTTCAATATCCTTGGTCATTTGAGAGATGCAAATTAAGAAACAACACTGAGGGCCGGTGAGATGGCTCAGCGGCGTAAGCGCCTGCCTTGCAAGCGCGAAGGCCCGAGTTCGACTCCCGGATCCCACATACGAAAAAGGGGCCGGTAACATCGCTCAGCGGCACGGGTGCTGGTTGGCGCGCGAGGTCCTGAGGTGGACCCCTGGTACCCAGAAAAAAAAAAAAAAAAAAAAAAAAGAAACAACACTGAAATTCCATCTTACTCCAGAAAGAATGGCTATCATCAAGAACTCAACCAATAACAAATGCTGGTGGGGCTGTGGGGAAAAAGGAATGCTTCTCTACTATTGATGGGAGTGTAGACTGGTGCAACCACTGTGGAAATTAGTGTGGAGATTCCTCAAAACACTAGGACTAGAGATCCCATTTGACCCAGCTATTCCCCTTCTTGTTATCTTCCCAAAAGAATTAAAAGCATTAAACTACAGTGATATATGCACACCCATGTTTATAACAGCACAGTTTGAAATAACTAAATCTTGGAAATAGCCCAAATGCCCATCAACTGATGAATGGATAAAGAAGTGATTTTTTTTATACAATGGAGTACTACTCTGCCATAAAGAAAGATAAACTTGAGACATTTCTAGCTAAATGGATGTACCTTGAGACCATATTCTTAAGTGAAATAAATCAGACACATATGTGTAAATATATCATGAATTCTATGGTATAAGAAACCAAAAGTATAAATAAGGGCCAAAATGTATAATAGATATTGTGAGATAGGAAGAAAAATGAAAGTGTAAATAAGGACCAAAATGTATAATAGATATCGTGAAATAGGAAGAAAATGTTCAAATGGGGAGGGGAGCTAGGGAGGGGGAGGGAGGAAGGAAGGGAAAAGAAAAAAATGGGAAAAAAAGGAAAAAATGGAAGCAAAGCTTTTGTAAATATGGAGGAAGAGGGGTTGAGGGAGAGCAGGGGAATGGGAAAAAAAAGAATAAAGACGTATCATGTACAGGTAGAAATTCCCTATGATGAATGTGATCATTATGTATATCTAAAATGCACCAATAAAATTAATTAATTAAAAAAATAAAGGCTGAATAGTAAAAAAGATGGTAAGTGTTCCGTGCATTTTATATTCATGGTTAGCTTTCCTGTAGTGTAACAGCATACTGGTGTTTCTGGGGGTGGAGCACTGCCTACTGCTCCAGGGTGGGGAATGAGCAGCTCGCTGGATTCATAAACTCCATATGAGTAAAGGATTACAGATACAAAGTTCAAGGAAAGGGAGACATTTTATGGAACATTTTGTTGGAAAGGGGGGAAGAGGAGGAGAGATAGCCATCCTGGTAAATCAGAGTAGGGGGCACCCAAAAGATGGAGCACCCTGGGGCCTTTGACTTCAGCCCTTTTTATTAGTGTGTCAGAAAGAACCCCCCCCCGAGTTTGTCACAACCTGATTGGTTAGTTTAGGCCCGAAGACCCTTAATTTGGGTGTCGTTGAATATGCGCAGATTTCTACATGAGCTTCATTTGGTTTTCCTTTGTCCTATCAAGGTCTTATCTCTAAAATTTGTGGAAGCCTTACACGCAAGGCTGAGTTAGCAATTAAGTAAAGGGACACATGTATATTTTAGTGCAGTAACATATGAGAGAATATGTGTGTGTGCATGTGTATCTGGGTGTGGGTATTTTTTTTATATACTATGTGAATTTCCTGTTATGTAGTCCCTTCCCCTTTGTCTCCTTTGTACTTTACTGTACACTGTGGGAAGTGGCAATTAACTTTAGCTGGGGTGCCTGGCAGAGCCATGCTATTTATCAGCTCTCTTGCTTCTCTACTTAATTGCTCACTCTAGCAAGGGTTTAACTCTTTCTAGCCAGGATTTGCCAGAAAGCTTACTGAGGAGTTTATCCTATTATTTCCCTGCCTATCTATCTACCCTCCTTTCCTACAATACCTGAGACAATCAACTTAAAAAGAATGAAGGTTTACTTTGGCTCACAGTTTTGGAAGTTTCAGTCCATGGTTGGTTGGCCTTGTTGCTGTTAGGCCTGTGGTGAGGCAGCACATCATGGCAGGAGCACATGATGGAAGAAGACTATGCACCTGATAGCCAGGAGTGAATGAAAAAGAAGATACCAGGGTCCTCCAGTCACCTTGGAGACAATGTCCCAGTGACCTGACTTCCTCCCACCATGCCCTACCTCTCATAGGCTCAATACCTATGAGTAGTGCCACTGGCTGGGGGCTAAGCCTTGGGCATCCACACTACAGCAGCTCAAAGCATTTCATAGTATTTAAAGGAAAAGCAAGGCCCTGTCATGAGTGCCCCTTAAGAGGGCAGATGAGATAGAAGATAGATCTATTTGCTGGCCATTGTTTAGGTCACTTGAAGGTTAGTCTCCAAGACATACACATGCTGAGACATAGGCGTAGAGGGGAGGCCTCCACGTAGTAGATGGACACCACATTTCTGTGACTGGATGCCAAAGATGCCGTGATAGACCCAATCCTGGCTGAAGATTTGGCTTAGTGTGGAGTTGAGTGGTGGATGAATCACTGAAGAAACTTTTTTTCATTAGAACCTGTGAATTGACTGTTTACTTAAGTGAATATCTAACTAAACTAGTTAAATGTCAACCCACCACCTTCAGCCTTGTGCTGTAACCCGAGGAGCTCTCCTGGGATGGCTTTACAGGAGCCCAAATAATTCCATGAGGTTTCAGGTGTCCTGGGATGCCCAAGTGAGCCACTTAGAGTAAGGTTGAGTGTCTCAGGCACTTCGAAATGTTCAGAAGTTCTTTCTGCCAGCTCTCACACAAATGGAGCTTAATGTCTGAAACTCTAGCTAGTCATTTGTAATTCATGCTAAAGTTGAACAAAGGGATACAATTTTTTGAAAGCAAATTGTCTTGAGAACTCAAAATGGCAGCAACATTAGTTTATATTAATAGTATAACAAATAGGCTAGCAAAGTTGGGTTTAACCCTGGGCTACGGCACGTGAATGGTTTGTCTCCTCTGAAATGCATGGTGAGGTTTAATCCCCATTGGGAAACTAATCCAACTATGGGGCTTAGAGGTGGGGTCTGTGGGAGGTGATTAGGATTGGAGGAGGCCATGGGGGGGAGTTTCTACGATTGACCACTGGTGGCTGTGTAAGAAGAGGGAGAGAGACTAGGAGAGACACAGGTGCGTGCTCCCTGTCACTTGCTGTGTCGTGCCTTATAGCACTGCAGGACTCTGCTAGCAAGAAAGCTGTTTGTCGCCTTGTGTAGTCCTTTGACTTTGGACCAGAACTATGAGCCACAGTAAACCTCTTGCCTCTATAAGCTTCCCAGTCTGTAATATTATTGTAGACAGCTGAGTTAGGTAGAAATATTATAGGCAGTCAGATAGGCCTGGGCTCTCGGAGTCAGAACAAAGATGAAAATTCATTACGACTGTGACTGGAGGCGCATCTGCTAGAGGCCAGGCCTCAAGATAAAGATGGAATGACCAGGCCGGAGATGAGTGGTAGCACCTGGCCTAATGAAGTCAAGATAGACATCAGTCACCTTGGTGGGTGACCAAGATCCTCGGACCCATCACTTCCTGGAAAGCTCTTCATTCTTTCCATGTGCACTTGCTACGTGACTTCCTTCCCCAATGGATCAATGTTACCCAGGCGGCTCTACTTGTAATTTTATTGGTTGATCATAACCGTAACCCATGTTGTACCCATGTGGTTGTGCTCTATAAAACTTCCTCTGAGAAGTGGGGTCCTCAGGAACCCACTTGGGGCCCCTCTTGACTCTCAGGAGCTGTATCTCTCCCCTCAATAAATATTTCCTACTCTTAACCTCCATTGTTCCTAGAATTTATTCCCACTTTAGAGAGCATGAACTCAGCGTATGGGACATCTAGCAGGTTGGGAGTTACAGTATTTCCCTTGTATCATATTTGGAGGTCCTGAGATCACTCCTATAATAATATCATGGGATTAGCAGTGCAAAGGACTAAGACAGCTTCCAGCAAGACGTTAGCGCGAGGTTTAAATGGGTCCGCATGGGGTGTGGAGCCCGTGGAGCTCCTGGGGTTGGCTTTTCTGCCCAGTAGCTACGTGAGTTAAATATTCTGAATCTCCTCATCCGCAAAGTTGAACAGATAGTACCTACCTGAATTGTGGCAGCTAGGCTTAATAGAATGCTCATGAAGTTCTTAGGACATATCCTAGTGTTTCTTGTGCGCAGAGGTGCTACTACTAATCTCTTTATCCGTGGAAATGACAAGAGCCATCGTGGATGGGGTCGGTGGAGCACCTGGTCCTGGTGGACAGCACTGAGGAGCTGTCTTCTAAGTGCTCACACACCATTTTATTTTCTACTAGTCTGTGAACTCCTGAGGAGCAGCCTAGGCCTTATTGGTCTCTGATATCTAACAGGCTCGTTTTCGTTATCGTTGTTTTGTTTTTGTTTTTTCGAGACAGGGTTTCGCTATGTAGCCCAGGCTGGCCTCAAACTCAGGGCAATCCTCCTGCCTCAGCCTCCCAAGTGCTGGGATTACAGGTGTGTGCCACTGTGCCTGACATAGAGATATTGTTTTCCTTCCTTTCTTAAATTTAAAAAACAAGGAATGCATTATGTGCGGACAATTGGCGGGAGGGAGATTTTCCTAAAGCAACTAATTAGAAGTGCGCTATTAAATGTCAAACTCACTATAAATTAGCACTAATCTTAGATGTATGTGATGGGGGAATGCTTTCTTTTCCTCACAATTTTTTTCTTGAAACTGTATTAACAATTTGTCTTAAGAATATTTTGGGTTTAGACAAGCTATTTGCTAGTTTTTTCTTCCCTAGAGGTGAATGGCTTTGTTGAATAAAATTCACTAATTTCATGTCAAATTTACAATATGAGATGTTGAGTGTGATTTTTTTTTCCTTTGTAGTCTAAATTGGAACCTTATGGACATTAAATCTAGAAACACATGCCAATGTAATTTATATGTAGAAAATCTCTTTTCATATTATTAACAAATTCCCACTGTGTTCCAATCTTTGTTCTCTGGGGATGGATTTTTGTAAATCACTTCCTGTCATTCAAATACCTCAGAGCCCAAACTGCCCGAAGCTTAACCAATAACCCCTCAGAAAACACAACTCAAAAGAAAGAAAAGTAGGTTGTGATGATAGGAAAAACGTTCCCCATTTCTCTTTTAAGGGTGAGGAGGGGGACAGGAAGGAAAGGAGAGAATTTTATCTTTTTTTTTTTTTGTGGGTACCGGGGGGTCGACCTCAGGACCTCGCGCGCCAGCAGGCGCCCGTGCCACTGAGCGATATCACCGGCCCCTTTTTCGTATGTGGGGTCCGGGAGTCGAACTCAGGGACTCGCGCTTGCCGGGCAGGCGCTTAAGCCGCTGAGCCATCTCACCGGCCCATGGAGAGAATTTTAGAATCTGGTTTCCCTGCGTCTGAAAAAAGACAGCTCGGATTAATTACTAGTGCCTTAAATAAGAACCCGGGAAAACAGCCTCGATGGAGGGAGGCGCTTCGCCCCGCTGTGAACATTTGGTACTCATCTCTCGGCTCCGGGCCCGAAGAGAAATCAAGGCAGAACTGAAAGAAGTCAGGCCAAGGCCATTTTTAAAGATGGAAACTGAAAAGAGAACCCAACGTGCTCACACCGTTCTTCTCTAGACTCGTCTACACTCTTGGGACAACCCCGGGGAAGCGTTAGAGAGTGAGTGTGTGCGTGTGTGCGCGTGTGCGCTATTTTTCCCGGGATAGAAAGAACGTATTTTACCAGTTTAGTTTGCAGGGGGAATCAGGCCCTCCCTGCCTTGCTTTCCTCTCCTATTTATAACCTGGGATGGTGGATGCGTCTCTGTCTTCTGGAGAGCATTCTCTCTCTCTTACATTTCAGAGACGTGCAGTCCAGATGTGAGAGTTTTCCACTTTTTACATTTCTTCAGAGCGAGTCTCTTAGTGGAATGCAGAACGTTATAAAATCCCCCTCGGGGAAGGCGGCTTTTGCTAGCACGGACGCGCTGCATCTGGCCTTCCTTTTCAGCGTGATCTTGGAGTTTTAGTGCTGAGGATGTAGCAGAGGAGAGGCGGATAGTTTGGAGCGAGTATGGCGAGGGTGTCACCCTGATTCAGAGCCACCGTTTCCTTCCCCGAGTGTTTTAGGCGCTTGCCGCTTCCAGTGAGGCCGGGCGGCCGCCGCGGGGGCCCTGTCACTGCTCCGCGGCCTCCGTGCGGCCGGGGACCCGCGCGGTCAGGTCGCGGGGCGTCTCCTTCCAAGGAGACGCTCAGTGGCTCCATCCGGCTATGAATCGGATTAGCCGCCCCGCACGAAAAACTGACCCTCACTTTACTTCAGTTAAAAAATCCATTTTTGCAAAAGGCGACACTTAAATGAAAGGGGAAGCAGGTGGTCTGGGAACCATGTCGTTTCACGCATCAGTTCCCTCATAAATGGGGACTTGATAGCCCCGGCCAATCCTGAGTACAATGGGGGTCTTTATACTCCTGCTGCTTCTTTTCCCCTTATTCTCAGAATTTGCTTTCCAGAAGTTAAATAAAGGTAATCTCCGTGGATCTTGAGCTTGCATCTTTTCCTTAGACCACGTGAGCCGGTGCAGGGAGAAGATTGTTTAGACCTTGGGCTTTCTGTACAAGATGCCGCAAAAGCCTTGAGCTACGCATTCAGTTAGACAATTATAGTGAAAACAACCCCAAAACGAAAGGATCTGGGATCGAAAGATATGGGTCCTGGGTGTTGTCCACATACTCACTGAATGGCTTTGTGCCTTTATTTAACCTGAATCTCAGTTTTATCATTGTAAAATAGGAGTAATACTAATAACAATAATAATAGCTACGTAAAGTCATCGTGAGGGTCCAGTGGGACAATATTAGGCAGAGCCACATGAAACGGCCAATATTCAGCAGTCTTTGACCCTCGCACACTGCTGGTTTAAGTAGGGCAAACTCGTATCAGTGATGCTTTGTAAACTGTGAAGGAGTGGAAATTCTCTAAGAGTTGCTTAAGTGTGTGGGAAGGGCGTGCAGAATTTACAGAAACGTGTCAGGAAGATAATATTGAGCAAGAAAATTTTCATTCTCTGGATAATCCTTTGGCAGAGGTTAATACGAAATAGTGATTAAGTTGATCCGCGAGCTGTACATGTGTTTGTATTATGAGCTGTATATATATATATGAGAAATATTGACATCATTCATATAGTTCCAATTCAAAACCCTTAATCAAAAGCCTTCAATTTAGTATGATTGATCAGGTCATTTGAAATTTGGATGATTTTGCGTACTGCATAAGGAAAGAGTAATGATATTAAAGGTCACTAAGAATAGATGATATATACAATATTTTTAAAAAAATATAAGTATAGTGACAGCATTTTTTTATATGATTAGAGATCAAGGTGTGGTGAGGCTTAGGAAATGAGTTGGCTGATTATGTTGTATCTTATGCTTTTTGGGATGTTAATACATAAAACGTGTTTCTGTTTCTTGTCTCTCATACTAATGTTCTGCAGCCAGAGTTTATACTTTAGGCTGATATCCCTTAAGAAAGATTGTGACAGTCAAAAGTGGGAGATTTAAAACTGCACTAATTCTCCACGCTAAGAGAAAAGATCAGTAAGGAAGAGTTTGCATTCTCCAAAGATGTAGGAATCCCGTAATCATGTGGTTTTATTTAGTAACTGGAGGAGGACATTCACATCGAAATTCTCATACATGAGTTTTTGTCTTGGGTTTGGCAATAAATTGTGCAGGCTGTTAAACCGCTCCCACTCCTACTTTCACCCATGAAGATGGTTCTTCAAGGACTTGATTTTGTATTCACTTTTTCATTGGGAGGAGAATTTCCATATGTGCAGAAAACTCATGATGAATATTTGTATATTTCCGGGATTGACTCTGTAAGATAACTTAAAAACACTGAGAAGTTCCATTCTTTGCTCTGTACTATTTTAATCTTAAACTGTGAGAAAATTTCCAAAAATTAAGAAAAGGATTTTCTTAGGAATGCCCTGACGGTGAAGAAATGTCCCAAGTGCCCAGTCTTGCCTTGGGATAAAACCCCAGTGGAAACCAAAGAACCAGACTGGCCAGCAAGACATGTTCAGGCTGGTGCCAGACCCCTGTGGAGCAAGGTGACCTTGTCAGAGGCAGGAGCGAGGGAAGAGAAGGTGACTGCTTCACTCAGCTTACCTCAGAAGCTCATGTTTATGTCTCTGTACCAGCATAATTATATTTGTCCCTCTTTTTATGTCTCAAATGGCCTTAGTATGGGTGATGATGAGTTAGTTATATGGCCAGGAAAGGTTTAGGGAGTCTTGCCATCAGGAATGAAAGCTGAAGTTCAAAGACACCAGAAAGTCTACCTGCCCCTTAGGGAGAGTCATGAGGGCTGCGGGAACCTTTACCATTCCCTGGTTTTGGTGGCTATTACTGAGGTTAACCTTTTTGTTTACCCCTGGTGATCAGTAGCCTGATTTTAGAACCTGTGAATTTGTCTCCAGGGTTAGCAAAGAGGTGGGTGGAAAAGACACTGAGGGATTTACCATTACTAAAGGGGAAGGACAGGGAAGAGCGGACTTGGTGATGGTCTTGGGAAGGACCCAGGGGCCGAGTTCCAGGAAGTCCTAGAGGCTCTCCTAACATTGCTCGATGGACTCACTGGGTTGTGATTGCAGCATTTTAAAATTGGGAGTACTGGGCCGGTGAGATGGCTCAGCGGCTTAAGCGCCTGCCTTGCAAGCACGAGGGCCCGAGTTCGACTCCCGGATCCCACATACGAAAAAGGGGCCGGTGATATCGCTCAGCGGCACGGGCGCCTGCTGGCGCGCGAGGTCCTGAGGTCGACCCCCCGGTACCCACAAAAAAAATAAATAAATAAAATTGGGAGTACTTTAAGCAGTTAATCTAGTTTCTTCTTTTGCCTCAAGCAGACGTATAGTGACAGATTGTGGATGGGGATCTTGTTCTAGTGCATTATCAGCGCATTTTCCCTCCAAGGCACGGCCAGCGGCAGGTTCGCCTGGAGAGTCAAACCAGCCTCGCTAGTAGATGTGTTGAAGAAGTTAGTGCAATAGGATATTAGAGTGGAAGTCGTAGCTAAAGCCCGCCCTGTTTTGTATAGGTTGGACTTTAAGATATTGTCTACATTTGTGCTGATATTATTATAGGGGTGGTATCAGAACCTCCAAATAGGATATAAGGGAAATATTATAACTCTCAACCTGTTAGATATCTGATATGCTGAGTTCATGTTCTCTAAAAATTGAAGAATGAATTCTAGGAATGATGGAGGTTGAGAGTAGGAAGATTCATATTGAGAGATAGAAAGCTCTTTCAGAGGAACAGGAGTGGACCGAATGGGTTGCCTGAGGACCCCACTTTACAGGGAAATATTATAGAGCAATACCCATGTGGGTACAATGTAGTTATGCTCAACTAATAAGATTATAAGTATAGCTGCTTAGGTAATATTGATCCAGGGGGAAGCAAGTCACGTAGCGAGTGGGCATGGAAAGAACAAAGACTTTTTCTAGGAAATGATGGGTCTGGAGGTCTTGGTCACCCACTGGGGTGACATGTCTATCTGGGCTTTATTAGGCCTGGTGTTTGTCCTTCAAAGAGGTATAGAGGCCTGGTCATCTCGTCTTTATCTTGAAGCCTGGTCTCCAGCAGATGTGTCTCTGGCCAGTTGAGATGTGTTTCATCTTTGTCCTGGCTCTGGAGGGCCTCGCCCTATCTGACTGCCTATAATATTTCTGCCTAGCTTAGCTATCTATAATAATATCTATATCTATATTTCCGTAGTGAAGGTGGAGACCAGGTTGCAGACTTTATTTTATTTTTGGTAATGCTGGGGATGGAGCAGAGAGCCTTGTGTGGGTTAAGCAAGTGCTTTACCACCGAGCTATACCCTCAGCCCAGGGTTGCAGATATTTTATTTTATTTTATTTTATTATTATTATTTTTTTTGTGGATACTGGGGGTCGACCTCAGGACCTTGCACGCCAGCAGGCGCCCGTGCCGCTGAGTGATATCACTGGCCCTTTTTTCATATGTGGGTTCCGGGAGTTGAACTCGGGCCCTCGCGCTTGCTAGGCAGGCGCTTACGCCGCTGAGCCACCTCACTGGCCCCGCAGATATTTTAAAGGATATGGCAAAACTTGATTTTGTTACCCTTTTGTCCTTCCTGCCCACATCAAGGCTGTAGCAGAGTCAGTCTTTGGATATTTGAGTTCAGGACTCTTGGAATCACCTTTCCTTGTGCTGTGGATCCTCTCCCAGGTGCAGGAGTGCCCACCTCTTACCTAATGCCCAGGGAAATGGACTTGAATGGGACAATCTGGAGAGCTTAATACATAGCCCTGGAGTTCAGTAGATGGGATAAACTGGTGTTTGCTGCCAACCTGAGGAGTCCAGAGGCTGACTGTCTTGCTGCTCGCTGGTGGCCCTTCACTGGGATCAGCCTGCATGCTGGGGTGTTTCCTCTGGATGCCAGAGTATAGTTATCTTAATTCCTACCCAGTAGGCCTACTGGAGAGGCTAAGGCTCCTCAACAGGAGGACTAGAAGACTGCCCCTGGGAGTCTGTGTGCATCAGAAAGTCTAGGGCAACCAGCTGAACTAGAGGAGCATTCCCCCAGGAGCAAAGAACTGCAGGTAACAGTCTCTAGCTGGAAATGGTGTCTTCTCTGAACTGATAGTTCAGATATCTATCTGTAATAATATTCTTGGAGGGATTCTATAACCCAAGTTCCCTAATGGCAAGTGAAAGAGTAATTGAATATGCAATTAGGAATGGGACGTACACTATAGGTTAAGCATTCCTAATCTGAAAATCTGAAAACGGAAATGCTCAAAAACCTAATGCTGTTTAAGCACCGGACATGCTACCACAGTGGAAAATCCCACAGGTGACCTCTTGTGATGAGTCGCAGCCGAAGTGCAGGTGCACTAAAAAATATTGCATAAAGTTACCTTCAGGCTCAACGTACAAATTGTAAATAAGATGTAAATGATTTCCTATTTAGACTTGGGTCCTGTTCCCAAGATATCTCATTATGTATATTTGAATATTCCAAAATCCAAGGAAATCTGAAATGAGAAACACTTTTTGTCCCAAGCATTTTGGATAAGAGATACTAAACTTGCATTAATAACAGATGGCAAATAATAGATGGCGTGGTTGTGCAGTTATTGTCTAATCCCACTTCAATGTGAAGTAGTGAAGGGAAACATCTTTCTGCTGGGATGTTTCTTATTCTTTTTCTTTTCTTTCTTTCTTTCTTTCTTTTTTTTTTGGTACAGGGAATCAAACTCATGAACTTGTGCTTGCCAGGCAGGCTCTGTGCTGCTGAGCTGTATCCCCAGCCCTCTGCTGGGATGTTTCTTCTTGGTGAATCTCCTTTAAAATTTTTTCCTTATTTTATATATTATTTATTTAATGCATATTTCTTTCTCGCTCTCTCTTTCCTTCTGTCTCTCCCTCCCTCCCTTCTTTCCTTCTTTCTTGGTTTTTTTGAAGACAGGGTCTAGCTATGTACCCCAGACTGGCATTGAACTCAAGATCTTTCTGCCTCAGCCTCTTGAGTGTTGAGGTTACAGGTATACATCACCAAGTTCAGATTTTTCAGCAAATATTTCTTGAACACTGTTATGGCTTATATCTAGATGTCTCCTCAAAGCCTCATGTGCTCATAAGTGGGACTTTTGGAAGTGATTGGATTATGGGTGTGTGATACTAGATTAATCCACTGATTGGTTTATCATACATAGTTTTGGGTGTGGGTGATGGACTTACTGAAGAGGGGAGACCCATCCTGGTTGTGGGTGGCATCAACAAGTAGGCTTGTAGCCTGAATGGAATAAAAAGGGAAAGGGAGGCTCACTCTTGCTGCTTTCTGCCTACTCTGCCACGGACTGTTTCTCCTCTGCCATGCTACCCTGCCTTGGAGCCAGCCAACTGTGGACTGAAACTTCTATAGACTGTAAGCTAAAATAAACATTTCCTCCTTTAACTTGTGGGTATTGAGTACTTTGTCCCAGCAATGAGAAAGTAACTAAGACAAACACTTCCTGTATGTCATGCTGATGCTGCTTATGGTTCCTGTGGGCCATACTAAGAATTCTGATTAAGAATGATTTTAAGAAAACTTAGAAAAACAGATAAGTGATACAACCCAGTAATGACTTTTAAAAGGTCCCTTTGTCTACTTCATGGAAAGTAGATTCTGATGGTCAAGAGTGGAGGCAGGGAGCTACCAAGGAGCCCACTTTCCTGCTCCCATTAATGAACCTCAACAAGGGGTGGTGTCCATCAGAATGTGGAGGAGAGGATGAATTTACAATATACATTGGAGGTAAAAGGGTCATGTTTGGTGATGGATCGAGTAAGGAGAGGAATGAGGAAAAAGGTAGAAATTAATAATGATACTGGGGTTTATGATGTAAAGAAATGGGTAGGTCATTTACTGAGATGAAGATAGGGTGGGGCATGACCAGGTTTTACTATAGATAGCTAAGTTATTTAGAAATATTATAGGCAGTCAGACAGGACTGGGCCCTCAAGAGGTCAATGCAAGAGACAACTGTGTCTGCAGGTGCATTCCTTGAAGGTCAGGGCTCAGGACAAAAAGGAATGACTACATCCATATACTTCCCCTAGGGATGAACAGCAGTGATTGATATTCTAAATAGACATTAATCACCTTGGCTGGAGGATCAAAACCTCCTTAACCCACCCCTTCCAGGAAAGTCCTTGTTTGTCCCATGTAAGCTTTCTACATGACTTGCTTCCCAATTCCATCCCCATTTAATCAATATTACCCAAGTGACTATCCTCATACTCCTATTGGTTGACCATAGTTTTGTCCTACCTCATACCCACCTTGTGATTTCCCATTGGGTCAATAATACCTAAGCAACTATACTTGTAATCTTATTAATTAACCATAATTTTGTCCCACCTTACACCTGCCTTGCTTCATGGTTTTACTCAATAAAACTCCCCTGAGAGGTGGGTTCCCTGGGGCCACCCACTTGGTACCCCCTTCTGTCCCTCTTAGAAGCTTTCTTTCTCTCAATAAATACTTAGGATTAAAACATTGGGGCAGAAGACTAATTTTGTCTTCAAGGTGCACAGACATGGGTCTGTCAGACCTATGTTTATTCTTTATAATATTTCTATCAATGAATTATTAATTTAAATTTTATGAGTTCTATTATATTAAACAATGAGTACTTAACAGGAAAAAATCACAAAAATAAAGTATTGAGTTTTTAATATTTATTGAGTGTTTATATAAAAGCATCAAAATTTTCAACATAGACTGGTTTTTGGTGTACAAAGTCTAAAAAAGAGTATCGGAAATAAATTCCCAATATGAAGTACAATGAAAATACCAATAGCACTCTACAAAAACATAATCTTTACTTCAATTATCACACCCATGGCAGTCTGCACACATGACAACAGCATGTTGCATACACAAGGAACATTTACACTGACAGCACATGTCTCTTGCTTTCCTGGCCTTTTTGTAGGACACACTTGACATCTCAGTAGCCTTGCTGTTTTTTTCAGGAGGTTCTTATATTATATAGTGCGTAGTTAACAGGAATATAAAATATCAATTAAATAAATTGTTAAATTATTAATATATATTGTGCATTTAGAATAGACATCAACATTTTCACATCAGCTGTGTGTGTACTTGCTTACAAAACTAAAGATAACATCAGAAGTAAATTCCTATATGAACTAAGAATTCTGATTAAGAATGATTTCAAGAAAACTTAGAAAAACAGATAAGTGATACAACCCAGTAATGACTTTTCTTTTCTTTTTTTTTTTTTTTTTTGTGGGTACTGAGGGTTCACTTCAGGGCCTGGTGCACCAGCCGGCGCCCGTGCCGCTGAGCGATATCACCGCCCCTTTTTTCGTATGTGGGATCCGGGAGTCGAACTCGGGCCCTCACGCTTGCCAGGCAGGCGTGTAGGCCGCTGAGCCATCTCACCGGCCCACCAGTAATGACTTTTAAAAGGTCCCTTTGTCTACTTCATGGAAGTGGAGAATACCAATAGAACTCTACTACAAAAATAAGCTTTGCTTCAAATGTCACACCCAAGGCAGTCTTCACCCCTGACAGCTGCATGTTCCATGTATACGTCTCACTTGTACTGACAGCACGTGTGCTTAGCTTTCCTTTCCTGTGTGGCAGTCTTGTCACCTCTCTTCTCTTCCTGCTTTGTCAGGAGCTCCCTACTATATTGTACAACATGGACTTAGCAGGGAAATAAGACGTCAGTAAAATAAAATGTTAAATGTGTAATGAGTGCTTAGAATAGACATTAACATTTTCACATCAACTGTGTATTTGCTTACAAAACCTAAAAGATAACATCAAAAATAAAAACCTGTGTTTACTACAATATAAACACAAACAAAAGTCTACCACAGAAATAAGCTTTGATTCAACTATCACACTTAAGGCAGTCTTCATACATGACAACCGCATGTTCCATGCACACACCTCACTTACACTGATAGCATGTGTTTTGTTTTCCTATACTTTCTTGTAGGGCACAGTTGACATCATTTTTGTTTTCCTGTTGTCGTAGTAGGTCTTTGTGATGCTGTGCCTGCCTGCGCACCTGTCATCTCAGCAGTGCACTCCACAATATTTTTGTGTGTAATTCCTTGGGCAGAAACATTTTGTCTTTCCTCTGCTGTAAATGATCTCTTATGAACTCCAGTCCCGATCCTCTAAGAAAATTTCTCCATGATATTTTGCACTTGTTATTTTCTTTGTAAACTATCAAACTATTTATGCCACACATTTGGGATTGAGTAAGACACAACTGCTGGCCAATGCTTTGTGATTTGAGTGACATTATAGTTCCTGCATAACTCATCAACAACATTTACTCTGTCCTTGGTTTTGTTGTAGAAAATTTCCATCTCAGGCTTCAGTTTTGTTCAGGTTTCCCTATCAACATTTCCATCATGGTGCAATGCTGACATCAGCAGTACCAGTTTGTTTCTCTTTGCTATATATGAGGCCAATGTTATATCTTTCTGAAACTCAAAGATTTTACTATACAATTCTCTGTTTTGAAATTGCAACATTTCATTTGGAATTTCTGCTTTGTTCCTGTGTAGTTTCTGTGCTGGTCAACTCCTGAGCTGTTAGCAAATGTAACATTAATTGGAAACTGGTAAACCAATTGTCGAATGTCACATTCCAATTAGGTCGAGAGATGGCAGCAACAAGTCTGTTCACAACATCATTTGGTTTATTACTGTACAAATGAGGACCTGATGGTAGAGTTCCAGGATAAAAGTCTAAATTGAAAGCATAGGCTGGGCACAGTGGTGCACGCCTGTAATTGTAGCACTCAGGAGGCTGAGGCCGGAGCACTGTCATGAGTTCACGTCCAGCATGGGCTACAAAGTGAGTTCAAAGCTAGCCTGAACTGCATAGTGAAATCCTGTCTCAAAAAAGACAAAAAATAAAAATAAAATAAATTGAAAGCACGAGTCTTTGCATCTACAAGGACATAAATTTTTATGCCATATTTTGACCCGCTTTTCCATAACTCTTTTACATTCCTGTGATCACCATGAGAAATCTGTGCTAAGTCCAGCAGACCTATAAATGCTTTCAGTTCAGCTAATGAGGTGTCATAATACGGCTGGCTCCTGGTGCGTATAGAATGTTTTACTTGTGTTTCTGCCTTTATATATTTCACAGCATCTTGTAGCATTTTGTCTGTTACAATTTCCAACACTGAATGGCAGTGCTGGCATTCTGTCCAATACATTTTACCCCTGACAAGACCTTCGCTATATTTTTCAAACCTAGTTCTAACATTGGATCATTCCATTTGGTTGTGTAACCATTTTTCAACATTTTGAATAGCCAAATATATATTCACATTGCTGTTTTCTTCGTCTGAATCAAGGAGGTCTGCATCCCCTGTATCAAGCAAGATTCTTGTGTTAAGCAAGAATCAGTTGATTCTTGGTCCATTTCACGTCACAGGAACTTTGGCTCACATGGCCATTGTCAAAGTCATCATCATCATCATCATCTATGCACACCGCTCTTCTGTTACAAAAGCATGTATTTTACCATCTTCATGATCCATGCACGAGTAATCTGATGATTCACTTTTGACCTCCTCCAAAACTTGCAAATCTGGTTTTTCATATGCCATTGTACTGAATTGGGCTACTTCTACCAGGAGAAAAAACAAACAAACAAACAAAAAAAAACCTCTTTCTTTTTCCTTTTTTTTTTTTTTTGTGGGTACCGGGGGTCAACCTCAGGACCTCGTGCACCAGCAGGCGCCCGTGCCGCTGAGTGATATCACCGGCCCTTTTTTCGTATGTGGGTACCAGGAGTCGAACTCAGGCCCTCATGCTTGCTAGGCAGGCACTTACGCTGCTGAGCCATCTCACCGGCCCAACTTTTTCTTTTTTTAACAAATCCTGGAGTGGTGTGGGTCTATTGGACCCTCTGTGATGCTCGGGTAAACATATGCAAAACCAGTTAGATGGAACATAAAGTGGGTACAAATCCCATTTTGCCACTTTTGCACACATGCACACTCCTTGCTGTTCATCATACCAAGTGAGTAAACACATAGATTGCTTCCTGTATCTCTCAGGGAAAGGTACTGAGATGTACAGCTGTCTACTATAATGCTAAAGTACAAATTTACAGTAGAAAATTAAGGGATGGGTCTCCTGGACCCAGTCTTATGCCCCAACCTCCGTTGTTCCTAGAATTCATTCTTCAATTTTAGAGACCACAAACTCAAGTACCATACATGTAGCAGGTCGAGAGTTATATTTCCCTATGTTATTTTGATTATTTGGAGGTCCTATATTATCCCTATATTATATGCCCTATATCAGTTTGTGGGGGAAATGGGAACATCCCCAGCCTTTCATGAGCTTGAAGACACATCACTAATTCACCTCTTAAAAATGACTTTTTCAACTGAACAATTCTCTACCTTAAAATATGCCTATTTTTCCATATATATATTAGATTTCAGTTGATTATTGTATAATTGCAGCAGTTTAAAAAATCAATCCCTTTTTAATTTTATGATTCTTTGTCAACTTTTCTTCTTTACGTACTGTGTTCTGCTTTTAATATTATATCTTTGCCTTATCCCATGTAAATAATGTATTTTGGTTAATCTTTTGCACTTGTGAACCAAACTTTATATTTTATCACCACCAATGGTGTATCTTCCAGACCACAATTTTATTTTTCAGTTCATAGCCACTTACCATACTAGTGATTGTATTTTTACATTTAAATGGCTATTTCCTTTCTTTTATTTTTTTCCACATTAGATATTATTGGTACATTTTAGATATACAAAACAATCACATTCATCATAGAGTATTTCCTTTCATTCAATAGGAAAGAAGTGGTGGGGGGAGGACAAAGATCAGAAGCGTAAGCCATTTAATGAAGATGTTTCTAGAAGAACTAAGGGGAAACTGCTCTGGAAAATACATAATTTCTGTTTCTTTAGATATCAACTGTTAAGGACAGTTTCATAAACCACTAGTTAATATCTGAAGACAAATACAGAATTAAATTGCAATGTTTCCATCCTAGCTGTTTCCTAAAGGAACCTCATAGCCTCATTTTTAACCAGGACCTGAGTTATCGCAGGATGGATCCCCAGATAGAGTCCAGGCTCTTGTGTACGATGAGCCATGCATTACAAACACAATAAATGGCCAGTGAAAAGCAGACACATTTATTGAAGATCTTGGGAAGATATGCTCAGGGCAGGTCCGTGCTGACAATAAATGTGAAAGGGATAGAAAAGTGCTGCCAGGATGACAGGAAAGTAAAAGTCACTGCACACAGATAAATCAGGCTTTCAGAATTTCAATGATATGCACCCCAGCCTGGGTGCCTTCCACGGGGTTTCTAGGTAAGATCGACAGGAATAATCGACAGGGTGCTGAGTCAGCGCAGGGGCTTTCAACATGCATGCCTGTCAGAATTCACTCGATCTTAATTATATGTCTGAGATGAAATGCCTACTTATGATCCCTTAATAAGGTCCGAGTAGGGAAAAGGTGGCTAAAGGTCAAGCCAGGAAATCCAATACCTTGGATCTCTTGCCTAGAGCTTCAAAGATTTCCTGGGTTTTTGTTACATTATTTTCTGTCTCTCTTAGAACACTGGAAGGAGGAATGGTCCTAGGGTGCTTCCCAAACTCAGATGGGTGGAGTCGTTTCCTCAGCCCCGTTCTACCTGAGCTACCTGGACTGGTCAGTAGTCATTCCAGGACAAATATTCTCCCTAGTCAAGAGTTTTGTGGCTAGAAAAGTCAAGAGAGAAATTTAGACCAGCTTGATTATACTGGTCCAGTAATTTTCACTGTGAGCTCTGGGGTCACACTGGAAGGCAGAAGCTTTGTATCACAGCAGACGAAAGCTGATGCAGAATAGCTTCTGCAGACACTCATTTGGAATTTAATCTTAGAATTAGATTTTATAATTCTATGTTTTCCTGCATTTTGGTGGCTATTTTTTGTCTGAGTTTTGTGTTCTTGATGAATTCTCATTTTTACAATCAGAAAACAAATCAGAACTCTACTGAGGTTGAGATCTTGTTACAGCAATTTTGAATTTTACTGGTGACGCAGAAAACGGGAGCGGCACTACAGAGCGGAGGGATCCAAGCTTTGTACACGCGCTGGCCCGGGCGAGCTCCATGCTCCAAATTCGGAGCCCTGGGTCTGGGTTAGGAGAGGAGCTACATGGAGCTCGTGACAGGACAGTGTGAGCAGGACAAAGGCAGTTACTTAAAGGTGACAGGTTTACAACTTTATATGTCTAGGTGGTTTTGGCCAGCCTGGGAGTGACATAATGGGGCTGTTAAGCATCTGGTGCAGGAAAGGGAGGAGGGGGCGCAGCAAGGTACACAAACTGCTGTAATCTTGTGGTTGAAGGATAGGACAAAGTGAGAACATAGCTTTATCTGATGGGCGGGTCTTGGGGTTGGGTTCCTGGAGAGGAGGGGGCCCCAGGGTGGGCTATTTTTTCTGTCTCAGTCTTACAGATAGGAACAGAGATTTAGCAGTTTATTGAAAGTTCAGCCCTCCCTAACATCCTCCCTCTTCCCTTCATTTTTGTAAGGAAAAAGAGAATGGCAACAGTTTTTGTTAGGCAGGCTGTTAATGTTTTCCTTTGGTGTGTGCTGGAGCTAGGAGCTTCAGTTGTAGCCTTGAAGTTTTACTCTGTGGCTTAAGGCCAGTTGGTTCATATCTCGGCTTTCAGATTCTGAGTTTAAAATAAGAAAAGTAATTCCTGTCTTCCTTGGGGTGGGGATAGAGCTTAATTAATTTATCATTTGTAATATGATTTGAAGAATAAAGGGACTTTCCAGAAACACTAAACATCATTATAACTACAACTTCTGTATTTATAAGCAAATAACACATTTGAGGCTATCTACACATCAAAAATAGTGTAGACTAGCTCATGTTCCAGTTGATTTAATGAATGGAGATGGCTGAAGGGCATGGTTCATTAGGTAAAGTGGTCCCGCCCCACAGGAGGATGTGCTCTAGAATAAACCAGTTTCCCTGTCTGCCCTATTCACCTGAATTAAGTGACAGTTCAATCTTCACTCTTACTGCGTAGATGAAACTTCTCTGAGTATAGTACATGGCTTTAATTTTTATTTTATTTTATTTTATTTTATTTTATTTTATTTTAATTTTATTTTTTGAGACAGGGTTCCATATGTAGTTCAGGCTGAACTTGAACTCATTATGTAGCTCAGGTTGGCCTTGAACTTGCTACAATCTTCCTGCCTCAGCCTCCTGAGTGCTGGGATTACAGGTGTGCACCACCACACCTGGCTAGTTTTTATTTTTAAAATAAGAGTACTGTAGTCACTTCTACAAACATTGTGAAGTGCTACAAGGCTTAAGGTTGCCAGATAAAATATGGAGAGTCATTTAAATTTGAATTTCATATAAACAGCACACAATGTTTTGGTGTACATATGTCTCATACAACAGCATAATGTAGAACTAAATTATACTGATATAGGAATGATATCAGCCCTCCAAATGATAGAGGGGAAATATTATAACTCCCACCCTGCTAGATGTCAGATATGCCAAGTTCGTGTTTCCCAAAGTCAAAGAATGAACTCTAAGGAACAATGGCGGTTAAAGGTAGGAAATTTTATTGAGAGAGACAGCTCCTGAAAGGCAGGAGGGGACCCGAGTGGGTTGCCATGGACCCCACTTCACAGAGGAGTTTTATAGAGCAAAATCATGAGGTGGGTACAACATGAGTTAAAGCTATGAACAACCACTAAGATTATAAGTATAGCCACTTAGGGAATGTTGATCCAGTGGGAAAGCAGGTCACGTAGCAAGTGTGCATGGAAAGAACAAAGAGCTTTTCAGGAAGAGATGGGTCTGGGGCTGCTTGGTCACCCACCAAGGTGACTGATGTCTATCTAGACTTTATTGGACCAGGCGTTACCTCTCATCATAGCCTGGTCACCGTCTCTATCTTGAGGCCTGGCCTCCGATGGAGGCCCCTCCGGCCACAGTATTTTCATCTTCTGTGTTGACTCTGTCCCAGGGCCAGCCCTGTGTGACTGCCTATAGTATTTCTACCTCACTTAGCTGTCTGTAATAATACAGTATTCATGCAATAGAACATGATATAGCCATGAAAATAAATTGCACCTATGTGCAGCAATACACGTGAATTTCAGAAATGCAGAGCAAAGGCACTATTCACAAAGAACACACATGTATGAGCTTTACATGAAGCTCAGAAAGAGGCAAATGGCCACGTTCCACAGGGAAGGCTGTGACTGAGAGCGGCCGCCAGGGGCGGAGAGTCCTTGTCATGTTCTATGATTGGGTGCCAGTTACATGAGTACCTTTGTTTTATGAAAAATTCCTGAAGTGTTTTGCTTATGATTTATCTTTTCTGAATTTATGTTATACCTGAACAATAAAAGAAAAGAAAAAAGGAGGGTATGTTAACATAATTTAATACGTTTCTTAAACTTAAGTTCTGAGAATGAGGACTGAGAAAGTAAAAAACCGGAGAGATATTAATATATCACTCATTTCATTTCTGTATAACCTGTTTATTCTACAAATTAATATAATCTAAGCAGAAATCTATGTTTAGCATCTCAGTATTTGCTCTCAAACAAATACTTTGAATACATAAAAACAGACAAGTTGGCTTTAATTATTTGTTCATATTGCTATTTGTTTGCATACTAAATAATTTTTTTATTATTCAGTGGTGACTTTGAGAAACAATGATTGTCAGATTTGACTACAAATATTTGGTGAATTTTTTTTTTTCAGTATGGTTGTCGAACACAGGGACTCATTAACGCTAGGCAGTGCTCTAACCCTGAGCTACAACTCCAACCCTGAATTATTTTTTTTTAAATTACTTGAGTAAAGATAATATAAGTGGATTCACCGATTAATTCAAAACAAATAACTACTTTAGAAAAGGAGAAAAGTACCAGTATTTTTAAAAAGTAAAATTACTTTTTAAAATTGACTATATAACTTAATGACTTCTACTGATGGCAGATAAAGATGCACACCCTTCTGAGGGGTTCAAGGGCTACCATCTATTGCTATTAGCAATCAAACACAAAACATCTTAAAAATTTATAATTAAAAATTTTTATTAGTGACATGTTTGTAGTACATAATGATTACCTTCATTGTGGGAAGTAAGTACATGTACATAACACGTCTTAATTCTTTTTATTCTTCTCTCTCCATCTCCCCCCTCCTTGTACCTCAAAATATTCCCTCCCATTTCCCAAAGATCTATCTTGCCTTTTCACATTGTCTATCTTGTGTTTTGCTCTTTAAATTATCTATATTTTGGTTTCTCAGATAAGAAAAGCTATGTGATATTTAAGCTCTTGTGTCTGATTTATTTCACTTAACATTAAGGTCTCAAGGTGCCTCCATTTTCCTACAAATGACTCAAATACGTCCTTCATAGCAGAATAGTATTCCATTGTATATAAATACCACATTGTCTTTATCCATTCCTCTGTTGATGGACATACAGATGACTTCCAAGATGTAGCTGTTGTGAATTGAGCTGCTATAAACATGGGTATGCATAGATCACTATAATATGATTTTTTTTTTTTAATGTGGGTACCAGGGGTGAACTCAGGACCTCGCACTTGCCAGGCAGGCGCTTATGCCACTGAGCCATCTCACCGGCCCTATAATATGATGTTTTAACTCTTTCAGGAAGATACGTAGAAGGGGAATAGCTGGGTGAAATGAAATGTCTAGATTTAGTGTTTTGAGGAATCTCCATATGGATTTCCACAGTGGCTGTACTTAATTTACATTCTCACCAGCAGTGGACAAGGGTTCCTTTTCCCCCTTCAGCTTCACCAGCATTTGTTATTGTATGATTTCTTGAATGTAGCCATTCCTTCTGGGGTAAGATGGACTCTCAATCAGACAACAAACATCTTAATGAATGAATAACCTTAAGTATGCTACTTTAGGATAAACATAGAGAACTGACAGGTGATTTTTTGAATTGACTTGACCAGAAAAAATTTTTAAAGTCTATAAAATAAAATATCTATAAAATAAAAACATGTAAATATATAAATTAAAATTGAAAGACAATGCTATATTTACAGAATTATATGAATATAAGTATAGGAAAGATTTCAAATGAAGACCATTTTATCATGGTAGTGAGAACAATTAATAATGTAGTATCATCCTTATGTGATATTTGGATTTATTAATCATAATGAATGTGCAAGGAGCAGTGATACAGTAAAGTGATTGCTTTTAAAATAAATGTCCTGGGGGGCTGGAACTGTGGTGTTTCTATAATCCCAGCTACTCAGGAGGCTGAGGTGGGAGGGTTGTGAGTTCAAGGCCAGATTTGACAGCGTACTAAGGTCCGGTCTCAAAACCAACCAACCAAACAAACATCCCCTCCAAAACAGCCAAACCCCTAAAACCTTCCCGCACCCTCAAACTCATACATTAAAAATGTGTGGTTAGGCAACAAAAGGACAATAAGCCACTTGGGGTACATAAAACTAAAAAGCTTCTGCAGAACAAAGGAAACAATCACAAAATGAAGAAGCAACTTGTGCCATGAGGGGAAATATTTGCAGAGCCATACATCTGATAACAGGGTAATATCCAAAGTGTATAAGGAACTCACAAAACTCCACAGCAAAAGCCAGTGAAACAAGCTTATTAAAAAAACAGGCAAAGGACCCAAACAGACATGTCTTCAAACTAAGACGTGCAAGTGGCAACAGGTGTGTGACAGAATGCTCAACATCACTAGTTAGAAAGTGCCAGTCAAAGCCACCAGGAGATGTCCCCTCATACTTGTGAGGGTGGCAAATCTAAAAATGATGAACAACAAGTGTTGATGAGGGTGTGGAGAAAAGGGAAGCCTTAGACACTGCTGGTAGGAGTGTAAACTGGTACAGTCATTCTGGAAAACAGTATGGAGTTTCTCTTAGAAAAGAGAAACACAACTGCAGTGTGACCCAGGAACCACACTCCTGGGCAAATCAAATCTCACAGAGGTCTTTGGGCCTCCAGGTTCACTTCGGCTTTACTCACAACAGCCGAGATTTAGAAACAACTTCACTGTTGGCAGGTGAATATATAAAGAAAATGTGGCATAGAGAGAGGAATGTTACTCCCCTCTGGAGGAAGGGCATTGTGCCATCTGTGACACTGTGAATGAACCTGGAGGATGTCGTGCTGAGCGAAGCGAGCTGGACACAGAGGCACCCACGCCACGCGTTCTCACTTAAACATGGCTCTAAAATGTGGGGCTCATGGAAGCAGAGAGTAGGATGCCAGTTGCCAGGGGGTGGGATTGGGGGAAATAGAAGATGATGGTGGAAACTTCCAGTTGTGACATGAGTAAATTCTGGTATCTGATGTACAGCATGGTGACTACAGTTGACAGTGTTGCATTGTTTACTTGCAATTTGCTGAGAGTAGATCTTACGTGTCTTCACTACACACACACACACACACACACACACACACACACACGGTGACCGTGTATGGTGCTGGCTGTGTTAGTTGATTTGGTTGTGGTCCTCATTTCCCAATGTGCACTTATATCAAATCATCACATGGTACACGCTGACTACATGCAATTTTTACTCAACAGTTATATCTCCGTGAAGCTGGGAAAAATGTGTTTTCTCTTTGGAGGACTGTGTATGTTTTTCAAAATGTAGCGGGGCTAAGGGTACAACTCAGTGGCAGAGCAGTTGGCCAGCTTGTGCAAGGCCCTGAGTTTGATCACTGAGAAAAAAATATGCTGGCTACAGGAAAGCTGAGGTAGGAGTTCAGAAGTTTAGGACCAGCCAGGGCAGCATTGAGACCCTGTCTCAAACAAACAAACAAACAAACAAACAAACAAATAAACAAACCTATTTCAGAAACAGTTTTCTTTCCCAGTACTGGGGGTTGAACTCAGGATTTTTGCACTGAGCTGCATCCCAAGCCCTTTTTTATTTTGAGACACGGTCTTGGTAAGTCACCACGTTGCCCAAACTGGGCTCAAGCTTATGATCCCCTTGCCTCAGCCTCCCAGGATACTGGGATTATAGGCATGCACCACCATTCCCAGCTTCAAAAACTTTCTGACAGATCTTTAAAATTTTTCTACTGAATATCCTTGATTAGTGGGCAATCTTCATATTTAGATGACTGATATAATTTTTGAAAACAACCAAGACTCATTTAGAACTAAGTTTGGTAAATTAGAGGGTAATTAAGATAATACTATATTTAGATACAGAGGAGAGTGATTATAGAGTAATGAGAGCTTATGTTAGATGCTTTGTAAGTGAACTTTGAAGCAGTTTTAGATACGATGCTTAGTAAGTGCTGAGCATCAGAAGCACCAATGGAATTAGTGTCCAGTGTCACAGGTGACATTGGAGGTGACCATGTGCAGTTGGGTGTCTGTAGTCCTGTTGGTTGTTGAGTGACTTGTATTGATTTTCAGTGCATGTCTCAGTATATGATGACTGACTCCATCCTGTTGTTGTTTAGTGGTTTGTCCCTTTCTAAGGCTGTGATTTTATGATTCAAATTTCTCTGATATTGTGGTGTTTGAGGGTGACAGTTACCATGACACTAATAGTCTCCATTACCAGAGAGAAATATGCACAAAAGATGAAAAAGTGATCCTGGTGCCCCAAACAAATGACTCAGTTTCTGGGAGGGAGCTGGGTAGAGGGAAGCAATTGAATTTATATATAATCATCGTGCATGAGTCTTTGGGTATTAGATAAGATGCTAGCAACTGCCTCACATCAGGCAGCTTACTAACCCCATACAGTCTCACTTTCCTCCTTCATAAAATAAGGACAGTAGCTTCTTATGTTTTGCAGGAGTGTGGTATATAATAAAGACAACACCTATAAAGCAGTTATAATAGTGTCTGTTACGAGGAAGATATTCAACACAGCAAGCAATAGACTACAGAAAAAAACAGTGAAACAACCAGCTCGCTTGAAACTGAAACCTTTGAGCCTTTCTCTCATTGACAGTTTTAGCTGTGATATCACCACTTTCTCGGTCTACACAGGGTGCCTTTCCCAACAGAGCCGATGGTGCCATGTTCCAAGTACATTCACACGGTGTGGTAAACCAATGTCTTGGTTTCATTCACTTGCATGTGGCCAGCTGAAGCTAGGCTTGGGAGCCTTATCTTTTGCTGTTGAGTCCCATGAAATAAAAGAGTCAGACCGCAGTGGCTCCTCACTGTCAGCAGGGCCTGTCACAGGCTGGCCTGTCTATGGGCGACCTTGTCTCCGGTCCGTCATCTTTGTCTCACATCTGATCATCTGAAGGTCTGCCTGTGGATGAGCCTGCATGTCAGAGCACCCATCTGTGATGTCAACGCTAAGCTGTGTGAGGACAGGGAGTCCCAGGTGCTCGACTCCCATTAGTGTGAGTAACAGAAGTACAGCGATGCGTGAAGCTGAAGCAGCGGCTCTGGGAGGGAGTTTTCATCTCCGCTCTCTCGTCTATGACACTGACCTCACTGTTGGTCCAGAAAACTTGCTTTGCATCAGTGGTCCTTCAGGGGCCAGAGCGAGAGCACCTCTTAAAGTTAGACCCCACATGCCGTGGCTTATACTTTCACTATTCGTTGCTTGAGAAAAGCCAAATGACAAAAAGTCATAGTAAATTCAGTAATTCCTTTATGAGTATGTATTTTACTAGTTATCAACTTTCAAAAACTGATCACTCAATTCAGTATTATCTATTTGAGGAACATGTGGATTTCAGGTGCCTATGTTGCTTCTAAGGGGTCTCCTTCTTGGGAACACATGCCTAAACTCTCTCTAGAAGCAAGCCATCCCTAAACTCTCTCTTCATAGCAAGACATCACTTGGCACGTATGTACCAAGTGAAATCTATTTGGCTTACTGGGTGTATCATTTTAGGCGAATGATGTCACTGTGTATAAAACGAGAAGAAGCTGTGTCTTGGGAGAGTAGTGAGGACTCCGTGAGACGATCCAAAGTACCGAGGACAAGTGGCACACAGTAAAATCTCAATACATGTTAGTTCATTTTAGTGGCAATGGTCATCTTTGACCAATGTAAATGAGGTGATTTTGCTTTTCTACTTAAATCTTTTCAGACTTCTCATTGTGCTAAAATAAGCTTAAAACTCACTTTTCCAGTCTCCTTCTCTCTGCCCTGGCCTCACTGCACTTATACAGTTCCTCCATTTTCCCTGCAGGACAAGTTTCTATTTCCTGGGGTGCCTGGGGCCTTCAGCCTTTCCTTCTCTCTCACATCTCAAGAGTCAGCTCCTCAGAGAGGCCCTGTCTAAAGCACCCCTAACACCCCATCCTCGATTATGTGCTGTTTGCTTCCCTCCTGTATCACACTTTGCAAACATGAACTGTCTTAGCTTGTTTTGTGTTGCTGTAACAAAATACCCTGGGCCAGGCATGTTATGAAGAAAAGGGGTTTACTTAGCTCACAGTTCTGGAGGTTCAAGACCATGGCTTGAGCATCTGCGGGCTGCAGTGGGGCCTCACTGTGGATGGGATCACAGTGGCAGAAGCATGTAGAGCAGCCGGGGCTTTCGTGGAAGAGAGAACACAGCAGTCTGCTCTTGCAGGAACTGAGCCGGTCCCAAGAGACCTGACTGGCACCCACGAGACCACGCTCATCCGTCCACCAGGGTGGAGCCCCTCAACCCAGCGACCTCCCGCGAGGCCTCTGCCATGAGGAAGGATAAACTGGAGACACTTTAGGAAAACGGACGCATCTCGAGACCATAATGTTATGTGAAATAAATAGACGTGCAAGCTTAAACATCACATGACCTCTCTTATATGAGAAACTCAACTTATAAATAAAGAGCAAAATAAAAATTGGATAATAATAAGTAGGGAGGGAGATCGTTCTCAAATGGGAAGGGATCAAGAGATGGAAGGAGGGGAGGGAGGAGAGGGAGGAGCTGAACAAGGAATCAAGATGTGTGATGTATATTACATATTACCACTTCCCACAAGGAATGTAAACATTATGTACTGCAAACATGGACTAATAAAAAATTAAAAGAATAAAAATGGGTCAAAGAAAAAAGAGATCAAACTAATAATACAAACAAGAAAAGAAAAGTTCCATCATGTCACCATCGCAACACTAGGGACTGGTCTTTTGGTGCGTGAAACTTTGGGAAATGTAGTCAGTCTGCATCCAGGCCTGAGCGCGAACTCGCTTGTTTTCTACCTCGCTTCACGCTGAGCAGCCCGCCAGGACAGGACCTTACCTGCCTCCCCCGGGCTCCGCGTCCAGTGCTCCTGGCGGGGATTACGCTGCATTCTCAAGGGAGGGTGCCGCGGTGCGTGTCGGCTAATCTCTTCCGGTAGAAGTTCCCGGCTGAACAGGCGATGGGGCGCGTCCTCCGGGTCGTTAGAGCGGGCTAATTTTCTAGGGCAAGATCAAAATCCAAACATAGCTAAGCTGATGTACGTGGATTTCTATACAAAACATGTGCGAATAACATTATTTTTTAGAGAGATTATGGGCAGTCCCCTTCTTGTAAATATAATTGTCCGGGATTATGGTTCAATCCCTGGCACCATCAGTGAGGTTTAGAAACGCTCCCGGGACTGGAAGTGTTTGCTGCCTGTATTTTATAGCTCCTTTTTAACAGGAAGTGACAATTCACGAAGCAGACAGGAATTTTTCCCTCTGCCAGGTGTGAGATGATCCTGTAAAAGAAGATCAGCACGACAGAGCCTCCTTCCCAGGGTAGGACCAGTGATTGAAACAGAAACGTGTTTTCAAGTTTGATTTTTTTACGTTCCCCGCGTTCCACAAGGTGGCGGTAAATTCATTCTTAATCGGCCACCTGCTTCCCGAGGAAGGGAGCCGCTGGGCGGCAGTGTCCCCTGATCGCTGCTGCAGGACTCGGCGCTGTACGGCCGCGAGGGTTGCTCGCGGTACCCCTCCGCGGAGCCCGGAGCCCGCAGGAGAGGAGCGAAAGAGATCGTGCATTAGAATAGTTAGATAGAGCATCTAAAAATGGGAAATTTTTAGTCTCATACTCAGTCTGGATAAGCAGAATCATGCTGATGATTTCATAGTGTGTTTTGGACTCTAGTAATGCTCGAAGTGGGGGCCCTTGTGAAATTATGTTAGACACAAGGAAACTCCTGAACATGGGAGTGAAGTTTCTTTTCTAAAGGGAGGCTTAATCAAATTGGATTATTTTGCATGGATTATTCGGGACTCTCCTAATCCTATGTCTCTCCCCTGGAGGGGGAGGGTCAGGCGTTTGGATGCACACGTCCACCGCTGCCCACGTGTGGACAATAGCGATTGAGCTCCCGCGTGGCAACTACAGCCCCGAAATTCATTATGAGAAACCCACGTTGTCTGCTCTCCAGGAAGTCCCTTCTCCATCTGTTTCCCAAAGTTTGTTGGCAGCCTTTCTTGTGATCTTAATTTGTATGTTTTTTGGTGAAACTTGTGAGTCCGGTTAATGAGAAATTGGTCTGAAGTTTCCGTGGAGTCCCCGAGGAGGCGTTGGGCAGGGTAACCGGTGCCCCGCAGGGCCTCTGCATGAGCGCTGTCTCGCTGCAGAGCAGCACCTTCCGGTAATTTTCCCAGACCTGACTGCAGCAATCGTGGCTGAGCCGAAGCTGCCGGAGGAGGGAAGGAATTCTGATAATATAAATGTGGCGTTCTTTGAGACCCTTCTCTCTAGTAAACCGAGTTGGGTCCTTCGGATGACTACCTCAAGCCCTAAAACGCGGAGAAACGCAACTGTGCTCGTTAGGTAAGGGCAGCGTGAGGAGACACCCGAAGACTGAGGCTGTGGGGAACACTGGATTTCATTCCACCTGTGTACGGGCAGGCTGACAGCGGAGTGGTATCTGCAGCTACCTGGAGGGGAGGCCAAGTATATATAGGGTTTAGGGTTGGGGTCGCAGTTTCAGAGTCCGGATGCAGTGTTTGAAGTCGAGGCCGCCCGGACAATCAGCGCAGGTGCATAGATGGAGCTGGCGTGAGGAAAGACTTCCGGTCCCGTCCTAAATTTCTTTATGGTCCTTACTTCTTGTTTGCTGGGGGAAGGCCATCGTCAGTAGTGGGCTGCCAATATATTGTTCGTAGTGGGCACTCATGAAGTTCTCTCTCAGGTCACTCTCAGGCCAGGCCTCACAGTGCCCATGTTACAGGTGGGGAGACCGAGGCAGTGACAAACTGAGAGATCATTCATGCATTCTTGGGACATCTGCCTGGGATAAGGCATTCTTGTGACATCTGTTTGGGGAACTGTGGCCCGTTGGCACCTGATTATATGCCATGCCTCTCGTGCAGGGCCTCTGTTGGAGTAGACAGTGCTTTTATTTTCATATTAGGATGAGATGCACCCGCTGGGCAGATGCAACCCTCTGTGTGGGGCCCTGGATTGGTAGAAGTCCCCAGTCACTTCCTTAGCTGGGTACCCTTGTGTGGCACACAACTTGCGATTTGCACACCTTTGTGTCATCCCTGACTTCAGACCTGGGAATCAGACTCTTGGATGATTTGGTGAGGACACTGAGTGTTGGCAATGCTAGGCACATGGCAGACGCTCGCTGACTGGTGCATGAGGAGGGAACGACATCCCATCATGCTTGCGTGCTCCCCTGCACCAGGGAGCTCCGTGTCCAGAGTGGATGAAGAGGTCGGGGGAGAGGCACCATCCTCATTTGAGTGTCTGTTTTTTTCCTGAGTGTTAGAGTCCCTTGGATGGAATTGCTCCCAGCCCTCATATGAGGAATAAGCACTCTTCATTTTTGTGGAGCTGACCACACACCTGTAAGAGGGTGGTGTACCTTCCCCAGGAAGCCTGGAAGAGGAGACCAGCCCGAGCTGTCCCCCATCCATGTGGATGAGGGGCCGTGGCAGTGCAGGCTCCTTTGATCTCACTTGACCTATAGCACTGGTCTGCTGATCGGGAAGCTTCGGGCAGTGGGGCTGGAGACTGCTTCTCCCCTCTCATCAAGAGGGAGCTGGAGAAAGTGTGATCTTGTTTGCAGGGCTTGAAAAACATCTCTTTCAGATGGAATCAAGTGTGGGAGGTTCCTTGCTTCACAGTTATCATCAGTGGAAAATTCGGAGGATACTAAAATTTGGAGAATCCTGTTCCTTCTTTAGCACCAGGCTCCTAGCCTGGGGTGTCGAGTGGGTTCTTGATTAATCCCTAGAGCCTGCCAATACTGCTGATCTTGGTCTAGCCAGGGTGTGATTCTGGCAGGAGTGGCCAGAGAGCTCCTCTCCGTAAACGGCAGTTCGGCACTTGTGGGCATTGTCAGTTGTTTTCACAATGCAACTGTGCAAACAAAGTGACCCTGTATTGGAAAGGAGACCCTCTCATGCCTCCCCCAACAAAATCCTGCAAACGACTCAAGTCCCTCTTCCTTCCACATCTCCTTTCTGTCCATTTTCATCTTTCTTGGGCAGCTGAAGGATTACATCTGGATCCTTTAAGACCTCAAACTAACATGATTTCTTTGTCAACTTAATTTCTACACTTTGATTTAATGTTTTGTAAAATGGCTATTCAATGCTACTTAAATTTCTTGGTTATTTGTCCATGTCTGTGGATGGAGGTGAGCGAACAGGTGAGACACACAATAAAGAAAGGATTCTCTGACATTAGGAAACCCTAGAGCAGCGGCCCGGCAGCCGGCGTGACCTGCTGCTCCCTGGCTCCTGAATCTGACACGCGGAAGTTTTACTGCATGTGTGGTTTACTCACTGATCAATGGATTCTTGCAGCTATAAAAATTTTATAGCTCTACTGTGACAATATGACTCAGGTCCCTAGAGAAGGGCAGGCTTGTGAGAATGTCTGAGGGTGAGGAGCTGGGGAGACACAGAGGGGCTCTACTGGCTGTTGTTACTCACACCTGAACCCCACAGTGTGAAAAGCAGCAAGGGGCCCAGCTAGGGCGGCACCTCCAGGTCAGTGAATTTCCTCCTTCCTTCCTCTCCCTTCCTCTGGTTCTCCCTCCCTCCTTCCTTCCTTCCTCATCCCCTCCTTCCTTTTTCCTTTTTTGTGGTGCTGGGGATGGAATTTGGGGTCTTCACACTGAGGTACATTCCCAGCCCCAGCCCCCTTTTAAAATTTGAGACAGGGTCTCCCTAAGTCACTAAGTTCCCTGGCTGGGCCTCAAACTTGTGATCCTCCTGCCTCAGCCTCTCAGAGTGCCTGGATTACAGCTGTGTACATTTTCAGGACGATTTTGATTAGGGTTTCTTTAAAAGCAATGATGGGGAAGATCAGCTGCTTATCTCCCACCTTCCTAAGCCCTCTGCTCTGCACCAGCTGAGGAGAAATCGGCACCAGAACCAAGGTCAGGTGGCATAATGATATATGAAGCTGATGGTTCCCCAGGTAAAAGCAACACCAAACTGAATATTTTGGTAGAATGTTTAATTCCTTTCTGACTGAACCCTTATATACTTTTGAGGTTTGTACTTATTTTTGTTCTGAATTAGGGGAAAGAAACTCTTGGCAACCCCCATGTCGAGCATGCTATTCACAGAAAGGATGAGGGAACGGAGGAGTGGGGGGGTGAACACCACGCTTTTGGGGCACACGGGGCCCTGTGCCGTGGGGGGCCTGCTGCACTGCTGAGAAGTCTCCCTGAATCCACAGACAGCTCTGGAAGTTCGCACTGGGCTTCAGTGACTTGGAGGAGCCGCTGAACTGTGGCAACACTGCTGATGACATGATCTCCGGTGTCACGAGCCTTCCACGGCCACCCAAAGGCTTAGCGAAAGTCACAAACCATGTGCACTGAAGGATCTTCTCTTTGTTCCATGAGATCCAGGAGGAAAAGTAGGCAGAGAGGTGCATGGTTTCGCATTTTCCGGCGGACTGGTGCTCTGGGTCTTTCTGTCCCCCTGACCCCCTGGCCTGTGCAGTGTGGATTTTCAGGGGTCCCTAGAGACACACTGGCAAACCTGACCAGGCCTCCCGGGAACTGCCAAACTCCTGAGGTTGCAGGAGGAAACTTGTGGCCTGGATCGTGGCTCTAGACTCAGTGATTTATGGTCCCACAGTGCTGCCTCTGGGTGTCCAGTGTGGCTCCTCTCGGTGGCGTTCCTGCTGGAGGGCACAGCGCACTGCCCGACGTCTGGCTGGGGTGCTCTTCTGCCACTACTGCGCAATAACAACTTCTACTGGCCTGTGCTTTGAAAAGGGGCAGTGAAAAGCGTGGCCTGTGCAAGTGTGACATGTACAGCAGACCGCTCAGCACGGAGATGAGCATCTATGATTAACATATGCGTACTAAAGTGCCTGGCAGGCAGGAGGTATTTCATCAATACGTGTGTGCTGAGTGAACGTGAAAAATCATCACATTAAATCCAGATTTGTGAAAGTTGCCAATGCTGTGGAAATTTTTTACTGCACAAAATTGGTTTAGTATCAGGGCCAGTTTAAAATACTTTCCCATATTAATATATTTAATCTTCATTAACGTCTCTACGAATGATTTTTTTTTTATATGAGGGTACTGGGAATCAAACTCAGGACCTCGCGCTTGCCAGGCAGGTGCTTATGCCACTGAGCCATCTCACCAGCCCTACAAATGATTTTTTAGGGTGACCCCCACCCTGTCCACTCTAGCTGGGGGAAGCTGACTGCACCCAAAGGTTGAGTGAGTAGTCCGAGTCAGAGAGGGTAGAGCTGGGATGCAAGTGTGTCCATTTGTGCCCAGAAGTCATGTCTTCCCCACACTCCCAAAATGCTTTTCAGTTATGGTGCTGTCAACATTCATGGTGCTTTCTCCTCAGGAGAAGGGTGACACAGAAAGTGCAAATCACTGAAAGAAATAAAGGCTCTTGGTTCCAAGTCTTCTCCGGACTTGAAGTGAACGTCTGGGATTTCGTTGGGAAGAGAGGGAGGATGAATGGACTCTGTCTGTCTAATGCACTAAGTTTCTGAAATCTCATCTCTGCTTATTTCCTCTCTCGTATTTCATGTGGCACATGAAACACTTCTGGACTTTGTCCCCAGACACACAAAAGGTACTCAGTTCCATGACGTCAAGTGATCAATCTTTGTGTAGCAGTCTTATCACAAGTGTTACAAAACTATTTTTACTGTGCTTCCCGTAGAGACACTACTGAGACAGTTTCATGGCTTGTTGCCATTTCTGTGTAGCTTCCTTGGAGGATAGTGGGTGCGCGTGTCCAGATAGTCAACCTGTGATGCTGCGCGGGAAACTAAACTTGGAGATAAAGGGTTGTGAATCTGAAGTGTAGATTCAGTTCCAATGACATCTCCCTAGTGTTCTTGTTTGTAATTTTTTATTAATTAACTTTATTGGTACATTTTAGGTATATGTCATATCACATTCATTTTATGTATACATAATGTCACATTCATGGTAGGGGATTTGTACTTGTACATGATTTAACTTGATTTTTTTTTCTGTATTCTCCTCCCCTCCCTTTAGCCTCTCTTCCCCTCCTTATTTACAAAAGCTTTGTTTCCATTTTGCCTTCTCACTTTTTCTTGCTTGTAATTTTTAATTATGCTTGTGAATTGTGAAGGCAATACATACTCATCACAGATGGCACACACACAGGCACGTACACAACACACACCCTTCTCTCTCCTCTAGAACAAGGAATAGAAACAGTTCAGTGTTTATCTTTCTCCACACTTTTCCACCACTTGTCATTACCTGACTCTTCGGTTCTAGCCATCCCAGTAGGCGTGGAGAGGTATCTGTTCACAGTTTTGATTTGCATGGCTAATGATGTCCCGCATCTTTGGGCTTATGGGACATTTGTATAATTCCTTGGAGAAATATCCATGGCTCATACTTTCACTGTACTGTCTTCTTAGGATGGAGTTGTAAGGGCTCTTCTGCAGTCTTGCTATAAGTCCCTCACTGATACACACTGCTTCGTTTTCACTGAAGCTCTGCAGGGAGTATTCTCCCTTCCTTTGCACTTGAGCAGGGTGCCCACAAGGCACTGTGGGAAAGCCAGAAAGAAATATCCCTTGCACGGAAAGATGAAACAGGAACATCTTCATCGGGCACCAAGAGCAGGTCATGTCTGGTTTGTTTTTTCACTCTGATAAATCCAAAAAGCCAGAGCCGGTCTATCTTAAAAATCTTCTTTTCAGAGGGCTGCTTATTAGGTACCGGATTAATGTCCAAACCCCTTAGTTAATTAGTGTGAAACACAAACCACCTTTATGTAATAAGGCCTGACAATAAAATGAGAAGTCAAAGCAGATGTCTCAGCAGCCTGTCCACCCCTCGGGACCTTCGAGACAGCCCACCCGGGCCGCTTCAGGTCTCCCCGCCGCAGTGCCGCTAACTTCCGCATTACGAGCAATCATTTCTATTCTGAACAATTATTTACTTCATGGAAAAAGAGCCAAGAACTCTTTTTATATTAAGGTTATTTTCTGGATCCCTAATTGGGGAATTGATACTAAACAATTGGATTTCACTCCAGAATGAGATTTTAGTGGATTTCTGTGATAGAAGAAGTCTGAATTAGTCTCCACAGAGGCGAGACCCATGGGACCGAGGAGCGAGGTCATTGTCCAGTTACAAGAGGAGTGAACAACGCTCTCCAGAGAGCCTCGCCCGAGTCCCTCGAGACACTTAATAAACACGTGATATCTAGATTGGTATCTGAAGCTGTTATTCCAAGGACATTCCTTCGGGTAGATGGCTGATATTTGTCTTTGTTACTTAAGTTGTCTTTCATTTGGAGAACATATTGTGAAATGGCAATTGGTAAATGATAAGTTTGGTTGTAATCCTGTGGCCATATGAATACTTGTTTTTAATTTGTTGATCGTGATAATTTTAACACCACCTACCCCACGGAGGATTGATTCACAACATGATCTGAAACTAAACTACCAAATTACACTCGGCCTGTGAGGGCGGTGGTGACTGTGAGGTAGGAGGGGGTATCCCCGCGAAGTACTCCGGGCCCTGGACAGGCTCCCGGGACGCTTGCGCAGCCCTGCGTCTCCCTGGCTTCTCGGTGCAGGCCACACGCTGCCCAGAGTCCCTCTGGCATCTTCACACTGGCCGGGAGAAAGCAGATGCGGGAGCCAGGCAGACCTGGCCTAGGTCCTTGAGGTCCATTCTCCGCCAACTGAGTGATGCAGAAGTTCCATGGCTCTGTTTCTACGTCTCTATGGAGATGGCATTGCAAGGAGTAAGTGAGATGATATCTACGAGACGTCTAGGCGGCAGATCTGGCGCAAGGCCACAGGTTCCTCTCCTCTCTTCCCTTTCCTCCCACCAGACTCCTCCACAGCCTAAGCTGACTCGGCACTCGAGCTCGTGGGAGAGTCTGCGGGATCCACTTCTGGAGCAGAACAGAAGCCCCACCCACCCACAGATCCGCATGTGGAGGGGAACTCCTTTCTAGTTATCACTGGCCTCCAGGAAAAACTGACCGTGATCCCCATTTCCCAACTTTTCCTTTCACACATTCCTTCTAATTAGTTTTGATTTTAGCTGGGATTTCTACCTGCTTTCTGCTTACATTGAGGGAACATCACTCGAGAAGCAATGTAGGATTAGACAACCCAACAAAAATACTGGCAGTTTTCTAGGCATGGTGGTGCATGCCTATAATTCTAGAATTCTGGGAGCCTGAGGCAGGAGGATCTCTAGTGTGAGCCCAGAGAGGGCAACTTAGCGAGACCATATCCAAAAAAAAAAAAAAAAAAGGCAGTTCCTAGATGAGTGAATCAATATGATCCTTTAAATGCACTGGCAACTAAGAAAATGATAGATAAAAGTAGCAGTGAAATACCACTGGCAATGAAGTTTAAAAACTACGTATCACCGTTGGGGATGCCAAGGAAAGAGCGTCTATATATGTAGCTAGTAGCTTTTTTTTTTTTTTTTGGTCATTTTGTCTGAGACAGGATTTCACTATGGAGTTTAGGCTGGTCTTGAATTCACTTTGTACCCCAGGCTGGCCTGGAACTCACAGTAATCCTCCTGCCTCAGCCTGCCGAGTGCTGGGATTACAGGTGTGTGCTACCATGCCCAGCCTAGTAGCATGTTTATACAGAGTAACAAGGCAGCTTTTAAGGAATTTAGCCATTAAAACGATCTGTTAAAATTTTAAAACTATGCATGCTTTTCAACCCAGCAGTCTGCTCCTGTGACAATGTTCCTTGGAAATTAAAGCCTCAAATGTGGGAAGTTATATTTACAAGGATAGTTACTGAGGCATTGCTAGTAGGGAGCAAAAACACAAACAAATGTAAACTTTGCCATCATAGCTGGCCAAGTGTTATTGAATAAGAGAAAATGATGAAGAGAAATCTATGTAAAATGATACAATTTTTAAAGTGGACATGGACCAACACAATTCCACGTGTGTTTGTGTGTGTCTTTCTATGATAGGAGCAGATACACAAATAAGGACCATGATTTTAGACTCCAGTCATGGGTAGGGTGTGGAGGAATTGTGTGGGTAGAGAAAATGAGGGCAATCAAAAAATAAACAAGACTACACAATGTATATCTCTGTCAAATATGAACCCATGTGTAAGAAATTAATATACACATGCAGATATGTACATACAGCATAAATAAGAATAAAAAGTTAGAACTTGATGTGTTAACTTGAGAATTGTTATATATTAAAAACTATGACAGTGAAGGAAATAGTATTTTTTAAATTTGTAAAACCAAAGCTATCCAGTCATCCAATAAGACCATCATTTAAACCACCTAGTTATATGTGAGTGCCCCTTTCATGTCTGCTTGCGTTTGAGCTTAGAAATGCTATGGAAGATGAGCATGGATACAGTAGAGCCTTTTCTTTGTACATCTTATGGTGGTTATGGGTTGTATCTTAATGTCCCCCAAAGGCTCATGCAGTCATAGGTGGGGCTTTCTGGAGGTGGGTGTGTGATGCTGGGATTAAGGATGTGGGGCCCTAAGGGCGAGTAGCCTGGATGGAATATAAGGGACAGAAAGAGGGCCACTGTTGTCACAGCTTGTTACTTGCTGCTTTTTTGCTACTTTGCTGCTTGTTGCCTCATGCTTTGCTGCCTTCTTCCCACCATGAACTCTTTCTCCTCGGTGATGCCCCTCTGCCATGCCACTCTTGGAACCAGCTGACTATAAATTGAAACCTCTACAAACTGAGCTAAATAAACCTTTCCTCCTTTAACTTTGGGTATCAGGTATTTTTGTCTCAGCAATGAGAAAAGTAACTAAGCTAGACTTTTATTATTTTCATAACTGGAAAACTATTTGATAAAGCAAAGGGAAATCTCAACATAATGAAAAACCTTTGCAAAGGAAGAAAAAGGAGTATGCTAATGGTCAGTAAGTGCTGAGAGTTCCTCTACAGTTCTATCAGAAGAGAATCTGGTTGCCTGCCTCAGTGGGCCTTAACACGATGTGAAATAAATTATGAGTGAGCTAAAGAAGAAAACACTGAGAGGAAATGTGGGGTCCAGTGCTTGCTCTGGGCCAGGCCCTTCCTAGGCTGTGTGAGTGTCTGCAGAGCAACAGCTCAATCCGACCCCAGCCTGCTTTTAGGATCTAATCTTTCAAGGCAGAGCCTGGTTGCTTGAGGCCTCGCCAGTGTTTGAGGTTTTCTTGGCCGGCACCCCAGAGTCCACCCTGGGCTGTCATAGTTGTTTCCATGAAGGGTCCAGGAGCTGTGTAAACCCCGGCAGCACACGGGGACTTGGGAACGAACAATCCGAAAGCACTTTCTGCATTAGTGGAGAAGGAGCGGGAGGAAGGGAGGTGCGCACGGCATCATGTGGCTGGAGATATTTGATCAAGCAAAATTGTGTAGCTAATTAGAGCATTTGGCAGAAAATTAAGGAAAGATTTTGTTTTCTCAACACTTGGGTTTTGTCTGACAGCCGGGGTTGGAATTCTAGCTCCTTCTGGATCACCGCAATTGTTTAAATCTTGCCAGTCTTTAGAGAGATCTTTGGAATCCAGAGAGGCGGGACACTGAATATCCCTCATCACCCCGACTTCCTATCTTCAACGAACAGTGAACTAACGGGCCTCCTATGCATTCTGCCTCATCCCCCCGTGTTTACCTTCTTCCCCACTGATCCTATTACAAGGCACGGTAGATAGTGAATCAAAATACATCATTGCATGACATTTAATTCACTGAAAGTTATGAATCTATAAAGACCCCTGATCCAGAAAATTCATATAGATGTTGCCTAACATGGGCAGTATTTGCATTCTTTAAATTTAGAATTAAAATTGTGCAAATTCTTCTGAAACAACTGTGAGGCTTGCAGACAAAATTGCCCAGTTTCAGAATTTTTCCTGCAAGTGACGGAGGCTACTCATCCCTTCACTTTGCTGTTTATGGGTTTTGTTTCTTTAATTTCTCTTTTCACACTTTTATAATATACTTTTGTCATATCTTGTGCATGGCAGGCATTTACTATACAGCTGTCACACAAGGAAATGGCATGATTGATGAGTACGTGTAGTAGGATAAGCTAGGTTATGTTGTCATAACAAGGAAGTGTAAAGAGCTCACTGGTTTAGCATGACAAGAGTATACGCTGACCATAGTGCTGCTCAGCATAAATTCTGATGTGAGTTGACAGGGTGTCTTTACAATTGGTGAACTGAGAAAACCCTTCCAATTGTGAGGTCCTCATGTCTGCACTTGACTTTCAGGGTTGTTTTAGTGAAGGACAGGAAAGGTGAAGGCAACACATTAGCTCCCAAATGCCGTGGGATGGCAAGGGTGCACCACTGTCTTTCATTCCTGTTGGTCAGATGTAATCATGTAGCCCAGGCCCACACGGGAAGTATGGGAAATGCAGAGAGCCCAGGAATACTCAGCGAGCACGCGCAGTCCCCACTGCCCCTGACTCCTAGGAGAACTAAAAGCCATTGCAATGGTTTCTATTTTTATTTATCTAGACTTGGTTAGTACCACTCCTGCAAGGAACTTTCTAGGCAAAATGTTTTTCTAAAATGGTGAAGCAAGTTTGTGAATGCTGTGTAATGTATTTATCTAATTGAATTCATGGTATGTGATTATTTATTCAAAGTTTTAAAAAGTACACTAAAGAAACCTATTTAATTATAAAAGATAAGAAATCATGCTGTGAGTCCAATTAATTAACAAGCCCTTCACTGTCCATAGGAGATTAATTCCGGGGGAAGACAATAATGCAATTTCATGAGTGCTCACAGTACAAGAGTAGACAAGTATTCATATACTATCAGTGGGTGCATCTTTTTATGCCAAAGCAAAGAGGTCTAGTAATTCACCTGAGTACACTCGGGATGCTATTTTAAACCTAATCATCCTATAGTAGGAAGGTAATTCACAGATTCAGTTACTTTCTTGTAGTTGACATTTTTCTTAATAGTGTATACTTTAAAACAATTACATTATAAAGGTAAAATAACAGGATGCCCATGTAATAACAAAATATATTAATGTGACACTTTCATTGGAGCATGTTAGTAATACAGAATAGTGACGCTGATTTGGGTGTGTTGATACATGCAAACAACGTATTTTGATGATTTTCAACTCCATCGCCTCTCTCTTCCCTGTCCCCTGACCCTGTCCCCATCTCTAAAAGTTTACCTTCTCATTTCTTTTTTTTTTTTTGTGGGTACCGGGGAGTCGACCTCAGGACCTCGCGCACCAGCAGGCACCCGTGCCACTGAGCGATATCACCGGCCCCTTTTTCGTATGTGGGTTCCAGGAGTCGAACTCGGGCCCTCGTGCTTGCAAGGCAGGCGCTTACGCCGCTGAGCCATCTCACCGGCCCCTACCTTCTCATTTCTTGACACAAATTTTTTTAAAATGAAAAAAGTGGTACATTCTTTGGGTAAAAAAATATGTGGGTAAAAGAATATGGGTAAAAGAATTTGGGTAAAAGAATATGTGTAAATTTTAAGACTTTTGCTGCAGTTTTGTCTCATTTTCCTAATACATCTTTTCAGAAATGACACTATTGCCATTTTTTTTCTGTGTTCCTCAGGAGATGGTCTGTATACACCATTTTATCTGCATGTAAATAAATGCATATCATTATATAATTAAATTTATTATATCCTTTTATTATTTAAAACATATGCGATAAGCTATTATAAACATTAAAAAAAATTAAAAATGCATCTAGAGTTCCATTCTGTACGTGTGCATGAGTGTGTAAAACACTAGATGTACCATATTTTATGTAACTAGATGCCTACTATAGATTAAGTAAAAATGGATTTTAAAGAGGTTTTTAAATAAAACTTTGTGGCTTTGGAGTATTTAGAAAAGGAGCCAGGGCGGTGGCTATGGCTGGGTCATGGAGCCCATGCTTGGCATGCATGAAGCCTGGGGTTCAGTCCCCCAACTCCCACAAAAAGAAAGCTACCAATGTAAGCTAATGCATCCTTAAGATATGGTGCTTGTGAAATATTCTAATATGCATATGAGTTTTAAAACTTCCCTGCATTTTGTTTCTTTTTTTTTTTTTGTGGGTACCGGGGGGCTGACCTCAGGACCTCACGTGCCAGCAGGCGCCCGTGCCACTGAGCAATATCACCGGCCCCTTTTTCGTATGTGGGTTCCGGGAGTCGAACTCGGGCCCTCGCGCTTGCCAGGCAGGTGCTTACGCCGCTGAGCCATCTCACCGGCCCTGCATTTTGTTTCTGTTTAAACATATAAGCGTATATCTAAGAGTTCATTTACATCTGCATGGGTATGGGAGCAACTTTAAAATGTGGGGCTATTTTTCCTTTTCTAAAGAAGCTTGTGCTAGTCAGCTTTCTGCTGAGATCATTGGTGTTTGTTTGGGCCTGCAGTTTTGAGGTTTCACCCCGAGGGAGTGGCCCTGTCGCTTTGGGCCTGTGGAGAGGCAGCGCGTCAAGGGAGGGAGCAAGTGGCAGAGCAAAGCCTTTGCTTATGGCTGGGATGCAGCCAAGCAAAAGAGAAGCCAGGTGTGGTGGTGCACACTTCTAATCCCAGCACTCTGCATGGCCAATTTAGTGACTTAGTGAGACCCTGTCTCAAAATAAAAAATAAAAGAGGGCTGGAGATGTAGCTCAGTGTGAAGGCCCTGGGTTCAATCCCCAGTACCACACACACAAAGAAAACAATAAGGGCAGAAAAGGAAGAGACTCGGTCCCACCATCCCTGTCAAGGACACGCCCTGAAGGCCAGATTCCCACCAGGGCCAACCTCCCGATGGTGCCAAACTGGAGGCCCAGCCCTCCACACATGGCCGTGGGGGACAGTTTAGATCTAAACTCTGGCAAAAGTGAACTGACTTAGGGGTTCATCTCACAAGAAAAGGGCATTCAATATTCATTTGCTTTTGAATTTATAGACATACACCCTTGAATATACACGGTGGTCCTAAACTAATGCACAGAAATAATTATTGATAATTCTACATTTGTGAATTTTACAAAGATGTTAATTTTAAATTATTGCATCTAAAACTGTTAATACTTTCTGAGTTGTGATGAAAACATGTAGACAGAGAACACAGACATTTAGGAAAAAAGTCAATAAGTTTTCCTTTGGATGTTCAGTGTTGCTAGGGGAAAGGACAGGAAAGAACATTGTCTCTTATCAAAGACAAAACAAGCTGCCAGGAGATGCTGAGGGGGGACTGGGACCTGTCAGAGTGTCTTAGTTACTTTCTTGTTGCTGAGGCACAATACCCAATGCCCACAATTTAAAGGAAGAAAGGTTTATTTTAGCTCACAGTTTGTACATTTCAGTCCATAGTGGACCAGCTCCAAGGTAGAGCAGCATGGAAATGGGGCATCACAGAGAAGAAACAGCCCATGGCAGGGCAGGCAGGAGGCAGTGAGCCACAAAGGGAGGAGGGAGATATATATTTACATCTCTCCCTTCCAGGCCACGCTCACAGTGATCCATCTCTTCCCACCAGGCTTCACTTCTCAACATCACACCCAGGTATAAACTTCTAAATAGACTAATCCAGTATCACACACCCACGATCCAGTATCACACACCCACGATCCAGTATCACACAGCTATGATCCAGTATCACACACCTATGATCCAGTATCATACCCATGATCCAGTATCACACACCCACGATCCAATATCACACACCCACAATCCAGTATCACAACCCACGATCCAATATCACACACTTATGATCCAGTATCACACACCCATGATCCAGTATCACACACCTATGATCCAGTATCACACCCATGATCCAGTATCACACACCCACGATCCAATATCACACACTTATGATCCAGTATCACACACCCACGATCCAATATCACACACCCATGATCCAGTATCACACACCCACGATCCAGTATCACACACCCACGATCCAGTATCACACCCATGATCCAGTATCACACCCATGATCCAGTACCACACATCCATGATCTAGTATCACACACCATGATCCAGTATCACATACCTATGACTCAGTATCACACACCCACGATCCAGTATCATACAGCTATGATCCAGTATCACACCCATAATCCAGTATCACACCCCCACAATCCAGTATCACACCCACACAATCCAGTATCACACCCACGATCCAGTATCACACAGCTATGATCCAGTATCACACCCATGATCCAGTATCACACAGCTATGATCCAGTATCACACACCTATGATCCAGTATCACACCCATGCGATCCAGTATCACACACCCACGATCCAATATCACACACTTATAATCCAGTATCACACACCCACGATCCAATATCACACACTTATGATCCAGTATCACACACCCACGATCAGTATCACACACCCACGATCCAGTATCACACCCACACAATCCAGTATCACACACCCACGATCCAGTATCACACAGCTATGATCCAGTATCACACCCATGATCCAGTATCACACAGCTATGATCCAGTATCACACACCTATGATCCAGTATCACACCCATGCGATCCAGTATCACACACCCACGATCCAATATCACACACTTATGATCCAGTATCACACACCCACGATCCAATATCACACACTTATGATCCAGTATCACACACCCACGATCAGTATCACACGCCCACGATCCAGTATCACACCCACACAATCCAGTATCACACACCCACGATCCAGTATCACACAGCTATGATCCAGTATCACACCCACGATCCAGTATCACACCCCACGATCCAATATCACACACTTATGATCCAGTATCACACACCCACGATCCAGTATCACACACCCACGATCCAGTATCACACACCCATGATCCAGTATCACACACCTATGATCCAGTATCACACCCACGATCCAGTATCACAACCCACGATCCAATATCACACACTTATGATCCAGTATCACACACCCACGATCCAGTATCACACACCCACGATCCAGTATCACACCCACGATCCAGTATCACAACCCACGATCCAATATCACACACTTATGATCCAGTATCACACACCCATGATCCAGTATCACACACCTATGATCCAGTATCACACCCACGATCCAGTATCACACACCCACGATCCAATATCACACACCCACGATCCAGTATCACACACCCACGATCCAGTATCACACACCCACGATCCAGTATCACACAGCTATGATCCAGTATCACACCCATGATCCAGTATCACACAGCTATGATCCAGTATCACACACCTATGATCCAGTATCACACCCATGCGATCCAGTATCACACACCCACGATCCAATATCACACACTTATGATCCAGTATCACACACCCATGATCCAATATCACACACTTATGATCCAGTATCACACACCCACGATCAGTATCACACGCCCACGATCCAGTATCACACCCACACAATCCAGTATCACACACCCACGATCCAGTATCACACAGCTATGATCCAGTATCACACCCACGATCCAGTATCACAACCCACGATCCAATATCACACACTTATGATCCAGTATCACACACCCACGATCCAGTATCACACACCCATGATCCAGTATCACACACCTATGATCCAGTATCACACCCACGATCCAGTATCACAACCCACGATCCAATATCACACACTTATGATCCAGTATCACACACCCACGATCCAGTATCACACACCCATGATCCAGTATCACACACCTATGATCCAGTATCACACCCACGATCCAGTATCACACACCCACGATCCAATATCACACACCCACGATCCAGTATCACACACCCACGATCCAATATCACACACCCATGATCCAGTATCACACACCCACGATCCAGTATCACACACCCACGATCCAGTATCACACACCCATGATCCAGTATCACACCCATGATCCAGTATCACACCCATGATCCAGTATCACACACCCACGATCCAGTATCACACACCCACGATCCAGTATCACACAGCTATGATCCAGTATCACACCCATGATCCAGTATCACACAGCTATGATCCAGTATCACACACCTATGATCCAGTATCACACCCATGCGATCCAGTATCACACACCCACGATCCAATATCACACACTTATGATCCAGTATCACACACCCACGATCCAGTATCACACACTTATGATCCAGTATCACACACCCACGATCAGTATCACACACCCACGATCCAGTATCACACACCCACGATCCAGTATCACACACCCACGATCCAGTATCACACAGCTATGATCCAGTATCACACCCATGATCCAGTATCACACAGCTATGATCCAGTATCACACACCTATGATCCAGTATCACACCCATGCGATCCAGTATCACACACCCACGATCCAATATCACACACTTATGATCCAGTATCACACACCCACGATCCAATATCACACACTTATGATCCAGTATCACACACCCACGATCAGTATCACACGCCCACGATCCAGTATCACACCCACACAATCCAGTATCACACACCCACGATCCAGTATCACACAGCTATGATCCAGTATCACACCCACGATCCAGTATCACAACCCACGATCCAATATCACACACTTATGATCCAGTATCACACACCCACGATCCAGTATCACACACCCATGATCCAGTATCACACACCTATGATCCAGTATCACACCCACGATCCAGTATCACAACCCACGATCCAATATCACACACTTATGATCCAGTATCACACACCCACGATCCAGTATCACACACCCACGATCTAGTATCACACCCACGATCCAGTATCACAACCCACGATCCAATATCACACACTTATGATCCAGTATCACACACCCACGATCCAGTATCACACACCCATGATCCAGTATCACACACCTATGATCCAGTATCACACCCACGATCCAGTATCACACACCCACGATCCAATATCACACACCCACGATCCAGTATCACACACCCACGATCCAGTATCACACACCCACGATCCAGTATCACACAGCTATGATCCAGTATCACACCCATGATCCAGTATCACACAGCTATGATCCAGTATCACACACCTATGATCCAGTATCACACCCATGCGATCCAGTATCACACACCCACGATCCAATATCACACACTTATGATCCAGTATCACACACCCACGATCCAATATCACACACTTATGATCCAGTATCACACACCCACGATCAGTATCACACGCCCACGATCCAGTATCACACCCACACAATCCAGTATCACACACCCACGATCCAGTATCACACAGCTATGATCCAGTATCACACCCACGATCCAGTATCACAACCCACGATCCAATATCACACACTTATGATCCAGTATCACACACCCACGATCCAGTATCACACACCCATGATCCAGTATCACACACCTATGATCCAGTATCACACCCACGATCCAGTATCACAACCCACGATCCAATATCACACACTTATGATCCAGTATCACACACCCACGATCCAGTATCACACACCCATGATCCAGTATCACACACCTATGATCCAGTATCACACACACGATCCAGTATCACACACCCACGATCCAATATCACACACCCACGATCCAGTATCACACACCCACGATCCAATATCACACACCCATGATCCAGTATCACACACCCACGATCCAGTATCACACACCCACGATCCAGTATCACACACCCATGATCCAGTATCACACCCATGATCCAGTATCACACCCATGATCCAGTATCACACACCCACGATCCAGTATCACACACCCACGATCCAGTATCACACACCCATGATCCAGTATCACACACCCACGATCCAATATCACACACTTATGATCCAGTATCACACACCCACGATCCAGTATCACACACCCATGATCCAGTATCACACACCTATGATCCAGTATCACACCCACGATCCAGTATCACACACCCACGATCCAATATCACACACCCATGATCCAGTATCACACACCCACGATCCAGTATCACACACCCACGATCCAGTATCACACACCCATGATCCAGTATCACACACCTATGATCCAGTATCACACCCACGATCCAGTATCACACACCCACGATCCAATATCACACACCCACGATCCAGTATCACACACCCACGATCCAATATCACACACCCACGATCCAGTATCACACACCCACGATCCAGTATCACACACCCACGATCCAGTATCACACACCCACGATCCAGTATCACACCCATGATCCAGTATCACACCCATGATCCAGTATCACATACCTATGACTCAGTATCACACACCCACGATCCAGTATCACACCCATGATCCAGTACCACACACCCATGATCTAGTATCACACACCATGATCCAGTATCACATACCTATGACTCAGTATGACACACTCATGGTCCAGTATCACACCCACAAACAAGTATCATACCCATGATCCAGTATCACACACCCATGATCCAGTATCACACACCCATAATCCAGTATCACACACCCATGATGTAGTATCACACCCATGATCCAGTCACCTCCTAAGATCCCCGCTTATGAGCACAGGAGGCTTTGGGAGACATCTACATTAAGCCATAACACAGAGCCATAAGCAATCACTCCAGCTTCAAAATGATTTACCAACTTGAATGAAGTTTTCCAAGCCATGAGGGGCGGGAGGTTATAGCTACTCCATTTTACAAACAGAAGGTGGAGGCCCAGATAGGTTAAGTGTGTCACCGCAGGTACCCCGTGGTTCTCCCTTGAGTTAGACAGGAGGAGGGCCTGCTTCCCCAGCTCCCCTCGTACCCCAGTCTGGAAGACTTTTTTTTTTTTTTTTTTAATGCAGGACTGGATTAAACCCAGTCTCTTTGCTCTGAGTTATATTCCAGCCCTTTTTATTTTTTATTTTTGAGACTGAGTCTCATAAAGTCACTAAATTGCCAATGCTGGGCTCAAATTTGTAATCCTTTTGTCTCAGCCTCCTGCTTGTGTGGCATTTTTCTCCTTCCAGGAGAATCTAGTCCAGTTCTGCACTAAAGAAACAAAGTTGAGTTTCCACTATGACAGAGAGGCAGATAATTCAATGACTCCACACCGATGTTCACATTAGTTGTCTAAGAATATCTTCCCCTGTGGATACAGACCTGGTGGGCATTGGAGAACCTACTGATGCCAAGATCATGAAGGTAATGAGCCTCCTCTGCCTCTAATGCTTACCTGTCCAATTTGACTTTTCCAAAGATTGGCAGAAACCGGACTTCAAACTAAACAAAGGTTCTCTCTCATCATCCTGGTTTTTAATCCCTTCTCAGAATGCTGCATGAAAGTGCAGAATAGAGTTGAAAAAAACTGCCTGACAGAAAACCATGCTATATAGACTGTCAGTATGGCAATCTGGTTCATGCTGATGCAAAAAAAGAGCAAGCGGGCCCATCCTGATACCTGTCCGGAACATGGGAATCCCAGATGTAGTAGTTGTTAATCGTGTTGGAACTCTGAAGGTGCAAATGTATGTCAGGAAGTGTAACCAGAAACTTAATAAACATCACTTATTGATTTTGTTTGCTAGGCACTGGGTGCAGAGTAAGTTTGGCGAAGAAGAGCAATCAGGGGGAAAAGTAGATGTTTTAGAAAGCAGTGCTTCGGTTGGGCACAGTGGAGGACATCTGTAATCCTGGTACTTAGGAAATAGGGCGGTGGGGGAAGAGAAGTAAGAGAATTAAGATGTGTTATGTCCAAGTACCAACCCCCCATGAAGAACGCAGTTATCACGTACTGCAAACATGTACTAATAAAAATTTTTAAAAATTTAAAAAAAGATAACAAATTTGAGGACAGCTTGGGCATCTTAGTGACTTAGTGAGATCTCGTCACAAAATAAAAAATGAAAAGGGCTGGGAGGGTAGTTCAGTGGATGACGGCTGATGCCTGATACAGCAAACAACAACAACGACAAAACAACAAAATATCGAAACAACAACAACAACAGAACAGTGGTTCATTATAGCTCTGGAATTCATGAACGACCTTGAATCCACTTCCTCTAAGCTACAACCATGGGGACCACAGGTAGACAAGGTAGCAGAGGGGGTGTGAAAACAACATGGTCACGGATACCAGTTACGGGGAAGGCCTGGGAAATAGATCTAGAAGGGTCCCTTTGGAGTTGCTTTCTTTTTTTTTGTGGGTACCGGGGGTCGACCTCAGAACCTCACGCGCCAGCAGGCGCCCGTGCCGCTGAGCGATGTCACCGGCCCTTTTTTTGTTAGTGGGTTCCGGGAGTCGAACTCGGGCCCTCGCGCTTGCCAGGCAGGCGCTTATGCCACTCAGCCATCTCACCGGCCCTGGAGTTGCTTTCTGAGGGACCCCAATACCAATTACTTTTGTTCTTGTGAGAAGGCTCAAGAGAAAGGCCAAGGTTTATGCTTTAAATATCTTCTTTGTTGCATTGTATTTTCTTTAGGACAATAAACAATTAACAAAAAATAAGAACTACCAAAGAAGACAATAACGAAATACTAAAGTGATTAGCAACCCCCCCATATTTCGGAGGTTTATAATTCCGATCAATTTTAGTGGCCTCTGCTTTTCTCTTTCCTGAACTCCTAATCCAGTGAATAACCCCAGTGTTTGTCCACATTTTCATTGTCTTTTGAAGTATTCTGGTTAAGTCTGCAGATATCAAAATTGCTTTTCAAAAATGCACACATTCCTAGTTTTACAAACTCTCCAAAGTAAAACATTAATTCTTCTCATATTTGCAGATAGTTAACTCAGAGAGTGCCTTTAAATTCCACTGACATTGATTTTTATTTATTTATTTAGCATTTTTATTTCAGTGAAGAACCTTGCTGCTTTCTTTTTGCCGGGTGGGATATGACCTCCGCCTTCGTTGCTTTTCCACCCTGGATAGTCGCATCTTTTAGGGATAGCTTCCGGCTGGCTGCAACTCTGTTGCACATTCCCACTTCACTGCTTTGCTTTTCTCTTTGGTCCTGCGTGTTTTCCAGCCTTCCTGTTCCGGGGGTGCTCACCCACCTGTGGCCGATCAGTTCCATCTGTTCCCAGGCCTGCTTCTGAACGCTGCCCACTCCAGAGCCATAAATGCTTAGGGATGTGAGCTAGTCCAGACTCCTTGGTTGATGGAATCCATGACAGGATCACAAGCTGTAGGTAATAAACATCATTTGGGTGCTTATAAATTTCAAGCTTTGAAAGTAGGTGTTTATGTCTAGCGGGAGATACTGTTGGCAGAAGGAACTTTCTTGGGGTGTCTGTACATTGTTTGGTAGCAGCGACGCCTCAGCGGCCTGGGGGGAGATTGGTATGAGGTCTCAGGTGGAAGGAGGAAGGGCTGCTCGGTGGCCAGAACCCAGGGGCTGCCCGGCAACTCTCACCGCTGCCCAGCCCTGCTCCTGAGAGCCCTGTGCGCCCCAGCTCGTTTCTGTGGCTTCGTTTCCCTCTGGAGAGCAGTGTAAGCTTTGATCTTCTGGGGAAGGGAGAGTTGACTTTGACTGTGTTCTTTGCCATGCTGTGGCCTCCCCACTTGTTTATACACCCCTGCTTTTGTGAAAGAACTTTGGAACTTCGATCTTCAGTCCAAGGTTTGGGCCCAGATCACAGAATGAAATACGTGAAATTTTGCTCTTTGGAGGTCTTTAAAAATAGGCTAACTTTTTGGTCTGTGTGGCATGGCCTGTGCTGTGTGTATTGCTCAGACGGAAACAATAATTTGTCAATCATCTTTAGCTTCGTCAGGACTCTTAGGTGATAATGGAGATGAACAGGACAGAGAAGGCATGATCTTGCCATCCAGCCAAGAAGAAAAGAAGAAAGAGTATGAAGAACGGAACGTAAGCCTGTGCCTGGTGCAGCCTGCCCTCTTCCCCACAGGCTTCGAGGGACGACATGGCCCTTTGTGTGGGACTGTCCCTTCCTGCTGGGGCACAGGAGAGCACACAGCCCCGTTTCCCAGTTGACCGCTAGGAATTCGGCTCTTTCGCTACTTCAGCTGATCACCGTGAGGGTGCGAGCACCCCAAGAGCTGCCAGTCGGGTAATTCCCTTTTCCTTTCTTGGTGCCCCCTGTCCGTACCTTAGTGATAACAGATGGTTCGGTAAGCGATGGATATTTGTCTGTAGGGATGTTTCCGCTGTCACCTTGCTCATTTGGAGGCACCCACTTTTCCTCTAAAGGTCTTCATCCGAGGGTCCCGAGCTTGTGTTCTTTGCGCGCCATGTCGGAAAGGCTGCCTGGTTCATAGGGGAGTGAAAATTAGGACCTAAAACAGTGGACTGTCCTTTAATGAGATGCGTGACCAGAGTGACAGGGGGACACTGGGTCACCGTAGAGACTCTTCTGGAGGCCCCATGGGTGGATCAGCCTCTTCATTTTTGAAGATGGTGAAATGGTGTCCTGCCACCCTCTGGACGGTCCCTCCCAGCAAGAAATGCTTGAGTCAACGACAACTCCCACCTTCAACTTTTGCCATAATCCTTAAACGTCAGCTTCCTTTATGAAATCTATACCTGACGCCCAGATGGGTTCTTCGCCCCTGGGTGCTGTGAGTGAGGAGTCTGCAGCCGATTAAACCACAGGTCTCCCATGTCCTTATTAGTTGTGTGGCACGGCTCCTTGAGCTGACAGCTGAACAATAGCACTTTTGAATTGTTCTTGGTCTCCTGCCAGAAAACTTATCTTTTAACGATTTTTAACCTCCTAACTTCTAGGGCAAGTGTAGAAAGGAAAGGGTATGTTTTGAAAGGCATTCCAAGCTGCTTTTATGCATTTTCCTGCCTTGCAGTCCTGCTTGTCATGGGTGGAAAGCATCATAGAAAACGACCGCAAAGCAGGTGGATTGCAGCGTCCGCATCAAACCCAAACCCAAAGGCGCCGTGTTCTCACGCTTCCATGGAACGGGGGTGCCAGGCACTCACCAAGGTGCCAGGGCTGGTACGTTAGCCTTGGACTTTAGTGATCTAAACTGCGCATCACACCTCTGAAGACAGCAAGGTTGTGTCTGTTTTGTTGCTTTGAAAAAAATTTCTGTACTAGAAAGCAAAGAACAACAGTATTGTCTTTTTTTTTCTCTGCTTTTCTTGACCCAGTAAACACTGCTCTATAAAACTCATTTTTGCAGGACTCTTTCTAAAAGCCATGCTAATGCATCATGAACAGATTTATCTAGAATCACTGTCCTCAGCGATTGGGCTGTGCACAAGTAGTTGGTTTGCTCTGATTTAATGGGCACGGCGGTCGGGACGGGCGTGGTTCCCTGTTTGTGGACAGTTGTTCCAAGTCACGGGCACACCAGATGCTATTACAGACTTTTCTTCAACTAACACTACTTCCGACTTTGTTTCTTTTTCTTCATCTATTTTCATTCTGTTTGATTTTCTCAAGTATGTTAATCTTATTGAACTATTTACACATATTTTAATAAGTCTCAAATTCTTTTGGGAATGAGGTAGAGGTATTCATACATGAATGAATTAGGAAACAGTTATCCTTAAGAAAAACTGTAGGCCAGATGTGTTTATGCTGGAAAATTTTAAAAGTTTTAAGAATTCATCTAGAGAATTCTATTGTTCTTCAGGCTTCCAAGTAAAGAATTCATGTACTTCCTGAGAGTTTTACAGTCAAAATGGACAATAGCTTATTTCTGAGAATGTTTTTCATTTAATTTTACTGGAATTTGTGTGTTTACAATGTGACAGTAATTTCCCCCCATTTTATGTTATAAAATAATTAAGGTTTAGGGTAAAAATTTCACACTTTATATACAATGGGGTTAAGTGCTAAGTTAAAGTACTTTTTCTTTCCCAGTCTTCTAAATTTCACTCTGATTGGGAAACATGCGTAACTTACAAGTGCATTGGCTTTTCTGTGCCCTACAAGACCCCTTATCTATTCTATACGTTGATGTATTCAAAGACAGGTATACTTTGGCGCTACCTCACTGAGTCATGCTCTTCTACAAAGTAGGCTTTTGTCAGTTGACAAGTGGTGGGCATTTTTCATGTGGCATAGGTAGCTCTCTTTTCTTTGTTCTGGGGTTGTTTAGTGTTCTATTGTATGAATATGTCTGACCTTATTTAATTAGTTTACTAGTAAGGCTTTTTTGGAAACTTTCCTTCAACCAATGTTCGTACACATATAATTTTTGTACACCTGTAGGAAGCACACATTTCTGGAAATATAATTGCTGGGTATGTGCTTTGTAATTTTCTACATATATTGCTAAGTGGCCTTCCATAATAGTGTTCTCCCAAAAGTTATTCCTATTCTCTTTCTCACAGACTGCATATAGTTAAACACTTTTTCTGTGGGGTAGGGAAAATGGCGTTCTATGTTGTTTTCATGCAAATTTCATGATCATGAGTGAGTCCGATCACCTTCATTTATTAACTGTACTTTGGGTTTTCTTTTTGTATCTGTAGCTGACTCGGCACACCTTTTTCTTCTATTAGATTTCCCATGCTTCTCTTCTTGTAAGAAGTCTTCTTTATATTAATTTTCTGTCAAAGTATGTTGTAAAATTTTTTATTTTGTTTGGTTATTTGCTTTGTGTGTGTATATGTGTGGGTCTGCATTTGATGATTCCTATACTGAATTGCTTTTTGTAGTTGAATTTATTAATATTTCCTTTAGTGCCTTTTTATTATGCTTTGACATCTTCACCACACGGCAGAGCATACCTGGTATTTTTTATGGTATTTTTCAATGACTTGATTGTTTTGTGCTTATGTCTTCAACCCATTTAGAGTTAATTTGGCTCAGAGGTGAGGTATGAGTTGAGTGTTTTTTCTTGACTATCTCATTTTCCCCATACTATCTTTTACTCACTGATTAGAAATGCCTTTCACTTTTTTCTGAGCATTTTAGTCTATTCTATTGACTTGCCTTTCTACTCCTGGCTCTAATACTAGAAAGGCTTTTTTATTTATTTATTTATTTTTTTTTTATTTTAAAGAGAAGAAAAAACAAAACAAATCAAAAGAAGAACAAATTTTCAAACAAACATAATAGGAGGGTAACAATGGTTAATACATTACGTATTACTATCTTTAAGTTAGTTATTCAGGACACCAGACATTAGCATTCAATTGTCCAAACATTATTGGCACAAACCTTACTCTTCAATGAACTAAGTAAAAATGGTAGTGTATCTATCTTAACCATCTTATATATATATATATATACAATTTTTTTCCCTTTCCCTTCTTTCTTTTCCCTATTCCAGTCTCTCTTTCCTTTTGACCAGTTTCTTTTTGATTCACCATGTCTTTTGTACATTTTGGATCTTATTTACTCTTTCAGTTTCTCATACTAGAGAGATAATACGATGCTTACACATGTGCTTCTGGTTTATTTCACTTATGAGTATTTTCTCGAGTTGCATCCATTTACCTATAAAAGTCTCCAGTTTATCCTTCTTTATGGCTGAATAGTACTCCATTGTATAAAAATACCACATCTTTCTTATCCATTCCTCAGTTGATGGGCATTTGGGTTGTTTCCAAGATCTGGCTATTACAAATTGTGCTGCTATAAACATGGGTGCACATATATCGCTGTGGTACGATGTTTTTAATTCTTCTGGGAAGATGCCCAGAAGGGGAATAGCTGGGTCAAATGGGACCTCCAACCCTAGTTTTCTGAGGAATCTCCACACTGACTTCCACAGTGGCTGTACCAGTCGACACTCCCACCAACAGTGAAGAAGGGTTCCTTTTTCCCCACAGCCCCTCCAGCATTTGTTATTAGTTGATTTCTTAATAGTAGCCATTCTTTCTGGGGTGAGATGGTATCTCAGTGTTGTTTTAATTTGCATCTCTCGAATGACTAGTGATGTTGCACATTTTTTTGTATATTTATTTGCCATTAGTATTTCTTCATCTGAGAAATGTGTATTCATCTCAGATGCCCATTTTTGGAGTGGGTCTTTAAATTTGGGAGGTCTGATTTTTTTTGAGTTCTTTATATGTTCTCGATAGTAATCCTTTGTCTGAGGAACAGCTGGCAAACATTTTTTCCCACATTGTGGGTTGTCTCTTCACTCTGTTGGTGGTTTCTCTTGCTGTGCAAAAGCTTTTTAATAAGATGAGATCCCAGTTATTGATTCTTTGGGATAGTTCCCGTGCGGTTGAGTTTTTATTCATAAAGTCTTTGCCTACACCAATGTCTCCAAGGGTTTTACCTATCCTACCTTCCAGCAGATTTAATGTTTCTGTTTTAATATTTAGATCTCTGATCCATTTTGAATTTAGTTTAGTGCATGGTGAAAGATATGGATCTAGTTTTAATCTTCGGCATGTGTAGAGCCAGTTTTTCCAGCACCATTTATTAAAGAGGCTATCTTTCTTCCAGCGAATGTGTTTGGCACCTTTGTCAAAGATAAGGTGGCTTAGTATGTCTGGGGTTGTTTCAGCATCTTCTAATCTGTTCCATTGATCTTCAGGTCTGTTTTTTTGCCAGTACCACACTGTTTTTATCACAGTAGCTTTATAGTATAATTTCAAGTCGGGGATAGTGATGCCCCCTGCCTTGCCTTTGTTGCCCAGAATTGCCTTTGCTATTCTAGGTCTCTTCTGATTCCAAATGAATTTTAGGATTGTTTTCTCTAATTCTGTGAGATATGCTGTTGGAATTTTGATTGGAATTGCATTAAATCTGTATAACAATTTTGGAAGTATGGCCATTTTCACTATATTGGTTCTTCCTATCCAGGAGCAAGGGATATCTTTCCATTTTCTGATATCCTCTTCAATCTCCTTTTTCAGAGTACTGTAGTTTTCAGTATAGAGGTCTTTTACATCCTTCGTGAGGTTGATTCCTAGGTATTTCATTTTTTTGGATGTTATTGTGAAAGGTATTGTTTCCCTAATTTCTCTTTCAGTAAGTTTGTTATTTGTGTACAGGAAGGCTATTGACTTTTGAGTATTGACTTTGTATCCAGCTACACTACTGAATTTGCTTATTAAATCTAGCAGTTTTTTAGTGGAGTTTTTGGGGTCTTCTGTGTAGAGTATCATGTCATCTGCAAATAATGATAATTTAACTTCTTCCTTTCCAATCATTATTCCTTTTATTTCTTTCTCTTGTCTAATCGCTCTGGCTAAAGTTTCCAGAACTATGTTGAATAAGAGTGGGGACAGTGGACATCCTTGTCTTGTTCCTGATTTTAGAGGGAAGGCTTTCAGTTTTTGGCCATTTAGTATAATATTGGCTGTTGGTTTGTCATAGATAGCTTTTACCAGATTGAGATAAAGACCCTCTATTCCAATTTTCTGTAGGGTTTTTATCATGAAAAGGTGCTGGACTTTGTCAAAAGCTTTTTCTGCATCTATTGAGATGATCATGTGATTTTTGTCTTTGGTTCTGTTAATATGCTGTATTACATTTATTGATTTACGTATGTTGAACCATCCCTGCATCCCTGGGATGAATCCAACTTGGTCATGGTGTATAATCTTCTTGATGATTTGTTGGATTCTGTTTGCCAGTATCTTATTAAGGATTTTTGCATCTATGTTCATTAGAGAGATTGGCCTGTAGTTCTCTTTCTTAGTTGGGTCCTTCTCTGGTTTTGGTATCAGGGTAATGCTTGCTTCCAGGAATGAATTTGGGAGTATTGCTTCCCTTTCAATTTCATTGAAAAGTTTGAGAAGTAGGGGCGTTAGGTCTTCTCTAAATTTCTTGTAGAATTCAGCAGTGAATCCATCAGGGCCTGGGCTTTTCTTTGTTGGGAGGTTTTTAATTACATCTTCAATTTCATTGGCTGATATTGGTTTATTTAGGATTTTTAAATCTTCTTGATTCAGCTTTGGTAATTCATATGAATCTAGGAATCTGTCCATTTCTTCTGCATTTTCCATCTTAGTAGAATATAAATTTTCAAAATAGGTATAGATGATCTTCTGGATTTCTGCAGGGTCTGTCGTGATATCACCCTTTTCATTTTCAATTGCATGGATTTGAGTCTTTTCTTTTCTTTTTTTAATAAGGTTGGATAAGGGTTTGTCAATCTTATTTATTCTTTCAAAGAACCAACTTTTTGCTTCATTGATTCTTTGTATTGTTTTTTTATTCTCCAATACGTTAATTTCTGCTCTGATCTTTATAATTTCCTCCCTTGTACGGGCTTTTGGCTTAACCTGCTCTTCTTTTTCTAGAAGCTCGAGGTTCACCCTTAAGTTGTTTATTTGCGCTTGCTCTATTTTCCTGATATAAGTGTTTAATGCTATAAATTTCCCTCTTAGGACTGCTTTCATTGTATCCCATAAGTTCCGGTATGTTGTACTGTCATTATCATTCAGTTGTAGAAAGTGACTAATTTCTTCTTTAATTTCATCTGTGACCCATTGGTTGTTCAGGAGGATGCTGTTTAATTTCCATGTGTTTAGGGAGTTTTTGTGGGATCTTTTGCCATTGATTTCCAATTTCATTGCACTATGGTCTGATAATATGCATGGGATAATTTCAATTCCTTTGCATTTACTTAAGCAGGTTTTATGAGCTAGTATGTGGTCTATTTTGGAGAACGTCCCATGTGCAGCTGAGAAGAATGTGTATTCTGATGTTGTGGGATGGAACACTCTATAGACATCTACTAAGTCCATTTGTTCAAAAGTTTGGTTCAGTTCTACTATTTCATTATTGATTTTCTGTCCAGTTGATCTATCTTTTTGTGACAGTGGAGTATTGAGATCTCCCAATATAATTGTATTAGTGCTTATTTGATTTTTCATGTCCTTTAGTACTTGTTTTATATAGCTGGGTGCATTGGTATTTGATGCATATATATTTATGATCGTTATCTCTTCCTCTTGGATTGTTCCCTTTACAAGGATGTAATGACCGTCTTTATCTCTCTGAATCCTTCTTGGCTTGAAGTTCACTTTGTCTGCAAAAAGAATAGCTACCCCTGCTTTTTTCTGGGTTCCTGTGGCATGGAGTATTGTTTTCCATCCTTTGACTTTCAGTCTATGAATTTCTTTCTGAATTAAATGTGTTTCTTGTATACAGCATATTGTTGGATCTTGCTTCTTGATCCATTTCGCCAGTCTGTGCCTTTTGATTGGTGAATTGAGATCGTTAACATTGATGGTTAAAACTGATATGTATTGACTTGTCATGATATTTTCCTGTTGTTGGTTCCCACTCTTTGTTTTTCCGCTTTCCGGCTATTTAATTATTTGCCCTGCCTGGTGGATTCCTTCTGTTGGGGTTCCTATCTCTTTCTAGAATGTCCTTCAGAACGTTTTGGAGTGCTGGTTTGGTGGTCATAAATTTTCTCAGATGTTCTTTGTCATGAAAGTATTTTATTTCTCCATCAATTTTGAAAGATAGTTTTGCAGGGTACATCAATCTGGGCTGAAAATTATTTTCCTTTAGAGCTTGCAATACATCATTCCAAGCTCTTCTTGAATTGAGGGTTTGTGCTGAAAAGTCAGCTGTGATTCTGATGGGTTTTCCTTCATAGGTGATTTGTCTCTTCTCCCTAACAGCTTTTAAGATTCTGCCCTTCTGTTGAATTTCTGGGATCTTGACTATAATATGTCTGGCTGAAGTTTTTTTTTGATCATGTCTAGTTGGTGTTCTAAAAGCTTCACTTATAGGGGTGTCAAATTCCTTTTCTCTTCCAGGAAAGTTCTCCCTGATTATGTCTTTGAACAAGGTTTTAATGTCGTTGATGCTATCTCCTGCTTTTTCATTTATTCCAATTATTCTTAAGTTGTTTATCTTTGAGTCATCTAGCAGCTGCTGAATTGATTTTTCATGGTCCCTTGCTATTTTTAAGAATTTTTCCATTTCATGATCACTAATTGCAAGCCTGTCTTCTATATCTGAGATCCTGTCCTCGCATTGGCTTATTCTGCTACAAATACTTTCAATGGAATTTTTTATCTCTTGGATATCTGCTTGAATCTGCCTTATAGATTCCATTTCTTTCCTATGCTGAGCATTCATGGTTTCTATAGTTTTCTTAAGTTCATCTATTTTTTTGTCTGTATCAGCTATAGTGTCTTTAAGCATGGTCTTCATTGTAGACATTATCTCTGCAGTTATCTGTGAGATTATTTCTGTTTTAATTTTTTCCAGAACCTCATTCAGTTGCTTTGTTGTTACCACTTCAGATAGGCCAGGTGGGTGGCTTTCGGATTGTCCCACCTCGTTGCTCCCTAGGTTTGCCTTTGGTGAACTGGATGTGTGTGGTTGCATCTTGTTTAAGTGTCGTCTCATTTTTTCTTTCTTTAATTCCTGGGGTGATGTTTGCAAATTACCTATAGTAGGTTACTTTATTGCTAGTGTTTAAGATCTTTAGAAGATGACTACTTCTCTGCAGTATCTTCCAAGTGGAGCTTGCTTTTAGGTTTTGAGCTTTCTGCCAGATCCTACCTCTTCAATTCGTTGGGTATGCGAAGTTGCTACCTGTTTGGCCCAGTCCTTGATTCTTTGGTACTGTGCCACTGTATTTTCTGTGTCCCTTAGTCAATCTCAATCATGAAATATCAGGAAGGAAAGATGTTTAGAACAATTATTTCACATTTGGCTATAATGTTAACTAAAGCATCAAACACAGCCTAAAAAATGACAGACTGAGCTAACCAGTTATTTACCACTTTTAGCTGTATAGAGTTGCGGTTATATAACAAAATCTAAAACACACCAGAAAAATTATATGCAGTATACAAGTCCTATGTATGTCAATTTTTCCTTGAGGAGTTTAAATTTAAGATGAGTTAAGGAGGAAATAGAGTATTGGGAGAAGAGGAAGGAATTAGATGTAAGGTTAGAGGACCAAGAGGGATCCCACTAAAATTGGGACACTAGTGCAGAGGACAGGTGGTAAAAAGAGAAGGAAGGGATAAAAGGAAGAACAGATCACAACCACAATCACAAAGAAGTTAGAGGCGCTGTTTACACTCATATAAAAAACCAGAGAGAATAATGAAGGAAAGAGCAAATACACATACAGAAACAAAAACAAAGATAAAAACAATAAAACAGACAGATCAAAAATAAAACCCCACCAAAAAACAAAACAAAACAAAACAAAAACAAAAAAACCCTTCGCCAGAACAAAAAAACAAATCAGTGAGAAAAAAAATAAAAATAAAAATAAAAAATAAAAATAAAAATAAAAAATATAAAAAGAATCAGTTCCAGGTGTTGACTCTGTTGTAGGCAGGTACCTTGTGACAAAGTCCTGTTCTGTGCAGGTCCGTCCCAGTAAGCCAGGAGCGCCCTCTGGCGGGCGGTGAGCAGAGGCGCGTACTTTCAGGCAGAGACCAGTCTAGCTCGCCTCCGCTCTCAGCGCCCTTTCACGATCCCTGGGCCTGAGAGGCTCAGCGTGCTGTCCGGAGCGCGGGTTCCCTGCACTGGTTCCCGCCGCTCTGGTTTTTCGCCACGCCCCCCACAATGGCGCCGGGCCAGTCGCTCTCTGGCGCGGGACAGGTGTGGCTGAGAGTCCAGTCTCGTTCGCCTGCTGACCTCAGCACACTTTCGTGGGCTCAATTGAGAGGCCCTGTGCTGCCCTGTCCGGAGCACAAGTTCCCAGAGCAGTTTCCGAGCCGCTCTGAGTTTCGCCACACCCCCCACAATGGCGCCCGGCCGATCGCTCTCTGGCGCGGGGCAGCTGTGGCTGAGAGACACTCACCGCCGGTCAGCGCCGTTCTCCGCCGCTCCCCTGCCCCGCCGCTGTCTCAGGATCCTCCGTGGGGGCTCCCTGGGCGCCAGCTGCCACCGTGTGTCCGTAGAATTGAGCCTCCGCCGGCGCTCCAACTCCCGGGATATTAGAAGGTGCACGCGCGCGGTCTGCTCCTTCTTTCCTTCTTCTTTGTTGGAAGTCACCCGTCACTGGTGCCGGGGGTCCCAGATTGCGCTTCAGAACTTTTCTGGGTTTCGGGGAGGCATCTCCCCCCCTCCTGCGCTTTCTGGGTCGCTATATTCCCGTGTTCCAATGGTAACTTTTAGAGAGAGTTTTGCTGCCTGCTTCTTACTCATCCGCCATCTTGAGGTCTCCTGCCTAGAAAGGCTTTTTTAAAAACTTATTCGTCCAAGTGCAGGGTGCTTGAGTAAAGTCACTTGCATCTGCTTGGAATTTCCATGGACTTAGGAGAATTTGCAGTGTGGGAAGTGGAGTAGGATAGATGGGCGCTACATACATCTAAATGCAGCCCATGGTGGCTAACATTCCACTCGTATCATATATTTATTTGGTACTTTGCAAAGTGCTTTCTGATGCACTGTCTCATTCCTCCTAACAACACTCTCAGCGGACAGAGGCTGCTGTTCTTATTTTTGGAAAATGCCTTGCATAGAGGTTCTGGCATATGGCCAGCATCGCACTGCCCACAGGTGGCACAGGCAGGACTCAGCTCTGCCCTGAAGCCATGCCCCTCCAGGGCCGACGCTGGACCCTCCACTCAGCCTTATTCCTTTATTGGGCTGTGGAGCCGGGATGCCTCTGCTTGATCTAGGATTTCTTGTGGCTCCTGTTCAGTGGAATCTTGACTGCCCCTCTGGAAACATCCCCGGAGTGGGTGGCCACAGGGCTGCCCAGCACGGAGACCTTCTTCAGGGGCCTTGGTCTGCAGCTCCTCTGCAGGAAGGTGGCACCAGGGCAGTAGTTCTTGCTTAGGCCTGGACAGTGCTGCTTTCTAAAAGGATTGAATTTTCCACTCAAACTTTCTTTTTAAAAAGGGAATCTTTCTGTAATGGTATAAATTATTTGAGCAGGACATTTATCAACAATTTCTGTGATAGCAAAATACTTTTCAGCAGGGAGAAAGTCATTTTGACAGGTAAACACACAGCCTAATTAAAGGATTAGTGTCGTGTCTCCTGAAATGAGTTAGGAGGGGAGAATGTCTGTGCTGACCTGTTATGATAAAATTATTTGTTGTCATTTTGCAGGCAGAGAATGACTCCCAGGCTGTGAGAGAATGTCGGTTTTGATAGTTTAGCCTCAGAGGCAAGTGGGATGTGACAGTCACACAGCGTGAGCAGTGGCACATACCTGAGCGGTCTCAGCTTGCCAAAGGCAGACATGTCCCTTCCATGAGTGGATGCTCCCCTCCTGCTCTCTGCTTTCTTTTCCTGCAGTAGGAAAAGTGTCACCTTCCCCTGGATTCGGAAGGCTGACTTTTTTAACCCTACCACCGGAAGGCTGATCTTATTGCATGATTATGTCTCTCTGAGTGGGCCGTGGTGGCTGGGCAGTGGGGGCAGACTGACTGGAGAGGTTTGGGGGACAGAGGACTTGGGAAAGGATCATACAGGAGGTCAGTTTTATCCAGTTACCAGGGCCTGTTGGGAGTCTTCTAATCATCTGTTGATTTTTACACAGGTGGCAGGAATATTCTGGTGTTGGCTTCACTGAGACCCTTGGTGCATGGAGAGGTGCTTGTCTGCAGCAGAGGCTCAGACGCGGCAGACCCCCGTGTGTGTCCTGGAAGGGCCTGGGTTAGCTCTTCAGGTCTCTGATGCAGCCAGAAAGGGCCTGAGCCTCGCGAGTCACCCGTGTTAGCCAGCTTTCCACCACTGTAACACATTCCTGAGGTGATCAAGTTAAAGGGAGGAAAGGTTCATCACACTCACCATCTTGGAGGTGCCAGTCTGTTGGCCCCATCCCTTCCCGGCCTGTGGTGAGGAGCACATCCTCGTGGGGAGCGTGGTGGAGGAAGCTGCTCACTTCTTGGTGGATGGGAAATAAAAGAAAGAGAACAAGACCTGTGTCCCGCTGTGCCTTCTGAGGGCTGTGTCTCCAATGACCAGAAGACCTCTCGCAACTCCATCTCTCAAAGGCTCCAGTGTCACCCAACAAGCCAGTAACACATGGCCTTTGGGGGGCTTAAGTCTCCAGAGGGGGCCCTATGTGGCAGCTCAGGGCTCGCTTGAGAGCGGTGGCCGCAGGCACTCTCTGTGCCTTGAGTCACTTCCTGTCTGCCATCCTGGGATTCAGCGCACCCGCGTGGCAGTGACCTGCACTCTGGCCCATCCCCTCCTCTGCGAGCCTCTGCATCTCCCTGCCCTGCCTTGGCCTGTGTGCAGGGGCCGCCTGGAAGTGCAGGGGAGCTCTGCCCAGGCTCCTCCGCCAAGGGGGGTGAGATTCGGTGGGTGTCCTTCGGGGCAGCTCTTTCCACATGGCCTCCCAGGGGTGCGCCAGGTGCCTGCAGTGGCAGCGGCTCTGTACCACCACTTTCCCCGCTTCCTCCTCCCTCTCCCTCTCCCCGTTCCCCACTCCAGCGCCCTGGGCTCGTCTCTTAAACAACCACCCCGCCCCCGAGACCTTGACTCAGGCTGTGCTTTTTAGGAAGCCCAGTGAGGACGGAGATGTTGAGAGGTGGACTTCACTGACGGAAGACGATTGAGAGCATCCGAGACAGAACCTTGGGGGTAGGTATTAGTGGGCTAACTGTCTCAGTCTGTTTTGTCTTCCTACCGCAGATTGCTTGGGGCTGGGTAACTTATAAAGACAAGAGGTTCACTTAGCTCACAGTTGGAGGATGAAAATCCGAGGTCAGGAGGCCAAAGCAAGGTCTTCTGGCCACATCACAGCGTGGCGGTGGCATCAGGCAGGGCGAGTGTGTGGGAAGCAGAGCGAGCGGAAGAGGTGGGACCGGGCAGCCTCCTCCACAAGGCGCCCCTGCGGGGCGGGCACTGACCCATCCCAGGGTGCTGCCCCTGGCCTAAGAAACCCCTCAGACCCAGCCCCAGACAGGCCGTGTGGAGGAACCGAGCCCGGGCGTGGTTTGATGGGGACACACCACGCCCAAACACGGCAGGGGGCAATTCTCTCCAGCGTGAAATCTGGCAACTCCTGGGAAACTGTCCTCAGGAAATCCCAGCCAGGACACCTCATTCGGGGCCCAGAAGAAAGGAACGTGGACTCGGGAGCCTTCTGCAACTCGCTGCCTCCTCTCCGTTCATGGATGGCCAAGTGTGGGGTTTGGACGCCAGTCATACTGTCCAGAGGACAAAACGCGCCCCCGGAGTCGCTGGTGTGTGCGAATACAAATCGCCCGCGAGCGTCCAGCGCCCCGCAGAACCGGGCTTGGCGGCTGAGCACAGACAGACTGCAAAGCCCCCGCCGAGCAGCTGGGACGGAGCGGGCGAGAGCAGAGGGCACATGAAGAAGGGCTCCGCCAGGCCGGGGCGAGGAGGGGGTTTGGGTCCGCGGGGACGGACGGCTCTGCCCTCCCAGGCACTGACAGCTGTGAAAAGCACACGGGAGGCCCAGCACAGCCGTCCTACTTTGGGGGTCTGTTTCCTAGAAACGGAAGTTCTACTTACTTGGCAGATGTGTTCAAGGATGTTACTTATAGCACTATTCATGCCGCAAAATAATCAGGTACAAAGTAAAGGTGCATCAATAGATCAGTTGCCGACTTAAAATGGGCCGTCCATATCCTATATACTTATTATCCAGAGAAAATAGATTTGAACTGGTTTACTGGGAGGATTCCCACAGAATACTGTATAAAGAATGTGTAATGTAATTCTATTTTATACCAAAAAACAGGTACAGGTACATATTTGCGCTCCTTTATTTCTGGAGCTAGGGTTCCTGAGGAAGGTCCTGGCTCCGCCTCTTCCCGGCTGCATGACTCTGGGACCTCAAAGCCACCTCTCTGTGCTGCTGACTGTCACATACTCCATGACACCCACTGCATAGTGTCATCCTAAGGGTGACATTAGCTGTTGTCTGCAAAGACTGGGGTAGAACGTGCTCCAGAAGTGTGGCTGTCACCATGGAAACTTGCATAAATGACTTCTTGGCCATGAATGAGGGACACAGAAAATACTCAAGGATGCCTGGTTGCTTGTTAGCCCTAGTTACTTTGTGCCCTGTAGGAGTGGCAAGTTCAGGACTATGGGTAAAGATGAGGGGATGGACATAGGATATACAGGAAAAGCAAATCCACACCCTTAGATGCAGCATGCCTGGTTCTTCAGCAGATAGCAGGAAAAGGAAAGGGCGGAGGAGTCAAAGGGGTAAAATGAAGGCCTTGGAAATCAGGAAAGAAGTGGGCAGGGCCAGCCATAGGATGCTCAGATGCATGTGGGGGCCACAAGATTGTGAAGGAAGACAGGGAGGGCTCACCGTGGCTGCCGACACCAGTCACTTTTGGGAGGACAGGGAACTCAGCTGATAACCTTGTGAGGGTTGTCTTTTGCCTGAGATTAAGCAAGCAAAGAGGATTTTTAGAGTGGTCACAAAGTTCTATTTCTTTCTCTTTTTTTGAGACAGGGTCTCGCTATGCCATTCAGGCCAGCCTTGAACTCATGGTGATCCTCCTGCCTCGGCCTCCAGAGTGCTGGGATTATGGGTGTGAGCAACCATGCCCAGCCAAATTTCTATTTCTTGACCTGGATGGTGGCTATAATCATAAAGATTTACATTTCTTTTGTGTATTTTTTTGCTTCTGTATCATTTTACTCTACAATGAAAAGGTTAAAAACCTCTTAGTAATATGATGCACTCACTCCGTGCATTTATGAAAAATTATATATGTGTGTCTAAAAACACAAATATAAAACAGACCCCAGCCTGCGAGTGCCTGTAAGATTGCTCCTGGGAGCTGTAGGGACCGCTCCGGCGTCGCGGGCGGGCGCTCCCTGCCCAGTCCTGCGCCCGAGGCTCCCGCTGCAGCCTCTCCTTACTCTCCAGACAGAGGGAAGCAGGAAGGGTTTGTTTTGATCGTGCCCCCCAGATACGTGAGTCACGGGCAGCCTGGTAATTATTTTTGACATTTGACAGTTCTAGGCACAACCTTTTACAGCGCTGAAATTTTGGCATGGAAGTTATTTTTGAAGCCTTCATATTTTCCTTTAAGCATCTAAGTACAGGGGGTACCTTTTGGGGTGTGTTGGTTACTCTAAGATAAGAGAGTTTTGGAGAATCGTAAACCCAGAGGGAAGCTTAAGAGTCTCAGCAAAGAACAACAGTAACAACAGTGAAAACCCCGGAAGTGCGACCTTTACGTTAATTTTATGAACCGAGCAATCTTTCTGAGCAGGCACCAGGTGAATCTGTCTCCAGGCCTCTCCCCAGCGCCTGCGTGCTGCTGAAATCCCTCCTTAGATAACGCTTTCTGACTTTGTGTTGAAAATGCAAATATCCCCAGGAGAAGTAGCCCATTTAGGAATGTTTGGAGATGTCTGTACGGCGCTGAAAAGAATGCAGAGAGAGGGGGATTTTGAAAAAGAGCAAAGAGGAAGGGACAGGGAGCTGCTGGGAAAAAAACGTCTGGAGCTTTGGCAACTAGGCAATAAAAAACACTGAGTGTCTGCTGTGACACATGGGATTTTATCAGTTGGGTTCTTTTGGTTTTGAGTGGCAGAAAAGTCTCAGCTGGGCTTAAGGAGAAAAGGAGAATCTACTGACTCATAATTTAAAAGGCTCCTGGTAGATTTGAGGTGGGGTTTCAGGCATGGCTTGACCCAGGGATCAAATGATACTTTCAAAACTTGGTTTTCTCTGCATTTGAACCTGCTTTTCTCTTATTTTGCAGTCTCTTTCAGGAGGGAATCTACTGGTGGCCCCCTGTCATTTCTGACATACGGTATAAAAATTTCTTCTCGCTCTAGTCATTGCAGCTCAAAGTACAATCAGCCTCGGCCGACCATGCTCTCGCCCGAGGTCAGTCATGGAAGCCGGCTGGGCCGCACCGTGTCGCCCTGGAGCGACGCACTTCCCCGAACTGGAGGTGGTCAGCACCCGAGGCCCTGCCCCTGGAGAGCCGCTGGGAAAAGACGGGAGGGGGTGCTGGGGGCGGGCCGCGCCCGTCGTTTTCGGCAGCCTCCTCGAGGCCTGACCCAGAGCAGCTACAAAAGCAAGCTGCTGGGTCAGAACCAGCACCGAAGAACTATGACGGAAAGGAATTTACCCGAGACACCCGAGTGTGCTGCGCACGATAAAGCAGTAGTTCCGTGACACCTGTGTTTGAGTTCCGTAACGGAAGTGTGTGCGCGTGTGTGTGCGCGTGATTACTCACGCAGACGCTCTTCGGCTCACGGTGAGGTCACGTCCTAATAAAGCCCTCGTAAGTTGTAAGCATCAGGAGCTGGAAATGCATTATCTCCTTCCAAACGTCATAGCGGACCCCGCCCGCTCCAACGGCGCTCGGACCCCTCCCTCGGCCCGCGCCGGCAGCGTCCTCTGCGGCAGCGCGGTTCCCAGCCCCGCGGTCCCTCGAGCTGTGCTGGGGGGCGCGGCGGCGGGCGCCCGGCACCTGTGACCGGGCTCTTGGTGCGGTGCGCAGGCTGTGGGGCGCCCGGCACTGCCTGCGCTGGACGCCGGGCCGCAGAGCTCATGGGGTTGGGCCCCGCACCCCAGGAGGACTGTCATGCGTGGCACTCACCTGGGAATTGGTCACATCCAAATCCGAAGGCAAAGTCTGTAGGGTGCATTACGTCTTTGGCAGCGCTGAAAAGTTGTAAGTCGAGCCACGTGAGTTGGGACTGCGTGCACATAAATCTGTGTGTCTGTATTGTACTTGAGTGTTTATATATGAGGATGAGTATCCGTGAAACACACCCTGCCGTGTTTCCTGGTGTAAAGGCTCACACACTGCTCCCTGGGGACGCCCCCAGTATCCAAGCCCCCTGCAGTGTGTGCAGGGGTCACCTTTGCTCACACCCAAGCCTGCCCGCCCCCACCCCCACCCCCCACCCCGGGTCACCTCCCCTGCTGTCCCCCACGCCTCCTCGGCCTCAGCGTCGGCTCAGTGGCACTCGCTCTGGAAAAGACTTCTTTCCTGGGGTCCTAACTCAGGGGCAGCCCGAGCCCGCCCGGGCCTCGGAGAAGTCCACCTTTGCCCTGCTCCTCGCCCTCCTCGCCCAGGGCGCCTGGGTCCAGATGTGCCTGGTGTCGAACCCCGCGGGCGGGGGGCAGAGCAGATGAAACAGCCCCGGAGGCAGAGGGGGCCCGGCCGGGAGCTGGGTCCATTCCCGAACGCCTCCGTTTCCACAGTAGAGGACGGAGCCTTACCGCATGGGCTACTCGTGCACACTAACGGTATAATTAATGGCACATTGAATGGGAATGGACATTTCTTTTTGGCTTTTGAGATGGGGTTTTGTTATGTAATCCATGCTGGCCGTGCACTTGCTATGTAGCCTAGGCCGGCCTTGGACTTGTGGTCCTCCTGACTCAGCCTCTGAGTGCTGGGACTGCAGATGTGTGCTACTGCACCCGTAGGAGCTGCATTTCCACAGTGCTCTCCGGGGCCCGGTCTCTCCCGCCTGATTTCCTTGGCTCATAGCAGGAATGCAGTAAGTGCCTTCTTTTTGGTAGAAGATGGCTGGCTGCCTACTGTAATCCCCATTTTTTAATTTTTAAAATTTTTTTGGTTTTTATTTTTTGTTAGTACATGTACATAGTACCTTAGTACAGTGTTTACACATTCTTTGTGTGGAGTTGCTACATGTTCACAGCGCATCTCAATTCTTTCTCCCCCTCCCTGTCCCTCAATCTGTTGATCCCCTTCCCATTTGAAAAAGATGTATCTCCCCATTTTCTGTTATATGTCTTTTATTTTGCTCTTTAATTATACTTTGAGTTTCTCATACAAGAGAATATATGCTATATTTAAGCTTGTGTGTCTGATTTATTTCACATAACATTATGGTCTCAAGGTGCCTCCATTTTCCTGCAGATGTCTCAAGTTTATCCTTCTTTATTGCAGAACAGTACTCCATTGTGTATAAAAACCACATTTTCTTTATCCATTCATCTGTTGATGGACAGAAAAGCAGCTTCCAAGATTTAGCTATTATGAGTTGTGCTGCTGTAAACATGTTACGGTGATCCATGCACTGTACATAATGTCTTGAGGTCTTTCAGGAAGATATCTAGAGGGGAATAGCTGAGTCAAATGGAATTTCTAATTTCAGTTTCTTGAGGAATCCCCACCCTGATTTCCATAGTGGTTGCACCAGTTTATATCCCCACAACTGATGTTGAAAGGTTCCTTTTTCCTTGCAGTCTCACCAGCATTTGTTATTATTTGATTTCTTAATGATAGCCATTCTTTCTCTAGTGAGATGGAATCTCATTGTGGTTTTTTTTTTTTTTCTTTCAGTTCTCTAGTGGCCAGTAGTGTTGAACATTTTTCATGTATTTATTGGCCGTTTGTACTTCTGAGAAGTGTCTATTCATTTCGGTTGTCCATTTTTTTTTTTTTTTGTGGGTACCGGGGGTCGACCTCAGGACCTCACGCGCCAGCAGGTGCCCGTGCCGCTGAGTGATATCACCGGCCCCTTTTTCGTATGTGGGATCCGGGAGTCGAACTCGGGCCCTCGTGCTTGCAAGGCAGGTGCCTACGCCGTTGAGCCATCTCACCGGCCTTCGGTTGTCCATTTTTTAATTGGGTCTTTTATTTTGAGGGGTCTAATTTTTTGAGTTCTTTGTATATTCTAGATATTAGTCCACTGTCCAAGGAATAGCTGCGAAAATGTTTACCCATCCTGTGGGTTGAATTTCCCTCTTCTGGTGGCTTCCTTTGCTGTGTAGAAGCTTTTTCATTTGATATGATTGCATTTGTGGATTCTTATGCCACTGGGGTTCTGTTCAGAAAGTCTTTGCCTATTCCTATGTCTTTAAGAGTTTTACCTATTTTATCTTCAGGCAGATTAAGTGTCTCTCTTTTAACATTTAGATCTTTGATCCATTTTGGTTTTAGCTTAGTACCTGGTGAGATACATGGGTCGAGACTCAATCTTCTGCGTGTGGATAGCCAATTTTTCCATTATCATTTACGAAAGAGGCTTTTTTTCTGCGAGTGTATGTTTTGTCTCCTTTGTCAAAGATCAAATCGCTGAATGTGTCTGGGGTTGTTTCTGCATCCTCTGTCCTGTTCCATTGATTTGCATGTCTCTTTTTGGGCCAACATCGTGCTGTTTTTATCACTGTGGCCTTGTAATATAACTTCAGATCTGGGATTGTGGTGTCTCCTGCTTTGGTCCTGTTTTCCAGGATTGTTTTTACTATTCTGGGTCTCTTCTGGTTTCATATAAATTTAGGATTGTTTTCTCTAGTTCTGGGAAGAATGCTGTTGGTGTTTTCACTGGGATGGTGTTAAATCTGTGTATCAGTTGGAAGTATGGCCATTTTCATTGTATTGATTCTGCCTATCCAGGAACAGGATAGCTTTCCATTTTTGATGTTCTCTTTGATCTCCTTTTCCAGAGTACTGCAGTTTTCATTGTAGAGGTCTTTTACTTCCTTGGTTAGGTTAATCCCTAAGTATTTAATTTTTCTTGAAGCTATTGTGAATGCATTGTTTTCCTAATTTTTTTCTTGGTGGGTTCATTTTTGGTGTACAGGAACACTATCAATTTTTGTGTGTTGATTTTGCATTCTGCTACATTGCTGAATTTGTTTATTAGTCCTAGCAGTTTTTTGGTGGAAGTTTTTGGGTCTTCTACACTGGGGATCTTGTCTTCTGCAAACAATGATAATTTGACTTCTTTTTTTCTTACACATATCCTTTTTATTTCTCTTGACTGATTGCTTTGGCTGAAACTTTTAGTACTATTTTGAAGAGATGTGGTAAGAATGGATACTTTTTTCTTGTTCCTGATTTTAGAGGGAAGGCTTTCAGTTTCTTTCCAATTTAATATGAATTTGGCAGTGGGTTTGTCATAAATGGCTTTTATCAGAATGAGATAAGGTGCTCTTATATCTATTTTCTTCAGTGGTTTTTTTTATCATGAATGGATATTGGATATTGTCAAAGGCTTTTTCTTCATCTACTGAGATGATCATAGGATTTTTGTCTTTGCTTCTGTTTATGTGATGAATCGCATTTATTGATTTGCATGTTTAACCACCCTTGAATTCCTTCAATGACGCCTACTTGGTCACGGTGTGTGATTTTTTGATGGTTTGCTGCATTCTGTTTGCCAGTATCTTGTTGAGGATTCTTGCATCTATGTTCATGAAAGAGATTGGCCTGTATTTTCTTTTTTGGCTGGAACCTTGTCTGATTTTCAAATCAGGGTAATGCCAGCTTCCAGGAATGTCTTTGGGAGTACTCCTTCCTCTTTGATTTTATTAATGCATTTGAGGAATATTGGTGTTAGCTCTTCCCTGAAGTTCTTATAGAATTTGGCAGTGAATCCATCAAGGCCTGGGCTTTTCTTAGTTGGTAGTTTTTTTAATTGCTTCTTCAATTTCATTGCCTGTTATCATATTACTTAGGGATTTTATATCTTCTTGGTTCAGTTTTGGTAATTCACACGTATCTGGGAATCTATCCATTTCTTTCAAATGCTCCAACTTATTACCAAGTACTTGCTAATAATCTCCTGTATTTCAGCAGTGTCTGTTGTGATTTTACCTTTTAATTTCTGATTGCATTGATTTGGGTGTTTTCTTTCCTAGTTTTGGTAAGATTGGCTAAGGGTTTGTTGACATAAATGCTTCTTGAATGAATGAAAAAAAGAAACAATGTCAGAAGAGATATAAAAAAATTTCCTCAATGACAAAATTTACTCAATACTTTTCATTCAGACAAGCCTACCAGAGGCTGTAAATTGCATGATTTGCCAGGGAAAGCTCTTAGCTGGAGACTGTGGCAACCAGGCTTTTGCATCAATTCTCCCATCCCCAGCACTTCTTGCTGATGGGTCTGGGGGTCGACTTTGTCACCTGTCTGAAAGAGCATTTAGGCAAGTTCAGCCCCTGTCATTCTTGTCTCTTTTTCTTTTTTGGTTAAACTTTGGAATTTTTTATAGCTACATCTTTTTCAGTTTTACACTTGATATATGTAACCAGCACCATGTGCCAATGACATGCACTTTGTAGGATGTCTTTGTGTGGTTTTCCCATGAGTTATTTGGTATCTATATAGTTACGTGTGTGCGCACACATGCCCTGCACATTGTCTCCCCTAAAGCCATGTGATGTAGCAGATTCAGAAATGAAGACTTTGCATCATGGGTCTGAGGAGATTGGGAAAACACAGCTGCAGAGATGTTAGGGTAAGGAAAAAATTTCCTTCACACCACAAAATGTTCAAGCTTTGCAGAAACCGGGGAGCAGTTGCTAGAGAAAAATGCCTTCAGATACTTCTCGTCCTCCTTTCCCCTTCCTCCCATCCTTGAGCTTTCAGAGGTAGGCATTTGTATCATTGTGTAGGACTGAAGTCCCCCTGGATGTGACAGTCAGCATTTACTTTCCCGAGGTGGTATTTGGGGCAATGACAGAGCTCAGCAAGGATGTACTGTGCCTCTGGACAAGTTCCTCGACTCCCTCCCACCTCAGCTTACTCATCTGTAAAAAGGTTATACCGCTTGCTTCACAAGGACTTGTAAGAAAAGTAATATAAGAACACACTTGAAAATCACGTATCGAGTAAGAAGTACTTTGGCAATGTAAACAGAGGGCTGTGTGCAAGTCTGAGAATCATTCGGGAAGCTGGAGGCCTGACTGAAGGCAGGGTCAAGGGAGGGACTTGATAGGGTCAAATCAGTGCTTCACCTTGTGAGACTAGGCTTGCATGGTGAACGGCAGCTCTCTTCACCTCAAACTCTGGCTGCAGCAGAGCTATGCTCTGGAGACAAACAGCAGACTCTCAAACTAGGAACTGGGTGCTCCAGAGCTCAGAGGTCCCCGCAAGGCACCAGAGCGTCACCACGTGTGCAGGGAGGCCTCCCGGCTTCTGTGCGCCTCAGGAGGGAGCTCAGACGCTCCCGCCTCGCCCTCAGACATTCCCCAGAAGGCAGGTGCGAGCAAAGCGCCACCACTGAGCTCGGGAGATCATTGCCTCCGCTGGGAAGAAGAGGCTTCCTGGAGGAGGCGGTGGGGCTGGATGGAAGGGAGGTGCAGTCAGCTGTCTGTATCCGAGGTTCCACATCCGTGGATTTAACCAACCATGCATCGAAAGTAGGAAGGTGAAAAAAGTGCACCTGTACTGAATGTGTACAAGAATATGTTCTTGTCTTTGTTCCCTAAACCATACAGCTTAACGATTTCCATAGCATTTACATTGTATTAAGTATTATAAGTAAAGTGGAGATGACAAAGTATATGAGAGGAGGATGTGCATAGGTTATATGCAAATAGAATACCATTTTATACAAGGAAGTTGAGCACTCAAGGGTTTTGACATCCACAGGGCATCCTGGGGCCAGTCCCCATAGATACCAAGGGCTGATGCAGAGGAGGGGAGGTGGGAGGGGAGAGGGATGGCACCAAGGAGAGCGTGGTGCTGGGACCCCACCATACTGCCTGTGGGGGAGGGTGTAGGCTAGCTTAGCCTGATTGAAGGGTGGAGACCAGAGGGGGCATGGAATAAAGCTGAGAAGTCATGCTGAGGTCAGATCAAGAGCCAAATGAAGGAGCTTTCGTGGTGTTTGTTAAATAATGGTGAGCCACTGGCAGACTCTAAGCAGGGGGATGTCACGATCAAGCTGATGTGCAGGAAGATTGAGTCAAAGGATGGGGGACAGACTGGCAGTAGAGGGGCAATAGAGAGCTGCTATTGTCACGTTTTAGTGGAAAATCGAATGAAGGATTTGGAGTCAGGGGAAATGGATTTTGGTTCTTGCCTCTGTAATTTACAGTGGTGTGATTTGGGAAGGTTATTTAACTTCTCCAAACCTCAGATTTTCTGTCTCTAAAGTGGGGGTGGGGAAAAATACTTACCTCCCAGGCTTGTTCACTGAGGGTCTGGCACAGGGCTTGACGCAGAGCAGTGACTGGGGAGGGGTAGTAGTAGGTAGTGGGCCGCTCAAACTGGAAGGCAGAAAATAAGGCTTAGACAAGCAGCCCAAAGGAAGCAATGAGAAGCATGAATAAAATCTTCTTGGGCGCTTCTAGACCAGGGGTCCATAAAGCACGGCCCGGGGGTCAACCCAGTCGGAAACCTGGTTAGCGTAGCCTGCAATCTAGGAATCAGTTTTCCACATTCAAAGTGTTGTTAAAAAGAACAAAAACCCAAACAAAAGATGTGGCAGAGAGTGTATGCAGCTGCACAGCTGTGCTGCTCACTCTCCAGTCCTCCACAGAAAATAGAGCAAACCCCTATTCATCCGAGCGAAGCACATGGCTAGACAGAGGTGGTTGCACACGGAGGGCGCTTGTGGCCGCTGTCCGCCGGGCGCAGGAGCCTGCAAACCTGTCTGCATGTGTGAGGCTGCTGCTGCTCTAGGAGGCTGCACCCTGAGTGCTTCTCTACATGCGGTTGGCTCCTGGGGCCTGTTCTCAGCGCCTGTCTTCATTCCCCTTCAATCTCAGGCTCTTGATACAAAGGAAGATTGTGGGAACCTTTAATGTCTGAAAACATTTATAGGACCTGAAGGTAGGAGAAAGGCTTTAGTATCTAATAATATTTTGGAGAAAAGAGTCATAGTGTCCTTGTAGAAAGTTTTCTTTGTGTAAAGGATAAGGTGGCAAGAAAGGGAGTCCCAAGGGCATCCTGTGATCATGTTACAAAGCTGGGGCTTATCTGGGGTAAAATACTTGCTGGCCGGGGACTTTTGAAGAAACCAGATATTGAAGCTGTAGTTACAAAAATACATGACCTAATGGAAATGTAGAAACATTTCAGTAAAAAAATGGAAAATAAAAAGCAAGAGCAAAGATCTAACTAAATCAGATCCAGATGGGATGGATGGATTTGACAATAAGGAGTATCAGAAATATATTTTCCCTGAGTACCAGGTCTAAGTGCGCCTTTAGAAATAAATTTTAAAACATATTATTTTAAGCTTTTATAATAACTTGACTTTAGAATACTAACTTCCTCAGTGTAAAAAGCTGTCACGCTTGAATTTTGTTTTGATGCTCAGGGAATAAGACTCTGTCTCCTTTTATTCCTTCTTCCTTCCCTCCCTCACCATTTCTCTCCCTTTCTCCCTTCATCCAGCCACCCATCCAGCCACCCACCCCACCTACCCATCTACCCACCCACCCATCCACCCACCCACCCCACTCACACATCCACCCACCTTCCCACCCACCCATCCACACATCCACCCTCCCTCCCACCCACTCATCCATCCATCCATCTACCCATCCACCCTCCCTCCCACCCATCCACCCATCCACCCCTTCTTTTCTTCAGCAGATGCATTTTAAGTGCTTGTCATGTACTGAAAATGGTGCTAGGGTAGTTATGGAGGGTATGACCTGTGGTGAGAAAAAACAATAAGTAAATAAACAAATGCTTAGAAATCCAGATATAGTAGTTTTTATGAAGGGAAAAGCAGCATTTTGTGATGGAGAAGAACAGGAGGTATTAGGGGCCCCCTACTTTAAAAAAGAGCACTCAAGAGAAATGTTTGTGAAGATCTGACTTATTCTCAGAGGGTGTGTGTGTGTGTGTGTGTGTGTGTGTGTGTGTGTGTGTGTGTCTTCAGGCAGCATTCCCAGCAGTCGGCCCTGAAGGGAGGATTCCTGGGCCAGTTGTTTTTTACAGACCCACTCTTGAGCGGGCAGAGTCTAGGGGGAAGGGCCAGAGCACTAGACTTGAGGAAGCGCTCCCTCTGAGGTTCAGGCAAGGGCAACAGTGGCACCCAAGAGTGGGAGCCTCCTTAAATTTTGAGCCCCAGGTACTGGTATTTACCCCACCCACGAAAAATAAAAGTTACAAAGAGTTTCATAAAAGCCTCCATATGCTGTTTCTATCTTCCAATTTCAGCTAAGTGACAATTATTACCAGTTCCTTATTTATCTTTCCTGAGAATTTTATTCATATAAAACTTAATATGTATTTGGAAACCACAAAACATTGCCAAAAGAAAGCAAAGAACAAATACTGTAAATGGAAAGACATCCTGTGTTCACAGATTTAGCAATGACTTCTTAGATCTGACACCACAGAAGGAAAAATAGACAAATTGGATTCATCCAAATGAAGAACATGTTCATATGGGGAGATGGAATATACGCAGATCTCAAAATACATGTGTTTATGCTGCCAAATAAATAGCACTGTTACTCTTTTTTTGAGGCACTGAGAGTTGAACCCAGGTCCTTGCGCATGCTAATCAAATGCTGAACCTCTGAGCCACAACCCCCAGCACATAGTTATACTTTTTTTTTTTTTTTTGGTGGGTATCAGGGGGTCGACCTCAGGACCTCGCACGCCAGGAGGCGCCCGTGCTGCTGAGCGATATCACCGGCCCCTTTTTTGTATGTGGGTTCCGGGAGTCGAACTCGGGCCCTTGTGCTTGCCGGGCAGGCGCTTAAGCCGCTGAGCCATCTCACCGGCCCCCATAGTTATACTTTTAAATGTTGAAAATCCAACACAAATTTTAGTGAAAAGTTAAAAAACAGGAAAGAAAATATTAGGAAACAGAGGAAATAACTATTGGTCTGTATAACTGCAAGTGTGCTCTGCTGAGCTGGAGCGATAAATGCTCCACATCTAGATGGGTGTAGGGATTGTATTACTCACAATATCCACCCGCAGAGTCAAATGCAGAAGATGCAAGAGACTGTCCAGAAGCCAGAGACCTGAAAGGTCTGGAGCCCATGGCGATGTCCCATGCCAGCCCGCATCAGGAAGCCAAGGAATCTGCGGTGGACGACTGAAGGGTCTGCGCTGGAAAGCCAAGGGCCGGCGCTGCAGGCTGGAGAGTCTGCACTGGCAGCCGGAAGGCCAGTGCTGGAGGCTGAAGAATCTGCGTGAGAACCAGGAGATGATGCTCAAGGTGACGACAAAGACCAGAGCTCCTCTAAGAGAACAGCAGGCGTCCCTGGCGAAGGAGAAACACCCAAGTTCGGCAAAAGAGAACAGCCAGAAGGAAGCTCTTCCAAGGAAGATCAGCGGCAGTCCTCCCCTCCTGTTCTCCATGTACACCGTTCCGACGGCGGTCCTCCATAAGTGGGTCTTCCATGCCCAGAACCACACTGGCTCAATTCAGCTGGGTGCTCCCGCTCAAGTTGACAGTTAATTAATTAATTAACCACCACAGGGATGTAGCCATGGACCCGGGCGAGCTGGGTTGTTCAGTGTAAACCGCAGGAGAAGATGTTACATCGTTGGTGGGAAGAAGGGAAGCTGGATAATTGAAAAAGGGGTGCTACTGACCAGAGACTCATGTACTCTTACAATGCATTGGCTGTGAATCCTCAGGCTGACTGGGAAAGGGGCATTGGGAGGCGACTGCGTCATGAAGGCGCAGCCCTCGTGAATGAGATTAGTGCTCACATAAAAGGGGCTCCATTGCCCCGCTACCATGTAAAAACGCAGGGGGAGATGCCCTCTGAGAGCCAAGAACTGACCTCTTACCAGATGCCGAGGCTTCTTGGACTTTCCAGCCCCCAAAATGGAGAGAAATTGTTTTTTCTTGTTTATAAGCCACCCTGTCTATGGCATTCTGTTGTGAATGTGCAAACAGACCGAGCAGTTGATTCTCGTGCTGACAGGCCACCTGCGACAGGGACAGTTGCCAGCGGGGACTCGCTGTGCAGACAGAGGACGCCTGGAAGAGCTGGCACCACATCTGCCGTACACAGTGCCCACAGCCACGAGGAAAGGGGCTGCGGGGGCCTCATCACCTGCTCTGCTTTGCCCATGTGGCTGAGGGGCGGAACAGCAGGGTTTTCTTATCAGCAAGTGACTGTAAATTATTCCCTGCTCTTCTGGTTTGGTGAGCGGGGATGCAGAGGTGCTGTCAGGTCCTTACTCCTCCTCCCAGATGAAGGTTGTCCTCAGTGACTTGCCAAGCTTTCTATGCCAATTCAGTGAGCCAGCGAGCGTACAAGCGAGCAACAGAGGTGGGTAAATATGTGCACGTACAGTAACCTTGCTACTTCCTGTTGGATACTGTGGACCTAGCAGGTGATGGGTGGCCAGCAAAACCACCTTTTCTCCAACAGAGGATGCTGGAGTGTCAGGGGGACAGAAGAGGGGTCATGGCCTTGCTGGTTGGGAAGGGAGATGTGACATTTTCAGACCTGGAGAAGAAAGCTATACACACTGCCAGGTACCACTCAGGTAACTCTTCAGGAGCTGAATGAGGACTGGGTTTAAAGCCAGAGGTACAGAAACTCCCTTCTGGCCCGGGCCAGCTTGGCCTGTCTCCCACCCACTGCGAGGACTCTGCCGAGGGGTCTCGGATGAGAACGTTCGTCTGAAAACAGCCCCTTTTTTCTGTCCTGGGAAATACAGTTATTCTCCAGCGGACCCAGGGCTAGCTGTGTCTTCGGGGAAGGTGGTGCTGGGTTTGGAGATTACTGGAGTGGAGTTCAGGAGGGCTGGGGCCAGGCCTTGGGAGAGGGTCTGCTGTGTCTGGGGCATCGCTCTGCTTGGGGAAGAATGAGACAAGAGAGAAGGTGACATTCTGCTGACACTCAGGCAGGAGGTTTGAAAGCTCAAGCCCAGCCTTAGTGACGTGGTGAGACCCTGTCTCAAAAAAAAAGGTCTGGGACTTCAGTCCCTCCCTCCACAGGGGACAAAAAAAGAAGGAAAAAATAAAGACAAGCAGGGCAGGGGAACGACTGAGCAAGGGGGAAAGGAGTGATGAAGGAGGACCTGACGGTGGGAAGAAACAGGGCTGTCCACAAGTCCTATGCCCACTCGTGCTGTCCCAGGCCCACGGTGCCGTGCCCAGTGGAGCACAGGTGGAGGACACAGTGCCCTCTCGGCAGGGGTGAGTGGGTTCATCTTACAGCACAAAGACAGGACCCCCAGGGATGCTGTCAAATGAGGTGTTTCCCCTCTCAGGGAAGGTGACGCCTTTCTCCTTCTAGTCGTGCTTGTTTGCAGGCATCGGATCCTGTTCTTGCTGGGAAGGGGTCACTTGTCAGCATCGAAGCACCCCCACGTGACCTGCTTCCGTGGGGGAGCAGCGATAGACTCCCTCCGGGACACAGGCGGGTTAAGGACCTCAGCTGGCCCTTGGCCTCACACAAGGTTTGGTGATCTAAAGCTCACCTTGGATTCCTACCTACTCAGAGCAGTGAACTCACATAGCCGAAGACCCGACGGCTCCTCGCCCTCATCGTTGTGTAGCTGGGATAAAGGCACTGGAGGGCCCAGGTGGGAAGATGGTTGCAAAGAAGATACTGAAAGGACTGTACTAGGAAAGGGACAGTCCGGGGTGGCAGATGAGCTTTTTGGAATGGTGTAGAGAGAAAGCCACTGATGCCACGGGAAGTACCAGCAGTGGTCCTGACTCGTAGAGGGGCCGAGAGGCCCAGGGCAGAGAAGTGCGTCCCACCTCTGCTCGGAACTTAGGAGAGCAGGGTGGCGAACTTAGGAGAGCAGGCCTTAGCTTCTACAGCGAGGAGGAGGAAGCGATAAGCTAAGCCCGAGCCTGGGACGATGACATGCACTCCTAGCAATCTAACAGTATTACAGATCTGTACTGTTAATTGACTCCCACAAACTGAAATTTAGAGAAACTTAGAGAAAGTGGGAGGACTTGCGACTGCTAATAATGTGATATTTCCCTGGATCACAGCAAGGGGAGATGGTGTTTAAACAGGCAGAGGGCTGGGGATGGGAAAGGACACAGCCCTCTGGAGAACAGTTTGGCAAGTTCTTACAAAACTCGACATCCAACTTCTGGGCGCCTCTTCCAGTTGCGCTCTTGGCATTCATCCAGATAAATGAAAGCTTTTGTTTGTACAAAACCTGTACATGTCATTCACAGCAGTTTTATTTGTAATAGTCAAAAAGTGGAAACAACACAGATGTCCTTCGATCGGTAAAGGGTTAAACAAGCTGAGGGTCTCCCTTAAGATTCTGAGTAGTAAGACTACTCAGCAATTCAAAGGAGACAAGAGTAAAACCGGCAACAACTTGGATGCCTCTGGAGGGAACTATGCGAATGTGTGAAAAAAAGCCCATCCCCAAAAGCCACGTACTGTGTGAGTCTATTTATACAACAAATTATATGACAAATTGGAGATGCAGAGGTTAGATTAGCACTCGCCCTGTGTTAGGGGCAGGGAGAGGGCTGGTGTGGGTATAAGGGAGCAAGACCAGGGATTCTTATGGTGGTGGAACTGTTTTGTATGTTGACTGTGGATGCAGGGTTTACATGTGTGGTGAAGTTACACACACACATGCACACACACATGCACACACACACACATGAGTACAAATAAGACTGAGAATCCTGAACAAGATGGGTGTGTGTATTGTCAATATCCTATTGTGATTTTTTGCACTACAGTCCTGTAAGATGCTGCCTTGGGGAAAATGGGGTGAAGGGTACCTGGGACCTCTCCATACCATTTCTTACAATCATCTCAACGATTTTATTTTAAGAAAAATAGAGATCTAAGCAGAAGCCTGAGGGGCTGGTCTTGGGCTACATAGCAGGTCGCTGCTGGATCTGGGGACTTTGCCCTTGCCAGAGACCCAAGGGTGAGTGCAGGAGATGGGATTTGTGTACGAGGGGGGCTGTATGAGACCTGCGCAAAACAAGGACCCGGGAGCGACACCCACGTCTCTCTCTGCCTCCAACCCTGTGTTTCTTCTTCCCTGCCCCAGTCAAGCCCATGAGACAAGACAGAGCAGCTCCTGAGCTGAGGGGAAGCAGAGGAAAAGAGGACTCCTGGCGACGGAGCAGACCCAGAAGATCTGCGCCACAGCCAGGGCTCACACCGGTCTGAGCCATCTTGGACTTCAGGTTTCTCTCTTCCACCTGCTCTGTTGCAGTCTTGAATACTGAGCACATGAACACTCTGCGGTCTAAGGGCTTCTGCTAGGGGAAGGTTTTCTACCTCAGAGGGCTTTCATCAAGGAATCCCAGAAAGCATCCCACTTGCCCAGGATCCGGGCACTGAATAGTAAGGTTGACCCAGCACAGTGGCTTCCGGCTCACACTGGCTGCCCCTGGTGCCCTTACACCTCTGACAGCTGACTCAGTGTCCCGGCTGGACTCTAATGGGGTACACTCCAGTACCTGCTGGGCCCAAGTCACCCACTGTCCTAGTTACTTTTCTTGTTGCTGAGACAAAATATCTGACACCCAAAGTTAAAGGGGGAAAGGTTTATTTAGCTCACAGTTTGTAGAGGTTTCAGTCCATAATCAGCTGGCTCCAAGGCAGGGTGGCACATGGCACAGGGGCAACCTTTCACGGCTGTGGAAGACAGCAAAAACGACAAGAGCAAAAGAAAAAGGGGAAAACAAGCTTCTTTCTGCCCCTTTTATCTTATCCAGACTGCTGGGATTAGGGAGGTGCCAATCCAATCAGTGGACTGATCCAGCAATTACTCACTCTTAATCCCAGCACCCACAATCCCAGCATTGAACTACGAATCAATCATACACTCTAGATTCAGCCACTTCTGAGAAAGTCTGCCCCCTCATGACTGCATGAGGCTTTGGGGGGGACATCTAGACACAAACCATAACATTCCACCCCTGACCCCCCAAAGACTCATGTACATTCCTTTACACAAATGGTATTTAGTCCATCTCCAAGAGTTGCCAAAGTCCTAACAGTTTCAGCATTGCTGAAAAGTCTAAGCCCCAAGTCTCCTCTGAGATTTAAGGCAAACTCTTAGCTCTGAGCCCTGTATAAATGAAAAGAAAGTTAAACACTTCTGACATTCACTGGCACTATAGACATTTCCATTCCAAAAGTTATAAACAGGGGGATACAAAGGAATGGGACCAAAGCAAGTCCAAAATCCAGCAGGACAAACATTAAGTCCTGTAGTTCCATGTGGGACATCTGAGGCAATCTGTGGCAAGCTGTGAGTTCCAAAAGGCTTGGGTGGCTCTTCCCCTATGGCACTTCTGGTGGTTGTAGCTCCCATGGTTTCTCTCTTGGGCTGGCTTTTGCTCCATCCTTGCAGTTTTCCTCAGATTATCCACATTCCTGGCTTTTCCAAACCTCTGGGGTCTCCACTGCTCTTTTGGCTTCACACTCACAGCTTCACGCACTGCCTTCTCAGCGGCACATTGCCAGGCCTCCCAGGCCTTCTTCTGAAATCTGGGTGGAAGCCTTCCTGATGCCAGAACTCTTGCATTCTGCATGCATCTGAAACCAATGCCACATGGATAATGCCAAGGTCTACTGCCAGCTGGAGCAGTAGCCAGGCTTCCCTGTCTCTTGACTGTAGGGGTCAAGTGCCTGAATTGCTGAGCATTCTAAATCCAATCCTGAGGAACAAATTCTCTATGCTGCTGCCATTCTGGAACATGTTGTGCTGGGGCTTTCTTCTCAAAGCAAAGTCTTTCACTTTTGCAATTTTGAGGCTGGAAATGGTGGAGTCCTGCTGTGTTTTGTGATGCCCATGGGCCATCTTTTGTAATCTCCTGTTCCTTCTCAGCAATCAAGATCTCCTCTGCTCTATCTTTGCAGTCCACAGCTTTACTGGGGCTTCCTTTCTGGCCAAACTCACAACATTTTTAATCATTCTCCTGGGTTTGTTGCTCATGATTCTCAACATAGATCTGGCTAAAAACCCCCAACAGTAGCCATGGCACTGCCTCAACATTTGACTGCCTTGAAATTTCTTTTACAAGATTAGTTAGTCTGCTGCCCTTAATCTCAGTCTCAGAAAAAGCCTCTGGACATGAGCAAAATGCAGACAAACTTTCTGCCAAGCCATAACACACATCATCTGGAGTCTAATAGCCAATGGAGTTCTTCCCAGCAGAAACCGCTCAAGCCTGGTCTTTACCAGCAGGATTTCTCTCAGCCTCTGGTCTTCTGAACTCTGACCAAATCTCCCCTGCAGAACAGCCTAAGGTGCTCCAGCTCTACTTTTTCAGGAGACGTCTCTGAACCTTTGCAAACTCTTCCCAGAAGCCATTCCCAAAGGCTCCTGAACTACATGGTTGGGTGCAGTCATAGCAATGAGCCCATTCCTGGTACCAAATTCTGTCTTACTTTTCTCATTGTGCAGACAAAATACCCAACACCCAAAATTGAAGAAAAAGGGAGAAACAAGCCTCTTTCTGCCCCTTTTATCTTATCCAGACTGCTGGGATTAAGGCAGTACCAATCCAATCAGTAGACTGGCCCAGCAATCACCCAGCCTTAACCACAGACCTTTAATCCCAGTATTGAACTCGAATCAATCACACACTCTAGACTCCAAAAAAAGCCTAATCTAAAAGTTCATGAGGCTTTGTGGGAACATCTAGACATAAACCATAACACATACCAAGGCGCCAGTCTGCCCTTCCTTCCCCAGTGCTGAGAGGGGCAGGCAGAATCCACAGCAGTGCCAGGGCCAATGCTCACACATCCCAGCATGGGTGTTACACCACATGTCCAGATGTCATTTTGAGGTAGCAGCAACAGGTGTTGGACTGAATGTAGGGAGTGAGTCAATGGAAGAAATCAATACTGACTTTCAGGTTTGGTGTCATTTTATGAGCTGGTGAACCCTGGGAAAGAACAGACTTGGTAGGGAGAGGAGAAGCCAAAAGCTTAGCTGGGCCAGAATGCACGATAGATGTCTAGGAGACTCCAAATGGCACATGGAAGGCTGCTCGTGTGTGAGTGTGGAGGTCAGGGCAAGGTTCTGAGGTGAAGATAAATGATGAGGCATCACCATACAGAGTGGCTCTACAACCATGGAATAGAGGTGTTCTCACTAGGAAGAGAGGATAGAAACCTCAGAGAAGATGGGCGCATGACCCATGGGCACCCAGCATTTAGGGATCAGGAACAGCATAACAAGCCAGCCAAGGGAACCAAGGTGGAGCTACCAGTGAGGCAGGACAAAAGCCAGGGGGTACCATGTCCTCGAAGCCAGAGGGAGAAATGCTTCTAGGGCAGAATGCGCATACACTAAGTGCTGCTAAGAATGTGATTTAAAGCTCATGGGTTTAAAAGGCATTGGGAGCTGGATGTGGTGGTACACACCAGTAATTCGAGCACTCTGGGAGGCTGAGGCAGCAGGACTGCAAGTTCAGGCTCAGCCTGGACAATTTAACAAGACCCTGTCTCAAAATAAAAAATGGGTTGGATATATAGCTCAGTGTGAAGGGCCTGGGTTCCATTCCCAGAACTGCACACACATAGACACACACATACGCCAGCATTAGGTTCTCCCCTCTGCAAAATTCATAAGATTTTGAGTATAAACAAGCCTCGGAAATTTTCATTATAGAAAGGAAAATTGTACTAGTTGGTTGTGATGTGGACAAAAGGCACTGCCCACTTATCATGCACCAGTGATTGGCCCAAGAGAGCAACTCAAGAGATGTTCATGGATGAACAAGTGAATAAAAATGGTTTACTGGAAACAAGTGATTCTGATGCCCTTGAGAGAGCCAAACCCGTCTGCCCAGTTTCCCTTTGAGCTACACTCTCCTGGTTGCACACAGGGTGTGGGTTTGTCAGTGACTGAGGTAAGCCACTGGCAGCTGCGCCGGTGGGCAGCAGCTCTTCATCCACCACTGGGGGCCTCCTCTGACCACAGGAGGCCATGTGCTGAGGCATTTTGAGTCTTCAAAGCATGTCATTTTGAGAGGCTATTTTGAGGATTACAAGGGTGGCTGAGGGCAGAGTGGAAGCCTATAGCGGTGCCCTTGCCCTTTTGGGGCTCTTCTCTGTGAGTATTATGGCTTGTGTCTGAATGTCCCCCAAAGCCTCATGCAGTCTTAGGCTTTTTCAGAGGTGGCTGGGTCTAGAGTGTGTGACACTGGGATTAGGGCATGTGAGTACTAAATCAGTCCACTGATTGGTGTGGCACCGCCCTAATCCCTGCAGTCTAGATACAATAAAAAAGGGGCAGAAAGACGTTGTTAAGGTCTCTGTTGCTTTTGCTGTCTTCCACAGCCATGAACTTTTGCCCCTCTGCCATGTGCCACCCTGCCTTGGAGCCAGCCAATTATGAACTGAAACCTCCACGAACTGTGACCTAAGTAACCCTTTCTCCTTTAACTTTGGGTGTGGGGTGTTTTGTCTGTAAGACAGTGAGTAGACATATGCCTGTACAGTCACTGAATTTCAACATGGTGTTTTTCTCCACTTCAACTGTTTTGCCTACAGGATAGAAGATGGAAGGAGAAAAATGTTTACTGAGTTTTTTTTTTTTTTTTGCAATAAAAGGTTAAATCAGGTACATTTTCTACTCTCCACATCAAATATACAAAATCTCCAAAACTAGAAATTTGAATGTGTTAATAACGCACAGTCTTCCTTGAATGACTAATTGCCCCTGCTTTTCCAAGCGTACGTGGTAAATGTCTGGGCAGGGTAACAGGCCACGCTTATTTTTTATTAAAAGCTTTAATAGGACATTAAGAGAAAATAAAGGGATGGCACAGCTGTGGCAAAGATCAAGTCAGCTCTCTTACAAAGGAAAGTAAGATAACAAAGAGAAAGGACTGCAGCTTGAGAATCAGGCTGGTCCGTTGGTGAAGAAAAGGGACCAGTTTTGTGAGGTCCTTGTAGTGGGCTGGGGCCTGGTCAATTATTATCCCAGCCCTGCTTTCATCACTCTGGAGGAATCCTTGTGACTTGAGGGGCAATTTGGTTCCCATGAAATAAACTCATGAGACTTGCGGCAGTCTTAGTTGTGTGAGGCTCTGCCGGAATCCAAGGTGACCTTAGATTTGGGAGTGGGGGCTTCTGGGCGTAGGTATTCTCTGACACCTGCCACACAGTTCATTGACTGCAGTGTTGTTACGCAGCTCCTGATGATGGTCTCTCTCCAGCTCTGCGGGGAGACACTGGAGAAGTTTTCCTGGAGGAAACTAATGGAAGTGATTTGTGGATGGACATCGGTGCCCTGGCCTGCTGTGGGCTGCTTCATCCTGCTCTGAGTCTGCAGGGACCTTGGAGGGTTCTTGGACACTTTCTGTCGCAGGGTAGAATCTGCGCAGCAGTCTGCACTCTTCCCGCACGGAGCAGGTGAGTCTGGACGCGGGAGTCTGGAGCTGGTTTCCAGTCAGGCTCCGCCTCCAGCTTTGGTGCTGTCTCCTGTCAGCTTTTCCACCTGTCACCTGGGAAAGTCAGCCCAGAACACCTCCAGATTCCTCCCAGCCCACAAATTCTTTCATCCTTATCGTAGATTTTTATAGAAGATCTTAGTACTCTTCTAAAATAAAAGAGTTGTTTCTACTCTAGCAAAAATGTTGGAGAGATATTAAAAAGAATGGTCAAAATATTGGAAATTTGTGAAGCTGGGTGAGGGGCATATGGGGTTCATTATACTACTCTGTGTTAAATTTTTTCAGCATTTTTAAATTAAAGCTCCTTTGAGTTTGAATATAATCATAGCCTCTGTTTTTCAGTACCCTTGAGAAGTATCCATCTTTCTAAGACGAGGTGACTTTCAAAGGAAACCCCATCCTGTGTCATCTCTGGTATCCTGTCTCCATCCTGATAACAGTGACCTTCAATGGCTCCATTGCTCCAGCATCAGAAAAACTGGAGGGTGTTCCAGAGTCTTCTATTCCCTCTTCCCTTTTCTCAGGCCACTTCAAATACCACATTTATAGAGACAAAGTCATAGACAGGAGGCAGAAGACTCACTCACCTGGCCAAGCTGGAGATGTCAAGAGGCCTCTCCTGGAGGCAAAACCTGGTCCTAGAGCTGAGTCCCCATGCTGGGTCCTAGTCCAGGTGTGGAGCAGTTGATGAAATTCTTGGTTCCATGAAAGGGATGGCACCCTGCAGAACTTCAGATCCACTGCAGAAGTGCAAGGGCTCAACGCAGGGGTTCTGAGACCCCGAGTGCACCTCAGCTGGAGTCCTCTAAGTAGAGGAGTCTGGCAGCAGCTCCCCCTTCCTCCCTGGGTGGACTGGCGTCCTGAGAGATGTACGTGGCACTGCAAGCTCAGGAACGCTGCTTTGGGAGAAGAACAGGCCATGTTTTGCAGGAGCAGCTCAGGCATCCTTCTGGCCTTAGGACCTTGCTGCATTTGTCCACTCTGAGGACCCAAGAGAATCATTCGCTTCCTTCCTTCCTCCAAGGGGCATGTCTGGAGCTAGCTCTGTTGCGTGTATGTGTGTGTGTGCAAATGAAAGAACGGTCTTGGGTTGCAGTGCATAAGGTAAGGTGTCCCATGAATGGGTTAATTTGGAAATCAAAACGAAACAGAAACTTGATGATACGAATTACCACACCCAGTGGGTCTGTCAGTGGAGAAAGACAGATCGCAGGGGAGTGATGGTCCTAAGACATCCTTACACTTCTGGATTTTACATCAAATTTAGTACTGAAATAGACACAAGAGACAAACTCCATAACTTAGCAAAAAGCAATAAACTAAAAAAAGAAAAGGAGGGCAATGGTCTCTCCCTTAGACCATGTTAATTAGGGTTTGCCCGCCGACTGGGACAAACAGGAGGAAAGGGAGCTGAGCCATTCAGCTGGAGCAACAAGGGGAGACCACGAAGAGGTGAAGGAATCACGGCATCTGGGGTGAGGGCTGTCAGGACCAGACGCAGAGTCCAGTGTGGGGCGGCGGAGGGACGGCTCTCAGTGGGCGCGGGGCAGCTCGAGATGGGATGGGCTGCGGGTGTGGGGACAGGAGAGGCCTGTCCTCTGCACTGACAACGAGGCCCAGAGAGGCTTGCTGGAGGGAAGCAAGTGGGTCAGACTGGGCAGGTATTGCCAGTTGTATTTCAAATCTGCAGTAATTGGGAGGCACTAGCAATTCAAAGCATAGCATACTTCAAAAAATCCCAAAATGTGCTAAGCTGGCATTTGAAAATGGCATTTATTTTCAACTTTCATGCATAAAATTACTATTGAACATGTTCTCATCTATTTATATTATTATTTATTTTGAATTATCTATAATTTTTCTCTGCTCATTTCCAGTATCTATAGAGCAAATCTGTTTTCCAAAATGGAAGTAGTTTTATTGTCTATCAATAATAAATAGCTGAAAATGATATATACACTCAATACAGATGTAGACATTCATCCAAGGATCAACATGTGAAAATCATCCGTAATTTTGCCACTCAGAGAATAAGTATTTTTGTTCTGAAAGTCAGCTTTAACGAAACATGCTGGGTTTTAACATTATGGCAAAATACATGTAACATAAAATCTACCATTCTGATAATTTTTGGGTGTACATTCTAGTGGCCTTAGGTGTATGGACAGGGTTGTCCAAACACGTGGTTTCCAGTCTGAGTTACATCGCTGCATCAATAGCTTCTCATCTGTGGAAGAGGCGTAGTTCTTTAAAGGCTCCCCAGGGTCCCGCTGTGGTCTTAGGCCTGGTGTCACCTGAAGGGCACCGGGTGTTTGCAACACTTTTAGCTGTTAGACACCACACTGGGAGGCACATTGCCTTGTCCTTGCACACACATCTTGCAGACCTGAAGGCTTACTTCCTTCGAGTGGGGCTCTTCAGGGCAGGTGGCTGAATGGACAGTGTCCACCCTTACAGTGCATGTGACACATCTTATCAGGCTGTCTCAAAAACGTCTCCAATTATGCTCCTACCAGCAGAAAAGAGAGAGAGGTCAGACGTGGTTGATTGTGTCTGCAACACATTTTTGGTATACATTTTTTTTCTATTGCAGAGTTATTTAAATAATTAGCTGCCACATACTTATGCTGGCGACACTTTACCAATTTGCTTTCTGACTTTTAATATTTTTTATTTTCACAAGTTTCAATTTTGTCAAATCTGTTGACTTATTTTTAAAGGATTTTGTGATTTTGTCATTTTTAAAAAAATTAGAAAATCCTCTCAAGAGACTTAATCTACAGATTAATTCATTAGACACATTTATCAAACATCAACACAATATGAGCAACAGTTCTTGGCACTGTGGATATATCAAATAAACAAGAAAAAGTGGCCTCAAGAAGCTCATACGTTTGTGGAGTAATGAGAATGTCTGTTTTGAGAAGTCTCAAGTAAAAAGACTTGCATTTTCTCTGGTTTTAAAAACTTACCTATTTTGGCCGGTGAGATGGCTCAGCGGCATAAGCACCTGCCTGGCAAGCGCGAGGTCCTGAGTTCGACTCCTGGTACCTACATACGAAAAAAGGGCCGGTGATATCGCTCAGCGGCACGGGCGCCTGCTGGTGCACGAGGTCCTGAGTTTGACCCCCGGTACCCACACACACAAAAAACTTACCTATTTTAAATTTATTTTGGTATATAGTGCAAGAAAACAGCCTAATTGACCTTCCCCCAATTATTATGAGCTTCATTCCCCATTTGCATGGTGATGCCCACTTTACCACATATTTTCCTGGGAAAATGATCCTGCTTTCTCTCTCTTTTTTTTTTTGTGGGTACCGGGGGTTGACCTCAGGACCTTGTGCGCCAGCAGGTGCCTGTGCCGCTGAGCGATATCACCGGTCCTTTTTTCGTATGTGGGTACCAGGAGTCGAACTCGGGCCCTCACACTTGCCAGGCAGGGGCTTATGCTGCTGAGCCATCTCACTGGCCCCCTGATTTCTCTTTCAGTGTATAATAACGTCATGTGAGGTTACTATCAAATTGCTAATTCATACTGTTGTTTCTACTCAGTTGCCAAAATTTTCAAGTTGTAAACATTTATTCTATTGTCCACTGCTGTCTTCTTATATTCCAGAATGCGGTTATTCCTTTTAGAGTACTGGTCAATTTCATTATGGATGTTGATGGTGAAAGAGAATTTGCTATAGGTGACGACTTCAAGGCAGTTTCTTAAGTCCTACTGCATAAGTAAGAAACTTAAACCTTAACAGTGCAGCAACCCCCTCCCCAGGATGTATGTAGCTGTAGCTCTTACATGACCAGCTTTGTTCCTGAAACAACAGTTAAATTATTTTTTTTATTAATTAGTAGGTTTGCTAATAGTAGGGGTAATATAGGAATGTTTTCCACTAAATCTCATGGTCCGTTGGTGTTAGTTGATATTCTGTTACCCATCTATCCCTTACCCACCCATCTACCCATCCATTCATCCATCTCTTGCTTCCAAGCATAATCCAAAGCCCTCTCGATACACTGTCATAGTTTTTCAAATTGTGGTTTGTAGGTATTTGCATCAGAATAACCCCAGGTGCTCTTCCAAAATACGGATTATTAAACCCCACTATGGACTCACTAATTTGGAATTTTTAGGTAGTGGGGCCTGACCTGCACTTTAATAGCTGCCTCCACCATCAGGGTTCTGATCGGCCCTGAAGTTGGAGAAAAACTAGAGGATATTGAGATGTTGTAGTGTGGAAACCTGATCCTCCCACCAAGCAATTAATTTCTGCACGGAACACAGCATTTGCTCTAATTCTGTGGCCATTTTTCAACCACTTGCTGTTTTTTATTACTGAAAGCCATGCAAAAAAATGTTGCCCACCCTTAAATGTTATTATACGGCTTTGGAAATCCCTTCATCCAGATCCAATGATTTTCTCTTTGGAAAGAAACAATATAGGGAAGGAAACGATCTGAATAGCATACATTTCTTTTTTCCAGATACATTATGGAGGCAGTTGTCAGATATTTTCAAAAGCAACACTTTTGCCATAAAAGCAAAGTGTAAAAAGTAGGATCTTTCTGAGCTACACAATTCTACTGGAAGGGACTAAAACAACATGTACACTACATGAAAGGCAGAGTAGGATCTTTTCCTAACTCGCAGTGTAAAAATCTCCTGGGGCTAAATAATCAAGGGAACAGATGCCTGGGCCCCCGCTGCAAAGCTCCAGAGCCGGACTATCCAGGAGAGCGGGAGGAAAGCCCGGGCCTTAAAGCCCGCGTGACACCTTTCTCTCGCCTTCCTCTGTGGCTCTGGCTCTGTGATCCTTGGCATATTACCTACTTAACTTCTCAAAGCCTCAGTTTCTCCATTTGTAAAACTGAGCTACTTTGTTTCTCAGGGATTTCACAAGAATTAAATGAGCCAGTGGTGCGTGAAGTGCCCGTGCAGCCCCTAAAGTGTCATCAGAGCTTAATAATTGTTACCTTCCATCCTACCCCTTTGGAATGACTCCCTTCGTTCATATCCTCCCAGGCCTTTCAGGAGCTTATGCTTGTCTGTTATGCAAATCACACGGACTGGGAGGGAAGAATACTGTAGATCTGAACTTTTCTTCTCAATCTGTGATCCATGCGTCTTCATCACCTGACTCCCTTTAAGTATAAATAAATCAATAAAGTGGATTCCTGGCTCTCACTACCTACTCGTTGCTCAGAAACTCTAGGATTAGCATGATGATCAGCGTTTCAAACCAGTATTCTCAGTAATCCTTAATATCCTGAAGTCGAGAAGCAAGGAGAGAGGCTTTTACATCCGGAAGGATGCTTCCAGAGAGTCGGAACTGGCGTTCGACATGGTCTGGCTCAGCCCTCTGTGACAGACCTTGTCACTCTGGCTTCACAGCCCTGGGTGTGCAGAGGACGAGGCTTTTTCAGCTGGAGCAGAAAAGAAATCTGATCTCGCATTTCCCACCCCTCCTTCTGGTCTCCACAGCCTTCTTTCATGGTCTCCTTCTACCCCCTTCCCCTTGACCACGGGGTGCAACTTGTGCACAACTGTTCGGTTGTGTCATCTCAGGTTGACATCGGTCCTTCTGGGAACATCGGTCCGAAAGACCACCTTTGTTGAAAAATTGCCTAAGAAACATGATCCCTAAAACCAAACACTGAAAGTACAGCACGTCCTAACGGCTGGCTTGTGGGAGTGACAGGTGGGGACTGGGCTGAGCCAGAGATGCCTGAATAGTCCAAGAACAAGCACCGAGGGCTTGTCCCTCAAAGCTTCTCAGCTTTCCTGTGACAGTCTCAGTTTTGAACACAGGCGGCCTCAGATTCTAGACTCATCCTAACCTGAGGGAGCTCAGCTTGTCTGGCAGTGGTGTGCCTAGGTTCTGGCCAAGAGGCGAGAGCAGTTTCAAGCTCAGGGATGGAGCGTTGCCTCCTCCATGTCATGTGTATCACTAGTGATGAAGGAGGCCCTGCCTGGAGCCTGCTAAATAGATTGGAGTGGATGAGGGCTGAGCTTCTCATAACTCAGAACGGAGCCTGAAGTTAATAATCAGGTTTATATTTCACAAGAATGCAAGGAGATGAAAGAGCAGAAGGTCTGCCTTTGTGTCCATAGATCTTTTTTTCCTTGCTTCTCTGAGCGCAGCCAAAGAGTGAGGAATGGAAAATAAAATTTAAATATTGTATTCATATTTCTCATTCTGGCTTTTAATTAAAGGACTCTATGACGAATCATTTTTAAGTTAGGTCTCCACAGCCAAAATAATGCACACAGCTGTAAAATAAAACCAAACCAGGAAACTAACACAGTTCCTGCCTCCCGGATACTATATATCCGTGCCACTCTCTCTCTGCCGTTCCTCTTTATTTGATATCAGTTCAGCCTAACGTCAATAACTCACACTTGCTCTTTAGTCAAATAGCTCAATAAATCAAAGATCTGAGTTTCCTGTGGATTATTTTAGGGTATGAGAAATCAATTGTTCAAGCATCATTCAATGGTTCGGCTGGAGATTTCGCACATTTATGCTAGAAAGTGGTGGAGGAAATCACGGGTGCAGATGGTGTCCCAGGTCGGAGCTCCTGGTCAGCAGATCCACAACAAACTATGCTACAGGGGATGTCTGCTCAGGAGTGCCCTGGGCAAGAGCGATGCCGTCAGGGGGGACAGGGAGTCAGAAATGGGCAGAATGCAGGCCCGCGACAACTCACCTGCCTTCCCCTGGGCTCTGGAGCTAGAGCGATGCTTCAGAATCTGCCTGAGTCTGGCTGAGACAGGTAAGAGATTGAACAAGGCTGACTAGGGAACGGCGTAACACAGAGTGGCTTTCTGCAGCTGAGGCGATGTCCACAGTGGCGGGCAGTGTAGCCCTCCCAGTGGCTGAGACAAGAGTCCTTTAGCAAAGCGGGCCTGGTCGGGGCGCTTTATGTCCAACGTGCATGGTGCCGCATGTGCCACTAACATAGGCATGTGAGGAAAATGAGTGGTTTTACTTCGTGCCCCACTTTGGGAAAATCTCTCTCTCTTTTTTATCTTCTCCAGCTCTTCCTCTTAGTCTGTCTCCTTCCTTCCACGATCATTCTCCATCTCCAGCTTCTAACTAGGAGAACACAAAACTGATCATGTCTGTGTTAGCAGTCAGTGGCTTCCCCCGCATTGGATCCCGGGTACAGAGTTGGATTTTGAGCACCAATCCAAACTTCTGCACTCATTTTGATGGCCTCAGGGGTATACAGCGAACCAGTGCCTTCCTGTGACAAAGGCTATCACCCTTTCTGCGAGTCTCAGCCTCTTTCTACAAAAAGAGAACCCTGGATTTGAAGTAAGGCAGAAACCCAGAAGCCACGTTCCGTCCTTGGTGCTTAGATTTGCTGTTTCTCTCGAAACAGCTCTTGCACCTTTCAAGGTTCTTTTGAGAATCTGTCTTCACACGTTGCCTTGTTCCCAGTCTTTGGCCCTTCAGAATAAGAGCTGGCTACTTATGAAGGGCCCGGAGGCGAAGCGCATATGCATGAATTTTTAAAGGCATGTTAATGAATGTCCTTCACTTCCCGAGACTTGTAGATTTGGAGGAATGGATCTCTGAGCAGTGGCCTCGGCTCCTACCAGTGTAGCACTGGCAATGACAGCTGCTTTGTGTTTACTGCTCGCATTCAGCTGAAACTCATCGGAAATCAGATCTGATGGGGGCCTCAGTTCTAATGACTACACGAACTTCATCCGATCAGATTTCCAGTTAGTCAGGCTGGTTGCTGAGCCCTTTGTCCTCTTGTTTCCTTTAGACCAATTTGGGATGGTGGTGCTTCATGAATAATCCATGAACATTACCAGCTGCATGCATAAAGGCATTTTCACTGAGTCTTTGCCATGGAATTTTAGATGGTTCTGATGTAATTCATAAGGAATCAGGAAGAGCCAGACCCTGATTTAAGTATCTGGAGACCTCTGAGAAGCCTTTCAAGTTTCCAAAGGGAAAGCACAGTATGAACTTATCTCTAACTGATCATAACAGGGACATTTTCCCTGGAGAGTCTTTAATGTCACAGCTTGACTGAACTGCAGGGACAAAGAATACATGGAGATGAAGATACTTTTCAAATTGTTTGGAATAAACTTATATTTCAGCTTCTAGGCTTCTTTTGGTTTCTGCCTTAATCACTGAGTGGTGTGGGTTGAAACAAAAGCCATAATTAAATTGAACCCAGTTTGGGAGAAAGAGTGGGCAACTCTTTGCTTAAACAGAAGCAGGTGGTACTGGAATGCTTAGCTGAAGCAAGCTGTGAGGAGGGAATGCAGATTTTTTCTCATCGAAAAGAATTAAAAATATTTGTGGTCTTTGGTGCCAGGTTGTGATTAAGATTTAATTCATTTGTGTGTGTGTTTCAGAAAAATTACTGGTATGATGGAATTGCAATATAGTTTTAACTACAGAGTGGTCTTTTTCGCAGTGACAGGGTGGTGGTTTGCGTATTTCTGCGAGTGCATGTGCATGCGTGTGTGTGTGTGTCTTCACTGCAAATGTTGCTTTGATTGAAGATACTCCAGTTAGATGTGATTTCGTTTACATTCATTCAGGAGCTCATCTATGGTTTCACAGCTGGAATGGAGATTGGATGGGAGAAGTAGTTTGCTGGGGATGGGAGAGCTGCTCTAGTGACAGGACAGGTATCTTGCTTTTCTAGAGTTTCCTTCATGAGACCATGTGTTTGTTCAGCAGGACTTTCCTGGTAGAGGAACGTGTCTTCAGGCACAGGGAATCAAGGTAAGGCCTGACTGTGTAAAATGCCAATTTCCCTACAAATACTGTTGCCAGATTAAAACATAGGAGGCCCACTTCAATTTGAATTTCAGATTAACGCTGGATAATTTTTTAATTAAAAGTATGTCCCATGCAATATTTAGGACTGAAAAGTGTCGATTGATCACCTGAAATTCAAATTAGCTGGATGTCTGATTTTTTATTTGCTAAATCTGGCATTCCTACCTCCAAAAAGGGCAATTCTTCCTCTGATTGAAAGTGAAGTCTCCGTTACTTGAAGTCTATTCATTTTGCTGCTATCACTGAAATTCTTCTTCTTCTTCTTCTTCTTCTTCTTCTTCTTCTTCTTCTTCTTCTTCTTCTTCTTCTTCTTCTTCTTCTTCTTCTTCTTTTTTTAATAAAAAGACTTTACTTTTTGGAGCAGATGTGGGTTTGCACCAAAACCGAGTAGAAGGTGCAGCGTTTCTGGGCACTTCCGGCCGCATACACGGCTTCCCACACTGTCAGCATCTGCGGCAGCGCAGCAGGCTTGCCGTACGTCACGGCCTGCAATGATGCAGCGCTACCACTTGAGTCCATTGCTCAGGGCTTGCTCTTGATACTGTGCATTTTCTGGGTTTTCACAAATGTAACCCCCCCTGTAGTATCACATGGAATAGTTTCTAGGAATCCTCTGCATGCTGCCTATCCATCCTCCTTCTCCCCAAAACCTGAAAATCGCTGATCTTTTTTACAGTCTCCATAGTTTCACTTTTCCAGAAAGTCCTATAGTTGCAATATTTAGCATTTTTGGACTGGCTTCTTCCGCTTAGTATCATGCATGTAGGTTCTATGTCTCTTCCTGGCTTGATAACTTGTTTCTTTATAGTAGTGAATAATATTCCATTGTCTGACTTATCAGAGCTTATTCATTTACCTGATATAGGACAGTCTGGCTGTCTCCAAGTTTCGTACTTGGGAAATTTATCTCCAGTTTTTTAGTCAGATAAGTTACTCCTCTGCCAAGTGTGGCCATAAATCCCGTAGAAAGATTGAGATGGTTTGTATCATTTGCTTGGGAATAGTAAGTCAGAAGTGGTGTGGTAATCCAAAAGCAATTATAACACATTAACTTTTCAAGTCACTCCCTCCCTCTCATGATTTATACCTGAAAAGTGTCTACCTAAATATTTGTATTTTTAAAAGCAGATCAGCCAAAGAACAATAAAGAAGATATTGAAGATGTGGGAGACTAGAAACTTGTCATTTCTTTCTTAGGAAGAAATGTACGTATCTAGCCAACTATGGATTTTCTAAGGGATTACTGAGAAACACATGCTGATTTGGGAAAATAAGGATATAACCTGAAATATGACCATAAAGAGTCTCAGAATCTCAGAATGTTTGAAAGGGGTAGGAATTTAGAGATTATTCTATTCAACCAAATAGATTCAGCAAACTATCTGGTAAATATTTGTTGACTTCCTTCTAGGTGCATGGTGCCCATTTAAGTACTTTTGGTAAAAAAGAAAATGATGGGCCGGTGAGATGGCTCAGCAGCATAAGTGCCTGCCTGGCAAGTGCGAGGTCCTGAGTTTGACTCCCGGTACCCACATATGAAAAAAGGGCTGGTGACATCGCTCAGTGGCATGGGCGCCTGCTGGCACACAAGGTCCTGAGGTTGACCCCAGGTAGCCACAAAAAAAAAAGAAAAAAAAAAAAGAAAAAAGAAAATGACACCAAAGGCACGAGAAACTCAAGAAAAAGTAAATTGAGCTTTTGCAAAATTAAAAACTTGCATGCATCAAAGAATATTATCAAGAAAGTGAAAAGACATCTATGTAGTGTGTGGGGGGAAATATTTGCAAATCATGTCTGATAAGGGTCTAAGATTGGGAAAATATAAAGAAGCCTTATAACTCAACGAAAAAGACAAATAACTCAATTTTAAAAGGCAAAGGACTTGGGTAGACCCTTCTTCAAAGAAAATGTGCAAATGACCAAGGAGAGCATGGAAAGATGCTTCGGCATCATCAGTGACTGGAGAAATCAAATCAAAACCATGAGACACAGCTCCATGCCCCTAGGATGGTTAGAACAGCAATGAAAAGCAACAAGAACAAAAAGGAGAGGAGAAAGTGGAGAAACTGGAGTCCTGCTCATTCTGGTGGGAATTTAAAATGCTGCTACTGCTGGAAAATAGTTCTGCTCTTCCTCAAAAAAGTAAATGTAGAATTTCATATGATCCAGAAAGTCTAACCTTTGCATATGCTCAGAAGAATAGAAAACAGAAACTCAAATAAATACACGCACATACATATTCATAGCAGAACTATTCACAATAGCGAAATGTCCATTAGCAGGAGAATGGATAAACATGCTATGGCATTTGTATACAACGGAATATTAGTCAGTCACAGAAAAGAAAGAATTTCTGATTTCTACAGCACATGAGTGAACCTTAAAAACATTATGCTAAGTGAAATAAACATCACAAAAAGGTCGCAGATTGCATGATTCTGCTTATAGGAGATGTCTAGCATGGGCAACTCCAAAAAGAGGCAGCAGAGACAGCTCCCGGAACTGGAAGGCGGAATGGAGTGTGACAGCTGGGGGGGATCCGAGTTTCATCTGGGCTGATGAAAATAAGTCAGAGTTTCCTGAGTACAGCATTTGTGCAACACTGTGCATGTACTAAACGCCATGGACTCTCACATGTTCAATGGCCAACTTTACATTGCATGAACTTCACCTCATTAAGAAAAATGAGAACAGTTGCTCAGAAGTATCTGTGAAGAAACCGATGCAGAAACATTGTGGGAAGGAAGAAATGCAGGGTGAGCTGAATGAGCCAGAAGGTGCCGGCCTCAAGTGCAGCCAGCCTCAGATCTCCTCACGGCCTCGTCGTGCTCTGTGAGTGAAGGACAGGGTCAGGCCCTCGTGGAGGAAGAGAGACGAGAGCTTGGCTTGTGCCTGAGGGATAAACTTGAGCTAGTTCGTCCTGGGCGTCAGAGTCCTCACCGGGAGGAGGCTCTCCCACCAGGGCTGATGAGGCCAGATGCAGACTCAGGGCTGCTGGTGACACTTATGTTGCAATGCGTGGAGTGCCGCAGTAGGACAGCGCCTCAGTGTATTTCCTTGGCTTTGTTCATCTTCCGTAAGGAGCCCAGGCTGTGTCCTTGCCAACTGATGGCTCTGCCCAGGGACACACAGAGGTGGGAGGTCTAGGGACCCAGGGGAAGGGCTTGTGCAGGCGCACAGGGGACAAGCGGCTACTTCTGCCTCAGTTTATGCAAACTGCTTTATCTCCAGGAGTGAAGACCTAGAAAAACCCTTTATTCAGTGAAAAAGCTCTTTGTATATTAGGTCACCAAAAGCCAAAAAGACGAGTTTATTCTGTTACTTCCTGTGATGGGCGAACATATTGTTTGCTATGGGCAAGTCATAATTAGAGCAAATATAAATAAGGGCACACACAGATTATCATGTTACTGTTTAGCATTACTTAGCTAGAGTTCCTGCGTTGGAGTGAAGGGAAAGAATGCATTTATCGGTGTCTCTGAAATAGTCATAGAAGTCCTCTCCTCAGTGTGTGTGTGATCACGTCTGTCCGCACATGTATGAGAGGACTGATTTGCCTAAGGGCAGCTTCTCCTTAGATGCAGTAGTTCGCCTGTTTCTGTGGCCTACAATCTGTACTTTCAGTTGCCTGTGGTCAAATGTGATCCAGAAACATTAAATAGAAGCTGCCAGAAATAGACAATTCATAAGTTTTAAATTGGACACCGTTTTGAGCAGGATAATTAAATCTGCGCTGTAACCAAGGATGTTAGTCATCCCTTTAACCAGTGTATCCATGCTGGATATGCTACCCTCCATGAATCATTCAGTTACCGTCTAGGTTAGCAGATCAACTGTTGCGATATCACAGTATTAGCGTTCAATTATGTTGTAGCCTAAGGCAGTGTCACAAGGCCCACATCGTCCACCTTGCTTCATTTAATCACAGAGACATTGAGACACTGTGTCATCTCCCAGCATCATGAGGAAAAGGACGAGTGTCTCTCACTAAGGTACTGAGAGAGAGAGAGAGAGAGAGAGAGAGAGAGGATATTCACATAACTTTTGTTATGGTATTGCTATAATTGTTCTATTTTTTTGTTAATCTCTTACTGTGCCTGATTTATAAATTAAACTTTATTTTAAGTGTGCATATATAGGAAATGACATAGTATATATAGGGTTCAGTATGTACACGGCCAGGCATCCCCTGGGGGTCTTTGAGTGTAGTCCCTGTGGATAAGGGGGGACCACTGTATGGACAGTGTCTATTTCTCAAAAAGAATGAATTTGAACTCCCAGAATATTAGGTTTGTTTCTTTTTGGTAAGATATTATTTTCTACCTAAGAAGGGAAAGGGGCTTTTAAAAATGTACCAAATACACGGACAATATATAAGGCAACCAGATTTGTGCAAAGGTGGATCTTATGAAAGGCGTGGGAAATGGCACAGCAGTTTCTCTGGGGGTTATCCAGGCCTTGGTTGCTGCAGTATGATGACAGAGCTGTTAGAAAGCAGCAAGAGGCCAACAAAAGCCCGTAGAAAGTACTGATGGTCTTGGGCTGGTGGGGAGAAGTAGAGAAAAGAGACCCATGTGTTGAAGCTAGAAGCAGACCAGGGAATGTCTTGTTCCAAGAGTTAAGGAGACATAGTGGGATTGCAGGTGGAGGGAGCAGCAAGAGAAAGTACAGAGTAGGGCGACTTAGTTGGATGAGGGGTGCAAAAGTCCAGGAAAAACAAATATGAAAACAATTGTTTTTGCTTGTTTGTTTAAAAGGCTCTCCTGCTCCCTGGCCCTCACAATAAAACTAGAAAAATATGGAATTAAAAAATTATTTTGAGTGATGAAAAACATGTTTAAGACAAGTTATTTACCTGACGTTAAATTCCCCAAAATAATTAAAAAAACTGAACGATAGGAAGATTTATTCAGCAACTCCTTGTTTCCATTCATTGCAAGCCACTGTGATAAACAAGGCTAGAACATTCCAGGAGACACTAGTCACATTTCTCTTTGAAAAGAGTACATTTTAGGGGTCAAGTAGGCCTGAGACATTCTTGTCAATCAGTCAGTCAGTCGCATTTCTAGTTCGAGGATATTCCTAATCCAGTTACTTTTTATCCAAGTGTCTGCTGACAAGATGGAAACCGAATCACAAGACACAAATAGTCAATAATGAAGTGGCCCCTTACAGAGTTACTTCTCCATGTACAAACTTACCTGTTTTAGAAGTCAGTAGTCAGTTTTGCTGATTGTCAGATGTAAATACCTAATGTCAAAGTAAGTGCAGTTCAAGGCAGTTCAAGGGTCAGGACAGCGAACCCCTCTGCCAAGGGTGAGGAAGGCAAGTTTCAGATAACCCGAGAGGGCCTGACACTGCCTGACGATGACTTGGGACCAGCCCAGCTTCTCAGTGCTTGAAAGCCAGTGGGGAAGCTGTGGCCGTGGCTCCTGCTCTGAGCACTCTGGGTGTCCTTCGGGACATCAAATGAGCTGTCTTTTGCCTGTGTCACTTTGGTGTCATGCATGTGACAACCGTGCACATATGAATAGAAAGTAGGGTCTGTGTAAAGCAGAATAAAATACAGTACCTAAGCAGCAAGAAGAGCTGTGATCACATTAGACTCATAGCGTTCATCTGCTTTGTAATTTACAATGGGGTTATGTTCTCATCACCCATCACAGATGGAAAATATCCTACCTCAAAATGCACTCAATACACCTATGTTACTGATTATCACAGCTTAGCCTAACCCACCTCAAATGTGCTCAGATACTTCCATTAACAGAAAGTCAGGCGAAATCATTTAGCACAAAGCGCATTTGATAATAAAGTTTTGAATACTGTACTGAAATTGAAAAGCAGAATGGTTATATGCTTTTTGCACCACTGTAAAGTTGAAAACCATAAATAGAACTAACATAAGTTTGGGGTCACGCGTGTACCAGCTGTAAGATACACGGAATACAGAGCGAAGAGCCGTGTGTGTGAGGAGAGACGGTCAGTGCAGTCAGTGTGGAGCCCCGAGCTCCCCCAGCCCACAGGGGCATCAAGTGCCTGCCACGGCTCAGGAGAGGGGCGAAAAGATAAATCCTTTCCTCAGGTCTGTTTTCAGAGAGAAGGAAGGACGGACAGTTCCATGCAGGAAAAGGCAAGGAAATTTCACAAAAAGGGTTGCAGTTAAGGATTTAAAAATGCTGCCCAGAGGTGTAACATGAGACACCTTTGCTGTTAGGACAAACTCTGCACTCGCCTGCCACGCTTCTGCTTCCGCGGGATGCCAGAGTCCTCAGCTGTCACTGCCACCGATGTGGCCAGCTCGTTTCATCAAAATCCCTCTCCCAGTGTCTCAAGCACAGGGACCCTCGGAGGACTTTTGAGAAAGGGCAGAGAAAGGAAAGGGTGTAACCCTATTGAGACACTGAAAGAATTTTGGCAAATTATTTGTGCCCCCCGAGTCTTTATGCGAGTGTGTGTGTGTGTGTGTGTGTGCACGTGTGTGTGAGATTGGGGATTGAACCCAGGGCCTTCACACTGAGCTATAGCCCTAGCCCATTTTTTAGTTTGAACAGCGTCCTGCTAAGTTGCTAAGCTGCCCAGGTCGGCTCGACTTTGCGATCCTTCTGCCTCAGCTTCCCAGAGTGTTAGGATTACAGGCCTGCACCACCAGGTCTGGATCCCTGAGTCTTTTTAACTGTCAGTTTGAGAATTTACTATGAAGCAGAGTGAGCCTGTGGTAATAGGACACTGTCACTTCTAGAGGACTTTGTGCTGAAAAATCACATTTTAAGGTAGTAGACCTCGAGGTGTGGCATCTGAGCCGCCATGGGATGCCTGCTCATACGATGGGCAGTGTTCACTTTCTTAACATACTTCTTTCTGCTTGCTTCACCAGAATGGGAAAGAGGTTGACTTGTATCAGATCAGCCTTCAACGACTGAGAAATTAGGTGCTTTCTTTATCTGCGCGGCGCCGCAGGCGGTGCCCCACACAGGGTTCCTCTTGCGAGCTCCGTGGGCGCCGGGGGGCTTCCTGGGCTCATGTCTTTGGCAGCTTGTCAGAAACTGGCTGCTGCAGTTTGGATCTCAAACGTCCACCTAAGGCGCATGTGCTAAAGCTTGGGTTCCACCTGTCGTGCTGCTGCCGAAGTGCGGCCAGGTGAAGGAATTGACCGTGGGAGGGGTGTCCCTGAAGGGACATCGAAAACCCTGGACCCTACTTCTTCCTCTGCTTCCTGGCTGCCACGAGATGAGCGGCTTTGCTCCTGCACACATTCCCTCACTTTCTCTGTTTTTATTGGCTTTTCTCCCTTAAATCATCTGAGGAAACTTTATTCTCTCCTTTTCTCTTCCTCTCCTCTTTGGTTCTGCAGGAGAAAATGAGGAAAGAGGGAGGACATTGCCATACAATTCCTAAAGTCAATTTACCTTCCTAAAGTCAAGACACTAGTTTGTCAATGGGAATAGGAAGTAAGTTGTATCCATTTCCACATCTCTCCATCTACTCCTATCACTTGCCAAATAACCGTCAGTACAGGCACTGATTTTTTTTTTTTTTGTGGGTACTGGGGGTTGACCTCAGGACCTCGTGCTCCAGCAGGCGCCTGTGCCGCTGAGCGATATCACCGGCCCTTTTTTCGTATGTGGGTTCCGGGAGTTGAACTCGGGCCCTCGCGCTTGCCAGGGCTGCTGAGCCATCTCACTGGCCCTGGGCATTGATTTTTGTAGGGGCTGATTTTCCAAAACTTTTATATCTTTCCAAAGGACATGGAGGTAATTTATTTAATGAGTAAAGGTAGGAGATGGCTTGACGTTATACCAGAATATAAGCTTCTTTTCTTAAAATGTCTTTGTGCACTTCTGCACCTCCATGCACCCAGCATAAGCCTCGCACGACTGGGGTTCAATAAATGCTCATTAGGTGAAACATCCAAGCTGTTCTTCATGGTCACACAGGCTGATGCCTTGGTACAGTCGCCCTGGGAAGAGGTGCTTGGGTTAGCAATGCCAATATCTGGGTACATGCTAAAGTTAGATTGGAAATAGATTTTGGCCAGAGATGCTATTGTGAAAGAAAGTGCCAAGTGTCCAAGTTAGAAGGTAGCTCGTTGGGTACAGCTAAGGGAAAACAGGATGAAATTTCCACGAAGGGATAGGAAGTTAGTATTTGTTATCAAATACCTGATATGCAGATGGGATGAGTCCCCAAAGCACGGATGAGATATAAAACATGTCATATAATCCTCTAATGCACTAGAGGATGGTTATTATTATTCGTTTTACAGATGAGAAAACTGAAGTTCAGAGGAGCTTGTAACTTGCATAGAATTGAAGTTAGCATGTGTCAGAGCTGGGATTCCAATACAGGTCTGACTGTAAAACTGTCTCAGTCCATTTTCTGTTGGTGTGACTGAATACCTGAGATTAGGTAATCTATAAAGGAAAGAATGCATTTCTGACAGTTCTGGAGGCTGGGAAATCCAAGGACACAGTGTTTCACCCCCTCCGCCTCTGGCAGGGCATCACATGGTGAGACAGCAAGAATGCTAGCCTGGGCTTCTCATCTTAAAAACTGCTAGTGCCCCCACAGGAATCTCACCCCATGTACCTCCCACAGGCCCCACCTCCCCACACCATTGACACACACATTTGGGGACAAAGTTTCCTACATGCGAACTTTGGTGACACACTGAAGCCAGTGCAAGCAGGGAATGGGTATGATTATTCCTACTTTACAGCAAGGAAACTGAGGTTCAGGGAAGCTTGTAACAAGCACAGAATTGCAGTAAAATTTGCCAGAGCTGGGTTTCTCAAACAATTGTAACCTCTTAGCCCGTGCTTCTTCTCCAGATGCAAACCTTCCCTCACCCCCATTGAGCCCAACAGGACATTGGTCCATTGGCAGGCCAGACTTCTGGAGGGCAGGAGACTCGTGTGGGGGCTGGGATTGGGGTGCTGAGTTCAGGTAAACAACTCAGTGGGTCTCCGCACTGCAGCGGGGAGACCCTGCCTGGCCTTTCCTTGGCAGCTACAGAGCCAATGGCTGAACAGAAGCCTGGCCCAGAGCAGCACTTAGAGGGAAGGAGGGAGAAAAGGGCCCAGAAGGATCTGGCCGTCTGGTTATTCTTCCTCTGTGAGCTTCTGATTTGCCACGTCAACACAGATGCAGCAGAGCCTGCAGAGCAGGAAGCAGGGCAACCCATCAGTGGGTCTGTCTCGAATGGTATTGGTTTCACCATCTGTTGTTAGCATTTAATTCTGTAAGAAGCACCGGTATATGTTCTTTCAGGACACTTCTGCAAAGCTCATCTTTTACAGTGTTAAAAAAAAGTGGGTCAGGGCCAGGGATATGGCTCAGCAGCACAGCACCTGCCTGGTAAGTGCGAGGTTATGAGTTCAATTCCCGGTACAAAAAAAAAAAAAGAAAAAGTGGGTCAATAGTAAAGTGGGAAAGCATTTTATTTTGTGAAATAGGAAGCTCCTCCTAGAAAGATTAACACTAAAGGTAAAATATGGGAGAGCAGAAAGAGATTAACATAAACAAACAAGCAAAACTCATCACAATTCCTGACTTGAAATTACATCCCAAAGCTACTGTGATGAAAAGAGCATGGTACTGGCAAAAACAAAAAACAAAACAAAACAAAAAAACAGACCTAGGAATCAGTAGAATAGATTAGAAGATGCAGAAACAACTCCAAACACACTTAGCCACCTTATCTTTGACAAAGGTGTCAAACACATTCACTGGAAGAAAGATAGCCTCTTTAATAAATGGTGCTGGAAAAACTGGCTCTGCACATGCTGAAGATTAAAACTAGACCCATATCTTTCACCATGCACTAAACTAAAATAGAACTAGATCAAAGATCTAAATATTAAAACAGAAAAACTAAATCTGCTGGAAGATAGATTAGGTAAAACTCTTAAAGACGTTGGTGTAGGCACAGGTTTTATGAACAAAATCCTGATCCCATAGGAACCATCACAAAGAATCAACAATTGGGATCTCATCTTATTAAAAGCTTTTGCGCAGCAAGAGAAACCACCAGCAGAGTGGAGAGACAACCCACAATGTGGGAAAAAATGTTTGCCAGCTGTTCCTCAGACAAAGGATTACTATCAACATATCAACATATAAAGAACTCAAAAAGAATCAGACCCCCAAATTTAAAGACCCAATCCAAAAATGGGCATCTGAGATGAGTAGACATTTACTTCTCAGATGAAGAAGTGGAAACAACAAAGAAATATATAAAAAATGTTCAACATCACTGGTCATTTGAGAGATGCAAATTAAAAGAACACTGAGATTCCATCTCACCCCAGAAAGAATGGCTATTATCAAGAAATCAACCAATAACAAATGCTGGTGGGGCTGTGGGGAAAAAGCAACACTTCTCCACTGTTGGTGGGGGTGTAAACTGGTAAAACCACTGTGGAAATCAGTGTGGAGATTTTTCAAAAAACTAGGACTAGAGGTTCTATTTGACCCAGCTATTCTCCTTCTGGGAATCTTTCCAAAAGAATTAAAAATACCACACCACAGTGATATATGCACTTCCATGTTTACAGAGGCACAGTTTGCAATAGCCAAATCTTGGAAGCAGCCCAAATGCCCATCAACCAAGGAATGAATAAAGAAGATGTGTTTTTTTTTTTCTACAATGCAGTACTACTCTGCCATAAAGAAGGATAAGCTTGAGACATTCCTAGGGAAATGGATGCACCTTGAGTCCATACTCTTAAGTGAAATAAATGAGACACATATGTGTAAATACCACATTGTTTCTCTGGTGTGAGAAACTGAAAGTGTAAATAAAGACCAAAATGTATAACAGATATTGTGAAATAGGAAGAAAGTGTTCAAATGGGGAGGGGAATAAGGGAGGGGGGAGGGAGAAAGGAAAGAAGGGAAAAGTAAAAAAAAAATGAGAAAAGGAAAAAATGGAAACAAAGTTTTGTAAATGGGGAGGAGAAGGGGGATTGAAGGGAGGGTAGGGGAATGGGGAAAAATGAATCCAATTATATCATGTACAGGTACAAATTCTCTATGATGAATGTGATCATTATGTGTACCTAAAATGTACCAATAAAATCTGATTGAAGAAAAAATACATAAATAAGCAAACGCACACACACACACACTCCTGGTGACATGCTTATTCTTCTCTCTCTTGCAGACTGGCATAACTAGGAGAAAAGAAATCAAAACCAGCATCTTGCAAAACAGGAAAACATTTCAAATGTGGTTTAAACTGTTGAATGACTTGCAAGTCTAGACTCCGAGGTCCTATTGCAGGGTTAGGAGCACGAGACGGCTTGGAGGAGCAGCAGTGTTCTAGACAAGGATGGAAACACCCAAGCCATGGAGAGACTTTCAGCTTCTACTTCTTCTTCTGAAATATTTTGCCCCTGAGAATGCCACTGGATGAAATGACTCAGATTAAATATATTGAAAAGACTCCTAGGAAGTGGCTTGAAAATACAGTTACATTGCTTTTCAAAGCATGAGGGGATTGAAAAATGTGAGCTTGCCAGATTTATATGTGTGGTATGGGGATGCTGCTTTTTGAATCACTGGAGGAAATTGTTTTATGAGTTCTCATTTGATTTTATCAGGAAAGTTCTCTCAAAGGAGAAAGTAGGGTTTGCATTTTATCCATTGCAGCTGGATTAGCCAGGGTCTCTTGGTCTTGGCTTAACGTGATTTCTAAGATCTGTGACCGAGACCAAAAAAAAAAGGTCATATGTAATACTCCACTGTTGTAGTCACTGTTTACAGGGAAATAGATTTAATACAAGACACATAATTTATAGGATTATTTTATAATATTCACCCAAAGAGTCAAATTCAAAAGACTAGGAGATCTATCCACACACTAGAGACCCAAAGAATCCAGCTGAGGGCCTGGATCCCAGGGCAATGTCCTGCATGAGTCCAGCTGAAGACCTAGAGCCCATGGCAATGGCTTCCATGAGTCTACCTGGGGGCATAGAGCCCACGACAATGTCTCATGCAAGTCTGTGACCTGCACTTGGAAGGCCCAAAGGCCAGTGGTGGAAGCTAGAAAGTCTGTGCCAGCGGGATGAAGGATCCATGCCAGCAGGCTGAGGGATCTGCACTGGAATCAGGAAGCAATGCTCAAGGTAAGGATCAGAGCTGGCCTGAAGAGAACCACAGCCACCCTCAGAGACAGCAAGGACTGGAGCTCCTCTGACGATAAGAACAGCTTAGTTCCTATCAGGAAAACCAGAGTGACAACCAGAGTGATCCTCCAGGAGGATCAACAGCGCCCCATCTTCCCCTCCAGTTCTCCTTTCATGCTGTTGGCAATGATCCTCAGGTGGGCCCTCCACACCCGGAACCACACTGATTCAGTTCAGCTGGGTCTTATGAGTTGCCCGTTAGTTAATCAACACATCCCCACATGGCACTCAGATGAACAATGCCCAGTTCTGCCTTGGGAGGCCCGTTTTTTCGTGTTTTAAATGAGGGTCCCTGAACCCAAACACTGAGCTGGAGAATTCCATACAGATTATGTATTGGGCTGTCTTTTTTTTTTTTTTTTTTTTTTTTGGTGGGTACCAGGGGTCGACCTCAGGACCTCGTGCGCCAGCAGGCGCCCGTGCCGCTGAGCGATATCACCGGCCCCTTTTTCGTATGTGGGTTCCGGGAGTCGAACTCGGGCCCTCGTGCTTGCCGGGCAGGCGTTTAAGCCGCTGAGCCATCTCACCGGCCCCTGGGCTGTCTTATACCTTAGGAAGTTACATCTGCATAGAAGCAGATGGCAGAATTGGGAGAGGTAGAAACTGAGCTGCCCACAGCAGCAGCTGAGTTCTCAGTTGATGCCTGCCCAGGAGCTGTAAGCAGTTCCCAGACGGGGGTGTTGCTGTGAGCCCCAACAGCCAGAGGATGGGTGCACTGACCACGAAGAGGGATCTGGAAAAGCATCCCAGCATACACTACAACCAAAGACATTTTTTTCAAGAACAGTTTCATGGGTCCAATGCCTACGGAACACACTTGAAAACAACACTTGCTTTGGAACCCTCCTCCACACCGTGTCAGCCCACTAACGGAGAAATTGTGCTCCGGGCTCTAACAGAAGTGATCAAAGGAGTGCTAACGGGAGCCCTGGGGTTTGCTTGATTGCTATTTTAACAAATTATTCTTCCTTTAACATAAGAGGAAACTAAATCTAGTTAGGACGTGTAAGAGAAGAGAAGAGGCCTGGGCCTCCCCCCTTCACGGTGCACGTGTTAAGCTGGCTCACCCCTTGCTTCACACACGGGTTGTCACAAACTCATAACACTGGCTCTGTGTCAATATACGAGGGTGTGCTGACTCCTCTTCCTATATTCAGGCCCCGTGTAGCCTGGATGCTTCAAGGGCAGACGGGTGAAGGAAAAGGGTGATTCTCTGATAATTTTATTAATTTCTGCTGCAGTTTGGGATGATTTACATTTTTTATACATTTTCTGTGGTCATTATTGGCTGTTTCTATTGTATTTCAAAGTTATCCATATCATCTAGGCAGGGTCGCAGAAGGATGCCCCAAAAGGGTCAACTGGAGAGAGTTTAGTAAAAGGGTGATTTAGGGAAAGTTTAATCCACCAGGGAGAGATGAGGAAATTATTCTGGAAGCTCGGAAGAACAACGGAAGGACTTGGAGGAAGGGAACTGGCAGAACAGTCTCTCCCGGCTCCAGATCCCACTCCTACCTTCCAGTCGGCTGAACCTAAAGCAAGTGGAAGCCAGGGAGGTTGACGACCAGGACAGTCACCCTTCTGGATACAGCAGGGACAGCTGGAGGGCACAGGAAAGAGCCCATCACCCAGGAATTCACAGAAAGGTGGCTGAACTGGTACTCGTATGATTTTCTACGTTTCTTCTATATCTGTGCTTATCTTTTTGTTTGGTCTGTTTTTCTCCTTTAAAAAATCACTTACCTGATTTACTGTTTTCTTTCTTTTTGATCTTCATGTTATTAACTAGCTTATTTTTTTGTTTCACAATTTATTAATTTCTGCCTTTATCTTTTTCATGTTCTATCTCATGTTCTATCTCTATTTAAATTTATCGCCACAGTTCATTTTTTCCTTTCTATATATGATACCATTTGTTTATTTATCTTCTTTCCTGTCTTCTGTTTTGATTTACCAGGATTTCTTTAATTTGTCTCTATTCGCTATTGATTTGGAGGCTATAGTCTTATTCTAGTCTTTAATGACTACCTTTTATATGTTGAAAATTTTTGACTTTTTTATAATAAAATTTTCATTTAGGAATAATTATAAACTTACAGAAAAGTTACAAATATAAAACAGAGAGTTTGTTTTAACACCTCTTACTCAGCTTGGGCTAATCTTATATTATGACATCTTTTATACTATGTCACACTTATTAAAATTTACAAAAAACTAACCAAGCATGGTGGCACATGCCTGTAATCCCAGGATTCTGGGAGGATGAGGCAGAAGGATTGCCAATTCAAGCCTAGCCTGGAAAACATAGTGACTTAGTGAGATGCCGTCTCAAAATTAAAAAAAAAAAAAAATTAAAAATGGCTGCGGATGTAGTTCAGAGCGAAGGGCCTGCATTCAATCCTTAGTATAGGGGAATGTTGTTGTTGTTGTTTTTTTTAAAGAAACCTACAACATTGATGCATTAGTACTAACAAAACTCCAGACTTTCTTTAGCGTTTACCAGTTTTTCAGTAATGTCCTTTTTCTGTTCCAAGATCCACTTTGGACACCACATTGCATTTAGTACGCCGACATTTCTGATACACACCTTTGATAAGATCTACTGTGGTTTTCCGCTTTTTGAAACCCTTTATCTTGACATCTTCTTAGGCTTCACATATTATTTTTATCAAGTAAAAAAACTCACTTAGGTTGAAACTATTCTAAATTATTAATTATATTTCCTATTAGCTTTACAGCTGATGTTTGTTTAGATTTATGTAAGTTTTAAGCAACTTCCTGGCTGCCTCTCTCCTCTTACACTCACCTCCTTCCCTCGATTTTTTACTCTCACCGTAGCACACCCTTTTGAGTCTTTTTCTGCCAGGATTTGTGGATCATAATTTATGTCCGCACTTATCTTCCTGAAATGTATTTTAAATGTTCCTGATTTAGAATACAGAAGCTTATGTGAGTGTAGAATTTTAGGTTGAACACCTTTGCCTTTCAGGGCTTTTACAATACCCCACTATTTTCTAGATGCCAAAGTTGTTGGTTATTTTCTGTTCCTTTGCAAGCAATCTCTTTTCTTCTCTGCTTGTTTTTTATATTTTCTCTTTGACATTGATTTTGTGCAGTTTAATATGCTGTCCTAGGGTGTTGGTTTATTTTTTATTTCTTCTGTTTGGGGCTCATTGAATCTGAGGATTCTTGTCTTTTATGTGCACAAGAAAATTTTCAGACACTATTCATCTGGCTACTCCATCCACTCCAACAGGGCATGTGTTGGACCATCGCATTATATCCTCCATGTTTCTTAATCTGTTTCATATTTTATATCTCATTGTTTCTTAGCACTATATTTTGAATAATTTTCAAATCTATTTTGGATAATCTGCTGTTTACACTGCCCATTTACTTTTAATTTGCATGAAAATATTTTCCATTGATAGAAGTTCCATTTGGTTCTTTTTCAAAGCTGCCGTTCTTTTTTCACGGGGTCTAATTCTTTCCTCATATTCTTAATACTTTAAAAAATCTCTTTAATACTTCAAACATACTTACTATCTTAGTCACGTCTTCATCACTAGGACAAAATACCTGATGCTCACAACTTAGGGGAGGAGAGCTTTACCGCGGCTTACGTCCAGTGCGCAGTGGGTTGGCTTCCAAGGCAGGACAGCATGGCAGAAGCAAATGATGGAGGAGAGTCGCTCCCTGCCCAGCACCCAGGAAGCAGAGAGAGTAAAGGGACGAGCCGGGACGAGCTGGAATCTTCTGGGCCATACACCCCTAGTGACCTGCCTCTTCGACTGAACAAGGGCAAGTTAAGAGCCCCCATAATCCAGTCACATTCCCAAAGCTCCACCTTTGCTCACATGAGGCTTTGGGGTGACATCCAGATACAAACCGTAACACTTAGTCTGTGGTTTAAGGTACATTGTTTTTCTGTTATCTCAAGCCCTTGTTGAATTAATCATCCTGTGTACCTGCTGCCTTTCACTTATGGTAGATTATTTTCTCAAGCATGTTGTAATTCTTAATGGAGAATTAATTTCAAAAGAGCTTTTGCTTTATGCTTGTTAATTTTTTGGCTCAGGACTGAGCCATATATCATATCTTGGGTGCATAGTAAAACACAGAATTTTAACCTAGTGCAAGACACATGTCCAGAGGAATTTTTCCCATTTAGAACCACTGTAGATATCACTGTAGAACCACTGTAGACCCTGGTCATTTTGCTGGGCTAATGAGGATAGCCAAGTTTTAAACTCTTAAATCCTTTCATTGAGGATGCAGTCCTTGGAGAGCTTCGATGTTTGTAGGGGTTTTAGCTTCAAGTTCCCTGCCTCCCAAAGGGAAGGATCCTTCCATTTGAGTGGCTTTTGCTGGTCAGGGTCTCTGGGGAATGGGCCAGAAAACAGTTTCTCAAAGGCTCCCAAAATGGGGCATGGAGTGGCAAGGGGCCTGGCACAGGCATTTGAGGACAGCACAGAAGTTCTGTGTCTGAGATTTGAAATTAGAAGAAAGTGGAAGGAAACAGTCTCTACATAATGACTGGACACAGGCAAGGCAAGGGTCCGAGGTGGAGACTGTGAAAGGTTGGCCGAGCCTGGCACCGTCCTGACTTCCAAGGCAGCTGTTCCCTTTATACCAGAACCAGGGCAGAAGAATGGTGTTCTGCAAAACAAGAGGGCAGAGGGGCCTCAAAAGGCCTCTGGCAATGGGAAATACAAGCCTTGCCATGCCCTGAACTGAGCTGTCAAGTGCGTAACCTTCCGGCTGAGTGGGCACCAGGGTTCCTTGCAAAGAGGAGGCATCAGGAGCTTGGAGGGCGACTTGGCATGCTTTCCTCCATTGTGAAGGGAGGGCCGCGGCTCCTATCTGAGCAAACAGGAAGCTGTTAGGGTGCTCATCGTCCTTCTGCCTGTGCTGAAAAGACTGTTAAGAGACCAAGTCCGTGCCGCTCTTGCCAAGTCAAGGAACCGAGGGGACGCGCAGCTGCTGGTGTCCCCCGTGTCTCCGCCTGAGTTAGGGAAGGGTTTCCTCTCCAGAGTACCCCGCTCTGAAGCAAGGGGTCCTAGGAAGTCAAGAGCAGGCAAAGGGACTGAAGGAGAGAGGAGGGGTTAAGACAGCTCTCGGCTATCATTTCCTCTTTCCCCTTGTTCCAGGAAGAAGCGGGAGTTCGTCTCTGCTCTCCGCCTCCAGCCTCCGCCTTGGACTCAAAGCCAGTGGGAAACACCTGCCTCCGCGACGGTGCTGCACATGCGGGGCGCTGCCTGCCAGCTGGCCGGCGAGAAGTTCCACAAGGAAGTCCCTGAATACTAAGAAGTGAAGCCCGCTGTTGACGCCACACACGCGCGCGCACACACACACACACGCACATACCCACGCCACGTGCTCATCACACATATACTTGTCCATGCACACACATACATATACACACATGTAATACATCACACACGTACATGCATACACACACATATTACATACATATCGCACATCTACACATCCAACCACATATGCACATGTCAGAGAAGATGCTGACTGGAAGAGGCAGCCCTCTCCTTGGCCACCCTCTCGGTGAATGACAGGTGTGTGTGTGTGTGTGTGTGTGTGTGCGCGCGCGTGCAGGCACATGTTGGGGCTTGTCTGTTAGTTATGAGTGCATCCGCCTGGGGAGGGTGGCCGTCTAAGCTGGGAGTCCTCCTCAGGAGCACCGGAGCTGAGAAGAGGCACCTGCAGCCAATCGGACAAGAGTTCTGCCCCTCCAGTGTACCCTCAAGTCCCCCTCAGGCCTGTGCGTGCCCAGTCCTCGTTCGCTGGAGGAGGCCTGGCACACCTGGTGCCGCCTCAGGACCTCATGGGTGGGCCCTTCTACATGACACTGCTTCTCAGGGCTGGGAAGACTGCAAGACAGGACAGTCCAGCCCCTGCCATTGTCTTGTCACCTTCAGGCCTGGAAGGGAGGGCCCCAGGGGTGTTCAAGCCTCCCTGCAGCATGGCTAGGTCCTGCTGTCCCTCGCTTGCCTGGCCTTGGTTGTGGGGTGGCTCCCCCCTCCCCCGGCCCTCCCTGCCCTCCTGGCCCAACCAAGCTGCTGCAGACAGTGGGGCTCTATGGCGTTGGTCTCCTGTGGGCAGCTGGATGTTTTTCTATAGAGGGAACTCCTCATTAGAGGACCCGGAGGATGAGGGGTGGCACCTTGAGCTGTTTTCTTTCTCTCAGCCTGCATTTACTTACCCTCTCGGAAGGCGCAAGGGCCACGAATGGTGCCTGCAGTTCACTTGTCCCAGTGAAGGCAGCTTGACAGCTACATAAATCACACGAGATCCCACTGATGGCTGCTGCCCGAGACTGTACCAGACCACCCAAGCGCAGCCTGGGCGCCCTGGAGGCCCACACCAATACAGTAATGCAAATTACTTAACCCTTTGTTACTCCGCAGTGCCTGGGACAAAGGGGCCCCATAAGGGCTCCTCTCCCCTTCCACACATCCTGGGTCTGTTTCTCATCCCCACCCACCGCTGTACCTCCTTTCCCTGCCTCGCATTCTCCAAATTTCAGCAGAGGCCTGGGCATTGGGCAGGGAATGAGAGGATGGAGGCATGGCCAGGGCTTTCACCCCAAGGTGGGGTGGGATCGCAGGGGACCTAAGGGTGAGAGATGGGCCGTGATGAGCGCGTGTGTGTAGACCGAACAGAGCACCGGCTACAGCAACTGGTGGCTGCTTCTAGGAGGGAGGGGGAAGGCGGCACCGAAGCAGGGGCCTGAGGTTCTGCACAGCCTAGTGACGGGCACCCAGGCCTCTGTCCCTGATGCAGCAGGGAAGTGAAGAATGCAGTGAAGTTGTGGAGAGAAAACTGTCTCTAGTCCTTGCCTGATGAAGGCCTGCAGAGAGCTTCTTCCCTTGAGCCACAATTCTCAGGTGCTACCAGTGATGTGTCCGTCCAGGTCCAGGTGCCAAGGCCATGTGCTGCTGCTCCCTGGAGCACCCAGTCCTGCACACCCTGCAGTGACAGCCTTCTGCCACTGTCCCCCATGTTGAGCTGTCATTTCCTGTAACCGCCCCTTTCCTGTCCCCTGTGGCCAGCTAGCCTCCATTGCTCTGGGTCGCCCACCATCGTCTGCTGGGGGCGTAGCCATTTTCCTGCATTGGCAAGGCTCCCTCCCTCCAACCTCCCACCGGCCAGGCTTGGCTGGGCCTTTGCTAACCAACTTTCTTAGCACCGCAGCTAGCCCCCACATGGCGTCCTGACTCTCTTTCCTGCTCATTTTTCTTCATAGACTTGACCACCTTCCAGCATGCTACTGCACTTCTTTATTTTGTTTGTTGTGTGCTTTCCCTACTTTTGGGTGACCTTTTGAGGGAAAGGACTGTTGGGTGTTTTGTTCACTGATGTAAGCTGGATGCCTGAAGTGTAGTGTCCCGGGGGGGGCGCTCAGTGTGCATTTGAACGATGAATTACTGTAGCAGAGGAATGCGCAACAAGCCGGGGGTCCTGGGGACAGTAATGATATGTTGTCCTATAAGGGCTGGGAGAGAGCCATGCATCCTGAGCTCTCTCCAGGGATCGAGCGGAGAAGCTGGAAGCAATACAGGAACTAAGGAGACCCACTTCCTCATTGGCATTTCTTAGCATTACACCATTAACTCTCCAAAATATTTATTTTTCTCTAAAAATAGTTAAATATATTCTTTCATAGGCCTAAAAATAGTTCACAAATGCACTAATCTCCACAATCCCGGTAAAAGGGACTTCACATATGTGATTAAAGATCTTGAGATGAAGAGATTCTTTTGGCTTATCTTGGTGGGGCCAATGGACACAAGTGTTCCTGTAAGATGGACGCAGGAGGACCAGGGAATGAGGAGATGTGGCCCCAAAAGCAGAGTCTGCAGCGCTATTGGGCCACAAACCTAGGAGAATGGGAAGCTTCTAGAAGTCAGAAAAGGCAAGGACATGGATTGCCCCTCGAGTTTTTAGAAGTGCAGGGTCATTGACATATTAACTTCAGCTCATTTTGGACTTCTGACTTCATGGCTGTAAGATAATAAATTAACTCTATTTTTAAACTACTCAGTGTGTGGTAATTTGCTATAAAAGCAAATTTTGTTTGGGGCTTTTGCTGTGCTTGTGGGGTTCTTATAGGTAGGCACCACTCAGGCATCCCTTTTCTATCGTTGCGTGTGACCTTCTCAAGAGGAATGAATCTGAGAGCACCTTGTGTGATTTCCAAGACTTCTTAAGAAATAGGATTTACACTCTTCACTTCCTTGGTGGGGTCACTTACGTTTGCAAACTCCACACTTCTCTTTTCAGAAGAGTGTGTCTTCGGTCTTGATGTTTCAGGAGGTTGGACCAACCCTGCTGCCCACAGAGTTGGCGGGGTGGAACTCAGATACTGAAAGAACAGGAAATGAGGAACTGGCTGTAGAAATGCACTATGCTACTTACGGGCTAAAAGCTAGAAGTCGGAGAGTTGGATCTGGACCTTTACCTGTTTAACATCGATCGCTTTGAATGTGACTAGTGTAATGGAAGATTGGATTTTTAATCTTATTTAATTTTATTTAATTAAATTTTAAAATAGTAACTACTTCAGTTATTGGGAAGTATGTTTTGAATAACTCAAGCAGCAAATTTTACTTTTGAATTGTAAATTTTATGAAGTCTAAACACAGATGAATTATTTCTGTTAAAAATTTAGCATCCAAATTGAGAATTACCAGGTTTTTCAGTCTTTATGTAAGAAAAAGAATATATCATCCCTTCAGTAATTTTATATTATTTACATGTTGCAATGATATGATTTTGGTTATATTGGGCTAAAATAAAATATATTACTGATATTAATATCTCCTGCTTCTTTTTTAATGTAGCTACTAGCAAATTTAAAATCACACAGTGGGTCACAATGTATTTTTGCCATATGGATGATCATTGATGACCTTCTTGGACAAGAACATCTTAGCAGGATTGGAAATATTTGATCACATCCCATAATAATGTCTTCCAATTTTTCTTAGTGGAGTTCTGAGACTATTTCTGAAAAAATATATTTGAACCACTTCTGGTATTTCTATACAGGGTTTGAAAAGTAGATGAAGGGAAAAAGACACATTTTAGCCATATATACTCATAGAATGTGAAATAAGGAATAGTTAAAAACTCAGTTATAAGGAATTAAACCACCAAAATAAGCAAAAAACCCCAAAACCAAAGTAAAGCAAACAAAATGCACCCCTTAAAGCAAGCAAGCAAGCAAACATCAAACATCACAAAAAGATATTTAGAATGTTTCTTCTTTTACCTCTCAAAGTGCAGATGGAACTTATATCATTCTGTTTTCTTCTACTATAACACAATATCTGAGTCAACCATCTTTATAAGGAAAGGAGGTTTATGTAGTTTTGGCTGCTGCACATCAGAGCAGGCGTTCATGTGTGAGGAAGGGATAACATCTTGGAACAGAAAGCCAGAGCCCAGGGTCCCCAAATCCCTTCAGAGGGCACTTCCCCGTGAGCTGAGGACTCCAGGAGGACCCCTCTTAAAGCTCCAGCTACCTCCCAAGACCACGCCATGGGGACCAAACCTCCAACACATGAAACTTTGGGATACACACCGAAGCCATATCTAAGCCATCGCAAGACTCTAGCCACTTCTTCTGTCCCCCTTTTCTCAGGAGAGATGCTCGTTCTCACTTGTAATTTGTATTTTTATGTGTCCTTGGAATTTCTCCCTTCTACCCCAATAGCAACAACAATAGCTCAGTTGTTGTAGCTGATCATAGTCACCATATTAATGATGCGTTGCTCCTGTCTGCACACACACACACACACACACACACACACACGCATACATGCACACACACAACAGAAGTGGTGTGCAATCTTCATCTTCACCAGGGAATTCCCACAGATGCTGCACAGTGTCACTGTGTTAGCTTTAGTCTGATGCATTGTGTGTGGTGGACACACACTGAAAGAATGAATTAATGAATCCAATAAAAGCATCATTGTTATTTGAAATATTCAGCAACCGTTTAACTAAAAGAGCGGACATTTATTAGATGTATGCTTTGTGCCTATGTTTGTCCCTGGTAAATATTTGTTATTAGCCATACAAATAATACAGCAGTAACTATAATACTAGCTTATGTTTATTGAGCACTTACTCTGTGCCATAATTCCTCATTTATCTTCACAAAAATCCCAGGGGGTGGGCACTATTACTACTCTCCTTACTTATAGATAGGAAAATTGATGCTCATGGAAGTAAAGCAACTGGCCCAAAGTCAAGCAAGTAGTAAATGGAAAAATCCATGAAATTTTAGCTAGTCAAAGCACTCTCACTGCTCTTTTCCTTTTCTGGGAGTGAACGACATGTAAGTCCGAGCCCGCTGCTGTCAGTGTGACCTAAGTCTGCAAGGAGACACAGAGCACTGGTGAGAAACTGGAGCCTCTCGCTCGTGTTGGTGGCAGCAGATAGGTAGATGTGAGCCGCTGTGGACGTGCAGAGGCTCAGCTGGCCTCCCGGGTGGTGAAGGCCGTGGGCGCAGCTGATGAATTCAGAGCCACTCTCAGGGACGTCCACCAGCTCAGGAATGAAGGGCGTGAATGGAAAAATGCTTTTGCAGAAAAAGATCTCAGGTCTAATACTATCACTCGTGACAGTCAAAGCACTGCCAAGAAGACCATCGTCAGATCATAATAAGAAAGCAGATAGCTAAGGAATAGGAGAGAAAACATATTTGTAAAAATACCTACTTCTGAATGCTTGGATTATAAAAAGAAATCTTAATAGTACATGCATAAAATGCTTTAACTCTAGAAGGTAAAACAACAAAAAAACATCAACAAGAACTCCACAATAAATCCAGACAAAATAGAAAGAAATAATAAAGACATAAATTAATGAAATAAGCCATCTTCTTAGATCTGAAATTTGTTTCTTTAAAAAGACTATAAGATTGATGAGCAAGAACAAATACAGGGAAGAGGCAGAATAATTCAGTACAGTATAATAGAGATGTTGAAATATCTCTGACCACATATTTTTTTTGAAACTTGGATGTTACAGCAGTACTGTGGCTCAGTACCCTGCTTCTTCCTCACCTACCCCTCAACCACTGCTCCTTCCGGCCCTTCCCTCTCAGTCCTGACAACCCTCACCTTATCTAATCTCCAGCTTTGCTTCCATGAAATTGTTGGAGGGAACATATGAGTAGGGTTGCCAGATACAACAAATAAAAACACAAGATGCTCTGCTAAATTTGAATTTCAGGAGACAACGCATAATTTTTATTAAATGTATATTCCACATAGTGCAACCTGGGATGCGTTTGTACTAAGCATTAGTTCATTTAGCTGAAATTCAAATGGAGCTGGCTCTTCTGATCTTTATCTGCTCACCACACACGCTTCAGACCCCCTGAGGATAACATCTGGGAGGGTCACCAGACTTAGCAAATAAAAGTAAAGTACACCTAAATAGACATTTTTGGGCCATACTTATAAAAAACTTTGTTTTTATCTGAAATTCAGATTGGACGTCCTGAGATTTATTGGGCAGCCCCGATGCTTGGGAAGCGGTTTGCCGTGTTCATCTGCAGACTCCCTGGGGAAGGCTCCGGGCGGAGTGGCCTTCCTGTCTTCAGTTCTGGCGGTGCAGCTTAGTGAAGAACGGTGGCCTGCGGAGGCCCAGGAGAGGGTGGCTTCCACCAGGCTCTGGCAGGGACCAGAGCTCGCCCCTCAGGTTAGAGAGGGAGCAGATTTCCATCTCTCTTGGATGCCTTTGCTGATTTAGTGTTCAAATCCAAACGAGACCGACTTTGTCCAAAGTCGCTACTCTATTTGGAATAGAGCATCTCTGCCCCAGATATTTGAACCCACCTGCTCATCACTACCCTACATTCTATTTTTGATTTCTTAAGTGAAGTTCAAAGCATTTCATCATTAAAGGAGATCTACAATAGCTCAGGGTTCCTCTGAACTGGAATGAGGGGGAAATGGCTTATCTGTGATGTGTTCCTCCAGTTGTTATCACGTTGGGTTACAGAGGTAAGACAAAATAAGACGGGGACAGGCCAGGTTCTACAGGGGCTTTAGCCATTGTTTAACTCTGGCTGAATTTCCTTTTTCAGACTTTGTTTATCCTCCCCCTACCCCACTCTCTTGCAAAATACCTTAAGAAGAACGTTACCAGGAGGAGGATCAAGGATCTTGTTTTCTTTTCATTCTTTTTGATTTATGTGCCTTTGTCCGGCAAGCTCCCGTAATCTCCCCAAACTTTAAAGCCAGTTCCCTGCTGACGGAGTGAAGGCAGTGAAGACTCCCCTGCTCTGAGATAAACCATCTGAAGCCGGATCATTAGCTACACAAACTTTCTCCCGGGATCCTTCTCTGAAAATGTTTGGAACTCTAGATCTCTTTCCTTGAAAATGAGGAAAAGCAAACATCTTAGATTTTAGACACATGTAACCAGAGCTTTTTATTAACTCTGGTGGAAGGAAGACCGTACTAAGTCGGTCTGTTAACCTCTCTTGCAGCAGACATTTATTTAGCTGCTACGATATGCCCTGGCGAGGGCTGCAGGAGAGGCAAAGATGAATCTGATGAGGTCATATCACAAAGTCTTGCTTGTAAAATAGCTGGGGACCCAAGCAACCAGTCTTCCAAAACCTCTGGATATGCCGAGTCAGGTAATCCTGTTAAATACTGTTAGAGCGGCCTGTATCTTTCCACCATTGTACACTTAAAAATGTATCCCTACATTGACTTCTGTGATGATTAATGTCCTGCTTGCCTGAGCTTGGTGAGCTCCAGCAGGAAAAGGTGGTGCATATTTTGAATATTTTTGATATGTGCTCAGTCTTGAGGTGGCACATTAAATACTGGCCGAATTAGTGAATGACCAAATGAAAAACGATAATACAAGACAGAATTTTATTCATCTGTTATGATTTAGGGAAGTCTTTGCTGATGCTGCGTGCAAGGTACTGAGGAGATAACAGGCTGATGGGGGACCGACCCCGGACCCCGAGGGTGTTCACGCACAGGCTGCGGAGCTCTGTCCTGCATACTCCCACTGCTCCTGGCTTCCGGTAGGGTCCAGTGAGCTGTGACTTTTAAGCTCTTTGCTTTTTGCTGAGGTGTAGCTTTATGCTAACTTAAAGAAAAATGAGTTTGCTTTTTGAACTCTGTTTTCCTAACCTGTTTGTTTTGCCATGGGAGACAAAACCTCTCTGGAGACCTACCGTGCATTTCATGTTATTAAATAAAATTTACAAAAAGCCTTTCATTTGACCTGAGCTCCTCCTCAAGGCCCAACAGGCCAAACCAAAATGGAGTCCCTTATGCTAAAGTCCCACGTCACCAAGCTGAAACCAAGCTCTTTATCTGACCTTCTGAGAAATCAAGAAACTGAGAGGTAATAGCCTAATCCCCAAACAAGCCAGCTCTGGTGCACAAGATAAGGACGTCTCCTCTGCTTGAAACTTTACAAAGAAAGTATCTCTGAAGCAGCCAACCCACTTGTGGCTTTCTGTTGCTATTCTCATCAGCCCTTTTCTGTCTGTAAGCCCAACCTCCTCTGCTCCGCTCACTGAACACATTCTATCTTACAGAATGAGATGTTGCTCTCCAGAAAAGCCAGTTAAGACTTTAAACTAAATTTGTCATAATGTTGTCTTCTGGTGATGTATATTCTGCATATGTTTATCTTCTATGACATAAAATGGATTCTGATAGTTTTAAGCATGTTATAACTGAAATTAAAGGAACTCTAGCTGTAATTCACATCTGAGACTTACTTCCTGATCTAATTACTTGGGCTTGGTCCCATTTCCAAGGCATGAACTTTATCTACTTGGATTCGCTTTTACTGGTCCAAGGACAAAAAATGGTAGGGAAGACCAGCTCTCTAGTCCCAGCAGGGTGACATTTTATTTTTATTTTATTTATTTATTTACTTATTTATTTATTTAATTTTTAAAGAGAAAAAACAAAATTTCAAAACAAGATAATAGGAGGGTAACAATGGTTAATATATTGCATATTGCTATCTCCAAACTAGTTACTCAGAGTACAAGATATCGGCATTTAATTGTCCAAACAGGGCCGGGGATATAGCTCAGCAGCATAGCGCCTGCCTGGCAAGAGCAAGGGCCTGAGCTTGATTCCCGGTACCAAAAAAAAAAAAAAAAAAAAAAACTGTCCAAATAATATCAGCCCAAACCTTGCTTTTCAATGAACTAAGAGAAATTAGCAGTGTATCTATCTTAACTATTTTATATATATATACATATTTTATATATTTTATATATATACACATATACATACATATTTTATATATATTTATATATATTATATTATATTATATATGATTATATATAACATAATATATTATATTATATATTATATATATATACATTTTTTTTCCTTTTCCCTTCCTTCTTTTCTCTATCCCTCATCCCAGTTTCTCTTTCCTTTTGAACAGTTTCTTCCTGTTTTCCAATACCTATTGTACATTTTTGATCTTATTTACTATTTCAGCTTCCTACACTAGGGAGACAATACGATGTTTACACATGTGTGTCTGGTTTATTTCACTTATGAGTATTTTCTCGAGTTGCATCCATTTACCTATAAAAGTCTCCAGTTTATCTTTCCTTATGGCTGAGTAGTACTCCATTGTATAAAAATACCACATCTTTCTTATCCATTCCTCGGTTGATGGGCATTTGGGTTGTTTCCAAGATTTAGCTATTATAAATTGTGCTGCTATAAACATGGGTGCACATATATCGCTGTGGTATGACGTTTTTAATTCTTCTGGGAAGATGCCCAGAAGGGGAATGGCTGGGTCAAATGGGACCTCCAACCCTAGTTTTTTGAGGAATCTCCACACTGATTTCCACAGTGGTTGCACCAGTCTACACTCCCACCAACAGTGGAGAAGGGTTCCTTTTTCCCCACAGCCCCTCCAGCACTTGTTATTGGTTGATTACTTGATCATAGCCATTCTTTCTGGGGTGAGATGGAATCTCAGTGTTGTTTTAGTTTGCAGCTCTCGAATGACCAGTGATGTTGAACATTTTTCATGTACTTATTTGCTATTTGTATTTCTTCATCTGAGAAGTGTGTATTCATCTCAGATGCCCATTTTTGTTTGTTTGTTTGTTTGTTTTTGTGGGTACCGGGGGTCGACCTCAGGACCTCACACGCCAGCAGGCACCCGTGCCGCTGAGCGATATCACCGGCCCATTTTCTGTATGTGGGTTCCAGGAGTCGAACTCAGGCCCTCGTGCTTGCCAGGCAGGCGCTTACGCCACTGAGCCATCTCACCGGCCCCAGATGCCCATTTTTGGATTGGGTCTTTAAATTTGGGGGGTCTGATATTTTTGAGTTCTTTATATGTTCTCGATAGTAATCCTTTGTCTGAGGAACAGCTGGCAAACATTTTTTCCCATGTTGTGGGTTGTCTCTTCACTCTGTTGGTGGTTTCTCTGGCTGTGCAAAAGCTTTTTAATATGATGAGATCCCAGTTGTTGATTCTTTGCCATAGTTCCTGTGCAATTAGAGTTTTTTTTTTTATACAGTCTTTGCCTACAACAATGTATCTTCCAGCAGATTTAATGTTTCTGTTTTAATATTTAGATCTCTGATCCATTTTGAATTAATTTAGTGCATGGTGAAAGATATGGGTCCAGGTTTAATCTTTGGCATGTGCAGAGCCAGTTTTTCCACCACCATTTATTAAAGAGGCTATCTTTCTTCCAGTGAATGTGTTTGGCACCTTTGTCAAAGATAACGTGGCTTAGTATGTCTGGAGTTGTTTCTGCATCTTCTAATCTGTTCCATTGATCTTCAGGTTTTTTTTTCCCAGTACCATGCTGTTTTTATCACAGTAGCTTTATAGTATAATTTCAAGTCAGGGATTGTGATGACCCCTGCCTTGCCTTTGTTGCCCAGAATTGCCTTTGCTATTCTAGGTCTCTTCTGATTCCAAATGAATTTCAGTATTGTTTTCTCTAATTCTGTGAGATATGCTGTTGGAATTTTGATTGGCATTGCATTAAATCTGTATAACAATTTTGGAAGTATGGCCATTTTCACTATATTGGTTCTTCCTACACAAGAGCAAGGGATATCTTTCTATTTTCTGGTATCCTCTTCAATCTCCTTTTTCAGAGTACTGTAGTTTTCAATGTAGAGTTCTTTTACATCTTTCATTAGATCGATTCCTAGGTATTTCATTTTTTAGGAAGCTATTGTGAAAGGTGTTGTTTCCCTAATTTCTCTCTCAGTGAGTTTGTTATTCGTGTATAGGAAGGCTATTGATTTTTGAGTGTTGACTTTGGATCCAGCTACACTACTGAATTTGATTATTAAATCTAGCAGATTTTTGGTGGAGTTTTTGGGGTCTTTTATGTAGAGTATCATGTCATCTGCAATAATGATAATTTAACTTCTTCCTTTCTTTTTTTTTTTTTTTTGTGGGTGCCCGGGGTCGACCTCAGGACCTCGCGCGCCAGCAGGCGCCTATGCTGCTGAGTGATATCACCGGCCCTTTTTTCGTATGTGGGTTCCGGGAGTCGAACTCGGGCCCTCACACTTGCCAGGCAGGCGCGTACACCGCTGAGCCATTTCACCGGCCCCACTTCTTCCTTTCTTATCCTTATTCCTTTTATTTCTTTTTCTTGTCTGATTGCTCTGGCTAATGTTTCCAGAATTATATTGGAGAGGAGTGGTATAGTGGACATCCTTGTCTTGTTCCTGATTTTAGAGAGAAAGCTTTCAGTTTTTGACCATTTAGTGTGACGTTAGCTGTTGGTTTGTCATAGATGGCTTTTATCAGATTGAGATAAGAACCATCTATTCCAATTTTCTGTAGTTTTTTTTTTTTATCATGAATGGGTGTTGGACTTTGTCAAAAGCTTTTTCTGCATCTTTTGAGATGACCATATGATTTTTGTCCTTGGCTCTGTTAATATGGTGTATTACATTTTTTGATTTACGTATGTTGAACCATCCATGCATCCCTGGGATGAATCTAACTTGGTCATGGTGTATAATCTTCTTGATGATTTGCTGCATTCTGTTTGCTAGGAGCTTATTGAGGACTTTTGCATCTATTATTAGGGAGATTGGCCTGTAGTTCTCTTTCTTAGTTGGGTCCTTCTCTGGTTTTGGTATCAGGGTAATGCTTGCTTCCAGGAATGAATTTGGGAGTATTGCTTCCCTTTTAATTTCATCAAAGAATTGAGAAGTAGCAGCATTAGGTCTTCTCTAAATTTCTTGTAGAATTCAACAGTGAATCTGTCAGGGCCCGGGCTTTTCTTTGTTGGTGGGTTTTTAATTACATCTTTGATTTCATTGATTGATATTGGTTTATTTACAATTTTTATATCTTCTTGATTCAGCTTTGGTAACTCATCTGTCCATTTCTTCTGCATTTTCCATCTTATTAGAATACAAGTTTTCAAAGTAGTTAGAGATGATCTTCTGGATTTCTACAGGGTCCATTGTGATTTCACCCTTTTCATTCCTAATTGCATGGATTTGAGTCTTTTCTTTCCTTTTTTTTTAAATAAGGTCAGCTGAAGTTTTGTCAATTTTATTTAATCTTTCAAAGAATCAACTCTTCAATTTATTGATTCTTTGTATTCTTTTTTTAGTCTCCAATGCATTAATTTCTGCTCTGATCTTTATAATTTCTTCCCTTGTCCGAGGTTTTGGCTTAGCCTGCTCTTCTTTTTCTAGAAGTTTGAGGTTCACCATTAAGTTATTTATTTGTGCTTGCTCTGTTTTCCTGATACAGGTATTTACTGCTATAAATTTCCCTCTTAGGACTGCTTTCATTGTGTCCCATAAGTTCTGGTATGTTCTGTTGTCATTGTCATTCAATTGTAGAAACTATCTAATTTCTTCTTTAATTTCATCTGTGACCCATTGGTTGTTCAGGAGGGTGCTATTTAATTTCCATATGTTTAGGAAGTTCTTGTGGTTTCTTTTGCCATTCATTTCCAATTTCATTGCACTATGGACTGATATTATGCATGATATAAGTTCAATTCCTTTGCATTTACTTAAGCATGTTCTAAGAGCTTGTATGTGGTTTATTTTGGAGAATGTCCCGTGTGCAGCTGAGAACAATGTGTATTCTGGTGTTGTGGAGTGGAACACTCCGTAGACATCTACTAAGTCCATTTGTTCATAAGTTTGGTTCAGTTCTAATATTTCATTATTGATTTTTTGTCTAGTTGATCTGTCTTTTTGTGACAGTGGGGTATTAAGATCCCCCAATGCAATTGTATTACTGCTTATTTGATTTTTCATGCCTGTTAATTGTTTTATATAGTTGGATGCACTGGTATTTATTGCATATATATTTATGATTGTTGTCTCTTCCTCTTGGATTGTTCCCTTTACAAGGATGTAGTGACCTTCTTTATCTCTCTCAATCAGTCTTGGCTTGAAATTCACTTTGTCTGCAAATAGAATAGCTACCCCGGTTTTTTTCTGGGTTCCTGTCACATGGAGTACTGTCTTCCATCCTTTGACTTTCGGTCTATGAATTTCTTTTTGAATTAAATGTGTTTCTTTTATGCAGCATATTGCTGAATCTTGCTTCTTGATCCATTCTGCCAGTCTGTGCCTTTTGATTAGTGAACTGAGACCATTAACATTGATGGTTATAACTGATATGTATTGACTTATCCTTGTCATGTTATTTTCCTGTTGTTGGCTCCCCACCCTTTTTTCCCCCTCCCTCTGTTTAATAGTTTGCCCTGCCTGGTGGATTCCTTCTCTTGGGGTTCATGAAGTTGTAGTCCTTGTTATCTCTTTCTAGAACGTCCTTCAAAACATTTTGGAGTGCTGGTTTGGGGTCATAAATTTCCTCAGATGTTCTTTTTCATGGAAGTATCTTATTTCTGCATCAGTTTTAAAAGATAGTTTTGTAGGGTACATCGATCTGGACTGGAAGTTGTTTTCTTTTAGAGCTTGAAATACTTCAAGCTCTCCTTGATTTGAGGGTTTGTGCTGAGGAGTCAGCTGTGATTCTGATGGGCTTTCCTTTATAGGTGATTTGTTTCTTTTCCCTAATAGCTTTTAAGATTCTGTTCTTGTGTTGAATTTCTTGAGTCTTGACTATGTTATGCCTGGCTGTAGATTTTTTTGATCGTGGCTAATTGGAGTCGTATATATCTCATTTATCCATATATCAAATTCTTTTTCTTTACCAGGGAAGTTTTCTGCCATGACGTTTGTGAACAGTTTTCTTATATCATTTATCCTATCTCCTGCTTTTTCACTGACTCCAATCAATCTTAAGTTAGTCTTCTTTGCCTCATCTAGCAGCTGCTGGATCGATTTCTCACAGTCCCTTGCTATTTTTAAGAAATCTTTCTTTTCATGGTCACTAACCACAAGCCTGTGTTCTATATCTGAGATCCTGTCCTCACATTGGCTTCATCTGCTGTAAATATTTTCAATGGAATTTTTATTCTGGATATCTGCTTGAATCTGCCTTATGGATTCCATTTCTTTCCTATGCTGAACATTCATGGCTTCCATAATTTTCTTAAGCTCCTCTATTTTTTTGTCTGTATCTGCTCTAGAGTCCCTAAGCATGATTTTCATTGTGGACACCATCTCTGCAGTTATCTGAGAAATTATTTCTGACTTGATTTTTTCAGAGCCTCATTCAATTGCTTTGTTGTTACCACTTCAGAGAGGCCAGGTGGGTGGCTTTCAGATTGTCCCACCTCAGTGCTCCTTGGGTTTGCCTTGGTGAGCTGGACGTCTGGGGTTGCATCTTGTTTAAGTGTCTTCTCATTTTCTTTTCTTTTTTAGTTTAATTCCTGGGGTGATGCTTGTAAATTGCCTATGGTTGTTTGCTTTCTTGCTAGTATTTAGAATCCTTAGTAAATGACTACTTCTCTGAGGTATCTTCCAAGTGTAGCTGATTTTTGGGTTTTGAGTCTGTTACAAGATCCTACATCTTGAGTTTTTTGGGGGATGAGAAGATGCTGCCTGTTTGGTGCAGTCCGTGGTTCTTTGGCACTGTGCCACAGTATTTTCTGTGACCCTTAGTCAATCTCAGTCTTGGAATACCAGGAAAAACAGCTGTTTAGAGCAATTATGTCACTTTGGCTATAGCAGTGCCATCAGCAATAACAAAAATATCAAACACAGCCTAGAAAATGACAAACTGAGGTAACCCACTTCCCTCTTTCTTGTTTTCCTCATGTTGCTATATCTCAGTGTCTGGATGGTAACTCTCAGAGAGGCTCTTTCTCTGCTGCTCACCACTCCACCATCTCCAGCAAGAGCTCATCTGCCTACTGAATGTCTCCAGGCCAGGCTTGCTACAAAGTGTCCTGTGGTGTGGAAATCATGAGGTGGAAGGTGGGGGACGTGTGTCCTTTTTATTCTTTTCTGCTCTTGGGAATTTGACTTTTTAAATTAGGAGAACAGAAAGGTAGTTTCAAATGTCAGGAATCTCAAACCAGAAAGACTCCTTAGAGGTCATTTGGTTCAGCCAATTTGGGAAAAGATGACCCAGAGGGACGCAGTGACGTACCAGCTCACACTGCTAATCACTGACTAGGTAAGGATGGGACACTAGGAAATAATGGAGTTGGTTGGTTCAGGCTCCACCATGGGGCACATGTCTAGAAATGCATCACTACATGGCGATGCCATATGAGAACTAGTTATGCTGAAGTGAGTCCCACTGGGACATTGTGACTAAATGATGCTAAGAAGCCAGCCAAGCTGATGACACTTGATAGGGATGAAGTATGTATGACTTCCCTCTCATCCCTTCCCTTCCACCCCTCAGTGCGTTGTGCCTGGGTTGCAATTACAGCACCATCTCTTGCTTGCCTATTTTTAACATTTTGGGGTGCTACAGTGTGAAGCTGGAATGTCCCTCAAAGGCCCAAAAAGCTTGGTCGCTACTTGGAAGTGCATGGAAGTCAGGTCATTGTAAGTGTGCCCTGGAAGAGATATCAAGACCCTGAGCTCCACTTCTGTCTCTTTTGGCTTCTTGTCTGCCACGAGGTGAGGAGGCCTCCTCCACTACACATATCTGTCACTTATGATGTCCTGTGCCACCATGGCCTGAAGCAGCAGCGCCACATAATCAGAGACCGAAACTTCTGGATCACGAGTGAGTGGAATAAACCTTTTGCTCCTTGAGCTACTTATCTCAGGTATTTTTCACAGCGGTGGCGAGTTAACCAGTACCACCGAGAGCCAGGTCTGTGCTGTTCCCCTCGCAGCGTCAGCACTGAGAAGGAACACGGCTCAGAGTTGCAGCCTGTGCTGTCGGCCCAGGCTGGGTCTGCAAGATGGATGGTGTGCAGGCTCCTTCTCTTCCTGCTCTGACTGAGTCTGAAGGAGTGGAGAGCAACCCTGCTTTCAGAAAACCATGCCATGGCTTCTTATGCATCACTGGAAAGATCTGCAGGGAGCTTGGGGTTAGTTTCCTTCTGCATGGAAGAAAAACACTGCTCGAGGCCCTGGCTCTGACTGTTTGGATCAGCAGATTTGCCATCATCACTGACCTCAGCCATGGGGGGATCAGCAGCCAACCCCAAACCACTCATGCTGCAGTTGATGTGCACCCTGCCTGTCCCGCACAGGAAGGGGCAGAGGCACCGCCCTGAAGGCTTCCCTGCTTCCTGCAGGCCCTGGAGTCGGAGGCCCTGTCAGGCCCTGCAGCTGTGGTTTGGAAGGCAGAAGCCGTGGCCAGGCTGTTGGGCAGTGAGGGTTCCCAAGGATTTCCTTCCCAGGTGACCAAATTAGGTGATCACCAAATTTCCTCCCCCAAACAAGGCACTTTTAAAAATGCAAATAGGACCCTATTATTAATTATTCCAGAAAAACAGACATCAGCCAGGCAAGCCAATCTGAAGGGCGGCTCTAAGTATAGGGACAAATAGTGTGAATTCCAGAGCCTGATGGCTTGGGTGAAATCCAAGCTCTGACCCTCACTCGCTGCGGGATCTTGGGAAGTTCCTCGACGTCTCTGTGTTTAGTTTCCCCAGCTATTAAACTGAGTAGAAACTAATAACATCTCAGGATTCAGTGAGTAAGCAAACATCAGCAAAGTGTCCCATGGAGAGCTACATTAATAGTCTGCTATTGCTTTTATTAAGGAATAGAGAGGAAAGGAAGCATGTGTTTTCCAAGATTCCCTGTGGAGTAGGCATTCAACCTGATGATACAGGTATCTATTTCATATATTATATAGGTGTCTATATTATATATTATAGCCTTCAAAATAATACCACATTGTTGTTCTTTCTTTCTTTTTTAAACTTTTTATTTTTATCAGTACATGTTTGCAGTACATAATGATTACATTTATCCTGGGGAATTGGTACATGCACATAACACATCTTAGTTCTTTTTTCATGCCCTTCTCCCTCTACCTCCATCTCTTGGCCCCCTTCTCATTTGTGAAATATGTATCTCCCTGTTTTTTATTACCATCTTTTATTTTGCTGTTCGATTTGTTTATACTTCAGGTTTCTCATATAAGAGAACCGTGCAATATTTAAGCCTGTGTGTCTGATGTATTTCACTTAACATTATGATCTAAAGATGCATTCATTCTCCTACAAATGATTCAAATTTATTATTCTTTGTATAGCAGAGTAGTACTCCACATTCTCTTTATCTGTTCATCAAATGATAGACATATAAACTGCCTCCAAGAGTTAGCTATTGTGCATTGTGCTGCTGTAAACACGGGCGTGCGTGTATCATCGTAATATGATGTCTTTGATTCTTTCGGGAAGATCCTAGGAGGGAAATAGCTGAGTCAAATGGAATTTCTATTTTTAGTTTTTTGAGGAATCTCCATGCTGATTCCCATAATGGCTGTACTGGTTTACATTCCTGCCAATGATGTAGAAGTTTTCCTATTTCCCCGCAGCCTCGCCAGCATTTGTTATTCTTTGATTTCTTTTTGACAGGCATTCATTCTGGAGTAAGATGAAATCTTGGTGATGTTTTCATTTGCAGTTCTCTAATGGTCGGAGATGTTGAACATTTTTTATTTTCATGTATTTATTGGCCATTTCTACTTATTCTGAGAAATGTCTATTCATTTCTATTGCCCACTTTTTGGTTGGGTCTTTTAATTTGAGGATCTAATTTTGGGGGGTTCTTTATACATTTTAGAACTCAGTCCTCTGCTGGAGGAATAGCTGGCAACATCTTTTTTTACCGTTCTATAGGTTGCCTCTTCACTCTGTTGTTTTCTTTGCTGTGGAGAAACTTTTAAATTTGATATGATCTAGTTTGTTGATTCATGATATTATTTCTTGTGCAATTGGGATTCTGCTCCAAAAGTCCTTGCCTATTCCTATGACTTCAAGGGTTTTATCTATTTTATCTTCCAATAGATTGTGTTTCTTTTTAATATTCAGATCTTTAACCCATTTTGATTTTATTTCAGTACATGGGGACAGATATGAGTCTAGATTCAGTCCTCTGCTTGTGTATGGCTGGTTTTCCTAGCACCGCTTATTAAGGAGGCTGTCTTTCCTCTAGTGTGTGTTTCTGGCTCCTTTGTCAAAGATCAGGTGGCTGAATGTGCCGGACATTGTTCTGCATCCTCTGTTCTGTTTCACTGATCCACGTGTCTCTTTTTGTGACAGCACCCCGCTATTTTTATCAGTGTAGCTTTGCAATACAATTTCAGATCTGGGCTTGCGATGCCTCCTGCTTTGCTCTTGTTGCCCAGGACTGGTCTTGCTATTCTAGGCCTTCTCTGATTCCATATGAATTTCAGAATAATTTCTGTAGTGCTGTGAGGAATGCTCTTGGTATTTGAGTTGGGATTGCATAAAGTCTCTATATCAAATTTAGAAGTATGGCCATTTTGACAATAGTGGTTTTGCCTGTTCAGGAACAGGGGATGCTTTCCATTTCCTGACGTCTTCTTCAATTTCCTTTTTTCAGAGTAGTATAGTTTTGTTACAGCTGTCTTTCACTTGCCTTGTTAGGTTAATTCCTAAGTATTTAATTTTTCTGGAAGCTATTGTGATGACATTGTATCCCTATCTTTCTAGGTGAGTTCTTGGTGAGTTCATTATTGGTGTACAGGAATACTTTTGACTTTTGTGTGTTGATTTTGTATTCTACTTTGCTGAATTTATTTGTTAGTCCTAGGAGTCTTCCAGTGGAAGTTTTGGATCTTCTATGTAAAGGATAATGTCTTCTGCAAGTAAGGACAGTTTGTTTCCCCCCTTTCCTATACATATCCCTTTGATCTCTTTCTCTTGCCTGATTGCCCTGACTAAAGTTTCAAGTACTATCCTGAAGAGGAGTGGTGAGTAGACACCCTTATCTTATTCCTAATTGTAGAGGAAAAGCTGAAAGCTTTCCCTGACTTGACATGATGTTGGAAGATTGAAATAAGAATCTATTCCTGTTTTTTTCATAGTTTTTATCAAGACCAAATGTTGGGTTTTGTCAAAGGCATTTACTGCATCTATCGAGATGATCATTTGATGTTTTGTTCTTGCTTCTGTTTATGTGGTGTATTACATTTATGGATCTGTGTATGTTGAACCATCCTTGCATCCCTGGGATGAAGCCTACTTGGTCGTGATCTATGATCTTTTGTGGCATTCTGTTTGCCAGTGTCTTGTTGAGGATCTTTGCATATACAGTGGTACCTTGGTTCAAGAACTTTATTCTTTCCCTGTGATTCTGGTCACAGAATTCATCACTTGCTTGCAATTTGGTTGCAAACAGAATCATGGAAGAAATTCTGTGACCAGAATCACGGAAGGAATTAAGTTTGTGAACTGAGGTACTGCTGTATGTTCATGAATGAAACTGGCCTGTGCTTTTTGTTTTTACTTGAGTTCTTGTCTGGGTAATGCTAGCTTCCAGGAATGAGTTTGGGAGTACACCTTCCCTTTCAATGTCATTAAAAAGTTTGAAGAGTATTGGCCTTAGATCTTCCTTGAAGTTCTTGTAGAATTCAGTGATGAATCCATCAAGTCCTGGGCTTATCTTAGTTTGTAGGGTTTTTTAAATGACTGACTCAATATCATTATCTGTTACTGAATTATGCAGGGTTTTTGTATCTTCTTAGTTCAGTTTCGTTAGTTCATTCGTATCTAGGAACCTATCCATTTCTTCTGACTTCTTCAATTTATTGGAGTACAGGCTTTTAAAGTAGTTAGTAATAATCTTGATTTTAGTCATGTTCATTGAGATTTTGTCTTTTTCATTTCTAATTGCTTTGATATGGATCATTTCTTTCTTTCTTTTTTTCTTTCTTTCATTCTTTCTATCTTTCTTTTTTTTTTTTTTGTAAGATTGGCCAAGGGTTTGCCTGTTTATTCTTGCAAAGAACCAGCTCTTCAATTCATTGATTCTTTGTATCTTTTTAAGTTATAATTTCTGATTCTGATCTGACCTTTATAATTTTCTTTCTTGCACTGGCTTTGGATTTTGATTGATCTTCTTTTTTCCAGGGCACTGAGGTACTCATTAGGTTATTTATTTGGAATCCCTCTCTTTTTCAGATATGAATATTCATAGCTATAAACTTCTCTCATAAGACTACTTTCATTGTGATCTGTAAGTTCTGGTGTGCTGTACTGGCATTTTCATTTGATTCTAGAACTGTCTAATTTCTTTCTTGATTTCTTCTATGATCCATTTATTGTACATGAATGTATTTTTTTTTTTTTTTGTGGGTACCGGGGGGTCGACCTCAGGACCTCGCGCGCCAACAGGCACCCGTGCCACTGAGCGATATCACCGGCACCTTTTTCGTATGTGGGATCCGGGAGTCGAACTCGGGCCCTCGCGCTTGCAAGGCAGGCGCTTACGCCGCTGAGCCATCTCACTGGCCCCATGAATGTATTTTTAAATCTCCATGTGTTTGCATAATTTGTTTTCTTTTGCCATTGATTTCTAGTTTCATTGCACTATGATCTGATGATACAAAGGATACTTTTGATTCTTTTGTATTTATGTATGTGTGCTTTATTGGGCTAATATGTGGTCTATTTTAAAGAAAACTACATGTGCTGAGAAGAACATATTATGTTGCTGTTGGGTAGAACACATGTAGGTATCTATTAAGTTCATTCGTTCAAAGGTTTGGTTAAACTCTGATATTTCTTTGTTGATTATTGAGGTCCCTCTCTATAATTGTGTTGGTGCTTTTTATCTGATCTTTAACGTCTAGTAGTGTTTGTTTCATGAAGTTGAGTGCGCTGGTGTTCATCGCATATGTATTTATAATTGTTACTTCTTCTTGTTGAATCATTCCCTTCATCGAGATGTAGTGACTTCTTTGTCTTTTCTGATCAGTTTTGGCTTGAAGTCCACTTTGTTTGAAAATAAGATAGCTGCTTCTGATTGTCTCTGGGTTCCCATTGTATTGAATATTGGTTTCTATCTGTTGATTTTTAGTTTATAAACTTCTTTGTGGATTAGATGTGTTTCTTGTATACAGCATACCATTAGGTTTTGCTTTTTGATTTAATTTGCCAATGTGTGTCTTTTTGTTGGGAGTTGAGTTCGTTCACATTGAGGCTTCACACTGGAAGATACTGAGCTACTCCTGCCATTGCATTGTTTCCTTCTGCTGGTTTCTTTCTTCCTCCTTCTGCTTAACCCTGTACCCTACGTAATATGTTCATCCCACTAGGCTTTTTCTGACTTTTTCTCTGTCTTCATTACCTCTTTCTAGGCTATCTTTGAGGACTTTTTAGAGTGCTGGTTTGGTGGTCATGAGCTTCTCTCTTTCTTTCTTTTTTTTTTAGGCAGGGTCTCACTGTGTAGCCCAGGCTGTCCTTGAACTCGCAGTGATCCTCCTGCCTCAGCCTCAGTGCTGGGATTACACTCATGCACCACCACGCCCAGCTTGGTCATGAGTTTCTTACAGTGCCCTTTGTCACTGAAAGACCTTATTTTTCTTTAACTTCGCAGAATATATTAATCTGAGTTGGAAGTTGTTTTATTTAGAGCTTGAAAGACTTTACTTCAAGCTCTCCTGGCCTTTAAATATTTGTGTTGAGAAGTCTGCTGTGATTTTAATGGGTTACTTTTATAAGTGATTTGTTGCTTTTCTCTAACAGCTTTTAAGATTCTGTTTTTATGTTGGACTTCCAGGATTTTGACAATGATGGTTGTGGAGAATTTTTTTTTCTGATCATAGCTATTTGAGGTTCCATTTTCCTTGCATATGTGTATGTTAAATTCTTTCCCCATACTTGGAAAGTTCTTAGCTATTATTTCTGTAAATAGGTTTTTTTTTTTAATGCGATTCATGCTGTCCTCTGACTTTTTGCAAATTCCAGTTAACCTTAGATTAGTCTCTTTGCATCAGCTGGCAGCTGTTGGACACTCTGTCCTTGTTCTCTTGTTGTTACGGTATCTCTGAGTAATCGGTTACCTGCATCAGCCCTTGTTCTGATACCGGTCATTTCTGTTGCCCATGCTTTTGATAGCATCTTTTTACCTCAAGAATTTCTGTTTGCTACTTTTTCATGGATTCCATTAACTTGCTGTTATTTTGTATCATTTTGTTTAGTTCTGCTAGCTTTTTATATTGTCTTTTGATAATTTTGTTTAAATCTAATATCTGTTAATTACATCATCTTTGAGTTTGCTGAGCATCATATTAATCATTTTTTTTGTCTCTTCTTTTATCACTTCAAATAATTCAGCTGTGTGAATTTTGATTTCCTTCCCATCAATGCCCCATGGATCAGCTTTGAGGGAGTTGAAGGGTTTTGGAGGAATTTTGTTATCTTATATTTTCTTGTTTCATATGTGTGTGTGTGTGTGTGTGTGTGTGTGTGTGTGTGCTGAAGACTAAGGGTAGATTATAGTGGAAAGACTTTGTTTTTTTTTTTTTTTTTTGTGGGTACCGGGGGGGTCGACCTCAGGACCTCGCGCGCCAGCAGGCGCCCGTGCCACTGAGCGATATCACCAGCCCTTTTTTTCGTATGTGGGTTCCGGGAGTCGAACTCGGGCCCTCGCACTTGCCGGGCAGGCGCTTAAGCCGCTGAGCCATCTCACCGGCCCAAGAATTTGTTGCTAGTATAGATCTTTTCAGCTGGTGTCTGCTTTCCATTGATGGACTCTGGTTTTAACTAAGTATAGCCCTTTGCTTTTCTTACAGGATCTGACCTCTATTATTTTGGGAAGGAGATAGTACAATGTAATTGGCCAAACATCCAGTTTCCAGGAATGATCTGAAATATTTTTGATGACACAAAGACAAGCCAAATACAATAATACTTCAGTTCATGAATGCTTCTTTCTGTTCATGAATAATTTGGTTTGCAAATAGAAGCGTTTGTCAAAATTTTGCTTCCATTAATAAACTCTGCATTGGGTGATGAACATGACCACAGCCATCTTCCCTGCATGAACATGACTGTGGCCATCTTCCCTAGAATCAGGGAACATATTGAGTTCCTGAATTGAGGTACTACCTTATTGACATAGAATGAAAACCAATTAATAGCAACAAGTAGGCTACCCTGGCAATAGCAACAAAATCAGCAATAATAATAGAGTCAAAAGCAAACTGGATATTGATAAGCCGTAAGAACCAATAAAAATAACAGAAAAAGAGATCCACAATAAAAATATAGACACAAAAACTAGCAAATATTGACAAATAATACATTTATACTGAATATAATGTCTATACCTCCAGTAACAATAATAGCATACGTCAACTAAATAGCTAAAGATAATAAACTTAATAGTATACTAATAAAAGTTGAGGGGGTGGCAATGGGAAAATGAAAGAAGTAAAATTTGAAAAATAAAAAACGATGATGTTATGGCTTGTATCTAGATGTCCTTCAAAAGCCTCATGTGGTTATATGTGGGGCTTTTTGGTGGTGGCTGCATCTAGAGTGTGTGGTACTGGGATTTTGGCTGTGATGCTGGGATTGATTCATGGTGCAGTGCTAGGATTAAGTCTGCCTCACCCTGAGTGTGAGTATAGAATATAAGGGACAGAAAGAGGGCTGCTGCTGTTGCTTGCTGCTTGCTGCCTTCTGCCTGCCGTGCTTTGCCATGGACTGTTTCTCCTCTGTGATGTCCCTCTCCATGCTACCCTGCCTTGCAGCCAGCTGACCATGGACTGAAACCTCTACAACCTGTGAGACAAAATAAACCTTTCCTCCTTTAACTTTGGATGTTGGGTATTTTGTCTCAGCAATGAGGAAAGTGACTAAGACAGTTGAGAAGGGGATTGAAGTGAAATAAAGGATCTTACTAAGGGGTAAAAGAAAATTAATATAATAGGTAAGAGTAATAGGAAAAAACAAATAAGAAGAGGAGAAAAGAAAAAAAACCAGTGAGCCAAAGGAAGAAAAAAGAAAGAAAGAAAGAAAAAAGAAGAAGGCCCCCAAACTCCTAAAATCCAATGAAGAAAAAGAAGTCTAAAAATTTCTCTGTATTTTTGAGTGAGCATTTCTTTCCAGGGTCCGCAGTACTGAGATCCCCCAGACATGGGGGAGGGGTAGTGAGGTAGTGAGTCAGTACTAAGTCCCACTTGGTCTCCACGCTCATGTTTTTGCTTTTGGCTGCTGAGTCCTGCTCTGCCTTTCTTGCTGGACGTGATCGGTCTGCCTTACGGCTGTATTCTCTGCAGCCACTCCCAGTTTCTGTGCGCCTCTGTGTGCCCCGAGTCACTGCTTTCTCTGCCTAGCTTTATGGCCTGCACGTTTTTGAGGTGTCCCCCTCCTCCAGAGACCCCTCTGTCCACACGTCTCAGGGGGTGGCAGCCGCACAAGCCAAGGTGCATCCCTGAGCATGACAGCGGATGGAAAAAGCGATCAGACTCCTGCGCTCTGTGCTGCACATAGGCGGTAGGGCGGTAGGTAAGGGGTTAGCAGTCCACTGGACTTAATGCCGACGCTTTCAGACCCAGCCCCTCCAAAAGCCAAGGCTGGGCGAGCTGTCCTCTCACCACCAAAGGCTGGACCCCTGTGACCTTCCTAGCCTGGGCTTGACTTTCTCAGGGGGTGTATGCGTAGCTCATACCCTCTCCACAACTATCTCTTGTGGACATCGCCCACCTAGTCACTTGTGGTAGGGTGACCCTGGTCACCCTCAAACAGTTGTTTTGTACTCAGTCTTAAACAATTAACCTCTTCCCAAAATGGCTCCTGATTAAGCACTCTCAAATACGGCCGGTGCTACACTGGATTTCTTCTCTGATTCTAACTTGTCGTTAGGAAGGAATTACTTTCTAAGTAGAACCTCATGCTGTTTTTGCAGTTTATAATAACCATGGACTTTGCCTGGGGCTAGCACTGCTGCCAATCGTCTCTGGGTTTACCCTGAGTTAGAGAAGACGGGTTTCCTTCCCTGGGAGCCGAGGTTAGTGCTTCTCTGCGTTATCTTCAGTTTCTCTGTAGTTTCTAGTTTTCTTGTTGGCTCTTTCTTGATTCCCAAAGATCTATTTCAACATTCTTCAGTAAGTTGTTGTTTTCCAGGTGTCTTGATGCCAGGTCTTGGAGAGGCTGTTTTTTGTTGCCAGTCCTTACTCTGGCATTTAAAAAATCTCTATTTTAAAAAAAGAATTAATGTTTTTGTTGCACTTTTCAAATTAATACATATTTATAACAGAAAATTTGGAAAAGAGAATCACAATGAGAAAACCAGTCATCACCAGTAACCCAGTGAAACCAATGACAGGTTTGTGTGCGTACTTTGTGATGTTGGGACCGGCCTAATTATCATCAGTAGTCATTAGGTAGCCCTTGAATTTGTTGACATGACTGAGGGAGTAGAGCTTAGAACAAGGTATTCTAAAGGCAACCTGTTATTCTATGGTGGAACATTTTTCACAAGATGGATTCTAGGATTTTAGTGATGGTTGTCATGGTTTGGTACACCTTATGTATTTTTTTAAATGATAAAATGGGAATTCCCATATCTCATAATTGTGAGTACATTGAAAAGAAGGACTTTATTTTACTCTCAGACCTTCCACAACCCTTGGCACGTGAATATTTGTTGAACTGAACTGAGGTACACTTCCTATTATCCAAAACACTTCCGAGTCTTTAGGTTGGAAATTTTGCAAAGGACTGCTCTTAGTTGAACCAATCCATGGATTATTTATCTCTTGCTGCATAACAAAACTACTCCAAAATTTAAAGGCTTAAAGCAATAAATATCTTACATTCCTATGGGCAGGAATCTAGGAGCAGTTTAGCTGGGTAGCTCTGGCTGAGGGCCCTTCATGAGGTTACAGTCAAGCTATTGGCCAGAACTCCAGGGTTTTGAGGATTTAACTGAAACCTCTGAGCTCACCTCTGTGGGCCATTGGCTGAGGGTTCAGCTCTTTATCTCATAGACCTTTCCATAGGCCTGCTGCCATCGGGGTTTCCTCCGAAGCAAGGAGAGAAAGAGAGAAGGAGGAAAGAAGGGAGGGAGGGAAAGAGGGACAGAGACACAGAGAGAGATGAGAGAGACAGTGAGACAGAGAGAGAGAGAGAGAGAGAGAGAGAGAGCAGCCACATGTCAGTGTTTTTCTGATTTAGTCTTGGAAGGCATATCTCATTACTTCTGCTGTATTCTATTTTATAGAAGCAAATCATCAAGTCTAACCCGCATTTAAAATGGGAGAATTAAGTTCCACTTTTGAATTTATGTACATATCTTTAAAACCATCACAATACAGTATAGCTATATTGCTGACTTGTGGAGAATCTTTCATTTGTGGTTCTTTAAACTGTTCATTATTATGTGAGTAATGTATAAATACATTCTCCTCTTAAACAACCAACACATTACCTATGAGCAGACTGCCTTTTGATCCATCCCAGTGTGATTTTTGTGATTCAGAAGCTTTGAGCACACCGGCGCTACATACTGTTGTATATTTTTCTGACATTTCACTATGGATTCATATTCAGAAAGTATGCCATGCTTTGTGTATATGTGTGTATTTATACACAGTGCCATATTGCATGTGTTTTTTTGTGTGTCTTCTTTTCACTCAACATATTTGGTCATGTATGACATGATGTTTTGGTCAATGCCAGACCTGATATATGATGTGACCCCACACAATCATTTTGCCTCGTGACATTGCAGCCTTCCTAGTTTGTGTAAGCGCCCTCTATGATGTTTGTACAATGGTGAGATCAACTAAAGATTCACTTCTCAGTATGTATTACTGTTAACAGTCACTAAACAAGTGATACATGATGATAATCTGAATTTATCTTTTTAATTGAAACTAGTCCAAAGTATTCCATGGTATAGATGGATCAAAATCTATTTTTCTAAGTCAACATTCCTTAATATGAGGCACCCAGGATGTTTCTAGTTCTTGTATAAGAAATGGCCTGGCGGAGATACTAAAAAGTACAGTTGCTGAGTCCAAATTCATTAACATAGCATATGCACATAAGGAGGAACGAAAGGGAAAACCCAGCTTTATTCATCTTTTTATGTTTCAGAAGACATCACCATTCCTGCCGTCTTTCCTCAGGTTCTCCTGGCCAGATTGTTAGAAGTGTCTGAGACTTCCACGAAACAGGAATGGATAAAAGAGTTAATACCGATCATTGGGAATAGAAGGTGGGTGATGATGAACTCGACTCTTTGGCCACCCCCGTACCTCTGGTCCTCACTGCCCAGTGCTCACACCTTCACATAATCCTAACCCTTCACAATCTGTGACTTGCTCTAATTATCAGGGTGTGGCAATGGCCTCGGGATGTCGTTCTGTGTTATGTGAGTTAAATAAGACTCTGCCTTGCTAGAAGCTTGCTTTAGTATTTCTTTCCTCGCTGGTTTTGAAGACACAAGCTGCCTTAGATCCTAGATAAAAGGAATCAAACACTGCCCCAAACCACACGCTCAGGGAGGTGGGCACTTTCTCAGCGAGCCTCTCTGAGAGTCCAGTGCTGGTGGCACACTGGCTGCGCCCTGTAAGACGTAGCAGAAGTTCTCCTGAACCACAGGAACTGCTAGGCAATACAGTACTCAGTTTGCAGTAGTTTTTAAATGCAGGATAGATAATTAATACACAGAGTTATCCTGAGAGTCACTCTGTTTTTTAGTCTATCAGTAAACACCTTTTCATTGTTGAGCTTTCCTGTATCACACATTTTATTTAAATGATTGATAATTGTATTAATCAGCTACTTTTGCTTAAAAATACTCCCAAACCTTGGGAATATACCACAATTAGTTTTTGCTTCTGCCCCGATAGCCAACCAGGATGGACCAGTTGAAGCTGGGCTCCACTGTGCTTGGCTGAAGCTCCATGCTGGGTGAGGTCTGCTCTGGGAGTCTTTCATCCTCCTCGAACAAGCAGAAAACTGAGGCATATTCTTCTCACGGTGTGGGCGGTGCCAGGCCCAATTATGAGAACACATCTCAAGCTTTGCTTGAGCCAGCACTGTTAACATCCCATTGGCCAGAGCAGTCACGTGGCCATGCCCAAACTCAAGGGGCAGGAAAGCAGTCCCCTTCCACCCAAGCCCATAGCATGGAGTGTGGTGGGGTGGAGAGGACAGGGAGCAAAGTCTCAGATTCCTAGTGCACAAAGCCCGGACTGAGTCCAAACAGGTAGGTTTTAGTCTTGCCCTCCAACAAAAATGTTAAGTCTAGCATGAGTAAAGACAAAGAAAGGAGACTAAGAAAAGCCTTTAATGCTGGTGCGGAAGGGCTGCAAGAGAGTGCAAGAGACCCTCAGAGGAGGAGGCTGCGGGACAAAGAATTTATTGGGCTTGGCTGGGGGCAGAGTTTGGAGAGGCAGGCAAGGTGACCTTATGGAAGGGGATTGGTGGATATTTGGTGCACGCAAGAAGTGGAGAAAGGAAGGTTACCTTGAGCTGGGAAGAAGAAGGAGGAATTGTTGTCTTGGGCTTGTCACCATGTTGGAACGCCACCATGATGGCCAACCAGCTTTCATATGGGCATGAACCCATCAAAAAACGTTTAGCAAATTAATTTCTCTAGGTCTTCGTTTCCGCAGCTGTAATTTGGGAGGTTGTGCTACATCACATATAACCCTGAAAATAATTATTGAGCAACTTCTATGAGCATGGACCTGCTTGCTGTGGTGAGAAACAGAAATGAGTATGAGCTTCTTATGGGACAAAGGATTTGTGGAAATAAACAAAAACCATCTCAATGAGAAGAAACAGAAGCCATTCATTCAGAGGCCCTGTAGCCAGTGAGCTGGCCACTGTTTGTGTTTGGCAGAGTCAAAGCCAGGTAAGGGATTGGGCGGGGTTTATAATACGAAGAGAAAGCTGCAGGGTTAGGAGGGAGCTGGAGGGAGCCCAGCCAGAGGCAGGCAAGCTTCCCTGATTGGTTTGGGGAACATGTGTGATTTTTCTCCGTTTGATTCCTAATTGGAAGTAGAAGTAAAAACTAGGGAAGTTGGCACTTACTGACCTAGTCCTAACCACTCTGGACTGATGGATACAGAGGTTGTGGGTATAGTACCACAAACGGTCTAGTCATTGTCCATTTCGTGTATTTAGTCTCCCAATTTTTTTTATGGGGGAGGTTTTGAGACAGGGTCTTGCTATGTCATTCAGGCTAGCTTCAAACTCACAGAGATCCTTCTGCCTCAGCCTCCTGAGGTCTGGGGCTCTGAACATGCACCACCATTCTTGGCTTAGTCGCTCAAATTTAAGATGGTGTATTTATGCTTTCTGGCTGCCATAACAAATCACCAGAGACTTCGGGGGCTTAAAACACATTTCTTCTTTCACAGCTCTGGAGGTAGAAGTCCAGGGTCAGGTTCACTGGGTTAAAATCACAGTGTCTACAGGGCCAGCTCCTTCTGTTCCTGGACTTTCCCAGTCATACTGTCCCTGAGGTTAAGGCTTCATTACTCCATGGTCGCATTGCCTACCACCCTCCTATTCCTCTAACAGGGTTCCTCCCCCGCCTTTGTCTTACATGCACACTTACGATTGCACTGGGGGCCTCTTTTGGTCTCCTTGGCCTGCTATAGCAGCACGCCGTGGGCTGAGTGCTTAAACAACGGACTGTGATTCTGAAGGAATCAGGACCCGAGATTGAGGCGCTGGCATAGTCAGGCTTTTAGTGAGGGTCCTCCCGAACTTTGCAGCTAGTTGCCTTTGTGTCCTCCCATGGCCAAGAGAGGGGAGAGAGACAGAGAGAAAAAGAGAGGGAAATGGATTGCTTCCTTTCCTTAGAAGAGCTCTAATCCAATCACAGGGCCCCACCCTCATGACCTCAACAGAACCTAACTACCCGAAAAGCTCTACTACAAATACCATAACCTTGGTGGCCAGGGGTTTAAGATTTGAATTTGGGGGGGACACGAACACTCAGCCCACAGAAAGGGCCATCGGACTACCCAGTGTAATCTCTTCACCTTGATGTGTTTAACTTCATCACATCTGCATAAACATTACCATATAAAGTGACACACGTTACAGGGATCAAAACATGGTCCTGCCCTTGAGAGCCATCGTCAGCCCACTACAGTGCCCTCAACTCCAGTGCAGTTTGCAAATGTGGTTCCTGGACTAGGGTTTGTGTCCTGTGGAACCTTGTAAGGAAAGCAAATTCTTGAAGCCTAAAACCTGCTCAGTCAGCAGTCCTGTGGGACCTAGGACAGGATTTAACAAGCCCACCAGGTGTTCCCTTGCACACTGCTGTTCAGTAATGTTGTTCTAATGTTTTTTTGCTCCCTGAGGTTCGGGGATGAGTCCATAGCCTCAGGCATGCTAGGCAAGAGCTCAACCACTGAGCCCTAGCCCCAGCAAGTTTTCCTTTCCTTAGCACCGTGGTGCTCAGTCTGAAGAATCCTTTTAAGAACATTTTCGTTCTGAGTTCATTCAGAGATTTCCAGATATTTCTCAACTCAGTCTCAGCTTCCCTGCCATTTCTGATGGACGGATAAATGCCTGGAATGTTTTGTTTAGAAGAAACTGGACCGTGATGGATGAGGGAAGACTCTTACAGCAAGGGGGCGGTGGTACCGACCTTAGCCTCTCGCTCTTGGGGATAATTTGTGATGAAAAAATCCACACATTTCACTCTCTTTATGACTGTGTTGTGAAGAGAGATCTTTAAATTGTCCTTGGTTTGTGCTAGTTCATATTGTGTTTGGAACCTTTGTAATTTTAGGAGAGATCTTATTTCATATTAACCACAAAAATCTGCATGAGTAAAACAAAGCAACATGAAACAATAACAGAAAGAATCTTTTTTTCTATTTTCTTTTTAAGCCAGAGCTGCAAGTGGCCGAGCTGATGGGAGCCTTCTTATTTGGCAACCAGACCTGCAGGGCCTGGGCTTGAATTTTCCCTCCCTGGAGGCGCCCCGACCCCATCCACATCCACCGGGGACTCTGTGGTTGCTTTTCATAAGCTGCCATAATTTTCAAAGCCCAGAGGGCTCATAATCAGATTTGGGAAAGCTGCTCTATTTGTAAGCATCTGAGTTTGCCTTTCAGGAGGTTTTTCCCCCCAAAGGGAGCGATGACTGACAGCAAAGACATCCTTTTTTTTCCCACTTGGGGATAATCCTTTGTTTAGCAGGTCTTTATTGTTGCGGAGGAAGTTTACTTAGCTGCTGATCCCCCTGGACGGATTCGGCAAAGCCCAGCAGCGCGCACCGACCCGCACCTCCACGCAGGGGGAGCCGCCTTTGGGCGCAGCAGGGCGCTGAGCAGAACGGCGCACATTTGTTTTTAGGCGGATTTTTTCCTGCCGGGTTTTGGATTTTGCCCTTCTTCTTCCAACCCAGGTTCACACAGATGGGGATGGGGACTGTCTTCAGCCAGGGGTACAGCAAGGGGCTCGATCTGCAGGGCTACTGCAGGCGGGAGAGGGACGCACTGTCCCTCACACGGGCTCCCAGTGGGCTCCTCTCCCAGGCCCCAGCCTGCAGGGCGCCCTTGCTGAGCCTTGGAGGACAGCTCTGCTTGCAGGGCAGGCGGGTCGAGACCTCTGGGTCCTGGTGCTTCACTGTCACCTTAGTGCTTGCTCCTGATGGTTCCTTCCTCAGATTTCAGGGTCAGGCTCTTCGACTGCTGTTAGGTAGCATGCTTTCACAAGAGAGAAGATTCTAGCGACCTACCGTTGATAGTTTATAAGAAAACAGCATCACTCGTACCCGCGATGGTCAGCTCGCTGTACCGGTGGCTTTGGTGTCCGGCCGGGAGGCGGCATCGCCGGAGCAAATCTGCGGGCTCAGGGTGCGCGCAGGGTCAGCGCCTCCCAGCCCCGCGTCTGGTGCGCAGCGTGACGGGCCACGGTTTAATACCAGGGCCCTAGGACTTGGCGACTTGCCCACAGTCACGTGGATTTCATTTTTCCCGTCATGGTCAGCAGCTTACCCTAAGCTTACCCCAGCCTTCTGTTCAGCCAAAGGGTCACGCCTCTAAGAGGAGACCGTTTACGGCTAGCAGCTCAGTGTGTGCAGCGAAAGAAAACCATTTCGGCCTGATGCTTATGGTTAACCAGGCCATCTGGGGTTTGAATCCTGGGCCTTCGCTTTTATGAAATACCAAGCTGCGAACAGCTGAGCTGACTGACTGGCCAAGGGTCACATACTTGAAAAAGGAAAAGAAACTATCTTCACCCCCAGCAAGCGAGGGTTTCATCCGTCAAACCCCACTTCTCACTTCACTGCTCAAGAACCCAAATCCGTGACACCTTTCCCCCTCGGCAGCACGGCTTCTCCAATCTCCTTTCTCGGATCTTTTTAAGCATGTGGTTCTGCCCCAGGACTTCTGAGGTGCCACGTGTTCTGGTTTCTTTGCGTCTGTCCCGGTGCCTGTTTTTGGACAATGTCTTAATGAATGACTTTTTAAGTTTTGTCTAGGTTTTTAGCTTTTCAGAGACTCAGCCCACAAATAAAATATGGGATTAGCTTTTGTTTTAAATGTATTTTAAGACTTGAAGACTGTTCAACTTTGAGGGGAAAGATTCACTCTATCCGAGCCACTCAAGTAAGTGTGGCCAAGCAATGATTGAAGATCATTGCTGGATGTTAATGTGTGTTCTGGTCTTTTCTGGCTTGAAACCCAAGCAGCTCTCCAAGGGGGTATGACTCAGGTTCCCCGGGGAAAGTATTTTGGTTGTCCCGGTGCCCCAGACTCACCTTGCAGGTGTGCATAAGATCTCGGGCGGAGGGCTGAGCCTCTGGGACCACGCTCTCCACAGATTGTAATTCTAGATGAGCAAGTGCTGTTGCGTACTCCATTATGTCATCGTCCACGTCTTTCTGACTACCGGAAGGAAATCAAGGAGAACGGGTAGTAATTTCCTGCACAGGGGATGGTGCTGGACTTGGGATACAGTCAGCAGATGTGGGGACATCTGTAGCTATCCAGCTGTGCTTTCCTGGATCGGTCTTTATAAACGTGATGAATTCCACTTCCAGCTGGTTTGCCTGAATTGATGGAATGCAGCTTGATCGGAGGAATAATCTATCTGAAGCAACTAATTACTTCTGCGAATTCTGTAGTCAGAATTTTTTCTCTTGAGGGAATATTTACAGAACATCAATTTACAATGCATCCCAACTAATGATTATTTTTTGATCAGTTTTTTAAGTTTAATGGAAAAAATTAAACATTCTTGAAATTCTTGCTTACATTTAAGTGGCAAAGCTTAGTCTCCTTGTCTTGAGGTGTCCTGAGATGAACATAATTATTTCTTACACAGATTGTCCATGAAAAGCAGGATGCGATTTACAGTCACCGTCACCGTCACCAGGAACCTAAGCATGAAGGCAGGGGCAACCAGCAAATCAGTGCATTGTGTTTAGCTTAAAGTTTTCTGTTAGGTCTGGTGCGAGTAAAGACAAAGAAAAGGTTGAGAGAAGCCTTTAATGAGGGGCGCGGGAAGGCAGCAGTAGAGTGCATAGGACCCTCAGAGGGGCTGGCTGAGAAACAAAGTATTTATGGGACTTGTTTAAAGGCAGAACGTAGAGGGGCGGACAAAGTGACATTACAGAGAGGGATTGGCGGATGTTCTGCATGCAAGGTGAGGGAGGTATTTCCTGCTGGAGCAAGAAGAAGAAGGTGATAAGTTCTCCTCCATGTTGGACCATTGCCATGATGACTAAGCAGCCTCCGTATGGGCTAGAACCCATCATTCCCATCTTTTTGTTGGTGTAGGGTGACGTTTCTCTTAGACTACTTCCTGCTGAATGGGGGCATCGTGATAGGGGGTTGGGTTGGGAGGACGGGTCGAGCCCATATGGAAGCTGGTGCCAGGTGTGTCGGTAAGGAGGAGGAGGAGTTCTTGGGTGGTGAAGGCTCTTATCCTGGATTGGAGAGATCTTGAAAAAAAAGTTTAAAAAGGCAGGGGGCTATAAGAAGCAACATTGTAATGATTATAGGGTCCATGAGAGGGAGAAGAAAAGGGGCCCATGATCCAAGGGTATTATCCCACCATGACAAGGCGAAGAGGTTTGTCCATAGCCCCACTGTTGGCATTTTTTGTTGAGGTAGTTGCGAAGATTTTTTACCTTGTTTATAACTATTTCAGACTCGTTTACAAAGTAGCAACATTCCTCTCCTAGCGTAGCACAAATTCCTCCCTCTCTGGCTGTGAGGACATCTAGAGCCAGGAGGCTGGGAGGCTGTTTATTTGATTTCGGGGTGAATGAATAGATGTTGTTATGTCCTCTACTTGTTGATGAAGCTCGAGAGATAGTGGGTGATAGAAATGAGCAGCTGTGCTTATTCCCCCCACTCTGAGGCCAGTTCCAGGGACAGAAAAAATGCCTACACCCACAAGAATCGGGACGTGGGCGACTCTTGTCTTTCGGGTGAGTTGCGTTTTGTGAGGTTGGGGTGGAAGAGACCTTTTTATAGTGTCTTGAGAATTAACATTAAAGTTGGAACAAGAAGGACTAAGGTACAGGACCCTGTCCACTGCGGAGGAAGGCCAGGAACTCAGCAGGGCAGCAATGTATGTATGGGTCAAGTTGAAGGACTGAGAGTTTGGTGAGACGGAGATGAGTGGGGATAGGAGATGTGATGACCACTCTGAAGGTGAGGGCTCGGAGTTAGAGGCATCAGGATTGTTGAGTCACCGTTTAACCTGGGTGATGTGGAACCAGGATGTGAGGACGGCGACTTTGATCGCAGTGGGCGTGGTGAGGATGACCAGGTGGGGTCCGGTCCGTTTTGGCTGTAATCCTGTGGGCTTAGAAGATTTGAGATATATTAAGTCTCCAGGGATTACAGGGGTTGCTGGCCATGAGTCATTTATGGGTTGTGGAAGGCACTGGTCTGCATGTTGTCGTAGCAGGTGTCTCAGGAAGGAAAGAACCGGGATATAATCGGCTATAGGTGGGAGGTTTTGTGATATTGGTAAATTGTGGAGTAGAAAAGGTCTGCCAGACATGAGCTCAAAGGGGCTTGAGAAAGTGGGGGCTCGGGGAAGTGCCCGGGGTCAAGTTAAAGCCAAGGGGAGAAGTTCAGGCCCAGGTAAGTGTAGCTCTAGGATGAGTTTTGTGATGTGTGTTTTCAGGAGACCATTTGCCTTTTCCACCTTTCCTGAGGATTGTGGATGGTATGGTATGTGTCAGTGCCAGGTGATGTTGAGACCGGTGGACACCTGTTGAGTGATCTGGGAGATGAAAGCTGGACCACTGTCTGGTTGGATAGTCTTGGGTAGGCCAAATCGGGGAACAATCTCTTGGGTGAGTGTTTTAGAGACAACATCTGCAGTCTCTCGGGCAGTGGGAAAGGCTTCTATCCGTCCTGAGAAGGTGCAGACAAAGGTGAGGAGGTATCTGTAGGTCTTATAACGAGGATGTGTGTGAAATCTATTTGCCAGTCTTCACCTGGGGTGTGTCCACATAGCTGGTGGGTTGGAAAAGAAGGAGGTAAGTGTCCCTGAGGAGAGGTTTTGGCACAGAGCTGGCAGCTGTGGGTGGCCTGGCCAATAATGGCCTTTAAGGAAGGATGGGTGATGACCGGAGTTAAGAGTTTATATAAAGCCCGAGTGCCTACATGAAAGCAGCTGTGTGGATCAGTGATGATGGTTAAAGCCTGTTGATCTGGGAGAAGTTTTGATCCCTGGAAAATCCATCCTTGAGTGTTTAGACTGTAAGTAGGTTTGTGGAGTAGCTGTAGTTGTTTTGGTGAATATTGAGGTGGAGGTAGAGCGTTTGGGATGAGGGGAAGAAGGTGTGAAGGGTAAGGTTGTTGTGCAGCTAGCTTCGCCTGTGTGTCAGTGAAGGTATTGCCTTGAGAAATAGGATCTGATGATGTCTGGTGTCCCTTGCAGCGAATGACTGCTACCTGTTTTGGAAGTTGGGCTGCCTCTAGTAGCTTAAGGATAAGGGGTGCATTGGTGACTGGGGTTCCCTGAGTGTTGATTAAACCTCTTTCTTGCCAAATAGCAGCATGGGAGTGAAGGATGCTGAATGTGTATTTTGAGTCAGTATAGATATTTAAGATTTTTCTCTTTTGCCAGTGTGAGAGCTCGTGTGAGGGCAATGAGCTCTGCTTTTTGTGACGATGTCCCAGGTGGCAATGGGCTTGCCTCTGTTACCTTTGTACCATTTACTATGGCATATCCTGCTCATTTTTGTGTGTCTGTGTTAGTAGAGCTGCCATCTAGGAACCATGTGTTGGAGGCTGTAGAGAGAGGAGTGCTACTGATGTGGGGGAACAGGGTAGGGGTCATCTGAAGACCTCGATGCAGTTGTGGTGAGGAGTCCCATTAGAGATGGGAAGTAAGGTGGCTGGGTTGAGGGCAGTGTTGGTGGAGATAGTGATTGAAGGGTCTTGTATGAGTATCAAGTGAACCTGTTGTAGACAAGAAGAAGTCATTAAGGATGGGAGTGTTTCATGTGAAATGAGCTCATTAAGGCGATGAGGTGAGTAAACCGTGATTGTTTGTCCTAAAGTGAATTTTTTTTGCCTCTTGTGTTAATGTGGCTGCTGCAGCGAGAGCCCGGAGGAGAGGGGCCATCCTCGTGTGGTGTTGTCTAATTGTTTTGAGAGATAGGCGACTGCCTGAAAGGCCCCTTTCGGTGTCTCCTGCAGCATTGTGGTTTTGAGCAGTGGTGTATAAAGCAAAGGGCTGAGCTGGGTTAGGGAGGGTGAGAGCAGGCGCCCTTAAGGGGCCTCCTTTAGTTTATAGAAGGCAGAGTGTACGGGAGTTGTGGGATCAAGGCGCTCTGACAGGGAACCTTTGGACACTCTATGTAGAGGTTGTGCTAAAGTTGCAAAGTTGCGAATCCAAAGGCAGAAGAAGTTAGCTAGACCAAGAAAAGATAAAACCTGTTGTTTTGTGGTTGGCACCTGGAGGTCATGGAGGAGGGCTTTTCTGTCATCCATGATCGAACGAGTGGTGGGGGTAAGGGTAAGTGCCAGATATTTGACCTTTGGTGATGCTATTTGAGCTTTGGTAGGGGACACCCTATAACCACGACCTGAGAGGAAATTGAGGAGAGTGGCTGTGTGTTGTACAGCGAAAGCGTAGGATGGGGAACAGAGAAGGAGGTCATTGACATATTGAAGAAGAGTGCTGGGCTTGAGATCAAGGGTCGCCAGGTCAAAAGCAAGGCCAAAGAAGTGAGGTCTATCTCGAAATCCCTGGGACAATGCTGTCCACGTAAGCTGTGAAGAGTGGAGTGTCTGGGTCCGTCCACGTGAAAGCGAAGAGGTTTTGGCAGCGGGGGTGTAGAGGAATAGTGAAAAATGCATCCTTAAAGTCTAACACGGTAAAGTGAGAAGTGGATGGGGGAACGTGGGAGAGCATAGTGTAAGGGTTTGGCACCACAGGGTGAATGGGTGTTACCGCTTGATGACACTGAGATCTTGGATTAGTCGATAGGAGCCATTGGGTTTGAGTACCGGTAGAATAGGGGTATTGTAGAGGGAATGGGTAGCCTTAAGAAAAACATTGGTTAATAGGCGTTGGATTATAGGTTTAAGTCCCCATTGGTGTTGGGGGATATTGGATATTGGGGAACACAGGGGAAAGCTGAAGGGTCTTTAAGACGAACCAGTACAGGGGTAGCGTGGGTTGCATGAGTGGGGCTGGAGGTGTCCCAGACTGTAGGATCTACAAGTGAGGAAAGAGAGGGAGAGTGAAGCTGGCATTGTGTTGTGACTGAGTTTGAAGGACGAGAGCTGTAGGGAGGGAAAAGGTGAAAGAGAAGTTAAGTTTTTGGAGAAGATCTCTGCCCAAGAGTGGTGTGGGACAGGTTAGGATAACGAGAAAATTATGGGTAAAAAAGAGAGTTTGGAATTGGCAGGGAATGGGTCCCATTTGGAGGGGTGGTGTAGGTTGGCCATCAACTCCCACAACGGAGACCACGGATCGGGTGCAACAGCCTGAAAACTCAGGAAGAACACTGTAAGCGGCCCCCGTGTCGGTAAGAAAAGAGAGCGTCTTACCTGAGATGTCTAGCGAGACTCAGGGCTCTGAATAAGATACCTTGATGGGGGCCATGAGCCCCGAACCCTGTCAACCCTCTTCAGCAGCGAGACTAAGCAGGCTGGCTAGTGATGAATCCGGTGGCGGCGATGAGATCTCCTGTGAGGCTAGGGAGTTAGATGACTTACCCGCTCTCTGGAGGACAGGGCAGTTGCACTCCCAGTGACCCTCAAGATTTCAGGTGGGACAGGGTCCTGGTGGTGGCTGCGGGTTGGGGCAGACTCGTGCCCAGTGTCCTTTCTTGCATTCGAAGCATGGTCCAGGAGGTCCAGCAGGGGCTCTGGAGCTGGCTTCCCCTCTCTTAGGTGTTGGGCCTTTAACAGGCCAAATGGGAGCCCCGAGTGCCACAGCCAGAAGCTGGCATTTAAATTTTGTTTTTTGAAGACTCTCTTGTTTATGTTGTTCCTCTCTATTGTTAAAGACCTGGAAGGCCATATTAAGAAGGTCCCCCAGTGGGGTTTGAGGTCCAAGCTCTGCCTTTTTGAGTTTAGTTCTGATGTCGGGAGCTGATTGATAAAATGAGAGTTAATAATGGTGAGTCCCTCAGGTGATTGGGGATGTACATTGGTTTATCTAATGAGGGTGTCAGTGAGACGGGAGAGAAACTCAGCAGGATTTTCATCTGAGTGTTGGGTCTGTTCATGAAGTTTTTGGTAATTAGTTTGTTTGTGGGCAGTTTTATTTAATCCTGCTTTAATGCCACAATCATCCAGCCCATCCGTTGAATGCCATTATTGCCCTGATAGTCCCATTGAGGATCTGCATTAGGGACGGCTGCTGCCCCAGCACGATGGTTATCATTTAATTGATGTCTATGATCAGCTTCTGCCTGGGCAGCATCCCACAGTTGGACCTTTTGTTGTGGAGACAGAGTGGAGGTGAAGATAACATATAGGTCCTTGTAATGAAGGTCATAAGAGCTAATAACAAATTGTGGTTCTTTTATATAGGTGGATGGGTCTGTAGAGAAGGAACCAAGGTGCTGTGAAATGTGAGAGAGATCAGAGAGAGAGAGAAGGGAACATGGACATGGACTAGGCCTTCAGGCCCAGCAACCTCATGGAGAGGGAGTAGGGATTGAAGGGGAGAAGATGGTGGCATACTATCATCGGGTGAGGACTTGGGGTTATCACATGACTGGTGACCATAGGATGACTATCTATGGTCACATGATAGGGCAGCGCAAGATGGCAGCTGAATATCATGTGACTGGTACCCGTGAGATGGCTGTCCATTGTCACATGATGGGACTTCACAAGATGGCAGCTGCCCACCGTGTGACTGGTGACTACAAGATGGCTGCCTATGGGAGAAACGGGAACGGGTGTGGTATGCTGGAGGAGAGAATGGCGGCGGAGGAGTGGAAAGTAAGGGGGAAGATGGAGCTGAGGGAGTAGGAGAGGGTGGAGAGATGGGAGGAGCTGGGAGATTGGGAGAGGGTGGAGAGATGGGAGGAGGAGAGGTTGGAAGAGGGGGGTATAAGGGGGAAGATGGCGAAAGTAAGGGGGAAGATGGAGCTGAGGGAGTAGGAGGGGGTGGAGAGATGGGAGGAGCCAGGAGATTCGGAAAGGGTGGAGAGATGGGAGGAGGTTTGGTTGGAAGAGGGGGCATAAGGGGGAAGATGGTGCGGAGGGAGCGTGGGAGGATGGAGAAGCAGGAATAAGAGAAGTGGGAGGAGGCGGAGGTGTTTGAGAGAGTTGAGGTTGTGGAGAAGAAGGAACTGGATGAGGCTGTGGGGGATATAGAGGGGAGCAAAGGCAGAGGGAACCTCATCTGTGGGCTCAGAGGGAGGTTCAGGGAGGGGTTTGGCGGTGTGGAGCATGCCAAGAGCACTTGGGACGCCCCACATGCCTGGAGGAGAGTGGGGCGCGCTCTGAGAGCCAAAAAGGCCTGAACACAAGGGATTTCCAGCCATTTGCCATTGCTGTAGCAAAAGTTGTTTAGGTCACAGAGGATCTGAAAATCAAAAGTACCCTCCTTGGGCCAGAGGCTGCCGTTATCGAGTTTATATTGAGGCCATGCTGTCTGGCAGAGAAAAATTAATTTTTTGGGTTTGATGGCCTCCCAGAGATCAAGGGTGCTAAGGTTTTTTAAGAGGCACCCGAGTGGAGTGTGTTTTGGGGCTGGGAAGGAATATTTCCCATTGTGATCGAATTAGAGGTGAGCCAGAGGGCAAAAGCCCAAGCACAGCCCCTAAGAGGATCATCACCCTCCTCGGGGTGTGTAAATGAGAGAAATGCCCCATCAGCCCTTTTGGTCATCACCTCAGGGACAGAGGGTCATCCTGGAGGATGTGAGGTCCCGAAGGACATGAGGGAGTCCTGGCATTGGCCAACGACTTTCGAGAAAAGGAGACGCGATCAGAGACTCCCGAGAGAGACCGGCTCACCTGTGAGAGGCGATGAGGGTCGGTGTTGGATGTGAGCTTCCATCAGCAAAGGCAGGACAAAGGAAGGAAGGAAAGTGGCTTGTTGGTTGGGGGAGCTCAAGCCGGGGAGGCACTGGGAGCAACACGCCCCAACCGATCTGAGTCATGGCACCAAAATGTCAGGTCTAGCAGGAGTAAAGACAAAGAAAAGGTTGAGAGAAGCTAATGCCAGGCACAGGAATGCAGCAGTAGAGTGCATAGGACCCTCAGAGGGGCTGGCTGAGAAACAAAGTATTTATGGGGCTTGTTTAAAGGTGGAGCGTGGAGGAGCGGGCAAAGTGACATTACAAAGAGGGATTGGCGGATGTCTGGTGCGCTCGCGAGGTGAGGTACTTCCTGCTGGAGCAAGAAGAAGAAGAAGGCGGTAAGCCCTCCTCCATGTTGGACCATCGCCATGATGACTAAGCAGCCTCCTTATGGGCTAGAACCCATCATTTTCCTTCCTTTCTTTTTTTTTTTCTTTGAAAGAGCTAACTGCTAGGTTGCTTTACATCAAATGTACTTGTATAAGGAACACAAATAAAAATTATTTTAATTTCAGCACTCAATTTTCTTTCATGTTTGTTAACCAACATGAGCAAATCTGGATTGGAACCCCTTATTTGAAACATTTTGCCTTGCCTCTTGGGACCTAGTAAAACCCAATGGGGATTTGGTTCGGATTCTGTTTTCAGAGCTGGGCGAGGATGTGGGCAATCAGCTTCTGCAGAGCGCTGGTCAGTCGCAGGCTGCTGTGGGCTCATCCTAGCCCTGCTGCCACTCCTCTCTCCCAATAGACAGAGGCTTGTGTTTCAATTAGAACTCAATTCATCTCCAGAAAGTTACCAAAATAAACTCCCTATCGGTGAGCTCAGAGGAAAATACTGCCCAGGTGTCCTGGCAAGGAGAAGTCACGATCTTTAGCCTTTCCTTCCACTTACCCTTCCCAGGATTCTCAAGAAAGACTTCTCTAAATGAAGCTCTGGCCTTTAAGTATCCTTAGGAATTTGAACAGATTGAAACTGCCTGAAGCCATGGGGTTTACACAATGGCTTTGAAAAATGGGCATTTCAAAGACCAGAGGAGAGAGTAAGGGAGGGGACTCCTTCCAAATGGCTCAATAGTTCCTTCCTTAACAATAGACAACAGATAGATATTTTTTGGGTACTAGGTGCACCGATTTGGCTTGGCAGTGCAGAGGCATATGCTACTAATTTGTGTGCGTGTGTGGGTATGTGTGGAGTACTACCCTCTCAGTTAATATATATATATTCCTTTTTTATTGCACTTATTCATAAATTACATACATTTCCTTCTGCACCATCATGTAATGCATATTAAAACGTGTATAGAAATAACAAGTGAAGGATGGTGTGGAGACCAAAAATAAATACAAGTTCTAACCTCTTCTTACCATATGCCACATGTCTTTCTGGGTATGCTCACTGAACTTTGGGTGCACTGTTGTGGAGCACGCATGACATACGTGGCCCCTGTCTAGTTAGTAAAATAAAGCCACCCCTCCCATATTCCAGCTGGAGAAGCAGGCGTTGCACTCTAGGCTGGTGCATGCAGGTCTTCATCTGGCGCCTGAGTTGCACGGAGCGATTACTTCACTTCTTTGGAATTCTGTTTTGTCAAATAAAAACAAAAGGGTTTGAGTTTACTGCATTTACTCAGAGGTTCTTTGCGACTCTAGTAATCTATGTTTTTGGACGGCTACATTTTGTGGCCCCTGGGAAAAATGACAGCAGTTTGGACAGCTGGAGAAGGCGGTGTAGAATTGGAAATGGGTGAGATTCAGAGTCAGACAGGAGGAAGAAGGAGATTTCTGGCGGGGGCGGCAGCAGTCTCCAGGAAAGGGCTTACTCAGGAGTGAAGGCAGCAGGGATGAAGAATAATGAAGCAGAAGGCTGGAGGCTGGTGGGAGGTGTCTCCAAGTAGGTAAAGCATGAAGAATGTGATGGTTAATTTTACATGTCATGTGGTTAGGTCACAGTGCCCAGGTATTTGGTCAGAGTTATTCTGGACGTTTCTGCAAAGGTGCCTTTCAGGTACAATTAACATTTAAATCAGTGGATTTTGGATAAAGCAGGTTACTCACAACAATGAGGGTGACCCTTATCTCACCATTTCAAGATCTTAGTGGACCAGAGAGAGGACACCATAAAGCAAGAAGAGGTTCTGCCAATAGATTCACTTTGGGCTTCAAATTCAACTCTTCTCATAGTCTCTACCCTGTTGCTCAGATTTTAAACTCTCCAAACCTACACAATTGTGAATCAATACCTTAAAATGACACTTTCAATATATACATGCATACACTATGGATCCCAGTGCTCTGGAGAACTTTGACTAATACCCAGGGCCAGATTTAGGAGCCCTCAAAGTGAAGCAGAGAAGTTCAGCTTGATGCTATAAATGAAAGTCACTTTAGGGATAGGACCATTGTACTGTTTAGGAAGATCATACGGTAGTGTTTTATGTAAGATGAACTGAGAGGAAAACTCATCTAGAAATCACATAGGAAGTAGTCTTGAAGGCTGGCACACATATTTATATATTCAGTCAGGCAATCAAACATCCAGTCCTGAATTACAGCTTTGACCTGCTTAACATATGTCAGGGAGACAAGTAAGAGCCAGAGTCACACCCTGAGCTTTTACCGGGCTTTTAGACTGAGCAGGGCTAAGTGAATGTGTGCAGCAGTACTTAGTGAAAAAGTGTGGCACATGTAATTAAAATGAAAAGTTTGCTCATAACCACAAGAATAAGTTGGTGATGTAATTCATAAGAAAGCAGAGAAAGGATGCAATGAAGAGGGATAGCGAAGGGATAGTAACATGGCTTGGAGACAGATTAGGAACCAAGATCAATGCATTGGAGGAGCCAAAAAATGACACCTTTAAGATGTCAAGTCTGGGAGGAAAATGATAACTTCCCCACATTTTGGATTTTGATGATCATATCCTCTGGTGGTTTTTGTTATGTTCTTCTGAACCCTGCATTTCCTATAACCACTAATAAAACTTCCCATAACCACTAATAAAACTGGAAGTTTGATTAAATTCAGGTGCAGTTTTGTGGCTAGAACATACCATAGGTGGAACCTGGCCTCTGTATCGCCCCACCTCAGGGGTCACCACTGCTCGCTGGCCCCCCTTCTTCGTGATGTTAGCATTGGTCAGTGGCGTTAGTGTCGGCAAGCCTGATTCATCCTTTCCACTGTTCTCTATCAGTCTTTCACCCAGCAGTTTTTTCAGCTACTGAGCATCATTAAGGGTTACCAAATGGAGACTACTTCTGTAATTTCTTCTGTATTTACTGGCTACACTTCTCTCATCAACTATGTGATTGTCCTGAAAGAGTTTGAATGAGAAAGGTAGAATGAATGCTTCATCCTTTCCCTTTATTTACTAGTTTTCAGAAAGAATTGGTTCCCTAGCATCCTGCAGATATGACCAATGAATTTTGTTTATTATTTTTAGTATTACAATGAATTTATAAGTTTTAAAAAAAATTGATGTGTATTACCCCATTGCAAACATTATTCTTTTTGGTGCTCAAATGATTTCATCTTTGACCAGTTGGTGCCACTTCAAGTTGGCTCCTGTTTCCTTTGAAACAACCCAGGGGTTTCGATAGCAACCTGGGTACAGAGGTTCTAGGTGCCTGTGTGCATTTCTTGTGTCAGACCTGAAATAAGCCATGTTCCTAAGGAACACTGGTTCCCACTGGTGGGAAAGGACATTTGGAAAGCACAAGGTAGGCAGAGCAAACATATTTTGTAATACTTGATTTCATCATGTGGACAAGTTGGTGAGGTCATGGCACATGCAAAAATTCTCAAAGAAACCCTGGGTATATAATAGCATGCACCAAACAATGGTTGGGATAGGGTATCATGAGATAATATGAAATTTGGCATTTTTTTTTTTTTTTTTTACATATTGGCTGAGGAACCTAATATGGGTGGAAAAGTTAAGACCTATTTTATAATGCAACACGAAAGTATCCTACTAATTTATTTCCACCACTTGTGTGTGAAGGTCCCTATCCATGTCACAAGTTTTTCTCATATGTAGTTGTGATCAACAGCTTTATAAAAGAAAGTCTTATTAAAACTTAGGAGCCCTATACTGCCTCATGTGCTTTTGTAAATTTGAAAATGATAGGCCAAACATTTAACGTGTTAGAAAGAATAATGATGGGTGAGACGTTTTTCTTTTTCATTTAAAAATATTCCTTTATATTTTTATACTTTTTTCTCTAATTAAAAAATCATACAATGATAAAAATTCTAAAAAAATAGAAAAAACTCAAATGCTTGTGGAATGATAGCTGTGGATCCCACCAAAAAGCGTGTAATCTCATGGGAAGAGACTAAGGTGAACCTGTGCTGGTACCATCTTCCTGCAAAGTAAGGCCATCACTCTCGGGCTCTCCCTGCAGCTCTCTGACTGCCCTCGGCCGGGTCCAGAGGAATTTTTATGAAGCCATTTGAGAATGTGATGCGTTCTTCACCCTTTCAGATGTCCTTTTGGCAATGGTTTCCTATTCTTAGAGACCCCAGCATAACTGCCAGGGATCTTAGTCCCCACTGAGAAAGATGGGCTCACAGTAAAAAAAAAAAAAAAAAAAAAAAAAAAAAGTCCTGGGAAGCTTAGATCAGCATCTCAGGCTCCCAACCAAGAAGCAGGACCACCGGGATGCAGGAGGGGATGTGGCCTTATGCCACAGTGGTGCTTGTCGGAAGGTCTTTCTCCTGGCATTCTGGCGGTGGAGCAGCCACACAGGAAGGCAGGTGCAAGCAGGGGACAGCGGGGACAAACCAGGAGCAGGAGCAGGTGCTGCATCCAGTCACGGCCGAGAAGCTGGTCAGGCACGCACTGTGGACACAGTGCCTCGGTGACCAGGGGAGCAGAGTGTGCAGCTGGCCCAGGCTGGAGACCCAGAGGGCAGCTGGGGAGGGGCAGCTGGGACCCAGCTGCCACCTGTGTCCACAGGACCTGTCACGTATGGAACAGTGGCACCGACTGGCCTTTTGAGTGTAATGATATCATAGCTGTTGCTTCATTCCTAGCTTGCAGGTTGCCCACGAAAATGTCTTGCTTCTGCGCAGTCTTTTTCTTAATCGCGGGGGTACAGCTCCATCACTGTCTGCAGAGCGCACTAACAAAGCTTACTCCTTACTTCTTTCTCCTCTCTTTTTCAAGATTATACTTTGTTTTTATTTTGCATTTTAAATTTTTTCTCACTTTTTTGTTAGTGTGTATTGGTCATACAGATCAGTGGGTTTCATCTTGGAAGATTTCTTCATGGACATAGCACACTTTAATCATTTCCCCCACCTTCCCTTGCCCTCCCCTTCCCCGTGTTTCACACTTTTTGGGGGGTTCAATATGCATAATAAATCTTATTACCAGCTCTCACAGCCCTGTATCCCTCTCTTCCTCCTTTCCTCTTGTCTAATTGTCTCTTTTCTACTTTGTGTCCTTTTTAGGTTTCACGTATGGGGAGAGCATGTGATGTTTGTCTTTGCGAGTCTGGCTTATTTTGCTCAACATAGTGATCTCCAGAGCTGTTCATCCTTTGCAGTAACAAAATTTTGTTCCTTTTTCCTTTATTGCTGTTACTGTATGGGTGAGATGTTACCGCTGTGTCACTGTGTCCGGCCTGAGTTCACAGTGCTGTCGCAGCCCTCCTTTCTTTGCTTTTCACCACACCAGAGCTGCATAATGAGACCTTTCCTGAAGAGTCACTGTTTTGTTATGAGTAGGGGAGACCTGAAGGAGTAAATTATAGTTTTAGTGAAAACACATTTCCTCACTGGGGGAAGATGTGTGGTTACAACACTCTCTAGAATGAAGAAAAACAACCAAACAGAAAACGCCTGTCCCTAAACACTGGATAGAGTGTATTGCTGATACCAAAAGATACACAAGACACTCACCACCTCGTCCAGTCCGTGCTGGATTTTAAACATTCTTTCCGGTTTTGTAGTTAGGCACAGCATCAACAATGAAAGAAATCTAATCAGGAACTTAGGATGCTCTTTATTTACATCTTAGTGCCGGCCTTTGCAGAGGGAGTCTGACCACGCTGGAAGGCGACCTCCGTTCACAGGGCTGCTTCGGACTCCTAGTCTCCTCCCGTGAGTAATTTCCACACTCGGGAAGCAGCCTTCTGTTCTGCCCGCACTTGCTCCATGATCACGCTCGTAACTCTGGGCCCCCCGCCACATCTTGAAATTATAGGGCTGGACATAGGTGACTCCTAATGCCTCTAATGGCTTTAACGGTGTGTGTGACTATGACAGATTGAATGGCCACTTTCCTGGAACCATCAGGTTTCTCTCTCCGTGCTGCCAGAGGACAAATTTATGGCCCCATGTGGCCCATAATTAGTACCATGCTTATTTCTGTCTCCTCTGGATACGTACCTTTACTTTCCCTTTATTATTTCTCTTATGTGGCTCAGCTTCATGCTCTTTCATTGTGCTGTTTTTAAATTAAGTTTATTGCTACATTTTAGACATACATAATGATCACATTCATTATAGGGAATTTGTACCTGAACATGATGTAACTTGATTCCTCTTATTTTCCCCATTGCCCTCCCCTCCATTCAACCCCTCTTCTCATTTACAAACCTTTGTTTCCACTTTATCCTTCTTTTCTCATGTTTTTCTTTTCATTCCTTCCTTTCCCCCTCCTCGCTCCCTAGCTCCCGTTTCCTTTTCAACAACTGCTTCCTATTTCACGATTTCTATTACATATTTTGGTCCTTATTTACGTTTTCAGTTTCTCACAACAGAGAGACAATGCAATACTCACGCATGTGTGTCTGACTTATTTCACTTGAGAGCATGGTCTCAAGGTCCATCCATTTAGGTATAAATGTCTCAGGTTTATCCTTCTTTATGACTGAGTAGTACTCACATCACATCTTTTTTATCCATTCATCAGTTGATGGGTATTTAGGTTGTTTCCAAGATTTAGCTATTACAAACTGTGCTGCTATAAACATGGGTGTGCATATATTGCTGTGGTATGATGCTTTTAATTCTTTTGGGAAGATACCCAGGAGGGGAATGGCTAGGTCAAAAAAACTAATCCTAGTTTTTTGAGGAATCTCCACACTGATTTCCACAGTGGTTGTACCGGTCTACACTCCTACCAACAGTGAGGAAGTGTTCCTTTTTCCCCACAGCACCTCCAGCATTTATTGTTGGTTGATTTCTTGATACCAGCCATTCTTCCTGGGGTGAAAGGGAATCTCAGTGTTGCTTTAATTTGCATCTCACAAATGACCAGGGATGTTGAACATTTTTTCATATATTTATTTGCTGTTTGTACTTCTTCATCTGAGAAGTATCTATTCATCTAAGGTGTGCATTTTTGGATTGGGTCTTTAAATTGGGGGGGGGTCTGATTTTTTTGAGTTCTTTATATATTCTAGATATTAGTCCTTCCTCTGAGGAACAACTGGGTAAAATTTTTTCCCACTCTGTGTGTTGTCTCTTCATTTTGTCAGTGGTTTCTTTTTCTGTTCAAAAGCATTTCAGTAAGATGAGATCCCAGTAATATTTCCTGTGTGATCGGGGTTTTGTTCATAAAAGTCTTCTCCTACACCTATGTCTTCAAGAGTTCTACCTATTCTGTCTTCCAGTAGATTTAGTGTTTCTGTTTTAGTATTTAGATTTTTGATCTATTTTGACTTTAGTTTAGTGCATGGTGATAGACATGGGTCTAGTTTTAGTCTTTGGCATGTGGAATGCATGCCACTATAAGCATCATTTATTAAAAAGGCTTTCTTCCAGTGAACATGTCTGGCCTCTTTGTCAAAGATAAGGTGGCTTAGTGTGTCTGGAGTTGTTTCTGCATCTTCTAATCTGTTCCATTGAACCTTGGGTCTGTTTTTTTTTGCTGTTTTTAATCACAGTAGCTTTATAGTATAATTTCAAATTAGGGATTGTGATGCCCCGACTTTCCTTTGTTGCCCAGAATTGTTCTTGCTATTCTAGGTCTCTTCTGGTTCCAAATGAATTTTAGGAATGTTTTGTCTAATTCTGTGAGATATGCTAATAGTATTTTGACCAGGATTGCATTAAATCTGTGTAACAATTTTGGGAGTATGGCCATTTTCACTATGTTGGTTCTTTCTATCCATGAGCAAGGGATATTTTTCCATTTTCTGATATCTTCTTTGATCTCTTTTTTCAAATTACTGTAATTTTCAATGTATAGATCTTTTACTTCGTTAGATTGATTCCTAAGTATTTCATTTTTTGGATGCTATTGTGAAAGGTGTGGCTTCACCAGTTTCTGTCTCTGTGAGTTTGTTTGTGTACAGGAAGGCTATTGATTTTTGAGTGTTGACTTTGTATCCAGCTACACTACTAAATTTTTTTTTTTTTGTGGGTACTGGGGGGTCGACCTCAGGACCTTGCGCGCCAACAGGCACCCGTGCCGCTGAGTGATATCACCGGCCCCTTTTTTCGTATGTGGGATCCGGGAGTCAAACTCAGGCCCTCGCGCTTGCAAGGCAGGCGCTTACGCCGCTGAGCCATCTCACTGGCCCTACACTACTAAATTTGATTATTAAATCTAGAAGTCTTTTGGTGGAGTTTTTGGGGTCTCCTATATCATGTCATCTGCGAATAGTGATAATTTAACTTCTTCCTTTCTTATCCTTATTCCTTTTATTTCTTTCTCTTGTCTCATTGCTCTGGCTAATGTTTCCAGAACTATATTGAAGGAGAGTGGTGATAGTGGACATCCTTGTCTTATTCCTGATTTTAGAGTGAAAGCTTTCAGTTTTTGACTATTTAGTGTGATGTTAGCTGTTGGTTTGTCATAGATGGCTTTTATCAGATTGAGATAAAGACCATCTATTCCAATTTTCTGTAGGGTTTTTATCTTGAATGGGTGTTGGACTTTGTCAAATGCTTTTTCTGCATCTATTGACATGGTCATGCGATTTTTTTCTTTGGCTCTGTTAATATGGTGTATTACATTAATTGATTTATTTATTGATTTGCATATGTTGAACCATCTGTACATCCCTGGGATGAATCCCACTTGGTCATGGTGTATAATCTTCTTAATGATTTGCTGCATTCTGTTTGCCAGTATCTTATTAAGGATTTTTGCATCTATGTTCATTAGGAAGATTGGTCTGTAGCTTTCTTTGTTGGTTGGGTCCTTCTCTGGTTTAGGTATCAGAATAATACTTTCAGGAATGATTTTGGCAGTACTGCTTTGCTTTCAATTTCATTAAAGCGTTTCAGCATTAGTGGCATTGGGTCTTCTCTAAATTTCTTGTAGAATTCAACAGTGAATTCATCTAGGCCTGGGCTTTTCTTCGTTGGTAGGTTCTTAATTACATTTTCAATTCCATTGACTGACATTGGGTTATTTAGAATATTTATACTTTCTTGATTCAGTTTTGGTAATTTGTATGTATCCAGGAATCTGCCCATTTTCCTGCATTTTCCATCTTCTTAGAGTACAGATTCTTTTTTTTTTTTTTTTTTTTTTTTTTTTTTTTTTTTTTTTTTTTTTTTGTGGGTACCGGGGGGACGACCTCAGGACCTCGCGCGCCAACAGGCACCCGTGCCACTGAGCGATATCACCGGCCCCTTTTTCGTATGTGGGATCCGGGAGTCGAACTCGGGCCTTCGCGCTTGCAAGGCAGGCGCTGAAGCCGCTGAGCCATCTCACCGGCCCAGAGTACAGATTCTTGAAGTAGGTATTGATGATCTTCTGGATTTCCACAGGATCCATTGTGATTTCACCCTTTTCATTCTTAATTGATTGAATTTGAGTCTTTTCTCTCCTCCTTTTGATAAGGATGACTAGAGGCTTATCAATTTTATTTAATCTTTCAAAGAACCAACTCTTCGATTTATTGATTCTTTGTATTTTTTTTTTTTAGTTTCAATTGCATTAATTTCTGCTCTGATCTTTATAATTTCCTGTCTTATACAAACTTTGGGTTTGATTTGTTCTTCCTTTTCTAGTTTGAGGTTCAACATTAAGTTGTTTATTTGAGCTTATTCTGTTTTTCTGATGGGAGAGTTTTCCACTATAAATTTCCCTTGTATGAGCTTTCCTTGTGTCCCATAAGTTCCAGTATGTTGTATCAGCATTTTCATTTAATTGTAGATACTGTTTAATTTCTTCTTTAATTTCCTCTGTAACCCATTGGTTGTTCAGGAGGGTGTTATTTAATTTCAGTGTGTTTATGTAGTTTTTGTGGTTTCTTTCACCACTGATTTCCAATTTCATTGCACAATGGTCAGATAATATGCATGGGATAATTTCAATTCCTTTGCATTTACTTAAGCATGTTCTGTGGGCTAATATGTGGTCTATTTTGAAGAATGTCCCAGTTGCAACTGAGAAGTACATATATTCTGATGTTGGGTGGAACACCCTGTAGACATCTACTAAGTCCATTTGTTCACAGTTTGTTTTAATTCTGATATTTCTTTGTTGATTTTTTACCAAGTTGATCTATCTAATTGTGAGAGTGGGGTATTAAGGTCCTCCATTACAATTGTGTTAGTGCTTATTTGATTTTTCATGTCCATTAATATTTGTTTTATGTAGTTGGGTGCTCCAGAGTTTGGTGCATATATATTTATGATTGTTATTTCCTCTTCTTGGTGTCTTCACTTAACAAGTATGTAGTGTTCCTCTTTGTCTTTTTTGATCAGTACTCGTTTGAAGTTCACATTGTCTGTGAGTAGAATAGCTACCCCTGCTTTTTGCTGGGATCCTGTCACATGAAGTATTTTTTTCCACCCTTTGACTTTCAGTCTATGAGTTTCTTTTTGAGTTAAATGTGTTTCTTGAATGCAGCATATTGTTGGCTCTTGCTTCTTAATCCATTCTGGCAGTCTTTTTCTTTTGATTTGTGAGTAGAATCTGTTTATGTTGATGGTTACAACTGATATGTATTGGCTTATTTTTTCCATGTTATTTTCTTATTGTTGGTTCCCTGTCTTTCTCCTCTGTTTAATTGCTTGCCTTGTTTGATGGCTTCTTCTATTGGTGTTCTTGTGGTTGTGGTCTTCATTTACTCTTTCTAATATATGCTTCAGAGCATTCTGAAGAGCTAGCTTGGGGGGAGTGGCTGAGTGCAGACTGAACTCCAAGACCATGTCCTGAGGTCAGGGCGGGAGACTGGACGGCAATGTGCTGCGAGCCAGGGTGAAGGGTGCGGAAGGAGCCCTGATGGGCTGGGGCACCCTCTTCTCAGGAGCACAGAGCGGGTCCCAAACAAAAGGCCTTCGTTGCTGTCAGGCACATTCTTGACCCAAATATCAGGAACATGCTTGTAAATGACAAATTCTCTAGACCTACTGAATGCATATCGTTCTCTTTTTCAGAAAAGCTTGCAGTCACACCTTTGGAGCTTCCTTGGACACCTGGGTTTCTCCTGCCAAATACAACACATGTCCCCTACTTTCTTGCCATGGATGATTTTGAAACATGTAGTTATCTACTGGGGACTTGACCTGAAGTGTGATCTTGGGCATGCATTGCCATGCTTTGTCACGTGAGTGGATCAATATTCTAACGTGCTTATGTCCTCTTTCTAGAAGGGTTTCAAGCTTTCTTGAAATTTGTATTTTCTTCTTTCTTGGATTAATGGACCCATTTCTCTGTGTGTCTCTTGTTCCATGTTCCAGCGGGGTGAGGAGGAGTCTAGATTTTTATGTTATATAAACTTCTCCTTGATAAAAAGGTAAAATTTTAATTGTAATATATAGGGGTAGAGCAGATTCATCGTGGGCCCAGTTTGCTGAGCCCTGGCCTGTACTACAATACAGGGTTCCCCACATGCCCCAACAGCACCTTCTAGGTGACAGTGTGACACCAGTGCTAATTGTCCCCAGGCCCTCCCCTGCCGCCCTTCGAGCTCATCCTGTGAGAACCCCAGCTGTGTGTGTGTGTGGGTGTATGTGTGTGTACATATGTGAGTGCTGTGTGTCAACATGCTCCATGAGCTTTGAGGCCATGAAATTATAATTGCACCGAATGTTCAAAGAACATTGTAATAAGGGTCCTTTGGGCAGCCATTACAGTACTGACCCCTTGGCCATTTGTTCCAGTGGATGGAAACCTTTGTCATGCATACCCTAGAAATCATAGAACTGAGTAAAATTGTCAGTGTCCTTACATACATAAAACCCCATGGGACTCAGGGTGAGTGGGGACATAAGTTGGGTGAAAATACATTTCCCTAGGACTTGTTTTATGCCTATTGTCCCTGCTTAATTATTTTCCTTTCTTGATCTTTAACATTTAAATTGAGTAGTTAGTAGGTCATTTCTAGGGCTGGTTAGTTAATAAAGGAATAAGTTCACATACATAGTGATGGAGGACTAAAACCAGAAGTTATTGAGAGAATAACTTATTGCTAATAATATAGGGCATATGCAGGGCCGGTGAGATGGCTCAGTGGCATAAGCACCTGCCTGGCAAATGTGAGGTCCTGAGTTCGACTCCCGGTACCCACATACGAAAAAAGGGCCAGTGATATCGCTCAGTGGCACGGACGCCTGCTGGCACGTGAGGTCCGGAGGTCGACCCCTGGTACCCACAAAAAAAAAAAAGATCATATGCAAAGATAGGACAAAAATTAACTTCTGATATCCTTTGAAATGAACTTACTTTATTTACTGGTGAAAAAATGAAGGAAAATTTAGAAAAAATGGAAAAATCAGATGTGCTAGAACCAACTGACAAATTCAAGAAATTCCTCTGACAAGTTGCTTGTTTTAAAAAGTGACCTGTATTGATGAAGTGGCTTAACTGTGCTGACTCTGAGCATGGACCAGGTTTTGGTTCATGGAGGACTAACGTCATCTAGCATGGCACAGTGATGTAATTTATAATTGTTACGAGGCAAGAAAGATATTTTTCCTCCACTTTACATGTGGGACAATCAGAAAGGTAGAAGTCTGCTGTTAATATTTATTCATTACATAAGCGTTTCTGTCATATGTCACACACTCAGAGGGCCCTGGAGCAGGAAGGACAGATGTACCCACCTGGGCTTTCTAGGAACTGATGGCCAACAGCAGCAATGAGACACACAGGGAGAATGGGGCCACAGCTGGGGTGCTCACAGGATGAGCTCGCAGGGTGGCAGGGGTGCAGGAGGAGACAGTGAGCACTAGTGTCATACTGTCACCTAGAAGGTGCCGTTGGGGCAGGCTGGGAACCCTGTATTATAGTACAGGGCCACATGACAAATCTGGTCTGCCCCCAATTTTTTACAATTAAAATTTTACCTTTTTATCAAGGTGAAGTTTGTATAACATACAACTAACCATTTTAAAGTGAACAACTCACCGGCAAGCGCGAGGGCCCGAGTTCGACTCCTGGAACCCACATACGAAAAAGGGGCCGGTGATATCGCTCAGCGGCACGGGCGCCTGCTGGCACGCGAGGTCCTGAGGTCGACCCCCCGGTACCCACAAAAAAAAAAAAATAAAGTGAACAACTCAGTGGCATTTAGTACATTCCCCAAGTGTATAACAGCCACTTCTACTAAATTCTAAAATATTTTCATCACCCCCAAAGAAAGCCTACCTTTCAAATGGTTGTTCTCATTCTCTTTTCTCTGCCAGCCCCTAAAACTACAGCTCCTTTCAATCTCTATGGATTTACCTATTTGGATATTTCATGCCAAAGGTTCAAATGATATGTGATCCTCGGTGTGTGGCTTATTTCACTCAATGCTTTTAGGTCCTTCATGTTGAAGTATGAATTAGTACTTCTTTCCTTTTCTTGGTATGTGCCTGTGTAGGCAAATGCTGCACCACTAAGCTACACCCCAGCCTTTGTTTTGTATTTTGTGACAGGCTGACCTTGAACTCGTGATTCTCCTGCCTCAGTTCCTATGATGCAATAATATTTCATTACATGTATATGCCCAAATCTGCTAATCCATTCTTCTGTTGATGGACACTTGGATTGTCCCCACCTTTTGTTTACAGTGAATGGTGCTGCTATGAACATGGGTATGTATGTATATGCTTGAGTTCCTGCTTTTGAGTATAAAGCAAGTGCTGGAATTAGCATGTTGTATGTTTAACTTTTTATTTCTGTTTTCTTTTGCAGTACTGGGGATTGAACCCAAGGCCATCACACTGAGCCACATCTTTAGAAACTTTTTTATTTTTTATTTTGAGGGAAGTTCTTACTAAATTGGTAAGTTGCTCAGGCTGGACTAGAACTTGTGACCCTCCTGCCACAGCCTCTCAGAGAGCTGGGGTTACACATGTGGGCCTCCACTCTTGGCTCTGTGTGTTCGACTCTTTGAGAAACTGCCAAACTGTTTTTCACAACAGTTGCACCATTTTACATTCCCACTAGCAATACACAAAGGTTCCAGTTCTCCCACAACTTTGAAAACACTGTTACTCCCTCTTCTTCCTATTTTTAGAAATCGTATATCCTAGTGGATATGAAATGGTGTCTCATTGTGGATTTGATTGCATTTTCCTGATGGCTAATGATGCCAAGCATCTTTCCCTATATTTGTTGGTCATTTGTACCTTTTCTCGGAAGAAATTACTGTGCTGGTTACTTTTCTGTCATTACTGAGACGAAATACCCAACACCCATAGTTAAGGAAGGAAAGGTTTATTTAGCTCACAGTTTGTGGAGGTTTCAGTCCATAATCAGCTGGCTCCAAGGCAGGGTGGTGTGGCAGAGGGCAACAGTTCATGGCAGTGGAAGATGACAAAAGCAGCAAGAGCAAAAAGGGGCAAAAGGGAGGAGCTAGCCTCTTTCCCTCCCTTATATTGTATGCAGGCCACCCGCCCCAGGGCAGGTAGCAGTCACACCCGTAATCCCAGCACTGGGCCAGGAATGAATCACAAACTCTAGAAGCCCGCCCCCATGAGTGCACAAGGCTTTGGGGGGACATCTAGACATAAACCATGACAGTTACTATTCAGTTTGTTTTTCAATTTTGTACTGTTGGGTTGAAAGAGTTATTCATGTATTCTGGATACTAGATTCTTACTGGTTTCATGGAATGAGTTAGGAAGTGTTCTTTCCGTTTCTATTTTTAGATGAGTTTGAGAAGGATTGGTACTAATTCTTCTTTAAATATTCACCCTAATTTATAAGCAGATTTTTATTGGAACACAGCTGCATTCTTCCATTTCCGCATTGTCATCTCTCTAGCCATCATCAGTGGCGAGGCTGACTTACTGTGCAGCGACTACAGTCTGTACTGTGGCTTGAGTGTGTGCCACAGGGGTCATGCCCTGGAAGCCTGGTCCCTGGGCAGCAATGCTGAGGGGTGGAAACCTCCCCGGAGAGGTGTGTCGTGGCTCACACCTGTAATCCCAGCACTCTGGGAAGCTGAGGCAGGGTGGTATAAGTTTGAAGAAAGAAAGAATCTCAGTGTTCAGCCCCCAGGACTCTTATAGTGGAGCGGGCAGATGTGGCCCAGGCTCTTGCGTGCAGTGAGGAAAGAATTGCCAAGTGTGCTCCTAGTAGCAAGTGGCAAGCAGCTCCATTTATGGACAATTGTGCTCAGGGCAAGTCCATGGTGACAAAAGATAAGGCACAGACAGAAACATGGTGCCAGGGTGACAGAAAAGTAAAGCGTTGCCCCTGTCACAGCTTACAGCAGCAGCTGCAGCAACAGCCCCCCGTAAATCAGACTTTGGATTTTAAAGAACACACACCTTGCCCCACTGAATCTCCAGGTGTGATTCTCAGGCTTGACTGACAGGGTGCCCGGAACTTCGGAGATTTCCTGGGCCTTTGTTATTCTTGCTTCTCTCAGGACCGTGGATGGAGGACTGGTCTTAGGCTGCTGCCCACATTTGGGTGGATGGACGGGGAGCGGCCCCACAGCCCGGTCGCGCTTCCTTGTGGCTTCCAGTCTCAGGGCGCGGTCTTCTCCCAGTGAGGTCCTGCCGCTGTGGTGCTGTCCACCAGAGGCCAAGAACTGGGGCTGCCTAAGGTGAGGGTCTCAGCTTCCACACCGAGCTAAATTCTGTAGGCTCTTCTACCTTACACAGCACCAGCTTCAGGTAGGTTGTTACAGCAACAGGAAATGGACTAATGGAGTCTGTAGAAGCCAAATAATTATTATCATTCCTTGAAAAAAATGTTCTGACTACTGGTCTAACTCAAATTCTGGTTTCCTACTCATATGGTCTCATTCTATAGAAAACTGAGAAATCTCCCTTTTTGGAGTAAAATATTCGTGATAATTGAAAACATTCATTAGGACATTGAGTGATGTAACTGCTGTTTCAAAGGCATTTTTCTGTGTTTTGGAGAATGGAATGAAGAGGGGTCATCACTCATAAGAAAAAACAATCCGGTTTGGACTGTGGAGTGGAGACTCTAGAGTGGAGACTGCAGGGTACTGGTAAGAGGGAGAACATTCTCACCCAGGCAGCTGGGGTGAGGATGCCCTGTGCTCAACCCGGGAGACAGGAGGAGACCTCAGCTTATAGGAGAAGGTGGTGTGTTCAATTTCTGATAGACCAAGTAAGAAGTAAAAACTTCTAAACATATAAACAGATATGATATGACAAGGAGACATATCACCTTAAAAAAGTAGAATTCCTTACCTAAGTTTAAAGAAGGGAGGCCGAGGCAGGGATATCGCAAGTTAGAGCCCAGCCTGGACAATTTAGTATCTTACTGAGACCCTCTCTCAAAACAAAAAGGGGGTGGGCTGGGGATGTAGCTCAGTGGGAAGGCTTTGAATTTAATCCCCAGTACCACACAAAAGTAATTAGTATACCACAGCAGACTTTCGTATCGCTCCTGGGCTGAGCGACGTTTGCTGCCTAATCTGGCACTTCTGCAGATGTCGGATGAGGCTGACGCCTCCCCTCCCCTGATCTGGGGTCTTGACCCCGCCTTCTGTCAGCCCCAGAGTTTTCTGCCCGGTGTCCGTTAGGGGCACGTTGGGGTCTCTCTCAGATTGCACGTCCAGTGTTTCGAGGTTTGAGGTTTCCTAATGCTTACTAAGTGCACAGTTACCCTGATCAAACATCCATTGTTTGCATTTTACTGCACACCTTCTGATGTTTTTATAGAAGAGTATTTTCCAGTATTAAGAAAATAATGTGGGTCAAGGGATGAATCGAAATAAAGAGCTCAAGAAAGGAGAAACTGAGCTAGATGAGTGAGTACGGAATCCAAACACAGTCCCGATAAAACTCCGTGGGGGCGTCATGATGTATGACAATGTCTCAATCCTGGCAGAATGGAAATAGTGCACAGCAGCCAAAGCTGGGAGGGTGGGGAGGTGGGGGAGGGCTTCCTCTTTTCTAGCAGGGAACCAATCCAGTTTTAAGACTATTCCACTTGAAACTGCTAGCAACAAGCGAGTCAGGACTTCTAATGACTGAATTTCTTTCTTAACTTCAGATGATAAACATTTATCTGAAATTCTACAACTTTCTGTTTTATTTAAGTTTCTTTTTTCTTTGTATGTGGATATAAAATAAGGTTGAACATTTTAAAGTGGTATGTTTTGTATGATTTCATTCCACTGAAGATCATTATCTATGTATCCGTCTATCATCTCCTCATCTATCTACTATCAATTTTGTTATGTTTTGTTTTGTTTTTGTTTTCTGAGACAAAGTCTCACTAATATAGTTCACACTGGCCTCAAACTCACTATCCCAGGCTGGCCTTGAACTCATGGTGATCCTCCTGCCTCAGCCTCCTGCGTGCTGGGATTACAGTTGTGCATCACCATGGCCCTACTATCAATTTAATCCTTTTTTCTCTCTCTGCATTGGTTTAGATTCTGTAATAATAGCTGTAGACTCTTATTAACATTGCCTATTTTGAAGCGGCAAGATTTGAAATGAGTTATTTCTTAGAACTTTTCTATACTGCTGAGCTTCCTATGCTTCAGTAAAACTACAGGCACACTTAAGAAGATGAAGTTAGACGACACTCTCATGAGAATTCAGTTTATAAAGTTTAGCTGTTTCTCAGATCACACTTAAAATTCCTGAAGGCATTTGAAATTTTACTTAATACCATGGTTCATTAGAAAGGAAGATTTTAAGATTCTTATATTTCTCAGACACCGTTGAGCTCCTGAAACATTTCATCTTGCAGGTGACACTTTCTAATTAGAAGTGTGGACTTTTCCCTTCAAGTCCCTTATCTTTAATAACTGCATTAGATTTGTGTTTCCAATGCAAAAGCGTACCCTGAGGGAGGAACATCACACCAGCAGTTTTATTGGTTGTGGGAACAATAAGGGCATTGAAAGTCGCAGAGAAACAGAAAAACTAGCGCATGTTCCATGTGATGCCTAGATCTGTTGTAAAAGAAAAACAAATTGAAAGTTAGACACGTACTGTTGAGATTTAGCATGCTCCTTTGTGACCGGGTTTGGGTTGAATGGAGGGTGACCGGAGCGGGAGTGACCAGCTGGACGGTGGTTACTGGAGCTGGGAGAGTGGACGAGGGTGCGGCGAGGAGGCCTGTTCAGACCTGGGGCAGGACCTGGTTCTGTGCCATGCGGGTGGGTGATGGGATAAGGATGAGGTACTGTCTATTTCAAAAAACCAGAAGAAAGGGGTTTGAAAGTTTTCACCACAAGGAAATGATAAATATTTGAGGAGATGAATATGCTTAACCTGATTTCATCATGCAATGTATAGGTGAATTGAAACATCACATGGCACCCCACAAATATGTGCTATTTGGTATGTTTTTGATTCCATTTAAGTTAAATTAACAAAAACAAAAAAGAAGGTACTTGAAGTTTTAATAAACGCAATTTCAGTGTAGAAGTTGAATCCCGCTTCCCTCCCTCTGACTTCCTCACCCACTTCTTTCCTCCATTCTTTCTCCGCTTCACTCAGCGAGCTCTCCAGAGCCTGACAGGTGCCAGCTGTGCCCAACACCCTGTGCTGAGTCAGGCCGCGAGCTACTCCGACCCCGGTGTTTATGCCGCCCATTAAAAGCATCACTTTTTGGAAATATATAGGGAGTTAAATGATCTCTGACAGCTGTGAACTGCAGAAAAAAGACCTCCATTGTTCACAGAACTGCCTTTAATATTGAGAAGCCCTCACTAAAGGCTGCAGTCTGCTGTGTGGCAAATGTTAATTGGCCGTAAACTCAACAAGAGCTGGTCCCCCCGCCAGTCGTTTTCCCCACTGCCCCTGCAGACTTCTAGTTTCTGATTCTTTCCTTTCATTTCCTCCGTAAGCTGACCTCAGAACTTCTCTAGGATTTGTGGAAATGCTACTGTCTCCTACTAATTTTTATTTTCTGACACAAGTAGTGTATAGCCCAGACTCAGTGAGGGGGGTCCAGAGCCTCTGCACACATGGTCTGCCAAGTCCTGGGTTTGTGATGGGCTTTTAGATCCCTCAGCCTTTCTAAGCGTCAAATGCATTCCTTCTAGAATTTGTACAGTGATTTTCCAGACAAAATTTTGTCCATCCCTGGGCATTTTATGGCTAGTTAGCAAGAGTAATGAGAACAGTGTCGGATCTTTAAGTCTGTCCAAATGGAAGAGAATCCTACAACCCTCGTGGTCTCCTTCCGATCTCTAATGTTCTTCCTAATCTTTTCCACTACCAAATCCTACCTGTCTCTAACTTTAGCTTTGTGACCAACATTTATGATAAATACGTATCTTATTAGTTCAGATATAGTTTTTCCATAATTTAGATTTCATAGAATTTGATTACTTTAAAAAATAAGATTCACGGGCCGGTGAGATGGCTCAGCGGCTTAAGTGCCTGCCCGGCAAGCGCGAGGACCCGAGTTCGACTCCCGGAACCCACATACAATAAAAGCGGCCGGTGATATCGCTCAGCGACACGGGCGCCTGCTGGCGCGTGAGGTCCTGAGGTCGACCCCCTGGTACCCACAAAAAAAAAAAAAAAAGATTCATTAAAGGTGTTACTAAATATGGCTGAATATTTGCACTTTATACATCAGCTTACAAATCTGAAGGGCATGTCTTGATTTTTGCTTGCGCCATTTATGGTCATCATCTCCGGAGTCTACACCACTTAAGTGAGGGCCTAGTCATGTCATATTGATAGATTAAAATTTCAGATGGCCTTCTGGGCTGAGCATTGCTACAAACACATTTTTATATGCATTATTTCAGTTCCTTTACTGAAGTTGTATGCTTTGTCAGGGTTATCGTTTTATCACCCTACTCTCGTACTTAGTCCAGATCTAAACAGATTGCTGGTGCTCGCTGGTATTTTGAGTGATCAGAAAGAAGTTTTATATATATGCACATATTAATTTTGTAAAATATGGCTCTGGCATTTTCACACTTGAACATAAATATATTTTGATCACGTCCATGCCGCCATTGCTCTCCATATATCCTCCTTGACTGATTGCCTTCCTCTTGTCTCATAGTCTTTCTTCTACTTTTATGTCATCTTTTTTCATTTGTTATTTTTAGATCCCACATATCAGGGAAAACATGTGACACTTGTCCTCCTGAGTCTGGCTTATTTCACTTAACACGATGATCTTCAGTTCCATCTATTTTCCTGCAAATGACATAATTTCGTACTTTTTGTGGCTCCACTGCATCTATGTACCACATTGTTTTTATCCACTCATCTGTTGACAGGCACTTGGGCTGGTTCCATATCCCACCTACTGTGAAATGTGCTGCAATTAGCTTGAGTTTGTAGATGTCTGTGTGGTCAGTCCAGGTGATATCTAGTATGTTGAATTTTTCTTCTTAAGGTATATGCCAAGGAATGGTGTAGCTGTATCATATGGTAGTTATATTTTTAGTTTTTTGATTTCCATAGTGATTATACTAATTTATATTTCCACCATCAATGTAGAAGAGTTCCTTTCCCCCACATCCTCACCAGTACTTATTATTTTGTGTATTCTTGATGATAGTCACATAACAGACATTTTTAAGGCTGGAAGAGATCTTAGATGTCATCTCCCACTCCTTCACTTTGTATTTATAGTCATTGGATAAGTTACTTTTATGTTAAATTCTTTTATGGTTGTATGCAAATCTGAATTTTATTTATTTTTTAATTCCATACAATTTCTTTAAAATTACGTATTTGATAACTTGAGAAAATTCTGCTCATCGTCTTGTTCTCTGTTGACCAAGTTCCTTCCATGAGGACTCCCTTGCCTTTTTCTGGCTGGCTTGTTTGCTCGTTCCTGCAGGCTTCTGTTGTAACATGTACCATCCCTCATTGTAGGTTATATAACTGTATATGTTGATTGTTGGCCTCCCTATTACACTGCAAGTTCCTCCAAGAAACAGGATTCGTCATTTCACTTTATAAGCTAAACACCGAGGCCTTCAATAAAACAGAGAGTTGGTCAAGCAATTATCAAAGAATGCATTTCCTGTATTTGGCATAAGGGAAAGAGGTTGTTAGTGATGAAACTCCTAGGGATGTAGCATACTTGGAGCTGGATTCTGGTCTCTCTGACTCTGTCTCTCTCTCTCTCTGTCTCTCTCTCCATTCTGGAAAGGAATGGCAAGGTAGTAGAGAAAGATATGGCAGAATTTTTAAAAAAAGAACTTCTGTTTATGTATGTATGTATGTATTTAGTATAGGGCACCTCACCCGGGGGCATGCCACTGCTGAGCTACATCCTCAAACCTCTTTGTTATTTTTATTTTTAGACAGCCTCTCACTAAGTTACTCAGGCTGGCCTCAAAGTTGTAATCCTTTTGCCTCAGCCTCCCAAGTAGCTGGAATTACTGGCATGCACCACTGCACTGGCTTCTGTACTTTTTTGATATTACAAAAGCAATAGAAATGGATTCTAATGTACAGATGTACATAGAGTTAAAAGGAGAAGTTTTTTTTCCTTGTTCACTCAATTTTTAGTCCCAGAAATAAATACTATATATAACTTGGAGTGTAGTGTATATAACTCTAAGACTTTTGGAGTGCTTATGCAAATCTTCACAAATATGCATATTTTTACCCCAAAATTGAATTGACAGCAATTCTTCAGCAATTTACTTTTTTTCTGGTATTCCATATGCACATGATTAATACATCCAAAAAGTCCTAATAAATTTGTAAAATTTATTTTACCATTCAACTATTGATTAATAAATAGTCTTTGTTACAATTTTGCCTTTTTAAATATTACAGAAAATATCTTTATACATACATCTTTGTGTACGTGTGCTTGTCATATTTATGTAGTATGTGTTCTAAAGGTTGAATCGTGGAATTTAAGAGAGTGCACATTTAAAATTTTGATGACTATTGACAAGTTACCTTTTAGGAAGGCCAGACTGATTTATACTTCCATCAACACTCTATGATTTTTATTCTTCTACATTAGCGCAGAATTGAGTAAACTTGACTTTAAAAATCTTCCCTAGTATGGTGGCTAATCTTGACTGTCAATTTTATTGGCTTGAAAGGACTTAGGAGGTTAGTGAAGCACACTTCGGAGAGTGTCAGGTGGTCTGGCCATGTGACCTTGGGAACCACCTCTGGTCCCCGGCCTTCCCTCTCTGATTTGTCTCCTGCGCTGTCCTCCGCCAGGCCTTTCCACGTGGTGCTTCTGCCTCGGAGCAGCTAGCCATGGGCTATCGTCGCTGAAACTGTGTCAGAATGAGCCTTCTCTTTGTAAGTTGTGCTTGGGTATTGGGTACTGGGTATTTGGTCACAGGGAAGAGAAGCTGACGAATACAGCTGCGTCAACAGGCATCTTAGCATTTCTTTAATTATGTCAGGCAATGTTTTGCATTTTAGTCATTTGTATTTTTTTCTGAGAATTGTCTATTCATGGTCTTTTATTCCTTTATCTACAATGCTATGCACCATTTAATATTGATTTGCAGAACTTCTTTATATATTAAGGATTTAATCTTTGAGGTTGCTTTATACATCTTTTCTTCCACTTTGTTCTTCCTTTTTAAATTTGTTTATGTGTCTTTTGCCATCTAGAAATTTTAAATTTTCATATAGTCATTCCTATTCATCTTTTCTGATAAAGAAGCTCTTTATGATTTTAAGTAGAACACAGTGTTTGCTGAGAGCCAGGGGTGGGTTCTGGCATTAACTGTGCCTGAGTGATCTTCAATGTAATAATAATACATGCACTCAAGAATGCCCTGAATATCTCCACGCTGAGCGCCAGGACAAATGGTGAGTGAAGCATGCCCACTCCTATCGAAAAGTTTGTGGTCTATCAAGGGAGACTAACACGTAAAGCTCTTTACATAAAGGGTTGCAGACTCCATGCCATGTTAGCTAAGAATGAAGATGCAGCTGTAGAAAGCCCTCCCTAGGGCAGGAGGGATGTAGTTAATGGAAGAATTTTCAAAGTAGTTACATGTGAATTTGGGCCTAGAAAGACAAACTGGAGTTGGAAGCAAAGATGTTGATGGCCTGTCAGAAAGTCTCCATCTGGCGGGTCTCAATTATCACCAAATTTACCGCCTTGGGAGGCTCTGAGGCATCTCCAGCCTGGAATCCAGCTCCCGAGTTACAAAGAGCCCAGGTTAAGCTGCACCCAGGTCTCCGTTTGACTCAGCCCAGCCAGCTATAAACTGACTTGTTTGTTACTGAACCTCTTTAAATCCAGTTTCCTTCTCTGTAAAACCAGACTGGGTCCTGGCAGGGGCCTCGCATCATCGAGAAGGTTCAGCTGCGTAAGGAATGGAAAGCGCCTCGCACACTCTAGTTATGTGCTCAGTGTAATTTTGTTTCTCTGTTTCTCCTTAAACATTGCCTAGAATAGAGCGACTTTTATGTTGGTCATATAAAGAGGTTCTTGATACATAAAAAGATAAGAGAGTGAAGTTTTAAAAATGACCTCTAAAGCTGTCACTGATGAGTTATGTTAAAAGTATGGATTACAGAATTAGAATCCTGCCTCCAGCAGATACGAAATACTGCATTAACTCCCTGTCCCCCAGAAGAATTAAATCTTGTGTGAAACCAGCTTCTCTTCCCCTTCTTTATTATGCTCTGCTTCTAAGCAGGACTCTTGAAAAATGCATGTAACTGAGTGCGAAGGCTTTTAAAGATTTTTTCTGCTTCTCTCAAATGTTTGTGTATATACTCTGATGTGCACTGCACATTTGGCAAGTGTGGCAGGATGATTTATTGAGAAATTGATGTGTATTTTGTTCTGTCTTTTGCCTTCTTGAATTTGAAGAAAATGGTGAGCTCTCTCTCTCTCGCTAGCTTTAGAGATTTTGCAGACCCCTGAAGAAGGTGACACCTTGAGAGCAACCTGTCTTTGTACTTTCTGTGTTGAAGACATTTTTGGAGGTGTCTTCCAGCCAGGGGAGGCAGGGGTGAGCCTTGGAGAGCAGAGGGTGAGTGCCTCAGTGAGGGGCCGTTCCAGCTCAGAAACACAGAGCCTCGGAGCTCTCTGGAGCTCAGGGACCCGTGCCTACAAAATGACATGGCCTGGGAGATCACGGAGGCAGAGAGCTTCAGGGTGCTGCTGAGGAGACTAGCAGCCCCACATCAGATTTTGCCTTGCAAATGATCTCTGTTACTCCCTGCCACCAAAGCGCCTGCTCATTCATAGGGAGGATCCGGAGCTGGGATGGTGAAAAGCCCAGGGACCGCGTTCTGAAGCACCGAGCCCTGCAGCGCTTTCTCCTTCCTGAAGATGATGCCTGTGTGCCCCCACCTTGCTGCGCTTCTCTGCGTGGCTGTGCTGCACTCCATCAAGGGCTGGGACACAGCATCTTTCTCCTTGTTTCTGCACTTGCCTAGAGAGTGGCTAGAGCCGGAGGAATGCCTTTAGCTCCTGCTTGGTCTCTGCCAGGTGAGTTCTCCCACTGCTCCTTCCAGGCCCGCTCCATCTGAGGCCAGCTGTCCTCTGTGAGAAACCTGAACAACCGTCCCAGCTCTCTCACTAGACGCCAGAGTGAGCAGCACCTGGAGGGTTCCAGCTGACAGCTATTCAAGATTTCCCAAATGCGGTGGAGCAGGGATGAGCCAGGCCCACAGTGCACCATTACATTCCTAACCAGAAGACTCATGAATGTACTGAAGCGGTCATTGTTGTATGGCAGGAAGGTTTTTGAAAAATCGTTTTATCAAGATATAATTTATATACTTTTAAATCCACCCATTTAAACTGCAAAATTAAAAGGATTTATAAAGTTGTCAGCATAGTCCATTTTTGGGCATGTCCATTGTCCAGAAATTTCACTGTGCCATTTGTAATGAATTTTCTTTCCTAACCTCAGCCCTAAGCAAATTCAGATCTGCTTTCTTACTCTGTAGTTCCTCCTTTTTCTACAAATTTTATATAAGTGGATTCATATGGTATGAGTCTTTTGTATCTCAGGCCACTATCTTTTGGAGTAGTATATTATTGAGAAGTAGATGGCTAGGATCCTTAATATCCATGGGTTCTGTGGATTCAACCAATCCAGGATTAAAATATTTGAGAAGATGTATATGTTCTATACTGAACATATACATCCATTTCTCTTGTTATTATCTAAATAATACTGTAAAACAACTACTCACAACTTTATGGGAGATTAGGTATGGTGAGTAATCTGAAGGTGATCTAAAGCATTCGAGAGGATGCGTGTAGGTTATGTGCAAATGCAGGTCCACGTCACACAAAGGACTTGAGCGTCACAGATTTCTGTGTCTGAGGGGACCCAAAACTGAGTCCCAGCAGATACAAAGGAAGGCTGTGGTTGCCTTCCGGTTTTCTAGGCACGTGAACCCTTAGGCAACTGTGCCAGTAAGGAAGGGAGGTGCCTCAGGAATGACCCAGACTTAGGCTAATTTAAGTGGATTTAAGAGAAATTGACCTGTGGTGTTTCCTGTTTGTCGGAGTGACAACTGAGACCCATTTATGGTTTAGAATATGATGAAGTCAAAGGGCAGACTCAGTCCTAGGGCAGTATTTAAGAGTTCTACACATTTTCATGAAATATAAAGAGCTATAGAACATGTTGGCCCACTAGCTTTGTGCCTCATGGGCTGCGTTTATGTGGGACATGCCACGAATCTAACTCTAACCCCCCTTCTTGTGCCAGGGCACAGGTCTGCAGCTTCTCGTACCTCATTCCAGGCTGGCAGCAGGTGACAGTCACCACCCCAAGTGGGAAGTTATTGTGCCTCCATATTTTCAGGGAATTCCCGACTTTTAAAATTCCTTAGAGCTGTGGGAGCTTTCTATTTTTATTCTTTGACAAGCCAAATACCAAAAAGGTTTGAGAAGAAGAACCGATTAGGCAAAGGAGCTGCTACTGAGTTGTTCCTTGTTTATGGGAAAGTTTGTATTTATAAAAGCCATGAATACAAAATCTGTGGGAAAAGTTGGGGGTGAAAATACAGCCAGGCACTGCAGGACGATGTCTCAGTCCATGACAGCCCTCACATACCACGGGGATCCCATAAGATTGTAACAGAGCCGAAAAATTCCTATTGCCTAGTGACGTTGCAGCCATAGCAACACAATAGCACAGCACATTATGAACGTGACCATGCCGACCCTGGTGTGAACAAACTTACTGTGCTGCCAGGCACATAAAAGTATAGCATATACAATTACGCAGATAACGCGATATCTGACAATAAATGACTATGTTACTGCTTTTTGTATTTACTGTACTATACTTTCTATCATTATTTGAGTGTATTCCTTCTACTTATAAAACAAAAAGAGTTTACAGTAAATAGAAAAGCACGTTACCCCAGCAGCTGCCCTACACAGCTGCCTATCATGTAACTGGATCATATCAAGAGGCCGGGTCGAGCGATTGGCCTTCGTCCCTAGGTTTGTGCAAGCGCACTTGGGGATGTTTTCAAAATGATGAAATGAATTAACAGTGCATTTCTTAGGATGTGTCCTGTTGTTAAATGATGCGTGACCGAAGAAGAAGTGAACTCAGGAAAGTGTCAGAGAAACTGAGAGGCAAAAATAGGAAACATCAAAAGAAGATGTTTAGTCTGTTCTCACTTTCAGTTTGCACACTTGAAATCCAGCGAACACACGTGAATGCACGAGTGAGTGAGGGCGTCCCATCTCCTCGCGACAGTGCTCACGCAGGGCTGCTCTGGGAAACTCAGGGTCGCTCAAAAGCAGTGAAGGCGGAGAAAGTGTTCACAGGGCCCTGTTCTTCCCTTAACCTAACCCTTATTTCTCATGTGGCCTTGTCTCCAAATACTATTTTTATTGGTTTCTCTTGTACGTTTCTAGGTCACTTAATTGAAATTAAATTTTTACAATTTTGGTTTTTGGTTCTTTGCAGAAGATGCTGTTTGTGTACGCACTGTAATCGAGGAGGTCTCCAAGACCCATTTACAGAAAAATGTGGACCTGATTCTAATCTACTGAGAGGCCTAGGACAGAGCCCTCTCTCGGGAAGCTAATTGTGATTTATTGTACCCGTAAGTGGGTTTCAAGCTGATAAGAGGACTGTGTGTTCGTTATTCCCTCTTTGGAAACACCAGCCTGAAGCGGTGTCTTTGGAGATTGGGAATCTTTGGAGGGTCTTTGGTTGTCTCTCATTCCTTGATTCTGTCTATTTTACATCTTTATAAAGGACTAGGATAAAAGATGCTTGCCACTTTTACACAGTGCTCTGACTGACTGTGGATCCCACCTGACACGCCCAGGAAACTCCCCAGTGACCATGCAGTGTGGACTGAGGCTCAGCTTGCAGACGAAACCCTCATGGAGGGTGAGTCCTCCCTGGTGGTGTCTCAGGGATGACTCCTCTTGCAGGAGTGCTCAGCGTCCTGCCTGACCTGGATCTGGTCAGGACCCCATCCTCCGTATCCTCGTTTTGGATTTTGCTTCCAGACATTTCCATGATCCTCGCCAACTGTTTCATATCTGTCTGGTATCAGAGGGCTTAATGCTATCAGAATGGTCCATCTGTCTCAAATTGCACAGTGTCCAGTGTCTTAGCCTGGTTTCTGTTACTGTGATAGAATACCAGGAGCTGGGTAATTTATAAAGCAAAGAAGTTGATTTTGCTCATCATGGAGGCTGGGAAATCCAAAAGCACGGCATTGGCTTTAAGCAGAGCCTTGGTTGCTTAATCTCCCAGCAAAAAAGTGGAAGGGTAAGGAACTTGTACAAAACACGAGGGGCTGCTTTATAACAACCCACTCTTGTAACTAGTCCAGTCCTGAGAAAGCAAGGATTCACTTACTTCCAAGAGTGAATTGACCCAGCCTTTCAAGAATGGCACTGATCCCTTCAACAGGTGGCGCCCTTCAGACCCAAACACCTGTTGAAGGTCTTGCTTCTTAACTCTGTTGTGTTGGGAATCAAATTCCAATATAAGTTTTTTTTGGGGGTGGGGAGCAAACCACATTCAAACTACAGAAATCTTCTGTAGAAATCTTCAAACCCAGAAGTCTTCTGCTTTTAGGAGTCGGATTTGGTTGGTGAGCTTCAGCTATTTCTTTTGCTACTGTACGGATTTATTCATTTTGAGCAATTTTCAGAGGTGCTCAGAACATGAGATGCTCTCTGCTTGCATGAGAACTTTTAAAGGCCCCGTGTCGTTGATCTGGAAGAGGCTTAAACAATGAGTTAGTTTCAGGTGGAAGCAGGAGTGATTTAGACACTCAGTGCTACTTGGAAGTTTTCTCATTTTCCATAGCTTTGTTTTCCTCTGGTCGTTCCTAGTGTCGTACTGTTCAAGGATCTTTATTAAAAAAGGTGGGTTAGAGAGATGTGACTCGGCACGGTTGATTTGCAGTGTCATGGTTGGCTTTTCTCCTTCTGCATTTCGGACACACTTAGGTGGCTGACGTTAATTAGCGGACAAGGAAAGACAAGACGGGAAAGCAGTGGCTTTTCTGAGAATGAGGAGGCTCTGAATTCGTGTGCCTGCTGCTGCTGCTGCTGCTGCTGCTGCGAGGAGATGTGCCGGGACTCATGCAGAGGTGCCGGGGACAGCACAGTTGGCGGTTAACCTCACCTAGGTGGCCTTAGGTGGCTCTGCCTTTTATCTTTTGGAACAATCTGTAGTCTCTGCCATTGGTTGAAATATTGTTTTGTATCTGAGCCAAATCCCATCAAGACTTCTTTAAAAATAATGAGTAGCAGTCATTTTCTTTAAAAGGACAAAGAAAAGGCTAATCAGTAAGAGTGATATGGAGGGGGAAATTGGCAGGCACTGTCAAGTGATTTAAGGCCCTTGGCAAGCAAGGGCCTTCCCCATCAGGGCCAGGCCTCCCTGATACGTTTAAGTGGGAATGGGGTGAAAATTTGGCGGCAAGCCAGGCTGGAGCCAGCCGGGGGAGTTGCGAGCAAGCAGGGTGGGTGTGGGGTGAGCTGAGTACCTGAGCATTCACAATTACAAAGGTTTTCAGGGAAAAAGCATCCTTGCTCTTGACAAGAACCAATTAGGGAGAGTGACACAACTTACATCACTGCTCCTGGCTCATTCAAGTCTTCCACTAACAAATGCAAATTTTCCCCACATCTCAAAGTCCTAGGCCACCGTGTGGTTGTGTGGTTGTGTGGCTGTAGCTTATGGTGCTGCATGTGAAGCCCTGGCTGCAGTGGGAGGCGGTGCTGTTGAGGGCTGTGTGAGGCCTCTGTCTTGTAAGGAAGAGGAGGTAGAGCCATGCAGAACGTCACAGGGAACCTCATGATCACAAAGCGATGTCCGGAAACCCTCCCTTTTCCAAAAACATGACTGACTTAGTGTCAAAACTCAACTTGAGCCTCCAACCCTGTCATTCTAAGGCCAGTGCTCCCTTTGTTCCTCTTGAAGCTTAAATGTGGTGTGCGTTTAGTGTGCAGGGGCTGCCGTAACAGAATTTCATTTTCGCACACATCTGGAGGCTGAGTCCAAGATCAAAGTGTCAGCAGGTGTGGCTTCTCCTGAGGCCTCTCTCCATGCTTGCAATGGCCCCCTTTCCCCTGTATTTCTTCGTGCTTTTTCCTCTGTGTGTCAGTGTCCCTCATGTCTCTTTTGAGTGCCCAAACTTCCTTCTCTTATAAGGATGCCAGTCAAATTTGATTAGGGCCCACCTTGACCTAATCACCTCTTCCAAGGTCTATCTACAAATAAAGTCACTGTCTTACTTTTCTTGTAGCTGAAACAAAACAACTGACACCCAAAGTTAAGGGAGGAAAGGTTTATTTAGCTCACAGTTTGTAGAGGTTTCAGTCCATAATAGGCTGGCTCCAAGGCCAGGTGGCATAGCAGAGGGGGCACTGCAGAGGAGAAACAGTTCGTGGTGGGCAGAAGGTAGCAAAGTAACAAGGAATGACAACAGTATCCAGGCTACTTGGGGTGGGTAGCACTCACACCCTTAGTCCTAGCGCCCTTGATCCTCTCATTGCACCATGAATCAATCCCAGTGTCATATAAGATCCAGCCACCTCTGAAAAGCCCCACCTGTAAGTGCATGAGGATTTGGGAGACATCTAGACACAGCCATAATGGTCATATTCTGAGGTTCTGGAGTTAGGACTTCAACAGGGACTTTTTTTTTTTTTTGTGGGTACCGGGGGTCGACCTCAGGACCTCGTGCGCCAGCAGGTGCCTGTGCTGCTGAGCGATATCACCGGCCCCTTTTTCGTATGTGGGTTCCGGGAGTCGAACTCGGGCCCTCGCGCTTGCTGGGCAGGCACTTAAGCCGCTGAGCCATCTCACCGGCTCCTCAACAGGGACTTTTGAGGGAACATGTGGTGCTCACAACAGGTGCGATGAGGGACCTCAAGAACAAGAGGAGCAACTCACAGCCTGTCCTCCCCTGGTTTCCCGGCGGTCACTAACTCAGCATGTCTACCCCTCTGTGTGTCCAGCTTGATTTCATCGTCTTATTTGTCTCGCTGATGATCATGTTTTTGGGAATCAACTCCTAGAAGGGGACCCAGAATCCACGGTGGGGACGACGGTGTTGGCTCTCAGTGTTGGCAGCTGTGCTCTGAGACAACTGCAGGTGACCTGGCATGGGAGCCCAGAACACATGGCGAACTTTAAAATTCTCTGGATAATCCAGAGAGGAATCCTAATTTCTAGTCTTTATTTTTCCATTTTGTACACTCTTTTTTCCTTTACTTCAAGGTATATACTTTATATAAATTTGCTTTGATTGCATAGTTGGAGCGAATGTAATATTTTAAAGATAATGTTATCTTCTTGACATTAAGAACATAATATTTTTTGTTTGGGCTGTATATTTGCGTTCTCTCAGTTTACACGTTGAAGCCCTAACCCCCAGCGAGGTGGTATTTGGGAGGTGATTAGGATTAGATGCGGCCGTGAGGGCGGGCGTTCGTGATGGTACCAGGATCTGTCTGCGAAGAGGAAGTGATTTCTCTGGCTCTTCTCCAGAGCCCAGAGGAGATGCGGCCTGAAGGCACGGTGAGAGGGCAGCACCTGCGGGCCAGGGATGGGCCTTCGGCAGACACCAACCCGGCGGGTTTCTCATCTCGGACTTGCAGCCTCTGGCACTATGAGAAAATACGTTTTGGTTAAGTCATCCACTCTGTGGTACTTTATATGGCTGATGGAGCAGGCTAATACAGTTCCTTAAGAGAAGAGTAATGCTTCTAGAAGAAAAGCAGAATGAGCAATAGCAATCAGTTTACTGGAAGAATAATAGACGCTGACCACATCGGATGCCTTCAAGTCCCAGACGTTGGCACAGAACACTGAGCTTTCACTCTGCAGTGTGTAAGTACAGCTTTCGCCAGGGTGCCCTAACCTAGCTGGCTTTGTTGCGGCACACGGATGGGGCTCAGGTTGCTTTTAACACAAGCATCAGCCCCGGGTCACCTACTGTAGCCCTGCAGAGACGGCCTCCTCCTGCTCCACGTCGCACTGCGTGTGGCATGCTCCTCATCTGGCCAGATGTACAGGAAGAGGAGCAGGGGTCTAGGCGTCTCGGTGGGCTCCCAGGAAAATGTTGCATCATGGGAGGCTGCCCAGGTGCTCTGGGAGCCACAGTCATGGGCTCGGTCGTCTCACCATTTTCAGCACGCTCCTGTGTGTTGGTGCACGTGCGTTCCACTTTTAAAGATACAACGGCAGCTCCCTGACTTCATGGTTGAGTGGCTGGATAGCTCTGGTGTCGGGAGGGGACAGTAGGCGCAGATGAAGAACGGCAGGAAGGCAGCTTGACGGACGCCACCTCTCTGGTATGCCGCTTACAGCTTTTATTCTTTTTAAAATTTTAATTATTTTAGTACATGTTTGCAGTACATAGTGAGTATGGTCATTGTGAGGAGTTGGTACGTGTACACAACCCATATTGATTCTTTTTTAATCCCCTTTGCCTCCCTCCATCTTATGATCCTTTTCTCTTTTGCAAAAGAGCTGTCTCTTGGTTTCCTGTTATCTGTCTTTTATTTTGCTTTTTAACTGATTTATGGTTTGGGGTTCTCTTATAAGGGAAACCACGTGAACTGACCACATGCATTCAGCCCAGGCACCTCTGTGTTCTGGTTTCTTTCTTCCCGTTCTTGGAAAGCCATGACTTGGAGGGATAGGAATAATGTACCCAGAAGTGTGGTTGTGGGTGTGGATACACGTAGTGGACAAAGGTAAGGTGGTCAGCCTTAGAGACCAGTGTGTCCGCTCTTGTCCTCAGAGGCAGGGGGCGAGGGGAGCCGACGCTGCTGATCTCTGTGCAGGCCCTGCTCGGAGGCACACTGGCTCCCTACGACTTTGTCCACCGTACTGATTGTAGTCTTTTCATACCTGCAGTAGGAGAAATTTCTGCCATGCCTGTCCTACAGGGTGATTTTAAAGATTAAATGAAAATATATCTGTAATTTAGAATCAAATATTTACATATGCATGTATATATGTCTGTACACATTATAGACACATGTAATATACATACATGTACATATTATGTGTGTGAATAAATATTTTACATACATGCATACAGTAGTCCCCTCTTAGCCACAGAAGACATATTCTGAAACCCCCAGTGGATTTCTAAAACCACAGACAGCACCAAACTCTGTACATACACTCACTAGAGCTTTTGCAGTACGCCCTGCGGGGTTGCCAGAGCTAATCTGTCCTTCCGTGTTCTGTGTCCCGAAGGCTCCTCCGAAGCTCCTCGTGCTTTGGAGCTGTTATCAGATTGAGCCCGAGCACCACAGCACCACTGCAGTCAGGCAGTTGTCTAGTAAACGGGAAGGCCAAGTGAGTGGCGGGTGTGTGGCCAGTGTGGGTGCGCCCGGCAACAGAGCGGTGCGTGTCCCAGCGGGATGCAGCAGCTTGGTTTGAGGTGTCATCTTGCTACTCAGAGTGGCATGCAGCTTGAAACTCCTGAAGTGTTCACTTCCGGGTTTTCCATTTAATACTCTTAGACCCCCATTGGCCACGTGTGACTGGAACTGTGGAAAGTGAAGTTGCAGATGGGGGGGGGGGGTGACAGCAGGTATAAATTTCTCTGTCCTCTGTGTCCCTGCTGGCACCGTGGCCTCCTTAGGGGTGCTGCAGATTGCGGGTTCATTTTGAATCTTTATTTGGTGTGAAATGCAGCAATAATGGGGTACGAAGATGTGAAAGAAAAACATGATTTCATGACTGAAGCTCCCGAAGGGCCCTACGGGGAGAAGAGGGCGGCGCAGCAACGTGCGATTTCATTTACGGTGGAGGGCCATAGTGGGCCTGTGAATTGGCTCCAATTTCAAAAACCACATCTTTCGGCAGCCGGCTCTCTAAAGACGAACATTTCTCCGATGAGAAAAGCCAACAGAAAATCAAAAGAGGCCCTTGAGTGCGTGCCCTCCAGTGTGTCTTAGACTCCTCAGAAAAGGAGCAATTAGTATTTCAGAGATACCCAAGAAAGTGTTCCTTGCTTTTCTAAGTTAAACTGCCTCCTCCTCACCATTTCCCCGCGTAGTCTGTGCTGCCTGCTCCTGCTTGGGTCAAATGTGAGCAGTTGGGGTGAGCAACCACAAGGTGGCACTCGTGTGCGCAGGTGAAAGAGTGGTTCCTGCCACCTGAGCGGTGGTAGGGGAACAGAATCTACCCAGACGCAGGCAAAGAGTGCCCAGCTCCTTGTGGATGAGGTCAGCTCCTGTGGACAGATCATCGTAAGACAGACTGTAGTTCTACAGTCCCCTCTCTGGGTCAGTTTCTGGACCCGATGCAGAGTTGAAGTGAATTTCCCTTAGAGGAAGGACGCTGGGAAGCCAACCTGGAGAGAGCCCTGCAAGCCTGAGTGTTGTCCTGAAAAGGAAAAAAAATTTTTTGAGAAGCTACTCTGGTGTGTGTGTGTCTGTGTGTATGCATGTGTTCACTATTTTTTGATCTGTGAAGGCCTTCTGCTCTGCCATGGCTTGGACTCTGCATCCCTCAGAGGACATGTGGAAGGCTTGGTCCCTGCCCATGGCACTACTGAGAAGTGACTGAACTTCATCAAGGGAGGCCCAGCGGGAGGATGCCAGGTCACTGCAGTTGTTCCCTTGAAGACTGTGGCCCAGACCCTTCTCCTGTCTTTTGCTTTTTGGTCACTGAGAGGTAAGCATCTTCCTACACCATGCTCTGCTAGGAGGATGTGCCTCAACATAGGCCTGAAAACAAGGGAGCCAACTGACCATGGACTAAACCCTCTGAAACCATGAGCCAAAGTAAGCCTTTCTTCTTTTAAAGTTAAATAGCTCAGGAATTTCATTGCAGTGATGGAAAGCTGACTCACACACATTTTCTCCTCCAGGCCCTCTCTCTTCCTTGCCTGTGGGTCAGACACAAGAGAATGCAGCAGAGGATTCTGTAGAGCCAGAAGAAGAAGGTGTTCATGCCGCTGAACTACTGTGTGGAGGGGTGTTACCACTGACCAAGAGCACCTGTTGGAGTTTTGTACAAAAGACAAATAGACTTCCATTTTGCTTAGAGTGGTTTGTTTTAGCTGTTGGCCCCTCTGATTAGTGTGCTTATTTTCTACTGTGCTCTGAGAATCCTTGAGCTTGACCTTAAGTGATGTCAGAATCACACTGACTGTGAGCCTCTGTCACGCTAGATTTGTGATTTTCGCCCTGCCCTCTGACCCCAGCTGGTGGCAAGGGCCTCCTTAGGACTGCTGGAAATGGCTGGCCTGCTGCTGAGGTTTTCCTCAATCTCCAACTGCTGTTCTGCCACTACTGCCGCTCACTTCCTGCCCATTCCGAAGTGTTGAATGGTTTTTTTCCTCAGTGGACCAGAGCTTTTTCTCCATCATTAGATATTAAGATTTTCAAGGCACTGCAGCATTTTGCAGGTAGCTTTTTTTGTTTTGTTTTCCAGCACATCCCCTAGGATATTATTGTTCCGTGGCATATGAGCATATAATGCCAATAGGTAATGTAGGAATATAAGAGGGCCAGATGTTTCAGAAAAAATTGGATTGGATGAAGTTAAACATTTCTTTAATGCAGGATTTCTCAGAGCTTTCATTATTCTACTAAAGGGGTCAACAAACTTTGGTCCACAGGTCAGATCTGTCCTGGCACCTACTTTTGTAAATAAAGTTTTATTGGAACACAACCACATCATTCCTGTGCATGTTCTCCATGGCTGACTTCCTGCTGTATTGGTGGAGCTGAGGAGACACAACAGGGACCACAAGGTGCACAAACTAGAAAATATTTACTCTTCGGCACCTTAGAGAGTAGGTTTGCTAACTGCTGCTCGTGTCTCCACAAAAGGAGGAATGCCTGTGGGTTCACAGCCACGGGCACAATTATTTTTTCTTGGACCACTGATTAACCTATTGAGAGTTTCAAATATTTTCTTGGAAAAATGTCACGTGAGGTGCCAAGGGCCTTCCTGTTATCTCACACTTATGTTGCCCTTCTCCAACTCCGCGGTCAGCTGCAGACGTGTTTTTAGTTGTCCATGAACCATGATCTCGACTTCTTTCTCGTGGTGAATTTCCTTCGCTATGTCTTCATTGCTTCACTCACCCCCGGTGTTCACAGTGACCACGGGATTGAAATTCTGTCTCCCGCTCTGTGGTTTATGCTCCCTAAAGTGCATCTTGAGGCTTGCTCCGCAGAAACGGTGTCCAGAGGTGGCCAGGCCATCTGAGGCCTTGTTTGGGCCTTGCCAGACCCCCGTGTGACTGGAGCGGTGCTGTCCTTCGGGAGCTGGCAGCTGTGCGGCGCTGGCCCCGCATCCTCTGTTCCACACGTGCCTGCTTCACCTTCTGCTTTCCCACCATGCACAAAGCAGCACGTGATCCTCATCAGAAGCCAAGCAGATGCCAGTACCACACTTTTGAACCTCTAGAACTTTAGGCTGAAGTACGCCTCTTTTCCTTATAAATTACTCGGTCTCAGGTGTTCTCTTACAGTAACAGAAAGTGGACCAAAATACTTCTTCATTAAGAGCCACACGTGAGCCCCTGGCCCTGGGAACCCTGCTCCATGGACGCACCAGGCCATGTATGGTCAGGCTGAGGCCAGGCTCGGGCCTCCACTGCCATGCAGCCTTAGGTGTGCACGTAGCTCAGAGAAGGATCGTTTGAAATGCCTCTAAAGCCTGATTTGTAAATTACCTGAGGCCTAAGACGGAGCAAGTTAAATATTTATTTGAAGATTATGTTTCTGAGGAGGGATTGTTGAAAATTAGTGAGTGCTTTGCCCCCCTAGCTTCCCCTCCCATGCCGGAGGGCATATTATTTTTACAGCTGTGTTTGACAGCTAGAACAAGCATGGTAGATTTAGCGGTTGTTTGTAGTGGCATTTATGTGTTTGAATGAGCTGGGCAAACAGGGGAGAGGGTGGTGCGGGCAGCTAACTACCTCTGAGGACCTCTTTGCTCACATTTCCATACTGGACAGATGCTGGTGTAAAAGAGCCATTCACAGGTTTTTGTTTGTTTGTTTGTTTTAAAGAATAGAACATTAAATTCTTCCCTTACCATGACAAGTGTGGAAAGCACAGCAAACCAGCACTCTGAACATGTGGATTTGGAATCTCCAGGGTGAAAAGCTTGCTTCTGGGCCTGCAATTCCGTATGTGTGGCCATGACTTTCTGGATGAGAAAGCAGGGATAAAGTCGCTCACTCATTCACCAGAGGTTGTCTCATTGCAGCATAGCTCTAGGCCCGGAGCTGGAGGCACACACACCTGAGTGTGCACGTGTATGTGTACCTCTCTCTAAGGTGTGCAGAAGTTCCTCTTTATCCTCAGTTTTCCTTTCTACAGTGTAAGTCACCCATGGCCAACAGAAAGTTTAAACGGCCTTTTCCAAAAATAAATACTTCATAAGTTTTAAATAGCTTTTATTACTGTGTATTAATTTTTCTATTTTGTGATTAGTTTTGTTATTAATCTCTTCATGTGCCTGATTCATAAAAAAAAACATTATAAGAATGTGTAGGAAAAAACGGTGTAAGATACAGTCTGGTATGATCTGTGGTTTTGGGTGTCCACTGGGGGTCCAGGGATGGGGCCCAGGTGGACAAGGGAACAGCTAGACAAAGAAAGGTATTTGAAAAATTGCTATTGTTTTCTTTTTTGATGAATGGATCTGTGGTAAAAATTGTGCTTCAGTAAAAGCAATCCCGTGACTCTTTGCTGAGCAATACATTGGTTTTGCTGCCTACTGTACTTTCCCTTCCTGGGAAATACTATCAGGGGTAAACTGAGCTTCGAGTGTGGGCACCCGTATGCTCACAGCTTTTCCCCCAGGGACTATCTGTGAATTCTCAGGAAAGCCCCTCACCTTGCTGGGCCTCATCTTTGAAATGAAGAGATTTGAATGATCACGCAGAGTCACACAGAGTCCAATTCAATAAATCCTGGTCAGGCCTGTGCATCCGTGATTCTAATAAAGGCACCAGGTGACTCTTAAGACATAATCTTTGCAGTCACCTCTGTGGATGACATTTTAATGCTGACACTATCCCAGGACCCCCTACTTCAGTGGATAGCTCTGGAAAAGCTTAATAAGAGTCCTGTTGCTCACTAGACTTTCAAGCAAGGGAAACAGAAAAGTGGAAGAGAAAGGTCATACACAAAAATTTCACAAAGATGAATGCGCTGTAGCTCAGGAATGTTTTTTTTTTTGCATGGGGAGCAGTGACGTAAAGGGGTCCAATTCCCTTCGTGGTAAAACAAGAACAAGGCCACTCTATCAGGTCATGGCTTCAGGACAACAGAGAACACTGGAGGAGCGAGACATCGTTCCTTCAGCTTGGAGCCTTTGGACGCCTGTGCCACTGAGTTCAGGCGACCCAGTGGAAGGGCGAGCCTGGGGGCCACTCTCCGTTCCCTGACCGCCATTGCCCCTGGAGCAGGAGGTAGAGAACGTGCGGGCGCTTGGTCTCCACTCCTCCCTGGCTCTCACCGCCAGCTCTGGGATGACACGGCCAGCGGCGCCTGGGTCCTGCCAGTCCCCGTTCGTCCCCCCTCTCTCCCCCAAGCTCTAGCACCCTACGCTTTCCTTCCACTGCCAAGAACTTGCTCGTGCCCAGCTGCCCACTCCCCGTGCACGGCAGAGAAAAGGCAGAGGCCCCGCACTCGCACAGACCTCTGCGTGCTGTCTTCTCAAACGGCGCACGCTCTGGGCTCTGGGGACCCTGCCTCAGCCACGGCCCCTCTGGCGGGGGTGAGGTAGCAGCCCCTGCTTTTCTAATTTCTGGGTTGCTTCAGCATTACCTTGCTGGCTTCTTAGTTCCTCCATCCTCTTCATGTTAATTCCCAACATTAAATTCCCTTTGTGTAAGAAACCTGGATGCATTTCTGTTTCTCACGCTTGACCCTGATACCCCAGCTCTCCAGGTGGGCCTCTAGGCTTCGCCTCTGTCCTGAGCTGTGAACAACAGTGGCCTCTAACAAGGGACTGGCTCAGATGCTGTCATCTCATACTTGGGACGTCCTGAACTGAGTATCAGTTCCCTTCCTCTCCCGGTGTCTGCGTGGAACAGTCCTGGGTGATTCCCTGCAACTCCACGCCACGCCAGTTCACTCAACGACTCCCCGACGCGTCCGTATCTACATCCTCCCAGGCTTCCCCGCGACTCTGCTTTAGGGTGTCATCTTCTGGCTCTGGCTCTTGGTGTCTTCTTACCTCCTGTCCACACGTGTGCTCCAAGAGGCTGCCCAGTCCAGCACGGCTCCCTGCTACACTCTGGTGACAAATAAAGGCCCAACTCTCGGGGTAGGCGAGCTCTTCCGTGACCTCACTCAGCCCTGTGGCCTTGCTCCCAGCAGGCTGTGCCTCACTGTTCCCAAGCACACCTTGCGCTTCCCGTAGCCGCACCACCCCCTCTCTTCAGAATCCCTTTCTTCTTATTTCTACCTAGTTTAAGTCTTGGTTTAATGCCAGCTCCCACCTAAAAGCCTCTCCTAATCCTCCTATCTGGAACTAATCTCTCCTTCCTCAATGCTCTTCTGCATCTCTTTGTTCAACTCCTTCGCCTCTTACCACATTCTGGCTCCTGGGGTATTGCTATGTCACCCCCAAATGGCAGCTCCCTTGGATGTGGGCTACTCAGTGGAGGCCAGAGGCAAGCCCTGTTACTGTCACTCGGTTCACATGTGTCACATTTGTGATTTACAGCGATGCTTTCACATACATCTGTATATGTTTAAATCAGCTATGTCTTTTGTCTATTATATTATTACTCACAATAGTGCCCGCTACTCTTTTTAACCCAGTCTTCTAAACATCAGCAACAGATCTCAGTAATTTTTATTAGGCTAATTTTTTCCATAAAGATTGAGTGCAAAACCCATATTTTAAGTGATTTACATAACTTTATTTAATCTTCTCAAGGAGAGACTTTATTTTACAGATGAGAAAAACTAATGTTCGTAGACAGCAAGGCGTTTTAGCAGCCTCACACAGCAGGTAAGTACGTAGCTGGGCTGGGATTTGAACCTAGGTCTCCATGACTCCAAATCCTGCACCCTAAAAGGGTCAGGTTCTTTACTTTCATCCTGGGGGGAATCATGCCTCTGATGAGAAAAGATGCAGTTTGCAGTCACAGAGTGGATGAAAGTTTCTGCCTTTTGTTCCCAATAGCCTTGGGACTCCCACTAGGGTCTTTGCCTCCCCTGGACACTAGTGAGGCAGCTGTCCTTGTCCACTTCTCCCCTGCCTTCCTCTAGTGACAGACTCTGCCTGCTGAGGCCCCGCACTCCAGACTGCCCGCGCAGCTCCCTCAAGTAACCCTACAGTGAGCCTGCCCTAATTCTCAACAGCTGAAAAACAGCTTGTCCTTTCAAGAGACCCCCGGGGACATCCGCCTGGGCTGCCAAGACATGTATCTCGCATTTCCTGTCACAGATACGAGATGAGCAGCGGATTCCTGGCCCAGCTTCCATGTCAGTTCTGAGTAGGTCGGAGCTGTTGGCAATTCTTTCCCAGATCTTTCTCATCTGCCAAGTTGGATGACCTCTGGGGCATGCTGAAAGGTGTAGCTTTTTGGTTAGCTATTTTCCAGGGCTTTTGGACTCTTTTGCTTTCTTTACCCTCTAGTTTTTCTTTTCAGACAGACTCGGCCCCTTCATTCATTGCAATAACCCAAAACGCACTGAGTCCTGGGGGCCCGCGGGCGCTGGGCTCATTAATACCAGCCCTGCAAGTGCGCGTAGAAGTGCTAATGCAGCAGCAGCGGTGAGTGAAGGACTTCTTTCTTCCCTCTGTTTTTGGATAATCCAGTCTTTCTATCTGGAGTTACCCCCAGTTTCTCTTTTCCTTTTGCCCTCGCTTTTCCTTTTCTCTCCTTCTGCTTTGTCTTTCATCTCTCTCTTTAAAGGCCAACTGGACACAGCTTCTCAGAGTCTGCCTGTCAGACTTCTTGGCCCTCGGGCTGAAAAGTTCTGAGTTCTCAGGAATCCCCCTGAGGCTGGTTGGCTCTGGGGACACCCATCACCTCACCCACACACAGCTAACCAAGAGGCGAGGAAGTTTTCTAGGCACAGACCAGGGTGGACTGGATTCGTCAGCGTAATTACAGCCAGAAAATTAAAGAAAGGTAATAATGGCTTTTAAACACTTCACAAAGGGGAATCTCACCTCGAAGGTTTGTAAATTTGTCGTGAGGACTGATTATAAGGGAGTGCTGGTGCTACCCTCTTTGTGTTTGATTTGCAAACCAGAAAGCACACGCCCCCATATGCATAATTGGATCCTCACGGTCTCCGCCTCAATGTGTCCACGCAGTAGAAGTTTATTTATCCAGTGCTCATTCAGAGGGCAGCTGAATGGAACAAGAAAACTCCCACTTCGCGATAGGATTAGATACCATGGAGTATTCCTCCCCTGTACTCTTTCAAAGAATTTTTTTCTTTAAGTTTCTAAATCTGCTTGGGAAGAAAAAGTAAATTGCCAGAAGTGAGATTAGTGGGGAATATTGTTCTTAGGACAATGGTGTCTTTATGGCTTGACTGGTATGAGCTCCCTGCTTCAAAAAAATACAAGGGCGGGAGGTGTAGGGGTTCTTAATTGCCTACATCTGATCAACTGGCAGCAAAAAAAGGAGAAGAAAGAAAGAAATCTCATTCAGCTCTGATTTGGCCTGGATCAAGTCCACTTGCTAATCAGAGTTTAATGAGGATGCCACTGGCCCTGTTGTATTTGCCAATGCTGCCACTGAGGTCCCTGGCCCTCTGTGTGTGCAGGGAGCCCTTGCATCCCGCCGCCCCACAATGCAGGATGCAGGCCGAGATGGAAAAGTCCTGGCCCGGAGAAGTTAATTAAGTTTAGGCCCTTGGCATTCCAAGTCACCGGAACCCAGGGTGGGAGCCTCACCCACCCACACAAAAGAGACCCACACGGAGCTTGCCTGACCAGCCCTGGTAGCGTGAGCTGGGCTTCTATACACCCCACTGCCAGCTCTTTACCCCGGGAACTGTGTCCCCTCCCCTTCACTGCACAAAATGAATAGGCCCGCGGGACCAGGCTGAGGGGGTGCAGGAAGGACGTGGCCAGTGTCCCATGTCACAGGCACCCAGACAGCAGACCCTGGTGGGGAGCTGGAAGGCTCCAATGAAGGGCTAGTGTGCTTTTAAATTGCATTCTCTCTGGTTTAAAATAAAAATATCATAAGCAAAAACAATGATCTTTAGCTGCGCTAGCCACTTTTTCTTTTTCAGAATGTGTGCCCCTTAATCTCAGAGGCGAGGGGACCGAAGCGTCAGCGGTCTCCATGGGATGCTGGAGACTGCTTATTCGAGTTGGGGTTCAGGGAGCCCTGGGATAGATAGGATGCTCCCCTCTGCCGCATTTTTGTGCTCAGGCCAGCAAGACACCAGGAAAGACGGCAGTGTAAGGACACGAGATTCGCCGGCTGTCCGGCTTGGGTCTGAGTCTGAGGCCGCCTTCCGTCCAGGTTCAGTGTCCCTTGAGACAAATAGGACAGGAGAGCCGAGATGACCATGGTCACTGTCTCAAGCATCAACCTCAAAGCCTCCTGTAGCGGGCCTGTGCTCTATAGAGCAGGGTTTGTGGAATCTCGCCACCCTCTGCGTCCCGGAAAGAGCCAGCGAGCATGTGAGCTCCCAGAGTCCCCAGAGACCTGACCGCCGGGGTCCTAGGACACTGTTCCCAACCAGCTCTGCGCGACTCCCACTGATGCAGGAGAACTGCGGACACAGCCTCAGGTGGCCAGCCCGTGGGTACCGGAAGTGCTGAGCTCCAAAAGTTGGTATTGCACCGCAGGCAGCCGCATTTCTATACCACAGATGCAATCTACTTGCTGCGCCTTTGATTTCTTTTTCTTTTGGTCTCTAACTAATATTTATCCAACCCTTTCTGTGTCCCAAATATTGTATTCAGCCCATTATCAATATGATCTCATTTAATCCTCTCTTTTTTCTCATCCAGACTTCCAAACAGCTGGATGGCTTTCTCAGTTCATGGTAGCCTTCGCTCAAAATATCCTCCCGTCAACAAGGACTTAGCGTGCTTCCGTTTCTCAGGACACGCTATCTTTTCTTTCCACTTTTTCTTTCCAAAAGTAGGACTATTGACTACACTCTGTTTCACTTAATTATTTCACTTGCCATCTGAATACCCCCCGTACTATATAAATTTAAAAAGACCGAAATCTCTTTCTCTTCCACCGTCTCTTCCTTCCTTGCTTCTTTGTGGCGGTCCCTGCGTTTCTCTGTTCCTACAACAGTGCCTGGCCCCTTCCAGGTGCTCTGGTGAAAGTCTGAAACAAATGGAGTCACTCCAGGAGGAGGTGAAAAGGTGAGGTGCAGGAAGGGTGAGTGACTTGGCCCTGATCACTCAACCAAGGGGCAGAGGAAAGAGCAAGTGCTCAGCGCGGCGCGGGGCGGCGCGGCTCCGCAACCCGTGCTCTGGGCCCTGGGCCGCGTTCCCTCTTCCGCAGCGCGCTTCACGCGGGGGCGACGGTTCCAGCTGCTGCGGTGCAGGGGTCCTGACGTCCCGCCTCCATGCGGTCCGAGCGGTGCCCTCTCTCCGGAGAGGGGGCATCTGGAAGTGCAAGGTGTCAGCTGGTCTAAGGCGGAAGGTGGTCTTCTGCGAACATCGCAGTTCTGCCAGCCCAGTGTTTCCGCGCGCGTGGGTTTGTCTCCCTCAGTTGCTGGAGAGCTGATTGACCGCGCTTTTTTCTGCTTCGCGATCTGTATCCACCCTCCGAGAAAATCCGTCCTAAAGCCCGGAGTCATGTTCCTGGGTCTTGTTTTACGGTTTCACCCTGGAGACCCACTTGGTTCTAACGCACAAGTGGCTCAACACGTGCTTGAGCAAATTAATAGACAAAGCCTTTTAAAAAATTAAACTGTGTTTTGAGAGAATTGTAGATGTATGTGCAGTTGTAAGAAATGATGCAAAGAGAGTCCGTGTGCCTTTTATTCCATTTCTCCCGGTGATAATATCGTGCAAAACTATAATACAATGCATATCACAACCAAGATATTGACAGTGATACAGCAAAATGTAGAACATTTTCTTCGCCACACAGATCCTTCATGACTCTCTCTTTTTTTGTGTGTTTGTGTGCCGGGAATTGAACTCAGGACCTTGCGCTTGCCAGGCAGGCGCTTGTGCCGCTGAGGTATATCCCTGCCAACTCTCTTTAATAGACACCCTCTCCTTCCTCCCGACTCCAGCCTCCTGCCAGTCACTAATCAAGTCTCCATTTCCATATTTTCATAATTCCAAGAATGTTAAGTAAATGGAACCACATGCCAGTATATTATTTGGATTGAATTTTTCCTTCTCACGTAATTCTCTGGAGAGAAATCCATGTTATTGCATGTATCAATAGTTCATTTCTTTACTACTAAATTTATGTATTAATATATTGATATACTAATGTTTCGTTTAACCATTTACCTGTTAATGGGGATTTGTGTTGTTTCCAGTTCCTGGCCACTAAGAATAAAGCAGCTGTGAATATTTTCTGTATAGGGTTTTGTGTATGTGTGCATTTTCGTTGGTGGGGTGCTCGGGAGTATAAACGTTGGGCCATACGATATTTAGGTTTAGTTGTATTGGAAATTGAGACTTTTCCGAAGTGCTGCACCATTTTACACTGTCACCGGCAACGTATTAGCCTGATTTCTCTGCATCCTCACTTGCATTTGGTGTCTTCACTATTTTTTGCTTTAACAGTCACATGCAGGGTGAGGTGATAGACCATTGTGGGTTTAGTTGGCATTTCTGTTGTGGAGGATGATGCAGGAGATCTTTTCACAGGCCCTTTGCCATTTGGACATCCTCCTTGGTAACATGCTCGTGCCGTGTGCCCATTTTCTGACTGGATCCCTTGTCTGATTATTGTTGAGTTTATTGAATTGCTTATGCCATCTATAGCATAGTACTTGGTCAGGTATGTAGTTGGTAAATATACTCTCCCAATCTATAGCTGTCTTTTCATTCTCTTAGCAGGGCTTTTTGCAGGGTAAAGGTTTTAATTTTGGTGAAGTCCAATTTATCAGTTTTTCCTTTTATGCATCGCATTTGGGTGTTTAGTTTCAAAATGGTTTATCCATTCCCATTTTTCTTGCATTTTTACATGCATTTTAGAATAATCTTCTTAGTATCACTGGAAACTCTTGCTGGTATTGTGTAATACCAGCAATAAACAGACTCTTTACCTAGCCCTAGATACTGAAGGTTTTCTATTAAGATTTTTTTTCCCCCAAAATTTGTAAGGTTCCAGTTTTACATTTAATCCATTATGCAGTTTTAGCTAAGTTTGGTATGTCCTTATATTGAGGTTTATGGACAAGTCTGTCATTCTTTATTTGTACTTTGAATTTATCATATGAGAGAAACCATATAGTATATAAGTGTCTGATTTATTTAGCTTAAAATTATGTTTTCAAGTTATATTCATTTTTTTACAAATGACTCAAATTTATCCTTTACAGCTGAGTAGTATTCTATTATGTATAAGTAAAGAGCAAAATAAAGGACAGGTAAAAGGAAACAGGGAGATAGATATTTTGCAAATGGGAAGGGGAGCAAGGGATAGAGGCTGGTGGGAGGGGATGTAAAAGCATTAAGATGTCATGTACATGTACCTGATACCCACAATGAATGTAATCATGATGTGTTACGAAGATGAAATGAAAGAGGAGATTATCCTTAATTCATTGCACAGCTTTCACATGTTTATTGAAAAGTTGTCTATTCCTGGGTTCTCTATTCCTCACTGACCTGTGTCTCTCTTTCCATTAGGACCACACATTCCTGATTAATGTAGCTATCCAATATGCTTTGAAATGGGGTAGACTGATTCTTGCTGCTTTGTCATTCTGTTTCAAAATGGTTTATCCATTTCCATTTTTTCTTGCATTTTTACATGCATTTTAGAATAATCTTCTTAGTATCAGTGGAAACTCTTGCTGGTATCGTGTAACTTGTGTTACAGTTCATGGTTGTGTGAGAAATGCTGTGTATTTGACTTCTTTCACCAGTGTTTTGATGTTTGCAACATACAAACCCTATACATGTTTTGTTAGATTTATTTTTTTTTGATCTTTTGAGCTATTATAAATTCCGTTGTATTTTTAATCTCAGTTTCTGTGTGTTCACTACTAATAGATATACAATTAACTCTTGTATGTTCATCTTGTATCCTGTGGCTCGGATGAATTCACTTGTAGTACTAGGACTTTTCAGGGGTAGATTTCTTTAGATTTTCTGTGTAGGCAATCATACCCTTTGGTTTACTTTTCTTGCCTTATTGTATGGGCTAGAACTATATTAGATAAAGGGGCACAGACGGCCTTTTTTTCAACTTTATAGGGAAAGCATTCAGTCTTTCACTTAACTGAGAGGTGTTTTGTTTTTATTTTTTTATTTTTTTGGAAGATACTCTTTGTTGAAAGTTCCTCTGTAGTCTTGCTTTTCTGAGCTTTTTTTTTTTTGAATCATGAATGTTGGATTTTGCCAAATGATTTTTCTGCATTAGTAGATATGATCATGTGATTTTTTCTTTTTCTAACCTATTAATATGATGGATTTTTTGATTGATTTTCAAATTCTGATCAGTTTTGCTTATCTGTTGGAATAAAGCCCACTGGGTCATGCTGTATAATTCCTACTTATATATAGTTGAATTGTACAGCGTTTGGTAATACCTTAAGTTTTGCAACTATATTCATGAAAGTTATTTGTGTGCAGGATTTTTATTTCTTGGTACTGTCTATTATTTTGCTAGTCTTGGTACAAAAGTAATAAATAGTAATTTCATAAAATAAATTCAGCAGGGTATCTTCCTCTTCTATTTCCTAGAAAAGATTATGTAGAATTAAATTAAACATTTGGATTTTTTTCCAATGAAATCATTTGGGCTTATAGATCTCTTTTTGGGGAATTTAAAAATTATGAATTAATTTTTCTTAGTAATTGTAAGACTGTTCAACTTTTCCAATTATCCACTTCATCTTGGATGAGTTACAACAGTTCATACTTCTTGAGAAATTGGCTTGTGTCTTCCATCTTGTAAAATTTTCATGTGTCAGGTTGTTGTAGCTTCCCCTACTGCCCTTCCCATGGCTGCAAGATTTCTAGTGAGGCCTGGAACTCTTTTTGCCTTCTTGATATTTGCTAATTTGCATCCTGTTGGTCAGTCTAAGGGTTCATCAATTTTTTTTTTAAAGAATCAGCTTTTGTTTCATTGATATTTTATATGTTTTATGTATTACTTTACCTTCTTTGAAATTTCCTTATTGATTCATGTTGCATAGTTTCCAGATTTTTGGAGATTAATAGAGTTTGTACTGGTTTCTAAAATGTTTTCATTAAGATAATAATATAATCTTTTCTAACAGAGCGAACATAATATGGCCATGACTGACCAGCAGTTGTAGGTTTCTTGGGTGTGGGTGGCCAGTGTGAGCTTAGGCTAACACAGTACCTGGTCGGAACATAATCTTACCTTGGGGCTCCTTTCTTCTAGAGAAGCACCTCCCATGCTGGACTCTCAAAGTCTGACCCAAGCTTCTAGCGATGGCTATTGGCAATGGGTAGCCGTATTTCTGTGGAGGCCAGGAAGTTTCCTTCTTGGAATTATGTCTTCACTGAGATTGTAGAAAAAGAGTGAAAGCTCACTGTTGGCTTTGAAAGTCTGGAAGATGCCATACAATTTCATCTGACCTCCGTCTTAGTATAGTACACTTTAACTGTGAGTGGTTCCATAGAAGTTTTGGATGGTGGGCACTCTAGCTCTTTCTCTGCTTCTCTGTCTCTGTCTCTCTCTAGTAGTGACTTGCACGGTTAGATTTCTCTAGTCAACTTTCTCAGAAATGTAAGTAGATTTTCATAAGTGAGGCACAGGGAGTATGCCTGAAAGACAAGCAAAGACATAGCTTGGCCCGCAGGGCTTCATAAACTAACTCAGACAGATGCTTGCTTACAGAATGTGATCCTGTTCAGATAAAATAAAAGGTGATTTGAAATCTATCCCCTAATTCAGGTTAAAAACAACTGTCATGATTCTATTTATAGCCTATTTATTGATTCCAGCATCTTTCCTACCCAAGGTAGAATGAGTCCTCCCCCACATGCAGGATGTGTGGGGATAATGAATGAGTCTGAATTTTGCTGTTTCCTATAGGTAAACACAATTAAAATGTGTTCAGCTGGGGTTTTTTTTTTTTTTTTTGTGGGTACCGGGGGGTCGACCTCAGGACCTCGCGCGCCAGCAGGCGCCCGTGCCGCTGAGCGATATCACCCGCCCTTTTTTCGTATGTGGGTTCCGGGAGTCAAACTCGGGCCCTCGCACTTGCCAGGCAGGCGCTTACACCGCGGAGCCATCTCACCGGCCCTGTTCAGCGGATTTTTATTCAATTGTATAAGCAAATATCCAGGTTAATTTTTTGTTGTAGAATATACACAGCATAAACTTTTTTACTTTAACTATTTTTAAATTTAAAGTTCAGGAACATAAGTGTTCTCTCACTGTTGTGCAGCCATGATCACTAACCATCGCCAGGACATCTTGTTATCCCAATTGAAATTGTGCTCATTAAAACATTAATTCCCCAATTTCCTCTCTCCCAAGCCCTGGTCCAGTTGAAATTTGTTTTCATGGTAAGACTTAAATGAACACACAGCCCTTAGAAAACTTAAAAACATGTGCTCCAGATCTTCCTCTTACTTTCTTTCTTTTAAAAAATAATCCTCCATAATGGACCCCAAATTGTGTATATTCAATAGATTTCCATTCCTACTTGATAGATCAGGAATCTAAGGTAGTAAGCTAATACTTACTATAGAATCTTGCTGGGCTTTCCCTTCCCATGCAGGTGAATCACTTGCCCACTGAGTCAGGGCACTTGGATACTTGTCGTGGCCTCTCTTGCTCACACTCTGGAATTTTTAGGATCCCAAAGCCCTGTAAGAATCTTGTATGGTGATACCTCTGTTCATGAACAATTTTGTTTGCAAACAAATTGGTTTGCAAACAGAAGCATTTGGCAAAATTTTGTTTTTCTTTGCAAACTGCATCAGGTGACAAACATGACTGCCGCCACCTTTCCCACACAAACACAAACGTGGCCATCTTTTCCAAAATTGTTGAACAAATCAAGCTTGTGAACTCTGGTACCACTATAGATTGCTAAATTGGTGATAACGTTATAGCTTCGGTACTCCTGAGGGCATTTAACCGTGAGGGGGTGAGAGCCTGCTGGTGCAGGGATCTTAGCTGTGACAGCTGTTTGACTTGAAGCAGACCACCCAGTCCTTCTCAATCTGCTGTTTGCTCAGGTACAATGCGGGTAACAGCATATTTGACATTTCCACTTAGATGTCTGATGGGCATCTCGAACTTAGCAGAATGAAATGAATCTCTAGATGTTTTCCACTCTGGAACTGGTTTCTCAGGTCGTCTTTAGGACTCGTCAGTCCACTTTAGATTGATGAATGTACCATCATCTGCCTGTTTATGAAAGAAATCTAGGTGTTTTCCACTCTTTTTTCTCTATTCATCAGAAATCCCTATTGACTGTACCTCTAGTTGCAGGAACCTCCCAACTTGTTTGCTCGCTTCCATTCTTGGCTCTTCTCCAACTTACCCTTTATAATAAGCGTAGGGAAAAGAATAAGGTACTCTTATGGTAATTTCTCTGCCAGCTATTATTTCAAGGGTGTTATACATATTAATTCATGTAATCCATACACGGGTTGTAGTAAAATCCTCTACTTAAAACTAATCCATGGCTTCCCATTGTTTTAAGAATAAAATTCCAGCTTCCTCACTTGTTCCGCAGGATCCTGAATGGCCTGGCTTCTCCTTCCTGCCTGCTCTCCCTAGCGTCTCCTGATGCCGAGGGGCTGCCACACTGCCTTCCTGTGCATTCCTCACCCACCTTCCCCAGTCTCTGCGGTTTCTATTCCTTCTGTTTTATCGCCTGAATCTTCCCATCCTTAAAGGTTTAGCTCACAAAGTAGCTCATGGGAGAAGCCTTCCCAGTCCTCTTATACTGCTCATGGGGTCAGGAATTCTTGATTGCACCATCCAGGTTACTATGTGAGCAACGCTCATCCCAGTTGCTACTGATCTGGTTTATTTGTTTGATTATTTTTGTCTTATCACCTCCACTGAGCCTTCGAGCCTTATAAGGGCAAAAGACTTCATCGATTTTGTTCCTTTTCTCCCCAGCACCCAAAAAGTACGTCTGAACTCTAGAGGGGCTCAGCGGCTGTGGGTAGAATGAATCATTGAGAGAGTAAATAAGAGACAACAAAGACTTTGACATCGTAAGGTTGTTGGGGAATTAAAGTGCATGAAGGAACCTATTTGTTGTATATTATGAATTAGTCTCCAGCTTGGGTGTTTGAAAGCGTTAACTATCTTCCTCTCTATTATTTATCATTTCCTGTAGCTTTGGTCTGAGATTCCATTCTCATGGATGAATGGACACAGTAAACTTACCTTCCTCTTCTGGGCCCTTCCCGGATGCGTGACAAGTGTGGGAAGACCTTGCATTGCCGAAGTCTCTGTTCCCCCAAGGCCGCACACTTTGTGTCATGGAAAGTTTTTTCCCTTTGTAGGTGTTCAAACACAGGTATCCAGGTGACTTATCCAAACTGCACTTTTTGAGTGTACGTCACCTCCTCTCTCTGCTCCCAAGAGTTCTGTTATTAGGTGTGAGACATTCCAGCCCACAAATGGGGATGGTCAGCCTCAGGACCCCCGGGTCTGGATTTTCCACATCGCCAAGCTCCCCTTCCCATCCCTCACTGTGCCATGGTTTCCAGATGTGTTTGTTCAAGGCTGTGCCTGAAGCAGGTCTTCTCCAAAGACTGATGGAAAAAGCCAAGGCCAAGGGCAATGTCCCCACTAAGTGCCTGGAGAGAGAACTCAAAGCAACCTTTATTTTCTGTGGTGCCTTTTTTTCACTGTAACCCTCTTCACTTCTTTTATTTTTATTTTTTATTTTTTTTACGTGGGTACCGGGAGTCAAACTCAAGACCTTGCACTTGCCAGCAGGCGCTTGTGCCACTGAGCGATATCACTGGCCCCTACTTTTTTTTATCTTTCAGAGGAGTTTTAGGTTCACAGCAAAATTGAGCAGAAGGTCCAGAGAGTTCCCATACACCCTGAACCCCTGCATGCACAGGCTCCCTGTTATAAAATCTCTCCTGCCAGGGTGGTGTGTTTGTTACAGCTGAGAAACTTTTGTTAATGGTACCCCTCAAACCCCACAGTTTCCATTAGGGTTCACTCTCAGTCTGTCTCTACATTCAGTAGACTTAGATCAACTGATCATGACATGAACACAATGTTTTAATATTATATGGAGAATTTTCACTGCTCTAAAATCCTCTGTGCTCCACTTATTCATTCCTCCCTCGTCCAAATCCTGGAAACCACTGACTAATTTTTTACTGTTTCCATACTTTTGCCTTTCCAGAATGCCTTATGGCTGGAATCACATGGTATCTAGCTAATTCAGAAAGATTTCTTTCACTTAGTAGTATGCATGTAAATTTTCTCCATGTCTTCTTATGTGTTGGCCACTCATTTCTACTTAGCAGTGAATAGTACTCCATTGTGTGGGTGTACCAGTTTATTGATTCTGCCATGGAAGAATATCTTGGTTGCCTCCAGAGTTTGGCATTTGGCTGAATAATATACTCCACATTTTCTTTATCCATTTATCTGTTAATAGATACCTTGGTTGATTCCATATCTTGGCTACTGTGAATCATGTTCCAATAAATGAGAGAGTAAAAATATCTCCAGTTGTATTCTTTTGACAAGATTATGTCACGGATGTGTCCTACCTTCAAATGTAGGCTTTCTAGATTAGTTTTATCCCAAATAACTTCATGCCATGATAGAATGATTCTAGAATTGTGTTAAAAAATTATGGTAGCCACTAGCTCTGTGCAGCTATCAGATGCTTGGAATGTGGCTAGTATAACCAATGAACTAGTTTTTAATTTTTAAAATTTTCATTATAATTTCATTACATTCCAATTGAAAATTTGAAGGGCTCCCCAGGGCTTGTGGCTGCCACATTGGACAGCACAGCTTTAGAATTTGTGACGGCATCACCTGGGAGTGGCACAGCCAGCTAGGCTTGAGATGGGCCATCTTGACAAACTAAGGAAGCCACTACTACCCCTGAACCATGCAGTCAGCATAGCTGCACCCTTTGGTGCTTGAGGGGCAGGAGCGGATCTGCAGCACCTGCCTGCATCTTCCCTTCCTGCAGACAGGAACGCAGTCCTATGCACATCTCTTCCAGGCTGGGACATGGGCATGGCTTCTTCCTGTCATCTAGAATGAAGAGCCTCTAGCCCAGAGGTCCTCATAAAACATGCACTGATCATACCGATGCTCTGCTGGCTTCTGAGAAGACCCTTTTGAGTATTTTTGGTTTTCAGATGAACATCAACTGCCCCCAGCAGGACCTTTACCCTGGAGTAATACAGAGGAAGGAGGCAGGACATTATCTGACTGAAGATGCTATCCAACACCAGTGGCTCCAGGGTTCTGGTGGACACGAACCATCCTTTCGGGGGGCACTGAGTCATTAGTGCTACACATGAACACCCAAGACATCACTGGATGTCCTGTTCCTCCCTGTGTTTGGGTGGGGCTGTTTGACCAGCTGTGGCCAACAAGCTGTGTGTGGACATGACAAGTTTCTAAGAAGAGTTCACTGGTGGGGTTCACTTTCACCCCTCTGTGTCTTTAGAGATGATGCCTCCCACAGTCGGGTTTTTGAGCGAGGCTATTAAGAGGAAGAACATGTTCCCCAGGGAGGACCCCCACACAAGGGAGAGATGAGCCTTGTTGTTTAAGCTTGTGATCTTGTAGGCACACTGATTCCCACGAATAACGCAGCCTGCTCTGACCAGTGCAGCTCTTCTCATCTTAACACAAGCGCAACTCAATGCAATACAAAGAGATAGCAACTGACGTGCACTAACAAAAAGTGTGGGAAAAACAGAGAGCAGGCAAAGGATAGTTTTGTCAGGGGGAAAAGAAAAGAGCTGTTGAAATTGGGTAACCAGGGTTCATGTAGATCGAGTTTCTACAATTGGATCTGCTCTTCTGGCCATGGGATTCCATAGCACTCCCAGAATTTCCGACGTGAACAGTCATGGTGTAAAATAAATACTCGAGGCAATGGAGCTCTGCACCAGGACTGAAGAGTAGGTGAAGCAGAAAGGCACATCTTCAGCTATTTGTGATTCTATAATAATGCTTACTCCCTAAACTAGACTGCAACATCCATGATGGCAAGGACCAAATCAATATCACGGTATCCCTAAGTGACTACAAGGTGAGCCGTCTCTAATTCAAACATTCCAAATTAGAAATGTTCCCAAGTCCAAAGCTTTTGGAGTCCTAATATAATGCCACAGTGGAAGATTCCACACATGATCTCATGTGACAGGGTGCAGTCAAAATGAAGTGCATTAAAAACATTGTATAAATTACCTTCAGGTGACGTGTGTAAAGTGTGCATGAGACAAATGAATTTTCCCCTTACACTTGGGTCATCTCCAAAATATAACATTGAGTGTCCAAGGTTTGAAACACTTGTGGCCCCAGCGTTTTGGATGGGGGTGCTAAGCCCGCAGCGTCAGTGATGGGTAGGTAGCTCTATGACGGTGAGCATTCCCTATATGAGCTAGTGGTGCGAGCAGCTCTCTGTATTCAAAGGCACGGGGTGGGTGGGGAATGGAGAGAGGCAGGAGACTTGTGGTGTGGTCACAAGCTACAGCTGGCAGATTTCTCTACTTGGAGCTCAGAAGACAGAAACCTGAAAGACTGAAATCTATGAACAGGAGATAACTTTGCAAATGTACCACTGCAAAGTCCATTACTGTACAAAAGCACATTTCTGCAACATTAAGATAATACCTATTGTCTCCAGGCTAGAGGCCTGGAGACACACAGCTGAAAACACAGCTGTGTGAAAACACACAGCTGTCGGTCTTGGTTTAGCTTTGCCTATGTAAAATGCTGTGGCACCTTGGTTCACTAACTTAATTCTCCCCACAATTCTGAATAAGAACTGAATCAAAATTCCCCATAAGGTGAACATTGAATCTAGCCATTGAATTGGATTTGGTTCTCATCCAATTCGATTTGTGACCAGAATCATGGAAAGAATTAAATTCGTGAACTGAGGCACCGCTTTTCCATATGCATCTGTATTCATTTTCAAAGATGTCAGTGCTAATTTAGTCAGTTGCAGAACATACAGCAAAGAGGGGTGATTATTTCTGAAGCATTTTCAGTGGCTTCCAAAGTGATTCTTGTTAGTTTTCCACTATGAAACATTCATATACATTTTTATATAGGTGGAAAGAACTGCCTTTCAGTCCTGGCATTGTGCTTGGCTTTGGTTCCTTTTGGGTCTTTGGGGTCATGGGTGGCTTGCAGCGTCAGCTGTCTTTGAATCCTGGTGGGTTGAGCTGACAACATCATTGGAGGCTTTTTTCAGGGCCATGTTGTGTGCATAAGTGACAGGGAAGTAATGGAGAAATAGTGACGGCACTGTGAGTAATTTTAATTCACAGCGTTTCTCAGATGGTGGAATTTGAATAAGTGTTTATATCATTCTTATTTATCTTCAGAGAGAAGATATATGGGTTTTGGTTTCTGCTTCATGGTGGTAATAGAGATGGAATGACTTTCTATCTTTTTTGTATAACTCGATATTATGCACCATATTCTATGATAATGCACTATGCTATAGGAATATGTAGAAGGGACACAGGAGCAAGCTGATTTAGTCAGAGAAGGCTTCTTGTGGCTCTAATAGTCTGAGTTGCACACATGCCCTGAGGAGGAAGAGGAGGGTAGCAAGGTGACAGTGGGCATAAAGATACCGGAAACAGTACACAGTGTGGGTCTCGATGAGATCTGAGGTTGTTCGGGAGTCCTTAGGAGAATGGTAGGGTGCCGGGATGGAGCAGGATCACAGGTCACCTGGAGACCACGTTCTGTAACTTTGAGATGATTCCAGACGCTTGCGTAGTTTCTTACGAGTGCCGTTGCGTGGCTGTGATGAGAACGTGGGGCGAACTCCCTTCCCCGACAATGTTTTGTCACACCTGCTTAGACCCCCATGCGTGCTACTGACTCCTGACACCTCAGTCTGGCCAACCTTCTGGGAGCTTAGGCTGTGGCAGGGCTGGGTCAGGGCTGCGTCAACAGCTGTGGGGGGCAGTTTGGGGCAAAAAGTGCCTTGTGAGGGTTACTCACTAGAACATAGCAAATCTGCAAAGAAATCCAGTTTTTCTGACTCCTTGTTCTTTCCTTCACCCCGGGCTCCTCCCAAACGCAGGCTTTACCTTATACACTGAGCATTCCATGCTGAAGAAGATAAATTTTCGCCTAAGGAGAGCCTTCCTGGGAGGTTACTCTGCGCGTCTCAGTGGGTGGCTTCCTCTTATTGATGATTTTTATCAGTCGTAGGGAATCTGTGCTGGGCACTCAGAACATCTACAAAACAGGGAGGTTGGTGGAGAAACCTACTGCCCTGAGTCTTTCTCATTTCGGTTCTGGCTCGCCCTGCCTCCCACATATACCCGGTATCCAGGGCCAAAATACGCATTCTAGTGCCTTCGAGCAAAACAGGCTCTTGCACCAGTAAGAATGTCAACTCTAAACTTGCTGTTACTCCCTCTCTAGAAACTATCAAATTGTCACCAAACAAAAGTAGAAGTGCTTCAGTCACCGAGGCAGGTCAGTGTGGCTTGGGCCCCTGGCTCTGAGGAGGGATTCGCTCCACACAGGCTCCTTACCCACTGCTGCAGCGTAACAGGCTCCGGGTGGGACCGCAGACAAAGGCACTGTCCGCGTCACCTTGGTGACTCCTCAGGTGCACTGCAAACGAGGTGAAGTTGCACCATGGACCTAAGTATCTTCAGTAGAGATGCACATCCTTAGCCAGTACTCATCTGATAAGACACCAATCCTGCTGTATCGGGGATAAAATGTTCAAATGTGTCCATGCTGGCTGTGGGAGGCAGCCACCATTCTTGCCTCCTCTGTTTGTACGTGTGCTCTTCCCCGACCCAGAGGCCAAGGCTTTCTCCTCCCTCACCGGAGCTGCCTGAGCTGTGCTGTGACTGAGAAAGTGCTCCAAAGGGAGGCTGCAGGGTGTCCAGGCCAAGGCCCTTGAAGGACAGGCGGCTTCTGTGCACCCCCTTTGGAAGCTGTTCCCCACCTCAGAAGTGGACTGTTCTGACCACCGTGCTGTGAGGGACCCCAGCCAGCCCCATCTGGAGAGAGAGTGCTCCTGCTGAGAGAGAGTGGACAGCGATCCCCGCTGGGACACAAGGCGCGCAGCTGGAGGAGCACCTTGGACAGTCCCACCCCATCGGACACTACGTGGAGCAGAGCAGCACTCAGCTGAAATGAGCCCAGATTGTGAAAGTGATGCAGAGATGTGTCCTCGGGCCTCCTGAGCTCCCCATGCTGTGCACCCCAGGCCCCTCAGACCCGGCTCCAGCGCAACCAGGACTGCTTCCCCCACCCCACACCCAGGCAGCCGCTCCCCACCCAGCAGGGAGCTCTGAGGACGCCAGTGCTCGAACTGGCTGGTGTCAGCGTGGCGCTGGTGGAAGTTCTGAGCGCCAGCCTTGGACTCGGGCCATTGGAAAAACTTAAGTTGTGGTGTTTGACTTCTTCAGTGAGGCCAGGGAGGGGTCCCTAAGGAAGCGGCACTTGGACAGAGATCTGAGCATTGAAGGTGTTAACTGGTGACAAGGGAGAGGAAGGCGTGACTACAGAGACAGCATGTGACGGAACGGAAGTTGGAAGAAAGAAAGTGAAAGAAGGCAGTGCGCTCTTCACCTTGAAATGCTGTCACAGGGCCCCCAAGACAGCAGTCGGCACCCTGCTAGAGGCGGGCCAGTGACCCCGGAGAGTCTGGCCAATTGGAGTGCAGCGTGCACTAGGCAACCCAGTCAGATTTCCTCTTTCAAAGAGTTCAACTCCAGATGTGCCAAGGAAGTCAATTGGTCAAGAGCAAAACTGTCGCTGAGGCAGAGGAATGGCAGACCTGGAAGGGCAAAGCATGCAAGGACCAACCTGCGGAGCTGCTGCAGACAAGAGGCAGTAGCTGGTGGCCTGCAGACCTGTGGGTTGGAAATGTCAGTATTTTTTTCTTGTCCATCCAAAGTCACCAGTACAATGTTTTATTCTTAAATTAGTTGTCAATGATGAAATATCAAAAGTTTCCAAATAGAGACGTCTTAGCCTTTGTGTGCACAATGCACACCTGCGTAGTGCACAGGCCTGCCGCTCATTCTCACAGCCTGCACGGCCTCCGGGACACTGCACACGTGACCCCTCGCTGGGACAAGATTGGGTGCTGTTGTAAATCAAAGACCCTTCACACCCCCTGCTTGTCTAAGAAGTGGGGTTGCTAGATTTAGCTAAGACTGAAGACACCCAAGGAACAAAATGCAGCAGGACACCCCATTAAATTTGTCTTTCAGATTCACAGGTGAGTTTTCAGTATAAATATATCCAGGCATTGTGATTTTCTCTGGCGACCTTCTCTGTGAGCAAAGCAGAGTGGCTGAAGTCCTGCCCTCTGAGTCCCTGGCACACACAGCTGGGGACACTCCGCAAACGTAACCACCACTCCGTGCCCCCACTGGCAGACTGACTGGGGAGACCCGGAGCAAAGCTCTGCTTCTTGGGGATGAATAGCCACAGAGGAGCCCTGTGGGTTGACATTGGAAGGTGGTTTGGGGACAGACTGTAGAGGGTCCTGGATGCCAGGCTCAAGATGGAAGGTGACCCCGTGGCAGCAGCTGATGAGGAAGGTGCAGCCGACCTCACTGTTTTGAGAAAAAAGCAGATGACATTCCCTGGACTGGTGCCACCCAGATGTCATGAAACTGAGTGAAACTGGCAGGCAGAGGTGGGGATGGAGAGGAAGGGACAGAAACTACCTTTTTTGAAGGAAGACTTAAGAGGCTTTGGTGACAGCTTGGATTGGAGACTGAGGAGCAGAGGCCACAAGTGTGTAGCTTACTCTTCTGTGGGGATGGAGTAGTGGCAAAGGTTTTATTTCCAAGGAAATTGGAGGAGACGCTTCCCCGACAGGAAGATGAACAATGCCCTTTAGATGTGTTGAGCTGAGGCGCAGTCAATGGAAAAGTTCAGGAAGTGGCTGAAAATTCTGTTAAATTACAAGAACAACTAGTATTCCCTCTGGGTTTACTATGTGTTTTCTCTTTTGAGACGTTTACACATATTAATGTATTAAATTAATTGTTCCCCACAAAACCCTTTGAAAGATATACTTCTATTATTCTAATTTTATAAATTAGGATACTGATTAGCAGAAGTTTGGCAGTTAGTCTAAGGTCACACAACTCAATGTTCCCGCAGCTGTCCCTTACTGACTTTGCCCTACTTCTTCACAGCTGAAACTCAGAGCTTTGCTTGGCAGCCTCCCCATATCTGAGAAAACCAATCTGAGCAAAGGAGAAAAATTTTGTCAGCATCACATTCATTAAAAATTCATAGTGGGAAATGTACTGTTCAAACCAGGCATTGAAACTAAATTAGATTTATATGTAAAAAGAATCAAGATGGGTATTTACTTATATGGTACACTTATTGTGTGGGTTCTCATTAGGATACTTTAATTTTACTATTATTATTCCAGTATTTGTTACTTAGGAAGACTGTAGGTGGGAGCCATAATGAGATAGATTATTAATACATAACATTATGCCTGTGAGAGCCTTTTAAATATGATTAAAATTATTAACAATAATGTATTAATTCTAGCCTTAATTTAACTTTATGCAAATTTAATTACAGTTAAATTGGCATTAAATATAATTAAAATTAAATTCATGTTATATAGTTATTAATTATAAAGTGTTAATCCATGCCACTTTTCCCATACAGGTGGTTCAACATAAGCCACTAGTAAGTAACTCAGTAACTTCATCTTTAAAAACAACATTTACTTATTTTTCTCTGTTTAATTCCAGTGCATTTTCATAAATCAATTTACTCCCACATGCTTGCTGGGTTGGAAATGGTCATTTTGTCTTAGATGGAAGTGTTGGGTCTGTGTTTTTACATTAACAGGTGTAATTATTCCCTTGTTTTGAAAACCTTCTGAAACAGCCTTGTATTCTGAAGCCAGGGTGCGGCTCCTGACTTCAGCTTGCTCACACGAGTTGTGCTGGAAGCCGGGAGTTGTGTCCACGCAGTCACTGAGGGTCGGGTTCAGCCGGGTGGCTCGGGACAGGGCACAGAGCCAGGGCTGCCCCTTCCCGCTGAGGCTGAGCAGCAGCTGCGCTCCCAGGTTCAAGACAGGCGGGGCAGGATGCGCGGGGGGGGGGGGGTCACTGGGGGTGTGAGAGTGGCCTGTATTGTGTGTGCAATCTGTCCCTTTTTAACACTGTGCCCTGTGTTGGTCACAGAGCACAAGAACACGGAGAAAGTGATGGCTTGGGAAATTCAGGAACACTCTTGGAGAAACGGAGTGTCCCGAACTGTCCCCAATAATTCATTGCTGACAGTCCCGGCCTGACGCAAGAGCACACGTCTGTGTGTTTCTTGAGGTAGTTGGGGGGGGACACTTTGGGAAGCCTGGGGCAGGTGAAGGGGTCGCCCTGGGGATGCCGGTGGACTCGGATGCTTGGCTCGTGAACTCCTGCAGGGCGAAAGACTGAATGTCATGGGCAAATTGGCAAAATTGTGGTGAACCTGTGCAAATCAGATAAACAGACTGGAGATGGATGAAATCAGATCAGTTCACGTAACCATCCCTAGGGCTGGGGGTGAGGGTGCTACACAAAAATCTTGCCACAGGTGGCTAAACAGCTGTGTGTGAATATGGGTGTGCATGCACGTGCACGTGTACTTGTGTGTCAGTGTGTATGCTTGTGTGTGTGTGTAAGGACTTTCCTCCCAGACTGCTGTGTGACTTCTAGTTCCTGTATCAGATCCCTTTTGATTTCTCTCTCAGTAGCCGTCATTCTTAGCTTCCCATCTCACAGCTCACTTCTTCTCATTCCCCAGTGTCCATAGTGATTTCAACTTAACTCTTACTTTTCTTGGACACGTGATTTTAGGAAAAATTTGGAGATTTATTTGGACACTTGATTAAAACTAATCTTGTAGTTGAAAATGTAAATAATTCACATTTTTCAAAAAGCTAGAAAATTGGTTCTTTTCACGCAGTTCTTCTGTTGGTCACTTGAAGAGAGGTGAAAACTCCTCTGAATAGGTCATCTAAGTGTATTTTTTCCTATAAATAGGGTGTAAGCAAAAGCAGGTTGCTGTTTCCCTATATCCTTGACATCACTGTGTGATGTTGTCTAAAGTCCAGACACAAATGAGCTGTGTGTGTGCATGCACACACTCACGTGTGTTCGCATGTGTGTGTGTGTACGTACATATGGAACCCATTTTGCTCTCAGTGACAAGCACATGACTGAATCTTCCTCTGTTCCTGACCATGTTGCTCCGAGCACACAGACAACAAGGCAAGTCAAAGCCGTGCCTATGGAATTCCTTGCGTGGACTCTGCCAGCTTCTTTTCCAGAATTATGATGTAGACCAAAAGTAAGACTCATCAGAAAGAACAAGTTTAAGTCAAACTGCTAATCTGGAAAAACTCCTGCAAACTTGATTATTTGATGATAATTCAATGGTTCTTATTCTAGGGGGTCTACTGATTGTGTGTTGTACTCTTAGCAGCCATAAATGCAACAAAGATCAAGATTTTATTTCGAACAAAAATGATTAGCTTTTAGTTTTCCTATCTAGGGATGAAAAAGGATGGGAGACAGAATAAATCTATTTGCTAGTTCCTTTAATGAATGGCATTAGGCAATGGATGATTAGTTTTATGTTCAGAGTCTAGATTATTAAAAAAACTAGATCATTTATGTTTATTGTGTTTAGGGAATGGTCTAAGAAAGTACTGTGAGTAAAATACTTCACTGTTCCTTGTTTAACAGTTTTACATGCAAGTTCGGTTATATAAATTAATAAAATTTTGCAAAGCTAGTAAAAACAAGAAAAAAGTATTAGTGAAATCTGCTAAGCTAGCTTTATAAAAATAAACTATAATCACCAAAATAAAAGTAATAGACATATTTTTAGATTTGGTAGCACACGTAAAACCATAGTAATTACTATCCAATGATAACAGGATGTATCTATTACTTTACATTCCTGAAGAGGGCTGGATAGGGAATTTTTGCAGCCTCCCACCCCAAATAAATGTAGCATGATTGGATAAATAATCATTTTGATGTCTATTCTAAGTTAGAGCTGCCTCAGTCACCTCTCGTTTGATTGGTTTAAGGGCTGTGAATATTTTCCTTTTTTTTTTTCTGTACTGAGGGATGGAAACTAGGGTTACTCTACTACTGAGCTACATCCCTGAGCCCTTTTCCAATTTTTTAAAATTTTGAGACAGGGTCTCACTGAGTTGCCCATGTGGGTCTCGAACTTACAATCTTCCTGCCTCAGTCTCCCTGAAAGCTGGGATTACAGGCATGTGTCACTGTGCCAAGCTATTTTCAATTTTTTATTTCTACACAAAGTCAGGAGAGGAGAGCTCCTGGGGAGGATGAGGGGGCTCCCTCAGTCCCATGGGCTTGTAAAGATTACATTGTCTTCCTGAAGGATTGTGATAGCATAAGCCTGCTACCCTCTTTATGACACATACTCCTTGGTCCCAAATCATTTCCATCACCACCTCCTGTGACTGGAGATAGTGTCCCTTGACCCTCAGGTATAATAAAGTTTGAGAAAAAAAAGTAGATTTCTAAGAATTTTTATTTCCAGAGCAGGGGTGTTTTGGATCACCAAATATGGCTGCCCCTTAAGCAAGACAGTGTTATGCATCTGTTAAGGTTTGGATCATAAGTGTCCCCAAAAGTTCACCAAAGGTTGGGTCCCACTGATGGCACTATGAGAAGGGGGTGGAGCCATCAGGAAGTGGGCCCTGGTGGAAGCAGGTGAGGTCATGGGGGCATGGCCTTGAGGGCACAGTCGCCAGCCTCCCCCCTTCTCTGCCTCTCCCTCTCTGCTTCCTGACCACCATGAAGTGAGCAGCTGTACACTGCCACATGCCACTGGCCATGATCCTTTGCCTCACCACAGGCCCACAAGGAATGAAGGCATTGGGCATGGACTGAAACCTCAGAAACCGAGAGCCCAAAGAAATCATCCATCTTCTGAAGTTGGTAAATCAGGTATTTTTGTCACAGTGACAGAATAATTTTCAAATAATTTTGCAGTAATTTCCAAATATTTTTGTATTTTAATACTTGATATCCTTTGCAGGGTTAGCTTCTTTACAGAATTTGTTTTGAACTGGGTGACTTTGCTTAGCATTTCTTCAAGGACTCTTTCAAGCAGGGGACCACCAAAGCTCTCCTCCTGAACCATGGTAGGGGGAGGAAGGTATAAGTGCGAGTTTATTTTTAATCCATGGAAATATTTGGTTATAGTTCTTTGTAATCTAAAAAGCTGTTTGTAGCTATCACAAGAGAGCTCACTTCTGACAGCTGGAAGATCTGGGTGCTGTTATTGGTCAAGATGCTCCAGATCTACCAACTTGAACGATGGTCTATCAGCTTTGGAGCTTTGGATTTCTTAGATTAGAGACAGCTGTGAGCGGAAAGGAAACACCACACCGCCGCCCCTCCTTCTCCTGACATTCCCACAGAAATGAATATGCTTTGAGTTGAGCCGATTCAGACACCGAGGAGTCAAAGCTGGAGGATTTATTTGAAAAGGATACCCAAGAAAAATCCTGACACATCTTGCAAAGGCCTTTAAAATTCTAAACACAATCCAGAGGCCCGCCTGTGACGTGCAGGTCCAGGAAAGATCCACGTGTGGTGTGTCTGGCTCCCCAGTATATGGCATTCAGGGTCCCAGGAAGGAGACAAAGTCCACCCTGGGGCACAGTGGGGCAGGGGCGACTCCCTTGTGGAGATGGGAGTTCCCGGAAGAGTGAAGTACACAAGAAAGTCTGGGAGGACACTTTTTAAATACCTCCCTTTGGGCTTTCACTCCCTGACCCGGCCCCCTTTATAAAACCTTTAGAGACGGACAGCTTTATATCAGTGAAGAAAGTCGTTTCCCTTACTGTCCTCCCTCGAAAGGGAAACTGTGTAGGGGAGCGTGGTGAAGGTCGTCGTCGAGACCCAGCCGCTGTCCTCCCCGTGTCCTGTACCAGTGGAGAGCACGTGGAAATGGTCTCCTATTTCCCGTGAACTGAAGTCACAGGGGAATGAAGGGAGACAGCCTAACCACCAGTCTGCTGTAGTCGTGGCCCCTGATGCGACCTTGCTGTGCGGAATGCCGTGCTCCTAAGTCGCGGAGCTGACACCGGGCTAGCGGCGTGAGAGTGCGCCCTGCGGGCGAGGAGCCAGCGTCCGGAAGCTGACTCCGGCCGGCGGAGAGGTGCTCTGTTTGCTGGGCTTTTAGCTGTGCAGCTGCAGTGCCAAGGCCAACTCCCAGCTGAGCGGCTGAGGAGAGCTCCCCAGAGAGCTCCCCGGAGAGCCCGGGGCCTCATCTGCCAGGCTGCCCTGGCAGGGAGGGCAAGAGGAGAATGAGTGTTCAGACCTAAAAGCGGCGACTGTCACCGCAGGAGGACTCGGCAAAATGTGGTGTCTGCGTTCCTAGGAATATTCTTAGGTGAGGGAGGATGTAAACCTCAGTTGTCAGAAAACATTCTAACAAAATTGCTAATTACTCCATAGAATATACAGATAAGGATGTGGTGTGGAAACTCGGAGAGGTGGGTGGAAGATTGCACATGGTGAACGTTTTAGCCTTCAAACACTGGTTCCTATCCCTTATCCAAAATGCTTGGGACCAGAGGTTATGAACTGGGACTTGCTCAGATTTTGCTTTAGTCACGTAATAAACGTAATGAGCTCCTCGGGGATGGGCCACATCTCAGTGTGAGGTTCATCTATGTTTCACATACGTCTGATATGCAGAGCCTGAAGGTAACTTTTACCCTTCAGTGCTGGGGTTAAACCCAGGGCTTGTGCACAAGGCAAGCATGCCACACTGAGCTATATCCCAGCCCTGGAGGGTAACTTTTACAATGTTTTAAAATAGTTTTGTGTGCATAAAACAAAGCTTCAGCTGGGGGTGGTGGCACACATTTGTAATCTCAGGATTCAGGAGGCTGAGGCAGGAGGACTACCATGAGTTTAAGTCCAGCCTGGACTACATAGTGAATTCAAGAATAGCTTGAACTGCATAGTGAGACCCAGTCTCAGAAATGAAATTTCACTGTGTGGAATTTTCTATTAGGGGTGTGTCAATGCTCAAACATGTCGGGGTTTGGACCTTTTCAAATTTCAGAGTTTTGAATTAGGGATGCTCAACCTACAGTTTAGAAGGTAGATTCCTCAAAAGGATCCCCTCACACAATGAAGTACTACTCTGCCATAAAGAAAGATAAACTTGAGGCATCCATAAGAAAATGGATGCAGCCTGAGACCATAATGTTAAGTGAAGTAAATCAGACACCCAAGCTTAAATATCACATGGTTTCTCTTATATGAGAAACACAAAGTGTAAAGAGCAAAATAAGAGATAACAGGAAGTAGAGAGAGAGAGAGAGCTTCCTCAAATGGGAAGGGGATCAAGAGATGGAGGGAGGGGCGGGAGAGGAGGGGGAGGGGATGGAAACAGGAATGAAGGTGCCATACGTTCGTGTTCCAACTCCACAAGAGGAATTTATGTAAGCACTGTGTACTGCAAACATGGACTCATAAAAAGTTTTAAATGTGCATCCTGAGTAAGAACATAGTAGGTCATTAAATGGTGGCCTGTGCATATCTGGAAGGGGAAGCAGTGTTGCTGTTTGTTAAGGCGATTTGTGTCCAGTGTGTAGTTCCTCTCTCTCTTTCCCTCTCCCCCATTTTTAGCCTAAATGGGCAGAAATGGAAAGACAGGGATATCACGCATTGCTCAGCATAGGAATGTTCTGGAAGGGTGCCGCTGGCCAAAGCTCCGCACGGTGTCCCTGTGCGGAGGCTTCGTACACAGGTGGTCACTCCGTGCTGCCTTTCCACACAATCAGGGGACACGGGGAGCAAAGATGCAGGAAGCTGCTGTAGGTGTGACACGGCACACTGTGTGAAAGCAAACATACTTGTTTCACAAGTACAGAGAGTGTGTTCTAACACAGTGATTGGAGAGAAGTAGAGCAAAATCATAAGCCAATATCACAGCTGTTTATTACCATTCGCAGTCATTATGGATTGTACCTCACCGTGTGTGCTGTTTCTACATGACTGGCACATAGCAGGTTTATTTACACCAGCGTGCCCACAGACACGTGAGTCAGGCATTGCACTACCGTTCAAATTAACCAGAGGGGGAGACTTGCACTCAAGCCTTTGAGACAACCTTGATTTATTTTAAGTGTGTATCTGTGTGTATATTTAATTTGGGGAGAGGATCAGGATGGGTTGGTAATTTTAATTTCCATTAAGACAGGCATGTTCCCAGTTCCTAGAAGAGTACCTGCCATACTTTCTGTTTTTGGCATAAGCGATTTGTGTCTAAGCAGTACATCAATAAGCACATACCTGCCCAACTACTGTTGGATGAAACCAAGGAGTAACCAGAATGAAGATTTACTTGCACTTATGTGTTTTGCGTTTGCTATCTGTATCTATATAAAGTTTGAGTCGGATTTCATGGGGGATTTATGTATATTTGCTGCGAATTATGTCTCTTATGAAATTGTGTGGGTTCTTTTTGAAGTAGTTGTGTTCAGGTCAGAGATGGAGCTGACTTTAAGAATTTTATGGACTGTGTCCTTAACTTCAGCAGGTGAAGCATCTACAAAAACAAGCTGATCTGGGCCGGTGAGATGGCTCAGCGGCGTAAGCGCCTGCCTGGCAAGCGCGAGGGCCCGAGTTCGACTCCCGGAACCCACATACGAAAAAAGGGCCAGTGATATTGCTCAGCGTCACGGGCGCCTGCTGGTGTGCGAGGTCCTGAGGTTGACCCCCAGTACCCACAAAAAAAAAAAAAAAACAAAAAAAAAGCTGATCTGTATGAGGATATGCATGAAAATGACTCTGTCTCCTTCTCTCTGAGGGGCTTTATGGCAAAAGTCTTCCCTCTGAGCTGGGCATGGTGGCACATGCCTGTAATCCTGGCACTGTGGGAGGCTGAGACAGGAGGTGCCCAAGTTACAGCCCAGCCTGGGCAACTTAGTGACTTAGTCAGACCCTGTGTCAAAATAAAAAATAAAAAAGGACTGGGGATGTAACTTAGCATGAATGCTCTGGGTTCAATCCCTGGTACTGGAAAAAAAAAAGTCTGCCCTCTGGAAAGAAGGTAGAAGAAATAGAAGAAATGGAATCTGTGAATTCGTGACAAACTAGTTGACAGGAAGCGGGACTGCCTGGTCTAGTAGAAGATGAGTCTGTGGGAGACTACTAAGGAGGTTTAATTTAAGATCATCCTTAAGGAAACTCCCATAAGGTACTTCCCTGATCAGAAAATGGACCTAACAGGTTGTGATCATCCCAGTCATTCAGCTGGATGACCAGGCTATGAAAGGAATTGTGTTGGTTACTCTTTTCTCATTGCTGGGACAAAATACCCGACACACAAAGTTAAAGGAGGAAAGGTTTGTTTAGCTCACAGTTTGTGGAGGTTTCAATCCACAATCAGCTGGCTCCAAGCAGGGTGGTGTGGCAGAGTAGCAACAGTTCATGGCAGGGGAAGACAGCAAAAGCAACAAGAGCAAAAAGGGAGGAGAGTGAAAGAAGATTCTTTCTGTCCTTTATATTGTATGGAGGCTACCCGCCCTAGGGTGGGTGTAGGACTCACACCCGTAAGCCCAGACTAGACAATGAATCAATCACAAACTCGAGAAGCCTCCGAAAAGCACCGCCCCCATGACTGCATGAGGTTTTGGGGGGACATCCAGACACAAACCATAACAGGAATTTAACAATTTCTGAAGTAAACTGGCCAGTGCCACATGAGTCTGCTTTCTTACTGTAAATCTTCTTGCTACTGGTGATTTGCAGGCTGTTACGGCTTATATCTAGATGACCCTCCAATCCTCATGTGCTCACAGGTGGGACTTTTTGGAGGTGACTGGATTGTGGGTTTGATGCTGGATTAGTCCCCTGGTGGGTTTATAGCTGGGTGTGATGCTGGGAGGAGAAGCTTAGTGGGAAGAGGTGGGTCACTGTGGTTGTGTCCTGGAAGGATGTATGTCCCTCCTCCTCCCTTGATCCCTCTCTACTTTCTGCCTGCCATGCCATGAGCGGTTTCTCCTCTGCAGTGCCCCTCTGCCATCCCACCCTGCCGTGGAGTCAGCCGACTATGGACTGAAACCTTTACAAACTGTGAGCAAAACCTCTCCTCCTTTAAGTTGTGAGTGTTGGGGATTGTGTCTCTGCAAAAAGAAAGTAACTAAGACACAGGCTAGAGACTGTGTCACCTTTCATTTCACCTAAGTTTCTCCTCATTGCTAAGAGAAGAGAATTATATTACCCAGGTCTCCCCTTTACTTACTTCAGAGCTCACAACTTCTGTAGTAAACACTACGGAGAAGGAAAGAATGTGTGTAAGACTCACTGTGTGAACAAGGTGCACTGTATGTATGTGATTACTGTATCCAATCCTCTTGGCAGTTGAGACACAGAAATTGTCACTCCTACTTTACAGATGAGAAAACCAAGACACAGGCTTAGTCACTTGCCTAAGCTAATCTAATTAAGGAGGGGCAGACCCAGCCACTGAACCTAGATTTATCTTGCCCCAGACCCCCTGCATCTTCTTTATGACACCTCCCCCTGCTTCACTCTTGGGCACTTTTTCGGACTCTCTCTGGATAGGTATTAGACTCACAGGAAGTAATCGGGAACTGGAGGAAGGCTTGGCACATCTTCACAAATACTCTTCTCCTGCCCTTTCCTGACTCTGCCTCCTCCCCCTCCGACCCTCCACTTCCATCTGCAGACTCTGAAAGCAGTCACAACAAGGGATTTGTCCTTGAGCTCACACCAGTGATCTCTCCAGCTCAGTTTCCTGCCCCTTGAGTTTCGCTGAGTCAGGACACTTGAGTAGGAGGCAGAAGGCTCCGTGGCCCCTCTGGCAAGAAAACACCAGCTCAAATTAGAAATGGGGTGAAAACATCCCGGCTGACCCCAGCCCTGCATGTGCCCCAGAGCAGCAGATTTAATGAGGTGAAAGGCCAGGTGAAGTCACAGACCAGATTCCATGCATGTTTTGCCTACAGCAACTTGAAAGCTCTCCTTGCATCTCACTGTCAGATTTATAGACATAACTGAATTTCATTTTTAAAATTCCAGCCTCTGAGCTTTGATATATGTCTTTCTAATATTTTCTGCTGGAGCCTGAGGAGCACAAGGGACCCTTGCATCTGCCTTTCAGTTAAGATGAACAGAAAAGGCAGATTTTAAACAATCTTTAAAATTAACCTAATATATTTGTGATGCTGGCATTTTAGGGCACAGGAAGAAAAATGGAGTTTGCTTTCAAATGCCTTCTTATTTCAGGTGGAGTTGGTTTCCAGTCACCCTCTGCTTTTCTTGTTATCTCTAAATTACTCCCCTGTCACTCATGGACTCTTAGTGCTGCCCAAAGGTGGTGCTATCTGAGGCCCCAACCAACATGGCACGCAAGGGCAGGGTCACAGTAGAAGCAAGAACTCAGAGCATGTGATGTCCACTGAGACAGTTAGAGTGACAATCTGGGGACATCCCAGGAGGGCGGTGAGCCCAGTAGGAGGGGTAGGGCTTACATGGATATTAGTGAAGCTATAATCAAGGCAGACTCCCAACCCCTGCGGGTCAAGGAGAGGTCCACACTGCAGGCTCCTAAGGGCATCAGACCAGTGGTTGGCCCTTTGCTTTTGCACTGGACCCTCTGTGATGTGCGCCCAGTCAACTAGGTGCAAGGATAGTGTCCCCTGTAGTGTGTGCGCCTTCCTCGGGCCCCAGGAACTTGATACTGATGTGCAATCCTGGGATTCTTTTTTAAAATACAGTGGACCCTTGACTTACGAACTCAATTTGTTCAGGCGGGCTGGTTGTAACTCAAGTTGATTGTAAGTCAAGACTATTTTTCCCGTAAGAAATAATGGAAATACCCATAATGCATTCTGAACCTCCCAAAGCACCCCTTAACTGACCTTTTCATAATAAAGTGTTGTGTAATGAGCAGAAACACCAATAATTTTCCTAGTGTGTTCACCAAAAAGTTATCAAATGTGCCTAGTTTGCCAGAAACAACAATTTCATACTGTACTCACCACTCAAGTTGACATTTTTGGCTTGCAGGAGGGGAGGATGGAATGGAAAGGGGTTACTGTTTGGACAGAGAGTCCCCTTCCATAGGAATATCAGGAACCTGCTCTCTGGTGTCCTTTCTCTCCTTGGGGGAGTCTGTAACTCACTAGGACCTGCTTCTGGCTCACTAGGTCTCAACATTTTCAGAACTAAAACCTGGTCTAAGGTTGTCTGTTTCTGTCTTTTCTTTAACACTGTTCTGTACTATGACACGACATTGTCATTAAGTAAGTGAATGCAACAATTGGCTTATTCTCTGTCTGGTCTTCTCTACAAATGTTTGTAGCTCTGTCCATTTTTCAGGATTTCCTTTATTTCAGAAGAAGAGCTTTGCTGCACTGATTGTTGATACTCCCCCTTCTCTCCAGAAAGTTCCTCAGCCGCCATTCTCTGAGCTCAGCCAGAAGTTGCTGAAGCTCCTCTGTAGACAATTCCTCTGAGTGTTCCTCCACCAGTTCCTCAACATCACCACCGTCAATCTGCAAGCCTATGGGCTCTGCTATAGTGGCACTTTAATAAACCACAGGGTCAGTTGAAGGCTCAGGCTCCTCTACACAGCCTTCAGAGTCTCTCTCCTGTATAATTTTAGGTCACACTTTCTTCCAGGCAGATCTCAGTGTCCTTAGAGAGACACTGGCCCAGGATTTCTCAATCAACCCCACACAGAAAAGGATGTTGCAGTGTTCCTTCTGGAACTCTTTAAGGGTTAAATCTGTACCTGAGACCATCTGGAAGCACTTCAGGAACAGTTCCTCGGTGTGCAGCTCCTTAAAGTTAGCTCTAACCTGCTGGTCCATAGGCTGCAGTAGAGGAGTTGTATTAGGTGGGAGGAACTCGACTGAGAGTCATGGGAATTCTTCAGCCAATTCTTCTTCCAAATCTCATGGGTGAACAGGAGCATTGTCCATGGTGAGGAGAGCACTGAGTGGTAAACCTTTGTCCTCTAGATATTTCTTGACAGTTGGACAGAAAGCCTCCCTGATCCACTCAAGAAAAAGTACTCTTGTTACCCAGGCTTTTGCATTGATCTCCACATGACCTATTCTTCACTATTTTATGTTTTCTGAACACGCTAGGGGTCTCAGAGTGATAAACCAAGAGAGGCTTTGTCTTGAGGTCACCACTTGCTTTGGCACATAGCAATAAGGTTAGCCTATCCTTCACAGGCTTGTGGCCTCACATTTTCTTCTCTTCCTGGATAATGTATGTTCTCCTGGGCATTTTCTTCCAGAAAAGACTGGTTTCATCACAGCTGAAAACTTGACAAAAGCAAAAGCCATTTCTCTGTGTCATCATTCCAAAGTGGTGTATGTAATTTCAGCAGCCCTTTCATCAGCACTGGCTTCTTCACCATGCCTAGTTATGCTATGAAGCCCTGTCTCACTTTAAAATTGTGAAATCACCCCTTACTGTCATGAACTATTTCACCATTATCACTTGCTGATGGATTATTCTTTATGAGAGCTGCATTTACCTGTATAGCTCTAGCTTTTTCACAAATTATACTCAGATAGGCTGTAACTTGCCATCTGCCCTTCATTTATTCACGCTAATAGCCTTTCTACCTCATCTAACACTATTGATCATGACTTACTCATTTGAGTAACACCTTTAGCAACACTAGCTTCCTTATACAAATCTTTTCTCTCTACCATTGTCCAGATGGTGGATTTCTACATGCTGTACATATCAGCAAGATTGGTCACATGAGTGCCACTCTCATGTTTCTCCACAATTTCCATCTTCTTCTCTATTGCAATTGCTTTCTTTACTTTCTCTTCCTTCCTTAGTTTCTTTTCTAGTTTTTGGGGTCCATTCTGATAGCAGTAATTGTAGTGATTATAGAATGCACTGACCGAAATCATGTCCACAAATACATGCATCTGGGCCTCATACCAACATGTACACTTACACTTTTCTGGCATTCCAAGTCTTTGTTTACAACCACACTGCTTTTGGGTTGTAACTCAAGATTTTGGTTGTGAGTTAAATTTAAAATTCTGTGTATAACCCAAGTTGTTCATATGTGAGGCTGGTTGTAACTCAAGGGTGCACTGTAACAAAACAAAACAAACTTTGCCCCTACTCATTTCTTGCCTAATGTGTGAACTTTGGTTTATTCCTTTGCTAAAGGAATATATTTTGTAGAAAGAATACTTTGTTTTTCTTTTCCTTGTGAAGCTGAATTGGTCTTTGTCTTCTTTTTCTCATATATTCTTCTTGGCTTTCTTTGTGAGGCTGATTAAGCCTGGCCCACAGGAGCTATGTAGAGTTGGTTGGAAAAGGAGCAACACCCTCTTCCTCTTAGCCTCTCTTGCCTTTTTAAAAAAGACATTTGAACAAAAACCAGGCATCTCTGGATCTTGGCTGGGATGTCTCTCAGATTACCAGGGTTGCTATACACAATGGCTCAACTTCCAGAGAATCCTGAGATTTCATTTATCAGCCTTTCCCTGAATCAAGCCAAACACAGGCCTGCAGACTGCTCTCTGGAACAGCCCCAAGTGCACCCCATGTGCACCCCATGTGCACCCCAAGTGCACCCCATGGGTGGAGAAGAAGGGTGAGTCCACTTAGAAGCGGTGGTCAAGAGATCAAGTTGATTATGTTGGCATTTCTCTTTGGGAAGTTGCAAAGCATTGACATTAAAATATCCTCCCTGTTAATTAAGGGCTTTAATATGACAGAGGTAAGGAACTTTGATGAGCACAGTGGCACCCTGGATGCTGAGCTAATGACTAGGTGAAGAGTCCCAGGCTCTGGGCTTATCTGCCATTAGGGATCTCCAAGCCGGCAGGAAGACCAAGCCGACAAGAATCACCATGGAAATGACTGAGTTTCTCAAGCAGCCTGTGTTGTTTTAATGAGACTGGGATATTGAGAACATGGTGCATTGATACATTGGAGAAATAATGAAGGTTGTTTCTCTCCCCCATCTCTTCCCACCCCATCCAAAAGAAGCAATTATTTTCCTGACCTCAGGAACTGCATTTCAAAGAGGTCTGAAGACGGGCTTAGACCTGCTGCTCTGCTGAATTCTGGGTGCCCAATTACTGACCTCAGGAGTCAGCATTCTGAAGATTAGAGTCACGGGGCATTTGCTTCACAGGCTCACTTCTAATAGCGCCCCTTCCACTCAGACACCAGCAACCTGCCTTTTCCAGTTAGCCAACAGCGTTTAGCTAAGCGCAAAATTTTTATCAGCTCTTGGGGTCAGGCCCTGGCTCTAATTAGAAACAGGGCATCTGTGAGGAGAACTAGAGTGCAAGCTGACAGCAAGGTGAGAAGTCGTGCAGGCTCAGGACTCACAGGAACAATGCGTCTTTGGTGCTGAGAGTCACAGCTCATCTGAGCTCCCTAGCACTTTAAGACTTTTATGTTCCTGGCCAGTTTTAGTCCCATAAACTGAGCGAGTGGTTTTATTCACGCTGATCTTATGTAAACATTATTGGATGTGTTAATCAGCTCTCTGTCAGGATAACAAAATACCTGGACAATTAACTCATGGGGAGGAAAGAAAACATGTTTTGGCTCTTGGTTTTGGCGGTTCCAGTGAGTGCTGGGGAAGTGCGAGGCAGGGTGAAGCTGCTCACCTCAGGGCCAGGAAAAGAGAGAGAGAGAGAGAGAGTGAGAGAAAGAGAGAGAAAGAGAGAGAGAGCACTGTGGCCTCACTTTCCCCTCAAGAGCATGGCCACAGTGACTTACAGGCATCACCATAGTTGCCTACCTCTTAGTTTCCACAGCCTCCCCACACCCAGCTGGGGACCAGGCCTTTACACATGGGTCTTGGGGGCCATTCCAGATCTTAACCAGGGAACTGGGGACGTAGTGAGCCGTAGTGAGTGTGTCATGATAAAATGATTCTGTGCTAAACACTGAGGAAATCAACTGGGTTCCAAAATGGCCTCCCAAGAATACCCTGCCTCCCATATCCCCAAAGACCTCAGCCATTCCATCACGCTCTGCCCTCTGCCCAGATTTTCTTTTCCCCAGTTCTGACCACCACCAACTCTTCCCCAAGGTAGGAGCTTAGCCCTGGCTCCTTTAGGAAGCCTTCCCTGACCACCCTACACTCCTGACCCATTAGTCCCTCCCACCACATGTCACCACAGCAATGTGCTTCTCCCTCCTGGGCTTCATCACACTGCCTGCTGTCACCAGGTGCACTGCCTGTCATCTTGGGAGAAAACAGCTCTGGCATGTTAGCTGTGTGATTGAATACCTGATGTAAATTTAAACTTAAAGGAGAGGTGTATTCCATCTCATTGTTTCAGAGGGTGCAATCCATGGTCATGTGTCTCCAAGCAAAGACATTGTGACGGAAGGATGTGGAGAAGGAGTGGTGTGAACCTCATGGCAGCCAGAAGGACAGAGTGAGAGAGAGAGAGGGTAGAGGCAGGATCTACCCTTCAGAAGCACAGCTTTGGTGGGTCACTTACATCTTCCAGCCAGACCCACCTCCTAACAGCGCATTCATCTATGAGGTCCTTGGTGGATTAATCCATTTAGGTTCGTGCCCCATCTCTGAATGTGTGAGCCTTTTGGGGGGTATTTTAGGTCCAAACCATAGCCCCTGAGGAGCCTAATCATTTAGTTGAATCAAGGAATTTATTGAGAATTCCTGGGTGCCAAACACTGCTTCCCCATGGGGTTTCTGAAGAACTGAGCCCCAGCATCCAAAGAACCTGCAGTGTACCTCAGTATTTTTCTACTGATGGAGGATGGGGCTGGCTATTCACCATCGGTGGAGGGATTGAGAAAATAGTCCCTCATTTTCTGCAATGCTTGATCATTCTGAGTGATGCTCACTGACAAAGGCTGGATTATGGACACATTTCCTTTTTTCCCAAGATGACAGGCAGTGCACCTGGTGACAGCAGGCAGTGTGATGAAGCCCAGGAGGGAGAAGCACATTGCTGTGGTGACATGTGGTGGGAGGGACTAATGGGTCAGGAGTGTAGGGTGGTCAGGGAAGGCTTCCTAAAGGAGCCAGGGCTAAGCTCCTACCTTGGGGAAGAGTTGGTGGTGGTCAGAACTGGGGAAAAGAAAATCTGGGCAGAGGGCAGAGCGTGATGGAATGGCTGAGGTCTTTGGGGATATGGGAGGCAGGGTATTCTTGGGAGGCCATTTTGGAACCCAGTTGATTTCCTCAGTGTTTAGCACAGAATCATTTTATCATGACACATAACAGATGCTCAAGAAACGCTTACTGAATTAAGACAGGAAAGAAATTTGGGTGGTGATAGGGAGAATGGTAATGAGGTAGGGGAGAGAAGGGACAATTCTTACATAAATAGTAGGCGATCGTGTCCAGGCAAGCCCTCTTGGCTGCTCCATCACATGGCCAAAAAGCAGAAGGGGAAATGGCCACATGCAGGAGAGAGACAAAGAGAGAGAGGAAGAGGGAGGGAGAGAGGGAGGAAACATGGGAGATGAGCAGCAGGGACTGGGGAGGCTCCAGGCTTGTTCTTTCTGTATCAACCTGCCCTTGTGAGAGCTGAACCCCTCTTACCGGCTCTACCCATTCCTGAGAGACAGCGTTAATCTACTCATGAGGGTGAGCCCATGACCCAGTCGTCTCCCACTCGGTCCCACTTTTTACAGGTTCTACCTCTGTCAGCCACTTTCTCATTGCTGGGACAAAATCCCTGACACCGCAGCTGAGGGCAGGTTTATTTTGGCTTGGGTTTTTGGCCCATGGTTGGCTGGCCCTGAGGAAGGAAGGGCGTGATGGAAGAAGGCCCTGGCAGAGGACAGCTGCTCACGTTGGGGCAGCCAGTAAGCAGAGAGAAGGGAGGGACGGGGAGGGAGATGTGTCCTTTGGGTAACCCCATTGACTGGCCTCCGACCAGGCGCCCTTCTGACAGCAGGGAAGCTGTCGTGCCAGCATATTCCACTCACCTCCCAAAAGCGTGGTCTCCAAAGGCACGAGGCTCTTGAGAGACACTCTTGATCTAAACCATAACAACCACCAACTCCATCAGATGGAGGACAGGCCTCCAGCACAGGGACCTTCAGGAAGTGAAGCAAATCCATAGCATCCATAATGTGGGTAGATTAATTTTCCTTTAAATATTCATTTTACAATGAAAGCAGTATAGTTACAAGTTATATTCTTCATGGTGGGGGTCTTTCTCTTTCTCCAGTGATCAGTGCTCTGGGCCTCTATAACATTCATACCATGTTCCATCTTTGATTCTGGCAGACTCTGAGACTTAGAGGACAACATCTAAATGGGTCCCAATGGGGGAGGTGGGGCAGGGAAGCTGAGGAGGTGGAAAAGAACTGGTTCAGGCTCTGTCACCCTGCTTCAACCAATCCCTTAGCGTTGCTCCAGCACTGCCCTCAGAGTCAGGTTTCATCAGGGTCATGGGTTCCATAGTTGGTCAGAGCTTGAAACCACTGCTCAAGCGAGCAGCTCTGGGTTGACAGCTTAGAAGTGGGCATTGATGCTTAGGACCACTAAGAACACGTGGTCTTTGGCCATTGGCCTGGAGGAAAAGTGGCCATGAAGCCTCCCTGCTGCTGCACTGTGAGGACGTGAAATAATTCCTCACCTTTCTTCTGAGGTTCCTCACGACAAACTAAGGAAAATTAAAGGGGAACCAAATGGAAGGAGCATAGCATCTCCTGTCAGGCCCTGTCCTGAAAGTTTTATGTGCATCGTTCTACTTACCTCCTTCAGACACTGTGGGACAAAATTTGTGAAGAAAAGACATTATTCATTCTAAGTCCAAGTAGTTCCTAATGCAGCACAGATGAGTCCGAAAGAACATGACCTGAAATTCCTTAATTTAGAGCAACTACCAATTGGAAAGTTCAAGTTAAAAGCAATGTCTTGTTGGTAGGATCGTCCATAGTAGAAGCTGTAAAATCATGCTGTGGACTTTGTAGAATGGAAGTTCTCCCACTTTAGTCCTAAATATCAACTAAAAACTATGCTTTCAGTCTCCCCTGAAGAGATATTGATTCTGTAGATTTGGAGTGGGGGACTTAAGAAGCAATATTTTATCACACAGATGAGATATGCTGCTAGACTACATTAGTAGGAAGGCAAATAACCATCCTTCAACCTAGAGGCCAGCTTTTCTCAACTTCATCTGCATCAGCAAAAGACATGGCTGCTAATTGGTTTGGAAATTGAGGTCACTGGGTTGATCCTCTCTTGGTTATTCTGGGGCAAAGAATTGGTGTGGCTGGGATTCTTCAGGATGACAATATCTTCAGCATTTATGTTAGCATAATAGAAATATTACTTCCTCTCTCATTATTTCTCTGATAGGATACAACGTCTGATGGCATGTAGACACTTCTTTACAGTTGTTTATTTTGACATGAAAACACAGTTCCACAACCGCGATAGTTAACTGATTGTGTCAACTTCAGTAAGAAACAGCCAAATAAATTGTCTCAGCATAGTTCTGGATGTGGAAGACCTGTCCTAGGGAGGATTGTCACCAGGATGGTATAAAAGGAAAATAAAGAGGGAAGGCTCCCTTCTGTTTCTTCAGACCAGCTTAGCCTTCACCTTCACCTTGGACGTCATCTCCTGGCTTCCAGTGTGGACTCCTCAGTGTCTTGATATGGACTCACACAGGACACTACAGTGAGTGCCAGGCCTTCGACTGGATGCTTCGGATCTCCAGCGTGCAGGCAACCCTTTTGCACTCCTCCACATCTGCCTCTGGGTGGCCACTGTAAGCCAATCTTGTAAATTCTTATGTGTTTGTATACCTTACCTTGAATCTGTTTCTCTAGTAAGCACTGACTGATAAAACAACCAAGGAGCCTAAAGTCCATCTGGGCAAACCCCTTTTTTTAACCATGGTGGGAGCCTTCCCACCTTTGAACCTCTGTTGTTCTCTTCAGCGTAGGGTGCTCTCTTCACCCTGTCGGGTCTTACCGATCCTCAAAGACTTATTGCAAATATCACATCCTCCCAAAGCTTTTCCTGACTCACTTCCCCCGTTTCTCTTTTCCCTCATAATCAAATGTGATTTCCATCTCTGAGGCCACAAAAATCATATTGTAATTCTTTAACGATGGTATTTTTTTATGTCTTTCCTTCTATTTCTTTATTAAATTACTAAAAATGCTTGCAACAACAGTTAAGTACTATAGAAGCACGTGACATCAAAAGTGATGCCCCTGTATTTGCAGTCCCCATTGGTCCACATAGTCACTCCCTCCTCCTAAATGCAAACACAGATGTACTGTCCTTTTAGGGAAGGTCCAATCTATAACAAAGTCCACTGCTTCAGCCCATGTGTAAGAATTCCAAGGAATGTTCAGTTCATCCTCCAATTTAGATTTAAACAGAATGTTGTATTCCACAGAGAAAACCATGGGTGGGTTTCTTAGTGCATCATCTTATTCTGGTCTATTTGAGGGCACACAGCACGGACTCCAACCTCTCTGGGCCCCTCATGTATACCTTCCCGCTGTCAGAAACGACACTTCCCCCTGGACTGGCCCCCTGCCTTCCCTTCCCAGACCCTTGGCTTCTTATCCCTTTTATTTCTCTCGCAAGGCATCACCAAACCTCTTCTATAAAGGTCTGAAGAGTAAGTGTGCTGATGTTGGGCCACACGGTCTGTGGAGCTACTTGACTCTGCGCCTGTGCCAAGATGGCCATGGCCAGTGGGTAACGCATGGCCATGTCTGCATTCGGACACTGAAATGTGGATCTGATAGCACTATTCTGCATCATGAAATAGTGTGCTTTAAAATTTTTCCAGCCACTTAAAATGGTAACAACAGGGCTGGTGAGATGGCTCAGCTGCATAAGCGCCTGCCTGGCAAGCGCGAGGTCCTGAGTTCGTCCCCTGGTACCCACACACACAAAAAATAATAAAATAAAATGGTAACAACAAAACCAACAACAAAAACAACAACATTCTAAGTCTGTGGGTCATACAAAAACAGACAGCTAGCTGACTAAATCCAAAATCCGTTGTTGCCTCTCCTATGCTTTCACCTCGTTGGTATCCAGTTCTTGATGAAGTTGACAGTAATCTTTTCTTCCCCAAATGAGCATGGCACAGGCGTGCAAATCTTCAAATTCTGAGGCTGGTGGAAGGGGGGCAGCACAGACCCTCAGATTGGTCTAAAAGTACTACATAAACATGACCGGTATGAGATCTCCCACGGTTTTCTTTCTGTTATCTCATGCCCTTGTTTCTAAGTGTTAGAAGAGTGTTTCTTTGCAAGTCTTGGATTGCTTAAAATTTTATATATATATATTAATATATATTATATTTCATATACATTATAATTTATATATTATAATATAATATATTTATGTGTTATAATTTATATATTATAATATATATTTATATTTCTATAATATATATTATAATTCTTATATATTATATAAATATATATATATATATGTATTTCTATTTTAGTAGATGTATTTCTGCAAATAAGGACTGTGAAACTTCTCTGCGCAGTGTGTATGAAAGTCGGTGCTCGAACCTTGTGAAGTCAGCTCCTTCTCAGAGCTGCTATCCACCACGCATTTCTCAACCCAGATCTTTACCCTCATCCTGTCCGTTCCACTCCTCATATAAATTGGCACGTAGGAAAAAGGAAGACGTACCTTCAAAATTCTTTTTCAAGCATAGACTATCTTGCAAATCAAACAAAATGCAGCATAATTGAGGACGACACAGTACACTGACACCTCACTTGGTTCAGGAATGTTTTTGTTTGCAAACAGAAGCATTTGGCAGAGCTTTGTTTTTGTTTGCAAACTCTGCATCAGGTGACAAACATGACCACAGCCATCTTTTCCACACACACACAAATGCAGCCTTCTTTTCCAGAACCATAGAACAAATTAAGTTCGTGAACCGACGTATCGTTGTAGTTTCATTTCTTAAATCACAAAACACCACCCACCCAAACCTAAACATGGTGGATCTATACCTAAAAAGTTCAGCACTCTTGGCTTCTTTATGAAGACGCAGTAAGATTCTGCCTGTGCTTGACTGAGTGCATCCCGCGCCTGTGACAAGTCTGAGGTTGCTTCTTATCCCACTTCGGCCCCATCCTGCCATCTCTGCCTTGCCTGAGCACGGACAGGGAATTCTTTGTCGACACGGAGTCTTTCTTTATGTCATGGTGTCTGAGTTTTAGTGACTGGAGAAATGTACATCGGTCAGAATGGCGGTGAGAGGAAACTGGTCAGAGGGAAACTTCTTCCCGAATGCTGACATACCATTGACTCTGGAATCTAAGGGAACATGTCAGGGTCTTCAAGTCGTAATTTTTCTCCTGGTCAAAAAGTAAAATGTCTATCAAGCCTATGGATGCACTCAGCAGCCATAGTAAAGCTCTCATAAGTCATTTATAGGATGCAAAGTAAACACCCTGGGCTTTTTGTATTTTAGTTCTTCGGCGGAAAGCTCCGTTCCATCTGAGCTCATGTCAGCGTGGCTGTTTTCCTAAATGCTCCAGTTCCTCTTTCTAGTATGGTCCTTTTTTGTTAAAAATACGTGAATATCTCTGTAGAGGTATACATGAGGCCTACATGGGCAATTTAGAAATGTGCTTTATCGTCATTGGCAGAATACTCTACTGGTCATAAGCCAGAGAATAAACATATGCTATCTCTAGCTAGCAAAATGCTCTCGCGTATACGTTTCTGAGGAATCACCGACCCATTTTCAAGGATAAGTTGCAATTCTGCTGATGCAACGTAAGAACAGGAGTTGGGGAACTGCAGCCATGCCTGCTTAATATGGTTCCCAGGCTAAGAATGATTCCTATGTTTTTAATTTTAAAAGAATAATATTTAGTGATACATGAAAATCGTGCAGAGTTCTAACCTCAGTGCCCGTAATAAAGTATTAATGGGCTGCACTCACGCCCATTTGTTTGTGTATGATCTAGAGCTGCTTTCGTGCTCCAGCGGCCGGGCCGAGTCTTTCTGCAGGTTCCACTTTGCCTACAAAACGCTTTGCAGACCGCGTTCGTTGGACTCTGGTTAAAAGCAGGTGTGTTGGGTTAGACATTCTGGTTTGAACTGGCTCTGCTATCTACATTATGAAACTTAGGTGTCTTTGTTTTGTATAAAATATTTTGTGGTCTGTAAGATTGGCAATGATATCTATTTTGCTGTGTTCTTCTGAGACTTGCATGGCATCACGTCTGGATCGCTCCGTGTTTTCCATTCCATTGCTCTCGTTGTGAGGATTCTTCCTTCCTGATTATGTCAGCTTTCTGACAGCGTAATGAACACTCAGAAGATCCAGCTTATAGAGAGGAAAAGCCCACAGTTTGGAGGTTCAGTCCATGATACCAGTTGGTTCTCTTGGTTTAGGGGAGGCAGCACTTCACATGGAGAGTGTGTGGTGGAGCAAGGCCTTGCCTCATTCCCGGGAAGAGAAACAGAAAAAGAGCAGGGCTCCACCATGTCCTGCAAGGGCACACCCCCGGTAACCAAAAGACCTCCCCTAGGCTCCACTCTTAGAGGTTCATCTACTTCTTAATATAGTGCCAAGCTGGGGGCTAAACCGCTAATGCTTGGGCCTTTGGGGGACACTTAAAATCTAAACTATAGCACTGCTCGAGGCACAGATTTTCAAAGAAGAGGCTTTGAAAGTTTGTGGATTTAACTAGTACTCAGATTCAGCAAACAACAATATTGACCTTTTAGGTTTGGTTTTCCATCAGCTCAACTTTAAGACAATAAGAACACTTTCAGTACTGTGGAAAAGCCACACATACTTTTCTGTGCCTCAAAGTGGGAATTCCAAAGTCTGAGCATGAATTCTGAAGCTTGAATGTACTCATGTGTTCCTCTGCCCCCCAGCCATGGCTCCACCCCCGAGGAAGCAAGGCAGCACGGCGCTGTTTCCGTGACCTGGGCACCGATGCGGTCAGCAGGTTCAACAGCACTATGTGGGCTTCTCTTCAGCTCCGAGATCACAGGTAAGAACCCCACTTGTTTGTGCCCCAACTCAGTGTGATAACCTCCTGTCCTTCACCACACTCTTCGTGAGAAGTTATCAGCTGTAGTTTGCACACACACAGTGGAAATTTGATCTGGTAAAGAATGAAGCACGTGCACTCAGATGGATACTGAGTGGCTAACAGAATTGGAGAAAGAAATAAAGAGCTGCCCATCAGGCCTCTGGAAGGAGCCAGGAGTGTTGGGGGGTTTGAGAGCACAGAGCCCACAGGCTGTCTCTCTCAGATGCCGTGTTCAGGAGATTCAGCCCATCGTAATTCCTGTGACTTGGCGTAAGATTCCAACAGCTGGGAGAGTGAAGCTGAGGGCCACTGAGGTAGTCAAGAGGGAAGGTCTTGTCACTGAGGTCCCTCTAGAATCGCATTACCTCTGTGAGATGGAATAAAATCAGACTCCAACCTCACTCCATTCTTTTTGTGTGTGTGTGTGCTTGTGGTAGCTGGGGTGGGGAAGAGGAGGATATTATTTAAACTTTCTCTAAAACTCAGTTTCCTAAACTACAGGCAGTAATACTCACTTCTATTATCGTAAAAATTAAATAAAGAAACTGGTAACTACTACCCTAATTACTGTCTGTATCAGTTCCTTTAAACCGTAACTTTCTCACTCAGAGCTGTGCTCCCAGCTTCCAGAACCCGTCCTCTAGATCCCGTTCCTTTTTCTAGGCATAAGCCACAGCCAAAACTGTGTCCGATGGTGAAGGGGTTAGGTCAGTGAAATAGTTCTTTATGCTTCGGTTTCTCTCCTTCCTCATCTGTCGGGGTCTCTCCATGCAGCCTGGGCTCTCCTGCTACGGCTGCTTCAGGGAAGTTGTATTTGTCACCTGGTAGCTGGCTTCTAAGAGGCAGAAGCAAGCAGTGCTGCCAGGCCACTGGAGGATGTGCCCAGCGCAGCATTCTGGGGTGTGCCCAGAGGGATGGACCCCACCTCTCGAGATGGGCATGCCAAAGTCACATCCAAGAAGAGTTCATGGGAGGGGAGCCATCTTTTGATACAACCATCTTGGGAAAAAGTCTGCCACATTAGGACAAGTTTTTAATATTTTCCGTGAATTGTACTCATTTAAACTTTTCAACGACCTTACGAAATAGTGACTACTTAAATCACCATTCTACAGATATCAAAGCTGAGTCCCACAGAGCTGAACTAAGCCAATGGGGACACAGCTAGCTCGTGGTCCACCTTCCTTAAATAAGGCGGACTCTGATTCCAAGTTCAGGACTCCGCGGTGCTCCGTCTTCCTGTCTGTCACACTCAGTGTGTCAGACCTGAGCCTGCCTGTATTCCTGTGTGAACGAGAGGACTTAGTAGTTGTTTCACATCCTTTTCTTTGAACATAAGACGTTTCCACACAAAGCATTAGAAAACGGATGGGAAATCACGGGAGTGTACTCGAGCCCAGGGTTTGATAGAAGGACACTCACGGTGGAGACATCTGGAGGTGAACCCCAGCACTCTCATCTATGTCTCCGTAAAGCCAGGCTATTTACTGAGACTGGGTGGCTAATTCCTTCACTAAAAATAAAAGTAAAGCTATGTGTCTTAAAATGGCTTGTGAGGACAGAAAGGAAATACGTGCGTGTGACACTTGCTACACCCTAGGCAGAGGAGGCACGCGGTTAAGGGTTAGTTACGGAGCATATGGATGCAAGGCTGCACTGAGGTTGGTTTCCTTCCTGTTCACCTAAATAACCCTCATGCGCCTTCCACATTCTGGCGGGAGAGAGGAGGCGCACCTTCATATTCTCTTCTCTAGCTCCGACCTCGGTATCTTGTCCCAGCCACACTGCCCTTTTACTTTCCCTTAATATTAGCTTAAATTAAGTCAATTCACGGATTTTGCATTTTGGAGTGTGCAGAGAGGAGCGAGAGTACCACAGTCAACATCCTTGTGAGTGCATCGTTGGCTTATTTCATGCATCTTCATATAAAATGACCTTGGGTCAAAAGGTACATATTATTTGTGAATTTGATAAATAGACTTTTGTGAATTTATAATCCCCCACCAATATGTGAGAGGTCTGTTTTCTATTTCTTTGCCACTAATGTGATACGAAGATCTTTGATCTTTGCTAAATTAGTGAAATGTAGTTGTGTCACTGCAACATAATTAGCATTTCTTTATGGATGATGCTGTTTCTCTTCTCATGTGCATAAGAACATTTGTTTTCCCTTTTTGTGTACCATCTCTTCATTTTGCTATCAAAATTTTGCTTTAGAACATATCACATACTTATAAAATTCACTTCCAAAAGTACTTTTTACTATAAAAACAAGCATTTTATCTGCATATGCAAACATTTTTCTAGCTTTTACTTGTGAGTTTGCTTTGTTTATGGTGTTCTGTGCAAAATTTAAAAATTTTTGTATAGCTACGTTTCATATGCTTTTCCTTGTCTTCTGAGCTTTTGGTCATGCTTCAGATTTTTTTCCCTTCTAAGAGTATGAAAATTGTCTACCATGTTCTATTTTATATTTTTGTGGGCCATACTGTTTCCCCATCCTCTGATTAAACTTGCAAAATTGGGAGAATTTACATGAAAGTCTGGTTTCTCTTTTTGGGTGATCTACAGCTCCAGCCTGCACTCCCATGTGAAAACGGGTGGAGAGGAGAGGCAGCCCTGTCCCTCTGGACTGGACCGGTCTTCTCCACTTTACTGCGTTCCTGCCTTGCCCTTTGTACTTACTGGCTCCCCAAGCAAGGCTTCTGAGGCAATTAGCTGCTGCTTCTGAATTAGAGCCCTAGGTAAAGTCAGGGAGTAGAATGACCAAAAGCCGTGGGTTCTTTCAGAGAGCAGCCTGTTTTCTCCATTTTAACACTGTAATGTGGCCCTTCCAAAAGCGGGGTGCAGACCGATGTCCCACAAGTGGCAAAGCCCTCACACAAATGTTACATGTCTTGTCGACTTATGAACAAATCCGACTTAGGAACATTCTCCCAGAATGGAACTCGTCCATAAGCTGGGGACTTACTGTAATCATCTTATCTTAAATAGCGGGTGTTGGTTGGTGCTGTATCACAGTTTCCAGGTAAAAGTGTGGTTACTTGGCTCATGAAGCCAGAGGGTATTTTGAATTAACGTAGTACGAATAAAGACTATTAATCAAGAGGAACTATTTCTGTGTGTGAGAAAAGGAGTAAAGGGGAGCCAAGAAAGGGGAATTATGTTGTTTCTACAAATCTTTCACAATGTTATCAAAAAATACAGAGCAGACTTATTTCAAACAACAAACATTTATTAAATGCTTGATGTGCATCAGGGATTACTAGTTTGACAGAATAAAGGAGATTTTATACATAAAATCTGGTAAGCAGAAAAAGGGATGGACAAATGAATGTAGTCATGCATTGTTTAATGATGTGGGATATATTGTTAGGCAATTTCATCATTATTTAAGCAACATAGAGTATGCAGTACTTACACAAACCTAGATAGTACAGCCTTCCACATACCTAGGTACTATATATTATTATGTGTATACATACCCCATATTATGTGTATATATACCCAGTTAATATTGGTGGAGCAGATTTTTATAGTAAAACCAAATAAAATTTCTGTAAATAAAAAAAATCTAGAAATAAAATTAAAAACTGGTGGGTACACAGAAAATTGAAAACAGCCAACCAGAACACTAATGAACTAGAAATCTGATCTGAAGAAGTTATCTAGAAAAAAGAATAAAAAGATAAAAAGTTCAAAGGAGAAGCTGAGATATGGGGTATGTGGTAGGAAGGCCCAGTAGGTGCATCACAGAAAACCTAGAGAGATAAAAGAGAATTGGGAGAGAAAGTGTTCAGTGAGGATAGCTCTGAAGTTTCCTCAGTCGATGAATAACAACCATCCAGGAAGTGTAAGAAATCTCCAGCATGACTAAAAGGAAAATATTCTGAAAATATTCCAGTGAAAACACAGACAGAGATAGCCTTGAAAGCACTAAGAAAAAGAGAGATCAACAAGAAAGAAAAGAAAAGTTATCTACCAAGACAAGCTCACTGCCTCGAACACCTAACTTCTCAACAGCAACCATCGAAGTCACAAGAAAGTGAAATAGAATTCATCAGTGTACGGAAGAAAATGCAACTGATGATGGACAATTACAAGTGGGATTGGCTATCTAGTGAATCTATCTTTTAAGGATAAAACCAAAATGAAGACATTTTAGACCAAAACATACAAATAAGCAACACCCCTGACCAACAAATGTTCAATACCGATAGTCCTTTGTTAATGGCTGAAGACCGTATTTCAGGAGGAGAATGAGCCCCTGAGATACAAACAGGAACATGAATAAATAATAGGGTATTATTGTAGGTACAGAGAAACAGACTATGTAAAATAATCACACTCTAATTTATGGGTATATAAAATCATACAGCAAAAAAATCCTCAAATATGTCACACAGAAATTAGAAGGCATGATCAATGTTTAAGTGTCCCAAATTTTATATATTTCAAAAGGAAGGGTAAATATACAGATTACTCTCTACTTTTTTTTTTTAACGCGAGTACCGGGAGTTGAACTCAGGACCTTGCACTTGCCAGGCAGGTGCTTATGCTGCTGAGCTATATCACCGGCCCAACTTTCTACTTTTTAAAGTTAAACATGCACATTGATAATTTATGCTGTATCACTAACAGAACAGACATAACATAGCATTTTCAAATCAGAGGAGGAAAACAGAGCAAAAGCAGCGCTGTCATGTCAGAAACAGGCAAAGCGAGGGGAATTCAGTGGGACAGAGAGTAAATATAAAACATGGTGGTAAAATTTAATCCAAATATATTATTAACCAAAATGAGTAATAGTCAAATAAAATTTATGGTTATAACCCAAAGACTATCAGACTGGATGAGTAATCCAATAAATAAACATCAGTGCAACAGATTTAGGGGTAAATGGATGGAAAATTATCCCAGTAAAATACCGACTCAAAAATACCAACTCAACAAGAACTCAAAAACTGTTATAGCCGGGTTAACATTAGACAATATCTATTTTAAAGCAAAAAACATTTTGGAGATCATTAAATAATATCTAATTAATTTGGCTAAATAAATCTTGATTTGTCTGTTTCATATTTTCAGGTAACTCTTTAGATATTTATGAAAGAGGTAGATAAACAATCAGCACATATATAGATTAACCAGCTTGGTGGGTATTTGTGGAATATTCCTGCCATCAGTTGGGAGCATTCAGATGATTTATGGAAACTCAACTTGTTCTTAGCCATAAGGCAATTCTTAACAAAACAGACCGTGTTATATACACAGAGTGCAATGCAGTTAGAAATCTTCGGCAAAAAAGATGACTTTGAGACATACCATAGACCTAAAAATTTAAAAACACCCCCCTAACCTTTCAAGAATAAAAGAACTCAATGTGGAAACTAAAAAATTATGTGGAACTGGCATTTAATGAAACTGCTGTTTGTGGGAACTTTTGGATGGTTGCTGTTCAGTTCCAGCTGGTGATGCCAAAGATGCTAGGACTTCTAATTCTTCCAAAAGGAATGTGAAAGCCTGGCATTTTTCAGTGGGAATGGGAAATGTTCTGATCACTACACAGTGTGTGGCTTCTCAGTCCTCCAAGCACGGGCAGACTTCTTGGGCCCTTTGCAGTTTCTAATGTGGGAAATGAGAAGTCACTGAGGACTTGTTTGATATGGAGAAGGACGTGATAAAACTGATTCAAAATACTAGAGGGCCAGCATTTTGTACATTATCACTACAACAGAACATGTATCTTATTTGTACAAAGTTTATGCAGTAGTTGTTATGGTTTGTGTCTGGATGTCCCCCCAAGCCTTTGTGATTGATTCATGGTCCAGTTCAGGGATTAAGTGTGTGAGTGCTATACCCGCCTTAGGGCTGGTAGCCTGCACACAATATACGGGCCAGAAAAAGGTTTGTCTTTTGCTCTCCCTGCTTGCTGCTTTGCTACCTTCTGCCCACCATGACTGTTCTCCTCTGCCATGCCACCCTGCCTTGGAGCCAGCTAACTATAGTCTGAAACTTCTACAAACTGTGAGCTAAGTAAACCTTTCCTCCCTTAACCTTGGGTATCGGGTGTTTTGTCTCAGCAATAAGAAAAAAGTAACTAAGATAGTAGCGTACATATACTTTTAAATAAACATGAATCTAAGTCAGTCTTTCACTGCTCAGATTTATAAGTTGGAAGGTGATTGATTTTGAAGGGTCCCAAATCACCCTCCCTTGGGTGGCACAGAACCTCTAGAGCTTTATAAGCCCAGGAAAGTCCTAAGTCTGTGGTGACTGCCGTGGCCACCGCTCTCACCGGTTTTGACAGATAGTGCAGCTGCAATACACGAAGTCCTGCTGTCGTCAGGCACTGAGCCCGCTCAGCGAGACGGACGGCACAACCGCGGTGTGGTGTAGTGAGGTGAGCAGTCTGTGCAGTGTGTCGAATAAATGAATGGAGAAGTCAAGGGAATGGAGCTGAGAGGAAGGCCTGGGCGGCAAGGGCTCCTTCAGGATCGGAACTCTAAGTCTACAGCAGAGGCACAGTGGCAAGAAAGGAGCTGTGTAAAGAGAGAGAGGGCTGCTGAGATGGGATGGGCTTCCTGCACCTTTCCATCATTCCCCCATCACTCAGTTGCTTCTGTCACGTGGTTGTGCTTATGTGGAAAGGACATGTTATAACCTGGAACTTTCTTGTTTATTATTTGTTCCTCATTGTTCACACTTTATTAGAGTGAGGATAAATGTCTGTCTTGCTCACTGGAACAAGAGCACAGGAGCTAGGGCGTGCAGCAGGTACTCTATTGAGATTAGCTGGCTGAGCAAATGTACACAGATGTCCTTAATGATGATGAGGTTATGGCTCCGTGAACACATGGTAAGTGTGAAACATCACAACAGAAAATGCATTCAGTACACCTAACCTACCAAGCATCGTAGCTTAGCCTAAACTTACCTCAACGTGCTCCGAGCCTACCTTAGCTGGTGGTTGGACAACCCCATCTCACACGACGCCTATTTGATAATAAAGTGTTGAATGACTCATGTAATCTTTGAATATCTGTATCCCCAAAATGCTGACAACACAATACACTAGCGTGTTGAAAGCACCCCCAAATCAGAACAATGAAAATATGCATTTAGATTTAGGGAAGGAGAGGAAGCACTCTAGGATTTCTTGTTTGAAAAAGGCTGCGTTGTACAATTATCTGGGTAAGTACTGATTGCTGACAACATTGCCTGCTGTAATTAACAAATTATTTTTTATGCAAAGCATTGCAAGTGAGAGTTACGAAGGGATCATAATAATGCCTCATAACTGCACTGTGCTTTCAACTTGCCAAGGAACTTTAAAATCTATTATTTCTTTTTACCCTTACAAATTATGGTTTAAATTATTACAAAATTGTATTTTTAGCAGTTTGTAGAGTCAGGGGTCTCTAAATAATGTTTGCAACCACAGCAGAGGGTCAGCGTAGTTGCCTATGGCGAGAAGGAAGTTGAGTTGCCCTTCAGAATGGCAGCAAATCAAAAGAGGAGAAAGACAAAATTCTACACATTCACACACTCAGCTATCTAATTCCCTTGGGATTTCAGACCCGCTCATAACAGTGACTGTTTGGCATCAACCGAACCTGCAAGTTGCATTCGTTACGGTGAAGAGTGAGTGGCAGAGAGCTTTGGCTTTTGCTGGTTGCTGGGATTAAGACCGCACTAGTAATTAGCTGTAACTCATTTGCCTCTGCAATTACCCGCAATTATTCATAATCTCATGGGTAATGCAACACACAACACACTTGGCCCATGCTGCCTTTTGGGGACTGACCCTTGGGTGAGAGGTCATCCTAGGCATGAGGAGGGGCGGGCGGCCAGCAGTCAGTGGGTCTGGCAGCCAACATATGAAAGTAATTTACTGCAGATACCATAAAGAAGTTGTGCACACAGGGAAAGCTTTTTATTTTTTTAAAAGTAGACAGTGTTTTGGCTTGTGAATTGTTTGAAAAGAATGCTCTGGAAAACAATATGGTAGGCTTTCCTTAGAGCATGCACCCAGACACAGAATTGTGCAGAAACCGTGTGTGTATCCCGGAGAGAAAACTATGTGGCAGAAGGGGGTGACTGTGGGGTGCTAACCCAGCCAAGTGCGTCTCGGGATGGACTCGGGAGGGGCGGAGCCCTCACCCCTCAGCAGTGACCTACGCTCGCATCACATCGCTGTTCCGTGCGGGCCGAGGCAGCTTACGGCTGAAGCTGTCCCAGCAGGGAGGCAGTCTGGAAGAGGGGGTTTGCGGTCGCTATGATAACAGGAGGACATGTTTGGAGCTTTGGTTTTTTATGAAGTATTTCTAGACTAGTTTTTGTGGCTTGGATTTGTCTTCTGTATCATAGTCATTAGGAGTAAAGAGTTTTAGAGTGACATTAAACTGTACCACAATTCAGCTCCATTGTACATGGGATGGGCAAGTTACCTCCTCTTCTGTGCCTCAGTTTCTTCTTCTGTAAACTGGACATAATAATCAGTACCACCTCATCGTGAAATTAAGGAGGTACTGAGCAAAGCCCTAAGCATAGCACTTAGTACAAGGATGCCATGGGTCCTTGTCATTATTATTAATGTCATAACCTTTAAAATGAAATGTGTTGTCCTACTTATTCCACACTGTCACCCTGTAGTTGGGTCATTTTCATTTGACAAGTGAGGAAACTGAGACCCAGAAAGCCGTATGCTATGTTGATGTTTAGACTATAAATACATGGGTTGGGCCAGAACTCAGAGCTCTGGTCGATCATCTCTTGCATTTAAAAGATTCGGTGATTTTAGATAATGGTATTAATATATTCTACGGTCACTGGCACGCTATGCTTTCTTCATAGGTACTTGTCACTGATGCATCTCCTCCCCGTGAGTTCCTTCAGCTCTGCCTACTACTCCTCACTAGCCACTTTACTTCTTAATTACTGGGTCAGAGCAGCAAATCTGATAACTTATTATATGGGTTCTTTTACTTAGGAGTATCTATACATGCAAATACATTTACATTTTTATTTATCTACACGAATATGAATTTATACTGAGTTCATGAGTTCATTCTGATATCTTTGATCCCAATCCACAAGTTCCTTCCAGCTTCTGCTTTTCCTTACTGATAACTTCTTCCTCCAATATATTTACTTATCAAAGAATAAGATAAATGGTTGTAAATTCATTCCTTTTGGCATCACTTCATGTCAAGCCAGTCTCAGAGCTCACCCAGATTCTAAGGGAGGAAATATATACCCCATGTCTTTTTAAAAGCAGTTGTAAATTTATGTTATGCCATACATGGGAAACCTTTGTAGCAAAAGCTTTCAAATTACTCTACATAGTGAAGTTTTTCAGCTCTGTTTCTCACAAATATTTCACAAGGACCAGCCAACACTGTCCCATCTTTCCACTGATGCTTCTCCTTGGCAGCACTGACTTCTCACTCGATGACGGCTGTGATGTGACCTGCAGCAAGGGGGTGGGGGTGGGGTGGGGCACAGCTGCCCGGCGTAGCAAGTTGCCAGGAGGGGCCTTTCCAGTAGAAGGCCAGAGGGCCCTAACATCTTTAGCTGCAGCCTTTCAGCAAATGTCCTGCATGTTGTCCTGTCCTTGCATCTGTACACGGTCAGTGCAGGGAGGAAGCTGCCACAGTCCTCTCCTACATCCAGCCGCAGGTGAACGGGAGAATTCTGCTTCCTCCTATGATCCTCCCAGGGTACCCGACAAAGTCACCACACAGCGTGGAGCTCTGCCAGACCCTGCTGGTGACTTTCACGCCGCTCTTGGTTTCTGAGCACTTCATTAGAAACACTAGACAACAGGCACGTCAGGATATATCAAAGGTAAGTCAGGTTTGGGTGGACTCAGTATAAAAAGTCCCTAGGATCTTTCTCTCTTGCTCCTCAACTTACTCCAAACTCGGCAAAGCCAGAGTCAGGAGAAGGAGGGGAGGAAGAGATGAGAAGAAAAAATTAAAAATCACAGAGAAGCTCATCACCCCTTCCACTCCTGCAGGCTTCCAGTGTGGCTCTGGCCCACTTGGAGGCAGGGATTTGAATAGAAAAAAATCTTGGCAGGTTATTTTACACTGAATTGGCTGTTGATACCTGAAGAAATAATTAGAAAAGCTATGGAATATTTCTGGTGTTTTGTCTGAGTCAGAGAAGAAGACATGGTAAGATTTGGTTGCCATTCATCACAAATGAAGCTGTAATGTTCAATTTCATCATTCTAAGACGTTTCCCATGTTATACACATCCTGGGAACTGGGAGATACATCTTAGCACCCATGAGTACATTTGAGGTTATTTCCTCCCTCTCCTTCCTTCCTTCCTTCCTTCCTTCCTTTCTTCCTGCCTTCTTTCTTTCCTTCCTTCCTTTCTTTCTCCCCCTCCCTTCTTCCCTTCCATCTTCCCTCCTTCCCTGTTATTAAATCTATAATCGATATTATATCTCACAACCAGAGCTGAGGAATTAATTAAACAAATACACTTGTTTAATGCGATGTTCCTGACTTGTGTGTGAGATTTTCCCAATGCAAACCTGCTTCTTAAAAAGATATGTGCAGACACAAAACTGTTCCCTAATTTCTTTGGTGGTGTCAAGCTAAGAAATGGAAAGCGAAATTTCCATATCTTTAGCTATCTTTGGACTTATCTAAAGACGAATGTCTTTTAGGCAAATACACTTTCAGGATGTTTACAGACAGGGAAAGGAAAGAGAAGTATATTTCTGTAAAAAAAAGATTGGAAACAAACTGATAAATTGTTCTGTTCTCATCCTCCTTCCCTCCCTCCCTCCCTCTGTCTCTCTCTGTCTCTCTGTCTGTCTGTCTGTCTGTCTCTCTATGTGTCACAACCACTAAAGATGTCTTCACTTTTGGCCAGCTTCGTGTAAGTTTTCACTTTATGTGATTTGAAAGAGGAGAGCTGGAAGGTCTAGAAAGTCCTGCAGGATGAAGTTTCTGATGGAAAGGCTGACAGACCTTGGACTACAAGTGTGTTGCCAGGCGCCACCATAATAAAAGGTGGCAAGCATCCAGGAGCACTCGCAGCTGCACGCCTGAACTTTATTAAATATCTAACTATAGTTTGCAGGCCCTGGCCAGCTTGTAACTCATTCCTGGCTGACACATTTCAGTTCGTAATTAGTTTAGTACTAATGTGTTCCTAGCTTTTTGAGTCTTTTTCTGTAAAACAGAACTGTTTCAAAAGACAAAGATGTACTTCATTTGGCAATTGGGGAAATGGAAGAGGTGGGATTCTCTAAGCACATGTGGGTGGCTAGGGGCTATGGGGTAGGTTTAGATTTCTTCTGTCTCCTCGCAGAGGAGCATGCAGATCCACGGATTGCATTTCAGTCTAAGTTATCAATCTTTTCCCTCATAAAATCGTGTGTTTCCTTTGACCTGCTAAAGCATAGAAAATGATCGCTTGTCCCGCCTGGTCTCGCTGCTCATGGACCAATGCGGATTGACGGCCTCAGTCTCATGGTGTGACTGGGGTGTACACAGAGCACACCCTTCCACAGCAGCCAGTGGCTAGCTCATTTCGCGTTGGTCATTGCTTCCTGGAGCTTCTGTGGTGGCTTTGCAATGTGTGCTGGCAGAGGTGAACTGATTTCTGGAACTCTCTGCACAGTCCCGGGCTGGCTGCAGGAGAAGCAGAGGTGACCTGCCTTGAGGACTTTTCCCTAATGCACTAGATGCTGGCCCTGGTGCAGATGTCTCAGGTGGTTGCTCATTGACACTGTCGTCTTGTTGGAACTTCTACCACTCCTGGGCCGGGTGCGCATTTTGCTCTGTGACAGTGGGTGCCAGAGTTTAGTCATTTAGTTTTGATGTCTGGAGTGACTGATATGCATTTTGGTCCACTGTCCTGGGTTCTGGCTCACTGTCACTGGTTCAGTTTGCCCTTGCTCCCAACCTCTTCATGTCCATCTGTCTTTCCCCACTGCCTTCACTGAAGGCATAGAAAAGCTATGGGCCAACACAGCACAAGGACAACAGCTTTTCACAGACCATTGACCCATCCCCATGTGAGGTCAAACCCTGTAACAAATCCCTTATTTTATGGCACTCAGTGACTCTTCCTCTCTGCTCTTGTTCTGTCTGATGCAGTCACACAGTGCTTGACAACCTTAGCCTAGAAGATAGGACACAGTCAACCCCTTTCCATGACTGGGTCAGAACAGGCACCCTTGTTTTCTTTTTACAGCCTAGGAAAGCATAAGCAGAGGGATTCAGAGATTTGATCCAGCTACTAAACACCAGAGACAAGATCTGAATTTGGATTTTCTGAGGCCACACCCAGAATGCCATGACTGGACACTGTGCATACATTGAAATCAAAAGAGATAACACATTAGAAGTTGCTCCATGTCCCCTGTAAGCAGGGACACACAACAAGATCCCATTTTCCATCTATATAACTGGCCAAAGGTTTGCCTTCGTTTGCTTGCTTGGTTTTTTTTCCCCAAGGTTAAAATGAAGTTTATTATTATTTGTTTTAAAATAAAATTGCGATACAGCTGTTTCATCTCAATGACAGAGTAACCCCCCTCCCCCCCAAATGAGGCACTAACGACTTTTTAAGGCCTTAACAAGATTTTGGGGGGTGTGCATGTGCTTATTTCTTCTTGGGCTAATGGTAGTTTTCAATGGTTGATGTGAGCGAGAGTCTTCTCATGTGAAAGAGAACGACAGTGAAACCTTGAATTGCAAGTGACTTGTTCCGCAAGTGTTCCACAAGATAAGCAAACATTTCAAACGCTTCTAAAAAATTTTAACTTGAGAAGTGAGTGGTGTCATGTAACACGAGTAATATGTGATGCCAAATGTCACGTGAACACAACTGAGCCAATGGTTTCGGTCTCTCTATCTCTTTCTCTCTCTTGCTGAGGAATTGTGGGTGATCATCTCCTAACACCAGAGGAGGAGATCTCACCTGCAGAAGAGGAGAAGAAAAAGGCAGAGGAGTCCCTCACTTCACATGAGATTAGGGAGATGTGTACGATGTGGGAAACAGTGGAAAATTCTGTAGAAAAGTACCACCTAAATAAAGCTGTCCAAGTGCAAGCAATGAATGTGTTTGACAACAATGTGATGTCACATTTCCAGGAAATCCTCAAAAGGAGGTAAAACCAAGTGTCATTGGATAGGCTTGTTATTAAAGTTGCATGAAAAGGGAAAGATTCCATTGACCAATAGGTACCAATGATTTTGTCAGTGGTAGTGAAAGTCGTCCTACACAATGACCCTCCTCTCTCTTATCTCCCTCACACCAGCCATGAAGTTTTCAGGGGTAAGTGCAGGTCAATTTGTTTATTTTTCTTTATGTTTTGTATTTTCTTTATTATTTTGCATTATATTACAGTACTGTAATCATTTTTATATGAATTTTTTTGGGATGTGGAATGAATCTTCTGAGTTTCCATTATCTCTTATGAGGAAATTCGCTTTGATCTACAAGTGCTTTGGATTACAACCATGTTTCTGGAATGAATTATGCTTGTATTAACAATTATGTATTGCTGTTAACAGCATGCTGGGATGCTGCAGGCTCTTTCTCAGGGTCCCTTCCAGACTCTGGTCCTGAACAAAAACTGGACAGGAAACCAAGTAGCAGGGTTTACATTTATTAGAGGTGTTAAAGGTAAGAAAAAGGGCAAAGAAGTGCTCTGAAATGATGTGCTCTGCAGAGTGAGTGTGGGCCAATTAAAGTAGGAAAGGAATGATGCTCTGCATGAGATGGGCCACTGAAAAAGAAAGAAGGCCATGGCCACGAGGTCAATGGCCATGGTCTTTTACACCTCCATTCTGACATTGGATCTAGGCCATCCTATCAAAAACCTGCTTGATTTGTGCCAGAAAAGCTGAAGATAGCATTTTCTGATTGGTACCAGATGCAGGGCTGGGAAGTTGTTCTGTGCAGCATCTCCATGATTGCTGGGTCACACCTACTTGCCCAGCCACTTTGCCATGCCCTAATCTCCTGCCTCAGTATGAGTAGCTGGTATCAACTGTCCACCTGGGAGGATGATTTGGTATTTACTGAAGTTTAAAGGATTCATGTGCATGACCCAGCAAGTTCGTTTGCACTATCTACTACAGCAGTGCATCTCCTGAGTGCATGAGGAGGCATTTTCAGAACTGTTCAGTAGCAAAAAAAAAGAACATGCATTAGCATGGCTGAAAGCACGGTGGTCCATTCACCTCCGGCGTGAGGGAAATCTATGTACTCTAGTGTGGAGAGCACTTCATGAATACCGTGGAATGAACAAGAAGCAAATCATAGACTAGATTTCATAGAGTATAATTCAGGTGAAAACACAAATTAAGTAGGGCTATATATTTTCCATGAACAAACATGTCAGTAAAAGATGTTTTGTTAAATTGAAAAGCTAAGAATGATTAAAAGAGAGAGAGGAAATTGGGGTTGGAAGTGACAGGTTGAGTTTAACATAATGGTTTATTTCTTTTATAAAGAAAAAAGGAATTCATTCCCTGTGTAATTTGTTACCTGTGTAATTAATTTTTGCTTTAAAAAATAAAGGCAATATGTCGAAAAGAAGAGTTACAGGCTTCACTGAGTATTAAAAGAGGAAGGGCATATTTGAAATAATTTGGTTAATGCTTTCATTTTATAGAAGAGGAAACCGGTGCCCAGAGGGGAAATGATTGGCTAAAGGCACAATCCTCAGGAGTGCCCCAGAAAAATTAATAACAGAGTTTCTGGATTTAATTGCCAATAATCTCTGCAAATACTTTGATGAAACCAGAGTGTATTTTAGAGAACCACGGAGAGGACTTCCTAGACAAGTCAGATCTCCCTGTGGTGTCCACGGTTTGGTCTATTAACAGTGCTGCCTGCAATTCTGTCAAGATTATGCCGACACCTTATTGTCACTTTTGATGCTGATGATATCTTAATAATTCTGTAAATGTTTATAAAGTATTCAGTCTTTTTTGCCTCAGGAAACTCACTTTCTCTACAGCATGCTCAAAACACCTTGGTCTTTGTTCTTGTTCAAGATGATCCCTACTTGCACAATTTCCCTGGAACAGAAAACTCAGTCAGTTCCCTATAAAATGTTCTTTAAACCAGCAGAATTGTATTTGTAGCAAATTCTGAGTTCATTTTTCCGATGCTCCTTAAAGGAAAGAACTATTGCATTGTGTGCTCTCAAAATTGGGAAATAACCCAACAGGGAAAAGTTCCTTTGGCCAATGGCCTAACCCAGTGCTTGCAGGGATCTGCTTGATGGGTAGAGTCTAGCACGTCCTCCCTTGCCGTCATCATTGAAGTCCCGTATGCATTATCCTGAATTCCAAGTGTCTTTTCTTAGTCCCTGACCTGTACTCCTCTGCCCTCCAGGTGGGCTGGGGTCTTCTTCTTGTGTTGTAATAGCCTCAGTGCTGTAAGCAGAGGGAGAGATGGGGCGTCTGGGTGCTGGTGGGAACCTGGCGTCCCTTTGACACGCTGCTCTGGGGGATCTCACGCTCTTGTGTCACTGCCATTACCACAATATCTTTCACTCATAGTTCCTCATACAGCCACACGATGTGGTATCTGAACCAAATCACTGGAAAGATGCCACTGACAGAGACTGTGCTCAGAAGAACAAAGGCTTTTCTCGGGGCCCCTCACCCTCTCTTGCTGTGTGACTGCCTCACATGCTCTGCATCTTGCACAAGAGTCTTTCCATGGCTACAGTTTCCTCCTGTACCACTCTTTTCTCAAGAAGAGAGCTCTCATGGATGCTTCCCGAAGCCATTCTCCTTGAGCCCTTTCTTCGAGCTGGTTTCATGATGCAGAAATAAGAACACTTGAGCAATCGCAACTGACTGTGGGTCTCACAACATACAGTATCCCATTAAATATGTACATAAGTTTTACCCTCCTCTCCTGAGAAAATATTTACTTTGTTCTGTACCTTGATACCTGCGGTGTAGTATTATATTGCATACCCTTTTCATCTTCTGAAAATCAGAGAGTAAGGGAGGTCACAGCATTTACTCATCTCTATGCCAAATCTCAGATGAACCAGAATCCAAGGCTGTCTGTTGCCAGTTCCCTCCAAGTCTTACTCTTTTTAAGTTAATATTTCTGAGCTCTGGCTCAACAAATATCAACACACAGCACAGATGTTACTCATATTCTTCAATCTACTGAAAAGAAAAATACTCACGCCTACTGTGTTACCAGAACTGAAGTAAACATTGGCAACAAGTATGGAAGGGCTGAGCAGGCAGTTTAATATTTTTCCATTTCAATTCCAAAATGTGCATTGTCTGAATCATCTGACACCAAAATATCATATTACCTACATTCTCCATGAGATTTCTTTGCTACTTATCCCGTTAGTTTTGCCTTCAGCGTTTTATGTTTTCTCTGATAGTGCATGCTGTGTGTGTGTGTGTGTGCGTGCAAAGGGGGAGAGGGAGACTTTTAAATCTTAAGGGGTCTATTGCTTAATTCTTGGACTAATCTAGTAGAAAATGGGTCTCCCATCCTGAGTTTAGTCTCCTGAGGCTTGATTTCCAGTATTTGCATAAAAAAGGGCAAGGGGGAGGCTCTCCAGTGACATGACTGTGTATGATCTTTTGCAGGGAGATGATAGTGAAATGAAAATTAGTTGACATTGGACCAGAGCAGCTTACTTCACGGCTAATAAAATCAATTAAATATGTACAGGCATCTCCTGTGTGTTAGGTACCTTGGATAAAATCCAGGAATAAAAAGGCGGTCCTGTTCTCAATGAGGGGAAGCTGACATGAACTTGATGAAAGTGGATGGTCACCGACCTCTCCTGACATGCCGTGGGCTCTGTGCTGCTGGTAGTGCGAGGGGAGGGCTGGCCTGCTCTCTCCGTGTCCACAGACCCCACCTCGAAGGCAGTGGCTCGAGCTGTTCTGAGCCCAGGCTCCCTGGGAGAGCTGGCAGGACAAGAAGATTTCTGAGCTGTACTCACAAGGTCATTTGAGGACTCAAGGCTCCTCTCCCTTTTCTTAAGGTGATTATTTCATGGTGCCCACTGTTCTGGTGAGCCCTATAGTTCCAAGTTTTTTAATCAGTGCTTCACAAAGGGACTCCAGCCTAGCAGCATCAGCTTTTCCTGGAAACTTGAAAATGCAAATTCCCAGGTTGAATCTGAGACCTCCCGAAGACTTCGCGATAGGAGAGATCTGTTTTAGTAAACACAGGTGACCCTAATGCTCTCTCAAGTTCAAGTCTGAGAACCCTTACCATCAACCCTTTCTTGGATGGAAGTCCTCCTGCCTGGGATGCGTCACACGCGGGCTTCCTGCAGGGGCTGGGTCCTGGAAGGTCGGTTACATTTGACCTCTGGGCATGGCCTCCCTGGCGCTTCGCTGTCCTCTTAGCCCTTGTATTACATTAGTTTAGGGCTTTGCATTTTTTTGACTTTATTGTCAGATCTATTTTATTTACTTTCTTTCTTTTTATTTTATTGGTACATTTTAGATATACATAGTGACCACATTATCGTAGGGAATTTGTATCTATACATGGTATATCTTGCTTCTTTTGCCATTCCCCTCCTCTCCCTTCAACCCATCTTCCCCTATTTATTTACAAAAGCTTTGTTTCCATTTTTTCTTTCTATTTTTTTTCTTGTCCCTTCTTTCCTCATCCCCTTGTTCCCCTTCTCATGTGAATATTTTCTTCCCATTTCACAATATCTATTATACACTTTGGTCCTTATTTACTCTTTCAGTTTCTCACACCAGAGAAACAAAGTGACATTTACACATGTGAGTCTGATTTATTTCACTTAAAAGTATGGTCTCAAGGTGCATCCATTTACCTAGAAATGTCTCAAGCTTATCCTTCTTTATAGCAGAGTAGTACTCCACTGATTTAAAAAAACACATCTTTATCCATTCATTTGTTGATGGGCATTTGGGCTGTTTCCAAGATTTAGCTATTACAAATTGTGCCTCTATAAACATGGGTGTTCATGTATCACTGTGGTGTGATGCTTTTAATACTTTCAGGAAGAGTCCAAGAAGAGGAATAGCTGGGTAGAACAGAACCTCTGGTTTTAGTTTTTTGAAGATTCTCCACACTGATTTCTGCAGTGGTTGCACCAGTCTACACTCCCACCAACAGTGTAGAAGTGTTCTTTTTTTCCCACAGCCCCTCCAGCATTTGTTATTGGTTGATTTCTTGATAAAAGCCATTCTTTCTGGGGTGAGATGGAATCTCAGTGTTGTTTTAATCTGCATCTCTTTTTTTTTTTTTTTTTGTGGGTAGTTCTCTTGGGCTGGTTGATCCTTTTTAGCTCATCCTTTATAGATGGGCCTGTGAGTTCCTCACTTCTGCCTGCTCTTCATTCTCTACCACGGTCCGCTATTGCTAGTCCACACTCAGACCTCAAGGCCCTTTCTCTTCTAGGTTGTTACCACAAGACCATCCCGTCAAAATCTCAATGTCAATGTATCCCAAATGGGGTTCTTGCCTTTACCCTCATTTGTGTCCCTTCTCCTTTCCAGTTTATACCTTCAGGAACTCAATTCTTGTTGTGTGTCTGAGGGTTGCTCAGTTATACCTATTTTATCCTTATCATATCTCGTCTCTACCCTCTTGCTTTGGGCCTGCTCCACACATTTGGCATTCTTGCTTATGTTATCACAATAACCTTCCAGCTGGGTTCTTTCCTAATTTCTAATCAAATTTTGCATCCTTCACATCACCCCAAATTATCTTTCTAAAACACAGATTGGGTCATCTCTTTCTCCTTGGTAGAACATGCCACAACTCCCCTATAATCGAATAAATTTCCAGATCCTTGGACAGCACGCAAGCTCCCACGGTGAGAGTCTCAGCCTCCATCTCTCCTTAGCATCTCATCCGGTAACCTCCATGAACTGCTACCGCTTTTCAAGCTGTGTGCATTTTTTCTATTTTGCTTTTCTCTGCACACAACCCTTGGCCACTCTTTGATTTGTCAAAACCCTGGTTATTAGGATTTACCTTGGAATGTCATTCTTTCCTTATTATTTGTCCCTTGTTCTGTCAGAGTAAATGATTCCATCTGCAACACTTCCCAGGGAACTCAGATATGCGATGGTGGTATTTGTTTATTTAATCTCATTTTTCCATTAGTTTCTCGCTTCCCTAGAATGTTCATTTCTGGGTAGCCTAGACAGCACTTTCTTCTTTAGTTGCCTTGGCTCTCTCGACATCTAGTCTTTGGCTGGTGGAAATGTCAGGCTGTCTCCAGATATCTGGCAAACTCAGGGTAAGTGGATATGTCGCATATGTGTGGAGAGGAATGTGTGCATGTGGGTACATTTTTCTAATTTTCTCTGCTCTCTTGGCTGTGTTCACATGCTAGGTTTCAAGGAATCATTTTATTCCCAACAGGAAACAGCTTCTTTGACTTAATGAAAAATGTCCTCATTGCTTCTTCTGAGGTCCATGATAGGCTTTCTTTCTTTTTTTTTTTTTTTGTGGGTACGGGGGGGTCGACCTCAGGACCTCGTGCACCAGCAGGCTCCCGTGCCGCTGAGCGATATCACCGGCCCTTTTTCCATATGTGGGATCCGGGAGTTGAACTCGGGCCCTCGTGCTTGCCAGGCAGGCACTTATGCCGCTGAGCCATCTCACTGGCCCAATGATAGGCTTTCTGAAGGAAGAAAATTTTTAAGTGGAGTGGTTATGGGGATAACTACATCATGAGTTCCCATTTTCCATTAGCATGAACACATTCAGTTTCCCTCTGGTCACTTCCTGTCACAGGGGGGACTGGAGCCCCAGTTACCACCCTTTTATTATGCTGAGCACCTCCCTTTCTTGTTGACAGCCTGACCTGTGGCAACCCTAGGATGCTTACAAGGCTCACTTTTGACCTTGGTGCTCACCAAAGCATTGTATTTCACGTGTGTTAGTCAGCATTACATCTCTGTGGCAAAATATCTGAATGTATCAACTTACAAGGAGGAAAGGTTTCTTTTGGCTCACGCTTTCAGAGGCTTCAGGCCATGGTCACTGAGTTCTGTTGCTTTGGGCCTGTGATAAGGCAGAAACATCATGGCAGGGTGCACATGGCAGAAGAAAGCCATTCACCTCATGGCAGCAAGAAAGGAGGGAAAGTGAGAGGGAGGCAGGAAGGGAGGGGGGAGAAAGTGGAAGGGAGAAAAAGAGAGCGAGAGAGAGAAAGAAACGGGGTCTTAACATCCACCTCAAGAGCATGTCCCCGGTGACCTTACTTCCTAGGCTGTACCACCTCCAGATGGTGTCGTGGACTGAAACCCAGCCTCTAGTATGTGGCCTTTGGGGGATTCTCACTTCCAAATATAGCAATGCACATAGTCACTTCTGAAAGAAAATCCTTGTGCCAGCTATTGTGGGCAAGCTACCATCTGAACACTTTCTGACTTGGGGGAGAAGCCCAGGATAGATGGCAGCTAACAGGATTAGATACTAGATCTCTAGAGGGTCTTTGAGAAATGATACGAAGACTAATTACTTAATTAGAGCCCATTCGTGACTGTCACTGCATAAGCACCTGTCCTACGCCACAGATTCGGGGCCCTCCTGGCGGACTGGTACTGACAGCGAGTGTCCGAGGTTCCTGACCCCCCGGGCATTTCCTGGGTCTGTGGTGCCTGAGCCTGGGTCACGGTTCTGCTCGCTTCCCTCCCGGGTTTGTTCTGCAGCCTCCTCACAGATTCCTCGAGGGCACAATCCCTGTTCAGTCGGTTCTCCTTCTCCCTTCCGGTTAATCAGCGTCCATTTCTATTGCTTGCCACCAAAGCCCCAGACTGGTAAAAATAACTTTGCATATCATTTGCTCTTAAAATATTTTTCTATGAATGTTTTGATGGGTGAAGCAAAGACCACTTCCACACAAAGCACTGCATCAAGAGTGCCAGACACCTGCAGATGTCAGTAAACTCCCGCCATCTTTTTACTTCCTCCTTTTAGAAGTCCTGGGCTACATGCCATCTACTGGTGCTGAAGAGAGTGTCTAGAGGTAACAAATAGCTCAAAAACTTTGAATTTAAATTTTATGCAAGTTGTAATTGTAGAAAGAGCTTTAAGCCAGTGCTTGTCACAGCCCAGGGAGCTTGACAGAGCCTCTTTTGGTGTTTTATAGGGTTCGCATGGGGCAAAGGCACAGGGGCCAGATCTCTTCCTGCACGACAGCATCTTTTTGTTCTATTTAAGTGTTCGGTTTTCACACAAATGATGGATCTCTTTGTGAATCTAATGAAATCTGTGCCTGATCCTCTGACCTACAAAAAGGTGCAGTCACACAAGAGGATATTTTCGCGTGCAGTCTTAGGATCTGCACAGGCCCTCTGAAGGTCTTTGTGGTCCTTCATTTCATAAGCTCCCAGATTAAGAAATTTCAAGGAGATAATTCTCATTTGAAGGCTACTTTGACTTAAGAAAGAAAAAGACACAAGAAATCCACTGATCAAGGTATTTATATGCCTTTAGGTTCTCTCAATATCGCCACATCTGGTGGTTCCAAAGAGCTGTTTTCCATGGCCCTTTGAAAACAAGTTTCAGGAGCACAATAAAGGTGTCTGCGAAGAAGCTTTGCTCTTGGACAAAGCCAGGCTGAGTGCATTTGCTAAGATACTTTGGTTTGCAGAGCATGTGTTCTCAAATACTCACGTGCTAGGGATGACAGGATCTTCCCAGGGACAGGCTGGGGGTGAAGAGCTCACAGTCTGACAGTGTCCTCGGGACTCCTGAGACCCAAGAGGACTTAGATCGACAGCGGAGGAAAGGCAAGAGTGTGAGGACACACATTTGGGGCAAGGGGGAAGAAACACAGAAATGCAGAAGGAGGGAAGGGATGGTGAGCTTGAAGGTCAGAAACTGGCCAAGCCACTTCCTTACAGCATATCGTCCATTCTACCTGTGATGGTGAATCTTGGTTGTCAACTTGACTGGACTGGGAGATGCCTGGAATGCTCTGGGCGTGTCTATCAATGTGTTCCCAGAGAAGAATGGCGGTGGGTCAGTGGACCGAGTGGGAAAACCCACCCTGCATGTGGGTGGCTCCGACCAATAGGCTGGGGACCCCTGTGGAAGGAAGAGCAGAAGAGGGAAACTTGTACACATGCTCGGACCTTCCCGAGCGGCTGCTACTGCTGCTTTTGAACATCAGACTCCGAACTCTCCTTTGAATGCGGACTTTCCCCAGCGGCTCCATGGGGGTGTTCACACCTGCACGCAGGGCTGCATCATTCATCCCCCTTGTTCTGAGGCTTCTGGCATCCTGGACTGGCTTTGCATGCTCTTCAGTCTCTAGACAGACCTGTGGCTATTCAGTCTCTGATTATGTAAGTCAATCCAGCACATCTCCTAGAGCTACCAATGATTTACATTGCACTGCACTGCTTATCTTTCTCTGAAGAGCCCAGCACGTGCCTGGACCTCTCCTCCTCCATTTTGGAACTGACACCTCCTCAATATTTGTGTCTTAGGTGAAAAGCCACCTCCTTTTACTTATCCCCAGTATAAGGTAAGGATTCCTCAATTTTTCTTCCGCATAGCATTTAAAATACCCATCTTATAACATATATCACAATTTTAAATTGTATGCCTACATGTGGTGTAATTAACACACACACAATGGATGTATATATACACATAAACCTACTAATACAGTATGTGCTGTATGTGCTCTTGTGTATCGGTTGTGTCTCTGCCTTCTAGTGTAAACCAAAGCAAGGGCAGGGACTATGTCTCCATGCTTAGCACAGATATGGTTGTGCAATAATTAATTGTTGAGTGGGTGAATAGATCACTAGAAATGTTTTATGCTGTGCAGTATGGTTTTCTCTGAACTGTGGAAAGAGCCAGGCTACCCGATGGCCTAAGGATGTGTGACTTAGACTCAAAGAATGGAGAATTGGATGAAAGAAGAGAAGGACTCCATCAGGAACAAGCTGAACTCAGGAATTACTTTGTTTAGATTTCCATATCAAAATCCTGAGAAGGAGATCACCCCAGATGAGGAGACAATCTTGGCTTTGGTGTCCACCCTGAAAGTGATATATTGCTGAGAAGTGATGCAAGGAGGGGAAAAGAGCACGGCCACTTTCTAGAGCCCATTGTGTCCAGCAGCAGCTCAGCAGTCATTTCATGACCGCAGCTGGACTGCTGGGAGCCAGCCGGCCTCGCCTTCTCCCGACTCCACACAGCAGGATCTCTAAGCTCATGTGGAGCTGGTAGCATCCAGAGCCCAGGACCAAAACCACTGTCAGGATGAGACCTGCCCGGAGCGCATGACTGCTTCTCTTCTCCAAAGCCCACTGAATGTCAGCCTCGTTGACGGTGATTACACTTCAAACTGCAAATGCTCGGGCTGCGTTCTGTGCTGTAAGTGGAGACTGGAGCACTTCATTTTAACTGAAGTAAAAGGGAGATGAGGGCTAGAAACAGATATTCCTTCTGGAAAGATGTTCTGAATGCATGTGAGAGAACTGAGCTGATTGTACTCGGAAGCTTTCACATTTTGTAGTGCCCCTTGCTTACTGTGTTAGTTTTTATTTATAAACAATAGACAGATAACACATAAGAGGTACCAGCATCATATTTTCTTAGTTTAGGTTCACATGAGTTGGACAATTACTTATTTATTTATTTGAGACAGGGTCTGGCTATGTAACTCATGCTGGCCTCAGACTCATGATCCTCCTGCCTCAGCCTCCTAGGAGATGAGCTTCTTTTAATTCCACATGGGTGTGAGATTACACATTTTCTTAATCACTTGGAAAAAAATCGCCTAGAGTGTGACCTTTCTATTTTACTTTAAGCATTGTAGATGTGGCGCTAGCAAACCATATGTACATTCTCTGCAGTAGAAACTCTGAAACTATCTGATATTTAAAGAATTGTGACCTCAAGGCATAAACCTGACTTTGAGTCCAGATCTGTCACCTACTGGACAGCCAACCGTGGAGAAGTGACTGAGTAGCGGGCCTTTGTGACTCAGAGTGAGAATACTGGCTCAGAGGTTCCGAGGCTCCAGTTCTAGAACCCATGATACTCTCTATGAACTGAGCAATTCACATTCACAGCCTTTCTCTCCTGTAACTAGAGAAGGGGAGGCTGACTAATAAACATAGATGATTTGTGTCCCAATTCACTTCTTCCAGCCTCAGCATCACTCTTATTTCTTAGCTGTCCCAGTTCGTCCCAGGGAGGTTGGGCTCTGTCCCCCAGTGTGTTTCAGCCATCTCAACATAACATACAGAGGGGAGAGGGGCTCACTGTTCTCACTGAGGAAACCAAATTTATGGGAAACCTGGTCTAAATCCCGGACCCCGTGTTGAGCCCACAGTCAGAGCCTGTGCCGAGGAGGTGAAATGAGCAATTCCACCCAGCAGAGAACTTAACCATGTACCCTCTCACGTGCTGGAGGGGAGTCACATGTGGCAGTTTAACAATGTAGGGGTTAAAGCCAAATTTATATGAAGAACAGATGGGTCCACACCTAAGAAAAGGGAACAACTGCTCTGAAATAAGCCTGCTAAATGTTAGCATCTCAGAAGATAAGCAGGGTGTCAGTTCTGTTTAGAACATGCTAACAGTGCCTTAGGATCTCGCAGTCCATTTCTATTCCTCTAGCATGCAGATAAAAGAGCGAGAACAACACAGGATTGTCCAATCTGCTAGCACACCTAATGTTACTTTAACTAGCAAGTCCAGCTATCTTTTTGTGATCCAAGGACATCGCCTTTCAGAGAGATATTAGGAATCTAAATACAGCCAAGGAAGTGTGGAGCCAGGAGCAAGGTTAGCTTTTCTAATCTGTCAGGTGGGCCCATGACAAGCGATTGAGAGTAGAAATTTCCCCTTGCCTCTCCCAAGTATTTTCTGGCCTGTCTGTTAACAGATTTTTAACATTTCTTTCCCAATGCCTTTCTTTCATTTTATAATGAAAAATGGGATGTGAGAGACAAGAACTGCTATAAATGTAGTACCTTGGCTAAAGTGTAAATGAGTGACATAAAATTTTGTTTTCAAAGAGAGAGTTTCAGTGGGGTCACCAGGAGAGGTCACACGGGGAGGGCACAGTGCGCCCAGAAGAGTGGAGGGAAAGTAAGACAGAGCAAGGCCTAGGAAGCTGGCTGGGCTGGAGCAAGAGTACTTTCCTTTGTTCACTTTGTCACCTGATGTTTAGTTTTGGCTTATATGGGAGACTCAGGTCATCATTAGCCTTTGGCCAAAGGCTGAGTCTTTGGTACTGACATTTAAGGAAAGAGCTGATGTGTAAGCTGTGATATTATCGTGCTATGATATTAGGGAAACTGAAAACAAGTGGCAAAAGATACTCATCGACTTGTCAGTATTGTTGAAAATTCTTTAACCTGTGTTCTCTTTGGCACAGCTGAACCCTAAAAGACAATATCCCTGGAAGGATCCGGGCTTTGGAAGTGTATCTTTGTTCATGTAAAGATTCACGTGTGTAGAGAGGAGGGGAAAAGTGGATGTGATGGTGGTGAGGACAGAGAAAGGCTGGTGCCTGAGTGAAACTAATGAGGAAAACAAAGATATAGAAAGAGGAGGCTCGGACAATCCAAGGTAGCTGTGATAACACAGAGAAATGATGAGCTACAGCGTGTGCTGTGTGGTTTCTACGTGCCAGGTGCTCTTGGAGTGTCTTACACATGATGACGTCTGCAGCCTGAGTGTGGCCGTGTCCTTGCCCACATACCTGTCCTTGAGTCGCTGGCTCCTCCAGTGGACTTCACCGCCTACCCGTTATATGCCGGCCCAGGTCGAAAGGCCGGAGCTGCAGAGGAGAATGGAACAGACGAGGGCAGCGCTCTTCACGGGATAAATGAGAAAACAGACATACACGTTATTCTAGACCACGGCACGCACCATCTACCATGCAAGTCGTAAGGCAGAGAGTCCTGGGCGTGGGGTGCTGGTGGTCAGGAAACGCCTCTCTGAGGAGGTGTGGGGTGAACCCACTGAATGACGAGATCGGCGGCAGGGGTGCAGGCGAAGCACGGGGATGCTCTTGCTTGGAGGAAGCCAGGGCATGCTCAGCACAGGGCATGAGGAAGGGAGGAGCAGTGCCAGGGATGGCTTGTTGCTTGGATTTTATTCAGGAGCAATAAGAAGCGCATACTACTGACAGGCTTGAAAATGCGAAGGTGTGAAAGGCTGAGACCCATCTCACGAGTCCGCAGCTCTGTAGAAAGAGGCATCGTCTCCCTGGGGTCCACACGCGCAGCCCTCAGCATCTGCTGCGGCTCTGGAACAGACCCGTGGCTAAGGGTGAGGACCGGGAGTCTTCGCCGAGGAGGTCAGGCTCGGGGTGGCGCCCAGCGGCTGCCTGAGCTCTGTTTCTCTAATTAGCAGGAGTCCTGACCTCATCCTTAGCTCCCAGAGTAAGAGCTTTTCTTACTGCGTCTTACCTTTGTTGGATTATCCTTGGTTTATCTGACACTCCCGTGTGCACTAAGTGTGAACTGCACGCTCATGAGTATTTGTGGGTGTGGAAGGCACTCTGCTCTGTCTGGAACCAAAATAGAGTTTCTGAGAAGTGTATTGTTTTTAGCTCCGCCTGCCAGAGTACGGTCTTAGAAAATTAGCTCTCTGAGGAGGAAAATGTCTGGTCATAAGTGCTTGTCATGGTGGCCACCAAACTCTCTGCAAAGCTCACGCTTGCTCAGCTGCGTTTATCAAACATCTACTGAGCGCCTACCCAGTGCCACATGCCAAGGAGGAGGCTGTCAGCAAGGATGGGTAACACACACCTTCACCTTCCAGAAGCACATCGTCGCTTCCGGTAACATACGGTCTCTTCTACCAGCTCCTCTGGCATTTTTGCAACCTGACATGTTTTACTCCAGGTGCTTTGACTCCCTAAATGCCAGATGCATGTAGAGCTGGTGCCCACGCACTTGAGACGGGAGGGACTTCTAGCTGCTCTCTGTGGCTGTATTGAGAGAGCGCGCCGCCAGAAGTGGCCAGAGTCAAGAGCTGGACTTTGTATAATCCTCAAGTTGCTGATAGCTGGAGGCTTTGTGACAGACGCAGGTTACTTGTGAATAGGCAGCGTTTAGAGGATAAGGGCTCAGGAATGAAAAGCCAAGAGGGGAAATACACAAGGAAGGCAGCCTGGGAAGAGGAATAATATTTACTGTGTGTGTTTGTTTCGGGGCAGATTACTTTGTTTGTACCGCTTGGGGTGATAATCTTTGTGAGAGACTTAATGCTTGAGGAAAGGGCTTGCAAAATGAAGTCTGACTTGTGAACCACTTCATGCTCAGCCTCTGTGTGGCGAGGGAGGGGACTGTTGGGTGGCTTCTCCAGGCACAGTGCTTTTATATTGCCTAAAACACCATCTCTTTCCTCCTCTAATCTCCTACAAGCGTTTCCTCCTGTAAGTATTTCCTTTAGCACCAAGTATGTACATGAAGCTACCATAGGCAAAGGGATGCAGTGATGAATAAGACAGTCTACCTTTCATATCTGTGCATTCCACATCCAAGATTCAACTAACCATGGGTCAGAACTATTTGAAAAAAATTGTGTACTGGAAACGCACACAGTCAATTCATATTATTATTCCCTCCACAATATAGCACAATAACTATTTATAGAATGTGTACATTTTGTTAGATATTATTAGTGATCTAGAGATGATTTAATGTGACGATCTGATATGCATAGATTTTCCGCAAACTCGGTGCCATTTTATACAAGGGAATTGAGCATCCTTAGGTTTTGGTATGGGGGAGTGGAACAAAGCCCTGCAGGTACCAAGGGATGACTGCGCATAGTGATCTGGGGACACGGCAGGAAGCGAATGATTACCAGTAACTCGCTCTGTTCACTTGTGATGATTATGTGAAGGGGACTACAACAGCGGTGAATATTTCAACCACCTTGGGATGAACATGGAATCTTTCCTCCTTGTGCCCTGGTTCCTGACCTGAGTAGGATTTTGATGGTGTCTTAGTTACTTTCTCATCACTGGGACATAATGCCAGACACCACAACTTTAAAGAGGAAAGGTTTATTTTGACTCACAGTGTGTAGTCAGCCGGCTCCAAGGCAGGGCAGCAGAGCAGGGGGGCATGGCAGAGGAGAAACAGCTCATGGCATGGGCGGCAGAAAGCAGAAAGGGGTCAGGGGAGGAAGGACGGAGATAGACTCTTCCAGGTCACACTCCATGACCGCTTCCTCTGACAAAGCTTTGGTAAATCACACTTAGCTATAAACTCAACAGTGGACTAAGACACTTTGATTATCATGCACCCATGATCCAACCAGGTCCCCAAAGCCCACCGATGAGTGTGTCAGGCTTCGGGGGGCCATCCAGATGCAGCATATGGTTGACCTTGGACAAGGGAGGCCTCACTTTTTGCTGTTTCTGAGTGTGATTTCATCGATCTCCTTGTTCTCAGTTGCTCCCTGCTTCACCTTTTAGATCTGCACAGATTTTGAGCTCCTGGAGGTCAGGGACCACACTGTTAGCTTCAAGAACCAATCTTTTGTGCAGTGACTGGTTCATAGTAGGTGCCAGAGAAATATTAGTTCATTAAACTACAGACCTTCCTGCTGTGTCTCTAATTCCAGTCACAGGCTTAGCTGGGCAGAGGGGCCAGGGTCCCATGGGCTGTTACTGGGCACACCCTCTACACAGCTTCCTTGACCTGGGTCTGGCAGGGCCCCTGCACCAAGTGCTGAAAGGCAGACAAAAGGTTGAGGGAGGCAAAAGGCTTCAGCCTGAGAACTCCGGGACTTCCGCAGGATGATGCAGGCTGCCTGCCTATTCCTCTCCCAGGTTTGCCAGGGATGGGAGCGATTTGGATACCAGCTTCTCCCCAGGAGGGTTTCAGAGTCAGACGGATGGCGACATGTCAACCAGCACCTCCCACGTCTCCTTTGAGGTGGCTGCAGCACGTCCAGATGGAAAATGTCAGTGTTTCATGGAAAACACAGCATGATACACATTTATATCTGCATGCCCCCAACAGAAAAATGGATTGTTTTTCCTTGCATTCTTGAAGTCACAAGTATACACTCAGAAATATTACTGTGGCCCTAAAATCCAAGTTTCTTTCCAGCACTACTTGCTTTCTCTCCAAGCTCATGTGTCCTACTAAGTCTAGCTCCTAAATGTGTTTTTTGTCTCTGCTCTCAATCTCTTTACCTTTACCTAGAACAGACAACTTGCTTCCAACCCCCACTCTTCTCAAGGAGGAATTTTCTTAATGCACAGTTATAATGGCCATCCTCAAGGGACACGAGAGAGGGTCCTCAGGTGGCAGAAAAAGCCCTGGCCATCTGCTCCGGGGCCATCTGGTCACCCTCTCTCTCCACCCACTCTGCCTTCTCAGGTGCTCTCTACTCCTGTCACCCTGGGCACACTTGGCTCCGAGCCGGGCCATGCTCCACAGTCCTTTGCGATGTGATGGCCATCTCCTCAGATACCGCTCCAGGCTCTTGCTTTTCCTCTTTTTCTCTCCCTCTTTCTCTCTCTCTTTCTCTCGATATTGGGGATTGCACCCAGGGCCTTTGAGCTGAGCTACATTCTCAGTCCCTTTGAAAAAGAATTTTTTTTTAAATTTTGAGTAGGGTTTTGCTAAGTTGTTAAATTAGCCAAGATAGAAGCTGTGATCCTCCTGCTTCAGCCTCCCAGAGTGCTGAGATTACAGGCATGCTCCACCACACCTGGCTTACTGTTCCTCTCTCTACGTCAGCCCCGTCATTAGCTACTCATCATTCAAGGCCCGAAGCAGACACCCTCACCCCAGGAAGTCTTCCTCCTGCTCCTCCCAGCAGTCTGCTCTGCCAGGTTAACTGCGCCCTCTTCCGGGACACCACCGTTTCTGCAGGACGGCAGCTGGGGATTATCGAATGACAGGGGGATTCTCGGTGTCTATCCTTTTGTTCTCGTCTGGGTCTTGTGACTTCGGGCACCTTACACAGCCTCTCCCACCTTCGCTTTCAGTTTATTAAACAGGACTAATAAGATCATTATGAGGATTAGATGGGATGAAGTGTAAGGATCTAGTACGTGGCGTTATCTGGTGCAGACCGGCATTGTCTAGGGGAGTGGTTGGGGACCAGGCATGGTGTCAGTAGGAAGGCTGTTTCTCTCCGGTGCTCTGTGCTTGATGATGGATGTAGAGGGGTGAGTGCAGCTGTAACCATCAGATGCACGTGGAAGATGCTCTCTGCGGAGCCCGGGAATGCTCTCGAAGAGAGACATGAGCTTTGACGGGTCCTCGCCGGGAGCTGCTGCGGTGGGAGTGTGGCGTGCGGAGAAAGCCTTTTTTTTAGATGAGCCACTATCACACTTTCCAACCAAGATGGATAGGAGCTGGGCAGAATCATAATAAAAAGCTTATGTGTAAGTATTTTCTGGATTCAAGTTAACCTATTGCACAGCCACTAGGAATCTAGCACAAAAGAAGCTCAAGGCCTTGTTCCAGCCTTAGCTTATTCCAGCCCCCACCCTACAATGGGGGAAAGAAAGCTACTTTCATTTTGGCAGCAGTGAGTGATCCCAGGAGCACGCGATCCTGTCTGGCGTGGTACCAACTCTTCGTCTCTTGGAGTTCAGTGAAAGTGAGGTCAGCATGTACCGAGACCAGGAGAAAGCAAACCAATTTAAAGTCCTAAACTGGGAAATACTGTTCCATTTCCTTCTGAATGGAGTCCACAGTGGGGTGGAAAACCATCTGGAGAAACGCAGCCCCCCGAGTCCTCGCATGCTGTGATGCACTTGATTAAAAGGCAGACGGGAAGAAGCATGGCGTGTGCTCCCCTGATGCTGGGGTGGAGCAACGGCCTGCACGTCATGGTCTCGAGACTTTGCCTGGATTACTTTAAAAGCACTTTTGCAGAGTTAGGCAAATGAAAGTCATGTGTTTATTCATCAAGGAGACCTTCTCTTGGGGGTACTTTATTTGCAGTTTTAAAAAGAGGCAAAGCCTCCACATGCTAAATCTTCCATGCAAGAACTTCTAAGCAGCGGAGAAACAGAGACAGAAGAACGAGTTTGGAGGTCTCTCAAGTCCTGATGAAGTCTGGAAACTTCTCCAGGCTCTTTGAACTTTTCGGCTCAGCCATCCTGGATTGTGTGTGTGGTGTGTGTGAGAGAGAGCAGGTCCACTGACAGCGTGCACATTTTTCAGGCCAGCTTTATGTTTTTATCAAAAAGTCTTGGCCAGGCCCCAGAAGAGCCAGAGTAACACTGAGATACTCAAGCGTAGGGATGTCTGAATATCACCAGGGAAGTTTGAAAATCAGACTTCCGTGGGGACTGGAGGGACATGCTCAGGTCATTTAATTCCTATGAGGGAGATTTTCTAGTGATTAAAAATGGTTCCGAGAGTATTAATGTAGCTTACAGGAAAGTCTGTGCTCTTGGTCAAGGCTTGCTGGCCAAGTGCTAAGGGTCACCGTGCAACAGCGCAGGACCAGCAGAAGGAGATTCCCACTGCCTCGTATGGAGAAGATCTGGATCATGAGAAACTGGGTTCAATCATACATGGCCAAGTTTAGTGCTTCTGATTTTCTGTGTGGTCATAGTGACCAGATGTGAAGTCCAGAGCACTCGGTATGCACTTGATGAAGTGCCACGTCTTGAGAAGACCGGAAGGGGCTTTCACTTCCTTGTCTACTTAGCACTGCATACCACTGGACCTGCAGGGGCAAATGCAGTTGTTTTGGGAGAAATGTGATTTTGAAAAAAACGCACAAGTTACGTATTTATTGCTGCATAATGAATTCTGGTTCAGGGTCTCTCCTGAGGTTGCAGTCAGTTTTCATTGGGAATGTGGCCCCCAGAAGGCGTGGCTGGAGCTGCAGGACCTGCTACAGGATGGCTCCACCAGGTGCCTGTCTCAGGGTCCTCGCCCCTTGCCACATGAGTCTCTCCATGGGGAGGCTTGAAGATCTGCATGGCATGGCAGCTGGCTGCCTCAGGACAGGAGAGAGAGAAAGTGAGGAAGAGGGAGAGGGAGAGGAAGAGGCAGAGGGAGGGGGAGGGAGAGAGGGAGGGAGAGAGAGAGAAAGATAGAGAGAAAGAGAGAGAAATTTTCTTTTTCTTCTTTGGAAGAGAGTCCTTAAGTGCAGCTTACTTTTGAGGGGAGAAAAACTAGTGCATGTCTTTCGATGGGAGGCATATCGAGGAACTTGTGGGCATTAAAAGGAATGCACCATGATCTGGAGAGGTCATTGGCATGTGTGTGAATCTGAAGTCTGCAGCTCATTAACTGTGTTGCTGGGGCTAAGGGCTCAAGTCTCCTGAGCTGGGTTGCTCATTTATGAAGGAATGCCCAAAATATCTACTTTGCTGCACTATTAAAGTTAGTAAGGTTTATGCTTATAAAATATCTCAAACAGTCCCCAGACTAAAGTTGGTGCCAAATAAAGTGTAGGTACGGTAATGATAGCGACAATCTCGTGATGGTGACACAGTCTCTCTGAACCTCATTTGATTTGTAATGCTCATCTCATGGGACGATTGTCAAGATGCTGTAACTTACAGGAAAGAAGGTCCTGGCACAAAATGTATGAGTTTTCCCAGTCTTTTGGAGACATACCAGTGAAATAATATTTTGGTTTTCTTGTTGCTAAAAAATATCATGTTTAAAATGGAAATATCTAATTACTAGAATTGCTAGAGCACCCCTCTTGTAAAAAATGGACTCACCCTGAAATCTACTCATCTAGACAAGAGTGTTTACCTCTCCATTACAGGGCGATTTTCTCGAGTGATTCATTGCTCTGCATTAGCCAACTTGTTTTGGGTGTTATACCTTGGGGTGACATTTATCATGCACAGGAACGCACACACCTCAATCTGTCATTTAGTACATTTCGATCATCTGAAAATAATTATGCTGCGGATGGTGATGTGATTGAATATAAAAAAACATGGGAAATGTCACATTTGGTGGGGGTGAATTTTCTACATTTTTGAAACGAGACTTCACTGGGAAGCCAGAGGGACGCGTGGTATGAGAACAGGGTGAAGTAGTTGCCCGGTGCAGCGAAGTTTCCCAAAGAAGCGGTCAGATCTCAGACCCCAAGGCAGAACAGAAGCGGCAGCCCAATTGAAACTGATTTTTTCCCTTTCCACACTAAGCCTGGTACTTCTCAAGAACCATTTAATTGAGCTGCACTGAGTAGTTCCTGGCAGGGTTATTCCAGAAGAAGCCTGTTTACGTGGTAATTTCAAGGTTCCTGGAATTTAAGGTAAAGTGGACAGAACTGCTATTAATTTGAGGAGCAAGGGTAAGCAGTGTTGTAATAGGGATGCAGATGAGGGAAGAACAGAGAACAAAGGCCATTATCTTCCTGCCCTGGGAAGACGCTGCCTCCCCTTTTCCACGTCCTTATTAGTCAAAGGCAGGGTGGGTGGGGAACGTTCCAGTTTTCCCTGGAATGAATTGTCAAAACTTTCGCCTCTGGGCTTGCAACATGCTCCCCTCTGAGCTGCTCAGCATGCAGTCAAACCAGTCTTTACTTGAAAGATAGATGGCATCAACATGAAAGATGTCATACGCATCCCTCCACCGGCTCTGAAGGATTCTTGAGAGATGTTACATCCGCATCTGGGAGCCGCAGAAAGAGTGCCTGAGAGCAGGTGGTCCTGCAGGGGAGGCTGCCAGGTGGCCCGGAGACTCCCATCTGGGCAGGGCCCTTCGCTGGTTTCTGTGGAGCGATGGAAGGAGAGAAACTACTGACAACAGCAGGCCAGGAGGACAAAGCAGGCAACGGGAACAGTTGGTTTTATGGAGCTCGCAAACCTGAACTCAAATATTAAAAATGCTTTCATCAGTCCCCTTAATCCAGAGAAATTCTTTTTGGCTTAGATGGGAGGAAAAATGAGTTCCTTAGGGGAAAGCAAGAGGAGAAGGAGGTAATAAGGATGTGAGTCAGACACGGGGAATGGCTGGCAAAGGCCTTCGCTAAGGAGGAGGAGGAGGAGGAGGGGAAGGAGGAGGGGGAGGAGGGGGGGAGGAGGAGGAGGAGGAGGAGGAGGAGGAGGAGGAGGCGGCGGCCTGTGCTGGGCTGATCCAGTGCTGCAGACCACTGATAACTCCCTCCTGCGTTCTGACTTCTCTCTTTAGTTATTAAACAGCTTTGACTCTGTTAAGTGGGGGAAAGGTGAGAAAAAAAGAGCTGTTTCTTTCTTGCTCACTTTCTTCTCCTCTGGGGAATGCACAGCACTTGGGATCCAAAGCTGTGTTTTTCTTTAGGTTTTGCCTTTCAATAGGGGTTGAAGAAAGTGGTTATAGACATTTGAGGGGAAATAAAGCCTGTGGTTTATTAACAGGCCTGGTTTTAATCAGCAGTGATTTGACTAGGGTAACATTAGGGCTGCAACTGTGATAACTGATACTATGATTTTCTATGCTTTTAACCCCAAACTAAAGTCCTGTGGATTCTCTGACAGAAATGTGTTTGTTTCCTAGGCCAGGCTGTGGCCAGGGAGTGTTCCTGAGGACAGTGGGGCCGAGGGGAGGAAGGGCTGGGTCTGGGTCTGCTGCCTGGGGGATCTTTCTCAGCTGGAATTCCAGCTGCTAGGAGACCAGCCCTGGAGACTGGGGGTTTCTTAGTGAGGCGCAGAGCTAAGAGGAGGCAGTGCAAAGCGGACTGTGGCTCCCACTTGGCCACTCTAGGTCAGGGTCCGCGGGGGCGATTGTTCATGAGCTTGTCCTCACGGACCTGAGGTGAGTTCAGGTCAGGACACTGGACGCTGCAGACGTGATAAGTAATGTCATTTCTTCCCTAGATCAAGAAAGTCGATGAAATGCATAGCCCCTCCCAGGTGCAAGGCTGCTTTCCAGGGTAACCCAATCCTATCCTAGAGAACGGAATCTTCGGCATCTTTCCCACCCAGTCCATGGTTGAATAGGGCCACAGCCAAAATCGCTGCCAATACCCCAACAAGTTTACAGCTGACCTGAAAACCAAGATCATATTCCGGCCTTAGCAACTGTTGTTTGCCATGTTTGTAGCAGTGGGGTTTCTGGTAATGTTCTCTTCAAAAGTAAGGCCACTTACTGTCCAGTGCATTTTTAAAAAACAGAAGCAAGGGACTCAGCATTTACCTGTTTAACTGTGGCACCCAACTGCTTCGTGGATGGCCTGGGGGTGCTGTGGGTGGGGAAGGTGGAGAATTGACTCATCCCTCATTACTCCTCTTGAGGTTTCCGTAATACTCCATGATCCTATGCCCGCATGCATGCGTGCGCGCGCACACACACACACAAGCTACTCTTCCAGCAGTAGAAGAGTGTTAGAGTGTTTAGTTTCTTGTTCCCAGGCCTGAGAGACGCTGACCGACGTCCCTCTCTCCCTCGGTGCTGCTGGTGGAAGGGAGCACATAACCAGGGGACGGGTGCCTAAGGTCCTGATGGAACCAGGTGTGTGGCCGGGGAGGAATCTGAACGGGTCTGCCTAGTTCGAGTTCAGAGTTAGCTCAGCGAAAGCAGTCAGCGTCCTTGCCCTGGCTTCCTTCCCATCCGCCTCAGGCCCCTGTTCCTGTGTTGCATTACAACAGCTGTTGTGTCTGGGAAGTGTGAAGTTCACATCACCAGCTCCTGCTGGGGATCCCTAGTGACTCCAAGAGATGGCGCTATGGAAGCCACCTCTTGCTATCCGTGGCTGAGAAATGGACGCCCAACTCTACAGCTGTGGAACCATTTCCTCAGGGATATGAAATCGCAGTAAGATAGAGACAGATTTGTTAGAGTTGAATCCTATTAATAACACTGTTCTGGAGCAGTAGTCACCAAGCATTTTTTTTCATTGAACGTGGATTTAAAAATAGGATGCATATTTCCACTTTATTTATATTTATTTGTTTATAGATCATATACGTGTATTGCTATTACTACCCAATATTGAAAGGCATACAATGTGCTTAGGCTTCTTGTTAGGATGAAAAGTGAACACAGTTTCAGTAGTAACGACGCACTTGGCACCCAGATCTTGGTTTTGAATTCTTTATTTATTCTTCAATAAAAAGAACCAACAATCCTTGGATAAATGTCTGATCCTAGAACTAGGGCAGGAAATATGCAAGATAAGCATAGAACAGAGGTGGCGAAACTGTGGCACGCGTGCCTCAGCGGGCTGTTTGTATCACTGAAAGCTCTAAAAAGTTTGCCTTCACTGGCCTAGAGTACCTATCTTGTGTTGCCAAAAAACAAGGCAGTGCTCTAAAACAAGCAACACTACAACAAACAACTTCATAATGGAGAGCTGCCAATGGCCAAAGCTGGAAAAATTTGAGCAAGAAAATAGGTAAAATGTATAAGGTTATAGCCCAAACTACAGAACAAATACCCATCATTGATACAGAAATAAATAAGTGATTGAATAAATAAGTTGGAGAGAATAGACAGCCACTATCAAGCCCGGTGTGGTGGTGTCTGCCTGTCATCCCAGCTCTGTGGGAGATGGAGGCAGGAGGATCACAAGTTCAAACCCAGCCTGGGCAACTCAGTGACTTAGCAAGACCCTGCCCTCAAAATAAAAAGTAAGGGCCGGTGAGACGGCTCAGCGGCTTAAGCGCCTGCCTTGCAAGCGCGAAGGCCCGAGTTCGACTCCCGGAACCCACATACGAAAAAGGGGCCGGTGATATCGCTCAGCGGCACGGGTGCCTGTTGGTGCGCGAGGTCCTGAGGTCGTCCCCCTGGTACCCACAAAAAAAAAAAAATAAAATAAAAAAAAAAAAAAAATAAAAAGTAAAACAAAAGAGCTGAGGATGTAGCTCAGTGTGAAGGCCCTGGGTTTAATCTCCAATGCTGTAGGAAAAAAAGTTCACCATTATCAAGGGAGTAGAATACAACTTCCCAGTTCTCAGGTGTTCTTAGGCTATACATAGCGAGTTCCTCCCAAGGGGCACAGCATGGAAAGAGGAGGTGGGAAAAGCAGCTTCACAGTGGGAAAAGCTCACCAGCACTACGTTGGCCAGGTGACCCGCGTCAACAGTAGTAAGTCACGTGGATAGAACATACTTTTTTTTGTTTTTTGAGTCAAGGGTCTCGCTCGGTCTAGCATATACAGTTGAAATGATGTGATGAGGCAGCATTTTATCTGTGTGCACTTGTACCCGGACTAATCAAGAGAAAAACAGCAGACAAATCTCAGTTGAAGACATTAGACAAAACACTGGGCTAGCACTCCTCAAAACTGTCAGGTAATCAAAAAGGAAACTTTATTAAACTGGCACATCCAAGAGGAGCGGAGGAAAAGGAAGAAGTCCAGAGAACCGAATGCGATGCAGTATATGGGGCATGCTCCTGGGACAGAAAAAGGACACTAGGGAAGAACTGAGGAAATCCAAATAAAGTATGGACTTTAATTAATAATGCAAATAGCTAACCTTAGTCTGTATTGGTTCATAGATTATAATAAAGGCACCATACCAATGTGAGCAGTGAATAACAGGAGAAACCGAACATGGGATATAGAGGAGCTTTTTTTAATGTAGTTCTAAAATTGTTCTTAAAATGTAATTTATTATTAAAGAAAGTAAATGTAAAAGGGTTTAAGAGAGGGCTTCCCAGGCTTGATAGCAATGATGTGCTACACCAGGTAATCACCTGTTGCGAAAGGCTGTCTCGAGTGTTGTAGGGTGTTCGGCAGTGGCCCCGGTCTGTACACACTAGATGCCAGTAACCCCTGTCCAGATGTGACAGCCAGAAATGTTTCCAAATATTAAATGTCACCACCGACTGAGAACTTGGTTTAAAGAAAACACTGAATTGGATAGGAGGTTGCTATGAGATAAAACATTTAAAAAATTCTTATGTAGGAAAAATAGTCATCCTAATCTGGGCATGGTGATGCATGTATGTACTCCCAGCACTCGGGAGGCTGAGGCAGGAGGATCTCTCTGAGTTCAAGGCCAGCCTGGGCTACATAGCAGGACCCTGTCTCAAAAAAAAAGTCATCCTAATTTTGTCAAACACATGTTTGTGTATCTCTTTATTTTTATCTCTTCTCCTCCTTCATTTATCATTGTTACTTGAGTTAGAAGAAACCAGAAGCTGAGTATTGATGATCCTTTTTGCTGTGCCAGATGGTACAGAATTCTAGAGAAGAGTGTTATAAAAGTAGGAAAAACTAACAATAGAAGCTGGGCATGGTGGGGTATGCCTGTAATTCCAGTACTCAGAAGGCTGAGGAAGGAAGATTGCTGCGAGTTCAAGGCCAGCCTGGGCTACAAAGTGAGTTCAAAGCCAGCCTGAACTGCATAGTGAGACCCTGTCACAAAAAGACAAATACAAACAAAGAACAACAACAAAAACCAAAAATACTAACAACCAAAAACCTCAGGAATATGAAAAACAAAATGAAAAGCAGAGAAAAAGGGGAAAACAGGGAGCCGTGAATGTCCAGCAGTGACGCTCAGAGCTTCTCATGCTGGTTAGAGTAGCACTCGTGTTGGCTCCTATTCAACTCAAATGAGTATTTATTAAGTGCACGCTTTGTTCCAGGCACAGAGTCAGCACTGGCACCTGCACCCCCACCTCCACTGCCTCCTTGGTCTTCATTCCCAAACTCATCCTTCCCTCAGGACCCCGAGGCTACTGCTCCTCCTCAGAGAGAGGCTAAGCGCTCATGCCTTGCCCTGCTAATAAAAGCATGAACGCCTGCAGTCCCAGGCCCCTGGTGTGCATGTGTGTGTTCAGTGCACGTGCATATATAATTCTATATACAACTGCTATATGTGCACTGTTACCTATATTTAAATTATACACATATTTACATGTATGATTTACTATGATTAATTTCACTAACTACATAAATTCTCTCTGTCCTTCTAAATCTTGTCGTTCCTTAAAGATCCCAACCAAACGGTCACTCTGTGAACCATTCTGGTTCCCAACCAGAAGTAGCTTCATGTTTTGCAAACTTCCAGACTTCTCCCCTGCCCGGCAGAAGAATTTTTATGGTTTGGACACATGCTGACTCTCCCGTGGAAAGCGTTTCTTCAAAGCGGTGATAGCTTCACAGATAGTGACTCTGTGCTCGGGAACATGAGGTAACCAAAGCAGTGTTATCAAAAAACTGCATTTCTAAATCATTGAGCTTGAGAGGATTTGAGATGAGAGGGAAGATTCTATTATCTATAGAAAGTTGAGTGGTTTTTCAAAATGCATTATTTTTTCTCATCCCTAACAGTTTGTAATGAGAATAAGCAAGGAGCAGTGAATTCGCTGGTCATCTCCTTCCCTCCGACATGACGGAGCATGCCGTGCGGTAGCGTCTCTTTGCAGTGTGGTGAATTCACCCGGCATCTGACTCCAGGCTCGTAGCCATGCTCAAAGGAAAGAACGAGCATTGCACAGTTGAGGAAATGATGTTGTGGGAGGTTAGGAGACTGTTCACAGTTTTGCAGCTTGTAAGCATTGGAACCGGAATTTATGCTCAGTTCCAGTTCTCTTGGAAGCTGAACTCACCATCACCACTTTATCTCCCATAAGGATGTGCACAGAAGATCTGCCAGACAGTATCTTGGGTAAGGAAGTACAAGGAAGCAAGGCTCGGAAGAAAAGACTCTCAGGTGTTTAGAGAGTAAGTGTTAGAGGGAATTTTAAGATGACCGAGAAGCACGGGTTGCTCAGTCCCCACTTTAGAAGAAAGGTATGACCAAGAAAGATAGTGATGTGAAACAGAATGAGAAGGAAGAGAAAGAGGAAGATGAGAAGGGAGGAAGGGAGGAAGAAAGAGAGGGGACACATGCCATGCAGATTAGAGAGGGAGTGGCCGCAGGCTGACAGTGTGTGCTCTGGCCTTCGGCAAGGTCATAGAGACCAAGGGGCATTTCGCGTCAGGCAGGGGGAATGAAGCACTCTCTAGGGTTCTGTCCAGTCCAGCCGGTGCTTTCCAGCCGACTATGTGATATGGCTAGGGTAAGTTACAGTGACCATGGGGAAAAAACTCTCGGTTAATTCCATTTAGTCCATTCTGGGGTTGCATAGGAAAATCATGTCTTCTTAAATAAGACTTGTGCTTTGAAAAGTACTGTCATCCTGCGTTGAACATTGTGTTAGCTTTGCATCACTCTGACCAAATACCATAGAAAAACAAAGTAAGGGAGGAAAAATTTGTTTCGGTTTATGGTTTCAGAGGTTTCAGTTCATGGTCAGCTGGTTCCATTGCTGGGGGCCCTGAGTGAGACAGAAACATCATGGCAGAAGGGTGTGGTGGAGCAAAGTAAAGCTGCTCACCTCCTGGCAGCCAGGAAGCAGAAAGCAAGGGAAAGAGCCAGAAAGGAAGTGGTCAGGAACCAAGTTCGTGGCCTGTGATCTATTCCCTGCAGCTCGGCTCCACTTCCTGTTTCCATCACCTTCAAATAATGACATCAAATTATTATCTCATTGGTGGATTAATTTTCTGTCAAAGTAAAAACCCTTATGATCCAACCACTTCCCTAAAGCTCATCAGCAACCCAGCCTTCAACACAATGAGCCTTTTGGGTGACATTTTTCATGGAAACTGTAATACATGCTACCTGTGAAAATCCTATTGAGATACTAATTTTTGCCTTATTTTCATTGTTATAAAGGAGAAAAACTGAGATGAGGAGTGACAAGCAATGCAGTGGGCATGTCAAGCCCTGTGTCTACCCTCACGGCCTCTGAGGGAGCAGGGCCTCAGAGGAGACATCTCGGGGCTGCTTACAGTTTCACCTCCAACACTGAAGCACTGAAAGGGGAGATGGGGTCTTCCACTGCTCAGCCTGGGGCGTGCTCCATACTTGAAAATCATTGCATTTTTGTGGGGTCCCTGACTCACGGTGAAGGCAGGGCTCACTCAGCAGCAGGCTTCACAGCAGAAGGGGTGATAGAACTGTATCTTTCACCATAGACTAGGGCTGGGGAACTCGGGATTCTTTTGTAATGTAATGGAGGAGGGAAGGAAGCCAGATGCTAAATATTCTGCTAATCAGATTGGTTGGAATGTGGAACCACATTCATCTAGTCCGGAAGAGCAAGAGTTGGTATATTTCTCAGAGTCGAGCATTTGGGGTAAACTTCTTACTCATTGCATACATTATAAATAGGTACTCTCCTGTGGTATTTTCAGGTAATTTCATGTTCTTCAGTCTTCTGCTAAGTTCTTGGAGGGGTAATGTTTATTTCTCATATGATCGTGTGCCATATAACAGCACTGTGATCAATGGCAGACTGCTGTAAGTACACTCTGTGATTCCCATGGCAACAAAATCACCTAAGGAGGCATTTCTCTGAATACACTTCCTTCGTTAAGTGACACATGACTGTACTTGTATGTGCCCTGGTTCTAGGCTCAGAACTATTGCTGTAATGGGTGTGTTGCTTTTGGCTCTTGCAGCATATCGAAAGCTTATTAAAGATAATTAAAAGATTCTTAAATTTTCCAACTGTGTTAACCAGAAGAACTAAGCCAATTTTGCAACTGAGGGTCACCTGGCTAGTCCCAGCAGCTGGCACATGGGTCTCAGCCTTGCTCTGGATTGGGGAGAAGCCAACTGACTCACCAAGACTTTTTCCAGGGTCCACCTTGAGAAAACACACTGCCCCCAGGGTGATTGCCCATCTTCCTGGAAACTGGCATCTATTCTCTTCTCGCACAGAGCTTCTTTGCAGCGTGAGAGTACGTGAACAGCTCGAGGCCACAGCCTCCGCGTTTTGCAGGGCAGACTGGCTGGCTGCCGTTGCTGTCATTTGCATGAGGGGGATAACGAGCACCCTGATAGCTGTGGCAGATCTGGTCTCCTCTGGCATCCAGAGCCCACAGTCTCCCTGCTACGCTTGGGAAGCTGTAGCTGTTAAATTGAGCCATGCAGGCTATGTTGTCCACATTTTCCAACCTGAGGCTGCTGTGTGTGTGAGTGTGTGTGTGTGTGTGTGAATTCATGGTTCCTTTCTCCACCTGCTAGGAAAGCATGTGCACATGGAAATGTAGAATTTTGAAGACAAAGAGGTTTTTAAGAAGTACACATAAGGCTGAATGTTTCCTTAGCAGCGCTGATACTGCCAGATGTAAAAGCCTGAGCTTTTCCTTTGGGAAGTGAAAGAGAAGAGTGGTTTAATTATAGTGTCAATAATAATAATAATAATACACATTATTTTGTTTTCTAAGTACATAAGCAATAATTTTTTTGCAGAAAGTTTAAGAGAACCAAAAAATAAAGGAAAATTTAAAATCATGTAAAATTTCACTACTGTGCAGTATTAAAATGAATTATATATATTATATATATATATATATATACACATATATATGGCAGGCATAATATATAATATGATGTGCTATAAAATTTATTATAAAATATTAATTGCATTATGCTTGCTACCACACTATGTATGTTTGTGTGTATATACTATGTTACAACTCAATGATACGTATTTCAGACTATGTGAAGTAGTATAAATTTGCATGAACAATAAAGGAATGCACTTATGTGTTAATAAATGATGCAAGAATGTTAACTTTTCTCTTGGCAGGGGAGGGCTTATAAGTTTTCTGAAAAAATTTAAACTAGAGGACACCTAAGAGATTTAAAATAATCTCCTCATAAAGGAATGATATTCTACTTCATTTTTACCTCATCGCCAACACACACACACACACACACACACACACACCCTTCCTTACCACCACCTTGTTTCCCCAGTTGCAGTTCATGTGTGAAGACCATGTGCAACTCCAGGGTTCTCAGTGTTGCCTATATTGGGCTGAATAAGTACTAGGTGTCATCTTTCTTTTTTATTTTTTTCTTTTTGGCATCAACAGCTTTCTCCTAAGAGATAAAGCATGGCTTACCAAATAAAAACCTGCCCAGTTCTTTCGAGGTCGACTGTTTCTGAGTAAAACAATTGTTAGATGGTTTTGAGACTTCATCATACTCTTCTGCCTTCCAAATACTGCAAAAAGATAAAAATTGGGCAAAGAAACATAATTCAAAAAACCCAGGGTAAAAGCCAACCAAATCTCATGTCTCCCTCATCCAGTCCAATTTTGTTTAGAGGCTAAGAAGGTGGGTTCCAGGGTCAGAAATCTGGCTGGAATGGTGGCTTAGCCACACTTGGCAATGTGAACTTGAATATTTATTTACGTTGGCCTCTTAAAGTTCCAGTTTTCTCATTAACAAAATGGGGGCAATAGTTGTTCTATTTCATGAAGATTAAACAAGATAACATGTACAGTACTTGGAACAAGGACTTTTGAATATGAAGCAGTTATAATTTTAATACTATTATCATTAGACCTTTCTTAATGCCAATATTGTTGGATTTCCATTGGCTGTGAAATGAAAGAATTAGAGAATGAGTCACAAAATTTACTATAAATTTCCTCCCCAAATATTGATTTAATATTTTTGTCCATTTAAAATTATTACTAACATGAATAACATTTCTGAGGTGCTGGTGGGAAGCACTTAGACAATTTCCTGCTTATAAAAGCAATCTAATATAGTAAAAAAAAAAGTCCCTTACCAGGATTTCTTACCATGCCATAGCACCTTCTCACCTGCTTCTTGGTTCTAGTATACTGTCCAGATTTAAGTTAATGGCCTATGACCTTGGTTAGAGAATTACCCAGTGTTGTCAATTCTGCTTTTCGAGAGAAGCTGTAAAAGAAAGCTAATTCTGATAAAGACCCAGTTACAAAGGAGAATGTCAACGCTGATGAGGTACTATGTCGTCATGGAGTTGGGGTTCAGCACCATGAAACTGGTCATCTAGGTGTCATATTTTGGCTCCAACATGGGGGAAGCTCTAGGGAGCAATAATAGGATTTGTGAGAAGTTTGACAGCCACATCAGTGCGGTGTGTTCTGCCTCAACTTCACAAACCCTGAGACAAGGGCAAGGGAGCCCAAGTGGGACAGCATTTCATGGCTTAATTCTTTCTGGTATTTTCAGGGTATCAGAGCTTGGGAGAACACTGCGTTGATCAGTGACTGGTGTTGGATGAAGTGGTATGAAAAGATGGGAAGGTGCATGGTGACACTCTTCCTGAATCAGGAAGATGGCCAGCTGGCTCCAGGGGCTCTGAGTGGTTGGTGAGAGAGGCTGGCACAGGCATGAGGTAGTGGGGAAATAGAGAAATCCTCCCAGGCTTCCTAAGACTTCACAGGGGGTGTGAAATAGACAATAGAGCGGTGGAAGAAGAAACTGAGGGCCAGTCCTTGAAGTGTGTCCATCATCAGGTTATGTTACCCAGCTCCCGGTGAAGGTCTGTGACATCCCACTGGGCCACCTGCAGCACCTACAGAGCCTCCCCACAGACTGGGCCGAGGCTGAGCTGAACGGGACCCGGACACGGAACCACTGTCCTCACACATCTTTCTCCTTCGCTATGTGTCCATTGTCTCTCGGCCATCTTGGTCTGCTCTTTCCAGGCTGCTGGAGGTGGCGCGCTGTATCACAGGAGCTCCCCATGTGCCTTTGGTAGTGTGACTGGTCCCATAGTGGGAGTGGCAGGATCCCCAGGACCAGTTCCTTTTATAACACATTCAAGTTAATCACGGAGAGGATGATTTCATGGCCTGAATTGAAAGCCCAGGTCTCCACAGTCATAGATAGATTCATGAGCACTCTTGGAGCTGTGTTTATTGCCAACCAGAAAATGTCAAATGGCTTACGTGTTGGTAAAGGGCGGTGGCCCGTGGGTACAGTCCTGAGAGTGCAGTGGAGAATCGCTGATTTCCGCCACTGTCTCCAGTGGGACTTCCAGGCGAGCCGCTTAGCGTCTCTGGGTCAGTTTCCGGGGGAAGTCGAGTTTCACTCAATTGTATCTTTAAGCTCGAAGTTGAGTTGCTGAGTATTTTACATTGTGTGTAGATAGATGAATAGACAAAAAGCAGTTTCCTTATCTATAAACAAAATTTTTGCTTCTTGGTTGTCTTGAGGTTTAAAAACTCGAGTTCCTCCAAGCACAATGCCTGGTGCGTAAAAGGCATTCAATAAATCCATGATGAGTGAGTTAATACACTGGTGCCTCATTTCACAAACTTCATTTGTTTCACTATTGGTTGTGTTTGTCACCCAATGCATAGTTTGCAAATGGAAGCAAAATTTTGCCAGACACTGTTCGTGAACTGAACTGTTCATGAATAGAAATGTTTGTGAACTGAGGTATTACTTCTATGCACATGCCTATGCTCAAACTACGGTGCCTTCGACTTATAAACCTCCGTCAAGGTCATGCATGGCATGATGACTGACCTCTGTCTGACCATGCACGCTGCTGCTGCTTGCAGGGGCGATGTCTCACCCCGCCCCCAGTACGGTTCCATTGAAATCCTGGCATGTTGGGACTGGAGCGTGGGGCAGTTCACCATGATCTAATCAACACAGCAGGGTGAGCACCCCTTCTGCTGGGGCGACATGGGAGTGGGTGATTTCCTGGCTATCTGACTTGTTCTTTGAAATGAGTTTTCCTGTGGGACAATGTTTTGGTACTCGGTTTCTTGGAGTAGCCTACTAAGGAATCTTACATGAGTCAGGGAAGGAAGAGGCAGTACACTTAAGTTGGGTAATTTAGGAGAGTTTCATGAAGGAATTGTTTACAAAGAAGCAGACAGGGTGTAAAGAAGTCATAAGGCATAGTACAGTAGCCTGGGGAGTGGCAATCAGAGGAATAGTCATCAAAACCTGGAGAAGAGAGCTTGGTGGGAGGACCCCCAGCCAGATGACCTGTGGGAGATGGCACAGCCAGCTTGGGCTTCCTGGGAGGGAGCCAGGAGTCAGCATCCGTACCTCAGTCTTCCCTCCGCATTGGGTGGACCCAATCAGAGGCCCAAGAACAAGGGGCCCAGGTGGTGCAGACCATGCACATCAGCTTTTTAGGGCAGAGCAGAGTGGAAGAGGACAGAGTGAGAATCTGTAACCATAACAGGGCTTTTAAAAAGCTCTTTGGATCTCAGCCACCAGTGTATTATTGTCCTGAGGGGAAAATGCACCCCAAGTTCTGAACAAGGTCATTGCTTAGCTTGCAGAGCATCAGCAGTTTGTGATCTCTCCGCCCCTCATGTACATTTTGTGTGAGTGTATATGCATACATCTAAAAGTGGGTGTGCATGGGGTGATATAATTGGGTTAACTATTTAATTTTGAGAATGAAGTGGGTACAATTAATAGTTACGATGATCCCTGATCTATAATGTTTCATCTTAAGATTTTTCAACTTCATGATGAACTTTATGGGAAATTAAATGCATTTTGACTTATGATATTTTCAATGCATGCTACAAGCACAAGCAAATCTTTGCCATCCTAAGTTAAAACCAGCGCCCCTAGTGACTCCTCATGCTCTTCTGTGTGCTCCTTCCAAGCTGCTCATTTTGTGCTGGCGCTGGCTCTGTCCTGCATGTCTTCTGGATTCTGACTGCATCTCAACTTGCTGCATTTGGACATCTACATTTGTGCCCCACTGATACCCTGCTCATAAACACTGATGAACCTCTCCCAGTCAGTGAAGTCAGCTGCTTTTATTTAAGCATCGTGTTTGATCCTCCAAGCCATTTCACTCTGTCTTCTGATTTCCTTACACCTTGCCAACATCTTTATCAATAACTGTTTGTGAGAGCCTCCCAAATCGCCTGGTTTGAGTGTGGCATGCTTCCTCACTGACTCACGCACTTGGCTTTGGGGACTGATCCAAGCAAGCAACATCGTCCCGTGGGAAAATTCATTCTTCTTAAGCCTTCCTTCTGAAGCTCTTCCATCTCTGACTTTCATCTCCCTGTTCTCGTTTGGCTGTGCTCCACTGACTCTTCTTCTAAGTCTCCCACTGGCTTGGTTTCTTTCACTCGCACCTCCACACCAGTATTCTCAGATCTTTGCGCTCTGCCACTTCTTCCCTTCTGTGGCAGCAACTATAGAGTCCGTGGCAGAGCTGTCAGTGTCACATTTCCTCACTGCTGCCAGAAGGTCCACGGAAACCTCACACAGGAGGCCGTGATGGTCAGTCTGGATCGCCAACTTGATTGGCTTGAGATATGGCTAGTAGATTAGTAAAGCACACTTCTGTGCATCTGGGTGGGTCATGAGAGCATAACTGTGGGGGCTACATCCGGTCCCTGGCCCCTTCCTCTCTAGCTCTGTCCCTAGCTCTCCACTTCCCAGACTCCATGAGCTGAGCAGCTTTGCTCCACTGCGCCCTTCTTCCACGGTACTCTTGCCTCAGAGTGAGCTGATCACGGACTGAAATCTCTGAAACCAGGAGTTGGATTAAACCTCTCCTCCTTTAAGTTTCTGGTGTCAGATATTTGGTTCTAGCAATAGAAAGCTGACTAATACCCAAATCCTCAGTTTGACTCATTCTCTGTGCTCTTCACTGTTTTCCACCATAGATGATGTCCTAGCTGCCACCCACAGTTCCATGTTGAAGTCATCAGTGTCACACAAGGCCCTTGTGGTGATTAACTAATGGTCAACTTGTAACACCCAGCAGAACTGAGTCAGTGTGGTGCTGGGTGTGGAGGGCCCACCTGAGGATTGTTGCAAACAGCATAAAAGCAGAACTGGAGGGGAAGATGGTGTGCTGTTGATTCTCCTGGAGAAGCTTGTCACACTGGCTTTCCTGATATGAACTCAGCTGTTCTCACATCGGAGGAGCTCCGGTCATCGCTGTCACTGAGGATGGCTGCAGTTTTCTTTGGGAGAACTCTGGTCCTTATTTTGAGCATTGCTTCCTGGCTGCAGTGCAGACCCCTCAGCCTGCTGGCACAGATCCTTCATCCCACTGGTGCAGACTTTCTAGCTTCCACCACTGGCCTTTGGGCTTTCCCAGTGCAGGTCATTGATACAGACTTGCTTGTGACATTGTCGTGGGCTCTAGGCCTCCAGTTGGACTCATGGAGGACATTGCCAAGGGCTCTAGGCCTTTAGCTGGACTTGTGCAGAACATTGCCATGGGATCCAGGGCCTCAGCTGGATTCTTTGGGTCTCTAGTGTGTGGACAGATCTCTTGCACTCCCCTGCATTTGACTCTTTGGGTGAATATTATAAAATAATCCTATAAATTATGTGTCCTGTATTAAATCTACTCCCTTGCAAACCCTGACTATAACAGCCTCTTTCTGTAGCTCCCGTGCAGGCTTCTCCTGGTTTTCATCCTTTATACTCTTACACACTCTCATCATGTTTATCCCTTCTTCCTCCTCCATTTTCATTCCCTCCATTGGAGTCCTCTTCATAGCTCATGTGGACTATTTTGTAGACTCCTAAGTGGCCCCCATTCCTGTTCTTATTTCAAATAGCCACTATTGTTCAAAAAGAAATTAGATGTTCTTTCCTACTTTATATGTTTAAATGCCTCCTTGTAGTTGATAGAAAAGTCTGACTCCTTAGCACAGAACAATGTTTTTCCAGTTTGACTTGGGCTACTTCTTCAGGCTCATTGACCCTTTAGTCATCAAAAGCTCTACCCCTAAAAAAAAGGAATTGAGATGTGTTATGTACATGTATTAACTCCACACAAGGAATGTAAACATTCTGTACTGCAAACATGTATTAAAAAAGGAAGGGGATCAAGGGATGGGTGGAGGGGGGAGAGAGGGAAAGAGGATGAGAAAAGGAATGAAGATGTGTTATGTTCATATGCCAACTTCCCACAAGGAATGTAAACAGTATGTACTAAACATACGAACTAACAAACTGAAATAAAAACATTGTAGAAAAGGCAAGAAGTCCTAGATGTCTTCTGAACATACTATGTACTTTTCCATGTGGGCATCTCCTTTCCTCAGGTCCGTTTTTCCCAATACTTTCTTCCTGCTTAATTTTCAAGGTCAAATCTTAAGTGTTCTGGACTTCTAGGTGGTAGCTAGGATGTAGAGGTCTGAAGTTGATGGTGATTGGTTAAAATTCTACTGAAATATAATCTTCATTTGGGTAATGGTCTTGCTACCATATCTTCCATAGCTGGCCCGGTCCTGCCAGAGAGGAAGGCTTAGTAAATTAGTTGAATAAATGACAGCTATCTTCTTCGAGGCCTCAGTTTACCTCCTTAGCTGCCTCTGTGTCTGGCCCTGTGCCTCATCACAGGCTCACTTTCTGAGCACTGACTGCTGTATTTGTGACATCTCTTCCACTACTTACCTACTCTAGGGGACAGAGGCCATGGCCACTCATCACACAGACAGACATGACGCTCGGTGCAAGGGACAAGGCACACCAAGGTGCCTGCCTGGGGACCTCACATTTTTAGTTTGAGAAGACTCCCAGGAAGTGATATGCACACTGAGTGAGTGAACTACAGAGCACTAGTAAAAGAAAGTCAAGAGCAGGAAGAACAGGCGTGTAAAGATCCAGATACATCTGGATCCAGATACATCTCATGAATATGACAGCACAATTTGAAGAAAGCTGGGATCCTTACTTTAAATTCTGCTCACGTGCATCTCTGGATAATGCCAGCCAAGGATCTGCCACATCTGCAGAACATTCCAGATAGAGAGGTAGCTGACTACCTGAGAGAGACAACCTGGCACTTCTGGGAGCACGGAGGAAGCCTACGACTACTGTGTGAGTGAAAAAAGGGGCGGAGATGGGGTTGGGGGTGATAAGAACAGGTGGGGATCTGGGATCTAGGGCAAGGTCGCAGTTGTAAATGCGGACGACCTCAGGGTTGTCTTCTGAAGATTAAGTGAGGCGACGTGTAGAGAGTGCCCGGCACACTAACACAGCTCTCTCAGTGGAAACATCACGTGAGCCACACAGGCAATTTTAAATGTCCACGGAGTCATAATAAAATGCCCCAATTAATCCAAATAATATTTATATCGTTTGCTGTATTCAAAGTACTGTTGTTCTAAGATGTAATCGATATAAAAGTTGTCAATAAAACATTTTACATGACCTTCACAGCATGTGTCAACTCGCTCGTCTCGCTTTAAATGCTGAGCAGTCACGCGTGGTTAAGGAGCGTGACAAAGAGCAGGGCTAGCAAGTGCAAATGCTTACTAAATGTGAAATGTTGATTAAAACAACAGGAATTGGAAAATAGGCTTGACCCTGGCTTTGAAAGAGGGAACTTTGGACATTTACATCAAATGAAGACCTGATGATTTGCCCGCCTGTTTTCCTCTCGGCCCCTCTGTATGTACAGCCACGGGCTCACAGCATCCGGGAGTTTTTCCACGTGAAGGGGTTGCAGAGGCGGGGCCGAGCGGGAAAGCTCTGGAAGAACCCTTTGGGGTGACTGAGGGAGGGATGGGCGTCCTCAGCTCCCGGGCTTCAGGGCCTCCTGCATCCCAGCCTCTGCCGGGCTCGCGTGTCCCGCGTCCCCGCCAGGTCTCCCACCTTCCTGCCTGGCTGGGAGTCGCGCCCGGAAATTCTACCCTGGAGGTTCCTGCGCCAAGGCGTCCGGCTCCAAGACCCGCGCTGTGCTTCGAAATAACATTTCTGCGCCTTGGAGGATGGCATCACGGCGCGGCGACGGTATTAACCAAGCGCTGGTGCAGCGGTGATGCCACAGCTCGGACGCCCGGGGAGCCGCTGCTCAGAGAAGGGCCGCGGAGAGCGCGCGTCTCAGCTCTGTCTCCACCGGAGGTGTAACGGAGCCACCGCGGTGTCAGTGCTCCTAGCGTGCTGCCAGCCTCCTCCCTTGGCTGCAAGCGCTGCTGGCTCTCCACGGCTGAATTCAGAAGTCAGAGCTGCATTGCACGGAGTCGCCTGGACTCCTCCCCGGGAAGGGCCGTCCGGCTGGCGGGGACGGGGCGGAGGCCGCGGGGGCCCCTGTGCACTGCCCGCTGCACGCCAGGACCCGCTTCCAAGGGCACCTCCAGAACCATTTCATCTCTTTGTTTCCACCGCTTCTTTCTTCCTCCCAGGAGAGAGTGCCCAGTGGACAGGTGCGGAGTGCCACCGTGACTCAAACCCACAATGGTTTGACCGTAGTTCTTAGGCTTCCTTCTGTTCGAGAAGCTCTTTATAGGAACCTGCTGCTTTCGCTGCTCACCTGGTGCCTGTGTCACAGCTTGAACCGCGTACCTGTCACTTCTCACGGCTGTCAGGGAAGGGGTGTTGCTTTTTCTTTTTAAACAGCTGAGCGAATGAGGAACTGAGAGGCAAAGCAAGTCGCTCAACGTCGCCAAGGCTTGGACTTGGCGTTTGACTCGGCTGTGTTTCTTTTTAAAACAATATAATAACAATAAAAATAATAGCAGCAATATATAGTAAGTACCTCATAAAAGGAAGCCATTATTATTCACAAATTAGATAAATGTGTAATTGGCGTGTTGGCACTTCTCCCTTCCTGCTACAGGGCTAGAAATGCTATCATGATGCAGACTGGCTTTGCATTTCAATGGATAAAAGCAGATCCCCGAGGAAGCGGCCTCTCCTTCAGATGCTATTAATTCTCTAGTGATGGAGCCAAGTCCCAGTAACTCGGGGGAGGAGCTCAGGTCCACAGAGAAAAGGTGAAGAGGAAGGAGGGGCACAGGTTAGCAGGTAGAAAGAGTGCAGGGAGCTACTGCTTCCCTTTAATTTTGTGTATGACTCATACACGCTGTGGCGGACAATTGCTGCTGGCTGGATATTCCGTATTTCCCCCACATCCTTCAGCCTCCCTTGCAATTAGATTGGCTCATTTGACTTGCTCTAGTCAGTGGAACTGGGAGTGCTGTATATATATTTTTGGTGGCTAAGAGGATCTTTCTTTCCTCCACCCCTTTCTTCCCCTGCCTTAGCAATCTTGTACAGCATGTGCTCTAGTGGGCGGAAAGGAGGAGGGTGGCTACCCAGGTCCTTGCAGATTTTTTGTACTGTGCTCCTGAAAGTGCAGGGCTACCTGTTGTTGCAGCAAAGCCTCGCCTGTTCTGACTAATGTACATGGGCCTTGATTGTCAAACTTCTTCACAGTCAGCATTTTTCAGTGGCTCATTTATACGCCAGCTTCCGCTTCTCAGAAAGCAGCAAAATGGTGCTTTTCATAACCCTTTCCTTGCCCTGAAATGGGAGGTTCTTTTCCCAGAACAATGAGATGAAGTCAACACTTCTGGATTAGTGTTGTACATCTCATCTGCACCTCTTTGGAATGACTACACCCCTGGAGAAGATGGAGACGCTGGACAGGCAGATGAGGACGCCAGTCTCAGGTCCTCTGGCTTTCTAATCTTCCTACTCTCTTGGTTTCCCTTCCACCTCCCTGCGGGATTCCTCATTTCCTGCTGACTGTCACTTTAGGGTACCCCAGCTACCTTCTTCCCTTGCTCTTCCTCTGGAGCCCAGGCGGTTCCCCGCTCTCCCCTTCACTCGCAGCGCTCGTGTTCACACTTCTATTCCTGACTTGGAGCAGGGGGACTCGTGTCCCGGATGCTCCCGTGCTGTCCCTGCTGTAACAGACACTGAGATCCCCGCATGCTCATCAGGAGCCACTGCTGTGCCACCTCGCCCTGCGCCGTCTCTCCCATAAGGACTCCGCTCTCTGCTCAGCTGATTGGACCTGAGTCTGGGACTCCGTGCCTCTCCTTTCACATCTCACCCACCATGGAGCCCTCTGAGGTCCAGCTCCAAAATAACCATCGCGAGTTTCCCACGCCTTCCCACATCACAGCTGCTGGGCGGGCCTGGGCCCTGCCGCCTCTCACCTGCACTGAGCCTCCTGTGTGGTGGGCCTGCTTTCTCCCACTGTTCTCCCACTTTCTTCCTTGTATAGCAGCAGGGGACGGTAAAGTAAGACCTTGGATTGCGAGTGACTGGTTCCGTGAGTGTCCCACAAGACGAGCAAACATTTCAAACACGTCTAACAGATCTTAACTTGATAAACAAGCGACGTCTTACAATACAATTAGTGTGTGACACCAAACGTCATGTGATCACAGCTGAGCCAATGGTTCTTCTCTCTTTCTCTGGGATTGCGGCTGATCCTCTCCCAGCAGCGAGAGGTTATGGAGGAGATTTGTCTGCAGAGGAGAAGAAAAAGGTGGAGGAATCTCTCACTTGGAATGAGCTAGGGAGATATGTAAAATGTGGGAAACAGTGCAAAATTTTGTAGAAAATTACCACCCGAATAAGGCTGTAGCAATGCGAGCGATGAATCTGTTTGACAATAACGCAGTCTCACATTTCTGCAAAAACCTCAAAAGGAGGCAAAGCAAGTGTCACTGGGCAGGTTCCTTGTTAAAGCTGCACAAAAAGAAAAAGACTGCACTGAGCCAGTAGACAGCAGTGATTCTGTTAGTGACAGTGAAAGTCGCTCTACACAATAACCCTCCTCTCTCGTCTCCCTCACGCCAGCCATGATGATTTTCAGAGGTAAGTGGCAGTTAATTTATTTATTTTTCTTCATATTTTGTATTTTCTTTATTGTTTTGTTTTGTATTACAGTATTGCAATCATTTTATATGAATATTTTGGGGTTGTGGAACAAATTATCTGAGTTTCCATTATTTTTTATGTGGGGAAATGTGCTTTGATTCACAAGTGCTTTGGATTACAAGTGTGTTTCTGGACCAAATTATGCTCACAAACGGAGCTTTTACTGTATTTAAAAACATAGATCAGGTCACCAGATACTTGGGGGCTTCTCATCACACTTCGAACAATTTAAATACTACAAAATATAGAGACCCTAAGAGAGCCCCCTTGATGTAGTGTTGGCTGCCTCTCTGCCCTGCCCTCCTGTCTCTCCCTATTGTCCCCTAGGTTCTAGCCAACTGACTTTCTTTCTGTTTTTCTAACACAGTAAGCTTTCTCCTGCCTCAGGGCCTTTGCATCTGCTGTTCCCTCTGCCTCAGATCTTTGCATGTCCCTTCTCTTCTTGATATTTAGGTATCAGCTCAAATATCACCTACTCAAAGAGTATCAAGCAAGTCACATTCAAAGTAAATTAGCTTGATCCCCATATTTTTATTATCCTGCTTGCATTACTTCACTCTGCTGCCATCTTCCAGAGTGACATTGTCACTTACCTGTCTAATCACCATCACAAAGAGCAAGAACATAAGTGGCACAAAACGAAGGCTTTGTCTTTTCACCCCATTTCCTTGTCACCTACAAGAACACCTAGCATGCAGTTGATGATCACAGTAAAACTTGTTAGTAAATGTGTGAACTGATGGAAGGACCTAGCTGATTCCGTGTAAAGTCAGCTTTCAGTTTCTGTGATAAAACACCCGAGAAAAACAATTTACAAGGAGGGAAGATTTATTTTGGCTCACAGTCTGAGAGGTTTCAGTCCAGGGTTGTTTGGCCCCATCTCACCTGTGCTGAGAGATAACATTGTGGTGGGGGTTGTGCTGGGACAAAGACTCTCACCTCACCAGGGCTGGAAGCAAGAAAAACAGAGTGAGCTAACACCTCCCACCCCACCCTAAAGTCTCCACCATTTCATAATAGCGCCATCAGCTAGGGACACAGGAGCTTTTGGAACAATTAAGGTACAAGCAACTACACACTCAGTTCCCAGTAATAATCAGTAACAATTGAAAGAGAGGATTCCACCGGGGAAGTTCTGCTCTTACGTAGACCTGGATGAAAGGGCTTCTCTCTGGGGTCCCTTCCCTTGTACAGCCCTGCTCTGACCCTCCTCTGGCCTAGCTTCCTCCCACAGGATTAGGACATTATGAAGTAAAGGGGCTGTTTCCCCACACAGTGCAGTCTAGAAGGGGGTATGACCTTTCCAGAACTCCCTTTGAGTGTTCCCATTATGGACATGAGAATCCCCCAAGCAGGGACCTCAAGTCCACGTCCAGGGCTTACTTAGGACCTTTTCCCTGTGTCTGTCTTCTCAAGGGCAGACCCATGTGCCCAGCCCTGGGCCTGGTGGTGACACAGGACCACCTGTGATGGACTAGGTGTGGATGGCCTCAGATGTGTAGGCCAGAGCCCACTATTTTGCACAAGAGGCCTCTTAGACCGTAGGATGGAGCCAGGGAGGGCAGGAAAGAAGGGCAGGTAAAAGCTGAGGGCTGCCCTGCCCCAGTGCCAGGTTTTGCATGAATGCCAAGGAGTCTGCAGATGCTACAGTGGGCCCAGCCTTCTCAGTAGGAGGTAAGGGGATAAAGATAATGAGTTGGGCAGGTTGTGAGCTTGGTTTATCCCTCATAAGTATATATGTGTGCACATGCCTTTGGTGGGCGGACCAACATCGAAACCTGAGACCCAGGACAGCTGGCCCTGGGCACGTGGAGTAATCAGCAAGACCAGCAACGTGGAAGTGTCTGAAGCAGCAGCGAGGAGCCAGCAGCTGGGCTCTGGAGAACTCCACCAACAGAAGCCCAGTCCCAGCCCCCACATCCAGAAGTCAAGATCATCTCCATACTCAGCACAAGTCCCATGGCAAACTTGGCTGGAGTACACAGCACATTTGTGGGATCTGACATGGATACTATCACAGAACTGTAAACACCAGAGGTATTTTACTATTTTTAATCTCCCTTGTTTTTCTGATTGGCTACATTTTTCCTGTCTCGTTGGAATTCATCTTGTTTTGTCTTGTATTTTGTGATTATTTTTGGTTTTGGTTTTTTTTTGGTGTGTGTGTGGTTTTTATTTGTGTTTTTGTTTGTTTGTTTGTTTTCTTTTTCCTTTTTCCTCTCATCTCTTTCTCAGGTCTACTTTTTTCCTTTCTTTTCTTCTTTCCTTTTCTGTTCTCCTTTTCTTCCTTCTTTATTTCACTGTTTATGTTTCTTATCTTTCTTTTTCATTTTCTTCTATTGATCATCTTTCTCTCCTTCCTCAACTACTTTTTGAATTTTAAATTTCAAATAAACACTGTCTCTTCCCTTTCTGATTAGTCCTTCATATTCTGTTTCATTCTTTGTCTCCTGTGTCCTCCAGTTTCCCAAAGCTTGGTTGATCATCCTTCAATGTACAGCCTTGACTCTACTCATTCATCACTTTATCCTTTCCCCTACCCATTTTAACCCCCCACCCCCCGCAAAAGGGTAAAACCATTCCACTAAGGGGAAAATCACTGCATACAAATGCACAAATGCATGCATGGTATATGTTTGATTTTATTATGTAACTTTAGAGTTTGCTACTGAGGTTGGAGGAAGCAGGTTAATGGTTACCACAGATTGTCAGTAGTTAAGCTATACTTGAAACTATTGTTATTACTAACTGTACTACTTTAGCCAGGATGTCGTTCATGTTATAATCAGTTTTTCTCCCTTGTATGATAATGCTGTGATAGGATGGGGTCATAATCACCACCACAGCCCAGTACCAAAGGATTGGATGCTGAGCAAAATAGTAACTTTACATCCTTTACAAATTGGTAAGGTAGGTTCTTGGGATAGCTAAAGAACCACCTACATCTAGAGGACATCCCTGAAGAACAGACATCTCTTAGGGAAGCCTTAATACTAGTGATAAAGCTCTCTACCATAAGAAATTAGCAAGCATCTACATAGAAAGCAAAATAAAATGAAAAAGAGAAAATAGAAAATGACAAGACACAGAAGAAAAATGCAACCACAAACCCCCAGCCCACCCAGGACAAGGCTGGAATGCAATGAGATAGATGAAATTGGAAGTAAAACACTGGAACTTTCTGAAATAATAGCAACAGAAGTGAAAAAACAAGCAGAAAAGGCTATGGAGAAAATAATCTCTCAGGTACAAAAAGAAATTATGCTTAAAATCAAAGATATTAGAGAAGACAGAGATAAAAGTATAGATGAGCTTAGAAAAATGATGGAAACAAAAAATGCCCAACATAGGAAAGAAATGGAATCCATGAAACAGATCCAAACAGAAATCCAAGAGATTAAAACCTCCACTGAAAGTATATGCAACAGGTTGAATGAAAGAGAGGATAGAATATCAGATCTTGAAAGCAGAATTGCAGCAAGTGCTCATGAAAAGAAAGATATCTTAAAAATAGCAAGAGACCATGTAAAATCAATCCAACAGCTACAAGATGAAGCAAAGAAGAATAACATAAGATTGACTGGGGTCAATGAGAAGGCTGGAAACAGCACAAATGCCGTAAAAAAAGTCTTCACAGAAAATATGCCAGAAAACTTCCCAAGCGTGGATAAAGAATTTGACATACAAACAAATGAAGCATATAGAACTTCAAATAGCCATGACCAAAATAAAACTACACCGACATATAATAATCAAGATTCCAGAAATTCAGCACAAGAACAGAATATTGAAAGTTGTTAGAGAAAAGAAACAGATCATCTATAAAGAAAGCTCATCAGAATCACAGCAGACTTCTCAACACAAATCGTCAAGTCAAGAAGAGCTTGGAGTGAAGTATTTCAAATCCTGAAAGAAAACAACTTCCAAGCCAGATTGATGTACCCTGCAAAACTATCTTCAAAATTAATGGAGAAATAAGATACTTCCATGACAAAGAACAGCTGAAGAAATTTATAACCACCAAACCAACCTACAAAGAGTACTGAAAGATACTCTGGACAGAGATAAAAATAACCATAACTCCAAAAATAACAACAGAAAGAAACCACCAGGCAGGGCAAGCAGTTAAACAGAGAGGAAAAACAGAGAACCAACAGCAAGAAAATATCATGACAAAGATAAGCCAGTACATATCAGTTATAACCATCAATGTAAATGGCCTCAATTCACCAATCAAAAGAAAACGCTGGCAGAATGGATCAAGAAACAAGATCCAACAATATGCTGTATATAACAAACACATTTAACTCAAAAAGAAATTCACAGACTGAAAGTCAAAGGATGGAAAACAATCTTACATACAACAGGAACCCAGAAAAAAGCAGGGGTACCTGTCCTGTTTGCAGGCAATGTGAACTTCAAGCCCAGAATGATCAAAAAAGATAAAGAAGGTCACTACATACTTGTTAGGGGAAAACTTCAAGAGGAAGAGATAACAATCATAAATATATATGCACCAAATATGGAAGCACCAAACTATATAAGATAATTATTAATAGTCATGAAAAACCAAATAAGCAATGACACAATTGTAACAGCAGACCTTAATACCCCATTGTCACAAAGAGATAGATCAACTAGACAAAAAATCAGCAAAGAAATATCAGAACTGAACCAAACCTATGACCAAATGGACTTAGGAGATGTTTTCAGAGTGTTCCACCCAACATCATCAGAATACACATTATTCTCAGCTGCACACGGGAGATTCTCTAAAATAGACCATATAGTAGCCCACAGAGCATACTTAAGTAAATGCAAAGGAACTGACATTATCCCATGCATGTTTTCTGACCATAGTGCGATGAAATTGGAAATTAATGTCAAAAGAAACTGCAAACACTTCATAAACACATGCAAATTCAGTAACACCCTCCTAAACAACCGATGGGTCACAGATGAAATTAAAGAAGAAATTAAAAAATATCTACAACTAAACGAGAAAGCAGATATAGCATACCAGAACTTATGGGACGCAATGAAAGCAGTCCTAAGAGGGAAATTTATAGCAGTGAATTCTCACATCAGGAAAACAGAATGAGCACAAATAAACAACCTAATGTTGCACCTCAAGCTCCTAGAAAAAGAAGAGCAAGACAAGCCCAAAGCCCCTACAAGGGAGGAAATTATAAAGATCAGAGCAGAAATTAATGCAATGGAGACTAAGAAAACAATACACAAAATTAATGAATCAAAGAGTTGGTTCTTTGAAAGAATAAATAAAATTGATAAACCCTTAGCCAACCTTACCCCCCCAAAAAAAGGAAAGAAAAGACTCAAATTCATGCATTGAGGGATGAAAAGGGTGAAATCACTACAGTTCCTGTGGAAATGCAGAAGACCATCAATACCTATTTCAAAAATCTTTACTCACATAGGATGGAAAACACAGAAGAAATGGACAGATTCCTAGATACATATGAATTACCAAAGCTGAATCAAGAAGATATAAAAATTTTGAATAACCCAATATCAGTTAATGATATTGAAAATGTAATAAAAAGCTTACGAACAAAGAAAAGCCGAAGTCCTGATGGATTCACTGCTGAATTCTACAAGAAATTTAGAGAAGATTTAATGCCAATACTCCTCAAATTCTTTAATGAAATTGAAAGGGAAGCAATACTCCCTAACTCATTCCTGGAGGCAAGTATTACCCTGAAACCCAAACCAGAGAAAAACCCAACTAGAAAAGAGAACTACAGGCCAATCTCCCTAATGAACATAGATGCAAAAATCCTCAATATGATACTAGCAAACAGAATGCAGCAAATCATCAAGAAGATTATACACCATGACCAATTGGGATTCATCCCAGGAATGCAGGGATGGTTCAACATATGCAAATCAGTAAATGTAATACACCATATCAATAGAGCCAAAGACAAAAATCTTTGTCTTTGTGGGTGGTTTCTTTCTGTTGTTGTTTTTGGAATTGTGGTCAAAGATTTTTGTGGGTGTAGGCAGAGACTTCATGAACAAAACCCAAACTGCATAGGAAATACTCCAAAGAATCAACAACTGGGATGTCATCTTATTGATAAGATTTTGCACATCAAAAGAAATCACCAACAGAGTGAAAAGACACCCCACAGAGTGGGAAAAAATTTTAGCCAACTGTCCCTCAGGCAAAGGACATATCTAGGACATATAAAAATTGAAGAAAATCAGACCTCCCAAATTCAAAGACCCAATCCAAAAATGGGCACCTGAGATGAATACACACTTCTTAGATGAAGAAATACAGATAGCAAATAAATATATGAAAAAATGTTCACATCATTGGTCATTCAAGATATGCAAATTTAAACAACACTGAGATTCTGTCTCGCCACAGAAAGAATGGCTATCATCAAGAAATCAACCAATAACAAATGCTGGAGGGGCTGTGGGGAAAAGGAACCCTTCTCCACTATTGGTGGGAGTGTTGACTGGTGCAGCCACTGTGGAAATCAGTGTGGAGATTCCTCAAAAAACTAGGAATTAGAGGTCCCATTTGACCCAGGTATTCCCCTTCTGGGTATTTTCCCAGAAGAATTAAAAAATCATACCACAGCAATATATGTGCACCCATGTTTATACACAATTTGTAATACTAAATCTTGGAAACAACCCAAATGCCCATCAACCGAGTAATGGGTAAAAAAGTGTGGTCTTCTTACACAATGGAATACTACTCTGCCATAAAGAAGGATAAACTTGAGAACTTTATAGGTAAATGGATGCAACTTGAGACCATACTCATAAGAGAAACAAGTCAGTCTCACATGTGTAAACATCGTATTGTCTCCCTAGTGTAAAAAGCTGAAAGAGTAAATAAGATCCAAAATACACAATAGATATTGGGAAATGGGAAGAAAATGTTCAAAAGCATAGAGAAACTGGAATGGGGAAAGGAGAAAAGAAAGAAGGGAAAAGTAAAAGTAAATATATATATATATATATATATATATATATATATATATATATATATATATATGTGTGTGTGTGTGTGTGTGTGTGTGTGTGTGTGTACAAGTTAGTTAAAATAGCTATACTACTAATTTCTATAAGTCCATTGAAAAGAAAGTTTTGTGCTTATATCGTTTGATAAATTTTTCATGTCTATATCTTGTAATCTGAGCAACTACTTTGAAGATAACAATAACCAGTGTAGTAAACATCGTTACTTTCCTACTATCTTGTTTTGAAATTTTGTATCATTGTTTTTATTGTTTTTTCTCTTTAAAATTAAAAAAAAAAGTATTTATGTGTGGCCTCCGCTGGACTCTTTCCTGAGCCTGCAAATGAGCTCAGCAGATCTGCTTAGGCACGGAGCACTGACTCCTCCTATGTTCACGTAAGATCAGGTGGAGGTTGAGGAGCACCCCCAGCAGTGATCACAGTGTAAAGCCCTTTGTAGGAAAGCACAGGACTCAGTGTGATGTAATAAGCTATATTTCTTTCCCACATTAGTGTTTTTAACATCTGATGCTTGATCCCCCTATGGTAATGAGAAGAATGAATGGTAAAGGATTTTTTTTTACAAACTAAACGCCCCATAATAGAGGATCAGATAAATAAATTAAGAGAATCTGTTCAAAGCAATGCTCTGCATCTATTAGAACATTTTGGAAAAATGACTGACAGCATTGGAGTAAAATTGACGATAATTGTGACAGTGCCCACTTCTTGAGTGCTTGCCTGCCTGTCAGGCTCTTTACACACTGTCTAGTTTAACCCTCACAACCAAATTCAGCATCAGGAGTTTAAGTTAGCAGTGGGAGAACTGAGTTTTGGAGAATTTAATTATCCAATGATGTGTGGCCTAGGGGGTAAGCTGCCTATAGCTTTTCCATGTGGTGGAATCTTCTAGAATCATCGGAGGTGTGTCCATAGAAGGAAACCCTGAGCCCTTTGAGCTTCTTTTTGCTTTACCTTCTTCTTAGTCACTGAATACTTAGTCACCAAACTCAACAACCCCCACACCATGAAATAGGACTAACAATAGTACAGACCCCTCTAATCATGGAGATCAAGTGGGGTGAGCATGTTGCTCTCACTGGGTAGTGCTCATGACTCTTTGTAAGTCCTGGTTGCTCTCCCTTTCGCTAATGCTGACTGTCAGCTACTGGGCACCTTATGAGAGTGCAGGGACCAGGAGGTGGCTGTCTTAGTTACTTTTCTCTCGTTGCTGAGACAAAATACCCAACACTCAAAGTTAAAGGGGGAAAGGTTTATTTAGCTCACAGTTTGTAGAGGTTTCAGCCCATAATCGGCTGGCTCCAAGGCACAGTGGCACAGCAGAGAAGAACTGTTCATGGTGGGTAGAAGATAGTGCAGCAACAAGGGATGACCACAGCTCTTTCAACTCTTGTATTTTATCCAGGCTACTTAGGGCAGGTAGCACTCACACCTTTAACCCTAGTGCCTTTGATCCTCACACTGCACCATGAATCAATCCCAGAGACACACAAGATCCAGCCACCTCTGAAAAGCCCCACCTATGACTGCATGAGGCTTTGGGGGACATTTAGGCATAAACCATAACATTCTGCGCCTGCCCTCCAAAAAACTCGTGCACATCCCTTTATGCAAAGGGTATTTAGTCCCTCTCCAAGAGTTGCCAAAGTCCTAACAGTTTCAGCATTGCTGAAAAGTCCAAGTCCAAAGTCTCCTCTGAGATTAAAGGCAAACTCTTAGCAGCAAGCCCCTGTACAAATGAAAAGAGACATTTCTACTCCAAAAGTTACAAATGGGGATAGCAAAGAATGGGAACAAGCAAGATCAACATCCAGCAGGGCAAACATTAAATCTCACAGTTCCACTTCCACTGTCTCCGGCAATCTTTGGCAAGTTGTGAACTCCAAAGGGCTTGGGTGGCTCTGCCCTCACGGCATTGTGGGTGGTTGCACTTCTCATGGCTTCTCTCTGGGGCCAGCTCTGCTCCCTCCTTGCAGCTTTCCTCAGATGATCCACATTCCTGGCTTCTCTAAATTTCTGGGGTCTCCACTACACCTTCACCTTCACACTCACAGCTTCACACACTGCCCTCTCAGGGGCACACTGCCTGGCCTCTCAGGCCTTCTTCTGAAATCTGGGTGGAAACCTTCCTGACCTCACAACTCTTGCATTTTGCATTCACCTAAAACCAGCACCACATGGACAATGCCAAGGTCTGCTGCCAACTGGAACAGTAGTCAGGCTTCCTTCTCTCTTGGCTGTAGGAGCTGAGTGCCTATGAACCTGATCCTGAGGAACAGCTTCCCTGGGCTGCTGCCATTCTGGAACATGGTGCTCTGGGGCTCTCTTCTCAAAGAAAATTCTTTCACCTTTGCAACTCTGAGCCTGCAAACCTGGCATCCTGCTGGTTCTTGTGATGTCCTCAGGCCATCTTCTCTGTTGTCTTCTTCTTTGACAGTGGCCATCTCACCATCCATCCCCTGGAGAACAGCAGAGAGATAGCCTGGACCTTCAGCACTGCCCAGGTCATGTCCTCACAGCTCTCCAGCTCAGGATACTGAATGATTTTCTTCATCTCCTGTCTTGACTTATGACCAGGCTCCAGGCACAGGTTACGGGAAAGAAAGGAGTATGAAGTGGAAAAAAAAGAAATAAAACAGGAAATCAGTACCCATAAAAAAGATCTGGAAAGCTATAGTCGAGTGGCTTAACAGGAATTATCTTTGGACGTTGGAAATAGGACTACTTTCACTTGTTCTTCATATTATATACATTTTCTACTTTATTCTACAGTGGATGCTAATTAATTTTTGTTCTAAGAGGGTACATGAATTTTGAGGTTAAGAAGCTGTGTGCCTGTGTGCTGGCTACCAAGGGAATGCAGGAAAATAGAGACAGAGAGGAAGCCTTCTCTTGGGTATTTGTCTTGGGCCCAGAAGATGCTAATCAATAGAAGGGGACAGAATGGAAGAGGGAACCACACAAGAAGTGCGTGTGGGGAAATGGGAGAGAAATGGCATTTGCAAAGTCACTGTGGACCAAGCCATTGGAGCCCCCAAACATTCTACCCTGTGGCCGGAAAGCCCTCCAGACCAGTCCCTGCTTCCTCTCTCTCTCTTCTTGGGTCACTCAGGCTCAGTCACACCAGGCTTCTTGTAGTTTTTCAATTCTGCACAATGATTCCCTGCCCCTGATGCCTGGCTGTCTGGTCCTCTGCTTGGAAACACACTTCCACACCCTCTGTCTCACAGTGTAGGCCTCGCCTTACACAAAGCACCCTTGGTGACTCTTCTGACCACTTGTGGGTCCCAGCAAGTCAGCCTCTTACTCTCTTCGTAGCACTTACTGCAGTTTGCAATTCTTTTGTTAGTATGTCCTTTTACTCAAACTCACTTGCTGTGACTCTATAACTACTCCAAATCTGCCCACTTACTGAGTGTCCACAGCAGCTGTCACAGTGCCTGACACATAGGAAGTGCTCAGGATGTATTTTTTAAGTAAAATCTGCAATAATTCTGCATGGTCAGTGCATCCTCAGTGTTGGCTCATTATTTTAGAATGAGTTCTCATGCCTTCCAAACCAGAAGGTTTTTCTTGTCTAGTTTCATTAGGTCTTTAACGACAAAATTGTTTTCCTTAGAATTTTGCTTTCATTTCATATAAATACAGGAATTTGAGAGCTTATTGGGTGGTAGCTTTGCAGCTGGCTGATATACTCTACTTTAGAAACATGCAGATGCTGAATAAAGTGCAGATATGTTGTTTAGAAATTACCATTCTCTCCAATCTCCTATGTTCATTCTCCAAAGAGAATCTGAATTCAAAAAGATGTTAGAATGATTTTTTCCAACACTTTGAGCCTCCTGGCCTATAATAAATGGCACCAATGCTGTACTCTTACCTAGAGAATTGCTGGAATGGGATGATGCTGGAAAAGCCAGAAGGTCTGGAAGAATCCACTGGACAGGGTCCACTTGCTGCTCAGTGATAAGCAACTTGGGTTACATGGTTTGCTCACAGGGGGTGGTATTATGGAAGTCGGGGCGGTGTCACGGAAGTCAGGGGGTGGTGTCATGGACATCAGCATGTGGTGTCATGGATGTCAGGATGTGGTGTCGTGGAATCAGGGGGCGGTGTCACGGAAGGCAGGGTCATTTGCCATAGAGTTGGTCTGTTGACCCTTGTTATCTGCTTGGGTAAATTCCAATCTGGACTTGCTTTCTTCTCTTTATATATTCCAAATTAGTTACTCTAGGTGTGGCGTGAGCCAGAGAATCTCAAATTTGTGAGTTTTTCAAATATATGAAGTTTTCATAAAAACAAGTAAATTCTCCCAATTTCCAAAATGGGGTTTCCAGTGCTTCTGAATGTAGAAGCACTGCCTCAATGTTCCTGGAAGAGCTTCCCAGGAGTGTGATAATTTGATAAGCTTTGAGGAAAGAAAGGTTGAGAGAGTCCAGTGTTTGCAAAGCAGATGACTGCAGGTAGCTATGAAAGCACTTTTAAGGTGAGGAGCATCCACCCCCAATATACCCTCTAATATTTTCCCGAGATTTTTTCACATTTGCAAAATATACAACACGTTGATTTCATCAGTGTCAGATAACAAAGGTCCATAAGCCTGCATCTGTGAACCATATTTATTATAAAGTATGTTATAGCCATGCTTAATCAGGGTGATACTAAATACTTGAAATTGACACACCTTAAAAAGGTCTGTTTTAGGGAAAAAACATTTTTGAAAGTTCAAATAAGTGGTTTTTTGGTTCAGAAAATAGGTGATCTAAATCTGGCCCCCCTCAGCTTCCTTGTACAAGAAAGTCAACCCCATTTTTCACATTTCAATGCAAAAATGCACTTTCAAACACAAGTTGCCACTGGCAGGTGAGAGCAAGGCAGCTGCTGCACACCCTAGTTCCACCTCAGCCTCTGCAGAGGTCGGCCCAAGCTCAGCGCGTCTACACCTGTGCCACACGCCTGCCCCTCTGGCGCTCCGCCTCCTGAGTTCCCAGGCAGCCCTGGGCAGTAGCACGCAGAACACCCAGTTTCCCAGGAAGCTTCCCCAACCCTGCCCAAGGCCAGGCAAGCCTTCTGCCTTTGTCACCCTGCTGGGAGCCCAGGAGGACAGCTTACTCTTGTATTTCCTATCCTAGGAGCCAGAGGTTCCAGAGCCCTGGTATTCATCTGTCCTTCAAAGGAGGACAGTTTGGATCCCAGTTAAAGATGGTTTGGAGCTAGCAACCAGCTGTCCTGACTCTCTGGGTAGCCTGGGTAAATACCGCTCTGGGTTTCTTCTTTCATTTAAGGGAAATAATGTCACGGTACAGGATGGAGCCCCCAGCAGGAGAGCTGACAGTATGTAAACGATTCATTAGCAGACACTAGGTTGGACCCCTTATCAGCTGTTCTCCCCAGTAACATTAATGTGACAGGAAGATATTTGTTCAGGTGATAGGGCTTGAGAGGGCCCCAAGCCAGACCCCCATCCTCTGGGACCACCCTTCCAGCGCAGTCTGCGTATGAGCTAATTCTGCATCATCTTAACCTGAGAAGTTTGACCAACTTCTCTGAATATCACTTTGAGGTTTGGCAGCTAGAGTGACTTTCCTCTGAAGGGCTGGAGGCTGAGAAAAGCTACTTTGAAGGTCTCCACTGCAGGTCGGTCTTCTTGCCTTCCTCTGCTGTGGTCCATCTCTTTGCCGAGGTAGTTTGCCCCTGATTGCGTGGTGATTTGGGATCGGAACTGCGATTCTCCAGAGAACCGACACCCTCATGTTTTGGCAACTATTTTCTTCAACTAAATATCTTATTATCCCTGGTTAGGCCTCTCAGATGTTCAGGGATCTTTGAGGTTTTGGACTTCCAATTCTTGAGGTTGCCAGTACTTAAAAGAATGAAGAAATATTTAAATACATTCTTAAGAAACTCTTCATGTATACGTTAAGTGTTCGGTTGACTTGATGCATTTCTGGAATTGTATGATATTGCTAGTTAGAAATGGCAATAATAACAAAAATAAAATAAAATAAAATTGGCAACTCCTGAGGTAAAGGTCAGACCCTCAGCATCTGCCTGCTGGCCCCTAGTCCTGCCCTTCCCCTGCAGATGCTGGGCTGTGGTCACCTCTTTCTGGCGAAAGATGGGCACTTTTGTACCACCAAACTGAGAGGTCCTGGGATGCCTGCAAAGACCAAAAAGACCTCTTAGCCAATAGTTTGGCTTTTCTGTGAAAAGTCAGTGGTTTTTCTGCTAAGTTTTTAAACCATGGGGACAGCTACTTCCTTTTGATTTGTTTTTGAAATCCCTATCTGATAGGAGAACAAGGTTGCCCATGGAAAGGACATTTCAAGTATTTCATCCATACTTTTCCCCACCCCTCCCAGGCCTCACAAGATTCCAGAGAGGGGGAGATGTCTCGTCTTTAGGCATGGACCCCATTAGAGCAGGTTCCAGAACATCCTACAGAGAATGGCTCCAGGAATGAGCAAGCATGGACAGAAGAGATAGCGGGACTCAACACACATGCCCTCAGCTCTCATCCGTGTCCAGCCCCCTGTGGCTGGGCAGATCAGGGGAACAATTCTGATCACTGCGCTGTAGGTGGAAGTGGGTGTGTCATGTCTTGGCTAAAGCATACACGAGTTAGTGCCTGCCCGTCTTAGCTTTCTCTTCCCTTTCTCAGGATCTGGATGGTTTTAGTGGTCATTTAGTTGAACATAGAACAGAGTGAGAAATAAACTTTTGTGTGTTAAGCCATTGAAATTCTAGAGTTTATTTGTGACCACTGCTTGGCTAGCTTATCCTGACCAATACAGCTAGTTTAGGTGTATTTTACTTTAACAGTTAAATTTTAAAATATCTAAAACCTTACATGTGCATATTACTGTATATGTGTATGATGTAGGATTTTAAAAATTCATAAAGCTTTAAAGAATTCACAAAATTCTTTGTAACAAAATACACATTAGTATCTCTATTTTGGTTGTCTTTTTGTTTTGTATGCATTAAATACATGATGCTAAGATTGTGTGAAATGGGGGTTGCAGATTTAGGAGCAGATAAATCAAATCTTCTCTGCAGTAAATCAACAAAGCTCTGATCTCACAAAGCTTAGTAGAGTGGGCAGAGGCCTGGACTGAGAATCTACCTGAGGTCACTCTCTTGGTTGAAGCTTAAGTCATCCTGGTGGGTCCTTCCTCACTCAATCCCAGGTTGGCCCAGCCCCTTCTAAATTGCTATAGTTGAGGTTATCTGTGCTTCTGTTTTATGTTCGTCCACTCATTCCAGACGGACTTGCTGAGTGGGAGGATCCCATGCTAGGTACTGGGAGAGCAGAGAGCCCAGCTAGTTCTTAGAGAACACACAATCTAGGAGGGAACTCAGGTACAGGCCACTCATGCTTTTCTTGGTGTTAGGTTTGTCCTTTCTGCTCCCTCCTTGTGGGGCCTTTAGCTGTGCATTTTCCATGTATCAGTGCATGCGTTGGCCTAATTCTGGCAGTGTGTATCCGCTTCTGAGATGAGTGACACAAGTCTCCGTTGGGCAAGCTGATGGGCCGGGGCATCTCTCTTGATCTTTGCTAAAATTCACCCCAAATAAAATAGTTCTTCTCATTTCAGCTCAGCTCACGTTGCCATCTCGATTACACTGGCCTGCTTTGGGTAACTTTATGCGGTGTAAGTCTGCCAGTCATCTTCATTTTCCATCCCTTCACCCCAAGGACAGCCAGGATTTGCATCTGAGAGCCGGTGACCGTGGTGGGGTGTAGGCTGTGAGGTGGCCCAGCCTCCTGCCAAAACCTGGCCTACTCATGTCTCTGCTTTCTTAAAGGGCTGCTCTCACAAAGAGCACTGTTCCCTGGGGAGACCATTGCAATCGCCTTTCTGTCCACCACTGATGTTCGCCTTGAAATGTACTCCTTCTGTGTGCAAGTCAAAGCAAGACTTTCCCAAGTGTCAGCACCACAAGCTCAAGCTGGTTCTTGGCAGTGATCTGGGTGTTCTTTTGCCTCTGGCGGGTGTTAACAACCCAAGCACAGCTCACCAGGCAGAGCTGCACCAATGGGCTGGGGCCTCCCCAGGTGCAAGAAAGCGCATGGTCCCAGCCTGCCCAGTCCGTGGAAGGACGTCTGCCCGCAGTCCCCAGGGACTTGGGCTGTGTAACCAAGAATAACACAGTTATGGGGTTTTGTTTTGTTTTGTTTTGGTAAGGCAAAGGGCCAGCTTGTTCTCTCTGCAGCTAGAAGAGCTGAAAGAGGTGGCGATCAGATAAGCAGCATTTGTCAGAAAGCTGGACAACAAGATGCATGGGAAAGCCAGCACCAAGGAAGACAGCTCGCAGCTGACCATGCTGAGCCCGTCAAGTGATCCTAGCAGCCTGGCAGGAGGCAATGCCACCCAAGGGCACCAGATGAGCCAGTAGAAACCTCTTGCCCCTTTGGCTAAAGGTGGTGGAGACCAGCACTGGGTTAGAATAGCTGTCATTTTCAGGCACTCCCAACTACCAAATTCAAAAATGACTCTTCTGATATTGATAGATAATGTGGCACACGGCTCCCCACATAGAAATTGTGCAAATGCTTAATCATGAGGGCACTTGCTCAAGGGCACATTCAATTACCATGCTAAATGGAGTTGTTATCTTCACCTTTGCCAGGGCTTTTGTAAAACTGCACAGCCAGCCACCCTTAGAAGTTTCCGCTTTTGTTTGCAAATCATTGGTTCACAGGACTATGGTTTCCAGGAATTAAAAAGGAAGAGAAGTCCAGAAAAAAATTACATCGAGTGAGACGTCTAAAGTAGGTTTTTTTTTTTTTTTTTTCCCCCATTTTGGGGAATGGGTCACAAGATTGCAATTCTAAACAACCTAACAATTAATTCTTTAGCGATGCAGTCCAATTAGAACAAATGCTTCCTTTCTGGTTTAATTAGAGATGAGGACGTGCCTGTGAGCTTATTTGTATAAAATAAGTGCTCATTAAACAAGGTTTGGATCAGGTTCAGCTTGTTAGGCAGGCCATGGAAAGGGTGCTTTCTCCCGCTGTCTCTGGTGCCTTTAACCCCTGCAGTGCCCAGAGTGAGTTTCTTAGGTGTGAAGAGCACGAAGAGCCTCTTCCCTAGAGCCTGGTGAGCCTGGAAAAGCTGGCCTGTATGCAAGAGCTGTTGGTGAGCAGGGATCTTCTCATCTTCTCACCTTCACAGCTTCCTGTCCTCTCCCCAGATGGAGAGGCAGGAAGTCCAGTGGTGGGGATGGGGAGACTCCTGGGCTATCCAAGCCTCTCGAGGTCTCCCTGCTCAGAGCAGGAGCCGGGGACACATCACCCTGGAACTTGTTAGAATTCAGTTTCAAGCCCCTGCTGCAAGCAAACTAAGATCTCTGCTTTAATAAGACCCCCGGGTGATTGGTGTGCACACTACGGCTTGGGGTGCACTAGCATAACAACAGCAAATCAGGAAGATTTTGTTTTACCAATTCAAGGGAGCCCCAAAGAATGTCATTTCACCTACAGTGAAGCCAGTCCCCAATGCCTTGTCTCAGGTAGGGGGCTGACACTTTACCCTCCCAGAACCTCTGCCACGGGCTTGAGTGTGTGCACTCCCATGATCCCCTAGAGAGCTTCCGGGACTAAATGTGCCATGTGCAAGTCCCAGGTCATGGACTGATGCTGCAGGCAGACAGTGAGTGGGGAAAGTCTGGGGACTCTGGGACCTGAGGTGGCCCGAACCCCAGCAGACAGGTCCTGGGAGCCATCATGGGATAGGCCAGGTGACCAGGCAATAGGAGCCTCTGTCTTTGTGGGGAGGCCGTGCCTTTCTAGTGTCTGCTGTGTACAAACAGAAAACTTCCAAGCCTCAGTGTGTGCACAGGGAAATTTAAATTGCCACATGGATTGAGTGACACATTGATTTATCACTCTGCTCAGCAAGTTTGTCCATTTTTTCTCATTTATTTCACAGAAATTAAAGCTTGAGTGTAACCAAGGGTCAGCATTGGGAGAGTTGTAAGCAGGCCTGAGGGTGTTCGTGTCTGCTGGCGGCTCAGCACTCTCACGTTCTCCCAACAGCCTGGTGGCAGGAAATACTGTGCTCCTGTTCCACTGAAAATTGCTGGGTAGCACTGACTTAGTAGCAGCAGATTTAGAAATACTGTCTTTTCCATCCAGACAGACTGGCATCATTGCCAGCCGGGGAATCCTGCAGGAGCCCAGGTCAGCAGGTGAACTGTCAGTAACGAACCTTGTAGCCGACACTGTCTGACCTGGTACCCAGGCCGCAGTGCTGCCCTGCTGACAGTCCCACCCCTGCTGTGCTCCACTCCTCCCACTGACCAGCAGGATGCCAGGGATCTCTGCGCGGCCTCAGCCCAAGCACCAGCCTGGGCACGGAACTGCTCTGTTTCCCATTCCTACTCCTTGGAACTTTTGCTGGTGCAACAGAAATCTAAGGATGACTGGGGAGGGGAACAGGGAGGGAACATTGCACCTGACAGCAAGAATGATTTCGCATCCTAAACCAGCTAATCACCATCCAGTGGGGTGGGATGGTAGCATGAGACGTCAGCAAGGCAGGCTCAGCTGGGATTGGACTCAACCTGGAGGAACAGGAGCTGGGACTTGGCAACCGCATAGCTTAGTTTGGGGAGCTGGGATCAGGTAACCATGAGGCTTGCTGGAAGTTTTGAACGTCATTTTGGAAAGTTCTGTTGGGATTCTGGTATGAATCTTTTCTTTACTATTTATTTATTTTGTAGTGCTGAGAATTGAACTCAGGGCCTTGTGATGCTAGGCAAGTACTGTATTGCTAGCCCTCAACCCTTTTAAAATGAACTTGCTGTTTTTGAAACACACAAGCAAAATACATTCAATGCTTAAAAATAAAATGATTTAAATGATAAAATATCACCTAATCTACCTTTTTTTTTTTTTTTGTGGGTACCAGGGGGTCGACCTCAGGACCTCGCGCGCCAGCAGGCGCCCGTGCCGCTGAGCGATATCACCGGCCCCTTTTTCGTATGTGGGTTCCGGGAGTCGAACTCGGGCCCTCGTGCTTGCCGGGCAGGCGCTTAAGCCGCTGAGCCATCTCACCGGCCCTAATCTACCATTTTTAACATGTTATTTTCTTCTATATTTTAAGTATATAGAGTTATAAATATGGATGAAGATTCATAGATTTGGGTATAGTATGATAAGCATAGTAAGATGAAACCGCTTTGCACATACTAGCTTGTATGTTCTTTTCAGTTAATCCTATATCACTGGCAACTTCTATAGTATCCTTTTTTTTTTTTTTTTTTTTTGGTGGGTACTGGAGGTCGACCTCAGGACGTCGCGTGCCAGCAGGCGACCGTGCCGCTGAGCGATATCACCGGCCCTTTTTTATATGTGGGTTCTGGGAGTCGAACTCAGGACCTCGCGCTTGCCAGGCAGGCGCTTACCCCACTGAGCCATCTCACCGGCCCCTGTGGTATCATTTTAAAAGACTGCATAGCTGTACATTGGTGAATATACTACAGCTTTTGTAGCTGGCTTGCTATGATTGGATACTTAGTCTATTTCATTTATTTATCTATCTTTTTATCTGTCAATGACCTATTTATCCCATTTATCATCCTAAACAGCATAAAATTAAATTATTTTTAAATCTTTGTATACATCCTCTACCACTTCATCAGGATAAACATCTAAATATTAACTGATCTGTATTTTGGGGATTTTGAAAAATTTTGTCTGTCTTCCAGGAAACTTGCACCAATTTGTACAACGATCAAATTTTTCCTCTACTGTGGTTCTAACCAAAATCCCTCCCAGGCTTCCCACGGATAAGAAAAAACCTGAGCCTTCGTGAGCAGTGCGTGCAGAATACTGATCTCATCGCCTCGTTCTTCTTCCAGTCTTCCTAGGAGCTTGGGAGTTTGGATACAAAGGCGGGAGCTGGAGGGCCTGAGAAAGGAGCCCAGAGTGGCCCCTTAGTCATTTCTGGGGTTTGGGTGGGAGTTGAATTTGTGGGGCCAGCGGCACTGGAGAGAGGACCCAGAAGTGAAGATCAGTGGGGAGCGACTATGGGGCGAAGCAGCATTTTACTTCACTGGGAAACGGATGATTTATCGATACCTGATATGGGCATGGCTAGCACTCTACATAAACGAAAACCTAGACAGACAGCTGTTTGCTCTTCTCTCAAAACCGCAGCTTAGATGAGTGTTTCTGACCCGGGCACTGCTGCAAAGGTCAGAGGCTGAACAGGTCTTTGCCGTGGGCGTGGCCTGTGCTTGGCGCCGGCTGAGCAGCATCCCGCCCGCCACCCTCGAGATGCCGGCAGCATCCCCCTCGCCCTGTCCTGACAAACGAAAGTCTCCCAGACACTGTCACTGGGGGCGGAAGAGAGGGAGAAGAAATCCTCCTGGGTTGAGAACTACTGGTTTAGATACATTAAATGTAAAAACAGTCGTTGTCATCAGAAATATACCCGGTCAAAATGTCTATGGATAAAGACCTGATACTCCGTGTGGGAATTATTGATCAAGTAATGGTGCCGCCCTGGAGCGGAGAACCACTCACCTACTAAAAAGGTTGAGTTACGTCTCACTGAGGGGGAGGCCATGACAAATTCCTGGGTTTTTTAAATTAGATTTTTTTTTTTTTTTTTTTTTTTTTTTTGTGGGTCCCGGGGGTCGACCTCAGGACCTCGCGCTTGCCAGGCAGGCGCTTATGCCGCTGAGCCATCTCACTGGCCCTAGAATACTTTTTAACTGACAGATAACATTGCTAACCTGCTAACATTGCTAACTTTATTGGGGGTGGGGGGTCTCTGCAGTGTCATCAGTTGAAAATGTTGCGATGCGATCATCCTCCGTTCCCTGGGTGGGCCCTGAGCCTCATGAGGAGCATTCAGTGAAGAGAAAGGCAGGGAGGTCCTTGCGACACACGAGGGAGAAGGTGTGCAGGCAGTGGTAGAGACTCAAGATGTGGCCATGGCCCGGGCTGCCTGCAGACGCTGGAGGGGGCCAGGATCGGACTCTCCTGGAGCCTGCACAGGACGCCGTCCTGCTGACACCTCCACTGCAGAGTTCCGGCCTCCGGAACAGAGGCGTTAAGTCTGCTTTCTGCCGACTTAAGCCCCTACGTCTATAGAGATTGTTGCAGCAGTCACAGGACCTTGCTAGACGGGGGCAACTAGTGATTTTTGGAATGGTCCAGGCAGGCTTCACTAGAAATGTGGCTCTGGCACCGCACCTGTGAGGAGAAGCAGGGACAGCGCCAGGTAGGTGTGAGAGCACGACAAGGCCCCGAGGCGGGGAGGGTTTGGGTCCAGAGAGACTGGGGCGGAGACCACTCGGCGGAGAGGAGCGGACCTCGTGTGTTCTGCTGACCTCTTAGCTGGAGAAACTGCTGGGATTCACTCGCAACTTCAGGTGACTTCTAGAGGACGAAGGAAGTTCATGTCGGAGACGGAAATCTGGTAAAAATCCATGTTCAGTATCACACTCACACGGAGGGGAACTCGCAGCCCCGGGGAGAAGAGAGTGGAGCCCTCGCTCCGCGCTGCACACGCGGCGGCTTGTCGGGTCTTGAGGGCCCAGCGCGCAGCCAGTTCGCCTGCATTCCTAGCAGACAGCACGTTCTGGTGTCCGCGGAGTCCCTGCCAGAATGCGAAGCCCCCACGCTGGGTGGAAAACAAAATATTTTCGCCGTTGATGTGATGAAGCACGCGGCTCCTGGGTGAGAAGAGCTGGTGCATTCCGTCTATCCCACGCGCCCACCCCCGTGCGCAGCACGAACGCCCTGGCCCCAGTCCCGAGAGGCGGCAGAAGCCGCCCTTACTCTGCACTTCACGTGTGGACGCGGGTGCCCACGGGGCAGCTTCTGCCGGCTGTGCAGGGTTTGTTGAAGCTGGTGTGCCTTCTCCCTGGCACCGTCAGAACACCCAAGCAGGGAACCGCTGGAGTGGCCTCCTGAAGCCAAAATAGGAGGCGCGTGGAGCCAGGATGCTGGCAGATGTGGAGCAGAGCATCGCCTCACAGGACCACACTACAGCAGCGTGCGGCTCGGCGAGAAGCAGCCCTCAGCGTGGGTGGCCTTGTCTCCGCGCTGGAGGTGCCCCACGCATGCGCCCATGGGGCTGACTCCGAATCCAGAGGGGCCCGCACGACATGGCTGTGACACGGCTGAGCCCTTTCTCTCCCTGCTCAGAACCCCCGTCCATCATCTCCGGAAACTCCCAGGAGAGGCCGGGGCGCTCATCCGGCACACGCGATCCTGTCTCCTCTGTGGATCTACGGGTGTGCGTGTGCATACGTGTGTGAGAATGTGTTGATGAGTGTGTTGATGTATACGAGTGTGCAAATATGGGAGTGGGCCTCCAAGGGTGTGAGTTGGTGTGTGAGCATGGGCACTGTCTGTGTCTGAGTGTGTGGGTGTGTGTGTAAGTGACAGTAGTTAAGTGTGGCTGTGTGAGTGTGTGGTGAATGTATCTGTATATGTAAGGATGAGAATCTGAGTAGAATGTGTATGTCTGAGTGTGTGTGAGTGTGTGAGTGTGTGAGTACATGTCTGCGTAGATGTGTGTTTGTGTGTCCATATTTGTGAGCCGAGAGTCTGTGAGTGTGTGTGTATGCGTGGGGAAGACAGTACGTGTGTGAGTGTGTGCCTGTACCTGTATGAGGGAATATGAGAGCCTGTGTGAGTGTTTCTGCGTGTGTGTGTGTGCAAGTGTGTGTGCACGTGAGAGTTCCATGTCTCTAGAAGAGCCCGGGAGCTCTCCTCTTCCCAGCAGAGGAAGGGAGACTCCTGCCTGCTCTTAGGAAAGACGGAAACCTGGGGCCTGGCAGTCAGGAGGGAGGGGGTGGGAGCAGAGGTCCCCGGGGGTGGAGAGAGGTGGAAGGGCTTGAAAGGCGTGATCCGGAGCCCCCTCCTCATCTGCTGGCCCTGAGTGCGCTTCTCCCCTGGTTTAGCATCCGAGCACTCCGCGGAGCTCTTGGACATCCATTGTCTCCTGGGGCAGCCTCCTCAGGACTGAGTCCAGTGTATGAGAGAGCAGAGTGAGGCCACAGAGGCGAAGCAGGTCATGCGGATTGCAGTGCAGTACCGACGTAAGCCCAGGCCTGGTGACACGCGTGCGCGGTGCCAGAAGGTTGCTCTTCTCGGACAGCAGCGGAGAGGTCTCCAACCACGAAGAGGTACCCTTTCTTCCGGCACAAGTGCCAAGTGCTCTTTTGTCTGCAAACTGTCCTGAGCACTCAACTACACCATCTTGTGTGTTTTTCTTCAACTTGCAAGTGAGAAATCCAGAGGCAAACTGAGTGAACTTCAAGGACATTCAGCCAGAGAACGCCAGAGCCAGGGTTCAGACCAGACCCACTGGGTCCCAAGGCTCTGGTCCAGCCGGATCCTGCCTCCCCGATGGGAACAAGGCTCCTGCCTGTGTGCCCACCTTGGCAGGCTCTGGCCGCAGGGGAGTGCCCGGCACTCACGGGGCGCGGCTCATTACCCAGTGCTCGCAGGCCTGCTGGGGATTAGGCCTCAGAACACTGTGACATCACTGCATAATTAAGGTCACTGTGATGCCCAACGGGTGCACTGAACAAAGGTCCCTTGTTTTAATTTATCATCGTGCTCTCCTGGTGCAAGCCTGAGCTCCCCCTAGTAATTAGGGAAGACAGTTTAACCTGGCTGAATGAGAGCAGAGCTGGGGCGCTGTGGCAGAAGGACTGACCCTGTGTCAACTCTCAATTTGATATGCTAATGAGGCTACAATAAAACAGAACAAGGGGCAGGCTCACCACAGGAAGAGGAGAGTTCAACACTAATCTGAAGCCTTCCTTTTATGTAATTTGCTGCCAAGTAGCTAAATAGATTTTTGTGCGTGTCCTTTTATGTCTCAGTTGACCCGTGGATGCAGCTACTGCTGAGCAGTCACGTGCCCTGAAGTCGGTCACCTCCTACCCCGGGAGTATTGTCTTAGTTCGAATTGATTTTGCAGCACACACTGCGAAGGTTCAAAGCCAGCTTCACCACTCATTAGCTGTGTGACCTAGCGCAAGTTACTCAATTTCCCAATGTCTCATTACTGTAGCCATAAAATGGCAATAAATGCACGAGTGCCCCTCATGGCCTTTGGGGGGGCTCAGGTGAGTTAGGAGCGTTCGCTGTTGAAGCTGGCCTGCTGTGTGTAAGCACCGGGCACCCGTGGGTGCCGTCACCCGGAAGGCTCCGGACTGTCTCTGCCCATCGTCGGAGCGCCTTGCACAGAGCTGACATCCAGTGCGTGTCCCCGGCACGTTTCCATCCCAGCATCTTCTTTTTCTTTTTCCTTTTTGCTTCACGAACTGAGTCTCTGTTTCCACCTTCATCCAAAGCCGCAGGGGGAGCGGGGAAGACCCGTGTGGTCCAAGTGTGTTAGGAACAAGAAGGCGGGCGCACAGCCACCTGGAGCTCCAGGGGCTGAGGGAGGGGGGCAAGCGTGCATTTGTGTTCGGCAAGTTGTTGACTGTCCTATCCCTGCTGCCCCCTTTTTTTTTTGGCTTTTTTGGCTGGCTGGCCAGGCTCAGGGTTCAGGCCTTACCAGGTTGCCAGCTGTAGCCAGAGCAGTGCCCTCATGTGGCCAGCTGTCCTTGAAGGGACACTCTTTGCCTATGTCTGCTCATCCCTGTAGCTCCCACACCTTCTGGCAGAGCTCTGATCTGTTCTTGCCCATGCTTTTCCAACTTTCCTAAGCCCTCTCTGCCAGGCCCGTGTGTCCTCTGCGAATTTCTACACTGTGCTATTTCTAGTCTTCTTTCTTTGCACATGCTGCCATTTGATGTGTGCTTTTGTGTCTTTGTCTTAATTTCCCTTGAAAGCATGTAAGTGTCCCCAGGACAGGGACAGAGCAATGCAGTCTTGCTGATTCTCGAGTTACCTTTCCTCCTCTGTACCCTGAGCGCACAGCGTAAGGATCTGTCTGTAAGTGTTCCACGGCTTCTTACCGAGTAACAGAACCTAATGTTTGATGTTAGGTCTCTCAGAGGTTTAGTTTTCTCTTCTTTGCCAATCACTGAGGGGCCTAGCTTTTGGGATCTGTGGCTATTCAGCCTCGCTATTACAACTTAGGCACTACAGGTGACTTTGTGCTTTACCTAAAATCTGTTGACGTTCAAGGTCAATGGCTCAGTTTCTTGTCACAGCCATCTGGGACCTGCAGAGGGTTTGTTCTGGCCATGAACATATTCTGTTCATGTGTCAGGGAGTTAATGTGGTGTCCAAGGAAGCCCAGCTCCAGTGACACTTGGATAAATAACCAAGATGAGGCAACCCCAAGCCATTATCCACAGAGTACCAGCAAGACTGAGCCCGTTGCCTTCAGCAAGGCAAGGATGCAAAGCAAGTTATTTATTTGGGCAGTGATCTTGGGAAGAACTGCTCGGGGGTGGAGAAGGAGTGAGAGAAGGGATGGGTCTCTCTCTTACCCAGTGCTGGCGAGCCATTTGCCACTGAAGGCAACCTGAGCTCAATCTTGCCACAGATCCCAAAAGCTAGGCCCCTCAGTGACTGGCAAAGAAGCAAAGAAAACTAAAGCATCAGGTTTAAAACGATTGTCCATTTCACATTTTTGTCTTGATTTTCCTGCAGGGAGGGGTCAGCTGGTACTGTGGGCACATGCTTGTCATCCTATGGGCCTCCCACATTTTCCCACCCTAGCTGGATTCCCACAGCTGGGAACATCTGGGCTGCATCCCAGGCTGAGCCGCCCGGAAAGCCATGGCCTGGCCAAGGCCCGCCTTGGTTGCAGTGAGCCGGGGGCCCGTGAGCTGTCGCGAACACAAACCTCCCTTACTGCAAGCAGATGTGTTATTCCAGGGATGCCACTTTCCTGGTGTTCCTTCACCTGGGAAGGTCACCTGTCCACTTTCTGGGGTATACTGCTGACCCTGTTCCCTGTTCGAGAGACATCCGTGACTCTGGGGCTGCCTTTCTTATTTTGTTCTACATCTTTCTGCTGCACAGGTCCACATCAGTCCAGTGGAGTGGAAAATGGCACAACTTCAGGTAAATTTAATCATGGCAAACAGTAACCAAGGCACTCTGGACCCCCCAACCTAGTTCGGGAAGTCCCAGTTAGGAAGTTGGAGTAGTAGGAGCAGGAATGGGGCAGAAGGCAGAGACCGAACAGAGGACTCTTGGGGCCTGGCTTGAATGCAGATGTCCTTGCCCTGCTCAGCACGCTTGGCCAGCTCAGCGAAGTTCCATGCCTCCAACTTTCTTGAATTCACCAATTTATGCTTCATATTTTTAGACACTTTTCTGGAATAATCTGTCAATTAACATATGCCAGATTCCCTTTCTTTTTTCCTCTAACAAAACCCTACAAAAATGTTTCCCAAACTCACCAGTTCCCCAGAGTTGTTTTGTAATCACAAGCAGGCCTCCCCATGTGTTGGCCACGGTGGTGTTCCCAAACCTTCCTCCAGCACTGCGCCCTGAGGACTCCCTGGGGACCAGGCTTTCCCTCTCTCTGGCCAGGGTCCTCAGCTGAGACAGCCAGGTACAGCTGTTGTGTTGACAAGGGTATTTTTTTTTTTAACCCAGCTAACTGATGAATTGTGTTTTAAATACAGTGATATGGTTAAAAGCAAGAAGAAAAGAGAAAAAATGGTACTGCAGATTGGAAAATAGAATAAAGTGACAGTACTGATCCAGACTCAAAAATGCGTGTTCTCATCCCAAAATGCATACATAGCATTGTGACCTTAGAGGTGTTCCTCAACATTGCTGGCTCCAGTTTCTTCCTCATCTGTTAAAGGGGACATTTGGCTATGTTACAATGGTAAAATGTTTAAGGACACATATATTTTCAAAATACACAGGTATGGGTATTCTTGTACACATTAGAGAGGAAAAAAGGAGGCTTATGTCATACATAAATACTTGTTAGAAGCCTGAAATCCAAGTATGACACGTTAGATGACCAGACAGGGAAGAAACACGTAACGCTGCTCAGGGACGCTATGTCTCAAATGCAATAATTGTACATTTTTATAAAGGGTTTTAGAAAGTATCTGCACAATTCCTTAAAGCATAAAATGTGAAAGTCATCATTAATTGTCTCTCTTTCCATTCTTTGAGGTGTCAGAATAGCAACCTTGATCGATTACGCGTCAGGCAGTGAGTGACACACCAGTCCAACAGAGTAGCCATTCTTGCGTCGATCTCACTGATGAAGGAATTGAACTTTGGAGAAGACAGGTGAAAGACCTTGCCCAAGGTCACCCAGCTGGTAAGTAGCAGTGCGAGGACCTAAAACCGGGTGTCTGATCCCATGACCATTTCTGCCCATTCATCCATCGGCGGTGGCACCTCGGCAATCCAAGGAAAGTGCTCTGAGGTGAACTTGGCTTCTCTCCAACATCCTGAATGCTGTGCAAAGGACTTCCGGAAAGAGCAAACATGACTGAAGTTGAGAAATTCCTGGGAGACAGGCTGTCGGAACTATGGGGCTGCTCACCTCAGTATCCCCGACAGGAGGGGAAGCCTAGCTTCCTGGCATGCTGGGACTCCTGGCTGTGACAACCTGGGCAATTTTCTGAAAAATGTGACTAAGTCTGACCCCAAAGGTCATTTTCCCTGAGCTCTTTCTCTTTATGTTCTAAGTCCGTCAAATCTCACCGCTCTGCCTCCTCCCTCTTGCACTTGGCTGGCCCGGACAGCAAGCGCGGGTTTTGCGGTGTTATCGGACGGGTTCTCACCGGGCTCCCCAGTGTTTATGGTTTCTCCTGAAACTAGAAACAGAGTGGAGCAATTCCTTAGTGATCTTTGGACACGGATTGCTGTTCTCAGCCCCGCCTGGGGCAAGGGAAGCGTGACAGGGCTCCGGAGCTGTCAGTCCCTCCCACACAGCTTGGGTCCCCATTCAGGCTTTTTCTTTTTTAATTTGTTTGTTTGTGATGGGGACTTTCTGCTTCTAGGAGAGTTGCATTAAAAAAAGCTCAGAAGACATCAATAAGTTCTGACAAAACAACATCTTGATGATTTAAATGTAAAGATGTCAGTGACATGTGGTTTCTATTATTCCTGAAATAACATGCGGGTTTAAAAATGAAGGGGAAAAGTATCTGGTAAAATGCATTGAGCACTTGGCTAAATGTTTTCTGAAGCCTCAAGGGAACAACCCTGCGGGACAAATGCAGGCCCTCAGCCCTCCCGCGCTGGCTCTTTTCTTGGTCAAGGGTGGTATTCATGTTGCCACCAGAGCACTGGCACATGGGCCACCATAATGAAATGTGCCCAGTGGATTGCGTTTTGATGGACAAGTCTACGACCTGGTTCTGTCCCTCTTGTTTATTAACAGTGATAGCTTTAGGCAAGTTAATGGATCTGAAAAATGGGAAAGTAATCTAGACGATCCTCAACTCATGATAGGGTTTTGTACCCATTGTGAATTGGAAAACGTCATTAGGTCAAAATGTATTTATTTATTTATTCATTTATTTATTTATATGTTGTGGGGGGGTACTGCAAATCAAACTCAGGACCTCATGCTTGCCAGTCAGGCGCTGTGCCACTGAGCTAAACCCCTGGCCCTCAAAATGTATTTAATAGACCTAGTCTAGCACCTCGCCAGCCTGGCGTGCTGCCTGTCACTCCTCGTGGTCACTTGGCTGACTGGGCGCATCGACTCACCGCCGCTGTGGCTGGGGCTCGGCATCCAGAGAGAGCACCATCCTGTGTGCTCCGAGCCCAGGAAAAGATACAAATGCAAACCTCCAAGTTTTCTAAGTGCTGGAGAGTAGTGCTCACACTACTGCAAAGCCTCAGCGTCATCAAACCATGAGTGAGGACTCTGCATCACACGGGGCTCTCGTGATGTGCTAATATACGTCAATGCTTGGCACCAGGTAAATGGTGTCTACTTAAATGATGGTTTAAGCGGATGATTACTGTTCACTTGGAAAGCAGTGTAGGGAAGGAGAGTAAGAGAAACCACATGCACAATTGTTTCCGGGTTATGAAGAATCTGTGGGGTCACGGGAGGGCCCCTGGCTTCCTCTCCAACCGGAGATGCAGCCAGCAGGGTGGGGAACAGGGTAACTGAAACTCAAGCAGACAAGAAAAAGCACGAGGCAGAGGGGTGGACATTTGACCAACTCACCAAGCTCCCTCAAGGGCACTGTCAACTGCTTTTCTAATTTAAGGATATTCATTCAAACATGATAATATTTGCATTAACTTTTTCAGATTAATGACTTTTCACAGCTTTATTGAGTTCTGCTGCGTTGACCAGAACCCCCCACACACCAAAACTATGGTTGGATAGTGTTTTGTCACACGTGTACCCCCTGAGAACCCTCACCAGAGTCAGATGGCAGACGTACCCGGATCCCATCAGCCCCCTCATGCCTCTTTATGAATCCTACCTCCTCTGCTCTGTGTCCCCAGCTCCGAGAAGCACCAGCAACTTCTGCCACTGCAGGTCATCTTGCATTTCCAGTCTTTTACATAGAAAGGGAACCATTCAATATCTTCTCTTTTCTCTCTGCCTTCTTTCACTCGACATTATGCTTTGCAACTTATCACTGTGTGCTTCAATAGCTCATTTCTGTTTATTACCAAATAGTACTCCACTGTTTAAATGCACTACAGTTTATCTATTGTTATTGATGTCCACGAGAGCTATTTCACATTTTGGTTTTACGTCCACACGCTCTTCCACAGAGCTACACCCTAGCTTGTTTTAAGGTTTTTTTGTTTGTTTGTTTGTTTGTTTCTTGTAAGAATAACGTTGCTATGAACATTTGTGTATAAATATTTGGGTTTTTGTGTGTGTGTGTGTGGATACCGGGGGTCGAACTCAGGACCTCGCGCTCCAGCAGGCGCCTGTGCTGCTGAGCGATATCACCAGCCCTTTTTTCGTATGTGGGTTCCGGGAGTCGAACTCGGGCCCTCGCGCTTGCCAGGCAGGCGCTTATGCCGCTGAGCCATCTCACCGGCCCAATATTTGGGTTTTGTCTTTTCTCATGGTAAGTACCTAGGAATACAATGACTGCATATTTTATATACTTTTTTTTTTAAAAAAGCTACCAAACTCTTTTCTAAAGTGGTTGTAACATTTTACATTGCAACTGTTTTTCCTTGTAGTTTATTGAAGATCCAGCTGCTAGCCTTCTTGCTGGCATTTGTTATGGCAATCGCTTTAAGTCTTCTTTGGTGAAGTGTGCACTCCAATGTTTTGCCTATTTTAGGTTCTTTGTTTTCTTATTATTGAGTTGTCATTAATAGGACCTGATATATTCTGGACCCGATTTCTTTATGAGATATATAATTCACAAATATTTCCTTCTAACATATAGCTTGTGTTTTTATTTTCTTAATGTCTTTCAAACAGATGTTCTTGGGCTGGTGAGATGACTCAGCGGCATAAGCGCCTGCCTGGCAAGTGCAAGGTCCTGAGTTTGACTCCCGGAACCCACATACGAAAAAAGGGCCGGTGATATCGCTCAGCGGCACGGGCGCCTGCTGGCACGCAGGGTCCTGAGGTCGACCCCCGGTACCCACAAAAAAAAAAAAAAGATGTTCTTAATCTGATTAAGCTCAATATATTTTTTTCTTTTATAGATTGTGCTTTTGGTGTTATATCTAATTAATCCCTGACTAACTCAAAGTCACAGTGATTTCTCCTGTTTCCTTTAGAAGATTTATGGTGCTTAGTTTTACATTTACGTCCATGGTATGTTTTGATCTAATTTTCGCATATGGTATGAGATTTGGTGCAATGTGGGTTTCTTTTGTTTTTACATTTACTCACCCAATTGATACAACATTATTAAAAAAGTGACAGAATTCCCTCAGTATCTGTGTCAGTAGTCAGTTTATCATAAATGGGTAATCTATTTCTGGACTATCTTTTGTTCCATGTTTATATTTTTATGTTCACACCAATACCACATTTCTTGATTACCATAGCTGTAGAATACATCTTGAAATCAGGAAGTGTAATTATTCCAACTCTTCCAAAATGCTTTTGTTTGTTTGTGGTCCTTTGCAATTCCATATAAAGTTTAGACTCAGCCTGCCTATTTGTACAGAAACAAACAAAAAATCTAAGCAACAATAATAACAACATCAGCAAAAACCCTCCTGGGACATTGATTAGGGTAATATTGAATCCATAGATTAATTCTGGAAGGATTGATATTTCAGAAGTATTTATTCTTCTGACACATGAACAAGGTACTTAGGCCTTCTGTGATTTCTCTCAGCAATAACTTATAATTTTCAATCTATAGGTCTTTCACATCTTTTGTCAGATTCATCTGTAAGAATTTCATATTTTATGCTATGGCAAATGGTATGTGTTTAAATTTCAATTTCTGCTTGTTCGTTTTTAGTATTTAGAAACACAGTTAATTTTTATATATTAACATTTACACTATAATTTTGGTAAACTTACTTAGTAATTTGAGTAGTCTTTCAGTAGGTTCCATAAAATTTTATATAGACTTTTACATTCTCCACGCATGAACAGTTCTACTTCTTTCCAATTTAGATGTTTTCATTTTCAAGCCTTGTTGCATAGGCTAGAACCTCTAGTACAATGTGAAATGGAAGTGGTGAGGATGGTGTCTTTGCTTTGTTCCTGACCTCATAGGAATAGTAGTCAATCTTTCACCATTATGACTAATGTTAACTAAAGGGGGTTTTGGAGATAACTTTTGTCGGATTATGGATGTTCCCTTATATTTCTAGTTTATTGAAATTTTTCACCTTTTTTGATATTGGGGAATGAATCCAAGTCCTCACGCATGCTAGGCAAGCACTCTGCCACTGAGCTACACCCTCGGCCCTCTTCCTATGCTTTAGGTTTTTGAGACAAGTTCTCATATATCACCCAAGCTGTCCTTGAACTTGTTATCCTCCTGCCTCAGCCTCTCAGGTAGCTGGGATTACAAGTATGTGCCACCATACCCAGATTATTGAGAATTTTTTATCACAATTTGATGCTGGGTTTTGTCAATTGCATTTCTGCACCTATTGTTAGATTGTATGGTTGTGGTTTTCTAGCCTGTTAATAATAGCATCTTTATGTTGGTTGACTTTCTGATATTCAATCATCCTTGTAATCTGACTGGATTCAACTTCCTGAAGTTTATTAAGAATTTTGCATCTGTGTTCTTGAACAGTGTGTACTTTTGTTTCCTCATCATGAGTTCATCTGGTTTTGGTCATTGTAATGCTGACCTTATAGAATGAATTGCTGAAATATTCTTCTACCTTCTAGAAGAATTTGCACTGAATATTTATTATTTGTTAAATCTTTGTTGGACTTTGCTAATGAAGCAACTGGGCCTGGAATTTTATTTGTTGAAGAGTTTTTACCTGCAGAAGTAATTTCTGTAATATCAGGCCTTCAGGTCATCTATTTCATTTTGGATGAGTTTTGGTAACTTCTGTCTTTTTTGTCCTTTCCTACTGTCTGTATTAAGGACATACAGTTCTTCACAATAGTCCAGTATCTTGATTTTAATGTACAGTAAAACTTTGGTTTGTGAGCATAATTAGTTCCAGGAACGTGCTTGTAATCCAAAGCACATCAAAGCAAATTTCTCCATAAGAAATAATGGAAACTCAGCTGAGTCATTCCACAACCCAAAAACATTCATATAAAAATGGTTACAATACAGTAATATAATACAAAATACCATATATATACACATATATGTATAAATACATATTGCCCACCTATGTGCTGCTTTACTGTAGTCTACAAATTGGATATGATGTTTTCATTATCATTAAGTTCAATATTTTTAAATTTTCCTTTTATTTTGTTTTTGTTTTTTTTTGCTTTTGCTTTTCTTTTATGGTGCTGGGGATTGAACCCAGGGCTTTCCACATGCCATGGAAATGCTCTACCACTATCCTACACCCTCAGCCTGATTTTTTAATTGTAATTTTGATAGTGGAACTGAAGTAGAAAAGTTAGAAGACAGACTTTTTTTTTTTTTAACTAAGTCTCTCACACTGCAAATACCCTTTCTTATTTCTATTGTTTTTTTACAAAGGAGTTTATCTTATTTTTTCTGGTCTCAATATCTTTTCACATTACTAATCTTGATATTCCTGGGCAAATATAAATGCTATCATGATATGGTACCATGAAAATAGTACACTACATTAAATCATACAAAATAATTGTGTGTAGGAATTTATTAGGGGAAAATGGCACATGTAGGACTCTGTATACCTGAAAAATGGAGACCATGTGGGGAAAGAGACTCTCATCAAATAATGTGTACCAAAAAGTCAGGTGACGAACCTCAAATACCTAGGAACTTTGTAAAATGTTCTTTTTTTCTTTTTTTTGCTGGACTTGAGGAATTTCTAAGTTGACAGTATATGAAATACATCAGTGTTCTGTGAATAACTTTGCCGTTTTCTTGTTTTGTTTGCCCTTGTACATTCAGTTTTGATTAAAAAAGAGAGAGAGGAGGCTGGCTCCTGCCAGCTTAGCCCTATAAATATTTGTGCAGTGCTCTGACAGATATTTTCCTGGTATGAAGGAGTCTGACCTTCATTAAAAATTTGGAACTTTTTAAATGTCATGTGAAAGCATCATAAATAACAGCAGGGTTTGTCAGCGATTTTAATATATTTAAAGTTGTAAATTTTTACTTAAACCAGTAGTTATCACAATTATTACTATTTATTAGAAAAGTGGTCAGAGGACACTTCTTTTTTCCTTGCTTCAAATCTCTTTTCTATGCCTCTCTTATACCCAGTGAAATGTTCATCTTCCTGGTGTTTAGGATGCAGATTACACCACATACCAATAACCCCAAATATCAAGCTTATGTATTTCTTATTACCATTTCTTCATTAAGATGGTATAAATGTTTGACACATAACAATACTTGTATAAAGATATCATAAAAAGTATAAAACCGGTTAAATATTCCTTATCCGGAATGGTTAGAATCAGAAGTCTTCCAGATTTTAGTTTTTCAGATTTTGGAATACTGGCATAGCTTGTACATTGAGCACCCTGAATCTGAAAATCCAAAATGATCCCAAATCCAAACCCTCTTGAGCAACATGCTGGTGCTCAAAATATTTTAGGTTTTGGAGCAATTTAAATTTTAGATTTCCAGATTAAAAAACCTGCGTAAGTTTCGGAGTTTCTCAGCTGGCCACCCTCTACCGCAGTGTGAAGTTTAGGGGCTCTGTCGTCTCGCAGGTGAAAACTTCATTTTGGCTGAGGTGTAGATCTACTCATGTGGCTGACATGCCACCTTTTTGGGGTTATTGGGGTTTGAGTTCATCATGATTTTGTTTGCAAGAGGAAAAAGGGATATTGTTGCTCAGGATTCCCAGGACCCAGAATGTGCCAATTATTGACAACGTATGTACGTGGCTCTGCTAGAAGTTACAGTGCTGATGGGCTCTGGGAAAGACCCGGAGAGCTGTGACCTCGGGCTCACCCAGCTGGCACTCCCTCCCCTTGTTTACCGCAGGCCAGCTCAGGGGCCTTAGTTTGAACCCTAGTTTGATCAGCATCCTGAGAAGGGACACAGCTCGGAGTTGGCCTGCTCACATGAACAATGCACACAGACTGGTTATGAAGTCAGAATGCCAGTTTATTCTTTTGCATTTAAAAAGTATGGAAAAAAAGAAGATGGCAGATGTGTAAGAAGCAGGCAGAGAAACTCTCTAAAAGTTGCCGTTGGGCCACTGGAATACAGTGACCGGGAGAGCGCAGGAGGGAGGGTGGTGCCTCCCCTGGACCCAGGAAAGTTCTGAAGCGCAGTTCGGGACTCAGGGTGCCAGTGAAGGGTACTTTCAACAACGAAGGAGGAGACCGCGGCACCTTCTCCCTGTCCCAGGAACCACAGCAACAGAAGCTCAAATCTGCGGACACGCGGTGACAGCTGGCACCCCGGGAGCCCCCGCGGAGGATCACGAGACAGCGGTGGTGCAGGGGAGTGGCGGAGGACTGCGCTGGCCGGCGGTGAGTGTCTCTCAGGCACAGCTGTCCCTCACCAGAGAGCGACTGGCCGGGCACCATTGTGGGGGTTGCGGCAAAACTCAGAGCGGTGCAAAAACACGGCGCTCCGGACTCACGCTCAGGACTCAGCATGGCGCCGCAGCTCTCAGGCCCGCAGAAAGTGCGCTGATGGCGGCAGGCGAACGAGCCTGGTCTCCGCCTGAGAGTACGGGCTTCTGCTCACCGCCCCGCCAAAGGGCCTCCTGGCTTACTGGGACGGACCTGCACAGAACAGGACTCTGTCACCACACGGTGCCTGCCTACAGCAGTGTCAATACCTGGAACTGATTCTTTTTTTTTTTCTTTCATTTGTTTTTTGTTCTGGTGAAGGTTTTTTTTTTTTTTTGGTGGGGTTTTATTTTTGTTTTGTTTGTTTTGGTTTTTTTTGTCTTCATTTTTGCTTCTGTTGTCTATTTGCTCTTTCCTTCATTATTCTCTCTGATTTTTATATGAGTGTAAACAGCGCCTCTAACCTCTTTGTGATCGTGGTTGTGATCTGTTCTTCCTTTTATCCCTTCCTTCTCTTTTCCCCACCAGTCCTCTGCACCAGTTTCCCAATGTTAGTGGGATCCCTCTTGGTCCTCTAACCTTACATCTAATTCCTTCCTCTTCTCCCAATACTCTATTTCCTCCTTAACTCATTTTAAATTTAAACTCCTGAGGGCAAAATTGACATATTAAGGACTTGTATACTGCATATAGTTTTTCTGGTGTGTTTTAGATTTTGTTATATAACTGCAACTCTACTTTATACGGTTAAAAGTGGCAAATAACTGGTTAGCTCAGTCTGTCATTTTCTAGGCTGTGTTTGATGCTTTAGGTACCATTATAGCCAAAAGTGACATAATTGTTCTAAACAGCTTTCCTTCCTGATATTTCATGATTGAGATTGACTAAGGGTCACAGCAAATACAGTGGCACAGTACCAAAGAACCAAGGACTGGGCCAAACAGGTAGCAACTGATCATATCCAACAAACTGAAGAGGTAGGATCTGGCAGCAAGCTCAAAACCCAAAAACAAGCTTCACTTGGAAGATACTGCAGAGAAGTAGTCATCTCCTAAGGATCTTGAACACTAGCAATAAAGTAACCTACCATAGGTAATTTACAAACATCACCCCAGGAATTAAACTAAAGAAAGAAAAGAAAATGAGACGACACTTAAACAAGATGCAACACTACACATCCAATTCACCAAAGGCAAACCTAGGGGACAATGAGGTGACAATCCGAAAGCCACCCAGCTGGCCTATCTGAAGTGGTAACAACAGAGCAACTGAATGAGGCTCTGGAAAAAATTAAAACAGAAATAATTTCACAGATAACTGCAGAGATAATGTCCACAATGAAGACCATGCTTAAGGACACTATAGCTGATACAGACAAAAAAATAGATGAGCTTAAGAAAATTATAGAAACCATGAATGCTCAGCATAGGAAAGAAATGGAATCCATAAGGCAGATTCAAGCAGATATCCAGGAGAACAAAAATTCCATTGAAAGTATTTGTAGCAGATTAAGCCAATGTGAGGACAGGATATCAGATATAGAAGACAGGCTTGCAATTAGTGATCATGAAAAGAAAGAATTCTTAAAAACAGCAAGGGGCCATGAAAAATCAATTCAGCAGCTGCTAGATGACTCAAAGATAAACAACTTAAGAATAATTGGAATAAATGAAAAAGCAGGAGATAGCATCAATGACATTAGAACACTGTTCACAGACATTATCAGGGAGAACTTCACTGGACCAGAAAAAGAATTTGATCTCCATATAAATGAAGCTTTTAGAACTCCAACTGGACATGATCAAAAAAAAAAAAAAAAAAAACTTCAGCCAGACATATCATAGTCAAGATCCCAGAAATTCAACAAAAGGGCAGAATCTTAAAAGCTGTTAGGGAGAAGAGACAAATCACCTATAAAGGAAAGCCCATCAGAATCACAGCTGACTTTTCAACACAAACCCTCAAGTCAAGAAGAGCTTGGAATGACATATTTCAAGCTCTAAGGGAAAATAATTTTCAACCCAGATTGATGTACCCCACAAAACTATCTTTCAAAATTGATGGAGAAATAAAATACTTTCATGACAAAGAACATCTGAGAAAATTTATGACCACCAAACCAGCACTCCAAAATATTCTGAAGGACATTCTAGAAAGAGATAACAAGGACTACAACTCCAGGAACCCCAATAGAAGGAATCCACCAGGCAGGGCAGATAATTAAGTGGGTGGGGAGGGGGAACCAACAACAGGAAAATATCATGACAAATATAAGTCAATACATATCAGTTTTAACCATCAATGTTAATGGTCTCAATTCACCAATCAAAAGGCACAGACTGGCAAAATGGATCAAGAAGCAAGATCCAACAATATGCTGTGTACAAGAAACACATTTAATTCAGAAAGAAATTCACAGACTGAAAGTCAAAGGATGGAAAACAATACTTAATGCAACACGAACCCAGAAAAAAGCGGGGGTAGCTATTCTTTTTGCAGACAAAGTGAATTTCAAGCCAAGAATGATTCAGAGAGATAAAGACAGTCATTACATCCTTGTAAAGGGAACAATCCAAGAGGAAGAGATAATGATCATAAATATATATGCATCAAATACCAGTGCACCCAGCTATATAAAACAAGTATTAAAGGACATGAAAAATCAAATAAGCACTAATACAATTATATTGGAGGATCTCAATACTCCGCTGTCACAAAAAGACAGATCAACTACACAAAAATTCAATAATGAAATAGTAGAACTGAACCAAACTTTGGAACAAATGGACTTAGTAGATGTCTACAGAGTGTTGCACCCCACAACATCAGAATACACATTCTTCTCAGCTGCACATGAGACATTCTCCAAAATAGACCACATACTAGCTCATAAAACCTGCTTAAGTAAATGCAAAGGAATTGAAATTATCCCATGCATATTATCAGACCATAGTGCAATGAAATTGGAAATCAGTGGCAAAAGAAATCACAAAAACTCCCTAAACACATGGAAATTAAACAGCACCCTCCTGAACAACCAATGGGTCACAGATGAAATTAAAGAAGAAATTAGACAATTTCTACAACTGAATGATAATGACAGTACAACATACCGGAACTCATGGGATACAATGAAAGCAGTCCTAAGAATGAAATTTATAGCATTAAATACCTATATCAGGAAAATAGAGCAAGCGCAAATAAACAACTTAATGGCGAACCTCGAACTTCTAGAAAAAGAAGAGCAGGCTAAGCCAAAAGCCCATACAAGGCAGGACATTATAAAGATCAGAGTAGAAATTAATGTATTGGAGACTAAAAAAAAAAAAATACAAAGAATCAATGAAGCAAAGAATTGGTTCTTTGAAAGAATAAATAAGATTGACAAACTTTTATCCAACCTTATTAAAAAAAGAAAAGAAAAGACTCAAATCCATGCAATTGAAAATGAAAAGGGTGATATCACGATGGACCCTGCAGAAATCCAGAAGATCATCTATACCTACTTTGAAAATTTATATTCTACTAAGATGGAAAATGCAGAAGAAATGGACAGATTCCTAGATTCGTATGAATTACCAAAGCTGAATCAAGATGATTTAAAAATCCTAAATAAACCAATATCAACCAATGAAATCAAAGATGTAGTTAAAAACCTCCCAACAAAGAAAAGCCCAGGCCCTGATGGATTCACTGCTGAATTCTACAAGAAATTTAGAGAAGACCTAACACCACTACTTCTCAAACTTTTTAATGAAATTGAAAGGGAAGCAATACTCCCAAATTCATTCCTGAAAGCAAGCATTACCCCAATACCAAAACCAGAGAAGGACCCAACTAAGAAAGAGAACTACAGGCCAATCTCCCTAATGAACATAGATGCAAAAATCCTCAATAAGATACTGGCAAACAGAATGCAGCAAATCATCAAGAAGATTATACACCATGACCAAGTTGGATTCATTCCAGGGATGCAGGGATGGTTCAACATACGTAAATCAATAGATGTAATACACCATATTAACAGAACCAAAGACAAAAATCACATGATCGTCTCAATAGATGCAGAAAATCTTTTGACAAAGTCCAGCACCTTTTCATGATAAAAACCCTACAGAAAATTGGAATAGATGGTCTTTATCTCAAGCTGATAAAAGCTATCTATGACAAACCAACAGCCAATATTATACTAAATGGACAAAAACTGAAAGCCTTCCCTCTAAAATCAGGAACAAGACAATGATGTCCACTGTCCCCACTCTTATTCAACATAGTTCTGGAAAGATTAGCCAGAACAATTAGACAAGAGAAAGAAATAAAAGGAATAAAGATTGGAAAGGAAGAAGTTAAATTATCATTATTTGCAGATGACATGATACTCTACACAGAAGACCCCCAAAACTCCACTAAAAAACTGCTAGATTTAATAAGCAAATTCAGTAGTGTAGCTGGATACAAAGTCAATACTCAAAAATCAATAGCCTTTCTGTACACAAATAACAAACTTACTGAAAGAGAAATTAGGAAAACAATACCTTTCACAATAACATCCAAAAAAATGAAATAGCTAGGAATCAACCTCACAAAGGATGTAAAAGACCTATACACTGAAAACTACAGTACTCTGAAAAAGGAGATTGAAGAGGATATCAGAAAATGGAAAGATATCCCTTGCTCCTGGGTAGGAAGAACCAATATAGTGAAAATGGCCATACTTCCAAAATTGTTATACAGAGTTAATGCAATGCCAATCAAAGTTCCAACAATGTATCTCACAGAATTAGAGAAAACAATCCTAAAATTCATTTGGAATCAGAAGAGACCTAGAATAGCAAAGGCAATTCTGGGCAACAAAGGCAAGGCAGGGGGCATCAAAATCCCTGACTTGAAATTATACTATAAAGCTACTGTGATAAGAAAAGTGTGGTACTGGCAAAAAACCAGACCTGAAGATCAATGGAACAGATTAGAAGATACTGAAACAACCCCAGACATACTAAGCCACCTTATCTTTGACAAAGGTGCCAAACACATTCACTGGAAGAAAGTCTCTTTAATAAATGGTGCTGGAAAAACTGGCTCTACACATGCCAAAGATTAAAACTAGACCCATATCTTTCACCATGCACTAAACTAAATTCAAAGTGGAAAAGATATCTAAACATTAAAACAGAAACATTAAATCTGCTGGAAGGTAGGATAGGTAAAACCCTTGAAGACATTGGTGTAGGCAAAGACTTTATGAATAAAACCTCAACCGCACAGGAACTATCACAAAGAATCAACAACTGGGATCTCATCTTATTAAAAAACTTTTGCATAGCAAGAGAAACCACCAACAGAGTGAAGAGACAACCCACAACGTGGGAAAAAATGTTTGCCAGCTATTCCTCAGATAAAGGATTACTATCGAGAACACACAAAGAACTCAAAAAAACCAGACCTCCCAAATTTAACGACCCAATCCAAAAATGGGCATCTGAGATGAATACACATTTCTCAGATGAAGAAATACAAATGGCAAATAAATATACAAAAAAATGTGCAACATCAGTAGTCATTTGAAAGATGAAAATTAAAACAACACTGAAATTCCATCTCACCCCAGAAAAAATGGCTATTATCAAGAAATCAACTAATAACAAATGCTGGCGGGGCTGTGGGGAAAAGGAACCCTTCTCCACTGTTGGTGGGAGTGTAGACTGGTGCAACCACTGTGGAAATCAGTGTGGAGATTCCTCAAAAAACTAGGGTTGGAGGTCCCATTTGACCCAGCTATTCCCCTTCTGGGTATCTTCCCGGAAGAATTAAAAATGTCGTACCACAGTGGTATATGTGCACCCATGTTTATAGCAGCACAATTTGTAATAGCCAGATCTTGGAAACAACCCAAATACCCATCAACTGAGGAATGGATAAGAAAGATGTGGTAGTTTTATACAATGGAGTACTATTCAGCCATAAAGAAGGATAAACTGGAGACTTTTATAGGTAAATGGATGCAACTTGAGAAAATACTCATAAATGAAATAAACTGGATGCACATGTGTAAGCATCGTATTGTCTCTCTAGTATGAGAAACTGAAAGAGTAAATAAGATCCAAAATGTACAAGAGACATGGTGAATCAAAAAGAAACTGGTCAAAAGGAAAGAGAGACTGGGATGGGGGAATAGGGAAAAGAAAGAAGGGAAAGGAAAATATATTGTATATATATGTATAAGATGGTTAAGATAGATACACTACTAATTTTACTTAGTTCATTGAAGAGTAAGGTTTGTGCCAATAAGGTTTGGACAATTGAATGCTACTATCTGGTATCCTGAATAACTAACTTAAAGATAACAATACGTAATGCATTAACCTTTGTTACCCTCCTATTATGTTGTTTTGAAAATTTGTTCTTTTTTGATTTGTTTTGTTTTGTTTTCTCTTTAAAATAAATAAATAAATAAATAAATAAATAAATAAATAAATAAAAAGTATGGAAGCCCTCAAAGTCCTAGAAGCCAGTGTAAGCTTTCACTGGTAATCAAGGGAAGAAAAAGGAACACTTGAGATGAAAGAACATCTGCACCTACCCCATCGCCTCCCTGCAGTGTTAGTTAAGAATCTGTAGTGTGGGCTTCCCTTCCGCTGTACAATATGTGGACCAGTGCTGCTGAATTTTTCTCAGCAGCCCCCTTTTTCTCTTTCCCCAGAGACGGCGCCCTTTTGGATTGTCACATTCTCTCTTTAGAACATGCACACCTCACTTGGGTTACAGTTAAATCCTGCCTGCGTTGGAAGCCTTTCCTTTAAGCGATGGCAAATATCTCCACTGTGTGTTGGTGTGATAGTTGTAATATTAGAGAATGCTCATTCAGTTTCAACCAGAATTGTGGAACGAATTCTGCCAGCAGAATCACAGAAATAATTAAGTTTGTGAACCAAGGTGCTACTGTGTATCCTTCAGTTTTCCTGGAAATAGAGGACTCACTGAAGCTCCTACCACTTGCAAAGAAACTATTATTAACAATTTAAGGCAGAGATATCACGTTTTCAGCTGCACGTATTTGCCCAACACTTCTTTTAAAAAGTCAACATTTAATTAATATTTGATGTTGGTACAAGTTCTTAAGAGTCCTACAAATAACAAGCACATGTCCAAAGAAGCTAAAGAAATTCTCCTGCTTTTCTTTTTTCTTTTTTTTTTTTTGCACTAGAGCTTGAACCCAGGGCCTTCTCACTCAACTACATCTGAACCTTTTTTCATATTGAGACAAGGTCTCCCTAAGGTGCCAGTTCCCCAGGCTGGGCTAGAACTTGTGACCCTCCCACCTCAACTCCTGAAGTGCTGGCGTTACAGGTGTGAGGGGATGATTTTACCACATCGCACAAGGGAGGGGTGCTACGCTCACTGCAGCGGAGTTTGCAGCAACAAAAACTGTAAACAACTTAAACATCCACCAAAAGGAGAATTGTTACCACAGTTACCATATATAATACATAGACAGTGAGAACAACAATAAAAACAAATGAAACAGATTTCATACGTCATTATGGACATAGCTAGAAAATTAATGCTAAGCAAGAAAAGTGGGTCACAGAAAGGCATGCACAATATGGGATCACTTCTGTATTTTTGAAACTTCTAGAATAATACCATAATTCATTTCTGGAAGCATGCCTCTGTGATTAAAAAAAAAACTTACACTAAAATTATATCCCCAAATTCCCAGAATTATGGCTTCTTTTGGAAAACAGGGAATGAAATAGAATTGGTTGTATAGTCTGAAAAGAGAAGTTCACCTTTATTTACAAAGTTTTATTTCTTAAAAAACTTGATGAAATACAGAGAATATTAATAGTTACATTAATCTATGTGGTAGATATGTAGTTTGGTAGATTCTCTAGTTTCTCTATGTCTGTACTATTTCATAACAATTTTTAAAAAAAGAAAAATATTATATTCCCTACCATAAAAAATTAACACATCTTGTCCAGGGGAAAAAAGTAATTACAGAAAAATATGTGTTGTTTGATATAATTTATAAAAATATTAATATAGAATTAATAGGAAGAGGGGTGTGTGTGTGTGTGCGCACACGTGTAAGAACAAAGGATGCAGCGTGGGTGACTACACCGACCTGTTACTTGCAGTTAGCTATGGGGAATTGGGTGAAGGGGAATTGGGTTAAGGGTGTGAGTATAGGGGCACCTTCACTTTTTTAACACTGTACACTTCTCTCATTTTGTAAAATGTGCATGATTCATATACTCAAAATTTTTAAAAATTAAAACTCAAATCCATGCTCCTTCTGCGAAAACAACAACAGCAATGTACTCCTTGTACATACTCCAGGCTCCCCGGACTGGGAATCCCCAGAGAACTCCCAGCCAGTGCTCCCCAGCTCACCCAGACCTGTGTTTCTCACTAGCAATGCACTAACAAAGATGGAGGCACCCTCGTCTCATGGGCTGTTCCCGGGGAAGGTAGGGTACAAGGCCAGGGGAGTGTGGGAAGGTGGAAGAGCCCCCTCAGGGCCTGGTTTCAGATGGGTTAGAAGGCACCATCTCTGTGGCAGAGTTCACCATTCTTACAGAATCACAGGTGTCCACAGAGGCTTGGGAACTTGCAGGCTGTGTTCCTGTAAGGACCACCCTGACTTCACTTCTCTGCCTGATTCCTAACCCTCAGGCCGACAGCCCCACCCCATCCTCTTTCCTGGGCTCCTGACCCCAGGTGGAGTTTTCCAGAGGGCATCAAGCCACAGGGCTTCAGGCCCTATCGTCTCCACTCAGATTGGTTGAGGCCTTGGCCCTGCCCCATGCACATGCATGGCACATGTGTTGTGGTGGTCTTCACCTTCTGCACAGTCTTCATCCTTCCCCTCAGCTCAACTCCTTCACAGAGAAAACCTGGGACACTAGCCAAGTACTCCTTCATTTCCCCACAGCAAATTAGAAGCCATCTGCTGTGGGGCCCATGGTGCTCCCTCTCTTCCTGCCTCAGTCCATCTCTCCATGATGCTCCCCTCCATCCCATCTGCCTTCCCATGAGCCCACCACCACTACTAGGTGTCTCTTCTCACACCTGTGTCTTTAACATTTCCCTCTGCCCCCATCAGCACCTATGGGGAGCAGCTGAAGCTGGAGATGGATCACATGTGCAGGGCTAAAGCAAGGCAAGCCCTGAGAATATGGAGCACCTGAGGCAAGCCACATGAACAAGCTGTCCTGCTCTGAGAATACAGACAGCCTGAGGCAAGTCAAGCAAACAAGTTGCTAGGCAGAGGGTTTTCAACTGACAATAACCTCCTGAGTGTATAAATAAATGTGCTGCAATCTCTGGGCAGTCCTTTTTCTCCCATCAGGAATGGACGCTCCATCTGACCTCGGCTTTCTGTTTTCTGACTCTTGTCTTCATTTCTTCATCCTCCATCATCTGCCCCCTGGAAATTTCGAGAGCTGTGCTGGACCTGGTATTTTGGCACCTGTAACAGGGAGCTGGGGTATGTGAAAACTCGTCATATAGCAGGTGAGAGGACACCTCCAAATGCACGCACAAATAAAGCAGGCTCACAAGAGCAAAAGAGCAAAAGAGGCTCAAGAGAAGCATGGAGGAGAGAGGTGTGTTGATATCATCAGAATTGAGTTCATCTGGTGTAAACCATGGGGCAAAAACATGTTCATTAGGGCAACAGTTGTAAACAGAAATGCTTGTTGTATTATTTTCGTATTTAATTTTTTTTTGTGGACCTGAATGGATGAATGTGCGCATGTTGAGATGATCACAGAGGATGTGGCTCGGAGCACTATGTTAAAACTAAGTCCTGAGCAGAAAAAGGATAGTGGAGCAACAGCCCCCCTATTAGAGCTTGAACCCTCTAGCTTTGCTCAATCAGATGAGGAAGGAGTTGCAGAGGACAAAGACCTTTCCCCACTAGAGGAGTGTTTTGCTGAGGCTTCCATTTCACAACCACCCAAAGTAAAACCAATAACCTTAACTGTGCCACAAGCAGCTACTTCAGCTTTCTCAGTTAAAACAAAATTTTGCTGCATCACAGGGCTGAACCGCCTGGAGCTACTGCCGCCCCTGCTGTGGGAAGGGACCTCAGCCACAGGCTCACTGCTCATAGCAGAGAGGGAAGGGGAGCTGCATTTCGGAGAGCTTCCCTGAGGCAGTGTGGCCCAGCCCAGCTTGATGTGAGGGTCAAACTTGGTGCCATGGGCGGCTTGCAGGGGCCCACGCTGTGGAGTTGACGTCTGCATACCACTGCAGGCCCCATGGGCAGGCGGCATGGGACCCACCTGCTGCTTGCTGGCTGTGCTGCTGCAGCCACCCCCAGGGACCAGTGACACCCACGAGACTCCACAGTCCACCAGTTGCAGGGTGGTGATAGAGCTGAGGCCGATGGTGTCCTCCTCTGGCAACCCATGGCTGCCTGTGGGCACTTAAGACTGACAATGGCCTGGCTTATACAAGTGCTCCCTTCCAAATGTTTTGTAAAACTTTTCACATTTCCCTTACCACAGGAATTCTTTATAACCCTCAAGGTCAAGGAATTGTTGAACATGCTCACCATACTCTCAAAACTCAATTACAGAAAGAAAAAGGGGAATCCTTACCTACAAAATTCACACCTCATAATAGATTTCACTTGTCAGTGTATACTATTAACTTTTTAAATCCTACTGGGGATGTGACTACAGCAGTAGAAAAACAATTCAATCATTTAAAAGAAAAGAAGCTAGGCAGTGTCCTTTGGAAAGATCTTCATACTGGACAATGGAAGGGACCCAGCCCGCTCCTCATCTGGGGTCAAGGGTATGCTTGTGTCTTTCCAGAGAATGCTGAATGGCCTGTCTGGGTACCAGAGCGTGCTGTTGAGCGGTTTCATGGACCCAGGCCTGGAGAAGGAGCTGGTTCCACCTCTCAAGAAGCTGATGCTCAGTCCTGTGGCAGTGATGCCTCAGAGACCACACCACAACTGAGAGACAAAGATGGGGCCAGACCTGATCTGGGGTCAGTTAAAGAAATTGTCCCAGGATGCCCAGAAGATGGCAATCAAAAATGGGAATCAAAGGTCTGAGTAGATGATAGAGTGCATGGAGATAACTGAGCTGAAAGCTATGTGAAAGAAAGGGACACAAAAGTTACCAGTATTCTTAAGACAAAATAAAATATAAAAAATATATATTAATTGTAGATAAAAGAATTTGTTCCTTCCAAATTCTTCTTGTAAGAGATCTCTGCTAATTGACTTACAAAAATTCTGACTTGTCTATTTATAATTATGAAATTCTAAAATTATAAAAGAGTTATTACAATTCAATTTGGCCAAAAATATATTTGAGTGCACTCTGATATTGTAAGATTGTCTATGTATGTTTTTTGTCTGTTTGTCCTATCTGTGAACAGCTATTTTTTATTTGAGCTCAATAATTTTTTTTCTCTTTTCCTTTTTCTTTTGCATTTTTGGACCATTTGTTCATAATTTAATTTGGTTTATAGATTTAAAAATCATGCTTCCACCTGGGTAGCCAGCTGGTCAAAATGATATCAAATTTAGTTGTCTCATAGGTCATGAAAAAATTAAGATAATTAAACAAAAATCCCTTAGGGTGAAGGGAGATTATTGGAAAGGACTCCAATTGATGAACAAGAAAGCAGCTGCCTAGAATAATAATTATCTAGAATAATAATTATTCATTGATGGGAGGCCCAAATGATCTCTATAGCCTTATGAGAGACACAGCAATAAATGTTAATAAAATATATTGTTGTGATATGTTTACATTTGCCATTGTCAAAAGATTAAGTTTTCTAGAAATGAAACAATAATGTTTTCTGACTTGGAGATGCTCTGGCACAAAACTAAATTAAGAAACAAAAGTATTCATATGGCTATGTCGATTGTTGTTAATCTCATGGTGTAGTAAATGTATTCATGCATTCGGATGTGCAGGTCTTCCAAAACATAAAACAGGAATTGTTTATGATGATAGGCTTTTCTTTCAGATTCAGTCATCTGCCTTTAACAAAAACTTATGTGATGTATATGCTATGTATGTACCACTGTACTTAGAGATGCCTAGACTTTAAACAGTCCAATGTCACAAATTTCTTCAGTGACATCCCATTAAAAGTCAACAAGTTAGGTAATAGCTTCTTATGTACTAGATAGAGATGATTGACTAAAAAGGCTCTTTTATGTCAAAATGGAGGTTTAAGTGTGTTACAAAAACATGATCATAATTGTCATGCTGAGATATTTTTTATGGTTTTTGAACCCCATTTTTCTCTGTACAACTATATAACTGTTTTCTGTTAACATTCTACAGTGATTCAACTCTAGAACACCCATGGATGGTAGGAAATAATGGTTCTACTTTGTATTTTAAGGTGCTTAATAGTCAGACAAAATTATAATATTAAGCTCACTGCTCCCATTACAATGTAATGTCATTAAACTTCTCTTCTGGATGTTCAACAACTGAGGTTTAGAGATCAAAAACTAGAAAGAAAGATGGGCTAGGAGGACAGTCGATATTTTGGCCCTGGCCCGCCAAGGTCAGTGAGGACCCAGGACATAAGAGAACCTCTGCCATGATATCCTACTACTTGGTGAGTCTTAAATCTTCTGACCAAGGAGATTGTTGGACCACAGAGGAGGGAGATCAATGGTGCATAGTATGCATAAGGAGAGTCACTAGGAGAGAAAATTCTCCCAAGATTTCACAGAAAGCAACTTGGTCAAGCAATGGCCATGACTCATCCATATGGCTGACACTGACAAAAGAACTAAGAGGTGCTGTACATGGTTCCAAGGTAAATCCTGAGGAGACTTAACTGACCTTGATAGATAGCAAAAAATTGATTAATATGGGTCTCACCTTAACTTGGTCTTAAACATCCAGTAGAAAAATTTAACAAGATCTATAAAATAATACCGTAGTAATATGTTAGCTATAAAAGAAACTCAAATCATTAACACCTTCTGACAATAGCCAGCTACACTGGTAACTGACTACTGTTATGTGTTAATGGGCTGTATAGGGTTAAATTGCTGGATGCAGGGACATAAAATGCTTGGACTGTAAATCTTTAATCTAAACGAGTAAGTTCACTTGGAATGAAAAGGGTTTGAGAATGAAAAAGTCTTCTACAGAGTCTTCCAAACACAGCTCCTCTGACTTCAACTGACCACCCATTGCTTACAACTACAAAACAGAAAAGGGGGAGATGTAGGCTGAAGGTCGAGATCGATCACACATGTGGGAGTGAGGCAAGGCCAGCCCTGAGAACACGGAGCACCCAAGGCGAGCCACGTGAACAAGCTGTTCCAGCTCCAAGAACACGGAGAGCCTGAGGCAAGTCAAACAAACAAGTTGCTAGGCAGAGGGGTTTCAATTGACAATAGCCTCCCAAGTGTGTAAATAAATGCATGGCAGTCCTTTTTCTCCCATCAGGAAAGGAGGCTCCACTTGACCTCAGCTTTCTGTTTTCTGACTTTTGTCTCCATTTCTTCATCCTCCACTGTCTGCCCCCAGGGAATTTTGAGAGCTGCACTGGATGAGACAGGCACCTAAACATACTCAAATCCTTCTTTATAAAGAAGGCTTCCTGTAATCTGCTTCACCTGGGCTGCAGTTTGGATGTTGAATGTCCCCCAAGGCCCCTGTGTTCAAGGCTTGGTCATTGACAGCCCCCGTGGGTGGAGTTCTCGGGAGGTGGTGGACCCAGTGGAGATCATGAGGTCAACGGGGGCATGCCCTTGAAAGGGGCTGCAACCCGGCCCCTTCTTCATCTCCTTGCTTCTTGGTTCATGAGACAAGTTGCTCTGCTGCACCCTGTGCTCCTCACCAGAGCCCAGCAAGTCACAGGTCCAGCCAGTCAGGGATGGAAATGTCCAAAACTGTGAGCCAAAACAAAACTTCCTCTTTTAAGTCAACAATCTCAGGGATTTTGTTTTAACAACGTAGAACTGGCTAATGCAGTCTCTACAGGGAAATTTCTTAGCCTGCATTGCCAGACCTTTATACACATTGGGTTCTCTCTCATGTTGCTCCATCCTCATTGCATCCTACAGCACGCACCTTTGCCCTGGCCCCGGCCCTGCTCAGCACATCATCCTTTTTCCCCCATTCTTTGCTTAATCCCCTCTGTAGTCCCTTTGCCCCTTCTGGAGGGAGCACCACCCTTAAGGATGCTTTGGGTTGTGAAGGTGCAGGGGGGCTTTAGACTTTATTTTGAGGTTGATCATGTTGCCAGGCTCAGTGCAGTCACCACACGAAACGCTGGAAGTGGCATCCTCTGAGCCTACCTCAGAAGCTCATCTGGAAAAACATGACCTGATTTTCCACTGAAGATGAGCAGCCTGGTGTGACAAAAGGGGAGCTTGAATTCTCCTTCAAACATGACTCTGGTCATCTTTCTCATGAAAGAAATGAAATCCTGATCTTATTGTTCCAAGAAATATTGAGTCTCTCCTGATTGCACACCCACGGACTGCCACAGCCCAGCCCTGATGACACAGAGCACCCTGCTCTGTGGCACCTATCCCAGTGCTTCCTCTGTCCTGTGGTGTCACAGTGTACCGAGTCCAGCCCTCTGGACCAAGCATGACTAAGATCATCTCTCCCCAGCAGTCATCTTCCTGGACTTCTGTGGGTCAAGACCTTGGGACACTGGAGGGTGTTCTACAAACTGGCCAGTATGGATTCACTTTCCACCTGCACTGCAGGCTAAGTGCGTCATCTGGGCCAGGAGTCATTTCCCTGAGCCCCACCGTTGCCTTCTGTAAACTAACAAAGCCATCATTCTTACTTTAGAGGTTCTCGTGTGGGTGTTGGTGCACAGTGAATGCCTGAAAATGATACCTGTTAGCTCTGGCATGTGGCATGACCGGTGGGCACATGGTAGGGTGAGGGCTGCCATACAGCCCTGCTTGTGGACCCCAGTCTCCCTGGGGGGCAGATGGCTGCTTCTTCCAGGCTCCAGGCCTCACCATCACCCCGCAGGCTGAGATCTTGTCACACATAGCTTAGCCAGTGCTATCTGATCTGTATGGAAGGAAGCTTTATCATCACTGACCTTTCTACCTCCCCCACAAGCTCCTTCTTGGAAGAAAGAATCTGTCATAGCGCAAAGTTCTGTGGCCACAGGAAGGAAGAGCCCAGCTCAGGGCCAGCAGCAGGCTGGGGGGGTCAGGGCTGTGCTGTGGTTTTAAAGGATCGCAGGAGAAACAGAAATATCATAGGGAGAACCAATTTTCTCTCTTTTCTTTTGAGTATACATGAGAGAATAAAAAGAATAAAGGAGAAAAGATAGAAAAAGAAATTGGGGTTCTCCTTGAAGGTTTTCAGAAGCAAATCCCTTAATTTCTGGATTGGAACAGGATCGCCTCTCCTGGTCGGGGGCACGTGGTGCTAGGGACACAGGGCCAGTGTGAGACTAAGGTGAGGAGTGATGCCCAGGACGGGATGGCTCATCACGCAGCCCTGCCTGGCTGTGTGCCCGTCGTGCACACAGGACTCGGAAAGTGGCTCCAGGCTACTTGTTTTCTGGATGAGGAAAACTTTAAAAATGAAAGAAAATGTGAGAACTATAGAAATGTGAAAGGTTTTAAGTTTTTAATGAAAATTTAAAACAATTGCTGTCAATTCTGGCCTGTTTTACAACAGGAAGAACATTTTAACACCAAAGCGAGGATATGTTCTTGCAGTAAAGTCTTTTAAAGAAAATGGAAATCTGAGTTTCAGTGCTGCAGGTCCTTCCTATTCTCTCCATCCATCCCTCCCCACACCCTCCCATCCCCCATCTCTCCAGTGTCCAGTCGCTGTGCAGCCACTTAAGTACTCATCTGCATACCTAGGTTATTTCTCTCATTTGTCTGTGGACCTTTCATTATGAACTAGCACAAGTCCTCAGAGCAGCATTCTAGAGCCATGCTTCGGAGGTCATCTGCTATAGCAGCTTTGGTGTAAAGACAAAAATTAAATGCCACATCTCTCACAGTTACCCAGGCAGATCAGAAAGAGGGCCAATGCTAAAACCCTTGGTTCATAACCAAGTGTCACTGCCTCCCCACGTCGCTATGATTAGATCAAAGAGCACAGTCAGCATCGGGCATCTGTTGCAATCGGCCACAAGTTCACGATCACCAGCAGAGCTCAGGATAACCTTGCAGGCATTGTCTGTTCCATCCTCCGTCTCATCCCAACGGAGCACCTTCCTCTTCCTGCTCTGAACATGTACATGGGCTCTGTTGGCTCATGGAGCTGTCACATTTTCAGTGCCTCAGCCCGGGACCCAGCAGCCACAGCTGCTTGCTGCTGCTTCTCCCACATCCCTGAGAGATGCCAGGTCTCGCTGCATCTCCAAAAGGTCTCTTCCACCTCATTCCTCCTGCCTGACCCCCAGGTATTCAGGGCATGCTCATCTCCTTTCCAGGAAGGTTGCAGTAGTTTACTCCATGGTCCTCCGGGATGCTTCCAGATGCGTCTTTCAAGCTATTCTTTAAAACAAGATACCAAAAACAGTACCGACAAGGGCATCAGAGCAGTGACAGCAAACTGTGATGATTTCCTACTGTGCCCACTAGAAAAACCCCTCCCTGCCCTCCTCCCCAGGTGTCTCAGTGTCTGAGGTCACCCATTACCGCTGTCTCAGGCAATGCGCTTCTGGGCCTCTCCCCAGGCCCTCCCTGGCCTGGAACACCCTCCTGTCATCCTGGCTGACCAAGGCCCTGCTTCCTGCACGAGGCCCGGCCCACTGAACTCCGCTCTTGATGACGCTTACCTCATTCCTCTCCAGCAGAGCTACCTTCTCCCTCCCCCGCATCCCTCCAACTCTTCAGGCACCTGAGTAAATGTAGACTATTACAGGGGCCTGTGCCTTCCTCTCTTTGCAGTGGATCGGGATCTTTTGAAAGGTGATTCTTGAGGCCCTGTCCATCACTGCGTCCTTCCCAACACTTAGAGTCCTGTGCCTGGCTCCAACGTAGTGTAGTGCTTGATTAAAATTTGTTGAATGACTGAATGAAAGCCCCAACAACGATGCTTGACATTTCATCTGTACCCTCCAGCCATTCCAGCCTCTTTCAGGAAGTACAAAAACAGACCTGGGTTGATCTATAAGCTTGTTTCAATGCCTGGGTATTTAATAATGGAGTAGGAGTATATTTGAAATGAGAAATCTGTTTGGGTATGTGAGAGACTGCTTGCAGGCTGGGATTTCCTTCCAGCAGACAAAGCAGAGAACCCCTTCTTTCTGGAAAGGAAGAAACTTCTTGTGCAGCAGTGTCATAATATTCATCCAGGTTTCCTGGAGTTTGAAAGGTTTAGAAATATGCGCCTTAGTCCTATCGCAGTTTGTGTTAAGTAAATTGAAAACCAGCAAACTACATTTTAATGTCAAGTGGATTTTGTCTTCCTTTGCAAACCAACGTTAAAGAATACCAAAGAGTCAGCTGTGTCAGTGGCCCACAGTGGAGGTGGTCATGTGCCTAGGGGACAGAGCAGGGCACGCCACACAGTTTCAAGAGGCAAGAGACCAGGTCTACTGGGGTCACTCTTTGTAACCTGATCACATGATATGACATTATATCATGAGCAACTCTTCAATATAATATTCTTCAAAATCAAAATCAAATTGGGTATAATGGTACATGCCTATAATCCCAGCTACTGGGGAGGCTGAGGCAAGAGGACCTCAAACTCCAGGCCAGCCTGGGCAACTTAGCAAGACTTTGCCTCAAAAGGCTGTAGTGCAGCTCAGTGTGAAGCTCTGGATTCAATCCCAGTACCTCCCCAACACACACACACACACACACACACACAAACACACCAGTGAAAATGGCTCCAATCTCAGCTCTCCTAGCTAGTATCTTAGTATATCAGGCCACTTAAATTCCATTAATTTCCTTGTGCTTCTCTGAAATGAGAATAACAACAGTACACCCCTCAAAATATGATGTCAATAATTTAACAAGTAATATATGCAACATCCAGCCAGAACCTGCAACTCGGTTTGTACTCAATACATGACATATTAATTCCCCCTTAGCAAGATAAGACAGTCTGAGTACAAGTCACAGGGAAATAGCTAAAGATCATACATAAAATTGAATTAAGCCACAATGTGAGGCTAGTGCAGCTTGATATGAGAAGGGTCAAAAGGTCCTTGCAGCACTGACTGCTTTATGCACACCAAAACCGACTTCATATTTCTACTGGGTACACAAAGCTACATTTTGTGACCTTCCTTGCAATAAGGTATAGCTGACTTCAGGACCAAAATTATGGGCAATTTTTTTCTGAGACAGGGTCTTGCTATGTTGCCCTTTGGCTAGCACCCGCTACTTAAAGGTGAAAGGATCTATTTTGTCTCAGATTTTAGAAACTTCAGTCCTTGCATGGTTGGTGGCATGGTGGAAGGGCCTGGACTTGTGTTGTGGTGGCCAGCAAGCAGAGAACGAAGGAAAGGAATGGAGACACAGAGAGAGAGGTACCCTTCCAGGCTATGCCCTAGCAACCTGCCCTTTCTGACCAGGCCCCATCTCCTGACATCCAGGCAGCTGTAAGGCTCCCATAATCCACTCTCCCTCCACATGCCCCTGCTCTGCACTCATGAAGCTCTGTGGGATGTTCACAGATAAACCATAAAAACTGGTCTTGAGCTCCTGGATTCCAGTGATACTCCCACCTCAACTTCCCAAGTAACTGGAACTACAAGCTCATGCCACAGAGCCCTGCCCAGTTGCGGCAATGTTGTGTGGGTAGAAGGGATGTGTGATTCTCCAGGCTGGCCTCCAAGCTCTCCCTTACAAGGTGGGATGCCTTCCTCCCCCATCTGCCAGCCAGGTACTGAAGATCCACAGAGGAGTTCAAGTTGTAGAGGATAACAACGCCACAAGCTGTGAAGAGACGGCTGGGTTACCTCGTGAAAGGCCGCCTGCTGAGCTGTTAAGAGATAAGAGACAGAATTCTATCACCTCAGGCCACTGGGAGAGACCTGGGGTTGTTGACAGCTTCGAGCCTACCATGACCGATTCCGTTCTGAAAACAGGACGGCTAAGACACTCTGAGTTTATACAAAGTATTAATTTCCAGAGTTGGAGTTTATATTCCAAAAAAGCAACAAGAAACTGGACAGGGATGAGAGAAAATTAGCAAAAACATTGGGAAAAAAGATAGAATACTTGTCACTACAAAGGTTTAATTTAAACGAAGTGGCTGAAGGTTACTTTATTATGCAATTGCCTTATGAAATGAGAAACTCTGGTGTACATAAATTTGCACGTTTGAGTCTCATCCCTGACTGCACACTGGAATTACCAGGAAACTTTCACAAACTCTACAATGCTGACTCCACCCCTGGCCAATGATGGCTGTAGAGTGTGTGCACATTTGGGAATCACTGATTGATGTAAAATATAAGGCCCATATTTTTAAGACACAGGTATTCAGTGCCACACTGTCTAACAGGCATCCCCTAAGGGAATCAGACGTATTGGAAAACTCCTTGGCAGAAGCAGATGGAGGAGAGGGCTTGACTTGGTAGTCAGAGGAGCCTGGTCTGAAATACAGCATTGTTGCTATCAGCTGCTCACCTTGAGGAAGTTACTGTATTGCTTTTGACCTGCTGTTTCCTCAACAGTAAAACCAGCAAAACAGTAAAACCTTGTCTTCTATAATTGCAAGGTTGTTGTGGGGAGAAAAATGAGCTGAAATGTTTACATTTGTAAACAAAATAGATAATCAATAAAGAGTAATTCCTACCACCCTCAGTATTTATAAAAGAGGAAAGCCAGTTTTACAACAGTCACATTAAAACTGCTGAGGAGAGATATCCCGATGAGATTCTGGACCATAAGCAATGGTAAGTTATAATGGCCCAAACAGTGTTCGTTATTCTTATTTTAGGATAGATAAAGTGCTATTGACATTGTGTTTCATTGAGTGTGTTATCTTTATTGCTTTCATCTAACAGATATAAAGATATTTATACAGTTCATTGCTAACACTGGTCTGCAAACTCTGTTTTTCCAAAGCTATTGACTTCTTCAACTCTGAATTCTCCTCCCAAGTCCATTACCCTACAGTTGAGAAGCAAATGCTGAACTTTCTTTTTATAGAGGACCAGGTCTAAAGGTTACAGTAGGCCAAGACTATCAGCCCTTTCTAAGTAGGCCTTGGAAAATTTTGATGATTGTCTTAGTCATTTTCATCATAGCCAGGACAAAATACCCAACACCTACAACACAAAAGAAGAGAGCTTTATTTTGGCTCATGTTTCCAAAGTTTCAATCCTTGAGTGGTCAGTGGCTGCTGCAGGGAAGAAGTGGCATGAGGGGAGGGCCTGCAGAGGACAGCTGCTCACCTCATGGCAGCCAGGAAGCTGGGTGAGAGAGGGGGAGCCTCCTCTGACCACCCCCACCTCCTACATCACATTTAGCTATAGCACCCCAGGACTCAGTCCCCTTCAGAGTCCCGCCTCTGGGCACATGAGGCTTTGTGGGGACAGCTGGATGTGAGCTGTAACAGAGACAGAGCCAACTGAGGATCTCCACAGGAAGGAATTGTGACTGTGTGTTCGAGTGGCTGACACCCCAGTGGGGCCTGCTCTTTTTGTTCATGTACTAGCTTTTGTTTATGTCTTCAGAAAATGGCAGCTGGTGACACGCATCCATGTGACATCAGGGGAGGCAGGATAGTTGCTGGAGGAAGAGGTAATTTTTTTTGTTTTGACCATCAGAGATTTTTCAAAGGAAGCTTCCTGAAGGAGAACATCCAGGGTTCAGATGCATGCAGCTGGGCTTGGGGGAACTCCATGCTGGGAAAGGAGGCTGGGAGGGCACTGCCCCCCGGATATCTGCGGAACAGAAATTGGACCACTTCAATCCGTCAGCCACAGAGGAGGGAGACCTGGAAGGTACAGCAGCAGATGAGGCAGAGAAGGCAACTGGGGCCATCTGGTTGGAGGCATGAATTCTAAACTTCTCCTTTACCACATGTCACAGCCTACAGTCTGTAGGAGGCCAAAGCATGCTCTAATTCCTCCTTTGTAGAACCACTTTATCCCCCTATTCTACATTCTCATTCCTACCACATGTAATCCGTGTAAACAGTGTAAGTTGTAGTTTTCAAATATGTGTATGTACTTTTACAAATATATGACTTGGTAACTCTTACAAAGTTATTTACTTGTTATTTTGTGGCGGGTGTCTTAATTTCTGAACATGGTATTGTACTGTACGTCTCATTCAGTCATCTTTCTTCTGTCAGCGCTGTCACGGTGCAGATCCATCTATAACACTACACACAGATAAGACACGGCGGAAGCTGCCCAGGATCGCGTGCTGCACATCCGCCATATTCACCAACCATCTTCCAGTGATGAACGCCCAACTTGGCTCTGTTTCCCTATCACAGTCTTCTCTTACCCTCCTTCCCAGAGCTGGGTGAGGACATCTTTGGGACACAGACCCAAGAAATCGATGACTGGATCCTAGGAAGGCTGCTACTTAATTTAAATCAGTAATGACAGACTGCTCTCCAGAATGGCTGCACCAGCCTACACATCCATCGGCAGGACATGACATTCCTGCATTCCTGCCTCTCCACTCACATTTGGTGACACCCAGCCTTCTGATCATCGCCAATGTTATGCTCCTCTTGAGGAACACACTTCACTAATGAGCTGGAACAAATGGATTTCCTCCTTCGTAAATTACCTGCCTATATCCTTTTCTGTTGTTTTATAGGCTGCTCTCACTCCCTACCACTTCTTCTCTCCACAAATTTCCTCATGCCATCTAGGATTAATCTTTACTACTCGAACTATGGCCTCCAGTTCAGAAGCATCAGCATCGCCTGGACCACGTTAGAAATGCACAATCTCTGGGGTAAACTCTAACCCAGACTCGCTAAATCAGCATCTGCATTTTGACAAGGTCACCAGGTGAATTATATGTACCTGCAAGGCTGATATCTGTATGGCCAGATATGGTAGCCACTAGCCTAGTTAAATTTACATTAGTTAAAATTAGATGAAAAATGCACTTCTTCAGTCTCACTAGTCACATGGTCAATGCAGATACGGAACGCGGCCCTTGTTGTAGAAAGGTCTTTCCAAGATGGCAGACCAATGGTAGAAAAGCTGGTGGTCATTCAACCTTGCCAGTTTTTTCCAGTGGAAAAATTGTCCTCGGCATTCCGTGGGGAGGTATCTCTTAGATGTGGCCAGAAGTCTGAACGGTTAGGGAGAGGATTACTGGCAGTGGGGATTGGTCTTGATGTGGCAGGCATCGGGAGTGGTGGGGAAACAGTACAGGTGTGAGGGGTCCCGGGAGGAGGGTTTGCTGTACCCAGATAGGAGGGTATAGAATTCAGCTAAGACAGAGGTGCTGAGAAATCGTGTGTTGGCCCAGAATATTGTTATTGCAAAGTGTCTTCTTATTCTTTATAGGTAATTAATCTCACTACAAAGGCATGAGCACTATAGAAAATTGTCCCTATTTTTTATAGACTAATTGCTGTAGTCTCAACATTTATCATTTCCCAGATTTCTCTGGAAGTTTAATTGCCACTGGAATAGTTCTAAGAGGTGGGATTGTTTTCCAGAGGTGATTGGGTCATGAGGTCTCCACCCTCATGTGGCGTAAGGCTTCATCTCATCGAGACTTCTAGACCTGGGCTCTCGCTCTTCATGCTCAGCCTGCTTAGCCACGTGCATGTCTAGCCTTCCTCCTCTCTAGAGGGTGTGGCATGCAGGGCTCCACCTGGAAGAGGAGCAGGACTTCCACAGACACCAAGCCTGCCAGCGCCTTGGCCTTAACGTCCTAGCCTCCAAACCGTTAGCTAATGTGTTTTTACTCTCCACCAGTCACTCAGCCTCAGGCATTCTGTTACAGTGGCATAAGATGCATAAGGACATCAACCAAAGATGCTGTAGCATTAGAAATTTTGCTTGATAAATAGGAAAGAAGGGAAAAATAAGCTATTTTGCCTGTGTATGTGCACTTAAATAAATCAAGAAGATTGTGGTAGGATGAAAGCAAAAACGTTATCAGTTGAACAAGGTCCCAGGGCTGAGTTGGAATGAAATTGTAGTCTGCAGACAGATGAGGCTGTTGACTGAGGGCCACAGAGGAGGAGGGGAGGCCATGCCGAGCACCTGCTGTGAGCGCGCCCCATGCTAGGCATTTTACTCACGTGGTTCATCTTTCTTCTATTAGCAAGTGTTTGTGGTACACAGGGATTGCTTGTGTCATGAGGAGTTGGTACATATTCATATCACATCTCCACCCTTTTTACTTCACCTTCCTCTCCTTCCTCTTTCGCTCCATCCCTCAATTCCCTTCCTATCTCCCAAAGGCCTTCATAGCTCTGTGGGGCCATTATAGCCTCATCTCTTCTCACATATGACACCTCTGAGGCCCTGGGGCCCTAATGATGTCATGGTTCCAAGAGTTAGCCTTTCCCACGCAAACCATCTGCTCTAGAGCTTTAGAGAGCCCCTGGTGACATGCCGTCATGGGACCAGATGACGGCTGTATTTTTCTCCTTGTGCACACTTGAATGTGCTCAGATCAGAAAGGAATCCATTTGGAATGAGATAAAATGCAGGGATCTAAGTCTTTGAAAGTGTCATCTGCCTTTTTTATGGCACTTCTCTCAAAGCTGCCTTGGTTGCAGGTGATGCCTCCCTTGGTTGCAGAAACTGGTGGCTTTGAAAGCAACCACACGTGAATTATAGCACCAGATAATTAGTCCCATAGGAGGAATCTTTACTGGAGCCTTTAAGTTCCTATGGGGCATGATATCATGTGAAACGCATCCTAAAGACGGAATGCACATCCCCAGGAAATCTCCTTTTCTATTAGCAAGGAAGAAAATGTGCAGAAATCAAGAACCACAGGAGAGTGAAATGGGGAGCATCTCAAATGGGAAGAAATTGCTTGCTGGATGAACGTCCTTTGGGCCAGAATTTCCTAGAGCAAAGGTGCTAACGTGGAGCACAAGATGTGATTACCTGAAAACAGTCGTTCCTTACGCAAGCCTTTAGTGTGTCTCACCTTACTCAGGCTCATAGGCAGCAGAATGATGCCCACGCCCCAGCGAAGTTCGTGTTTCTTGAGAGAGGAGGAGAAGCTCATGAGAAGAACCCGTTATCATCAAATTCTGCTTTCCTACCCCATCAGCATGCCCCGGGCCTCTGTACCACTTACAGCACAGGTATGTAAAAGGGTTGAGAGCTATACTGAAGGGTAAATGACTAATAAAATGTCATTCCCTTGGCATAACTCATGTTAGGAACACAGATCTAATTCAGCATTGGACTAAAGTATTTTTTATGTGCAGGCTTTGAGGCAGGGGTTATGTGGGAATGCTACAATAGGTAAGTCCTATTTCTTAGGATTTCACAGAACAGTGAAGGACCTTGGGGTAGATAAGTAAAAATTAGCTCAGCAAAACAGAGCATATTAGACTCCAATGTTGTGAGTGATTAGTAAGATAAATTAATTCTAGTTGGGAGGGTGGGGAAGGCAATCTGAATGCAATTTGATGGATACTTTGTACTCAAATATACAGAATTTTAAAAATGTATCCAGCGGTTGCAGGCCAAGAAAATAACTTGAAAATAACTTGTTTCAATAAATTGAACAACATTTTCTTAGAAAATGTGCAAATCTGAGTGGAGTGGGAAGGAGTAGTGAGAAGTAATCTGTGTCACCTGCATATCAGAGAAACAAGACAGTGCAAAGAAAGGCAGTGGCAGAAAGGTTAGTGGTGATTGTGTGATTGTGGTTTTATTCTGTGCCATGGGAAGCCACAGTGTGTGCTGGGAGGGACAGATTCTCTCTCAGGGGAGTTTCAGGCCTAAGAGTCAGTAAAGTAGCGAGGGTTTGTAGGGTGGACGGGTATATACTTCAAGATTTCATCCTTAGTATTTGTTGTATTAGGCAACTGCTCTGCTAAGTAAGGTCAAGGACATGCAGTACAGATGGCCCCTGATTTATGATGATTTGACTTGATGATTTTTGACTTTACAATGGTGCAAGTGTTATATGCAGTCAGTAGAAATAGCACTTCATTTCAAGTTTGACGTGTTCCTGGGCTGGGGACTTGCAGTACAGAGCTGTCTTGTGGTGCTGGGTAGTGGCAGCGAGTCTCAAGTCTGTCCCCAGTCATGAGGACTGGCAGCCAGTGTTCTACAGCACTCTGGGTCGCTTAGCTCTGATGTTTGGTAGGTGAGGTGCAGTAAATGTATTTTCAATTTACAACACTGTATTTTTGATTTATGATGGATGTATCAGGACCTAGTCCCATAATAAGTCTAGGAGCCTCTGTAATAGAATAAAGGTCAGGATATGATGGAAAGAATTTCACCAACTACAGAGTAAGGACACATTGTGAATTGAGATGGAGAAAACCCCTAGTAAGGTGTGAGATCCACACAATCTGTGGAATCCCACGGCTGACTCCGGGGTTGGGGAGAAACAAGTACCCTGTCCCTCTGGATGCCCTCACTATCTGCAGAGTCCGCTTGCATTTTCCTAGAGGTCTCTCTTCCTTCCTTCAACAGCATGGTTCAAGGTGGCAGTGATGGGAGAGGTGTGGGGAAAAGCCAGTGACTGCATCGGCACATGTTGGCTGTATACGGGTATCAAAGAGTTCTCTTTCTTCTGTCTGAGTGGAGCTAGGGGTCGATGTTTACCAGAGTCCAGGTGTCAAGCACTTGAGGAGATAACAAAAGTCTACAGCTCTGGCTACACACGAAGCTCATCCTGTGAGTTCTGGAAAAGTGACCAAGTGTCATTCCAGATTAACAAAACCTGGAAGCCCCCGGGTGAGTCTGGAGGCAGCCGGGGTACCATGGTCCGCACACCGCGGCCCTGGACTAATGGTAGTGGGATCACTAATGGCAGCTTGTTAGAAACAGGGGTGATTGGCCCCTTCTAGACCCTCTGGATAAGCAGCTGTATTTTGACAGCCCCCAGGTGACTGTCCTGGCATAAGGTCTGAGACCATCTTGTATGATGGGCAGTCTGGTGCCCCCCTCTGATTTGAAATCCCCAGCTGTGCCTCGTTATTAATCCAGCTTTTCTCAAGTACTGTCAGACAATGGAACTAAAAGTCTGAGCTCAACCTACTACTGGACTTTTAGGAAGGCATAGCTCTTTCTTGGAACTTAGATAGCTGGTTTACAACAGTGACATCTACGAGGTAGAATTTTAACTCTGATTTTTAAGTGAAATAAAGTCGGCCTGAGATGATCCAAAAAACAAGGTGGGGTTTCAGAGTCATCTGCTCCAGTCTGGTCTCAGGACATCCCAGAGGTGAGTCACATTCGCTCCCTCCACGGCAAGGGCAAGTGTGTTTTTCAGTCCCTGCGGTACACACATGAAGACTGAGGTGAACATGATGACCCGTCTTCTCACTGCTCTAGAGCTATTTAGAGTCGCTGCAATAGTCCTAGCGTTTCAAGGTTGAAACATGGCTTTCCAAGGTTGAATTACATCTTTCCAACAATGAGGAGCTAAGGAGCACTCCCTAGGAGATCATCCCGGTCCTAATTCTTTTTAAATAGCTTCTTGGATCATATTTTAAATTGAATCATGTCCCCTCTAAAAAATTATGTTAGAGTCCTAACCCCTGTACCTGTGAGAATGATCTCCTTTAGAAATGGAGTCTTGGGCCGGTGAGATAACTCAGTGGCATAAGTGCCTGCCCTGCAAGCACGAGGTCCTGAGTTTGACTCCCAGTACCCACATAAAGGAAAAAAAGGGCTGGTGATATCATTCAGTGGCACCAGCACTAGGTCCTGAGGTCGACTCCTGGTACCCACATTAAAAAACAAACAAACAAAGAAATGGAGTCTTTGCAGATATGATGGTCATCTTTCCATCACTGATACTGGAGTGGCTAACTGGGTGATTGGATCAGGTATTTTATTACAGTGACCATTTTGCTGCATTGTCTTTGGGCCGGTGGCAAGGTAGCACATCATGGGTAGAGCTCACGGTGGGGCTCAACCACTCGTTTTAGGGCCAGGGCCAGGGCCAGGGCGGGAGCTGGAGCCCCACAGTCTTGTTTGCACATATGCACCCCAGGGACCTGAGGATTCCTGCAGGCCCTACCTTTTAAACCAGTTCCCAATAGCACCAACCACACATGGGCTATGGGAGAGCATTCAAGATCCAAATTTCATCATCGGATATAATCAAATTCAGATGAAGTGGTCAGCATGAGCTGTAATCCACAATGAATTGTATTTTTATAAGAAAAGGAAGTATGGACAAAAAACAGGTACCCACAAAGGGAAGTCTGCATGGAAAACCTACTCCAGAACATCTAAAATCATTGCCCTCTGAGCATCGGAAGGCATGATAGAACTTGGGGGATGTCAGAGTCCTCTGTGCCCCTCAATCTTGTCCCTTCATGTCCTACCACAAGAAACCCATGCCTGTGAGCTCAGCAGAGTAGACATCCTAATGCCCTTTAAACTGGAAAAGATTCCTGAGATAGGCAGCACACTATAGAACAATGTCTTGTTCTTTTGTTATTCTGAGAAGAAGGTGGGAAAAATTTTTTTGAAAAGGAAAAACAGACCCCAAAAACCTGAGGGGACACCTGGAAGTCAAAGTTTACCTGTCTGGGCAGCTTATCCTGGGTTAGAGTAGAACATTTTTTCTTATTTTTACATTTTATTTCTGCCCAGGTTTTAATTTTTAATTTTTTAACGTGTATTTTTATTGTCTATGTGTAAGGTGAAACCAGATGAAGTTGTGACATACCCATAATGCAATGGTGGCTGTGGGCAAGCAGACTGACACACACATGCATCAGCACTCGTGTTGTCTCTTTTTTGGCAAGGGCACCTAAATGCGCTCTTTTATCAAAAGTCTGAAATACAATATAATATTATTAACTCTAGTCCTTATTATATCAGCTTTCTAGATTTATTCATCCTATGCAGTTGCAACTTCGCATCCTTTGACTTAAATCATTGTTTTCCTTTCTATTTTTATGTATTAAGCTTTTTTCCTTTGAAATTCCATATGTGAATGAGATTGTATAGTTTTTTCCTTTCAATGTCTGGCTTATTGCACTTAGTGATCATATTTTTCCATGTTATGGCAAATGGCAAGATCTCTTTCTGCTTTTTGCCCCATCGGGTATGTGTTAGTCAGCTTTTTGTTGCTTACATATACAATTTAAGAAAGAAAAGGTCATTTTGACTCACGGTTTCAAAGGTTTCAGTCCATGGTCAGCTGGCTGCGAGGCAGAAACATCACAGCAGAAGGGAGTGACTGAGGAAAGCTGCCCACCCCATAGAACCCAAGAAGCAGAGTGAGAGGGAAAGAGCCAGAGAGGAAGGACTCAGACATGCCCAGAAGTGTGCTTTCCTAATTTCCTAGGTGATTCTCAATCCAAGGACAGTCAAGATTACCCACTACAACATATACCATACTTCTTAAGGCATTCAATCCTTGACTCAACTTCCCTTGTGTGCAGGTCTTGGCTGTTGTGAATGGTAAGCTTCGGATCCTAAATATCTCTCAAAGGGCACACACTGAAGGCTTGGTTGACAGCCTGTTCTACTGTTGGGAAGTGGGTAACTGTTAGGCATGGGGCCTGCCGGAAGGATATCAGGTCATTGGGGTTGTGTCCTTGAAGGGTATCAGGAGCCCGTTGTCCACCCCCTCCTTCTCCCTCCCTCTCTCCCTCTCAGCCAAAGTGAAGTTTGTAGCTTTGCACTACAACACCCTCCCCACCGGAAGGTACCGCCTTTCCTCAGGCCCCAAAACAACAGAGCCAAGTGACCATGGAAAGAGACATCGGAATTGTGAGCCAGAATAAACCTTGCTCCTCCTGAGTTGATTAATCCAGGGTATTTTCTCACAGTGACAGAAAGCTGACTAACAGTGAACAATGTGCAGTGAGCATAGGAACGCAGGTGTCTTCACTAGATGGAAATTCCATTTTCTTTTGGGGTATACCCAGAAGAGGGACTGCTGTGTTGTAAGGTAGCTCTATACTTACTTTCTTCAGGAACCTCTGTACTATTTTCCACATCGAATGCTTTAATAGGAGCTTCAGTCATGTTTTAATAATCAAATTTCATATAAGTCCAGGGAATTTCAAGTGCCAATTTACCATAGTAAAGAAGGAAATTTCCATGGTTGTAGACATTGTGGCACTACTAACCTGACCTTCTTGGCTTGCTTCTCCTCCTTATGTACCTTTGAAAAATAATTATATTTCCCTCCTAGACCCAAATGAGATCCAAAAAGAGATTGTATTTAGAGTTCAGAAGTAGAATCCCACAGCTTTTATAGGTGGAGAAATACAGACATTTTCTGTGGAGTTGGCTTACAATAGTATTTATTGAAAAATCTTTTAAGGGTCAAGATACTGCAAGTTTGTATGAACATGAAAGCAACCAAGTTGGCAGAGATGAGAAGATGCCTGCTTCTCCAGGGGACTCTGAGGGTGTTGACCCTAAAGAGCTGCTCTTTCATCTCTTCCGGAAGCGAGTTTCTGACAGCGGTACTCAGATCAAGAATTTCCAAATATTCACCGAGTTCAGGTTTGACTTGTATTTTTAATCAGGAAATACAACCAGTATCACCGGGATTCAGTTTTTGAAATAAATTCAATGAAGCTGAGTGCAGATCTCGACTACTGACTTACTGGGGAGGGGAACTGTGAGATTGTATATTTTGGAATTGACAACCTTTATGCAAAATATATCATGATTAGAGGACCTGTCCCAGTCTCCACGCAGTTACATTATTCATACACATCGGCCAGTTTTCTGGACTGTAGTAGAGATAAGGACAGCATCCTCCCAAAAAGAAAAATTGAGAAATAGCACTGCATTAAGGAGGAGAAAATAAAATCCAAGACAAAAATTTCAGCATGAAATTAAAAGCGAACCTGCCTATGATCCCCTTTCCCTATCTGAGCCTAGAAGATAAAAACTGTAATAAATTCATTCATCTACACCCACTTGAAATATCAGAGAAGATCAGCAGTTTCACTGATGTACGGCCAGACTTTGAAGTCTATCTGAGCTCTCTGGAACTCAACCAGCCACTTCCCAGACCATGTAATGCATTGCAGATCTTGCCTCGTTATACATTCCAGATGGCCACAGTCACTCTTCGTATGTTTTCTCCTTTCTTATTTGGGTTACTGGGGTAATTTGGAAATAAAGAGTGCATGCTACAAAGTGAAAATTGACATACAGTTACTGCTCTGTACTGCTCAGAGGGCCGGGATGGATATTAATGAAGCTTTCTTCCTCTTTCTGAGTTAAAGATGTCGATATTGAATGGAAAGCGTGAGGAGACGGAAGGAGGGAAGTGTTGCTGTCTGTGAAATGAGTGTGCGTGGCTGTGTCCAGGGCACTGGGGCTGCTGTACGACCTTTTGGGGAGAGTGCAGAGGAATTCCTCCCTCTCTTCCCTCCTTTGGCTCTAAAGCCAGCGGCATCGACCTTGAAGTTAGATGAAGCTAGGATTGACCCACACACCCAGGCAACTCTGACAGCGAGGAGGACACTATCAGTAATCACCCTGGCCAAGGGGCTAAGCTCAAGGACAAACCCTACCCTCCACTCACACTTGGAAAGGGAGCACTGCCAAGGATCCCGAGCTGTTTAAATGCTGGTTTTATTGAATTCCCATTTTCTCAGTGTGAAGAGGCTGCCAAGTGGCTGTTGACCCTGGTATCTGTGGTGACCGGATTCTCCAGGTCCGTGCACAAAGTCAACACGTGCAGTGAACAGGCAGGGAGTGCTTGGTCACCAGACCGGCTCCACCTCACTTGGGCCAGCTTGCCTGGGCTGATTTATGGGTAACCGGTCCGCTTTGGATTGCTTCATTGTTTCTATTCAGACTGTGAGAGGCATCTGTGAATGAACTGAAATAGTAGCACGTAACCCTTTCTAGCCAAGGAGACCATCTTGGTAGAAAATAATTTTTATGGCTGCCTTGAGTAAGCATTTCTACTGAGAATACTGTACGTCCGTTAATGGCCGTTGTTCCTCTAGACACAGTCACTTTTCTTTGTATCACCGTAGCAGCCATTCTAAAACTTTGCTGCACATCAGAATCATTCATAAACCTTGCTGAAATCTAGATGCCAAAGCCCCCATCCCTGGAGAGTCTGATTAAATTGGTCTCACGAACATCTGGAAGATCGTTCCAGCAGGAAGAATCTACAGGAGGTCAGAATCCTACAGAGATCCAGCCTCCTGCAATTCTATTTCTCATTTGCTTGCAAAATTTTCCATCACATCCATGAAACACAGCTCTGGAAACAGCCGTCTTTCCAGCTTGGGAGTGAAGAGTAACTGCCCTCAGCCCCGAGTCATCTGAAAGCAATGACTCTCTTTGGGGAAGAAAGCTGGATTTTATTTTCTGTGACAGCAGATGAGCTATTGGAAACATCTTGCTATTTTTCCAAGCTGGTCACATTTTCTGGCCCAAGTGGGAGACACATGCTTACAAGAGCAGTTTTCTCTGCGATGAGGCAGGAAGCCAAGGCGCGTCTCGCCTCTGGGGAGCTGCAGCTTGCGTAGCACAGACGCAAGAAGCGCCCAGATTTGGAGGCAGTAACTGGAATTCTCGACCTAAAGCCAAATTTGCAAATATTCTAGGGCTGCACAACAGGGAAAAAAAAAACTGTATTTGTGTCTGTGTTTTCTTGCTCAAAAATATGGAAAGACAAATCTCTCAGAAAAATGTTCTTTTTCTGGAACTCTCAGGAAAATCATACCTCTGTTTATTTGCACAAATGCTACTGTGTGATTCAGATGCACATCCCATGCAGGAATACTCAATGCCATACAAAACAGTCGCTCTTTTGAATTTTTTTTTTGTTTTTTTTTTCTGACTCTAACAATATTATGTGTTTATTTTTAAACACTTGGAAAAAACAGAAAAAGAATGACAAGAAAAGCAAACCACTTCAAATCATGCCTATCAAAGAAAACAAATGTTAATATTTTAGGATATTGCCTTCCAAGTTTTATATTTTCTTAGTACCGTGTGTCATAATATGGAAATCATAGTACGCCATTTGATAATCAAGTATTCACTTGATATATTTTGAGAATTGCTCCCGATTGTTAAATATTATTTGAGCACAAGGTTTCTAATTTTTCTTTTTTTTGGCAGCAGTAGAAAGGCAGATTTTTAAAAATCTCGTCATATGTCTGACATGTAGTTTGTTTTAGTTTTAAAAACATTTATATATTGATGCTGTAATGAGTTACTTTTGAGTGGAAATTCCTATTTGGCCTAATGGATTAATCTGTCAAAGGTCCTGCTGCATATGGCCAAATTGAAACCTGACATCTCAGTGTCCATTGGCGGCCATGCCTGAGTGGGCTCCACAGGGACAAGCACTCGGAGTGGTACATTTGCAAGCCATCGATGGAAGTGCCCGAACTCGACCACGGTCCCCACCAGGGTTGGGAACCCACCGATCTATGATAACCTTTCTGAGCATGGCTGCTTTTCGGGATTCACGTAACAGCAGGAGTTGTGAATTCTAGGGTTTGAAGAATGTGGCTGGACTCATCCTTGTCACCATTACTACCCGTGTTCTCTTTTGGAGGGTAGCAGAGGTAACAGTGTTCATTCAAATTAGCACTCGGCAAAGCGCAGCCCTCCACATCTGGGACTCCACCAGCCAAGGACCTAAAGTATTTGAAAACAAAACTGCATCTGTACTGAACATGAACAGATTTTTTTTTCTTTTCATACAACCAACACACTATAACAACTATTCATGCGTCATCTGCATTGTATTGTGTACTGTAAGTCAACTAGAGATGGTTTAAAGTGTCGGTGTGTATAGGTCTATGCCATCCTATGCCATTCTATATGAGAGATGCTGGCACCCCCCGGGAAGTGCGCGGGGTCTCGGAGCGAGTCCCCGACAGATGCAGAGGGTGATAACTATATTTATATCGTTCCTAGTCTCCGGTCCCTTCCAGCGAGCTTCCCTCTCCTGCCTCTATCCCAGCTGCATGATCTGCTCATGACTTCTTTACACGTCCTACCTCACTTGCCAGGCTCTTTCCTCTGTCAGGTCCCCTCTTCTCCATCAACCCATTCCCTCCTCTCCTCCTCCCGGGGGAACTTCCGCTTGCCATTTAGGTCTCAGCTTCGAGAAGGCTGGGGCCGAGAAACCACAGGCAGCCGAGCTGTGAGCTGCCGAGCAAGCCGGTCATCCACGTCGGCTGCATCCAGGGCCTCTCAGGGCAGCAGACCTGCCGGCTGCACTTTGCAAATGACCTTTCATTAAACATGGCAAGCACTGTAATCTGGCAGGAGGTAGAGATGTAAATACTTCTTGTCTTAGTTACTTTTCTCATTGCTGAGACAAAATACCTGACACCCAAAGTAAAAGGAGGAAAGGTTTATTTTGTTCACAGTTTGTAGAGGTTTCAGTCCATAGTTGTCTGGCTCCGAGGCAGGGTGGCACATGGCAGAGGAGAACAGTCATGGCGGGCAAAAGACAGAAAAACAACCAAGGTCGAGAGGGGAGGCAAGACTCTTTCTGTCCCTTATATTATATGCAGGCTACCATCGTAAGGCGGGTGTAGCACTCACACCCTTGATCCCAACCAGAACTATGCCAAACCAATCAGTGGACTGATTTACTACTCACACACCCTTAATCCCAGCATCACACACTCTAGATTCAGCCACCTCTGAAAAAGCCCCGTGACCAAGTAAGGCTTTAGGGGGACAGCCAGACACAAGCCATAACACTTCTTGAGAGAAGGCTGTCCTTTTCCAGGGACATCGGCCATCCTGAGGGGACCCGGCAGTTATGTGGCACTGGCTCTGCGCATCCTGTGAAGATGGGAGTGTCTGCGAGTGAGAAGGGAAGGCCGTCTCATGAAGGAGGCCGGGAGCATCTCCCCCTCTGTGCACTTGTTTCTAGGTTGTTTGAGGGAGGTAACCAGGCTTCTAAGACGCGTGTGTCACACTTCGACTTCACAGCTGGGTCCAGGCCTCTGTGGTTAGAGACCAGAAATTGAGCACCTTCTTTCATGGAACATTTTCTGGTACTCTTACACAACCACAACTCTCTGGTACCCAAAGGGACACCACTTAGCACCTCTATGATACTGCAAAGCTCGGCAGCTTTTGTCCACTTGCCGCCCTGGCCAAAGAGAACAATGCCAGGCACTGATCCCGTGAATCTGCCCACCCTCCCTGGCCAAGAAGTGTCGTCCACTGATGCTGCTGTCTGGGTGAGAAGCCCGATTCCTAGAGGAGAAAGAGAAAGAAATGGAGTTGTTTGTCCAATACGGGGAATCAACGGAACAGAGTATTTCAGTCCAGTTGCTAATTTCAGCTCTGGTCTCCATATCATTCCTCCTCAAGGTCTCCTTGGCCCTCCCACAGGCTGAGGGCCACCGTCCACCCATCTGCGCCCCCCCATGCACGTGTACACACACACACACACACACACACACACACACACACACACACACCCTGTATTTACCCATGTCTGGGTTCATGTAGCAAGCAACACTCTTGTAGTGACAAGTAATAATGCACCAATTCAATTAGCTTAAGCACAATGAAGTAGCCTTGTGTGGTAGCGCACACTTGTAACCCCAGCACCCAGAAGGCTGAGGCAGGAGGATTGCTGTGAGTTTGAGGCCAGCCTGGGCTACATAGTGAATTCAAGTCCAGCCTGAATTACAGAGTGAGAGGGTGTCTCAAAAAACAAACAAGGGAGGCTGGTGATATAGCTCAGCGGCATAAGCACTTGCCTGGCAAGCGCAAGGTCCTGAGTTCGATTCCTGATACCCACAAAAAGAAAAACAAGCAAACAAACAAACAGTGAAGAAGAAGGAGAAAGAGAAGGAGAAGGAAAAGAAAAAACAAAAATAATAGAAGATGGGGCAAGCTACAGAAAAGGTCGGGGAGGGACAGCCCAGAGGTCCTGGTGTCTGCCTTTGGCAGGCTCCTCTTGGGCGGCCTCACTCCTTCCCGCCATGGCTCGGTGCCGAGAGAAAGCGGGGAGGACAGTCCGCCCCACCAGCATTGCTTGGGCAGTCCTGGAGAAGGCTCTGGTCTTCCCCACTGGGATGACAAGTCTATTCTCAGACGTCAGCTGAGGTCGGAGGGATGACAGAGGTTGCACCCTAAGCCAGGCGGCTCGAGCCCTCCCTGGAGGCCCAGTGGGGGCCTGGCGGGCACAAGGAGAATCCCGTGACCGGTCCGACCTCTCACTCATGCTGGGAGGCGCCCGGTCCCTCCGCGTGTCTCGATTGTGACTTGCCTGTTCCTCGTTGCACAGCAGCCTCAGGATAAGGGCATATCTGATTCCAGGTGCATCTTTGCTTTAGCACAAGGCCTAGGGAGTTCACTAAATACCGTACTTGATCAGTGAACAAATGAACCTGTGTGTGAGGGTCAGGCCAGGTTCAGCCAGGGACCAGAATGGGCAGGACTCACGCACGACTACAACACCTGTGGTCTCAGATTTTGTTTTAAGGAATTGAACCCAGGGCCTTTACACTGAGCTATATCCCCAGCCCTTTCTAATTTTTTTTTAAATTTTGAAACAGGGTCTCGCTAAGTTGCCAAGTTGACCGGGTTGGGCTGGAGCTGGTGACCCTCTTGAACCGGCTTCCCCGAGTGGTGGGATGGCAAGCATGTGCCACCGTGGTTCTGTTGGTCTGGGAAGTGGCACTCGGCGATCACGGGCTTCTCGGTGGGCGACTTCACGCTGCAGTCCGTAGGTCACAGTTCGGTGCTCGCGAGGGGGTGGGGTCCCCCGTGAGACGCATCGGGACCCCGAGGCTCCCGCGCACTCCACTGGGGACCCTGGGTCTCAGCGGCGTCGCCTCTCCTCGCTCAGCCTCCTGTCCCGCCTGCCCCGCGGTGCCGCAGACCTCGGTTAGACGACTTCTTCGCAGCCTTCCCGAGCGCTCGCGGGACCATATCGCTGCCGGAACGCGTAAGCGCTTTGCTTCTTGATCAGCCCGTTAGCAAATTTAAAAATCTAGTTGACGCGACTTTCTCCGGGAGCGCTGCGCACTCGGCCGTGAGCAAAGCTTCGATCGGGAGGTTTGCCTGCCGCCACCTGCGCGGTGCCAGCCGCTGCCATGGAATTCGGCGGCCCGGCTTGTGTCGCCTACGTTCGCCTGGCAGGTGTCCCTCCGTGAAGTCAGACAGCTGGCGTCCTCGAGAGACCGTTCGGTCCCTCACGATCTGCTGGCGGCGGCGGGGAGGTCGTCTTCGCATCTCCCGCAGGAAGGCTTTACCAGGAGGCAGAGAGGGAACCGGCTCCTTCAGAATGCGAAGCCGGGCGCTAGCGCTCTGCGCGGCTTCCTGGCTGCCCTGCTGCAGTTCCGAGCAGGAGCCGCTCCTGGAGAGGGGAAGGGGCAGCGCATCCTCGCAGCCTCTTGTACCTGGGGGGCTGGAAGGGGCGTGCAGAGCTGGTTACCCGGAGAAGCCAGAGTTCTCAGGCCAGGGCTTGCTGACGTGTGGGAGGAGCTACGAGAAAATGGATCCCAGTGGTGATGGAAGAATCACTGTTCTTGTTTACTCTTTAACTGAGGACTGAGATTTTTTTGCCCCAGAACTCTATAATGAAAGATCATTTTCTCTTAAAAAGTGAGCAGTAGGCTTGTTTAATACCTCAAATTTAATGAAGATTAAATTTAGTTTAAAGATTTATAACGTAGCACTTTTGTAGTGCTAAATTCTGCCCAAATTTGTTTCTATATTAAATGCAATTCCAGGAAAATTTCCAGAGATTTTGTTTGTTTGTTTGTTTTTAACTTCACAAATTGATTGTAAAGTTAACCTGGGAGAATAAATCCATGAAACTCATTAAAGCGATTTTGGAAATGAAATTAACCAGCAAATGTTGCAGGGATCATCAACACGTTATCTGAAACTATACTATGTTGAAGTGTATGGCACAAAAGAGCCCTTACTGAAGTGTTCCGAAGCCCTGTTTTAAAGCTGCGGGAATTTAACAGATGACCAAGACGGTACAGTATCTCAGATCAGCAACAGAAGAGCGGTATATTCAATAATGGTATTGTGACAAAGTGGCTAAACATTAGGAAGAAGAGGAAAACTATTTAACATGATAAACCAACGTAAATTCTAGGTAGAAGGATGATTGGAATATTTAAAAGAAAGTCAAGCAAAGGAAGGGAAACCAGAGGCCAGACAACAGCGCCTGCGTCCTTCTGGCCAGGGTGCCCGTGTGTACGTGGAGGCCCCGCCTGCCCCCACCTCTGCATCCATGTGACTGTAAGGATGAGCGAGACCCGGCTGGAACCCGCCACCCCCACGGGAACCACGCAGTGGACACTCGCTACCTGCTCCAAGTGCTCCCATAAGAGCCCTGCAGCTCCCATAGCTGGGTGTGTGGCATCTTCCCACAGCATCTGCAGTTTCGGCTGTGCCAATTGTCAGTTTCTGGAGAAGGACCACCTGTCCGCTTTGTGCTTCATCTGTGTGTTCCTCCTGTCGGGATGTCCTCCCTTCCTTTTTCAGCTGCATAACCCTATTCCTCTCTTAAGACTGCATCAACACACAGAGTCCCCTGGAACCTTGGTTCTCAACTCAGGCCAGGTCATAATCACCTCTTCGATGTTGAAGAATCCTGATTGGGAGAGAACTTACTCAACTAGGGCATCGTTGCTGACTTTCAAAAGTTGCATTGAGATTCATGATAAAATGTTCTCATAAGAAAAATAATAATGTAGGACAAAAGATGTGGTGGATTAACTAATGGTCAACTTGTAACACCCAGCTGAACTGAATCAGTGTGGTGCTGGGTGTGGAGGGCCCACCTGGGGATTGTTGCCAACAACATACAAAGGAGAACTGGAGGGGAAGGTTGTGTGCTGTTGGTTCTCCTGGAGGAGAAGTTTGTCATGCTGGCTTTCCTAATATGAACTCAGCTGTTCTCCTCATCAGAGGAGCTCGGGTCCTTGCTGTCGCTGAGGATGGCTGTGGTTCTCTTTGGGGGAGCTCTGGTCCTTACCTTGAGCATCGCTTCCTGGCTCCAGTGCAGATCCCTCAGCTGCTGGCACAGATCCTTCATCCCACTGGCGCAGACTTTCTAGCTTCCACCACTGACCTTTGGGCCTTCCCAGTGCAAATCTGTGAAACGGACTTGCATGAGACATTGTCGTGGGCTCTAGGCCTCCAGCTGGGCTTGTGGAGGACATTGCCACGGGCTCTAGCTCTTCAGCTGGACTCGTGCAGGACATTGCCATGGGATCCAGGCCCTCAGCTGGATTCTCTGGGTCTCCAGTGCATGGACAAATCTTTTGCACTCTTTGGCATTTGACTCTTTGGGTGAATATTTTAAAATAATCCTATAAATTATGTGTCCTGTATTAAATCTATTCCTTTGTAAACCCTGATAACAACAAAGTGTAAATATGAAGCACTTCATAAAAGTCTCCCTTTTTCCCATCCCAACCTCACTCCATGCTACTTCCCGGAGTTAACCTCTGTTAACCCTTTCTTGTGTCTTTTTACAGAGACAATCTGCAGGATAGGTAACAATCCTCATATTTCACCATCCTTTCCTTACAGATAGCATCTTAGAACAGTTACTGTCTAGCTTCCTGATCTTAATGTCATCGTTATTTTTCACTTGTTTGTTTCCTAGATCTGTCCTATAGCTATGGGCTTGAACGGCTGTGTAGCTGCACGCAGTAGTTTAAATGTTTCCCTTGCTAAACTGGCGCCCTTTAAAGATGAAGAGTGTGTCTGTCTTTGCTATTTACTACAGTTCTTGGTATGGAGGACTTACTGAGTGATTTACGGATGGCTGCAAATCTCTCAGCAGAACACTTTATATTCTCTGGGATACTAAAATCCATGGTCACATACACTCTTCTGTAATAGTAACAAAGCTCTGAATGTATCCTATGGGGATGCAGGCTTTTCCAAGCCTCAGGGAAAACCGGGGTGAATATTAAAACTTGTCTCCCTTTAGTGATACACTTGAATCTCTGTTAGGTAGTAAAGGCTTGAGGATTGATTCTTCTGTTTTTATCTGCAGCCTCACCTGACAAATGGAGACAGCAAACTCTGAGCTGTAAAGTGTCCTAAGTCGCAGGATGCCTCGGAGATGGAGCCACCTCTGGGCTTTCCCTCACCCTAGAGCCCGGCCTTATTGCCCTGAGCTCCCCTTGGCTGTGTCGTGGGCTCTGCGTCTGCAGCACCCAGGCCGCCTTCCTTCACAGCTGCATCGGGGCTCACCAGCTCCATGACTGCTGCTGTTCAGGGGTGGAAGGACGGATGCTCTGTTGAGGACTTTCCACAGGATTTTGAAAGTCACCTTGGCTATCTCAGCTCAGGCGATACGCCCACTGTGCGTACTGTCAGGGAAGGAAAGGCAAGACAGTGCAGGTCGGCGGCCAGCACTGCCCTTCTCCATGTCCCTGTTCTCGTCTCCTGCCCATGTGCTTTCTGCCTTGTCTGGGTTTCCAAGGCCCCCGGAAGTGTTCGGCGTCCACCGAGACGCCGTGTGGTCTCGCCTACTTCTTCCCGTCTCCACTGGGCACTGCCATTTGGCCGAGTTTCTAACCCTCAGATCAGGGGTCACCAGCCATCTTCTGCCCGCTGGTGCCACAGCCTTCTGTCATCGTGGTGAGGACCCGAGCCGCGGGTGCTCTGCCCTAGCAAGGGGAGGTCATGGGTCTTCACCTGCCAGAGAGGGCTCAAAGCATCATTCCTTGTGCCTCCCATGTCAAGGAGATTTGTGGGAAAAGATCCTTTCCATTTTTTCTTTATGAGAAGGCTTGAGGTACAAATCCAAGTCAGACACGGCCCCTCAAACCACATTGTAAAGGTCACGAAGTCCCAGCTGGCTGCCTTGCTCCGTCTTCCTTAGGGCAGGGGCTCTTAACAAAGACAACATGAACATCAGAGAGAACAGACAGATAGATGACAATGAGTGTTTTTAAAATGCTTTGATAAATGCGTTTTGGTATCATCGGTTGCCTTGGAAATCCTATGTATTTTGCTGAAATTTTTCCTTCCCCAGCACTGGACATTGAAAGCAGGGACAGAGCTGGTGCATGTAGTTCTATCACTGAGCTATAAGAGCACCCCTGCTGAGTTCATATACAAGTATTATTCTCTGGAGTTACCCGCAGATGTCACCAGACTGCGAAGGTCTAGATGTCGCCATGATCTAGAAACTCATTCTCTACTGGAGACCTCTCAGAACAGGCAGTTTCATTTCCACGTTGATTTTTCTCTTCATCTACCAATCACAGAGTCTTCAGTGCTGCCGAGTGAGGGTCTGATGTCCTCCCTCTCTGCCCCTCCCTTCATGGCAGACCCTCTTATCTGGGGCTTCGCTTTCTAGGTTTCAGCTCCTGTGGTCAATGATAGCATAGTGCTGTAGAGCAATGAGGAATGAAGATGTTTCGAGAGACACCCTATTCACATAACTTATTACAGTGTATTGTTGTATCGGATTAGTAGTTATTGTTAATTTCTTACTGTGCATAATTGAGAAATAGCATTCTCCATAGGTAGTACACAAGGGAAAAAACATAGTAGGTGTAGGGTTTGGAACTAGCTGAAGTTTCTGGCCCCCTGGGGATCTGGGAATATACCCTTCCCAGCTGAGGGGGGGTACCTCCCCCAAGAGAGGTCTCAGGCCCTCGCTGTGCCTGCTGATGCAGTCAGCTGGCTATAGCAGGGGGACTGGTCACAGAGGCAGAGTCACACATCCTAAGAGGACTTTCATGGTGCTCTGCGCACTATGGCTTCAAATGAGCCTTTTCTCCTCCCCAGATAAAGCTTAGGCAGAAATATTCAAAAGGCCCAGTTTCCTGATGTTTCCAAGTTGTTTTGAAAAGTGCATTTCATTACTTCCCAGCAATATGGGCAGCCTTCCACCCACCAGCCCCGCTGCAATTTCTCTCTTCTAAGCAAAAGTCAGGGGGAAAAAGTCTGTTAAATGTGAACCTAACTCCTTGATGGTCCAAGTCCTCACTGCCCTGGTATCTCCAGGGCTCTCAATTTTTTACTTAATTTTTTCCTCCTGCTCACTGTTCTGCTTCAGAATTTCGGGCCTGTTTCTGAAACCTCCCTGGCTGCATTCACTCTGCGTCTCACCCCTTCCACTGTGTGTTAAAGACAATTTCAGAGTCCGAATAAGAAGAAAAAAAATCACCACATCGACATGTTCAAATGCTTATCGCTGTTGCCGGCAGCACTTTTGTGTGACAATTCAAGCTAGTCCTCCGTTTCGACCTCAAATCATTTATAAAGGCAGCTCTCTCCCTGGCGACGCTGGGAGAGAATAGGCTGCCATCGTGGGTGGTCTGGGGCTTGGGAGCCCAGACTTGGAGGGAACAGATGACATCATGGATTCATAGGGCAAGTTTGCGGAGCTGGAGCCGAGTGCAGCCCTCCGAGCAGTGGGCCTGAGCCGCCCATATTATCTCTGCTAGAGCATTCAGCGCCTGGCCAGCCAGGGAGAGAGATGCTGGGAAATCATATTTTAAATTTGACATTCAAAAAGATTTGAAGATGTCCAAGCATTAGCAGGATACTCCTGGAACATTGTACATTCAAGTGGGAGGGGGTCGTCTCACCTGAATGATTTGCTGGCTGGCACACCAGCCTGCCCTTTGCCTGCTGCAGTTGCTAATTCTGGTTTTCTTTAGTTTTGCTTCTTCCTTTTTCTTTTTTCCCCTCCCCAAAGGACTGCTGTTGGTCTTTGTCAGACTTCTGTGAGGCAATCTGGGCTGGAACAGAGGAGGAAGCAGAAGCCACTTTCTGTGTGGACCTGCAGAAACCACAGTCTAGGGGGAGGTTTGTGCAAACACACGTGAACTCAGAATTACACAGAAATATCGCCAGCTCTCGAGATTCCAGTGAACACCTGCCTGCTACGGAGATACTCCTGAATGCGAGCCCAGAGACCCACTGAACGCTGCGCACAGAGAGTCGTCTGAGTTCAGCTGCACTGGGCAGCGTCTCCGTCTTTCTCAGTGATGCACATCAGGGAGGACACATGGGTACCACTTCTCCTCCTGGAGGATATCGCCTAGCACAAGCAAGTACTCTTCCTTCCCCAGTTACGCAGTATCATCTTAGTAACCAATTTATCAATTATGTCTGGATATTTTCTCCAATAATATCTGTGACTCTCCCTCTCAATTAAATAATTATAATTCTTAGCTATAGTCATTTCAGACTAGGAGGGCATTTAGAGGCTTAGTGGGTCCAGTCTACCTGCTTTTGCATCTTAGATCTGTCTCTGAGTCATTCTGTGACCTTGGTCAAACTATATATCCTTCCTGCGTCTTGGTTTCCTCATCTGAAAAATGGGACTATAATAGTATCTGACTCTATCGTGAACAGATGAGTTAGCACATACAGAATGAATGCCGAATGGAAGTTAGCTGTGGGTTGTGACTAGCGTTGTCATCTTCCGCTTTGTGACTGGCTTTTTGTGATGCCCCACCCACACCATTCCTGTAGCACCTTGTTTGATAAGTAACTCGGAGATTTTTGTTCCCCAACTGAGACCAGACACTGTTCCCAAATTTGAAGTAGGAGGGAGGCTTGGGATGGTCATGAGGAGATTTATGACTGTTTGAAGGGAGTGAGAAAGGTGTCACTGGCAAAGGGAGGGCTTGGGCTTTTCCTCCTGACCCATCTGCAGCATCAGAAGCAGAGAGGGGTGCTGCTGTCAAAAGGGGGCCATGCGAGGACACTCTACAGGCAGCTGAGCTCCAGAAGTAATGAAATCTCTGCGGTCAGATTCCCTCGGGAAGGTGGCCAGGAAAGGTCGATTGGTCAAGGAATTGTGCTTTTTCTTTTTTTTTTTTTTTTGTGGGTACTGGGGGATCGACCTCAGGACCTCACGTGCCAGCAGGTGCCCGTGCTGCTGAGCGATATCACCGGCCCCTTTTTCGTATGTGGGTTCCGGGAGTCGAACTTGGGCCCTCACGCTTGCCGGGCAGGTGCTTAAGCTGCTGAGCCATCTCACCGGCCCGAATTGTGCTTTTTCTAACTTTGGCACCTAGAAGAGTTCCCGCTAACAGTGTTTGAAATGCCTTTTTCATGGGAGGAGCTGGAATGCAGACAGAGCCTTGGTCAAGAGCATGCAGGGCTTTTAAAAAGGAATGGAGGAGAACATTACGTGTCTCCTAGGGTTGTTTCCAGAAGATTAAATGAGATAATGTACAAGGGAACTTTGGAAAAAAGTGTCCATGTAGGGGGTGGATTTGCTTCTCTTCTTTCTCTTGAAAGATAAATTTTTCTGTGGCTAAAGAACTGGAATTTGGTTTTAACAAGTTATGAGCTCTAGTGAGACTAGAAAATACCGATCCTCCTTGACTGTGGCTGGAGCTATGTCCTGATAACCTAATGCAAGTTGAAATTATCCCAAGTTGAAAATATGTTTAACACCCTCCACTCACCAAAGAGTCCAGTGTACTTCAGTGTACTCGGAACACTTCTACTGACCTGCAATTGAGTGAAATCTCCTAACATGAGCCCTATCTTATCATAAAGTGCTGAATATCACATGTATTTATTGAATGCCTGTGTCAATGGGAGCTCTGGAAACGTAGCACAGTGTGGGGCATCACTGGTTTTGCCTCATGACTGTGTGGCTGATGGGGGCTGTGGCAACATCTGGTGCCCAGCATCTCGGCATGGGTGGCATTCTGTACAGCTCATCAGGAAAAGGTCCACATTTGGAGTTGGAAGTGCAGTTTCTACTCAATATGCCCCACTTTTGCGCCATCATGAAGTCCAAAACTCAATCAAACCATCATAACTGGAGACTGGGGTGGGGCTTGAGGGCGGAACACGGAGTGGGACACTGGGGGAAGTGCAGTGTGGGGCAGGACATCTGGGGCAGATCCCGACTCTTGCCAACAGGGCTGAGGGGCTGCCGGCTGAGGGCATGGAGAGAAGGATCAGGAGGGTGGCAACGGGAATCCTCACCACCTGGCTCTGGAGTCTCTGCCTCCCTTGTTCCAGGCACAAGTGCCAGGTGATAATTTCACTCTACACCTTGAGAACTCTGTGTGGTTTTCTGGAATGATTCTCTAGTGGGCAAAGCTGCCTGGCCAGGCCCACAGAACTCACTCTGCTGCCACCCTTGGTTGCCCGACCCTGGTGAGACTCAAGGGCCCTTGGACACTACACAGAGCAGAGACAGGGTCACACACTGGGCAAAGCCAAGGCTACGCCGAACTAAGCGAGAAGTGACCCCGAGCAGGGACGGGGTCTATGGCTATTACTGCTATGGTCAGAATGTTTTTGTCACCCCAAAATTCATATGTTGCAAGTCTAACCCCCAAGTGACAGCATTAGGAGGTGGAGATCTGAGGACATGATTAGGTCGTGAGGGCAGAGCTCTCGCGAACGGGATTAATTCCTTATAAAAGGAGACCCCAGAGGGCTGCTCACCTCTTCCGCCATGTGGAGACAACACCATCTATGAGAAAGCAGGCCCTCCTCACCAGATGCTGAATTTGCCTGGATTTGGACTCCCTAGCCTCCAGGATGAGGAGAAGTAAGTTCCGGTTGTATAGGGCTCCCCAGGTGACGGTATTCTGTTACAGCGCCTGAACGGACTAAGGCGCCGTCAAACCGGAACTCTCCATTCCTCTTCCACCCCCAGGCCCTGGCCATCCTCATCCTATTTTCTATGATTTTGACATGAAAGGGACATAGAAATATCAAAAGAAGGATGAATTAAAAAGGCAATCTCTAAGCAACTTACTTGAATTTCCTTTATTACTGGTTAAAACTTTGTCAGAAGTGATGGGTGCCACTCTTATTATGGTTTTATTGCTAGCTCTAAGCAAACATTTGCCTTGAGAAACTTCAACCACACCAGAACAGGAGAAGTGAGAGAAGATGGGTAGGAGGGTTTGAAAGAAAATGGGTTCAGGATGTTGGAAGGGAAGTAAAGCAATCATTTCGGATTATTTTCTGTGGTGCAGCGTTAAGTGTGCGGTCTTATGAGAGATGGTTGAAGGAGGAATCAGTAGAAGGAAAGCTGTCATGGGAACCATCTTGAAGCCTAAAAGCTTCTCTGGCATGAAGAAATACTTTGAGAAAATCATCACATGTTCTGAATGGCTGGGGAGACATACAAGAGAAACCCTCAAATGGCTCTGTGAAGCTTCCTGGCTTACTCCTCAAAGATGGTGATACCCTCTTTCTTTTCTCCCCAGTTCTCTTTACCCAGGCCCTTTGCAAGAGTCCTCCTCCATCCATCCTCCATTCACTGGTTCATCCCAGCAGAAGAGAAGGTGCTGTGATTGTTGGTAGTTGTGCAGCTTCGCATGGGAGCTACAGCTGATCATCCCAGTAGGAGGGGGACACATGCCCGTCAGCACGTGCTGTCCCACTCTTGTCTTGGTTGCTACACTGGTTTTCTGTTCTGTACCTGGAACACTGCATCACTCTCTGTTAAACAATTATGGTACGTGTGTTTGAAGTTCCTAATGAAAAAGCAAGCCACCAAACTATGTGAATACAGGAGTCCAACCTGGGTCCATGCAAAAATGCTGAGCCCCCGGGGAAGCAAGGGACTTGCTGGCTTGAAGTTGACAAGTGAGGGGAAGACTGGAGCCTCCATTCATGAGGGTCTTCCTTCTTTTCTAATCACTGGAGATGAGACAGCTTCTAGTCATCAGAGGAGACAAGAAAAGACCATGGGCGGTCCCCAATTCATGATGGTTTGATCTACAAATTTTCAACTTTACAATGGGACTCAAATGATACACTTTTTGTAGAAAGCAGACCTCAGATTTTTAGTTTTCCCCCGAGGCTATCAATATGCAGTCCAAGCCTTGCTCAAGGTGCTGGGCTTAAGCAGAGAGCTGCGGTCCCGTCAGCCTTGTGATCCCGAGGGAAATCAACCAACATGGACAACATACTGTGCAGCTATGGTTTTCTGTATGTTAATTACATTAAATGTATTTTGATGCATATTTCCATAACGTTTTCATTTTTAATGTGTTCATCAGAAACCAAGGAGCATCTGTAATTCAGGCCCATCAATAAGGATAATAATACTTTACAAACTTGTCCCGCCTGTTATGCGCCATTCTAAACACTTGGTATCTACTCGTTCATAAAAGCTCTACGAGGTATACATTATTCTGGTACCTATTTTACAGACGTAGAAATGGAGGCCCTGGGATAGTGATGTTTTGTTCAAAGTCATGTGGCTAGGAATGACAGAGCTGGCATTGAGCTCAGCATCTACATTCTTAATATGTACAATCAAATATCATACACATAAACACATTTACTCACCATCTCCTTCCCTGCCAATTTACATTTCTATAGCATTTTAAGGTATTTTAAAACCATCAAGAAAGCAGACGTGTGCCTTGCTCCAGCAGTCCATTACGCTACCTTGCTGTGAATTTTAACTCCACCTTGTCACTAGGCGACCGTCTGCTCTGCCACCACAGAGGAGTTTCGTATCCTCTTGAATTTTACATACGTGCAATCACCCCGCACGTACCCTTGGTACTCTGGCTTCTTTGGCGCAGTACAGTGTCTGTGCTACTAGTGTACATTGCTGTGTCTAAGAGGCTACCCCTCTTCATCACTGAGCGACATCCTGACGTGTGGTTGTGCCCCATTTGTCCATACATTCAGCTGTTGGTGGTGGTTTATGTTGTTTTCAGTTTCTGGCTGTCATGAATCAACTTGTAATGAACTTCAGTACAATTTTTTGTACAGACATATGTTTTCCTGTGTCAGTGTAAATATTTAGGAGACTACTGGACCAGGTAGTAAATATATGCAGAATACCTGCCTCTTCTGTATTAAGAAACTGCCAAACTATTATCCAAAGTGGCTGCCCATTTTATGTTCCCACAAGCAGTGCATGAGAGTTCCGATTTCTCTATTTCCTTGCTGACGCTTAGTATTTTCATTTTAGCCACTCTTATTGGTGTGTAGTATAACTCATCATGGTCTTAGTTTGCTTTTATCTAATAAATAAAGATGCTGAGCACATTTTGATGTGCTTACTGTCCGTTTATACATCTTCTTTAGCAATACATTGTCTGTTCTAATCATTTGCCCTCTTCCCTTTTTTTAAAAAAATGATAAGATTGTTTTATTTTTTAGTTGTAAGAGATGCATATTTGTTCTAGACTTAAATACTTTCTTAGATACATAGATTGTGAATATTTTCTCCCACTCTGATTTTCTTTTTCATTTTTTAAATGGTGATTTTTAAAAAACAGAGATTTAAAATTAAGGTTTGATTTATATTTTTTCATTTATGTCTGTTTTTTTCCTTCCTTATTCTAAGCTACAAAGATGTCTCCCCGTGTTTATTTCCGGGGGTTTTGCACGTTAGGTAATACAGTGAGTTCCACGATCTGTTCTGAAGTAAATTTGTGTATGATAGAAAGTGCACCACTCGGTCGTTTCTATTGGCAGAGTCAGAAACTGAGGCCTCGGGCTCCCGCCCCCAGCAGATCTGCCTCTTGGGAAAGAATTCCAGAGCAAAACCACAGGGCCAGAGTAAACTCCTGCAGCGGAAAGCCTGGAATTCTGTTTAACAATACCCAAAAATCTTCCATCAGCACTAAAGAGAAAATCACGCACTGATGGGCGTTCAACGATGCAGCTAATAGGGATGGAGGGCGCTGCTGACAGGAAGACTCCCACGGCGGAAGCTCAAGACGCGTCGGCCCCGGCGGCAGAACTCAGCGCAAGGAAGGGAAGAGATGACGCTGTGGAGCAAGCGGTGTTCTCGGGGTCTGTACGTGTGCTGTGATTCCTCATTAAGCTGTTTCTGAAAAGCTAAGAGCACTGCAGAGTTAACTGCAAACAGCCTTCGTCCTACTGCAGCTCGCGGAGGACACCTGCGCGCTCCTGGCCAGGGGAGCGGCTGGACCAGCAGCTGCTGCTACCCAGAGCCCGGGATGCGCCACAAGCTTTGGGAAGAAAGACGTCACACTCGCTGCCATTGACTACGTGGGTTAAAGTGCTGATGCTGCTTAATGACCACTGAGGCAGAACACATTTTTCCTTCAACATTTAATCTTGAAAAGAAATGGCTAAAACATAACATTACCCTACTAAGAGGACAGCTAGGATCAGTCCGCTCTGAAAAAATGCCTTTATATCACATTTCTCCATAAGAATTTCATCACTATAGCTACGAGCTTCAAACTAAGTCTTAAGAATTCAATTTAGTTTTATTTTCAAGGAACTAAGTCCTTTGTAACACCATGGCAGGCAAATAAATGGGAAACCACTTCATAATTTTTTTCAGGAGAATTTGATATTTTCACTCTTTATGATTCACAGCACGGCTGAAATTCAGGACTTAACTCTGTAACAAATTATGTAATTTAAAGAAGGATTCCAAATGATTTAACTCACGGAAAGTTGTTATAAGTAAATTAAAGAAAAGGAAAACAGGAAAAATTTCAAATTCAAAGTAAAATGCACAGGTTTCTACTGTCTGTTTAAAGACAAGTCAGGTTTTAACTGCCTCGTTAATGGATCCTGTGACTCTAAGGAGATTAAATCTTGACAAAGAGGAGGCCACAAAAGGCTTCAGAAGGGAAAGTTCGCATGAACATGGCATGACCATTAGACCTGGAAGGATGCAGCTCATCCCAACCTCCCATTTTACAGATGATGAAACTGAGTTTCAGGCTGGTAAAACATGAGAATAACCTGATCTCATGTTAAATAATTAGAGGAAAAAAATTAGGAGGGAAGATGAGGTGAGGAGGAGGAGGACAAGTCCTCAAGTTTGATGTGTAGAAATAAAAGGAGTTAAATTTGCAAATTTAAGGTGGAGAGCACTTCAGTGCGTTCTTGTAGAGAGACAAATAACAAGAAAGTGTAGAAAGTTTTGTGTTTTTGGCACTAAAAAGGGTGATGATCCAGGAGCCCCAGAGGTTACTGAACCAAGTGAGGTTAGGTGCTCCGAAGAGCCACGCTGGGCATGTCCCAATCCCAGCTGGAACTTGCTGCCCAGAGGGAGAGGAGCGCATGGGAAGCAACGGGAAAGGCCTTTGGCTTACTCTGCTGGCTGCACATCTGGGAAGTTCAGAGGGCTTTGTGCCACCCATACCACGAGATCACCAAATGGAAGTTTGGATTTACGTATATCTATTTACATTTCTGCATACACATTGGAGTAAGTATGGTTTGAACCTGTGATTCAGAGTGCTCCGGGTGTCATCCCCACATACGCACCTTCTCCTCTTGACCTGACCGTGGCAGCAGACATTCTTAACACTCCAGAGGTCCAGTTGTTTAGCCTTTCCTGTGCACTTGGGACTCACAGGCCAGGGGGCCCTGTGCTCCACTCTGCTGGGGGACAGTGAGCACAAGTGCTGTGGTGAACCCATGAAGGACCTGTACTGTCCCAGTCGGCTCTCCCCTTCTGGAGGGACCCCAGAGCCAAGACATGAGTCAGAGCAGACACGGAATTAAAGAAAGCTGCGTCACTCTGTGTCCATATTAAGTGTCCTCAGGAGTCACCCGACCTAGAGCAGACATTGTCTATGAGAAATAAATGCTGCCTGTGAAGTCACTGAGATTTGGACATTGTTTCCAGCAGTCCTCACCTCAGGTGGCTTTCCACACTGTCTGCTTCATTCTACCTGGCAGCCTCAGAGCTTGGCGGCAAACTTGGTCAGGGAAATGGCGGTTCATTCTCCTGCTGACCCCTGTAAACTGGCCGGGACGGAGCAGCTGCAGTAACTACAAGGACGATCCCACTGAGAGGGCGGTGGTGGGTATACACACCTCCTACATTTCGCTTTGTGACGTGAGAGGAAAAGGGCATGCTTTGCTGAAAATGAAGTTCGTGATGAATTGGGTGAAAGAGGAAACTTTCTGAAACCGTTTTAGAAACCATTGAACTTTCAATTCAAAGGAGAAAAGCAGAAGTCCGGTGTTTATTTAGGCCCTGCTCTGAAGGGAAGCAGGCCTGGCCAGCTGAAGGAGCAGAAACTAAGGAGAACATACACGGGAACAAATTTGACGAGTCCCTAGGCCTCCTTCTGCAGGGTCCATACAGAAGTCAGGAGGGGCAGTTACCAGCAGAGACACCGGATGGGCCTTACCCAGTGAGGTGTTCCGGGCCGAGGCCACAGGGAAAAGCCACGCTCATTGCACGCGCCCTTGATAGAGTGCCCCAAGAATGGCTTCTCCCTCTGAGGTCTTCCTCCCTGTAACCCACAACCCCACTTCTATCACGAGAAAAACATCAGATGATGCCCGTGGTTAGACACACTGGAAAATACCTGACCAGCACTGCCGCAGCCTGTCGAGGTTGTTGACATTCTGAGAAACTGGATCTACCAAGAGGAGCCTGAGAAGACATTTGCAGCTAAATGAAACGTGGTACCCAGCACTGAACCTGGAGGAGAAAAGGAGCAAAGGAAAGGACTGAGGAAATCAGAATTACATCTGGATTTTAGTTAATAGTGTGTTGGTATTGGTTCCTTAATTGTAACAAATATATCACATTAATGAAATCTGTTAAAACAAGGGAAAACTGGCTGTGGCATACATGGGAACCCTCTGTACCATCTTCTCATTCTCTGTAAATCTTAAACTATTCTAAAAATATATATATTTTTTAAAAGGTGAAAAAAGCAAAGGGTAAAAAATAAGAAGGCAGTTTTGCCTCAGATAGTATCTAATAGGCACACCCAATCGGGTTTAATACTGACTCTCCCACCCCGGCAGGAGCGTTCCTTTAAGAAACCAGTAACAGGGTTGAAGATATTTTGTGCGCATCTAGGAAAGCTGCATTTCCTTTTTATTTTTTAAAATGGGTTTACATTTTCAAAAACATGAATCCAAATTGCTTAATTTAATGAAGTCAAGTGGATAGAGTTAAAAAGAGACAGGAAATGCAAACAGTTATTGACTTAAAGTGGGAAATATTTGTATTTTCATTTCTGTCCATGGAGGGAACTGAAGCAAGTGGAGTTTCATTAAATCCCCATGAGTTACAGGTGTTATGAATGGCAGGGCAGGGGCCCGAGGAGCCCAGGCTACCCTGCCTCCGTCCCAGTCCCGGGGGGCCTATGAGATGTATTGCAGCACAGGCTGCACTATGCGTCCACAGTGCCGGCCAGCAGGGCCGTGTGTCTGGGCCGAGCGATTCCGCAGTAACCGCTGTCAGTGGGGGAGGGGCGGGTGTTACCCACACACCTGGCTGGCCAGGGCCAGAGACAGAGCTGCCCTCCATCCTCCCGCTGCCCCCGTGACTCGCGACTTGCCTACCTCCACTTCAGGTGTTCTTTTCAGGTGCACAGCTGTCTTCTAAGCTTGCTTGCTTTTTCTTTCTTTCTTTCTTTCTTTTTTTCCAGTACTGGAGATTGAACCCAGGGCCTTCACACTGAGCTATACCCCAGCGCTGTCTATCTATCTCTCTATCATCTATCTATTTTTGAGACAGAATCTCACTAAGTTGCTAAGTTGCCCATGCCGTGCTTGAACTTGGATCCTCCTGCTTCAGCCTCCCAGAGTGCTGGTATTACAGACATATTGCACCATACCCAGCTATCTAAGTTTTATTTCTTAAAATTTGTTCAATTAAATTCACATGTCCAACAAGCAAAATTAGAGGAGGTCTGGTTGAAATGAGACTGGATGTACAGCACCTGTATTAGTCAGGGTTCTCAAGGGAAACAGAACCAACAAAACAGAGAGACAGCAGTATGGCGAGATTTATTTGAGGAATCAGTGCAGTTGTGGAGGCTGCCATCTGCAAACTGGAGAACAAAGAAGGCAAGTGGAGTGATTCAGTCTAAGTCCAAAGGCCTGGGACCTGCGGTGTGGGGGTGCAGTGCTACTTTAAGTCCCGGTATCTGAAAGCCCTGGGACCAGGGGCTCCGACGTCCATGGACAGTAGATGAATGTCTCAGCTCGAGACAAGAGGGGGAAATTTCACCCTTCCTCACCTTGCTCTACCCTGGCCCGAGGACTCTGCCCACACCGAAAGGTCTTGTCTTCTTTACTCAGCGTTACTGTACTGTCAGTGCTGATCTCTAATTTCCCGCAAACACACCCATCCTTCCCATCATCCCTTAACGCAGTCAACTGACGTAGAATCATGAAGCACCTGCCACCCCCCAGGAAGTCAGCAGGTGGGCAACCAACAGCCCGTGGTTTGCTCGGAGTTGGAGAGACGGGGTCTTTTGTTAAGAGTACTGTGGGAAGAAAATCATTTAAGTCACCGAGGTAGGGTTTAAGACTGTTCAGCAGATCCACCTCAGGGATGACCCGAGACTCCCATATTAGACAGGGCTAAGGTTTCCAAAGGGTAGGGGACAACTCACTACGGGTCCTTGCTAGAAAGTGTCATCTTTAAGAAAACTTGGCGTTGGTGATCAGTTTGCTTTGTTTCTGTCTCTTGCCTGGGATCTTTCACTGTAACCCTGATAACCTGTGAGAAGTCTCAGGTTTCATTGGCTAATCAATGGTCATGGGGTAGGAGAGGTAGGAGACAAGAAAAACGAAGAGGAACAGGGAAAGTCTCTCTCTGGAGTTCCTTTTACAACACAGGCTGAGCATCACGAATCTGAAAATGCAAAACTAGAAATGCCTCAAACCTAAAGCTTTTTGTTTGTTAATGTGATGCCACAAGTAGAAAGATACACATCATGAAACTTTACTTTGTGTATTGAAGTATTAAAAATATTGTATGAAAATTACCTTTGGCCTAGAATTCACAGTGGCACACGCCGGATGGCAGACGCTCTTGCACGGCAAGGGCGTGTGTCCCTGGGTGTAGGAGACAGGTTGCCCACCCCAGCCCCGCATTAGGTCTGTCTCAGTGTGAGGAGTGGGGGCCATGCACAGGCTCTCCTCCCTTTAGGTTACTTTTTGCCTTTCTCTCCTCCTCTTGTCCCTTCTCTTTCTTTTTCCTCTACATCCATCCATCCTCCCTCTCCTTTTGAATTCCCACCCTTTCCTCCCTCCCTTTCTCTCTTTCCTTCTTGCTATGGTTTGAGTAAAGTTTGTCCCCTCTGGAATTCAGACCAGTGACGCAACTCCTGGTAATCCCTCTAGATTAGATCTTCTCTGTCATTACGATGTCAATGTCTCCATTTTTTCATTTTTTACGGAAAGATAACATGAACTAAGGTACTGTAATGATCACCCTCATATCTTTAGCCTTCCTTCCCTCCCCCTGGAGAAACTTGCTGGTTTCATTCTTGCATAACCGTCACACATTCTTTCCTTCCAGCTCGGGCTGTAATTGTCACCCTGCTGAGAACCAGTCTCTGGATTGGTCCAGGGCCCTCTCCTCCTGTGGCATTTGCCAAGCCCCTTCCTTGGAGCACACTACAGCCCTTCTCCACCACAGCCGGGGAGGGGTGCCCACCACACCTTTCGGAAGAATGCTCAGGAGGATGCAAGGCTGAGCACTTAGCCCATTTTCTCCTTAATTCTCCCTACCCCAAGACTCCAAACAGCCGTCAGACTTCAGCGCTGACACTGCTGCCCTGGCTTCTGTCTTCACTGGCCCAGGGCACCTGTTTTAGGTGCCATTAGGGGATCTTCCCCTAAACACAAATACAAAAAAAAGGCAAGTGCAGAAGAGAAGCTCTCGCTAACAGTGAAATCGAATAGTAGTCAATATAACTTGAAAAGTTGAATATTTTGGGGTTGATTTTATGACTTTTAATATAATATAAAGGTGAGGGTGAAAAAAAAAATCCTGGCATCCAAAACCACAAGTCATATTTTGTGCGTGTGTGTTGTTCCCTACAAAATAAAAAACCTGGAAAAGATTATTTGAGCTTTTTTCTGGAGAGGTTGAAATTCTGCTTCCTGACAGGAGCCCTGGACAGCTCACATGTCTGTGTGATGGGGAATCGACAGTTCTGCTTGAAGACTTACTGTGCAGTATTAACATCAGTTTATAAGGAGCACCCGCAAGAGCACAGCAATTCGTGGACACAGCCTCCTCGTATCCGACCCCGGGTTGGTCGCTCTGTCCTACACTTGCCTGTGAGGTGCAAGACCAGCCCTGCCTCCGGCCTTGAGTGTGCCATTGGACCATGACCTTCCCTCAGGACTCGGCAAGGGGAAACCATGGACTGACCTCCCCGAAGAGTTTCACCAGAGACCGCCTGGCCCCACAGGCTGAGATGCTCACTCTTTGTCCATTTACAGAAGTTAACCAACTTCTCGGAGTCTTATCCCGTAGAACAAGAGCTGCTTTTCCTGAACCCTAGCAGACCCAGGGACAACAGCAAAATCCACAGGGATTTGGCTTGCAAATCCCTGTAGAGAAGCTTTAGAAATGGGCCCGCAGTGCAGGGCTGTCCCTGTAAATGCCTGGCACCTTATCATCCTTCTGGTTGCTGAGTGGAAGAGTGAAACAGAGCATCTGGACTGACAGACAACTCCTTCTCGGGGCAGGCATCCAAGGTGCATCTTCATAAGGCCGTTGCTGAATGCAGAGCCGAAGGGCAGTGTTCTCCTTTCTTCCTCCCCTGCACCAAGAAGCAGCCTTCGAGTTAGAAAGTGCAGAGCAGCGCAGCTTAGAGGAAAGACCAAGCGCAGCGGGGAGTGATGGGACACTCGTGTTTGCTGTTTGGTAGAACGTTTCTGCTATTCCCACAGCCCTAGTGCTCAGGGCAGCTCCGGGCTGTGAGAGCAGCAGGAAGGACAGAGGAAAGGGAGGGACTGGGCTCACCCAGGACTCCTCACGTCTCAGCAGGATTGAGGGCTCACCGTCTCTCCCAACTTTGCCCACGTGCACCCACAAAACGTAATAGCACCTTCCCTCTCTGAATGACTATTGTATGCCATTCAATTTATATTGAAGTAGATGATTCATGTAACAGTCTCCGCTGCCCCACAATGTTAACCCAGCTGGGAGCTGAACCTGGCTTCTTAAAATCCTTTCTATCACTGCCGGTTCTGTGATGCCAATATCCAAGCACTGCCCCAAAGCGTCTCATGAGCTTTGCATGTCTAGTCTCGTGGAGGTCATGACGGACGGGTTTTTACCTCAGAACCAACTGCAAACAAGCATTCTCCCTGTGGCATCTTCTCAGACCTCTAATCCTCGGGGCCTGATAAAAATTCTTACAAACTTTTTTAAAAATTTCAAGATCTGTTTGGGGAACAATATCGAAGGTTAGGCTCTTTTACTGAAGGACACCTCAGAGCCTTTCCCCTGCAGCATTTGCTGCCATCTCCTCTCGCACCCATCCTCTGAGGGCAATTAAACCCTCTCTTTCTCCTCTCAAAAACAGGAGTAATAATATCTGGCGCTGGGAGCATTATTTAGTTTTCTTTCTATGTTCAGCAATGCTTACTTAATTTCCATTAACTGAAGTGAATTCTAGTGATCAAAAAAGAATCTGAATTACTGTTGGAGCATAAAGTAATTTTATAATAAAATAAGGAAACATATGTTTTCCAATAGCAGATGTTATAGTTTCATGGGACCTCATTCTCTTCCTTTTTCCTGGCTCAACCAGAAGGAGAGCTGCTTTGATCCCCATGGAACCCCTGTATGATATGTTCCTCAGCACAGGTCCAAAGACAAGGGAGCCAGCCAGCCATGGACTGAAACTGCCAATACCATGAGCCAAAATATACCTTTTTTCTCATTAAATTGACTTATCATGGGTGTTTGTTACAGAAACAGAAATCTGATTAACAGTATAGCATGGCACAGAATACAATTTTCGCTCGTCATATTGTTTTTTGTAAAGCAACTGATGCATTTAGGGTAGGTAAAATCATATTCAACCATTCTGTGGGAGAATTTCACATTGTTAACATGGTATGTCTGGGCGAGGAAGCCATGTGGATGATAGATCCTCAGTGGCTGAAAGTGTCCTTGTATCAGCAAGGTAGGACCAACTGGGGTCTGCGTGTGGTGCCTGTTGACTCATGCTGTGAGGGCTCTTTTCTGTGCATTTAGATCAAGGGTTAGAGCCATACCGATGCTGCTGCAACTACTAAACTCTACTGTTGTAGCTCAAAAGCAGATTTAGTGACATATAAACAAGTGTGCACGGCTGTACATCAATAAAACTATTTCTAAAAACAGTGGCAGGTTTGATTTGGCTGTGGACTCTGTTTTGCTGATGCCTGACTCATTTGGGTTGCAAAATTAATTTCTTTGAGAACTAAAGGATATAAGTTTGGGAAGAGCTCTGTGGTTCAGAGTCATTTCCTCAGAAAAGTAGGCACTGGAGCAATAAAGGTGAGGTGAACCAGCATAGGCTAAGGGCTCAAGTCTCCAGAAATCTGACTGGTGTCACATAAGTCCCAGTCTCAGTCAGCTGGGAGGGCTCAGGACCCGGGAACCTAGGTAGAAGGCCTCATCCAAGCTGTCACGATGGATTGGACTTTCAGAGCTGGGCAAGAGCACATCCCCGGAGACACATTTCAAGGCATCAGTGAGTGTTTGAATCCACGGATAGTACTGAACCCTACATATACTATGCTTTTAAAAATATATATGTACCTATAATGAGTTTATTTCATAAATTCAGCACAGTAAGAAATTAACAATAGCTAATAACAAAACAGAACAAATATAACAATATGCTGTAGTAAAAGTTACGTGAATGTGGTCTCTATCATTCTTTTTCTCAAAATATCTTACTGTGCTCTGCTCACTTTGCTATTGTGTTAGCTGGGAATGACCGCAAGTGACCAAGCTTCCTGGAAGTCCCTCAGGAGTTAGATGAACACCAAGGTCAAGGACGTGGCCTCCAGGGCCACCCTGCTGGATCTAAATCCTTATCTCACTGGCTTATGCAAGTTAGCTGAAATAGCTCTTCCTCAGTTGTCTCAGTGGTAAAATGACATCATCTAACTCATAGCCAAGAATTCAGTACATCATGTTGAACACAATTAGACACAGGTAAAACACTATGGAAGTATTGCTGCTAGCACTAGTTTCTGTTTTTTTCTTTTTATGTTAGTGCTATTTCAGGGCTTATCAAATCATCCAGCCTCAGCGGAACTATGAGATTATTGTAAAACCTTTTTTCTTCATACTTTTTGAATATTCTCCTTTCTGCTCATCTCTTCTCGTTGTGTAGGTTGACTTTGTCACACACATGGCTCTTCATGGCAGGCTTGAATGGAAGCCCACGCCCTCTCAAAGCCACATCCCACAGACAGCAGACCAGGTCCCCGTGCCCGTTACAGTGGGGGCCACTCCCTTCGCCAGGACCCAGGACAGTGAGGGCATCTTCTCACCCATAAAGCTACCCTGTCCTGTCTCCACGGAGTGAATGCAGAAACAGTGGCCGTGCCTGGTGCTGTGTCCCAAGCCCAAGTTCACCCCAGGGACCCTGGACCAGGTCAAGACGTCAGACGCTGGCCGGCCCTGAGTCAACACAGGAGGGAGTTTTCCATCCCCCTCTGTCTGGGCTGCGCTGACTCAGGACCTGGGCCAGGCTCGCACCCAGGTGGCGGGGAGTCGCAGCAGACATCTGGGTGGGCCTGGGGTGATGAACAACACACACAAAAATAGCCAACACCTGGAGTGATTTGCTTATTTCCACCCATTTTGTCTCTTTGAACAAGTATTTAGAGGGACTTCTAAGTGCTGTGTTAGGGAATATGCATTTTTAAAGATTTTATTAATAGAACAGATTTTTAAAGGGACAAGAGATATTTTTGTGATCTCAGCAATAACGCTCTCAACCCTGTCCTCTGTGAACAGTTCACTCATGTTGGAGAGTCCCTGAGGGTAAAAGTAAACTTTATTGTCTGCCTAATTCCCATATTCTTAAAATTACTATTACCCAACTGACTTATTACAATCCTCTACAAACCAATCCCTAGAGACTGGCAGTGACATTTACTTTGGAATATTTCTTTCCTATTTTGAGAAAATAAAATGTATATTGCATGTAAATATAAAAAACAAGATGAAAACCCATATATCCCTCAGGAAGCTTAAAATGGAATAATACCAACTCCTCTGAAGGCCCCTGTTTCCTCTCTGGGGTTGGATCTCCATCCCTCCAGCAAGAATGTCCCTGTGTGGAGCCTGATGTGAATTCTTTTGTGTCTTTCTGCAAAATAGGTTTTATTTTATGTGAATGTACCCCTAAATATACCCCTTAGAGTTGTCTGTTTTAGAATTTCATGTAAGTGGTCATACTGTACATGTTATTCTCAGATGATAGATAATTTACATAGATATAATGTACCCATATACATATATGTATATCATCTAACCAACATCATACTTTTAAAGTTTATTTGAATGTATCAAACTGGAGTTCAGATATTTTACAGAGCATTATTCCGTTGTATAACTGCACTATGATTTCTTTACTCCCTGTGACTATTTTTATTTTTCTCCTTATGAATATATGTGATACATATTGAATACATTCATTGTGGGGACTGATACAAATACATATCATATCTTGGTCCTTTTTACTTCCACTTTTCCTTCCCTTCCTTCCCAAAACCCCTTCCTCTTTCCACAAAGTCCCTATTTTCTATCTTCTATCTTTATTGTGCACTTTAAATTATACCATCAAGAAAAATTAAATACCTATGAACTAATCTAATCAAGGAAGTGAAAGACCTGTACAGCGAAAACTATAGCACTCTGAAAAGAAGATTGAAGAGGACACCAGAAAATGGAAAGACAGCCTTTGTTTCTGTATAGGCAGAACCAATACAGTCAAAATGGCCACTTGCAAAACTGATATATGATTTAGTGTAATCTCATTCAAAATACCAACAGCATTCCTCACAGAACTAGAGAAAACAATCCTAAAATTCATATGGAACCAGAAGAGCCCCAGAATAGTGAAAGCAATTCTGGGCAACAAGAGCAAAAAGCAAGAGGCATCACCATGCCTGGCTTCAAGCTATACTAAAGCAGTAGTGGTAGCAATGGCACGGTACTGGCACAAAAACAGACACATGCACCAATGGAACAGAACAGAGGATGCAGACACAACCCCAGACACATTCGGCCGTCTGATGTTTGACAAAGAAGCCAAAAATACACTGGAGGAAAGATACCCTCTTTAGCAAATGGTGCTGGGAAAACTGGTCACCCTCATGCAAAAGATAGCATTTAGACGCATATCACTCACCATGTCCTAAAATAAAATAAAAATGGATGAAAGATCTAAACATTAAAAAAGAAACTATGAACCTACTGAAAGATAAACTAGGCAAAGCACTTGAGTCTTAGGAGTAGGCAAGGACTTTCTGAACAGAACTCCAACTGCACAAGAAATAAGAGCAAGAATTAACAAGTGAGATTATAGCAAATTACAAAGCTTCTGCACAGCAAAGGAAATAATCAGCAGGATGAAAAGACAACCTACAAAATGGTAAAAAAAAATTGCTAGCTACTTCTCAGCCAGAGGACTAATATCTGGAGTATATAAAGAACTAAAACAAAATTTGACCACCCAAAATAAAGCATAAATCAAAAAATAAGCAACTGAAATGAAGAGACACTTCTCGGAAGAAGTACAAATGGCCAATAAACATCAGCATCGCTGGTCATTAGAGAAACGCAAATTAAAACAACATTAAAATTTCATCTTATACTAGAAGGAATGGCAGTCATCAAGAAATCAAATAATACCAAACGCTGGTGAGGCTGTGGTGAAAAATGAATCTGCCTATATTGCTGGTGGGAATGCAAACTAGTACAGCCACTGTGGAAATCAGTATATAGACTTCTCAGAGAACTAAAATTAGAAATGCCATTTGACCCAGCTATTCTCCTGCTAGGTATCTTCCTGAAAAAGCAAAAGACATCACACTACAGTAATACATATATACCCACATGTGGGGAACCATTCAGAGTGCTTCAAAGCTCAGGGGTATCTAAGGACTCCTGAGGACGTGACCCCACTTGTCTAGTGCAGGCACACAGTGGGATACAGTTATGTAACCATGACTTAAGAGTGGATAACTATGCATGCCCCAATGAGACTAGCATGTAAGAATGTAAATATGAGACAATAACCAGTATAAGAATTATACAATAAAGATGCAGGCGGCTTTTGCTCTTGTACTCTTGCACACTTGATTTTCTGCTCTACTCTGCTCCGTGCTGCCTGCTGTTCTTGCTGATGTCTTACACACATGCGTTCTTTAACCTTGGGACCTCACCCTCAAAAATCTCCCTTGGGCACTCCCCCCCAGTGGGCTGATGCCATGTTTGTAGCAGCACAATTCATAATAGCTAAATCCTGGAAGCAGCCTGCATATCTAGCAACAGGTGAATGGCTAAAGAAAATGTGGAATATATACATAGCAGAATACTACTCAGCTATAAAGAATAATAAATTCAAGACATTTGTAGGAAAATGGGTACACCTGGGAAATATGTTGTTGTAGTCAAGGGAATAGATTTAATATAGGACACATGATTTTTAGGATTATTTTATAATATTCACCCAAAAAGTCAAATGTGGAAGAGTGCAAGAGATCTGTCTGTGCACTAGAGACCCAAGGAATTCAGCTGAGGCCCTGGATCCCGTGGCAATGTCCTGCACAAGTCCAGCCAAAGGCCTAGAGTCCATGGCAGTGTCTCACGCAAGTCCGTGGTGGAAGCTAGAAAGTCTGTGCCAGCGGGGTGAAGGATCTGTGCCAGCAGGCTGAGAGATCTGCACTGCAGCCAGGAAGTGACACTCAAGGTAAGGACCAGAGCTCCCTTGAATAGAACCATAGTCATCCTCAGTGACAGTGAGGACCGGAGCTCCTCTGAAGATGAGAACAACCAAGTTCATATCAGGAAAACCAGTGTAACAAGCTTCTCCAGGAGAATTAACAGCGCACCTTCTTCCCCTCCAGTTCCCCTTTTATGCTGTTGGCAACAATCCTCAGGTGGGCCCTCCGCACCCAGCACCATGCTGATTCAGTTCAGCTGGGTGTTCCCACTCATGCTGACCATTGGATAATCCACCACATATGTTAAGTGAAACCAATCAGACACACAAGCTTAAATACCATATGGCATCTCTCATTTGAGTAAGGCAAAGGACAAATAAAGAGCACAAAAAAGGAGTGATAGCAGGAAACAGGGAGACAGATCGAAAGGGAGGGGAAGGAGAAGAGGACACAAAAAGATTTAAAATATTTCATGTACATGTACCAAATACCTACAAAGAAGATAAACATCGTGCGTCATACACATGAACCAATAAAATAATGACAATAATAATGAAAATGGGGACAGGAGATTTAGAGATAGAGGGAGGGAAGTGGATGAGGGGAAGAAGAACTATTAGAAGCCCTGACTCCGTGAACAGCCATCCCTGATGCTGGCAGGGCACTTCTCCTGCGTGGTGAAGGGCCACGTGGAGAGGCAGGCGCCTGTGGCCAGGACCAGGCAGACGCATGGTTTCCTGCAGTGACTGTACCACCTTCCTCTGCCACCGCCCAGTGGGGGCTCCGTCCTTGGTGAGTATAAACTGGAGCACAGTGGGTGTAGCTGGCATTTCCCGGATTGAATATCTTTATGTGTGTGTGTGTGTGTGTGTGTGTGTGTATTTCCTACCCTTGCCTTTTGCCTATTTTTTACTTTGCTTATTTTCAGTTTGTTTTGTTTGACATACATCTATGTAATATTTATGTTTATACTCATGCACATATGGGTAAGTATATATGCCATGTGTATATAAATCTCTCTCAATCTGTAGGTTTTCTTTATGTTTCTAAATTTTTTATTGTGTTCTTTGATAAATTTACTGTAATATAAACCTTTTCCTTTATGGCTTGGCCTCCTTTATCTTTTTAAAGAACTCCTTTCCCACAATAAAATAAGAACAAGAAAAACAGAAATTCTCCTTTATTGTGACCTAAAAGTTTTAAAGTTCTACTTTTTACTTTAATTCTTTAGTCCAGTTGACATGGTCTTATGTGTTACATGTGGTAGAAGTGTAAATTCATTTCATTTTCCACAAGGATAACCAAGTAATCCTGCAGTGCAATCCTTCACATGTCCTTCCTGTCACCTGCGCACTGCCCCCATCTCTGCACGAATCTATTCCCTCCTACTTTCCTTGGCACATTGGGTATCTTTGCACCAGTGTCGTGGTGATTTATTTATTGCGTTTTTTGAAAAAGCCTGGGTACTGGTAGGGCAGTCTCCCCACACGTCGCATCCTTCTGGATGTCCTGGCTCTTCTTGGCCTTTTCATTTTCTATATTCTTATTAGAACATAAGTCTTCTGAATTCTCCAGAAGAATCCCTCTGAATTGTTAGATTAATTCTGAGGGAAGCTGGAGTACATATTTATAGTCCTGTGTCTTCCCACACATGTGTATGGTTTATCTAGTTCATTTATTTTCACTGGATGCTTTACTGTTAAAAATATTGAATTTATTTGCATTTTCCTAGATATCTTTTAGGAGAGTTTTACAGTTTTCTCCTTTGAAGTCTTGTACTTCTTTTGTTATTCCCTACACACTTTATACTTTTTGTTATTATTATATTACATTATTTTAAACTATGGAATTTAACTGTTTGAGTAGCTAGCTGTAGTTATAGTCATGCTCCCTTCGTGACATTTCAGCCGATGCACCGTATATATTACGGTGGCCTCAGAACGTGATGCTGCCTCCTTAGGCATCACATCACAGCTATCGCTGTTAGTGGGAGCGCACTTCATGATGTTCAGGAAACACTGACGTCACTGAATTCTCACACTGTTCCCTCATCATGGAGAGATGCACAACTGTACATTTTTACTACGCTATGTTGCCCTTTGGACACACTGAGATAAATGGAATAATTTTTCCTTCATGAAACCGTTCTGGACTTTTGCTTTTTAAGTCTTCGTGTTGCTTCTTACAGTTTTGTTTTCTGTGTGAGCCTTATTCAGTGCTGCTGTGGTGTTGGGTAAGGACTCAGTGCCAGCCCTGAGTAACCAGATGATGTTAGAATTACAGAGAAACTGATAGAAAATATAATCTATAACATACATTTAAGCTACTTACAGATCTAATTCTCAGTTCCCTCAGGATTCTCAGATAGTTAAGCTTTATAAAGATTTTATCTAAGGAAGTAAACTGTTATTTAGTTCATAGTTATTTGCATTGAGTTTAAATATTTATGTGATGCTGAAGAAAGAATGGTAAAAGTGTGGAAAATGTTACATTCATTGAAATCACAACTCAGAAAGCATCATCCCATAGTTGCAGCTTAATATAATTTTAGGCGAAATCCTTAGGACAAAATAAACAATCTCAGAAGTATTCTCCTCGCAAGTCCGTCAACCGAGCAGTGGCTGCGCTGGCTTGATGAATGGAAGTGAAGCTGCGCACTGGGCTTGGTGTCAGGATCCTGAGGCCATTTGGCTAATTACTACAGGTCTGCAAAATTCCAACTTTCTAACAGAGCCATGCCAAAAACCCAGCCCGGACAAACAACTCTTGAGTCTATTCAAAGTTTGTTATTTTACTATCTGTTGCTACCTAAGAAAAAAGCCACCCATTGTCACACAATAATTAGTATACTATCTGACAGATCAGAGGAGTTACAGACACTAAGGAGCAGGGTGGAGCAGCCCTGTAGAATGGCTAATGTCCCTAAGAAATGAGACTGTTTAGGTAGGGCGGTGCCGTGGGAACCCTTTGCTTTTCCATTTTGAGCATGACTGAGGGGCACAGTGATAGTATTACTGTCTGTTTTACTCCATTTTCTGTTGCTATAGCACAATACCTGAGACCAAATAATTTATAACAAACAGAAATATTGTTGGCTCACACTTCTGGGGCCAGGAGGTCTGAGAGCAAGGAGCTGGCATTTGGATGGCATCTGGGAAGGGCCTCCTTGCCACACCTTGCCACGGTGAAGGCGCCACGTGCCGAGGCAGAGCAAGCACGGAACAGGTTTTGCTTCCTATTTTTTTTTGGTACTGGGGCTTGAACCCAGAACCTTCACACTGAAGTATATCCCAGCCATTTATATGTAGTTAGTTAGCTATTTTATTTTGGTACATGGTCTCATTATGTTGCTGAGTTATCCAGACTGGGCTCACGTTTGCAGTCTCCTGCCTCAGCCTCCCAGAGTGCTGAAATTGCAGATGTGCACCACCATGGCCAGACTTCTTCCTCTTGTTACAAAGCCACCAGTCCCATCACAGGGCCCCCACTCCGAGGATCTTGTTAAACCTGATTACCTCCCAGAGACCCCATCTCCAAACAGCATCCATTATGCATTTGGTTATAAAGTCTCTAGCATATGAAGTTGGGGGAACAAATTCAAACCATAGAACTGTTGATCTCTTCTACTTCTGAAAATTTAAATTCCTGGCTCCCTCAAAACTGCTCATGACTGTAACTTGCTTAAGGCAATAAAACGTGAGAAGACACAGCATTGTCACTTTCAGGGAGAACCATTCGAAGCTTTGTCTCCCTTTCCTTGCTGGAGGGAGAGGGCATGGATGGGAGGGACAGGAAGGGAATGGGGCATCACGGAGAGTGGCTGGCACTGTCCACTGGACTGAGGGGCCTGGTGAGCAAACAGCAGGCCTCTGTCTATGAGGACTTTATGTCCCTTGTCCTGCCGGGCAGTTGGGCACTTCTGCCCGATTCCGTGGGGACCACGAGGGTGGCCTGCTCAAGACTACAGCGGGAAGGGGGACTCTGGCTGAAGGAGGATTCAGGGCGTGGTTCTTACCCAGAGCGTTTCTATGAAACCACAGAGACAGGAGAGAAACTTGCACTAGTCAGTACAGATTTGCTATTCCTCTAAACGAGATGAGTCGCAAAATTAGGGTACCTAAATTTATAGATGATACAGAATTATTTGCTCCTTAATTTCATGTTTTTAAGTACGTAATAGTTTTCTAGATATTTTAATTTGGAACACAATACACCACGAATATTTTCCTCAAAATACAATTATAGGGCCAGTGAGACAGCTAAGCAGCGTAAGTGCCTGCCTGGCAAGCGCGAGGTCCTGAGTTCGACTCCCGGAACCCACATACGAAAAAAGGGCCGATGATATCGCTCAGCGGCATGGGCGCCTGCTGGCGCGCGAGGTCCTGAGGTCGACCCCCGGTACCCACACACACACACACACAAAAAAACAATAATAATAATAATAATAATAATAATAATAATAACATTATCTAAGATTTATTGAGACCTTATGTGCTAGGAACTATATTTAATGAACTCTCACCAAAACTGCACAAGTGAGGTGCTGTTTTCTCCATTTTACCAATGAGCACAGCCTCCAGAGGCTGAGGCCCCCAGGGTTACCACCGAGGTGTGGCGTCAGTCCCCTCTTCAGTGCCTTCCGAAGGGCAGCGTCCACTCCGACTCCAAGCTTCACAGTGCGGTAAGTGCATTTGCATCTCTTCTGACCCTTAGACGCTCCATGCCTTTTGGAAAAACTTAATATAAATAAGACTTGGTTTATTGCACATTTGTTTCTTGGCACCAAAATACAAGGGTAGGACTTGGGATGTCTGGGTTCTATTGTCGCACTTCCCGCTGCTCAATGGCTCTTTTCTGCCCCATGATGGTGGGAAGGTGGACGTGGCCACCGGGACACAGCAGAAAGAGGATGCTGGTGGGAGGAGGTGTACGGCCACAGCCACGTCGGGCATCTTCACAAACCCAGGCGTTCCCACCTGCAGCCGGTGAGTTTGGAGTGCTCACAGTTCTTATCAGCAGACTTTCTCAGATAGAAATTTGTGGTTGTGTAGTTGAGACCTGGAATGTCCCTTCGGTGCCCCTGTGTTAGAGCCTGGCTCCTCAGCTTGGCATAACTGCAAGATGGGGAAGGTTGAAGGGATCCACAACTTTGGTCTCTTCTCTCTCTTTCTGCTTCCTGGCCGCCATGAGGAGAGCAGCTTCCTGTGTTGTGTGCTCCTGCCATGATGTACTGCACACTGCCCCGAAGGCCCTGCTGTGAATCCAGATGAGCTCTCTCGTTTCTCAGTCGATTATCCCAGGTACTAGCCGCATTAGTGGGAAGCTGCCCAGTGGCTGTGCCTTCTCGCTTGCCTGGCTTTAGGCTGTCTCGTATCAGAATTTAGAACACGTCTGAGTCTTTGAACACACAGAATTTTTCCTTTCTTCAGAGAATGTCAACAACACGTGGAGTATTTAAGGAAGAGTGGAGTGGAGTCTGTTGATTGCAAGTGCAGAAGCTTTTTGTTCTTTCTTACTTGATGTAGCTTCTGAGCCAGTCGGAGTCAGCCCGACCCTGGAGCCTCATGTCCTTCTTTCCCTGCAGCTCGTGGTGTACTGGAGCTGGGAAATTAAGACCTCTGCCTTTGACAGTGGGGCTGGGAAAAGTGAAAACTGATCTAATAGTGATTAGTTATGGTTAATACGTGGGATTGGAGCATTCTCATTTTTCATTCTGGAGCCTGGTGAGAAGGAGCCAAGGAGAAGGGAAGATTGATGGAGAACATGAAACCCTGAACCGTTCCTGTGCCAAGAGCAGTAACCGATCTGCACTTGCCTTCTTGTATCATGTTGAGAGCCCATGACAGCTCGAAAAGAAATGGAGAAGCCATCAAGGGTGGGGGATAAAAGTCTTTCCTTTTACCTTGGCACACACATAGCTGCCAATGCCCCTTGCAAGATGTCCTCTCGCCAGCGTCCCACGCGGGACTCAGAAGGCTGTCTGACCTCACAAGCTGCCTCTGGGAAACAGCAGTTTGTTTTTGTGACACTGGAGATGTCTTTGTTTCTCCCTTAGAGAAGGGGAGTGAGGTCTTGGATAAGACATGATATGGTGCAAACTCTAAAGATTAGGTCCAAGTAAGTATTATAGGGTAAGCCCTTCCCAGAAATGTCCAGTTTGTTACCATGTAGAATCTGGGTCATGGTTTTAGATGCTGTGGCAGCATTTCATTAACTTCCTGAAGGGACAATGCTGGCTGCGTGCATGTGTGTGTGTGTGTGTGACACATAGCTAATTCAACATAATGCAGAAACACTAACCTGTTTCTCACTGATGGGAAATTCAAGGTAGCCCAGAGGGTAGCAGAGAGCCAGGGAGGAATCCATGAACTGGTTCAGAAGGAAAGTGTTCAATGATGCTTTTTGAAATTAAGTTTATTGGTATAATTTGATCATAAGGATCAAATTCATCATAGGGAATTTGTACCTGTGTATTATATATCTTGATTCCTCTTTTTTTTCCCAATCCCTTCCCCTTCCTTCAACCTCTCTTCCCCTCACAAAGCTTTGTTTCCAATTTATTCTTCTTATATCATTTTTTTTTTTCCCTTCCTTCCTTTGCTCCTCTCCCCTCCCTAGGTCCCTGTTGTTCCTATTCACAATACCTATTATACACTTCGGTCCTTATTTACACTTTTGCTTTCTTATAATAGAGAAACAATGTGATGTCTACACATGTGACTGATTTATTTCACTTAAGAGTATGGTCTAAAGGTACATCAATTTAGCTAGAAATGTCTCAAGTTTATCACTTTAGGGCTGAGTAGTACTCCACTGTATAAAAAAAAAGCATGTCTTTTTTTATCTATTCATCAGTTGATGGTCGTTTGGGCTGTTTCCAAAATTTGTCTATTACAAACTGTGCCTCTACAAACATGAGTGTGCATATATGGGCTGTAGTATGTTTTTAATTCTTCTGGGAAGATACCCAGAAGGGGAACAGCTGGGTCAAATGGGACCTCCAGTCCTAGTTTTTGAGGAATCTCTACACTGATTTCCACAGTGGCTGCACCAGTCGACACTCCCACCAACAGTGGAGAGGGTTCCTTTTTCCCCACAGCCCCTCCAGCATTTGTTATTGGTTGATTTCTTGATCATAGCCATTCTTTCTGGGGTGAGATGTAATCTCAGTGTTGTTTTAATTTGCATCCTTTGAATGACCAGTGATGTTGAACGTTTTTCCATGTATTTATTTCCCATTTGTATTTCTTCATCTGAGAAGTGTGTGTTTATCTCAGATGCCCATTGTTTGGTCTTTCAATTTGGAGAGTCTGATTCTTTTCCATTCTTTATGTGTTCTAGATGCATGTCCTTTGTCTGAGGGACAACTGGCTAAATTTTTTTCCATGCTGTGGGTTGTCTGTTCACTTTATTGGTAATTTCTCTTGCTAGTGCAAAAGCTTTTTAATAGGATGAGATCCCAGTTATTGATTCCTTTTATTATTTCCCATGCAGTCAGGGTTTTGTTCATGAAATCTTTGCTACACCTATGTCTTCAAGAGTTCTACTATTCTCTCTTCCACAGATTTAGTGTTTCTGTTTTAATTTTTAGAGCTTCTATTGATTTCAATTTTAGGTTAGTGAATGGTGATATACATGGGTCTAGTTTTAGTCTTTGGCATGTGGAAAGCTGGTTTTGTTTTATTCTTTTTTGGGTTTTTTTCGGGGGGGATTTTTGAGACAGGGTCTCACTATGTAGTTCAGGCTGGCCTTGAACTTGCTTATATAGCCCATGCTGGCCTTGATCTCACAGCAATCCTCTTGCTTCAGCCTCCCGAGTGCTGGGATTATAGGCAGGTACCACTATGCCTGGCAGAAAATCAGTTTTTCCAGCACCACTTACTAAAGATGCTGTCTTTCTTCCAGTGAACATGTTTGTCCCCTTTGTAAAAGACAAGTTGGCTGAGTGTTTTTGAAGTTGTTTCTGGATCTTTTAATCTGTTCCATGATCCTCAGGCCTGTTTTTTGCCAGTACCATGCTGTTTTTATCACAGTAGCTTTGTAGCATAATTTAAAATCAGGGATTTTGATGCCTCCTGCCTTGCCTTTGTTGCCTAGGATTGCCTTTGCTATTCTACGTCTCTTCTGGTTCCAAATGAATTTTAGGAATGTTTCTCTAGTTCTGTGAGGTATGCTAATGGTATTTTGATTGGAATTGCATCAGATCTGTACAACAATTTTGAGAATATGACCATTTTCACTATCTTGGTTCTTCTTACTCATGAGCAAGGGATAACTTTCCATTTGTGATATCCTCTTTGATATCCTTTTTCAGCATACTGTAATTGTCAATGTGTAGATCTTTTACTTCCTTTGTTAGATTGATTCCTAAGTATTTCATTTTTTTCAATGCTATTGTGGAAGGTGTTGTTTCCCTAATTTCTCTGTCAGTGTGTTTGTTGATTGTGTATAGGAATGCTATTGATTTTTGAATGTTGACTTTGTATCCAGGTACTCTACTGAATTCAATTATTAAATCTAAAAGTCTTTTGTTGGAGTTTTTGGGGTCTTCTCTGCAGAGTATCATGTCATCTGCAAATAATTTTCTTCCTTTCCTAGCCTTACTCCTTTTATTTCTTTCTCTTGTCTCATTGCTCTGGCTAGTGTTTCCAGAACTATATTAAATAAAAGTGTTAATAGTGGATATTCTTGTCTTGTTCCTGATTTTAGAGGGAAAGCTTTCAGTTTTTGACTATTTAGCATGATGTTGGCTGTTGGTTTGTCATAGATGGCATATATCAAATTGAGATAAACAACACCTATTCCAATTTTTTGTAGATTTTTTTTTAAATCATGAATGGGTGTTGGACTTTGTCAAATGCTTTCTCCACATCTATTGAGATGATCATGTAATTTTTTTGATTTTGTTGATATGGCGCATTACATTTATTCATTTGTGTATGGTAAACTATCCCTGCATCCCTGGGATGAATCCTACTTGGTCATGGTTTATAATCTTCTTGATGATTTGCTGCATTCTGTTTGCCAGTATCTTATTGAGGATTTTTGCATCTATGTTCATTAGGGAGGTTGGCCTATAGTTCTTTTTTTGGTTGGGTCCTTCTCTGGGTTTTGCATCAGAGTCATACTCGCTTCTAGGAATGAGTTTGGGAGTATTGCTTCCCTTTCAATTTCATTAGAGTTTCATCAGTAGTGGCATTAGATCTTCTCTAAATTTCTTATAGAATCTAGCAGTGAATCCATCAGGACCTGGGCTGTTATTGTTGGTAAGTTTTTAAGTACATTTTCAATTTCATTGACTGATATTGTGTTATTTAGAATTTTTGTATCTTCTTGATTCAGCTTTGGCAATTCATATGTATCAAGGAATCTGCCCATTTCTTCTGTTTTCCATCTTCCTTGAGTATAGGTTCTCAAAGTAGGTAATGCTGATCTTCTGGATTTCCACAGGCTCCATTGCAATTTCATTCTTTTCATTCCTAATTGCATGAATTTTAGTCTTTTCTTTCCTCTTTTTGATAAGGTTGGCTAAGGGTTTATCAACTTTATTTAAATCTTTCAAAGAATCAACTCTTTGATTCATTGATTCTCTGTATTGTTTTCTTAGTCTCAATTGCATTAATTTCTGCCCTTATCTTTATAATTTCCTCCCCTGCAAGAGCTTTGGGTTTGATTTGTTCTTTTTCTGGAAGTTTGAGGTTCATCATTGGGTTATTTGACCTCATCTTGTTTTTCTGATGTGAGAATTCACTGCTATAAATTTCCCTCTTAGGACTGCTTTCATTGTGTCCCATTTGTTCCTGTATGTTGTATCAACATTATCATTTAATTATTGATACTGTTCAATTTCTTCTTTAATTTCATCTGTGATCTATTGGTTGTTAAGGAGTATGTTATTTAATTTGCAGGTGTTTATTAGTTTTTGTGGTTTCTTTTGCCATTGAGTTTCAATTTCATTGCATTATGGTTAGATAATATGGATGGAACAATTTCAATTCCTCTGCATTTACTTAAGCATGTTCTATGGGCTAGTATATGGTCTATTTTGGAAAACATCCCATGTACAGCTGAGAAAAATGTGTTTTCTGAGGTTCTGGGGTGGAACACTCTGTGGACACCTGCTAAGGCCATTTGTTCACAGGTTTGATTTAGTTCTGATATTTCTTGTTAATTTTTTGTCTATTTGATCTATCTCTTTATGACAGTGAGGTATTAAGTTCCCCCATTACAACTGTATTAGTGCTTTTATGATTTTTCATGTCCATTAATATTTATTTTATGTGTTGGGTGCACTGGTATTTGGTGCACATATATTTATGATTGTTATCTCTTCTTCTTGGAGTTTTCCCTTAACAAGTATGTAGTGACCGTCCTTGTCTCTTTTGATCAGTCCGGCTTGAAGTTCACATTGTCTGCAAATAGAATGGTTATCCCTGCTTTTTTCTGGGTTCCTGTCACATGGAATATTGTTTTCCATCCTTTGACTTTCAGTGTATGAATTTCTTTTTGAGTTAAATGTGTTTCTTGTATGCAGCATATTGTTGGATCTTGCTTCTTGATCCATTCTGCCAGTCTGTTTCTTTTGATGGGTGAATTGAGATCATTTACATTGATTGTTATGATTTTTATGTATTGGCTTAGCCTTGTTGTATCATTTTCCTGTTGTTGGTACCCTGTTTTTCCCCTCTGTTTAACTGCCTGCCTTGTCTGGTATCTTCTTTCTATTGGTGTTCTTGGAATTGTGGTTCTACTTATCTCTTTCTAAAATATCCTTGAGAGCACTTTGGAGAGCTGATTTGGTGGTCATGAATTTCTTCAGTTGTTCTTTGTCATGGAAATGTCTTATTTCTCCATTGATTTTGAAAAACACTTTTGCAGGATACATCAATCTGGGTTGAAGGTTGTTTTCTTTTAGGGCTTGAAATACTTTACTCCAAGCTCTCCTTAACTTGAGGGTTTGTGTTGAGAAGTCTGCTGTGATTCTAATGGATTTTTCTTTATAGGTGATCTTTTTCTTTTCTCTAACTGCTTTTAATATTCTATTCTTGTGCTGAATTTCTGGAATCTTGATTATCTTATATCTTGGGTAGATTTATTTTGGTCATGGCTATTTGGAGTTCTATATGCCTCACTTATTTGTATGCTAAATTTTTTATCCATGTTTGGGAAGTTTTCTGCCATTACTTCTGAGAAGAGGTTTTTTATGGCATTTGCGCTCTCTCCAGCTTTCTCACTGACTCCACATCAGTCTTTTGTTGTTCTTCTTTGATTCATCTTGCAGCTGTTGGATTGAATTTGCATGTTCCTTTGCTACTTTTAAGATTTTACTTTTCATGGTCACTAACTGCAATCCTGTCTTCCAGATCTGATATTCTATCTTCTCCTTCATTCAATCTGCTGCATATACTTTCAGTGAAATTTTAAACTTCTGGGTATCTGTTTGGATCTGTTTCATGGCTTCCATTTCTTTCCTATGTTGGGCATTCAGGGTTTCCATCATTTTCTTAAGCTACTCTATTTTTTTGTCTGTGTCTACTCTAGATTCATTGGACATGTCTTTCACTTAGGTTGTAATTTCTTTTTTTACCTGAAAGATTATTTTTTCTACAGCCACCTCCTTTTGTTTTTTCACTTCTGCTGCTATCATTTCAGAAATTTCTAGTGGGTGTTCTAGTTCTAATTTCTTCTATCTTGTGCTCTGGAATTGTCCTGGGTGGGCTGGAGGTCTGGGGTTGCATTTTGCTTCTGTGTCTTGTCATTTTCTGTTTTGTTCTATTTTCTGCATTAGTGCTTATAGATTTCTCATAGTAGATAGCTTTAAAAGTATGGAACATTTCATGAGTTTGCATGTCATCATCACGCAGGGGCCATGCTAATCTTCTCTGTATTGTTCCAATTTTAGTATATGTGCTGCCAATGATTCTTAAAGTAGCTTTCTGATCAGGAAAAGAATGAAGACTAAAAGGAAAACCAAACTGGCTCAGGAGAGAAACAAACAGCTGGTACCTCGCATAGGATGGTTCTGCAGTTTTCCTTTGTCTCCTAGTGGGGCTTCAAACCTGGCTGCAGAGATTCAGCTGAACAGAACATGCTGAGGGCAGATCCCTTGTGACCTGAGGACCCAGGCTTGTCCAAGACTGAGTCTGAAGCATAGCAGTGCCCTGTGGATGGATGGGCAGAACATGCAGCAGAGGTCAGCTGGGCAGGTGAGCCAAGGGCCTTTTTTTCCTCTCCTCATAACAAGATGGCAAGAATCCAGTGATGGAAATTTTAGCAGAATGGCTATGTGTAAAGAAATAGGGATATAACACATGGTTCTCTTATATGAGAAGCCCAAATTATAAATAAAGAGCAAAATAAAAGACATAATAGGTAGTAGGGAGATTGATTTTTCTCAAAAGGGGAGGGGATCAAGAGACTGAGAGAAGGGAGGAAAAGGGGATGCAAAAGGAGCCAGGCTGTGCTATGGACATGCACCAACTCCACATGAGGAATGCAAACGTTATGTAATGCAAATGTGCACTCATCAAAATAAAAAAGAAATAGGGATCTAAAAAAACAGGCTAAATTCAGGTCACCACAAGGCAACAAAAATGAAACGCAAAAATTGTAATGACTTTAAAAGATTTTGTAAAGTTTTAAGCTGTCTCTGTGCTCAGCAATCATACCCTTGCATATGATCATCATTTCACTAAGATTTCTAGATGTTTCCCTGTCTCTCTTCGGGTCAGCTGGGACAGGAAGCCCAACCAGGCCACTAGTCAAGTGCCTTACCCTCCTTGAGCTCCTATAGAGTTAAAGGCTGTCCTGAGCCATTTGCCTAAAAGCCAAGGTTTCTAGTTAGAGCTCTAACGAAGACCACTCTCACCAAGTAAGGACATGGGCTGCGTGTCTGAAATGTGTGATTCCACCCAGTGCTGCAATTTTAACATAAGGAAGGAGAGATTCGATTATAATGACATTTCCAAAGGAATGGCATCTCCTTATTTTCCAAGGGAGTCCACCAACATACTAAGGGTTTGATAAAACATTTGTAGCCACTGAAGAGAGGCCTCTTCCATGTGGTGTCAGAGGTCTCCTGTGAGCAGGTGTGCACAGGAGCAGTGATTTTGGAGTTTTTTTTGTGTGTGTCAGTTCAGGAATGCACAGCCTGTCAGGCTTACTGAGTGGTCCTTAACTTGACCAGGCATCAGACTCACCTAGAAGCCTCGTTAAACAGACGGCTGGCCATACTTCAGAGTCTCTGTTTCAGTGAGTCTACCATGGGGCTTTTAGCAAGTTTCTAGGAGATACTGACGCAGCTGGTCTGTGGATTGTGCTGTGAGAACCCCCGACTTAGTGCATTTGGGATAAAGGCATACGTATGAAATACATTAGTCTTTATCCACATCTGGCAGGAAATGTAATGGACTACAATAAAGCCAGTGCTTATTGGACCCTTTTCCTGCCCAAGGTCAGTGGTTTCTGGGAGAAGCTGAGTTGAGCAGAGACTGTTGCTTGCAGGGAGGACCCAGGTGCTCCAGACCCCTGGGGGGTGCTGCTGGCTGAAATACATTTGGTGTTATGGAAAGGGGCATGAAATATTCAGGTCAGAAAAGAGCTAGGAGAAAGCCTGGTGATTATGGTGTACACACTGAGGGAAAGTGCTTTGAATTCCAGGTCCAGCTGTGACACTTACTGGCTTTGAAAACTTTGCAAGTTACTTAACCCCTATGAACCTCAATTTCCTCCTCTGTAAACTTGGGAACCCTAAAAGTCTTATGTTTCAATCTTGATTCTGAGTTGCAATCAACTGAAATCCACTCTGGTTCACTGAAGCAGAAAAGAAATTTATTACAAGAATACTGGGTTCTATAGGGAAAATTAACTACTTCACCAACAATTCAATCGCCTAAAAAATGAGAGTGGGCTGTTGGTGAATGAAAGAAACATAAGAAATATAGCAATAAAAGGTATGTGGTGGGCTTTACTGGATTCCTGATTCCAGTGACCCACAGAAGGACACCGGGAGGAACTGGAATATGGCCGAGTGTCCGATGACAGTAAAGAATGACTGTGCATTTTGTTCAGTGTAATATCATAGTGAAATTGTACTTTAGTAGAGGCTGTAATGGAGACTAACACGCGAAGGTATTTACAGGTGAAATAACACAATGTGTAAAATTTGTGCTTAAAAACTCCAGGGAAAGAAGACAATGGAGGAGTGTAGAAGAAACAGGATTGGGAAAATGTTGATTATTGCTGCACCCTAGTTAAGAACATGTGAGAAATTTATCTTCTGTTCACGTGTGTGTTGTGTATGTGTATATGTGTACATTCTCACTCCTGTGTTTGAAATTTTTCATAGTAAATGTTCACAAAGAGCAGAAAACAGCTCGTCTACAAAGGCTGAAGAATGAGGCCCAGACGTCTCTCACTATGGAGGCCGGACACCATTCAGAAGAGCTGGTTTGGTTTTATGTTTGTGTCACTGTCACTAAGCTCCAGACTGAACTGCTGGTAAGGGAGGCTAGAAGAGTGACTTTCTAGCATTTTCAAATTCTACCTGAAGTGGAGTCTCTGACATCAAGATTCACCAGGTAGGAAATTCCCCAAGATTAGAAAAGGTATTCAGGTATTGGGTGGAGGAAAAAGGGCTAATGAATGTTCCCCAGAGGCACCTGGTGAGGAGATGCCAAACCCACATCAGCACTGTCTTCCCTTGATGTCCCCGAGTCAACGGTAACCCCAACCCCATCCTGTGTCAGATTTTCTTCTTCAGTCTCTAATCTTAATGACTTGCCATTCTCCCTGTAAATGATTAAATTCTTCCCAATACCAGGAAGTTTGCTTACTACTAGACAATGAGAATTATTTAGCTGTGGGAATCAATGTCTTTATTTTGACTGCCATCATTTCCAAGCATTGCTCTAAACATGCCAAGTCCATCTTCTGCACACATGCTTTTCAGTTACTTGACGATCTCACAATCTCACATTCACCAACCGCTACCCTGACCCCTCAGCGTCACCTCTCCCTCACTGGATCGAAAGATATAGATCAGGTGAGAATCCTGGCCTCTAACTTCAGGTGTGGGAGAAGTATGACTTCTTTCTCTAAAATTCAAGTTAACTCCTATCTTGAACCATCTTCCCGTTAGCATGGTGGAAACTTCATTGTAATCCGTCTATCGTCCCCCATGACTTCCTCTGTGTGGGGTAAGTTTCAGTGCACACAAAATGCTGAGGTACTTGGGAGCACTTGGCATCCACTCCTGGAAGCCATCTGTCCTGGTAAACACCTACTGGACACCCGAGCCCTCATCCATCCCTGCGTACGGCCGCTTGCTGACAGCCTTCCCACAGAGAAGCTCTGCCTGCTGTATGAGATAAATTCACCTTGGACACTGAGCTCTACTGAGTCACAGGTGGGGATCTGTGGTCACCAGCTTTCTGTCACCATGACAAATATCTGAGATGACCAACTATAAAGATGAGGGTTTATTTCTGCTTGCAATTTTAGAGGTTTCGGTCCATGGAAAGTTGGCCTTGTTGCTTTTGGGACCATGTCAAGGTATCCCAGCAGCACAAGGCAGAGAAAGCCTACTCTTCTCATGGAGGCCAGCAGACCGAGAGAAGGAACAGTGCCTGGGGTCCCAGTATCCCCTTCAAGGACATGTCCTCCGTGGCCCAACTTCCTTTCACTAGGCCCACCTCCTAAAGGTGCCACCACCTCCCAGTAGCACCATGGGCCAAGGACCAAGCTTTCAACACAAGGGCCTTAGTGCACATTCAAGATCCAGACCATAGGAGAGCCCTTACCCACTACTGAAGGCCGAGTAATGTACACGTGAAGAGTTGCTTAATGTTCTGGCTTTTGGGACAGTTTCAAAATGAGCATGGACATTTCAAAAAAAACCCTTGAGGCTTATTAGTCCTCTACTTGATTTCCCTGCCCATTCGCTGCTTTGCCTCAGCACTGGCCCCTTCCAAGAGGAGAGAAAGCCCAGCAACCAAACATCCCCGAGGATCAAGATGGTCCAGTCTGGTTTCCCATCAGCATCCCCCGACTGGGAAGAGCTGTGTTAAAGCAAGACGCATCAGAATACCCTACGCTCCCCTTTCTACTCCATTTTCCCCCAAACCCAAAGGCCTCTCCACCACCCGTATCCTATCTATTCTATGTTCTGGTTGTCTACATCATATTCTTTGCTGCTCTGTTCGGCATCTTGGTCGTGGCCCAGAGCTCTCTGTCCTCTTGCTGTGCAGCCTGCATCCTCGTGTGGCACAGGCCTGCAGTTTCACCGGTCCTTTCCTTCTAGAGTGTGGGTAGTGGAACATTTATGAAGACTCTCCTGGCTCTCCTCAGTGCTGACTGCCTCAGAGGTGGGGAGCAGGGCCTGGGGGGGAAGATGACGACCAAGGAGAAGTTATCAGCTCAGCCGCTGTGGGAATCAGGTCAGACTTAAACTGGGTGGCAGAGCTGGGGGAGGACGGACAGGCCAACTCGTGGGACTCTGTCCTGTGGCTGAGGAGACTGGTCGGGACACACTAGTGCTGATGGTGGTAGCCAACTGGAAGTCAGGACTCTGACAGCCAAGTCATGGACTTCTCCAGCTTGTTCTGGGCTCCCATGATCTACATCATGGACTTGACCCATGTCTGGCTGTGTGTGTTTCCTTCTCAGGAGAATCACCTTATCTAAGACCTTTTCAAATACATTTTAAAAAGAAATATTCAAGATAGACATTTCAAAAAAAGAAAGAAAAGATCCAGGGAAAATAATTAAGTATTAATGATTCCATTACCCAGGAAAACTAATAACAAAGAATACTGCATTTATTATGCATCTGGTACATCTGAACTGCCACACACCCTGGGTTTCATTGTGACTAAATCAATAGTGGTAGGAAGCAACTTTCTTTATGGACCACAGAGAGAAAAACAGCGCCATCTATTAAACAGCCTCTTTACAAGGCTTCCTTACCTCTTACGGTTTCTCTTTTCTACCTAAATTTTAAAAGGCAGGTTTTTTTTATTTCATTAAGCATGTCGGTATACTATTAATTACTATTCATATATAGAAAAGGAAATATGGACAAAATAAAAAGTTTAAGTATGAATAACCTTTTTCAAATCCAAATTCTCACGTGTTTTTGACTAAGTCATCAGTACTTTTTCCCACTTCTGTGTCAGTAAGAGACTTGCTTATACAGCGTGTTTTAGAAGGTTTTGTGAAAGAGTTAAAGTGCAGTGGTGCTGGGCCCTGAAGCTGGCTTTGTAAATTATACAGAGCTCATCTACTTTTGCCTCCTGCTTCCAGAACTTTGCAAAACACACCTGGTTTTACCCCGTCATCTACCTCTTCTGTACAAACAATTGTGCCCTAGGAATTAAGAGTGCACTACTTCTGTCTCCAGGATTGTCTTCCAAGTGCTAATAACTATTTTTTAAACTTCATTTCAGAAACTTTTGATGTTTCTTTTTTTTCTGGTTTTTATCTTCTATTAATATATGTTTGCATTACATGATTACATTCCGTGAGGGGAGTCAGTACACATATATAACACATCTTAATTCCTTTTGTCATCCCCTATCCTTCCTCTCCCTCTCCTCTCTAGACTTTATCTCTTGATCTTCTTCTCATTTGAAAAAAACTATCACCTTACTTCCTATGATTTACCTGTTGTTTTGCTCTTTATTTATATTTTGGGTTTCTCATATAAGAGAAACCATGTGGTATTTAAGCTTGTGTGTCGGCTATATATCATTTAAAATTATGGTCTCAAGTGCATCCATTTTCCTACAAATGACTCAAGTTTATCCTTCTTTATGGCACAGTAGTACTCTATTATGTGTAAATATCACATTTTCTTTGTCCATTCATCTGTTTAAAAGCACATATAGGTAGCTTCCAAGACTTAGCTTTTGTGCTACTATAAACATGGGTATGCACGTATTTCTGTAATACAATGTCTTTAACTTTTTGGGGATAATACCTAGAAAGAGAGTAGCTAGGTCAAATGGAATTGCTATTTTTAGTTTTTTCACGAATTTCCATACTAATGTCCATAGCCACTATACCAGTTTACATTCCCACCATCAATGTACAAAGATTCCTTTTACTGTATGCTTTCACCAGCATTTGTTATTATTTGATTTGTTGAAGGTAGTCATTCTTTCTGGAGAGAGATGGAATCTCAGTGTTGTTTTAATTTGCATCTCTCTGATGGCCAGGGATACTGAATATTTTTCCCCCTTTTATTGGCTATTTGTTCTTTTTTACTTTCGCACGTCTGTATCTATTCATTTCAAGTTGATTGGCTCTTTTATTTTGGGAGGTGAACTTTTTTGTGTTCTTTGTATGTTCTAGATATTAGTCCCTGCTTCATGTTTCTTTCAGGCATAGGAAGAACAGAACGCTACCTTACTCACAGTGAACATGAGAGTCCATCAGTCATGAGATGTACCTGGATTTTAGATACATAAATAGGTGAGAAATGGTCAGTCTCAGAGTCAGTGAGAGTGGATGCAGCACAGGCTCATTCAGGCACACACAAAGGTAGCACTATTGTGATCTTTGCCACCATTTCACAGTTGGGAAAGTGGAAGACAGCTTCGGTAACCTCTTAGGTCCCCACATTTAACACCTGTGAACACATCTCAGGGTCACCAGCTTGCTCAGCAGTACACTAATTTTTATCATAGTGCTTTTTGCCAACTTAGAAGATCGTGTTCCTTGAAAGATCTAGAATAGGAGAAATTTATATTCATAATGCTAATGTTCTAGGCTAAATAGATTCTGTGTAAAAAAGTTACAGCTAAACATCTGCAGGCTTTTATAAATATTTATTGTGTTCACCAACATAAAAGAAGGAAGATGGACTATTTTCTGCACCTCAATCTTCAACAGTTTTGATTGTATATTTTCAAAAAACTAAAATGCCTGTTGAAGGGTGCGTTTCTTTCCTGGAGCATGTGGCTACATGCTATAATAAACACTCTTATTGATGTGCCTTTGAACAACATTCCTAATTATTTGATAAGTACAAATTCTCAGAAGTGGAGTTTAAGGATCCAAAGGCGTAGTCCAACTGCTCAGTTTGTCTGACTTAACGCTCAGAATGGTGGAGGAGCCATTCTATCTGCCTAGGAACACAGAATGACTTGGATATTTAAGATTATTTTTAAAATATAAATCCACATTTAATATACCAAAGGTACCATAGCTGAAGTCATATTTCTCAACTGCCCAAATCTAAAAAACTTGATTATGAGACTTTAAATCAGTTCTGCTTTTAAATCACCTCTTCCCCTATGAACACTGCGTTTCTGTAGATCTGTTCGCTCCGTGGAACGTTTTGCAGTGTGTTTTAACAGAGATCATTTTCTTCATTGTCTCCATCATCGGAATTCTAAGTTCCATGAAATTTCAGCGGAAGAGATTGTCACACAGTTGTTCTGCAAGTGATCTCGAGTGGTGGCTGAACCTGTAATGGGCCAAAGGCAAAGGCGCAGAAGCCACATAATCTTGTGGTGGGGAGGGCAGGCAGGCTATAGAAAGCACCTAAGGCTGGGTACCTGGTGAAGGGGGGCACAACTACCTGTAATGGAGAGTGTACCCCCATTTCACAGATGAGGGAGCTGGAGCCAGCGAGCCATATGTGTGAGGGCACAGAGCCTGGTCACGGTCCCCACCACCAGAGGACCCAGGACGGAACACTCGAAGTCTGGCTCCAGAAATCCTAATGAGAAAGGAATGCTGATTAAGGTATGGAAAGATGATCCTTAAAAGACTACTACGTGGCGGGAAGGGGCTGTAAGTTGATGCCATATTCTGGGAGAAAACTGAACTCTACACCCTCAGATCCTTAAACTCAGCTTTTGAGAGTTTGTACTCAAATTTGTATTATTGCATTGTTTAAGATTTTGGAAGTTTGAAAGCAACTCAAATGTTTGATAATCATGATCCAATAAAATTAATTAGTGGTACGATGAATAAAATCTCTTTAGAAAAATACTTAATCACATGAGAATCTTTTAGCATATTAAGAGAGAAATACTAGGAACAGTATGATGGATACTGATTTTTTAAATTGTGTGAACTTGTTCTCTTCATAGGTGTAGTGACTACCAAATCTCTTCACAGTATTCCACGTGGACGGAAATACAGTAGGATTGTTCCCGCTCTCTGCTGTTGTTATTGCTACCTGTAACTTCTCCACAGAGACCAAAGGCTCCTGGAGTCCGTCTCTTCCGCGGAACCTGAGCAGGGGCAGTGAACCTATTTCTTTCCTTCAGCGACAAATTATTGGTTGGTTCCTTGCCATTTTTCACAACCTCCATCCAGTACATGGACAAGCACTGGCCTCTGGACATGTCCGTGTGCAGCAACTATGGAGGAAAACCAAACACAACCGATGAGCTTGTGCTGGTCATTTCAATCGCCCGGCACGCGGTCGCATGAGTCCACCATGGTGTGTGGCGGACGTGGAAGCAGCATGAGCCCAGCTCCCTGGGTGGAACTGTGAATACAGACGGTGTTTTAATTCATGTGCGAGGTGTGACCGGACACCACAGTGGAGCGCTGCGGGCCAGAGGTGCTGCAGAAACAGCGCAGGCCCACGCATGCGCGGACAGCGAGGGGAAAGACTTCCCAGAAGAAGGGAGGCAGCCTGACCAGAAAAGGCGAGTGGTTAGAGAATGAGGTTTCGGGGAAAGATAGAGGACATGTCCAGCAGATGAACAGGGATGACTCAGAGCAGAACATTCTGAAGCGGTCACCAGTGTAAGCTGTCCCAGAACAACAGTTGTGAACTTTAAACACTATTTTGCCTGTTTAACCATCACTCTGTACAATAGGAATTCGTGATACTTACCTAACTCCTGATTCTGGTAACTTGCATCTACAACAGTGAGATCGTGATAAGAGCTCTTAACAAATAAATAAGAAAAATTTTAAAGAATTGGTACAATGAATGATACACAGAAATAATCAACATGACTAGGCAAGAAAAGCAAGTCAGGCCGAGTGAGCTACTGAAGATATCTTCCTGTATATCCAACTAGTAAACCGCCGCCTTTTAATACTCTGTCCTAAAAGTATGAATGTGAAAAACAACACAATCAAGAGCCAAAAAACACTAAATATATTTATTACTCTCAAAAGTCACACTGACACGGTTGATACTATCTCAGTCTAGTTGAGATGAGTTGAAAACTAAACTGCTTATCCTTATGGCAGAAAATTCTTTGTGACTGAGAATAATAAGCTTGTGTGCTTTCATAAACTACATGTGTTTAGTAAAGAACCAGACACAGTAAGATTCAGGCAGCGTGTCCACTTTCATAATTCCAGGCAACTTTGACTTTTGACACTTCTCAGATAAGAACAGTAATTATATTTTTCTGGTTTATTGAAAACTAATTCAATTGAGTAGATGGTCAAACAAAAATAGAAACAAGATAACTTTTGCTCTTGGAAGCAAACCTGCTTGCCCCTGGTGAGGCGCCATTCAGCGTTGAAGCCAGGGTAGAACGAAGCCCTGGCCTGGTGCTCATGCCTCGCAGGCTGGTCCTGCGACCTCCAGGCAAGCTGCCCCTGCGCACCGCCTCGCACCATCTCGCCTAGACTGGGCCCAAACCGACCACAGCGTCACCACGGGATCGCACGAAAAGGGACAGTGATGACAATGGAGTAGTGTCCCCCAGCCAGCGCCCAAAAGACAAGTGCAGTAGTCTCTGTAATACAAAGGGATGTGTCCCAAGACCCCCACGGATGCCTGAAACCTCAGTATTACCAAATCGCATAGGTACGTGGATCTTCCACCTGTTCATACATCTCTAACGCAAGTGTTTCCTCTCCCACTCTGAGGAAGCACTTTCCAGCTGCTCTCTGGCACACCTGCATTGCTAGCATCAGACTCACATTTTGGGGCCATACCAGGACCATCAATCTGGTTACCAAGACGGCCACCGAGGGGCCTACAGCAGGGAGCGCGCACAGCCTGGACATGCTGGACAGGGGGATGAGCCCCCAGCTTGGGCAGGACTATGGAGCGGCACACAGTTTAGAACGCACCAATGATGTGTTTTTGGAATTTTCCATTTAACATTTTCAGACTGTGCTTGACCACGGGTAACTGAAACCCACGGAAAATGAAACCACGGAGACTGGGGGTGGGGGACAGATGATGACAACACTGCGGCACTGCGAGGGAGACATAAACCTCAGGCGAAATGCGGGGCTGCTCCTTACTGCTGCTTGACTAAGTCTCCCCCACAGTATGTTAGACGGGAAAAAGAAAATCTGGGAGCTCAAATGGGCGCCACCTTGCACAGAGGGCAGAGGGCAGCGTCCTGGTTACTTGGTCTCTGTGTCCCACCCAGCCGGGGACCGACCTGGAGCCTCTCAAGGCCTCCCGCTTTTGGCGCTGCTCCTGGCTCCTCTCCTCCCCGTCCTCAGGTGGGCTCATCTCCGGCCCCCCAGCCCTCTGCGACCCTCCTCTGCCCTCCGCTGACTCCACGCTGCGCCACCTCGAGCCCGGGGCGGCCTCGAGTCTTCTCGGTGCGGCCCGCACGCCCTGCTCCGAGTGCCCGCCGCGGTCCTCTCGGCCCGGGCTCCGCTGCCGGCGGCCCAGGACGCCGGGATCCTGGACGGCGACTGGAGAACGGCCCCGCCCCTGCCCGCCCCTGCCGCGCCTCTCTCCGGAGGACCAGCGCGGAGCGCGACCCAGCCCTCTGGACCCCGACAAGGCCACATCCGTGTAACGTTTCCGAGCTGCGTTTATGCTGCTGCTGCTGCTTTTTGAAACTTCTTGCTTGGAATAGCACGTGTGTCACACCATTTAAAAAAGAAACCTTATTGTGGTGCACTTTTTTTTCAACATTGATTTTTGTTCATACAGTCACTAAATCCCGACCTCTGGGCCAAATCTGGTGAAAACAAGAAGTGAACATTAAGAGAACATAAATCGATTGCTCAAAACTAGATCAAAAACGGGATGTCAGGAATCTTGAATGCCCTGTACTTTTTTTCTGATGGCAGTTTCATCTAAAATAGAGACTTTATTTTTAAAAATGACTTATTTTTGTTGCACACTTTGTGCCCTCAAGGAATTTTAAGCATACGATATAGAAGTCAAAATATCACAAAATAAGGAAATGTATATGTGCCAAATGAACACCTCAGAAAAACACAAGCTCCAGGGCAACCGCACATCGCTGACTCTCCCTTATACACCAGCACATAATATATGCTCAGTAAATTGCTGTTGGATGAATAAAGGTTCCAGGAAGTAAACTAGAGAAGACAATAAAAGTCAACTTTTTCTCCCCTTTAATCTGTTTATCAGACGCACTAGTTGTCACACAGTTCAGGTTTATTTGTATTCTGCATTCGCATCTGTAACCTAACTACTAGCCTAATTCAGTCATATTTCTAAGAATGATTTGGTATGAACTTAGCTTTTTGAATGCCTGCTCTCTGTCCTTTCTCTGCTACACTGCCACCTCATAAAGACGTGGTGATTAAAATACTGAATTCATTTTGTGTCTCTAATTTCAGGTGAGTTCACTGAGAACAATTTTGGTAAGTTTCCTTTATGATTGAGGAGAAATCACGTATATGTAAAAGTTTCATAAAGTAAACTCAGTTGGAAATCTTCCTATGATGCACTTTAAGAATTTATCAAGAATAACATAAGTACAGCTCTCAGGTGCCTGGGATACCATAAAACCTAGATGTTTTAGAAACATTGTATTGCAACGATTTGCTCTTTAAAGTGGTTAGCCAGGCTAAAAATTCATTTTGTTTTCTTTTCTGAAGTTCATTACAAGAAGAAATACATGACCAACAATTTTACTTTTCTGTTTCATTATTTTCTGTGCCACCTCATTTTCATTTAAATATTCTCTGTCTTTTTTTAAAGAGAATGTTTACCAGCTTGCAGGATTCAGTCCTACCATGGTTTTATGTCCTTCAAGGAGCAACACGAATTTCACTAGCTCTGAACAACACTGAAGATGTGGCCTTGCTCTTGCAGCAACAGGTCACATGACACCAAACTCTCTTCCAAATGTCAGCTGCAGTGTTCTCTCCCTGCTAAGACAATGGACCTGCCTCAAATTGGCTAGGAAAAGGCAGCGGGGTTTGCCAGGGGTTCTTTAAGAAAGAGGCCAGAAAATGTTGATTAATACCATCATTCCCTATGGAATTAATTTGCCGTCCTCCCATCAGGTGTGTTGATGGAAAGAGGTCTTACGGTTCCAGTAATTGCCCCGGATTCCTTTGCTGTCCTTCATCAGGGCCTCTAATGAAGCCCGCGTCTTAGCCTGGGGTTGGTGCCGGCCTGGAATGCGGGAGGCTGAAAGCTGACACCCGCTCCGCGAGCCGGCGGCCTTGCGCTAAGGTTGTCTCCATGGCAACCCGGGTGTTTTCCTGCTGATGCATTTACAAAGCAGGGTTAAAGTTCTGTGAAAGCAACAGCTGTTGTAAAAACAGTATATTAAATATGTTTAGGACTGTAAAGTGTGCACTCTTCTCCACAGCACTTCACCCGGGGAAATCCTGGAAATGTAAACTATATTTAAAACAGAATAACTCAATGGTGGGGTATCTCTTTTGACACATATTTCATTCTTGTTTTTGAAAAGAGTAAGGAAAGTTTAATCATCTCTTTTCCCTGTTATTTCTTTCTTTTGAAATTATTTTTCATACTAAAATTCCAACTTGCAGCCTTGACTGCTTTTATTGTATGTTTGCAATAAGTCATGTGGCAAATAATGGGGGTGGGGGAAGCAGTTGTGAGCTTCCGTAATCAAAAGCATTTGTCATGCTTCTTACTTTATTTTGTTCTTTACTAGCTACAACCTTTTTGTGTTTCATGTTACCCGATTATTTGGACAGGTATTTGGAAAAAAGAAAAAGTTTTTTTCAAACAGTCCAAACAATATATTGGTTTTTTAATGAAAAATTTTTTCTGTTTGCTTTTTTGAAAACCCTATGCCCCCAGGTGGGTAAGACATATGGCAGACATTTTGGTAGGCTTCATAAATTTGCAAGAGGTAGGCCGACCTTAACTCAGGATCCTACAGTTCGTATACATCGCTGTGACGCTGTGGATGAAATGTCTGACTACAACCCGGTCTGACTTGCACGGACAGAGGTTTTCCTGAGACTTGAGAATTTTGCTGCTGAACTAGAGAAATCCTAAGCAGGCCAGGATTACTTGGTAACTGAACATTTGGCAATCATTGGGCAGCAGCTGTTAACACACCAGGCTCTACACTAAGACAGTGAGAGCAAATCAAGAGAGTCCCTGGTCTGGTCCCATCTCCTTCCATAACTGAATAGGAAAACTTCAGCAAACCAGTGTGCCTCTCTACCTGGGTGTGCGAAGATCTCTAATAAGAGGTGGTGAAAGGTGTAATTCATTCACAGAATGCTGTGAGCCGAGAACCCCCCAGTGAGTGTAGGCTGAGCACTCCTTTCTGCCCCAGGCTGCCATCTTGGTTGACCTGAAGCAGGAACTGTCACTGGCTTCCTGTTTTCTTCTGCCTCTACACCAGTAGAAGCAAGATTGGCCAGGGAAGTCCGTTCATGAGGACCTTCTCTTGGTGCCTGGAGGTGGAGAATGTAAGAGCCCTTCTGTCCTAGTCAAATGAATACAGGCAAAGGAAAACCAGTCACATGGCATTCACTCTTTCCTCTATCCATCCTGGAGACTGACAGAGAAAATTCAACAAACAAACAATAGATTCTTTGGCCACAGATAATATTTGCTAGGACTTTTCTCTGAATCAAGATGTGTTGGTTACCTGGCTACTCTGCTATCTGGAGTAGGTGGTCCTGGGAGACTCAAGGACCATAAAAAATTTTCCTTTTCCTTTAAAGTGCCATAAAATTGATCTACTCCCACTGCGTATGACTAGAGGAGAGGAAGTACCTAGTCACATTTCTAGAAACATAGCTTCAAAATAAAAAAGGTAACCAAAAGGATACATACCTTGAATTGTAATATCCCCACCATATTTTCAAGGAAAAAAATTCCCAGCCTGGCTGAATTCCCCAGCAGTGTGTTTCAACAGTGATAATGGAATCCCCTGTCAACCACCCAGGCAGAAATGTCATGCTCGAGTATTCACCCATTCATCCACTTACCAAGTATTTATTGTGTGCCTACAATATGCCAAACACTGACCCAGAATCTGAGCAAAGAACAGGAGAAAAATGAAAACAAGACAAAAGAGATTAAGATTCCTGCCCCCATGAAGCTTACATCCTGGTGAAGGAAAGCAATTAAAGCTCTTTCAACATGCACATTCTTAAATATTCTCTTGCAGATAAGCTCGTCAGAATGGAACTGTTGTGGCTTCCTCATTTCAAGCAACTGGCTCAGGTGAGTTCACATATTAGTGTTTCCCCTCAAATTCTAAATTATTATATCTTAACTAATACACTAGTCAAGTGTTACGGTTTAGGTCTGGAATGTCCGCAAAGGCTCAAGTGTTGAAAGATTGGTCCTCAAAGCAGCCAGGTTCACAGGTGGAGCTTTTGGGAAGTGACTGTATCCTGAGGACTCCAACCTCATTCTTGGATTAATCCCCTGATGGGTTCATCATTTGATGGAAACCCAGCTAAAGGGCACTCCCTTGGAATCCTTGGGGATCAGCCCTTGGGGACTGTGTCTTACACCCAGCCCCTTACTCTCTGGCTTTCTCTCTCTGCTTCTTGGCTGTCATGAGATAAATGGCTTTTATCCGCTACAACCATGCACCATGACTTTTCTGCCTTACCTTAGACTTAAAAGTAATGGGGCCTGTGGACCATGGACTAAAACCTCTGAAACTGTGAGCCTAAATAAATCTTTCCTCAAATCGACTTTCTAAGGTATTTTGTTACAGTAATGAAAAGCTGACTAACACAATAGGTGTGTGTTTTTTCTCTTAAGTAAATCATACTGTATATAATATAGGAATAGAGCTAGCAAATTGGTATCCTAAACTGGTCAGTTGAAATTGGCTAAACTCAACTTAGTATGAAATGTGACATAATGCGTGGCTTCTTACTGTTAAGATCTTTCAGAAAAAGTTAAAACCACTCAGCCCATTTCTTAGCTGAATGAACCAATGTTCTTCAGTTGGCAGACTTAGTGATAGAAGTACTTTACACATCTGAATGCTCAAACAGTGATTCTGCATGTTAAACTGGACCCGGTCATTTTTCGACTTAGTCCTGACGTGGTTGAGATGGACCACTCTTTGAAAACCAATTCTGCCCACTGAAACAACCATCTAGCACTGAGGACCACATGGAGCTGGATGGCTTTCATGGCCTGTAGCTCATCATGGGCCTAATGGTCCCAAAGGAGAAGTGTTCTTCTCATGGCTGTGTTTAGAACAAACTTCTCATGGCAGATATGTTTCTCTTTTTCAAATCCTCCATGTCACAAATTCCATGTTGGTCACAAATTGACTATGAACACTTCCCAAATATTTTGGTAGCTTTCCAAAAGATTGACCAGAAACTGGAGCCCATGGAAAGTATTAATTTACAGGTGTAAACTAATAGATCTTGAAGATAAATGATGTTATTTAATGCAAGATCCTCTGGATAAAAGCTACTATGATGATCTGTTTATAACAATGCTGCCTCTTGGAGTGTGCTTCTGAGCAAAGATAATTTATAATTTTAAGAACCACCGTGTTACATATTGTGTATTGTCAAGTATTTTTAAACACTTCCATTTTGGGGCATGGAGAGGTGATAAGATTTTTTTTACTTTGTAAAAATTCCATTGCTAAGAGATTTCTATTTTGAATTATTTCATAGAAAAGAAAGAAAGATTAAACTGTGTCCTTTATGAAATAAAAGAAAGCTGTTTTGACAAAAGAACAGCTATGCTTACTATATTCCTAACAAGACTATGCCATAAAATTTGATTCTATTTTAAAGTAAAATCACCTTGGGAGGAAAGCTATGTAGTCAAGCCTAATGACACAGAAAGCAGACTCCTTGCTCTTAAGAAGGAAATATCCTCACTCCTAGTGATCCCTCTTACATGCTAAAACATCAGTAGCTGTTTTTGATGATAGATTTGGTAACTTTCTTAATGGAGAGTCCAGTGATCCTTTAAAAGTGAGCCTGAGAAAGAAAGGCGAAATAAAATACAGACTACAGGTTCCACAAGCATGATTTTTCTGCATTTCTAGACCTTTTCTAAAGAGATCACTTTCACCTAGGTGGCAGCTTGTTGATTTGAAGCATATGCAATTCACCCTTTACTGTCTAATTTGCCCAAGAATTTTTGGATGTAAGTTTTCATAACTTTCCAGAAAGCTACTCTGTAATATAGCTAGTTTCCCAGAACCTAAAACAAATTAGATTAATCATGCTAGAAACTAAACAGAAGTACCTTGTTGAGGCCTGTTTGGGCAAGTCCTAATATTCTCTCCCATTGGCCAAGAAGGAATGAGAATCTTGGAGGGCTTAGCTGCCACCCAGCCTGCACAAGATCCAACATTGGGCTCCGTGTAAGCTTCAGGGAGTATTGCACTTTAAGTTATCACACAGCTGCTAGAACATTTTTCTGTTGCTGGTGTAAATAAGAAACAGTCACATGTTTTGGTAAATTTCATTGCTAATTTTTATCTCCGGAGAAGTGTAATTTTTCATACACATGAGCTCAAGACTACCAAAGTTTAGTTTTTCTTTATAATCATCCTTCTTGATTTCACGCACATCTTTTTCTACCTGTCCTTTCTTCTCACATTTGTATAATCCACCGGCATCTCTCTGTGTATGGGGGGAGAGTGTGTTTGTAAGCCATGGGGAACACACTTGATGCTTGATTTGCCATCAGTGTTGGTTGCTGCGAGCTGCACGTGCTCCCCGGATGTTGCAGAGCCGCCAGGGGAGCTGAGCCCTAGCCATGTGGCATTAATCAGCTGGGTTCAGCAGAGAGCGTGGCTCCAGCCTGCTGCTTCATGGAGGCCAGTTTACTCACAAACACCGTCACTTGATCTCTCCCCAGCTCACACCAGCATTCAGGTGCTGAAAATATTTACTTTGTGTTGACCTGACAAAACCCAGGACAGCTTTACAGGGCCCAGAATGCACACCAAAGAAGCAGAGAGGAGGGTCTGAATAGCCCCCGTTCTGCTTGTAAGGGACTCTCTGAGATGAGATACGAGGCCAGAGGCTGGAAGCTCTCGGGTTTCTTCGGCCCCTGGAGCCAGTATTTACTGGCCAGGGGTTTGGAACCAAGTAAAAGTATGGCCAGTCACCCGTTCTCATTGCTAATCTCTATCTGAGAAATATGGCTGAAAAGGGTTTTCGGATCATTTCTGCACCGAGTTAAAGAGGGTTCATTCTCTCAAGGAGTTGTCTAAGCTATTTTTACTGAGCTACCAGCATTTTGTAGGTTCTAGGTGCTGGGCATTTAGCAATAAACAACAAGATTCTCCAGCCTCTGGAAAAAGAATTGATAAACTAATTTCAGATTGAGGTAACTGGCAGGAAAGAAACAAACCAGGGGATGTGATAGAGAATAACTGAGGAGACTCGTTACATAGGGGACCAAGGAAAGATTTCTGAGATGCTTCTTACATTAGTTAGCTTTGAATTACTACAGTAGAATATCTGAGCTGGCTTACAAAGAGAAAAGGTTTGCTTAGTTCACAGTTTTGAAGGTTCACGTGCGAGATGGCGCAGCCCCATCTCCTGGGCCTCTGGCAAGGGTGAAGCCCTGAGAGGGGGCACGTTTAAACAAACTGCTGTATCATGAGCCAGGAAGCAGAAAGAAATGGCAAGAGATTGGGGTCCTAATAAGTCCCCTCAAGACCTAGTCCTCTCACTTGGCCTTACCTTTTAACGATTCTACCCTTCCCAGTAACTCCAGCCTGGGGACCGAGTGTTTAACTCGGGGGCCTTGAGGGACATTCAGCGTCCAAGCATAGCAATGTCACTTGACTCAAAACCTAAAGAAGTAGCAGTGCCAAGAGCGCTAGACTAGTTTCAAGGCAGAGGGAACCAGTGAGTATACAGATCCCATGGGGGAAGAAAGAGCTCCCCGTTATTATCACAGGAGGAAGAAAGTGAGAGTTCTGTGGAGCAAGTGCACAGCACAGCTGAAGACGTCTCTGTCACCACCACCTCACTGTGTCACTTTTTCAAACCTCTGATCCTCATTTCCATCACAGCAGTGACTCATTCTTGTCACAGGCTGCACCGGTTTAATCACGAAGAACTTGTCACTAGCACTAGAGGTAAGCACACGAAAGTCTTGAAGTTGAGCAGAAGCAAAGTGAAGTGCTTTGCTAGCATCCTCCAAAGATGCGTTGAAATAGTGCAGCCCAGGAGCTCTGGCAGCTTCCAGGCACACAGCCACTGAGCAAGTTTCAGGGAATGGTGTCCTAGATGTCTGTGGGATCCTAGGCTGTGGAACTCCACGCCGTCAGTATACTGCAGCTCTTCGAATGAGCTCAGGGTCAGTGTTTGTGACTTGACGGTGGGCATCAAGCAAGTCGCACACGTGAGGCTGGCATCTGCTGGGTCTGCCTGCGAGCTCTACTCTGCCCTCCTTTCCTGTGCCCTTGAGAAAGTGATTTGCCATCCTGAGCCTTGGCTTTCTGTTAAATGGAGATGATAATACTTAAAAGAAAAAAATTCCTATCATATTTTTAAATGCCACATGGCAACTTTTAAAAATATTTCATTATTTAAAATATTTATTAAACAAATAGAGTTGTATGAAGTTATAATAACATGCAAATGAGGTGTTGTTGCATAGTCACCCATTAAATGGTGGCTTCCAGTCTGAGCATTGTCATTCGAGTCAATTAATTGTAAAAAACAAAACGATAAGTTGGAGGAAGTCAAAGAAAATGTTCCAAGAGCACTCAAGGGGAAATCACAGGCAGGAAGCTGCTTCTGACCCTCAACATAAAGCTGGCTGGGGTTCCGGGCCATGTCCAGTGCAGCAGGGGCAGCCGGGGCTCCAGGCTCCCGGCAGGCCACTGACTTTTGTCTCATGATCCCATCCACGTCAGGCAACTTCTGATGGTGCAGTCAGGCTGCTGTGACTTCAGTATGAGACTCTTCAGAGGGATCCTGAGGCTCACAGCATTGTAAGTCACATGGGAAACATGCTGACAAATATGACTTTGTTACCGCTTGGTCCAGTGGGTTTAAGTCTTTTCTACAAAGAAGGTGCATGCTCTGAAAGATCACTTTGGTTCCTTACAACTAAACCCTCTTATATGAGCCTGGGCCTGCGTGCTCTTCATGGCACACCTGCTCTCCCGTGCAGGGAGGCGCTCAGAACAGCTAGTGAGCTTCTTCCATTTCTTGACTCAGCCACCAGAAAATGTTCCTTTTCTGGATTAAGAGACCAGGGGAAAAGCAGGCTTATTTATTAAAAATTAGAGAATGACGGTAATGTATCAAGGCAGGTTCATCGATTGTAGAAATGTACTGCTTTGGTGAGGGATGCTGGGGAAGGAGGGCTGCGTCAGGCGGATTATGAGAGATTACTGTAATTTCTGCTCAGTTCTGATGTGAACACGAAACTGCTCTTTTTATTTAAATAAATTAGAGAAATTTCTCAATGACTAAGTGGCAGTATAGGAATGTCAAGATACACTAGGAACAGTGTTTACTGACTCTCTGAGCCTGTGACAGAGTGAACGCAACTGTAATTTAGTAATAAATTTTTATCTTGAAGAATGGGATTCCTTTCCTTTTTTGTTTTTAAAGATTGTCTTAGTTGTTCTTTTTTTTTTTTTTTTTTTGTACTCTACTACGTGGATTTTGTATTGAGTTCTATAAAAATGTTGCCTGCATTTTTATTGTAATTACATTGAATTAATTGTGGGAGAATTCCATTTTTAGAATAGTTCCCTCTTCAAGAACTTGATATACATTTTCTTTAATTAGATCTTCTTTGTGAACTTTATAGCATTTAAAAATTTCTCACTAAACTTATTTCTGAGTATTTTATACGTTTGTGTTACTTTGTAGATGAAGCCTTCATTATATCTCCCAACTTGTTGATTACTATATATAGAGATACGTATTACTATATTACTGTATATAAATATATCTATATCTATATATATGAATCAATACTATTAATTGGGTCTTCTATATAAATTTTCTGGTATTCACCTGAGTGAATTCATATATATATATTACGGTATTACTATACATCTCTGTATATATGAATTAATGCTATTAATTGTTTTTCTATATAAATTTTCTGGTGCTCACCTGACGGAATGTATACCCACACATGTGCACACACACATATATATGTGTGAATATAATCTCAGAATCCAAAGTATAGAAATGACTAGTAAAAATCAATAAGGAAAAAAGGAAGAATCCTAATAGAAAAGGATAAAAGCAATGAATTCACAAAACAGGAGAACCAAAATACCAATTAATGTATGAAAGATTATTTTACCTCTCTGATAAGCCACAGAAATAACCTAATTTTGTTTGCCGAGGTAAAGAAGGAGATATCGTTTGGTAATAATTAGGCCTACAGTGAGCAGAGGCTTGCGGGAATTTGGTAAAGCAAAGCAGAAACCTTGCACTGTAGTGACTGTAGTGACTATAAATGCGCACCATCACTTTGGAGAGCCCTGTGGTAATATCTGGAATAACTGATGTCCACCTTGGGCCCTACTTCTATTTAACAATGCTACTTGTAGTCACACTTCATAAAGAAACATTTGCCTCTGTACATCAGGAGACATACACACAAATGTTTAGTGAGGGATAATGTGTAATAGTAAAATCCACCAAATGTCCCTATTTCTTTTTTTTTTTTTTTTTTTTTTTTTTTTGTGGGTACCGGGGGGACGACCTCAGGACCTCGCGCGCCAACAGGCACCCGTGCCGCTGAGCGATATCACCGGCCCCTTTTTCGTATGTGGGTTCCGGGAGTCGAACTCGGGCCCTCGCGCTTGCAAGGCAGGTGCTTACGCCGCCGAGCCATCTCACCGGCCCCAAATGTCCCTATTTCTGTTAATGCAGAATAAATTACGTGATGGAATACTGCATGGTTACCAAAATAATGAATTAGATGTGTAAAAACTACCATGCTAAATAAAACCCAATGCTGAATAAAAAGCAAACAACGGAACTTTACATATAAAAGCGCAATTCCCTTTCCTTCTGCAAGGTCCCCGTTGTCGCTGGGGAGGCCAGCTCTGACCAGCTGGCCCCAAGATTCTTGACTCTCTCAGTCATCCAAGGTTTTGTTTCCTAAACACGCCAAACTTCCTACTTTCACAGAGTATTTAAAAGCACATGAAAAGGAAATAAGAAACCTGTTCTAAAATAAGTTTAATACTATTATTTTTATCACATAAAATAGAAACTAAGTATTTGCTAAAATTGATTTTATTGATCTGTTTCCTTTTATACCCTTTTTTAATTATTCCATGTTAAACTTAGATATAGGCCGCCGTTGTTCCACTTATATTTGCATTTTTCAACCCCTACTTAAAGTGAACTATCTTCAGAAAACAATGGACCTGTTTTAAGGATTTTATTCTTTAAAATATAAGCAACATCAGTATAATAATGATACTATCATGATATTTCTTCCATGTATTGAGATTCTCTTACATTTTTCTCAGAAACATGTGTTTACCAGAGCTATACCTCCATAAATTCCAGCATTCAGTTGCTTTACATGAGGTGTGTAATTTTTCTAGCCCAACCTTTTGTTTTAAATACCAAGCTGTGGAATTCCAAGCAGAAAAAGCAGCATGTGGGTTTCAAGGCTTTCAAGAGATGGACGACCGCACCCAGGACCGTGTGGGCAACTCTCTGGAAGTTCGTCTAGAATCCTCTGCAGCGAGAGGAAGAGCAGATCAGAGTCACTGGCAACTTGGCCCTCAACCACTAAAATAAGGAAGAGGCTGGGCAGAAGGGCCATTTGTCTTTGTTATTAGGAGATAAATCACCCTTTGTTTTCCTGGCCCAACTCAAGGAATGTCATTATTACCAAATAAATTGTGTCCTTACAAATCAATCGAGCCACCTTTTATTTAAATGTGAATCACTTTAATTGTCTGGGCTTCAAACCTGATTCAGTCCCAAGGAAACAAATGATTACATATATAGATCACTCAGACTCGACTTCGGTACAACATTTTTTACAAAATCAAGTTTTAAAACAAGGTTTATTTTTTGGATGTTGTCCACAAGCTAACTCGTCATCCCGTATTCTCTTCATGCAGGGAGTATCACAAAGCTTTTCTTGTGAAGTGAAGGTTAATTTGATGAGATGGTAAAGGCTATCTGTCTCAGAAATGGAAAAAATGGCACGCTTTGAGACACTGTGGATGAGGTATTTATGTCTGAATGCCACCTGATAGTTTGAGATCAATTTTCTGGTGAAAAACAACAGATCAGCGTGAGCTTCATTGTGTATTTGGAGGCGCTTTCCTGAGGACGGAGAATAGGTTGATACTCGGTCTTAACCAAGTTTGAGTCTATCGGTTTCTAAACAAGGGTTTATAGCTAAAAGAACCCTAGGTTTTACCGTGTGCTATAGAAATATTTTATATCTCTGCGGTTTCATTGGTGTGCTGTGTAAACGATGTGACTAAGATTTCTGAATGAATGATGCTCCTTAGCCCAGGGCCAGCCCTTTTCTCTCCAGTGTTCTCTGGGGTTTCTCACACTGTCCTTTCTCTGCGGCCTCTCTCCCACCTCTGACCTCCTCCCCAGTTTTCACCCTTGCTTTAACAATTGATTTATGATGGGCCCATGGAAGGGTCAAGCTTACTTTTATGGTTTGCTTAAAATATTTCTTTTAGAACGAGCATCAGAAGTGGTCTTCAATCCCTGCTCAACAGTTTCTCCAAGACCTCAAAAGACCTTCCTTTCCTGCACATCACTACGTGCTGTTTATACTTATTTACATCTTTTGTACTTGTGAAGAGAAACTCATTAAATAAGGCAATTTCGAAACTTTTACTAAAATGAGTAACTTCTAAGTCATGTGGGGTTTAACCCTCCCTTCTTGAGAATGTCTGTGAATGTGCATGTATAATTGTGTAGTAGGGAGATGTGAAAAAGAGGGGGGAAACCCTACTAAAAATAAGCCATAAGGCTCAGATTATTTTCTTTTACGAGATCTATTTTTCTTTGAGTTTGACAGGTTGATCTTCCTTAGCACTGAAGCCTGCAGATCTGTGGGGTAGACTCTTACATTCATTGCCCTAACAGTAAATTTCACCCCTTTGTTTAATTCGACTTCCTGTTGTTGTTTCCATACACTACGAAATTGCTTCACTAGGAATGCATTTTTAAAAGTTCTGGCTAATAAAACTGATGATATCATCTTTCCTATATTTTAAAGATTCTGAAGCTAGAAAACAATTTGAAAAGTATAGGGCTATTTTTCTTCAAACACACGCACCAATCTGAAAGGCCAAAGAGCTCCTAAAATAAGAAGGTTTACTCCAGGATTTCTGGCCTAAAAGTTAATGCAATCTTAATGTTTGAATATGGTTCTTAACATTGAACTTTTGCTTATTGTGAAATATTTGCCACCTTATTGATCTGAGGTTAAATAACACCATATGATGCTTCCATAATGGGCTTCCCAAAACTTACTGATCTCTTTCCTCCTCGGTCATTAAAGATGTGATTTATTAGTCTGACATTTTTAATAGGGCAAAGCTCAGAGGTTTATTGCGATGGCTTTTTAGCTTCCATGTTGTCTTTGGCTGCTACCAAAGCACAAAAGTTGTCAAGATATTTATGCTGCTTTCTAATAAGAAGATGGCATTTCTTTTGGAACCAAATGGCAACCTCTGCATATTTAAAGTGTTTTACATGTATTACATAGCAATGAATTAATTTTTCCCATTTCACCCTTCTCTTTCATGTAAAGCGAGGTGTTCTCCCCTAATTAAATGCCGTCATTTTCTTGGTGTGAGGCTTGGCAGGGCTCCAGCAGCAAGCAAGCCTGAGCTGAAGGGGTCTGCTGCCACGACTGTGTGACCTTAGACAAAGACCTCCTTCCTCAGCCCGGAGGGGAACGCCGCCGTGAACCAGAAGGCTGCCAAGCATGAAATCGCCAATCCAGCTATCTGCGTGTCACTGAACCGGTGGAGGAAAGCAGTCGGAATTCAGGATCTGGGGCCGGATTCAAGCATCCTAGCCTGTGGTCCCAGGTCCTCAAGAAGGGGAACAAGCATGCGAGCTCAGTGCCACATTGAAATCCACACCCCTGGATGTTGGCTGGCGCCCAGCAGGAATGTGAGGGACAGTAAGACATCCACGGCAGGAGGTGCTGCAGTGAATGGATGGGGTGGGGGTAGATTCCTGCCTTAGGTCTGAACCTTCTGCCCCACTAGAGTCATGAGCTCTCTTTCCTCTCGTTTCTTCTAGTAATGCATGACCATTTTGCATGTATTTTAGTAGTAGGAGCTGAATAAGAGAAGGAGGAAAAACAGTTCCCAGTTATGTGGAAAAAAAGGGCTATGATTCTTTTGATTTTAGTGTTTAATTAGATAAACCATGAATATGACTTAAACCCAGGATATGACTCTCCCATCTTCCAGAAGCCACTAAAATAAAATGTGACAAAGCAGAGTCCTTTAGATCACATTTGCATGCACATGGACACCGGCAGAGAGACTCCAGAAGGAGAATCTGGTGCTCGTCTGTCACTGGAGCTCTTCCGCGAAGGGCGAACTAGCTCTTCTGAGAGTTGGGGTGATGTGTGTGTCCTGCGATACCAGGGCTCTGTGGCTGAATTACCTTGGCTAACGATTTCACAGCAACAGAGGAGGGACCAGCACTCGTTTTCTGATGAGCTGTAAAATGCCTCACTTGCTCCCACTTCCCTTTCCCCTTTTCACCGCACTTCCTCCAGCCAAACACACATAGTGGGCGTGTCCATGGATGCCACCAGGAAGCGAGAGCCACTGTCACCACAGCATGGGTTGGCCCAAGAGAAACCCTGAACAGGACACTTCCCTTCTGCTGCTACGGGAACCTCTCCCACGGGGTTCCTCCAGGGTGTGGGTGACCTCAGCACATCCCCAAGGCCCAGGGGTGCCCTTGTGAATGCCCGTTGTCCCAGCCTGTTGGCTCATAACTCTCCTGTCCTCCTCAAAGGTGTCTTGGTTGGGACCAGCCTGTGGTCCCCCAGTGAACAGAGCACTTCACAGACGCGGATTGGGAAGGGAGTCCCAACTGTGCAGTTCATTTTATAAGCCCTAGGCGTGAGGCGAGGCCACAGGCAGGCCTTCGTCCTAGGCTTCAGAGCCACACAGACCCAACTTCGGTTTTCAGCTCCATCCACATTCTTAAGACTGATGAACTTGAAGGAGTTTCGGGACCTCAGTGATTCGCCTTGGAAATGGGATCCAAGATAACCATTTACAACAAGTGATTACCTAAAATCTCAGTAATGCTAGCTACAAGTAAGGAATTAAATTAGTATTTCCTTTCTTTAATTCTTCCCTCCTAAATTTAGTACCAAATTCATTTCTGTTTTAAGTTATACATTTCCAGCTACATAATCAATTCTGAGAGAAAAAAGTTAACCTACGGCGTGAGAGACCAGCTTCCGTTTCCAGCTCTGCCAACAGATTTAACAAAACAGGTATTTATTGGTCACATGTTATTTTTATTAAATTCCACTACATGTATCAGGAAGTAGACTAGATGTTATGTGATGTGATTTAGAAAGAGATATCATGGCCTAAGGGACTTGATGTCCACTTGTAAAAGTTATAAATGGTCCTGACCGACACAGGATTTCTCAATCTGGCCACCGTAAATGTGTCGGGCAAGTGACTTTCTGTCATAGAGTACTGTCCCCGGCCCTGGAGGGAGCTAGCAGCACCTCTGGCCTCCACCCACTACACGCCAGCAGCATTCCCTTACCTCAGTTAGGACGATCAAAAATGTCTTCACTCATGGGTGCGCACGTGTTCCTGTAAGATGATGATTTTAACTCTTTCGGGATGATACCTAGGGTGGAGAATCTGGGAGTATTTTGAGGACTTTCCACACTAATTTTTATAGAGGTTGTACTAGTTTACATTCCCACCAACAATGTAGACTATCACAGTATAATTTATAATAATCAGATCCTGAAAAAAGCATGTATGTCCATCAACAGATAAATGGATAAGGAAAATGTGCTATTTATACAGAATGGAGTACTACTCTCCACAAAGAAAGATAAACTTGATGGCCGGTGAGATGGCTCAGCGGCATAAGCGCCTGCCTGGCAAGTGCGAGGGCCCGAGTTCGACTCCCGGAACCCACATACGAAAAAAGGGCCGGTGATATCGCTCAGCGGCACGGGCGCCTGCTGGCGCGCGAGGTCCTGAGGTCGACTCCTGGTACCCACAAAAAAAAAAATAAGAAAAAAAGAAGAAAGATAAACTTGAGGCATTCGTAGGTAAATGGATGCACCTTGATAACACAATGTTAAGTGAAATAAGTCAGACACAAAAGTTTAAATATTGCATGGTTTCTCTTATATGACAAACACTATATAAAGAGAAAAGTAAAAGAGAAACAAACAGGAAGTAGGGAGAAGTTCGAATATTTTCCCAAATTACCCATTCCATTGTTTTAAAAATATTTTAACATGCACAGTAATTTGTTCATTTATACTACTAGTTTATCTTAGTTCATTGAAAAGAAAGTGTTGTGTTATTGTGTTTGTTTCTTCTTTGTAAGAATCTTTTTGTTCTGTCTTGTACTCTGAGTAACTCCTTTGAAGGTAACAATACACAGTGTATTAACTATTGTTATTCTCTTATTATTTTGTTATGAAATTTAATTTTTTATAAAATAAAAACTCTTCATTCAGATCAGCTACATAATTTGCATGGTCTGGTGCAAAATGAAAATGTAGGCTTCTTGTTCAAAAAGCAGGGAAAAATGACATCTAAAGTACTAAAATAAGCTTTTTCCTTTCTTCTGTAGCCTCCCTCTCCCTCACTCTTGCATGGTTTTTAAAAATTTGCTATTTAATGTCAGTCGACATAAAAAATTAAAACTTTAAATTATTGGCCTGAATTTTACTGTTTATCTTAATAATGCTGAATGCAGTGTTAATTGAAAATATAAGAACATTTAACTCAGGTAGAATGACCAAAATTATATAATGCATGTCTCAGCTCTCCCACTCGCTCTTGCTAGGACAATAAAAACTCTACATGAAATGTGTGCACTTTCTACCACACTCTGCCTTCAGCCTGTTGACAAGGAAGGAAGGTCCGAAAGGAAAAGAAACTGTGGGCTTCTTATTTCCCTTTCTCTCTCCCTGAGGCATTGTTCTCAGAATGAGCGGATGACAGACTCGTACAGGAAGATGACATGAAAAAGGAAATCTATGAAAGGGTTCCTTCACCTTCATGCTTCTCAGAATGCCATTGTCTTCCTTCTGCACCCAGAGAAAGTTCTGGTTTAAACAGAAAGTGCTGCGCACTGGAGCCAGGCACGGTCCTGCTCATTTAATCCTGGATGAAATGTGCCTCAGTCTTTTTGGGGTCCCACTTACAGTGGGCCACTAAGATCTCTGCCTATGGGGCTTTGGAATGTCCTACGCAAACGCAGTGGCAAAGAAAGCATCCCTACACATTGTACATCTCCTTCTTACACTCATGTGTCATTGTCCCCTCAGACTTCACTTACAAAGTACAAGTTCATTGATAAAATTATTAAGATCTAGCTGGGCATGTTGGTTCATGCCAATAATCCTAGCACTCAGAGGCTGAGGCAGCAGAATCTCCAGGAATTTGAGGCCAGCCTGGGCCACATAATGATTTCAAGGCCAGCCCAAATTTCATAGTGAGACCCTGTCTCAAAGAACAAAATCATTAAGAATTGTAAGATGCAACAGTAGAATATTAAACCAAGCACAGAACCCTTATAAGCATGCGGCCTTCTGGGAATTCATTGGTTGCATGATTAAGCTGTTTCCAGGTCGGTACCAATGGTGATGGGTCCTATTCTATACCTTCACAGGGTTGGGTTGTGACACACAATCAAGTAGTGTGTGAAGCAGCTTTGTGAGCTATAAAATATGCGTGATTCTTTGGTACTGTATCTGTGATTGTTAACTGTACCACAGGGTTCCAAACTACCTACATGTTCGATCAACATTTTAGGCTTTCTCTGAGAAGGGACAAGATAAGTACACCAAGTTGCTTTAACAAGCCATTCTTGAATCTCAGCAGCTTATATGGTTAATAGGCATTTTCGCCACTGTGCCCATCTGCTGCGGGGCGGGTAGCTCTCCTGGGTGACTCTTACCCATGCAGAAACTCCGGAACCTGTGGCCCTTCCATTGCCAACACGCAGCCTTGACAAATTCTACTGCACAGGAGCTGGGGGGACCTGCAGGAGGTTTCTCTAGCCAGTACTGGAAGCGGCGCGTGTCTGCTCACATCCCGTGAGCAGAATTAGACAAAAGGGCCTCAGACTCACTGAAAGGGAGGCTGGGAGTGTAGCTGTTAGTGTGGCCACAAAAAAGGAGCAATATTTGCTAAATGCCTATCACACTTCTGCCGCATTTCAGGAAAAATACAATGGCCCAGTAGAAGAAGCAGTCCTACTCTTAACTCCTTGTAGACCAGATCTGGCCAAGGAAAACGCAAGTATCACCATCAGTAAAGTCCAGCTGGACGTGGCTTGGAGTCGAGGTCCTGTCTTACTCGGGGGAAGCAGCGCGTGTGTGTCGAGCTAATGCTCAAGGCAGCGCTTATTCACAATAATGATCGTTCATGTGCAATATAGATTCGGTACAAAGGGTACAGATTCTTTATGATGAATGTGATCGTTAGGTATATCTAAAATGTACCAATAAAATCTGATTTAAAAAAATAAAATAATACTTCAGAATTAAGAAAAAAGGTACTGTATTGAGGGCAGTACACACGCACACAAGCACACAAACACACACACACACACACACACTTATTAGGACCCAAGCTCCGCGGAGCTGGAGAGTCAAAACTAGTTCACATAAAACAACAGAGAAGAAAACCTGGAAACCCGCAGGGCAGCGCCGCAGTCCTCTGAGAATGGTACAGGGGTTGCAGTTTCCAGCCCATCCACTGACCCCGTCCCATTTCGTTCAGACCGTGCTGTGTGGTTGAAATGTCTGAAGAAACATTTTTAAACGCAGAAGATGTTATTAAAATTCTCTTGGACAAGTACAAAAGCTGGCCACATTGCCTGCCCCTCCATAGTGACAACCGCTGGAGCGGAATGGGGGCCAGCCCTGTAGCTCGCATGAACCCCACCATGCCCTCCTGAGGCCCCCAAGTAGGAATCAATTGTTGATTGTCGTCTACCGTGTGATTACACTGTCTTTTACCTGGAGAAATATTTCTCTATATTCATGTCTCTCCCAAAATTAGGAAATAAAAACTAGAATTAAAAACTAGTGTTTAAGTCTAGGAGACAACCATAGTTTTTGCAAGGCTGAAGGTTATTCTTAAATATTTATTATGTAGAAATAGAGTTTATATCCAAAATCTATAACCTGTGATTGCTTCATATTACCACTCCGACATGGTGAACATTTTTAAAAGCTTTATTGAGGTATAATTTACATATCATAAAATTTACCCATTATATGATTTAATGATTTTTAGTAAATTTATTGAGTTGTACAATCATTACTACAATGTAATTTTTTTAGAATGTTTCTATCACCTCCAAAATTCCCTAGTACCCAGTTACAGTGGTGACTCCCGAATCCAACCATTAGTCCCAGGCAACCACTGATCCCTTTTCTTCCCTATCCACTAGTCATTTGAGTCCTCAAATCGTGCTCTGAGCGCTAGCTACAAAGTATTCAGAAGGCCTTATTCCAGTCTGGCATACGAGGGACTGCTTACTTACGGTAGTCGTTTGATAGCTAGATGCTGACGAAGAAGTGGTATTTTAGGGCTACTTTCAATTTTTACTAGACAGGTGTTTACAACACCAGTCTTCCATGGAGTAACTTCATTAATGGCCTTAATTTTGGCTTGCTAATGTTTATCTGTATTTGTGTATAACAAGTTTAAGTGAAATTTTAAGGAAAAATACAAATCACATCATACTATTGCACTGATGTTTTTTTTTTTTTTTTTGTGGGTACCGGGGGGTCGACCTCAGGACCTCGGGTGCCTGCGCGCCCATGCCGCTGAGCGATATCACCGGCCCCTTTTTTGTATGTGGGTTCCGGGAGTCGAACTCGGGCCCTCGCGCTTGCCGCACAGGCGCTTAAGCCGCTGAGCCATCTCACCGGCCCTGCACTGATGTTTTTGCACTATTCCTTATACATAAAACATTAAATGAATCATACTCAAATCAAGAATCTCCAAATACTTTTCTTCTCCCCACCTATCCGAGATTACCCTAACTCCCAGTAAATCCTCTTTTCAGACCTCAAAACATCTACAGTCTGAAGCTAGGCAATTGCTTAAACGCTTTCTCCTGCTACATTTCTTTTGTTTCTTGTGCTATTTGGCTCCTGTTTATTATGGTTTATATCTGGATGTCCCTCCAAAGCCTCCTTGGATCATGGGGCGCTATCTTAAAGGGGTCCTAGTCCACTGAGGAGTTTATGGTTGGAAGTACTCTTGGGAGGCGGAGCCCGGTTGGAAGAGGTAACCTTACCTGCTCTTGCTTCACCCTGCTTCCCTGAAGGCAGGAGGGGCAGCTTTTCCTCCACTCACCCTCCGCCAGGCTGGGGGTCCGCTCCACCTTTAAGGTGCCAGCAACAAGGAAGTAACTAAGACATTGTCTTTACATAGTTTAGTTTGACATGTGTTTATCAGGTCACACTGAATATCTATTTCCTAAATGTTTAAGAGCTATTAGAGTATTTACCTTTGTAGTCTGTACAAAACCTTAAACCTCTGCCTTTCCTATAATTTTTAATGAAAGTTGCTGAAGAGTAAATGTCACTTATGAATTGTATTTAAGGATTATAATTTGGTGATTCTTCAACTTTATATGCAATAAAAATAAAATGAATTGGCTGAGTCAATATAGACAGGGTTAGCAAGGGTTTTTCTGTATCGTTTTGTGATCATTAGAATGAAAGCCACTGAACAGCTGAATGACAAGAGGTTAGCTTGGTTGTTCTAGTAACTTAACAGCTGAATTACATCAACTATTTAATTTAAGGTGTTGCTCACAGCTTGGCCACTCAGTCAATTAAACAAGGACTGAGGGCCTAACCGGAAGCAGCACCGCTGTTTGCTACTTTTCTGTTGGTCCTGGTTGTTGCTGTTGTTGGGTGTGTGTGTCCACTGCACCTTTATTTGTGCCTGCCCACTTTCCCACCCCCTCTACCCCCACCCCGGGTCTGTTTGCATTTCTGCCTTGGTCCCTTTGGTCTTCCTCTCTCTCAGCCAACATCCACCCGGAAGCTCAGGACACTCTCTTGCCAGCACTGGTGTCCCTCCCTCCCCAGCAGGATTAAGCCAGGCATTCCTGGGCTCACAGGAGGGTCACAAGTGATGCACGGGCAGGTTTCAGCCTCCCATATAGGTATTTCTGCTTAAAACAAAAAGTGAAGCAGGAAAACCAGCAAATTCTCCAAACAGAAAGGGTGAAATATTTAGAATACAGGAAAAGGCCAATCACAGAATCTTCGCCTTTCCTGTGACTCGGCTGGAATTTCTTCAGGAAGGCCGTGTGTCAGGAAGGCTTCAATATCTTTGAATGAGCTATAAATCTGTCTGAAATGATACCGTTCCTCCTCCTTCTAGATAGCACTATGTTTCTCTCTCAAAATACAAGGATAACACTTTCTAAAAATCTGTCTGATCATTTTTTCAGCCAAGATTATAATTTGATGGGAGAAGCTACCCTCTGAAGAGGATTTTTCTTTTCAATGCTTTTCTGTGTGTTTTCACCCACATCTGATATTCTCCACCGAGCCACTTCGCAATCTTGAAAAAAATGTCTCTAAGGGACTGTCCCTTCCTGGAGGAAAAGAATTACACAGCTGCGGCACCGTCACCCCACAACAAGACTGTTCCCCCAAACCCTCCGGCTTTCCCGCTGCTTCATATTCATTAATTAGTCTGCGGTTTCGTCCGTGTTTCATTTACAAAGCCACTTAAACCCACGCACACATTTAACATATTTATGACCCCAGTTTTCTTTCTGTTCTCTGAGACTGTACCCTGATTGTTCTCTGGACCCAGGGACTGCAGAGAGTGTTCCCTGCTGAAAAGAGACAACATAAAGAAGGAAATGAATGTGTGCGAGTTGAATACCTTCAACAAAACCACTGGGTGCAGTTTGGCCCCTGCTCCCCCCCTCCCGGGGTCATTTTAATTGAGTGGAGCCTCAGCCTCAGCCTCTATTGAGTGTATGGGAGACTATTAACTCTTAACAACGCTCTGTCTCAGGTTATTTATTTATTACTTAAATGAGTTGTTATTGCTACTTGAATTTAATACACCCTCTGGGAACCAAGATGGCAGCATCGTGTTACAGAAAAACTACAAGTTATTTTAAAACTGTAATTGACATTTTATGAGAGCTATAAAATCTTTCTGAACAAATAACTCACCATTAGGCAGAACCTTCAGCAGGAGATCTGTAAAAGCAAGGATATAGTGGAACAGTACTGCGCTTGTGTGCGCACGTCTCTCTGCTTGTGTGCGGGGAGGGGTGGGCGGGAGGTGAGCAGGGAGCAGCAGAGAGGTTCCACGGGATTATTTCTCACTGCTTCCGAGTGTCTTGATTTAAATCACCACACACTAGAGGCCAAGGGATCTGGGAAGTTGTGCAAAGGATTCCCAGGAGGGTGAACTGCATGTGACACACACATTTTAAGAGACCACCCTGGGTCCTTCACCTTTTGCTATTCATTGAGACAACCTCCTAACCGGACACCCGGTGTGTGGTGGGAGTAGAGTCAACAGTTACCAGTTAGAAGCCTCCTTGGGTGACTAGTCCCAATCAATCTGAAGAAATTAATTGGAGCTACAGGAACTTATCATCGACAGGCTTGGACCATCCAATCTCCTGGTCCAACAGAGCTTAACAGTTTTGATATTGCTTTGAGATAACAAGATAGACTATGGCTATAAAATCCATATTCCAAAAACAATATGTGCCAGTTTCCTACTTCATGAATGCTGTGGTACATGTCACCCAGATTCTCCACCCTTCCACCCCAGAACTGAGGTACTCAAAGTCACCCAGATCCACTGAGGAGGTAAGAAATCCCTGCTTCCTGGCTTTGATGCTTCAAGGCTCTGACCCACCACCCTGGTTCCTGAACTGCACCACAGTTTAAATCCTCCTCTGCCCTGCCCGGCTTCCCTGGCTCCTTACAAATGTTGTTCCTCAGACAGTGTCCCAGAAATATACACACGCAGAATCTATTTCCAAGAACGTCAAGCTGAGGCAAAGGTTTGCCTTCATTGACTCTCTCAGCCACCCTGCCATCCTCGAAATCACATATTCTCCAGCCAAATGAGCCCCAAACTTGTGTCAGTATCTATGTGTGTGCTAGCTTTCCATCATATACCAATCGCCTGATATAATTAGCTCATAAAATAGGAAGTATGTTTTGGCTCATTGTTTTGGAGGTCTGAGCCCATGACAAGGTCCCTACTGGTTTGAGCCTGTGGCCATTCATCATGGCATGAGTGCACAGTGCAGCAAAGCTACTCAGCTCATGGCTAGAAAGCAAAAAGAGAGAAGGAGAAGAAGGAAAGGGCTTCAGGCTCACTGTCTCCTCCAAGGTCATGTCCCGATCATCTGAAGATCTCCTGCTGAGGCCCAGGTCCTGGAGCTCCCCCCACCTCCTCACAGCACCGGCCTAGGGACCACATCTCTACACAAAGACTTTTGGGCGACACTCAAGATTCAAATGATGGTGCTATGCCATGGTGAGAGGGTGTGGAGGAGGTACGTGGAGTGTGTTGTACCTCCCTTGAGGCCTTTAAAGTCTTCTCTAATGACGACCAAGACCAAGAGCTCAACATCTCTTTGACTTCTCCCCAGATGATTGATTTACCCTTCCATGTGTCTTGTACTTCACACATTCCCCGGGTTTGGTTAGTCCCATTTTCTCGTTACTGTTAAGATGGATGAAACCTTGTCTTCTCAGCAACCTTCCCGGACTTTTGGAACTCCTCTTCCTCCCCTAACCCTCCCCTTCATAGCTTCCCTCAAAGCGCTCACACGGGTGCCACATTCATCTTTCACAGTAAGTCTCTCAGTGTGCACCCCCCCGTTTCAAGGTTTCCAGTCATTTTGATTACTTACTAACGAATATCACTGGCTGACCGCACTCTGTGCCAGGCACTGCTCTCGCTCATCCTTACAATTGCTCCTGTGAGTGGGAAGGTGGATAGAATACTGCCTCTGCGTTGGAGGTAGAAAATGATGTGGCCCAAAATTACAGAGAAAGCCCCGGGCTTTGGTCTCTGGTGTCTAACATGAGAGACCTTGATCCTAATGAGCACAGGCTAAGTGAGGTGCGGTGGGCAGCCCTACAATCCCAGCACCCTGGGAGGCTGGGACAAGAGGGTGGCACATTGCCAGCTTGGGCAACTTAGTGGCTTAGTGAGACCCTGGCTCAACATACAGAATCTATAGAAAGGCTGGAGATGCAGCTCAGGGTGAAGGCCCTGGGTGCAATTCCCAGTACACACACACACACACACACACACACGGACACTAGTAGACTCTGTCTCCTTCAGAATGCTATTCTAATCCTTCATTTTGGCAGTTAAGGTCCTGAAAAATCAAAGGTCAAATTATTTCTCACTACTTGAGTTCTGTTTCATCTCAAACTAAATGATTTCGCTCTTTCATGAGGCACTTATGAGCCTCTGTCCCTATCTGGCTCGAATACTAACTTCTTAAAGACAGGTGCACTATGTGCGACTTCTTCTCTCTCCTGCAACCCAACTTGAGAAGCTCTTCCTTTTTTGGAGGAACTTGCTTCTTTTTCAACAAGAAGCGCATTGCTCTTGGGCCCTCCATTGCTTTCCCTGCTGTACTCCTGACTCCACCTCCTTTGGAATGCTCGAGACGTGTTTTCTTCTGATGAGACGTGTCAGAAAACAGACATGATAGAGCTGTGTGATATGCAGGACCTTAAAAGTATGTAAACTTATGCCATAGCTTAAAGCATTTACCCACATGCTTTAGAAGAAGATGAAAGATGTTTCTATAAATATCTGCACAGAATGCCAATGTATGGGCCACATGAATGCAGAACTATGGGGAAATAACAAAACTACCCATGGGGCCATGGCCTGCACCTGCAGACGCCGTTCAGGGTCAGCCGTGCATTCTGCAGACAAAGGAAAGGAAGCACCACCATTGTGATCTTCCACAAGTGCTCCCACATTTTGAGAAACAGAGCTGGGCCTGGGCTGCCCAGGGGCCGTGGTGAGACCAGCAGCAGGTGCCGGGGGACACGGCACATTGGAAACATGTGAGGAGCGCAGCAGTCATGTCCTTGGAGATAGACACCCGCTGCTGCCTCCTGGGACCCAGAAACGGGGTCTGTTCAATGTCAGTTGCTTCTCAATTACCGACTGACTTCCCTCCAGGCAGGGAGTTTTCAACCCTGGCTGCACAGTGGAATCACCTGGGGTTTTGAAAGACCCTGGCCCAGATCCCACCTCCAGACCCTGTGTTTCTAAACCTAAACTTAAGCCTAAATTTCTTCGAGGGTCACGTCCCTAACTGCAGGTGGACAAGGTAGATGTCACACCAAACTGTTTTAATGTGCTTTGCTTACAGCATTTTGCTTATGATTATGATATTTATTTCTATTTCTCATTCAATAAGAGGCTTTATTCCAGTACGCTGTAGCATTTAGATGTCTCTAGGTAAAATATGCAACATTTTATAAAAGTTGCACCATTACGTCCCCAGAACTAGCACTCTCAGATATCGCATTCAACACACAATACGATGGACTCTTCCCAGACTTGTATTTTTCAGTGAACAATAAGAAGATCTTTTGACACCAACCAAAAAAAGTAAGTATTTATCTGTGTATGTAAATAGTTTGCTTATGTTTGCTAAAAGTCAAGACAAAAACGACGCTGATAGAAACAGCACGGGCTCTCGCTACAGTTACGTCTGTGGCTAAAGCTCAGGGCTCTGCTGCCAAACAGCCAGGGACAGGGGGCCCTAGGCAGGAGCGGACTCGGATCCTCTCCTGTGACTTGTGAACAAGGCCATGCCCTGCTCCTTTCCCTGCAGGTGTGAGGCAGCCAGAGCCTTAGGACTTGCTGGCTTCTTTCTCCTCGGGGACTGTGTCCCAGATTGGCTCCTTGATGTGTTCTCATAATTGTTTTAATTGTAACTTAGTTACTTCCATGGCAACCCCTCCAGGTAGGTCTCGCAGAACCCATTCCAAGTAGACTTCGCCATGCATTTTCACTAACTTCTCAGGCAGTTCTGGTGCCCAAGGAAAGCCTGAGATTGTTGTCTGGCTCCTGGCTCTCCGGTGGCTGGGGTCCCTCAGGCTCCTTAGACACCCAGATTCCCAGGCCTTTCCCCAGGCTGTCCAATCAAAATCAACCTTTTGCTGAGATTCCCATATGATAGATCAACACATGAAAGTTTGAAGAATACAAGTCCAGGGTTTTTGTCCCTCTGTAGCTTTTGACTTCTTGAGTCTTTGGAATACCCACGGCTTCTTTTAATTCCATGGCTCTATTCTGTTTCCCTGAACTGGATTGCTACTGAAAGGTGCACTGTCAGGCCAGTGACTTCCTGCTCTGGGGATTACACAGCCTTGAGGACCCTGGATGCTCCTGCATGGCCTGCTCTGGGTTGTTGACTCTGCCCCCAAGTTTGGGGTCCAAATGTCCTGCGATGCACCCACCCAAGCTCTGATAGACCCTGTTAAACAGAACTACTTACAGGGGAGCCCCCTGCAGCCAGATCCAAAGACACTCAATCTTAGGTGAGGCCACGGGCCAGGCAGGTGTTCACAGAAGCCCCTCTGCTCTAATCCTTTCCCTCCAGAGCTAGCAACCTGGGAAATTAACATCATGGGTTACGTCAGACCTTACAGTTATGCAGTCCGTAACTAAAGGGTGCTTACGAGGGTAGCAGGGAACCAGGCTTCTGAGACTAAATGGCTGCTGGATTGATCTCTCCTGGGAAGTGGAACCCTGGTGAAGTTAAGCAGCCAGTCACCGAAGCCTAGTGTGTTCCATTCTGGTGAAGGTGAGGGAAAAAGGAATGGATAGAAGCTACTGGTTAATGATAAAAACAATTTTTTTCCAAAGCGCGCCTACATCTTTCTTTATTGAAGTCTGAGATAGATGAACAGCATGGACAAACCACAGTGTTATTGCCATTTGGAGGAAACAGTGAGATGTTAGAAGCCTGTGAGGAGGCAGCTGTGAGGGGGCTTCCCTGTACCACCCTGCTCTCCCCACCCCTGGCCTATAATGTCCATTTTGCTCCTCTACAAGCAGGGCACCAGAGGTCTTGTTGGCTGGATATCTGCATGCCCAAATCCTGGAGGATTTTAGAAGCAGGAAACAAGGGAGCCATCTGGGATTGTAAATTTAGGCATCAACTTGCCTATGCGTGTTTCCTAGCTGTTTGGCCAAACACCAGCATAGATCATGCTCCAAAGATATTTTAAAAGTCTGGTTAACATTTAAATCATGGGCCGGTGAGATGGCTCAGCGGCGTAAGCGCCTGCCTTGCAAGCGTGAGGGCCCGAGTTCGAGTCCCGGAACCCACATACGAAAAAGGGGCCGGTGATATCGCTCAGCGGCATGGGTGCCTGTTGGCGCGTGACGTCCTGAGGTCGACCCCCCGGTACCCACACACACAAAAAAAAACATTTAAATCAGTAGACTTTGAGTAAAGCATACTCTCTTCTGTAATATGAGTGTGCTTCATCTGATCAGTCAGGGCTCTTGGAAGAGAAAAGCAATGAGGTATAGTAGTCCTCCTTATCCTCAGGAGAAATGGGACAAGACCTCCAGTGGAAGCTGGAACCTGTAGATAGTAGTGACCCTTATAGATACTGTTTATTCCTGTACCTACCTACTGATGATAAAATTTAACTTCTAAATCAAGCACAGTAAGTAATTAAGGTAGACTAATTATTAAAGTACACTATAATAAAAGTTATGTGGCTCTCTCCCTCCACCTCCAAGTTCTTACTGCACAGCGGTCACCCTTCCTGTAATGCTGCGCGGTGACAGAGCCTGCGCAGGTGTCCCTGGGTAACTGAAACTGGACAGTGCAGCGTGGTTAAGGGCAGACTCCCCTTTACGGCCCTAAGACAGATGTAAGGAAGAAAGAGGGACGGCAACTGTACCTGAAGCCATTTCAGGAAGGGCTGTTTAATGTTTTGCTTTTTTGTTGACAAAGAAAAATTTACAGTTTCCTAAATAATCTCAATTCATTTTCCTCCCAAGGTCATTGTTAGGGTTTAGATCCAAATGTCCCCAAAAGGCTCTTGTGCTCAACAGGGAGGTTCCGGAAGGCGATTAGGTCAGGAGGGCGGAGAGTCACCATCGATAAGTTGGGGTGGAAAGTGCTGTTAAAGATGGGACCCTAGGGTGTGACCGGCGGAGGGGTATCAACGGCCAGCGTCCCCTGTCCTTCCAGCTCCTCCTACCTCCTCTCTGCCTCCCCCACGAGGCGAGCAGCTCTCCTCCGCCAGGCCTCTCTACCACAGTGCTTCTGTCTTGGAGCCAGCGCACCATGAACTGAACTTCTGAACCCATGAGCTAACATCACCTTTTTCTCCTTTAAACTGTGTGTCAGACACAGTGATACCTTGCTTGTCGAATGGCTCCAACCTCGAACTTTCCACTACTTGAACAGCAAAGTTCGAAAAATATCTGCTATGTGTTCCTAACCTTGCTTGACAGCTGAGCCAAAAATCCCACTTGAAAAAACCTGTCCAGCCCAGAGTGAGTCACGCGTTCTCACCATGGACACCGAGGGGCGACGCTTCCGTCTAGGCGCTCTCCACGCAGATGACAGCACAGCGTTCCCGGTGCAGTCGCGGTTCAGAGCTCTTGGCCTCAGTCTTCCGCGGAGTTTTCCTTATAACCTAACTAATAGTTGTTCAAGGAAACCCCAGCAATTTCTCGGAAACCGCAAATACCCTCAGCAATTGATTTTTTGACGTGAGGTTTGCGAGTAGCCAATCCGAGAGCGTTATTCAGTTCTCCTTGCTGCTGATTGGCTGCTGCCCTGTAACCCATCTCCGCAGATGCTTCAGCATCCTCACGTCACAGCAGGTTGCTGCACCGCGCAGAGCTATCTCCAGGGTTCTCGGTTTTGTTCTTCTTAAAGCCCTAAAATTCCTAAGATGCTGCCAAAACGGCCTGCACCTTCTAAGCCTTTACTAATGTAGTATTTTATTAAATTAAATTACATAACTGCGGGAGACAAAGCATATTTAGGGTTTAAACTATTCAAATAGGCATTTTCCTGACCATATCTGAAATTTGCGGTTTTTCACAATTCGTGGGTGCTCTAGGAACGTAACCCCTGCAAATTTCGGGTGTCCACTGCATAGTGTTTGTATTAGTGTGCTTTTTTTGAGCTTTATTTGCATAAAATATAGTAACCATGGCTCCAAAGAAAGTTAATGGTACCAGCAGTGAAATTAAGAGGAAAACTGAGAACCATGAGACAGTTAAAGAAAGAAATCATTATGAAATTTGTTACGGCCCTAGAAAAATGAATTTATAGGTGTAATTTTGGGGCCTCAGAACCAATTATTTGGTTTTCCATTACTTCTTATGGGAAAAATATGTTCAGTTCTCAAACTTTTCAGTTTCTGAACACGAATTTGGAATGATTTAAATTTGACAACAGATGTGTCACTGTAGTTGTCCCAACAACCCATCTCCAGATAAAGGTTAATGCAAAGCCTATACGGCAGCTGATGCCACACATTAATGTTTCATTTTTTATTTTTTTGAGTTCTGCCTGAAACGAAATACTGTAAATAAACTGAAGAATTTTTGTTCTCATAAATGTGCCAGAAGTTGTTTGCCACGGGGAGATTTGTAATCAGTCAATCAGTCATTTTTAAATTGACCTGCAGGTGTGCCTAAGTTTAGAAAAATGTAATGTTAAAACCAATAAATTTAACTAGGGAAGAACTATACTGTGAATTTTATACTTGAATAATAAGAGCCTCTGCATTCTTGATTAAAAATAAATAACCACTTTGGTCAGAAGTATGTGATTGAAAAAATTAAAGAATAAATTGGGAATAAATAGGAAGTGAAGAGCAAGTCCCTCAGAAATATTTTCTGTCCATCACTACACAGACATACAGTTCTATTGGTGAGTGAATATGATGGGATAAATTGAGATGCTAGGAATCTTTCGTACACAATGTGCTATTAGCTGGATATTGTCACGCAAACTCATATATTTAAGTTCCAACCCTCAAGGTGATAATATTTGGAGGTGGAGCCTTCGAACGGTGATTAGGTCATGAGGGCAGAGCCTTCAATAATAGAATCAGGGGGCCGGTGAGATAGCTCAGCGGCATAAGCGCCTGCCTAGCAAGTGCAAGGTCCTGAGTTTGACTCCCAGCACCCACATAAAGGGAAAAAAGGGCTGGTGATATTGCTCAGTGGCACAAGCACTTGCTGGCAAGTGGGAAGTCCTGAGGTCGACTCCTGGTACCCACACACACACAAAAAAAAAAATAATAATAGAATCAGTGTCCTCATAAAAGAGGTCTAAGGAAGCACCCAGCCCTTCCCCAAGGGAAGACACAGCTAAAAGATGGCCACCCAGGAGCCGCAAGCCAGTCCTCACCAGACGCTACATCTTCAGGTACCTTCCTCTTGAACTCCCCGAGAAGTCTCTGGAACAGTGAGAAATGAATTCCTGGGGTTTATAACAGAAATGTGATGTAATCACTCACTATCATCCAAAAATGGTGTTTTCCAAACCCATATATTAAATGGCAGGGATTTCATCTTTATTCAATGTGCTTGCTTTCAGCCTCTTTTTTTTTTTTTTTTTTTTTTTTTTTTTTGTTTGTCTTTTTGAGACAGGGTCTCACTATGCAGTTCAGGCTGGCCTTGAACTCATTTTGTAGCCCAGGCTAGCCTTAAACTAGAAGCAATCCTCCTGCCTCAGCCTCCGGAGTGCTGGGATTACAGGCGTGCACCACCATGCCTGGCTTTAATTTTTTGTTGTTTTATGCATGCTATATAAATAAATCCAAAAGTAAAGTGTAAGAAGTGAAATCATTTGGATCAGTTCTAGTTTCACACCGCTCTCCCATTCTGCATTTGTGCTCAGGTTCAATCTCAGCCATTTGAGCGTATGGCAGGTTGTATTTTCTAAGAACACATCCCACCCTGAATGCTACAATACATGGTGTTGATGGAGGACATTAGGGTATGGCAAGGAGGTTGGACAATAGGATGAGACCTGCCAGTCATGCAGAACTGTCAAATCATGGTGCAGAACAGCTTCCCACGGCAGGCTCTGATGTCAGAAGAAGGATGTAACAGATTGTGGCAGTCGAGCCTTGTAGGCCTTACTCCTCTAGAGAGCCACTCTGTGTGCAGGCCATATTTTCTCTCTTTCTTTCTTCAGAGCATTTCTTAGCACTTCTTCTTCTTAGAACACTTCTTCTTTCCTTTTCAAAACACTTCTTCTCTCTACTTTTCTTACCTGTAATACCTTTACTATCTTCAATAAATGTTAAATGTTCACCTTCATTGCTTGTCCCGCCCAATTCTTTGAATGAGACAAGAGTCAGGAAAGGACCGCTGGCCCCACACCATCCAATGACAATAGGAGATGATTGGGGCTGTGTCAACCTCAGGAGTACCCAGAGCCATCCTTCCACTGCCTGCCCTGCCTGCTCACAGGACCTGTGGGCCAAGACGCCCCAGATCCCGTTGCTTTCCATCTGGGGACCCTCTCCTCTTCACCACCATCACCTTCCTCAGGACTCCCGAGAACAAAACAAACCCCATGATAAGTAAACCAAAGAGCTCCTTGGAACGGACAGGGAATGATACTGAGATGAGAAAACATGCACACCAGCAGCTCAGCAAATCACCTCTCACGTTTGCATTTTGTTTGGGAAGTTACCAAGGGAACAGAATGGCTACAAGAAAGAGTATCTTTGACATTTATGGGAGAAATGCATTATGGGCCAAATGATTTTAAGTTACCTTTTAGAGATTCAATATTTCTTAAAATTAATGCAAATATGCAAGCCATACACACATTATGGGAGTAATACAGAAACCAGCTAACACTTGGAGTGTAAAAAATAGCCCGAATAACAATACAGCCAGTTAGCTTTAAAAAAAAAAAAAAAAAAAAAGCACTGACTACAGAATCAAGGGTCAGGTGGGGGAATTCTCAGCCTTGCCATCTTGTCCTAGGAGGGTAACACTCTGTTTCACAGCTTAGTTTTCTCATCCATGAAATAAAAGATTGACCATGATTATCATGAAGCTCCCCAGAGCACCCACAATCCCGTAATTCCTGTACGAGTCATGTGAAAAGGCTGCTTCAGTTACCAACCAATCTTTTCTACTATGAGAACATTAGTTGAATTTTTGGTGAAAATATCAGAATTTTCTGCCACTCTGTGGGATATTACCAAAAGTTATATACATAAATGTATAAATGTATAGACCTCCGAAATAGCCAGAAGCACACAGAGATATGAGAAATGAGCAGTAACATACACATGCATTCTCGAGTACTTATTTTGTGATAATTAAAATTCATGACATGGCATATTTACTCTATTACTTTGTAGCTCTTAGTCCAGCAGGCAGGCACTTATTTACATGCCTCTCTGCATGTCCATATGCACACATATAGCAACAGTTATTGTGACTATATGATAAGTAAATAGTTCATCAATGATGTCATGATCCTAATGTATGACATATATATAAATTTCATAAGTATAACTTATAATATATAGTCCATGTACAGGGTATGAAGAAAATCACAATTGCTTATACAATGTAAGTTATTAAGGTAAGGAATGTTCTTAACTTCTTTTTTGTTTTTTATTTATTTTTGCTTAGGAATATTTGTGTATCACATACACACACGGGTCAACCATCAACGGGACAACTAGTGAAGATTTTAAAGCTTACGATGTCTAAGCAGCAGGGGATGATTTAGAGAGAAAATAACTACGAGTGCAGGTTTTGGAGGGTAATTTTGCATAGCAGAAAATAGCATTCAAATTTAGGGTGGCACTGAGAGAAGAATATTTTCTCTTTCTACAAAGAAAGGCCATTTGGCAGGGGTTTCCTAGTATGTTAGGACAAAAAGTCACCTTTATATGAGAGTTCCTGGTTAAGAACCTTAATGCTACATGGCTAAATATAATTGTGAGAGGGTCTGAATTTGCTAGGGAGCCAATGAAATATTTATAAACATGTTAACATTTCTCAAAGATTAAAACTAGTCCACTAGCACGATGTGTCTAAATGATATCTTAGCAGTATTGTTTATAATAATGAAACATAAATAATAATATTTATCAGAAAAGGATTCCTTAATTAAATTATATTCATCCACACACTTAAAAACTATGTATCGATTTAAAAGACTATGAAAGCGCCCTCTGGGCCCTGTCGGGGTGTGGGAAGCAGAACAGCGTGGTTAACCCGCGAGCTGTCCGCGCTTCCTCCACGGCAGACACGGGGAGTCCGCTGTGCGCTCGCGGCCCTGCCCAGCAGCCACCCGGGCCCGGGAAGGCGCAGGCACGCGGGAAAGGAGCGCTCTGGCGCTCACCGCGCTGCTGCAGCAGCCGCTGGGGTGATGGACTGTTGTGGTTTGCATCTGAACGAGCTGACTTTGTCAGGTGCCTCGGGCGCAGCAACAGGGAGCTGACTACTGCATATGCCATCTGTAGAACAAAAGCTTAGGAGTCAGACGAGCACACCAAATAAGGGTGACATTGGTGCCACCGAGACGCAGGGGTTCCTGCGGGGGCTCTAAAGTGAAGCCCGTGCACCCCTCTACCTTCTGCTTTCCCCGCCATCTCCATTCCCATTCTTCAGCTTCAGTTGTTCAGTGACCCCAATAGGAAACGTGCAATGTAAAAAATAGGGTTGAAAAATGCCTCCAAAACAACACAAAAAAAGTACTAAATAAAATAAGAAAACATATTCTCAGGATTAAGAAGAAGCTAAACAGAAGTTAGTGCGCATATGCCAGATTTCAGAAAAGCAGTTGGAAGAATCACGGTCTTGTCTCCTGTGATGCAGTTTCCCCCTCGATTTTATACTGAATCATTGTGTACGAAATGGTTTGGGGCGGACTCAACACCAGGTGGCTAAAACCACGCCCAGGAAGAGCTTCTCTCAGGAACGCTAAGGAAGACCTGCCATCGAGGCGCTTTCCCTGGAACTAGCGCCTTTATAAAGGATGCTGGGGACAGGCTTGTGCTGTCTTGGTCCATTTTGCGTTACTGTAACAGCACACTCAGGCTTCGTGTTTTATAAAAACAAGCAGCTTATTTAGCGCACAGCTGCGGAGGCGCAAGCGTGGCATCTGTGTGGCTCTGGGGAGGGTTTCACGGCGACGGCGCTGCAGTGGCAAGAGCAGGGGTGAGAGCGATGGGCAGTGAGTGCGAAGAGGGACTCGGGCTGTTCCAGGTCACTTACAGAAACGATGCCTGTGGAAGATGCCTCCGTCTCAAGAGCTCTGCCCCTCGCCCAGGAGCCAGCATGATCCCATTTGTGAGGAGGAGCCCCTCCCGCCAGGCCAGTGGTGGCGAACCTATGGCACTGGTGTTATTTGTTTTTCTTTCTTTTTTTTTTTTTTTTTTTTTTGTGGGTACCGGGGGTCGACCTCAGGACCTCGCACGCCAGCAGGTGCCTGTGCCACTGAGTGATATCACCGGCCCTTTTTTCGTATGTGGGTTCGGGGAGTCGAACTCGGGCCCTCCTCTTGCCAGGCAGGCGCTTATGCTGCTGAGCCATCTCACTGGCCCTGTTTTTCTTTTAAGACAAAAGATGTTCATGTAAGAGTTGTTTTTGCTAAACGAAAACCTCAGTGTTCAGGTTTAATTGCAGTGTCGGCGCTTTGCGATAAACAAGTGGGTTTGGGGTTGCAGTTTGGCACTGGTCTCTAAAGCGTTCACCATCACTGTTCTAGGCCCTGCTTCCTAAAGTTCCCACCACTTTCAAACCCTTCTGGGGTCCGAGCTTCTGACACATGAACCCTTGGGGGACGCACATGTCCACACCACGGCATGCAGGAGAGATTTCCTCTTTATTTTGAGTAGAGATGTGGGGCATTTGGTAACTTTGGAAAGGATCATTAGACAAGGAATAGCCACAACAGCGAAAGTTTTATTACACTGACTGCCTTTTTCTTTGTGGTTTTACCCTTTTAAATATGTAAATACAGATATTCTTAAGGGAGTTTTGAACGAGGTAAAAAAATAAGGTAGTCTAAAAAGTAGCCAGCTTTTACTAAAAATTTTTAATGGTTCTGATAGCTATGGCGACGAGGGTGAGGGGGGTGAAAGTAGCCCTCGTTTCCTGTTTAACATGTGCCAGAGATTGTGCTAAAGGTGTAACTTGCATTATTTCATTCAATTCTCAGAACACTCCTATCAATCGGAGATTATCCCCTTTTCTAGGCTGGAAGCCAAGGCTCAAAGAGGTGAAAACAAAAGGCCCTATAAGAAGGTCGCAGCTTTCTTTCTCTACTTTAAAGGAGAGGTGGAGTTAGTGTGGATGTAATTTATGCAACGTATCTGAACTCAAACAGATGCCATGCGTGAGACTCCTCCCCTCTTAAGGGAAAGCATCCCTGGGAGCTCTTCTTTGAAGCTATAAATGTGGCTATGCTACAGGATTCCTTGTCATCACTCTTGGAATTCAGACAAAAATGTTTGTTTTCTGCTTTTTGTTTGTCGTCACAAGATGTAGCTAAAAGACAAGAGCATGTTGCTCTCCAGCATGGTTTTGATGGTCTGGGACTTGGCTCGCACTAGGAGCTGCACGAAGCCCATAACCAATGTCATCTTCTCCCCAAGGCATAAACAGCTGGGTTTGCCCACCTTCCCCTGCGAGCATGGCCAGCCAGTGTGTCTGGGCCCACAAAGGCTGAGGATACTTTCTTGTTGGCAAGATAGGAGGAGCTTCCTTGGCACTGATTTAATCAGGTGACCCTAAGTGGTGCCAAGTTGTCCCAGTTAGTCTTCGGCCCCCTAACGTCATAGGACCTTTTGCCATCAACTATAGCAGTGATGGCGAACCCTTCAGAGAGGAGTACCCAGACTGCAACCCAGAACCCACTAATTTATCGCAAAGTGCAACACTGCAATTAAACCCGAACGTTGAGGTTTTAGCTTAGCAAAAACAACTCATACATGAACATCTTTTGTCTTAAAAGAAAAACAACACCCGTGCCATGGGTTTGCCACAACTGAACTAGTGTCAGAAACCCAACTCTTAGGTTCCTGGTAAGTCTCCTAGTAAATTTGGGCAGAAGTTAAGATCAGATAGCAGAACCCAGAGTTCTTAGTTAACTTCATCACTGCCTGGAAAGGCATAAGATGATGGCATCAGTTGATTCATAATTGGATAAGACAAACTGCTTTCGTTTGTTATCTAGGCCAGTACTCGTGGCTTTTCTCCATCAACAGTCCATGTCGAGATCGTCCTTGTACTTTTTATGATCCCTTTGGTCGTTTACTTAGGAATAATGAGGCCTGTGAGGTCCATCCTGATGGCGTACCTGCCTTAAACACACCGAAAGTGATAGGCGCTCTATGGGAAGAGACAGTGGGATTTGTACAGCAAATAGCAGATTTCGGGCTGTTATTTTCATGGCGGTACCAAGAACACATTGAGCCCTTTAGGAAAAGAATCACCATCACTTTTTCTGTAAAAGACTCTCTGGGCACCGGGGCCTCATTGGCTGTGCTTCACTGAAAAAGGCTGGGGTTCATTTTAGTTTTCTATCACTGTGTAACAAATTACCACAAACTCAAGGGCTGAAAAACCGCAGCTCTTTGGTAAAAAATCCAGACAGAGCGACTGGGTTTTCCACTTCGGGTGTTGCAAAACCATGGCTGGTGAGAGCCAATCCGCATTCCTAACTGGAGCTAAGAACGGTGCTGTCTTCTAAGGTGACCTCTGCATCCTTGCAGTTGCAGGGCTGAGTTCCCATTTCATCGCTGTCTGTTGCTGGGAGCCTCTCTCCTGCAATCCTCACCATACGGCCCTCTGCACCTACCGAGTCAGAAGTACGGAGTCTCTTTTGTAAATACCTGCCACACTTTAAGTCTAATCCGCCTTTCAATGGATCACCTGATTAGGTCAGGCTGACCAAGAATAGTTTCCCTTCCTAATTGCCAACAATTGCATACCCTAATCGCAAGACCGACATTGTAGTCACGAGTCCCAGAGCGTTGTGGTTGGTGTATGGTTCGAAAACATCTCTCTGAGGTGCGAGTGCTGGAAACCTGATCCCCGGTGTGGCAGTGTTGAGGTAGCAGAAGCTAAGAAGTGGCCCCTAGTGAGAGGTGATTTGGTCATGGGAAGCACTACTCTTGGAAGAGGTAAATGTAGTTCTGGAATCCAGGAATCCAGTTAATCCTGAAAGAATGGGTTGTTACAAAGGGAGAAAGCCTGGACCCTGAGTCTCTCTGGCTTCCTGCCTCACCATGTGATCTGTTCTGAACATGTTCCAGCCTTTGTGACTTTCACCAGAGGCGGAACAGATGGGGCCTCCCGATTTGCAACTTTCAGCCTCTGAATTGTGAGTTAAATAAACCTTTCTTTCTTTATAAGGTCCCCAGACTCAGGTACCTTGTTATAGCAACAGAAAGTGGGCTAAGACACAGGGATTCTGAAAATTCCAACCAAGGGGTTGGAAACTGGGGGGTATCTAATGATTCTGAAATGTTATGTTTTACTAAGCTACATTCATTTTACCTGCAGGCATGAAATGAAATCCCTGAGGAGGAAGAACATTCCGAAGAATAAGGTCTTCTACTCAGATAAAGATTGAAATCCTTAGACAGGAAAGGGCAAAGAAAGTGGGATGGGGAAATGAAAGAATGCTTCTGCTTTTCTTCATTTTATTTCAAGAAACTTAGAGGTCTGAGAGTTCACTCCAGGAAGTGTTGGTTAGAAATGTGTACTGCCATTGGGCACAGCCTGGGAGCTGGACAGAAAGGGACCTCACGTGGACCACAGGACAAAGATGAATCTCTCAATTCACAAGCCAAGATAGGAAAATATTTGCCTATTTTTGTTCCTCTTTTTCCCTATTCTTGCTTCAAGGGATCTTTCTGCATATTCTAGCTGCACAGCCAATTATAGGGGCCTCATATGGATGAACAGCAATGTGCTAGCTCTGCCAAGCTCACACGGTGGTAGCGACAGCTTTCAGCAAATGTACTAAGGGAATGTGGGTCCTGAGAAAGAACCGGGATTGTGCAGTGTGGACTGACATCTTCTCCCCAGCAATGTCTCCCCACGTTTGACAGAGGAATTCTAGGTTCCAATTATTAAAGGAAGTGGGTGGAACTTCCTATCATCATAATATAAAGGACTAAGCATTCACTGAAAAGCTGAGGCACCCAGTGGCACCAGATTTGGCATCTGCTCAGCAGCATTAATGGACTGACTGTGTTACTCATGCCTTTCCGATTGCTGTGTTTCTAAGGCTCTGACACCTTGGGCCTTGCCGACCCTGAAAGGACTGCTCCTCCCAGGAGCAGCCTGTTCTAGAAACAGTAAATCACCCCCCACCAGCAACCCACCCACTCACAGCCCATCTTATCCAGCCCAACCCTCTGTGGAGCTCTCACACTGCAGGGCCACTTTCGCCTGCTCAAGTCAACGCAGGGCCAGGTTCCAGACAACTGGAGACACTGAACTGCTCTGCCTGGCCAGTCCTCAGCCTGCCTAGCCTGCCTTGCCCATTACTTATAGTGAGAACCAGAATGTAAGCTCTTAGAGGTTGTGCTTCCCTCCACCTCTGCCTCCTGGCAGGCCTGGTGTGTACCGTGTACTCCTGCAAGGTGCAGGTGTCCCCTCCTCTTGGAAATGGTGAGAAACAGTCCCTTGAATGGGAATAATCATCCGATCTGTTCCTCTCACCATGCCTGAATAAAGACATAACCAGCATGCACAAATACCAGTTTCCAGATGTGCTGCAGGTTTCCGGGCCTAGATAATACAGTGACTTCCTCCTGTTGATATCACTGTGATTCCTTCTCATAAAAGATCTCTGAGATGGGAAGATAACCACAGCAGCGTGTGCGTGAACAGTGTAATTCCAGCCACTTTCCCCACTGGCTGCTTCCTTGGCCCAGAGAGTAGAGCAGCAAAAGTTGGCAATTCAGGGCCTACAACTGTGTATTCTGAATCCATTTTCTATTATCCAGCTCCCCTGAATATTAGAAAATGTTGCACAGTGTGCACTAAACCTGAACTATGAACCGAGCTGAGGACCTTCACACTAGCAGGGGACATGCGTGTCTTCCCTGAGGCTACCTCTCTGTTCTTTAAATCTTCCATATTTCTGTCAACCTCGCTCACCTCCTGTCACTGTCCAGAACTGTTTTTGTGATGATGTAGAATGGAACGAAGGCCCTCCTGTGCTGCGAAGGTGTCCCTTCCAAAATCGGGAACTGCCCACATGGTCCTATGAAGGGGAGTAGCCCTTAAGCAGTGATTAGTCCCCGCGGAGACCTTCACGACTGGGATCCAACGCCTTTACAAATGGTGCTGCAGAGGGGTCATCCTCCTTTTGCTTTCCTGGCACATGTCCCACTGCCCTCTTGGAAGCAGAGTGGAGCCCTCACCAGATGTCAGGGTCGATCTTGGACTTCTCAACCTCCAGAACCATGAGAAACGAACCTCTGCTCTCTCTTGGTGACCCAGGATGGGTGCAGCACAAATGAACTACGGCAGGCCCTTAAGAATATTTTAAATTATTTGTTGATTTTTTTAGTGGAATGAGCTGAAAATTATTTCAAGAAAAGATTTTATTTTATTATATATTTTATGGGTTATAAAATTCATACATAAAACAAAAATTTAGTATCAGTACTATCTAAAGACAGGTTCTGACTTCTCCCAATTAATGTGATTCATGTCTTCAGGTAATTACAAATTAATTTTGTAAGGAAAACTTTATTTATGCATCAATATTTTAGTGGATAATGTATTATGTTCTGTTTGGTTTGCATAAAATATATATTAAATTGCAGATTGAAATTGAACAATTTGTCATAGTTTCACAATTCAAATATATAAATATAAAATAATATTCAAATAATTTCTTTTATGACAATATTTGGGCTTCATTAATTCTTCACCAAAAAATGTTCCTTTTTGTCGAGGCAGTGCATTTCTGTTATGTGGGCTGGCCTTGAACACCTGGGATCAAGGGATTCCCCTGTCTCAGCCTCTCAAGGAGCTGGGACCATAGGTGCACACCAATATGCATTTCGTTTATTTTCTAAAATGATTTTTCTGTTTTACTTCTAAGAAATGAAAAAGAAAAGATTCCAGCCCACTGTGTACAAGCATTTTACAAATGAAATATTATGAGTGTTAGAAGTCTTTATTTAAATGTAAAGCTGGGTTTTATAGGAATTTCAGCATCTTCTCTTCCCGTGTTGTATCTTGAAGTCCCCAGTGTACAACAGAAATTTTTTTATTAGCTCAAAAATATTTACCAACCAGATGATGACCATCTGGGGTAATTTTTCAGAATTATTTTCACCTGTAGGATCCTCACTAACCTGTTGTGTTTTGACTCCTTTGTTTCTGATGATTCCCCCTTGAACCAACATGTCAATTGTCAGTTGCTGGGACAAGGTACCCACCACTTGCCAGTGAAAGGAGGAGAGGTTTCAGAGGGGTCAGTACATGGTTGGTTGGCTCCAAGGCAGAAATGCCATTGTAGTATCGCTTGGTGGAGGAAAGCTGCTCAACCCATGGCAACCAAGAAGCAGAGAGAAAAAGGATGACCCAAGGAGAAGAATCCACCCTCCCAGGCCATGACCCCAGTGACCATCTCTTCTGACTAGGAACCACCCTCTAACGGCACATTCAGCTGTTAGAGGGATTAATCCACTGATATATATAACACCTCCATGATCTAATCACCTTCCAAAAGCCCACCTCTGAACACAGGAGATTTGAGGGGACATTTTAGATCTCAACTGTAACACACGTTAACTTTGTGTATGACTAAAAAACAATTTTAAAACCCAGTATTATTTTAAACTTATTCATTGACTTCCATGAATCGCCATGCCCTCTTGCTGACTTTTCAAGGTAATAAACGCAATAGCTCATTCATTGATTGTCATAGTAGAACTTCAAATAGATTCCATTAAACCTTCAATAACTTGATCTTTGGGAACATCCTGAATCCCTCTGATTTACTAGCATTTGAAAATGCTAGTGCGTGGGCTGAAGTCTGAGCTACAATCATACCTTGGTACTTGACTTCTTTCAAACTCATCAAATTTGGTTCTCAACACACATTGACATGAACATTTGTCCAGTACTCATCATTTGGTATTTAATGACCAATCAAGAACTTGTTGGACCTGTGAGATAGCTCAATGGCATGAGTGCCTGCCTGGCACGTGCGAGGTCCTGAGTTTGACTCCCGGAACCCACATATGAAAAAAGGGCCGGTGATATCGCTCAGCAGCACGGGCGCCTGCTGGCACACGAGGTCCTGAGTTCGACCCCCGGTACCCACAAAAAAAAAAAAAAAGAACTTGTTGGTGTCTATCACCTCATTACTCTCTACCCTTTCCAGCCAAAACCATTTGCTTGGTACTTGTCATTTTCGGTACTCGTCATGCCTTCGTATACCCAGTAACTATGAGCAACAAGGTACTGCTGTACTTACAGCACCAGTGACTTGTGCTGTCACCTTCATCTGTGGAGACAGCCACAGGTTCATGTACTTCCCCAGGCAAACTACTGAGTACCCAACACAACCCACGGCACGTGATACCACTTAGCCCTTGCATCCCCTCCATCAAACTGCACTGGGTTCTACCTGGAGGTCATTTTTTCGAACTTCCCCTGATCCATTTACCTCTTAATCCAGGAAATCTGTGAAAACTGAGCTCCATACCTCAAAGTCCAAGGTCTCCATGAAGTATCAGAAAATTTCAGAAATTCAGATCAAAAGCAGATTGACTGGGCCGGTGACATAGCTCAGCGGCATAAGCACCTGCCTGGCAAGCTTGAGGTCCTGAGTTCGGTTCCCGGTACCCACATAGAGAAGAAAAAAAAAAAAAAAAGCAGATCAACCTTAATTGCTGCTGATTATCATTTCCTCACAACTGGTGAGGTGCAGCCAGCACCTCAGGAGATCACAGGATTGATTGCAATCTATAGTCAATGGCCACACGGTTCTGAATAAATGCCTTAAAGTACATTTCTAGTTTACACAAACTCCCACTTTAGCCAAATGCTACTATGACCAATTTAGAATTGCAACAAATTCATCTCTCCATTGGTCCCTAAGCGAATTGAAGATTTTGTGCTGTCAAATTCCCTGGCACGGCAAGTGGACTCTCTTCTTCCCTTCTTGTAAGAACAAGCATCTGTGGACATTCTGTGCCTGCTTGTGTCGTGGTGAGCATGCACTGACCAAATGGCATACTTTTCGGTATAGATGTGCTGTCACAAACAGCTTTGGGGCCTTAACTTGCACCCATACATACGGAAGACCAGTGTTTTCTCCCTGCAGTGCGGCTCTCGTCGAATCAACTCTGTGCTGTCCCGTGACTCCTCAGTGTGATGACAATGTAATTCTCCTGGGCAAGCATCCTTCCTTCTGGCTGTGACAGTGGTATCTTGTGGCCTCACTGCCAGGTGGAAAGGAGTAGGAACCCTTTAGGGCTCCTTTCTGACTGGTATCAAAGCACAGGCAATCCTGAGACACGTCATCACCCTGCAAAAATTTGCTTTCTAAATCCGATCCCAGACAGGTTGTTATGAGGTCTTTGTAACCTGGGTGTAGGGGGAAGTGTGCACAAATCAATAAATGTCACGTGGATGCCGGCACGTATCTCTGCCTCTGTCGTCACAGACAGAGATGCCAAAACTGCTCTGAGCTATGTGTGACACAATGAAGTCAACACGAGAAGGATGAAATTTTCATTTCACCACAAGTGTTGAATGACTTTTGGGAGCCATGATTAGAACAAACACGAACTACTTCATTAATGAGAAACAATTCTGGCACTCACACGTGTGTGTGTGTGTACATTGTGTGCACAGGCGTGGTGGGTTTCATCTCTATTTTTGTTTCAGTAATGCCACCTGGAAGTCTACCCTAATTAGAGTGTGGTTTTGCCAGGGCTGGACATACAGGGAAATGGGGGGTGGTGCTGCTTCATCGTGGATATGGTGTTTTATTTTGGAGAGACAGAAATGCCCCGGAACTAGAGAGGAGTAATGGTTGCATAATATTGTGAAAGTACTAAATGTTATTGAATTATGCACTTTAAAATGGTTAATTTTACATTAGATGACGTTTACATCAATATCTACTAAATTTTTTTAAATGATGCGTACCCCGGCCCCAACCTGGAGAAGCTGACAGAGTGGAACTGAGATGTGCAACGATTCTTATTTTATTAAGGTTCCCAGGTCAGTGTCAAGCTCAGTGAAAAGCAAGTCCTGAGAACGTCCCCACCCTGCCCTCCTAATTTCCAATCCCAGTACAGAGGCTCTGGGAAAAATCACCAAAGTCCTGACAGCTGATGCTCACCTCTCTCAGGCCACAGCTTCTGGTCACAAGAAGCAACCCTTGATGACACCCCATGGGAGCCATATCACCTAACAGATGAGCTCAACGGGAGAGCACCCCAGGGAGGGTGGCGGGTGACCCACTGCCGACCAGGTCTGGCGTCGCGCCAAGGCCGAGCACGAGCACAGGCTGATTCTTCCTTCCAGCACCCAGTACCGGAATCCGGAGAAGTCCGTGGAGTCTTGCCAAACTGCAGAACACGGACCGACACTATTGCTTAAGAGCTGGGATTGACCGGATACAACACAGGCTGAATATCCCTTACCGGGAATGTTTGGGACCGCATGTGTTTCAAAATTTGGAGTTTTTCTGATTTTAGAATATTTGCCTAGACTTCACCGGTTAGCATCCCTGACCCCGAAGTCTCAAATTTAAAATGCTCCGAAAACCAACCTGTATTTCATCAAAGCCAGAGCGAGCAGCTGACTCTCTCTGCTCTTCTTGCAATTTAACTGGATCCCATGCCCACCCCTAGAAGATGATCCGTGGAGTACCACTCTTCAGGAAACGAGGAGCCTTCAAAACTTCCGAAGCTGTTCAAAGATCCCCCATCTTCCATAGATGTTGCTGAAACCATAGAAATGAAAAAGGCTTCAAAACGCTCAAACGCTGCAGTCGCGCAGGAGTAGGTACACGGGCAGCCCAAGGGGGCCTCGGCAGTCCTCGCTGTTCTGGGCAGAGGTGAACCACGTAGACCTCGAGGTCTGCACAGGGGTTTCAAGACAGACCCAGACTTCGCTGGTTAGATGAACCCTCGGAGTGTTTCTGGTCCTGAGACTTCTCTAGGACACCGTGACTAATAATGTTAGGATTGTCAGTTCTCCAAAACGTCCCTTTTGTGGGAATAAGGTCTTTGCCAGAATTTAAACTGTAAGTGCACGCACATTAGGATGCGGTTTTTCACCTTTTGTTTCCAGAAATATGGAAAATGAGGGCGGATCAAATGGGCCTGGTATTGCCCCACTTTTCCTTTCAGCGGTTTAATCTTACGGGAGGTCTCGAATTTCATCGGGGTGTGAAAGGCCTTGCATTTCTCCTGGTTTCTTCTTTCTTCTTGCACAATGAATGCAAGTGCAGCGACGTGAGCGCCGCCTTTCCCCCCCGCGACGGCCTCTCCCACCCTCCGCCAGCCTCGGGGCGCCGACCTCCCGGCCTGGGGGGCAGGTTCCAGTCCCGCCGGGGCGACCCTCGCCCTCCCGCCCGGACCGGGCACTGCCTCCCCCGCGCCCCAGATCCAGGTCCCCCAGCCGGCCCCTCCCGAGGCGGGGAGGACCTGCGCGGTGTGCGCCCCAAGCCCCCCACTTGGCGCGCCCTGGGAAGGGTGATTAATTTAAAGTGAGCCGAGTCTGTGTCTTTAAGACAAGCTCATAAATCGTGAAAGATCGCCACTTCTTTTCAAAAGCCTCTCCACGGTCCGCGTCTCCCTTCTGGGTCAGCAAAGTCATTGAAGCTTTAACGGCGTGCCACGGCAGATTACACGATACAGCTGTCCCGGCACCGTGAAAATTAAGTTATGCCGTGTCAGCCAGGGCTTCGCTTTCTTCCCCGCCTCCCCCTGTGCCTCTTCCCGCCGCTGCCGAGGACCCTCCCCTCCACCTCGCTCCTCCTCTCCCCTCCCCTCCCCTCCCCTCCCTTCCCCAGCTCTTTCCTCCCCTTCCCTCCCCTCTCCTCCATCTCTCTTCCCCTCCCTTCCCCTCCCCTCTCCTCCCCTCCCCCTCCTCTCTGCTCACCCCTTTCCTCCCCTTCCCTTCCCTCCCCTCCATCTCTCTCCCTTGCTCTCCCCTCCCCTCGCCTCCATCTCTCTCCTCCCCTGTCCTCCCCTCCCCCTCCTCCCCTCCCCTCTCCTCCATCTCTCTTCCCCTCCCTTCCCCTCCCCTCTCCTCCCCTCCCCCTCCTCCTCTCTCCTCACCCCTTTCCTCCCCTTCCCTTCCCTCACCTGCCCTCCCGACCCCTCCTGTCCTCATCTCTCTCTTCCTTTCCCTTCCCCTCCTCTCCCCTTCCCCTCCCCCTCTTCCCTCTCCTCCCCTCCTCTGCATCTCTCCCCTCCTCTCCTCTTCTCCTCTTACCCTTTCCCCTCCCCTTCCCTCCTCCTGCCCTCTCCCCTCCCCCTCCCCTCCCCCTCCGTCTCTCCCCGCCCCCCTGCGCCGGGAAGTGCGCAGCGGCCTCCAGGCGGAGCGGCCCGGGGCTCTGCGCCTCTGTTGAGCGCGGTAACTGGAGCCGATTGGCTCCCTTTCAGCAGCTCGCGCCGCCTTTTGTTCCCGCCCGGCCACTCACGCTCGCGCTGCCCCTCCGGGGAGGAAAGGGGGCGCGAGCGCGAAGCCGCCGCCGCCGGCCCGGGAGCGGCGTCTGCGGGGAGCGGAGCGGGGTCTGCGGGCAGGACCGCGCCCGGCCCCGCTGTCGCCCTCTGCGGCCGCCTCTCCCCCGAGGCCCGGCCGGGCGGTCGCGTCCCGATGCGGAGCGCGGGGAGGGGGCCCGGTGCGGCGGCGTCGGGGACGTGGGCAGCGCTCGCCATCTCCCTCAGCGGAGGGGAACCATCTCAAAAAACTGCACTTGGTAGCGGTTTTTGAAAAGAACTTTTGAGGAAACATCTAAACCCAGCGTGAAATTTCTTGGTCCACAAACCAGAAAGTGAAGCAGTCCTTTTGTTAATAGTTAAGGGCCTAGAATGAAGGCGCTCCCCAAGGTGACCCCGTGTTTCGGGGTCAAGGGGTGCGCAGGGGCGCCGAGCAGCTCCCCGGATTGCTGGAGAGACGCGGGCCCGCGTGCTGCCCGCGCTACCTGCGCGAAGCCGACACCCGCGCCCGTCCGCGCTCGCCGCCCCTGCCCTGGGAAGTGAACCCCCATTCCGAGCGGGCCTAGAACTGGAGGAGCCCGGAGGACACCGGGGGGTGGTGCCACCTGGATTTGTGCCTGCTTTCCCGGAACTTCAGGGAGGGTGCACGCCACATTTTAGAGAAGCGGTGTGGGCACAAGGAAGCCTTCCCCACGTGACCCCTCCTGAGTCATGAAGTGGGGTTTCAGCCCAGAAATATTCTTTCCACCTTACTCAGAGGGCATAACCGAATTCTCTAGTCCCCCGCTTGTATCTTGTCCTTTTTTTTTTTTTTTTATCTCCAATTCGTACCCAATTTCTAGTTACCCTTCAGGAAATCAGATACAGTTGTCTCTTGGCATGGGGGGCGTGTCGTAGGGCCTCCTGCAAATGGCAAGTCCTTGCAGATGCCCAGGCCCCTTATATAAAAAAGCATACACGTCTAATCCCAAGGGTCCGGGAAGCTGAGGCAGGAGGATTCAAAATTCAAACTCAGCCTGGGCAATTTAGCAAACTAGGGAGACCCTATTTTGAAATTTAAAAAAATAAAATAAAATTCAAAAAGTTGGGGATGTAACAGTGCTAAGGCCTTGGATTCAATGCCTGGCACCACAAAAAGAAAAAACAAAAGGCATAACATCTGCGCGCAATCTACACACGTCCTCCTCCATATTTTAAATCATCTCTAGATTGCTTATAATCCCTAATACAATGTAAATGTTACGTAAATAGTTGTTATATTGAATGGTTTAGAAAATGATGAAAGAATATCTACACAAGTTCAGCGGAGGCACATTTTGAGTAGTTTCTCTCTTGGTTTGGATGAATCTACAGATGCAGAACCTGAGGGAGGGAGGGCGAATGTGCTCCCTTTGCAATGATCCTGCAAGGGTCTCTCTGGGAACAGAAGCCTGAGATCCTGCCCCAAAGCGCCGGAAATGGGGTGAGACACGTACTTCGAATGACCCCAAGCAAGGGGTGAGGGAATGTGGTCTCGAATTACTGCCTAGAGGCTTGGCTGAGGAAAGCATCCACTGTCAGGCAGGGGGAATCCCAGCAGCTCCCCAACAAACACCCAAGTGCCCCACTGGTAGAAGGGAGAGCTTCCACAGGGGAGGGGACCGAGCGACATGGCAGAGCCTTGGCCCACTGGGCTGCAGTCCCCTGGGCGTCTTGACCCTCCAGTGACTTCTGGAGGACTGGGGCTCATCCTGATCGGATTACTCGGTGCTCCTGGGAGTGAAGACCGTGTCAAGGCTTGGTCTCGCGTTTCCAGACATCCCTCTTCGTTTCAGCACGTGTTTGATTCATTCTTCTCTTCTCCCCATGTGGTTGCTCTGACCAGCAAACATCAAGTTTCTATGTTCCTAAGGCACAATACTTTTCATAATTACATGGCACATATAAACCCTGACTGTGTATAAAATATTTTAAAGGTCTAGCATAAATTAATTTAAGCTTGAGATGGATGGCATAGGGAGATATCTAGCAGTAAGTGCCACAAGGGATAAACAGCCTTTACTCCTTGCCGGCCCGGTGCTCACAGATGATGCCTTGATCATATTTGGGGATCACAGAGCAGGCTCTGGAGGGGCCCGAGCGCTGGTCACGTGGGTACTGCGCCCAGGCTCCTAAGAGCAGATAACGCAGCTTCATGTGTGTAGAACACAACTTCTAAAACTACCGTGTGCTGTAAAACATCTGGGAAGGTAGTGTACAGTCTCTATTCTCCGGCTAGTACCACTCAAAGAGATGGGAAATAACCGCGGTGTAAGTGATAGCTACAAGAAATTTGATAATTTTTGAAGGTGCCATTTATAAGGAAATGAAATCAAAGGCAGGGTCTGTTTACAAAAGTGTTTCTGTTTTGATGGCAATGAAAGCAAGATTAAATTTAGACAAAGATTTTTTAAAATTCAGACTTTCATTATGTGTAGTTGAAGTAACCTGTCATTTCCATTCATTTATCCTGCACATAAATATTTCAGATTTATTACTAAATATCTATTATACTATCAGTCTTATTTTTGTTACTGCTTACAAAAAAGGCTTAGTTAGCTCCAAGTCTATTTTCAGTGTCCAGTTTTTATTTTTATTTCCTGATCTTGTAGAGAAGGACAGCATTTTCTCACCAACAATTACAGCAAGACTGGCTTATAATGAACACTCTTATCCTAATTTTGTTCAAATGCAAGTACTGATACAATCTGATGAAAGTAGCTGGGTATGTGGGAGGTAGGAGTAGGGACTGGGGTTGAGAAATCCTAATCCTATAGCTCTTAAAACTGCAAGAGTTGGACCCCATCTGGTGTAAATGGATTAAAAATCTTTTCTCATTTCAAAGGTTTGATCTCAACAATGGCTTGATTTGATGAAATCAAAGTGGCAGCTTGGATTTGGAAACTATTTAGAGTGGAACGTCCTGAAGTTTACATGTGGGGGAAGACTTGGCGGAGGTATAAATGTGGGGTGACCATGTATTTATGTGTGTGTTTCACTGGAGCTCTGTTTGCAAAGAGATGAAGGATGGCAAAAAAAAAAAAAAAAAAGCAAAGATAAGTATCAGATTACTTCTGTAACAGAAGGATGTCTTTTACAACTCTTACCTTGGAAGGTAAAAGAGGACGTATGCTTTTAAGGAGCAAGGTCTCCTGCAGAAGACATGTATTTAACATGTTAGCTCCCCTTCCTCTCCCTGCCCCACCCCCAACACATACCCCAGACCCTTCCTCTAGGTTGTGTTCTATCATTAGGAACATGCGCTCCAAATGGGTGCAGGAAAGGAAACAGAAAGAGGCCAAAATGTGGTGCATTGATAGCAGATAGATCAAATTGTAGTGTGAAGAGCGGTCCACACCTAGAGTCTGTTGAGGCCTAAATTCTTAGGGGTTGCAAACTATTTTCAGCAGCAAGGCAATTCGTCTTTCTCAACTGAGCTAGGGCCATTACTATAATAATAATCATAACAACAACAACAACAGCAACTATAATAATATAATTTACATCTCTGTCGCCTCTAGAATGATCCAGAAGTTGGGCAGTTGCTTCCCATCCCCACCCCTGCCCTTACGAAGTCAACAAAAACTAGTCAGTTCTGTCTTTGCTGTTAGGCAAAGTCCAAGCAACATTTGGAGTGGAAAAAGTATTGGGACAAACCTGCTTCAATGTCCTGCATAAATTCTGGGAGGAGACAGAGGCTAGCAATGTAGTAATGGGGTACATGACGCCTGATCAGACAGAAAGCCATGGCCAGACTGGCTAGGCATCCCAGAGGTAGCAGATCAAGAGCAGATATCTCTGAGCGGGACACTTTTATGTACATAAGGAATCCACGAGCTATAATTAGTCATTTCTGGATTTAAAAACTGTTTTAGGCTTTAGGTTCACACTCAGTTGTGTATTACTGTAATTTTGAACATAAAGAGATCATCAGGAGATTTAAGTCCCCTACAAAGAGGCAATTTAAACTCCACAACACGCTTTCATCTTAGCTGCACTTCCAAGCCACTCAGCTCTTCACTTTGCATATTTGCTTCCTCCTATAGTTATTTTATCACAAGAATATGGAAACATATCTATTACATAGCAAATGCATTCAGAATTCCCTGCATAAAGGTCAATAAAGATACCCCCTTAATTTTCTATTGCTAGTATCACAAATTGCCATAAATGTAGCAGCTTTAAACAATACTAACATGTTATTTTATACTCCCAAAGGTCACAAATCCACAGAGATCTCATGGAGCTTAAAGCAAACTTCCTATGATGAATACAGAAGAGGATTTCTTCTCCTGGCTTCTTCGGGCACTCCTTGGCTCATCATTCCCTTCCATCTTCAAAGCCAGTGGTCACGTTGCCCTAGCCTCCTCCACAGCTCCTTCTCTGACTTTTCTGTCTCCCTCTTTCACTTAAAAAATCCTTGTGGTTATAATGGACTCACTTGACTAATCCGGGATAACCTCTTCATCTCAATATCATTAACTACTCACACCCACAAAGTCCCTTTTGCCACGGAAGTCACGGGTTCTGGGAAGTAGGATGTGGAGGTCATTGTTTAGGGTGAGCACAGAGCATTATCTGTCTATGACAAGTACATAAAGGAAAACACACAATCCTGAAAAAACGCCACTGTGTTGGGCAGGTTTTAGTATGATAAATTTGTTCTTTACCCTGTTGCCTGAATTTATTCAGTCCTGCTATCTAACTTCTTTCAAATGAAGAAAAGTAGGGATGTTTAACTTTCAAGAGTGCTTAATGAATATCCAAGAAGCTTCCAAATAATGCTATGGCTTTTAAAAGAAACGTTAATTCCAACCTTCATGTATAAAGACAGCATGGACAATCTAGCTCTACTGGGTAACTCTGATTACAGAGACAACTGGAATAAGGACGATGATAATCCCAGGGAACCAGGTGTCTATTATAGACATTTGGCTTTGGTTCATCCAGTTCCACTTCAGATATGAAAAATCAGCTTTTAAAAGATCAACAAGTGGCAGGACTTTAAGAATGGTGGCGTGAGGACCACTTGAAATCCTCTCCTCCATTAAAGCAACAAAAATACTGGCAAAAAACATGAAAATCAACATTTTCAAAACTCTAGAAATTAACCAAAGCCTACAACAATCTAAACCCTGTATATCCAAGAAAAATTGCTGAGTTTTTAAGAACAGCAGGATTTGTGGTGTTTTTAACTCACAGTGCTCACATTTCTCTCTCCCTTGTTCTACAATAGCTTAAAAAACCAGCAGCATCACAATCATGCCACAGAGGCTGGAAGGAAAAAGTTTGGTCTGGAGTCCCATCCCTAGTTGGTATTTGATCTGTCTTGCAGATCCTTGGAAAAGCTCCATTTGCAAACTTATGTCACCACTTGACCTGGATCTCACTCCATAGGAAAAAACCCTAGCCCCAGGGAATTTGTTAAAAACAATCAGAGGTAAGTGTTTAACACTGGAGCTGTCAGAGGCTGCTGTACCACTTAGGGCAAACAAAAGATCTGCCAAAACCTAGAAGGGAGATCTGGAGACTAAGAACAGGGGCCTTTGAACATTATGAAATTTATGGGGATTTACAAGACTATGCAAATGTACAGGGTTGTGTGCATAGCCAGCGAAGGCCTGACAGGACCCCAAACTCTCATCTCTGAATGACCTACAGGCCCCGAACTGGCAGGAAGCAAAAGTGAAGCCAGTGTTATAAATCGCACACAGATACATACTCAGATCACCTTGGCAAGGTGTAAAAGACTTACTGGTTTCAGTCCTGTAAATAATCTCTAACCAATCATTTGGAGACACTGAGCTCCATCTTTGGCTAACTACTATGCTACCAGACAAGCAATTCCTGTGAGTGCATGCTTTAGGGAATCCATATTTCACAGGACTCATCAAAGAAAGTAACTAAATCAGCAATCAGCAGCAAAAGCAACAGCAAAGCAAGTAAAACAAACTGTGGATTGGGATGCAAGTAATCTTATTTCCAAAATTGTCATGTTATGTTATCTAAAATGTTCACATTTCAACAGGAAATTATGAGACATACAAAGAAACAAGGAAGTATGGCTCCATACAAAGGGAGATAACAGAAAATAGAATGTTTATTTTAAAAGATCTAGATATTTGACTTACAAAGACTTCACAGCTATTTTAACTACGTCCAGAAGACTAAAGGAAACTGTGTCTAAAAATTAAAGGAATATATGTAAGCAATGTCTTAGTCACTTTCTTATTGCTGGCACAAAATACCTGACAGCTGCTTTAAAAGAGGAGAGGCTTATTTTAGTTCACATTTTCAGTCCATGATTGGCTGGGTCAAAGGCAGAAATGGCCTAGGGGATGAAAGCCACTGACATGATGGAAGCCAGGAAGTAGAGAAAGAAGGGCAAGTCAGGAAGGGAGATCTACCCTTCCAGGTCACATCCCAGTGCCCTTCTTCTTTCAACCAGATCCCACTTTCCAACAGTAAGTCTTCTATATCACCCCCATGATTCAATCACCTTCCAAAAGCCTCACCTTTGAGTACATAGGCCTTTGGGGGACACACTTGATTCAAACCATAACAATGTCTAACAAAATAGAGAATATCAATAAAGAAAAAGAAATTATTTTTGAAAGAACCAAGTAAAAATTGTTAATTTGAAAAATACAGTAGCTGAAATGGAAAATGCACTAGAAGGACTCAACAGAAACATAAATTGGAAGAAGAAAGATAGAGACCTTGAAAACAGATCAATTGAGATTATCCAGTCTAATGCATAGGAAGAAAGAAGAATGAATAAAAATGAACAGAGTCGGAGAAATCCCTAACACACCACTGAACACATTGACATATACATAGTAAGAGTACCAGAAAGAAAGGAGAGAATAGAGAAAATAGATTACGTGAAGAAACAACAGCCAAAATACTTTTTAATTTAATTAAGTTTATTGGTACAATTTAGGCATATACAATGATCACATTCATCATAGGGAATGTGTACCTGTACATGATATACCTTGATTTGTCTAACCAAAAACCAATGCTTTTTTGTGGGGGTGTTAGGACTCAAACTCAGGACCTTGCACTTACCAGGCAGGAGCTGTACTGCTGAGCTATATCCACAGCCCCCAAAATATTTTAAACTCAAGGAAAAAGATTAATTTTTGAGAAACTCACATGACCAAGTAAGATTTATCTCCAGAATGCAAGGTTTGATGCAATGTCGGAAAATCAATTATACGGATAGAATAAAGAACAGAGACTGCATCTCAAAAAGCATCTCACACAGTTCATGACCCTTTTATGATAAAAACAAACTAGGAACAGAAGGGAGCTCTCTTAACCCAATAGAGGCCATCCATGAAAACTCCAGAGCTAAGTATTTTACTTTTACATTCTGAATGCTTTCCCCATAGGATCAGGAAAAAGACAAGAATGCCTGTGTTTGCCACTTCAAGTCAAGGTTGTTTCTGAAGTTCTGCACTGTTCTTGATATCAATCTAGAAAAGGAAATCAAAGTTGTCTTGGAAAGGAAGAAGTAAAACTATTTCTATTGACAGCTGATATTTAGAAAATCCTAAAGAATTCACAGAAATAGTACTAGAAGTAATGAACAAGTCCAGTGACATTGCAAGATTTCAGATTAATGCAAAATATTCAGTTGTATTTCTCTTCACTGGCAGTGACGGTTTCAAAAATGAAATGAAAGGAATAATTCAAGAGCTGGAGGAGTAGCTCAGGGCCTAGTGCTCTGCATCAGAAAAATAAAGAAGAGAAGAAGAAAATAAAGAAAAATGAGATCATTCAATTTAGAGTCATAATTAAAAGTAACTAAAGGAGATCTAAATGAGTAAAAGACATCCCATGCTTATAGATCAGAAAAATGAAAAACTGAATTATGTTAAGACGGGTACACTCTCCATGTGATGTACTGATCCAGTGTCATTCTTATCAAAATACCAATCGACATTTTTTGTAGAAATTCATAAGCTGAATTTAAAATTCTATGGAAATACAAGGAATACATAATAGCAAAAAAAAAAAAAAACTTGAAAAGGAACAAAATTTCTCAATTTCAGCATTTACTGCATAGTTAAAGTAACCAAGATATGACAATAGACATCTAGATTAGTGGATTGAGAATTTATAAATAAATTTATACCTTCATGATTGGTGCTCTATAAGATTCCCAATACAATTAAATGGTGGAAATAATATTCTTTCGACAAAAGGTACTGAGACAACTGGGAATCTTATGCAAAAAAATTGCATCATATGCCAGCACTAAACTAAAATGCACCCTATGTTATGCACTAGCTTAAACTCTAAAACTCTTAGGAGAAATAACCAAAATAAATTTTCATGAACTTGAATTAGATAACAGTTTCTTAGATATAACATCAAAAGCACAAATGACAAAATAAAAAACAGATAAATCAGAGTTAAATTTAAAACTTTCATGCCATAAATGATTGCATCAAGAAATGGAAAGACAAGCCATAGAATGGGAGAAAATATTTGCAAATCTGGCTAAACCGGGACTTGGGTCCAGATTATCGAAAGAACTTACATTAAAAAGTTAAAAACCTTCAACTATAATTTAAACAGGGCAAATAATTTGGATAAATATTTCTACAAAGGATATACAGAAATGATCAATCCATACAACAAAAGATGCTCATTAGCTGCTGGGGAAATTAAAACAGAATAAAAATAAGGTACTATTTTATATCTACTAGGATAGTTACAACAAAACAGACAATAACAAGCGACAGGGTGCAGAGTAAATGCAGCCATCCCAGATCAGCGATGAGAATGTTAGTTGCCTTGGGTAACAATTTGGAAATTCCCCCCCAAAGTTAGCATAGAGTGCCAATTTGAATCAATATTTCCACTCAGTTTTTCACCAGAGATGAAAATATATGTTCATGCAAAATCTTGTACACAAACGTTTATAGCAACATTTTTCATAGTAGTCCATTAACTGATGAATGGATAAATAAAATGGGGGATGTGTGTACACGGAATATTACTTGGCAGTACACAGGAATGAAATATTGACACATGCCATGAATTGGATAAACTTTGAAAACATTATGCTAAGTGAAAGAAGCCAGTTACAAAAGACTAGGTATAGCAGATTATATTAATATACAATGTGCATATTAGGCAAATCTATAGAAACTGCATTTCCTCAGGACTAGATAAGAAGGGATTATTGGGACTAATGGGAAAAGACTGCTAATGGGAACTAGAGTTTCTTTTGGGGATGATAAAAATATTCTAAAATACCGTAGTGATAGTAGTTGCATATGTATGTGACTTAAAAATCACGGAATTCTCTATGATGAATGTGATCATTATGTATATCTAAAACGTATGTATAAAATCTGATTGAAGAAAAAAACTCACAGAATCATATACTTCAAATAGATTAGTTAAGTCTTGGTGGTGCATGCCTGTAATGCCAGCACTCAAGAGGCTGAGGCAGAAGGATCGCTTCAGGTGCAAGGCCAGCCTGGTCTATACAGTGAGTTCAAGACCGGCCTGGACTATATAGAGTGACTCTGTCCCCCTAAAAAATAGATTAGTTAATTGTATGTGAATTTTATTCAATAAAGCTGTTTATAATACATATATGTTGTATTAAAATTGTATTTATTAGAAAAATATGCATAATGGGGAAAATACCAGCTCAAATAAGATTCTCAACTTGAGTCTCAGTTCAATCACCAGTGTGACCCAAGACCTTCGGTCAGTCACTGTCCGTCCCTCAGCCTGTTTTCTCATCCACAAAAGGAGCTGCAGTGACACAGGTTCCGTGAGCCTCACAGAGTTGAGAGCACTGATAACTTAGGGTGGAGACAGTGCTCAGAGGGACAGAGCTGGGACCCGGGAGACAGACTCGTGTTGCGGAGGCCGGAGAGTGTCCAGGTTAAGAACACGGACTCTAGGGCCAGGAAGACTCCGCCCAAGTCCAGCTACAGCACTGACCAGCTGTGTGACCCAGAACGAGTCGCTGCGCGCACCTTTCTCTGTGTGGTCTCGTCTGTAAAATGGGATCATAGTATTGCTGCCTTCATCAGGAGTTATGAGAATGAAATGATGGAATAAAATATAGAGAGAACATTTTCAGTGAACTGTCGGTTTGAAGCGAATTCTCTGAGAGTGCATTGGCCAAATTCTGAATGATATAAAAAAAAAAGAAGAGAAAGAAGAGGGAGAAAAGTAGAGGGACAATAAAAGGAAGAAAGAAAAAAGGAAGAAGAGAAAGGAAGAGGAGAATAAACATGGGAAGAAAAGGGAAAGAGAGGAAAGGAAGAGAAAGGCTCAGAGAAGTATTTCCCAGCTAGAAGGCAGCAGTGATAGATTTTGGAAGGACTGAGCCGGAAAGCTGTGGCACCAAGTTGCCGTCCCTGGAAATTATTTAACAAATTACAGCAGGGCGATTCTGAGGGTGAGGAGAGGCCTGAGTGGTACACCCGGGTGGTAATCGGCTAGAGACGTCGTTCGAGATGGGGAGGGATGCGTTTCTCCGTACAGACCCTGGCTTGTTCCACTTTACAACCTTGTCATGAATGGCAGCAAGAACAGAAGCAAGAACTAGTTTGGTTCTGTAGCATCATCTCACGTGCCTCGTGTGGCTTGGCAGATGGATGTCTGACGAAATCCGGAGCTTAGGAAGGGCTGTTCAGTCCTTGGAAACTATTTTCTGAGCACGAGGGGAGTGGCTGAGGGAGGGCACAGTTCCGAATTGTGTGGCACCGTGGCAGGGTCCAGAGTGGAGGCCTGGGCTCCCTTCCCAGGAGAACGCACGAATGGAGACTGACTGGCCATTGTCTGTGTTGTCTGAAATCGGAACACAGCGCATACCTTGCTCTTTCCTGGGAAATTCACATCTTCACGTTGAGCAGAGTCATTCAGGATTCCATTTGGTTCTCACGTTTCAAGGTCTGAGCGTCCATGTTTAGCAAGTCGGTCTTCAACAAACGCTTTTGTTGTGGGGGATCCAGTCCGACCGAGGGAGCCATGACAGGTGTTTGGAGGTAACGTGCAGTGCAGTTAAGTTGGGGGTACAGACAGACAGACGGAGGGGCAGACTAAATGGAGATGGAAGGGGCCGGAGTCAGCACTCAGCGGTGTGGCTCTGCAGGTGTGGTCTTCAGTCCTTCCTCCTGGAGACTGAGGGTAAACCCAGCAATCCACATCTCAACGCGTCCCCGCCGCGGTTCCATCGTTCCTCACCCAGATGCAGGGTTGAGAATGCCTGCTTCGGTGAAGGAAAAACAGGCCTCGCCTGGACATGTGGCTACGTGTCTTTAAATGCACAAGTGACTTCGTGAAAACAGTGTTTGGGAAAGGTTTTTCCATGGGGTATGTGGGTTAGCTAAAAGAAACCATGCCGGAAGTCCCAAGAACCTGGACTTAAAAGGTAGGAACGGATAGAAGAGAAAAAAATGTGGTGCCCACTGGAAAGACCTGTGGACACGGACAGAAGGAGATGCCAAGAAGGGCCTGCGCCTCCCCTCGCTTGGGTGTTGTGCAGATGCGCCTCAGTGGTGACGAGCAGTCAGGCGGCTGTAAAGCGGGGTCCAGGGAGGTTTCGGTTTGGTTTCGGGGTCCAGGTGAGCGGCTGAGTGAACCCCTGTAGCGACTGCACAGAAAGAGAGGGCATGGGAGGAGCAGCGTGGAGCCGCCCTGTGCCCAGCGCGTTACTCACACTGAGCAGGTGGAGTTTATAGGCAGCCCCCAGGGACAAATTGTACTGAGCCCTCACTATACGTGAGCCGCAGTAAAATAATCAGCTTTGCAAATCTTGGCTGGAGCATGTTGTGTGTGTGTGTGTGTGTACAGGTGAGAGCACACATTCACATACACATAAACCTGGTGAAAGACAAATGATCTTTATTCTTCTTTTCTCAAATGCATATGTGATTTTGCCTTCATTCGAATGAAATGCTATCCATAAAATTTCACCTTATAATTTCAACTAATGCTTTACTTTTTTTCTTTTGTTTCTTTATTTTCTATTTTTGTGACACCGGAGTCTGAACCCAAAGCTTTCACACTGAGAGAAACCCCCCACCCCCCCACATTCATTCATTTATTTATTTTACTTTGAGACAAGGTCTTGCTCAGTCACTAAATTGCTCAGACTGGGTTTGAATATGTGATCCTCCTGCCTCAGCCTCTCAGAGTGCTGCGATTACAGGCATGTGCCACCATGTCAACTTGCACTTTATTTTTGGAATAGTTTTAGGTTTATAGAAAAAAACTGAGAAGATAGTAGAAAGAGTCCACAGGCATCCCATCACCCAGTTTCCTCTGTTATTAACATCTTACATCTGTATGGAGACACTCTCAGTTAATGAGGTCTGTCATTTGTTCAGATTTCCTTACTTTTACCTATCTCGTTTGTGCCTGTGGTCCAAGACCCTATCCAGGATCAGTCACCCTTACTCGTCATATTTCCTTTGGCTCCTCTTGGCTCTGATACTTTCTCAACTTTCCTTATTTTTGATTAGTCGAATTTTTTGATGTTTTACTTATTTTTTTAATACAGAGAATTGAACCCAGGGCCTTCACACTGGGCTACCTCCCCAGCCCTTTTTATTCTGACACAGGGCCTAGATTCAAACTTGTGATCCTCTTGCTTCAGCCTCCGGGGTGCTGGCGTTGCAGGTGTGCCTGGCACTTGAGTTTTTACTTTTTAATGTGGCCAAAAAAAAGTCCTAACAGCGAATACTGAGCATTTCGTACACGGAATCTCTTTTGCCATTCACACTACTTTCTGACTTTATGGTATCCTTATTCTTAAGATTTTATACATGGGGAAACTGAGGCTCTTTTAAAATTTCCTGTGACACATTTAACACTAGACTATAGAAGCTGAGTTAGTTCAGGAGGTTTCAGACAGAGATGCATATTTTGAAATCCTCAGATAATCTTCTGTATTTTTCTTATACCACTCCCCCGTGGCTTCCACTTACCCTGCCAGTAACATCACCACCCAGCAGGGCAATGTGAGTTTTTTAGAAATGGATTCGCACCTTGGAAAGTTGATAGACTATTGACTACCGCATTAGACGCTGCTTCTCACCTCTCTAAGCAGGTTATTGAAAACACAGGTTGTGACAGTACTGTCACTTGAGAGGCCTGGGAAAGCGGTCTGGGTGTCACATCCCACCAGAGGCGAAGGCAGAAAGCAGCTGTCTGCAGCGTGAAGCTCGGGCCAGCCTTGCATGGAGCAGTCACAGTTATGCCAAATGTCTGACCACTTTTTCATCAGTGAGCAGATAATAATTCAAAGAACTAGGCCAAAGCAACCTCTGAAAAGATCTTATGAAATCATTTCTCTTTGCAAATCCATAAAAATCTCCGGGGAATCCTTATCAATAGAGAGGCTTAAAGGGAGAGCAGAAGTCATTGGATTATGATGTGCTCATTTTAATGAAATTCCTCTCCTGCTGAGATGTTCCCTGCAGATTTTCCATATTTCAGCCTGGGAAAGGTTTGATACTTTCCTGCCAGTGCCAAGAGTTAATTGAAAACATTTCAGGATAAATTCATCTCGGGGGCCAATGCTTCCAGCCCATCATTATTCTTAGCAATAATAGAGGACTAATACAATTATTAATAGGCATGTTGTATCCTCTTAAAATGGCTGTGGGTTTAGGAGCCGTGTCTTCATCATTCTTTCTAAAACTCCACAAAAAAACCTGAAATATGAGACTGGGAACTTAGAAGAAAAACAAGCCTTTGCTGCTAAATTATATAGCTTGTCCCTTCCTGTCTGCAGTGGGTGCGTGGAAATGACTGCTCTTTTCCCTCTAAAGTTCTATTTTCAAATCTAGCATTGAGTTTTGAGAAATAAACTTATGTATATTAGAAGAAAATGTATGCAAACATTGGTAAAATAATGTATTATAATCGTGTTAGGTTTTAACACAGTGTTCATTGGGGAAACTATTTCGGCTTCATCTTAAATGTAAAATAAAACTTATTTTGTCCTATGATTTGAGTATCGCCTAAACTTTATTAATAATATGGCAAGTAATATTTAGCAATTGTTATGAACTGGCATTCTAATTCTTTGCTTTGCTTTTCAGTGTGGATTGGAATGTTAATTCTTTTATTAGCACCTTTCCGTCTTGCTTGAAAGCCTGTGATCAAATCTTCCCCTGAAATTTAATCTCTGGGGTCCTTGCAGAAAGGTTAGGATCACCGAGAAATCAGAAATGCATCTCTGTTCTGGGTGTTGCCTGCTCAAGGGAACAATTAACTCCAGTCAGCCTTGGACTCTTTCCTTCTCTAGCACAAACGCGCAGGCAGAATGGCTCTGAAGAGCTAGGTTAAGTCACGCGGGGGGTAGCAGTACTACTTTTCCAGAGCAATGCTGTTTAAATCTCAAATCTAACACTCAGGTCAATAATCTCTTTTTGTTCTCTAAAAATGTTGTGGAGTTTTATGCAAATATATATATATATATATATTATATATATATATATATATTTGTGGGGCATTTTTCTGTATCACTACATCCCCTTTTCTACAGAGAAAGAAGAAAACACAACAGTAAGGCAGAGTTGCAAGAACAGCTAGAATTCTCACCTGCCCTTGGTTTCCCACCTGAACTGTAAGCTTGGTGAGGGCAGGGACTCCATCAACCTCTGCTTTCTTTCTCCAGGACCCAGAAGAGCACAGAACATGTATTGAATAAGTAAGAGCATTTATTGGGTCTTCTTGGCTGTAGCCTTTACTTGGGAATATAACCCATTTAGCAGTCATTTTCCCCTTCATTAAAGGATAATAGTGTGGGTTTTGTGGACTTCTCTAATAATATCATTTTAACTTAAAATATATAATGAGTGGCATTATTTTTGGAATATTCCCTCCGATGTTAGCTAGAAAGGTACTGCTTCTGCAATGGGATTTCAGCACTCTCCACTCTGTGGCTTGAGCCTGTCTTCCAAAGTTCATGTGCTAGAAACTTAATTCCCAGCGCAACATGGTGAGCAGTGGGATCCTTAAGAGGTGATTAGATTACAAGAGCTCTGCACTTATGCATTCATTAATGCTATCATCTCAGGAGTAGGTTAGTTACTGTAGGAATGGGCGACGGATAAAAGGGTGAGTTTGGCCCTCTTCTCTCTCCCCTTCCCTCCCCACCTTCTCTCTCCCCTTCCCCCTTCCACCATGGAGTGATACAACCCAAAGGTACTCATTGAATTAGTCCATGTGATCTTGGACTTCTCAGCCTCCACAGCTGTAAGAAATGAATGCATGGTCTTTATAAATTACCCAGTCTATAACATGCTACAATAGCAGCATGAAACATACTAAGACCTACATGAAGTAGACTTTGCATGACGTCTCATAATTCCTTCAGCTCATGTCAGAGCTTCTCCAAATATGATCAGTAGACTTTTCAACCTCAAAGGTTCTGATTCAGTAGTTATTGGCATGGAACTCAGACGTTTGCATTTGGGATGAGCTCTCTAGATAGTTCTCATAGAAGCACATACATGGGAAATATTAGATTAAAGTTTTGGTTCCTGTTAATATAAATATGACATTAGAAAGAGCCATTGTCACACAATATGATAGCATTATGGGATGTGATACGTACTTTAAGGAATAAGCTTTCTTTAAAGCAAAGTCTAACAGAAAAATACACCAACTGTATCGGATTCTCAATGAAGGAAATTAAACATTTAACCACAACTGTTACTCCTCTATATCCAAATTCTTTTCAAACCCTCTGTATTAGTTGGCTAAGGCTGCTGTATCAAAGGACCATGAACTTAGTGGCTCAAACAACAGACAAGGTCTGATCAGTAATTCTGGAAACCAGAAGTCAAGATGGAGGCATTGCAGGCTGGTCCTTGTCCTTAGGACGCCATGAGGCACAGGTGCTCTGGGCCTTCCCCCAGCTCAGTATTACTGGATTGTGGAAGGGTCTGCGAGTCTCCAGCTTCCTCCTCACAGTGTGTTTCCGAGTGCACATGCATCTGTGTGCAAACGCCCCCTCTCTCAAAGTAGGGATGTCAATCATAGTGGCCCTCTCCAGCATAGCTTCACTTTACCTTGACTAATCACATCCGTGATGATCTGGAGGAGTTTGCATTCTCACATACTGGGAGTTTGGGTTTTAACCCATATCTGGGACAACAGGCACAAGAGACACTTGAGTTCTCTATGACCGATGCCATGCCAAGAGACATGTGTCACCCCCCGAAGGCTGTGTGCACAGAGAGATACCTGGTATGGCAGCCACATCAAGGGTGGAACAGAGGAACAGAGTCATAACCTGAAGTACAGAGTGAGAGGCACTGGGGACATGAAGCTGATGGATGGGGAACTGGGGAGACCAGAGAAGCCAGAACTGAAGTGAAAGAACTAAAAGGAAAGCTGGGGAAACTGCTGCTGTCGATGTATGATATTGTAAAGTAGGTGTTTGGGTTCCATTCCTGTTTCCTGGCACCCAGCTCCTGAGACGCCTGCAACCTCTGAAGTGGTAAGTGTCTTTCCGCACGCTGATGAGTTGACCTTAGGTAGCTCCAGTATGGGGGCTACTCAGGAAAGACTGAGATGAGATTAGAGGGTTAGAATATTCACCCTCAGCTTCCCAGCCCCCAGGGAGGGGAGAGGTGCTGCAAGTTGACTCAATCGCCTGTGACCACACTGTAAGCAATTATCCCTACATAAGGAAGCCTCCTTGCAAACCCAAAAGGACAGGGTTTGGGCCCGACAGCCCAGCACATGGAGGCTGGCTGGAAATGGTATGGAAGCTCCAGGCCTCTTCCTCTCCCTTGCTCTCTGTATCTCTTCATCCATAGCCTATATAATATCTTTTATAATAAGCTGCTAAGTGTGTTTCCCTGAGTCCTGTAAAGTAGTTGAAGCCAAGCTTGTGCTCGTGGAAATCCCTGTTTATAGTCAGAAGCACAGCAGAACAACCTGGGGCTTGGGTTGCTGTCAAAAGGCAGCGGCAGGGGTGGGGCTGAGCCCCCCGCCCAGGCCAGGTAATGCTGCCTTCGGGTAGATGGACAGTGCCTGAGCGGACCTGAAGTAAGGGCGTCCATCCGGTGTTCACCGCGAGGGACGACTTGCCTGGCACGTAGGGCAGGCACTTCTGGGTTGCAGAAGTGTTGTGCGTTATGAGAGCAGAGGAGAAACGGAGGCTGTTATTCTGAGACTCTAAGACAAAGGCGTCTCAACACTTCCTTGTCCAGGAGCCTAGGGAAAGTTGGCAGAGGCGCCTGAGCCGCATTTTGAGATTGTGCAGGCTTGGCAAGCATGCCAGCGTCTTCACGCAGCTCGTGTCGATGCCTGCTTGGATGGCTGGGAGGGAGCTGACAGAACTGTGGAGGGGACTGATGACCCATTCCCCTCCATCCTGACTACGCCCCTCGCTGCTGTCGGTGATGGCAGTGATGCTGATGAGCATCGTAGCAAGGACAGTGCCCAGCACAGGCACTGGCACAAGCAAGGCGCTCAATAAACACTGATGAATAAACAGCTCGAAAGGGCTACGGCCTCCCTTAAATCCAAGCAGAGTTGTTTCCTGGGCGAAGTGTTCTTCCTGGTGACATCACAAATGAATTAAAGTCAGATGGCGGGCCTGTGATGCATTCAGTTGACAAAAAAAAAGAAAAAAAAATCTATTTCAAAAGATTTGTCTCAGCTCTGTGTTTTTTTGTAATTTCCAATGGAAAATGAACTTTTAAAGTGAGATTTGGCAAGGGAGGCCAATGTAAGGGAGGCCAATGTAAGGGAGGTAATTGTAATGCGCGAAGAATCCTTAAACCAAAGTTTTTAGGTGAGAAGCAGAAGAGCTCTGAGGACCCAGTGACACTTTCGACGTGGCCTCCTCTGAGACTGGGGTAGTATGGTTTGTGGCTTCAGTTACCACCATCTCACCTTTGTATTAGTCAGTCCTGCATCGCTATGATGACAAAGCTGAGGTCTTCAAGTTATAAGTAGTAAAGGCTATTTTAGTTGGCAGCTATGGGGGTGCTGGTCCCACTGGGTGGGCCGTGGCTCCAGCTGTTTGGCAAGGGCAGCATGGCATGGCAGGAGGGGTGGCAGGGCAGTCCTCTTACATCACAAGCCAGGACAAGATGAGTGAGAGGCCAGAATCCCCTTCAGGCCATGATCCCAACTACCTAGGGGTCACTCACTCAGTCCCCCCATTAAAGATTCTACCACGTCCCATCGGGCATGCTGGGGGCCACACCTTTCACACGTGGACGCTGTGGGGACACTCAGGAATCCACAGCAGAGTCCCATTTGAACATGCTCCGGGCGCACAGGACACACTGCTGGGGACCAGCAGCCCTGAGCCACCCTCTAGCCCACGGCACACGGGTGCACTTCCCAGTGTGAACTCATGGGGCCATGGCTTATCCTCCGCCAGAGATAAGGAGGAGATTGTCACCTGTGCTCCCCAGTGACAGTAATGACTGCCACTTACTGACCACCTGCCCCATGCCTCTCTATATTTCCCCCTTGCTTCCCTGGAGTCCTGTATTTTCTCTAAGAATCCACTGAACTCTCAGGGTATTAATTTTTTCTACTCTCCTCTGAACTTTCCTATCTCCGCCCCTGCGCTAACCACAGTGAGGCCAAGCTCTTTCTTTGTCGGGAGCACTGTGCTCCTCCACCACATACCAGGTCAAGAGTACAGATTTAGTAAGGTGAAGTGATGGGTGGCAGACTTTTGTGAGAATCTCGGAGAACAGTGCAAGATACACATGTCAATTTCACAGAGCAATAAAGTCCAGAGGAGATACTCTCCTTTCTCTGGGAGCCCATCGCTATTTCTACTACCTCAAGCTCAGTCTGTTGTCATGCTGTTATCCTTTATATTGTTATCCTCTTTCCCACTCTTTTCTCCTCACACTCCTGATTTCTCCATCACAAATTATGACTCACGAAAAGTACTTGAATTGCCATCTGTGTTTCCCATTTGGCCTTTCCATGTTGGAGTGGCCCTCCAGCTCTCTACCGGAGAATTCACCAGTCTTCCTAAGGAGACTATTTCTTCCCTAAGAGGAACTTTGGTTCTAGCTGGTAAAATAAGTTTTCTTACTTTCTTTTTCTGTCAAATTCTCATAGCAACTCTTTAAAGTAAATATGATTTAATACCTCTATTTTTGCTTTCCTCCACAAAGAGAACAGCAACATGTATTTTTCCTTCCAAGATGGGTCACAAAGATAAAGTAACAGTAGCAAAGCACAGGAAACAATGTGTATACTACAGTGTGAAAGCTGGGAGGGTGGGAGAAAAAGGAAGGGGGGGAAGGTTATTGTCTTCTTTAGCTTCTTTAGCAGGAGCAGACAGAAACTAACTAACTTGAGATATTGACAGAAAATGGTAGCTAAACCCAGGGCCTATCTCTGAAGATAAACACTAGAGGACACAGATATGCAAGTTACTCAAACAATGGAGCAGGGAGGAGGTGCAAGAAGACATGCCTGAAAGAAAGCATGATCCATCCAACAAAGGTCTAGGGTTCAAATAAATAAACAAGAGAGCATGGTAAATGTAAAACAAAAGTGAAGTAGTAAGAATAAATTGAAACAAACAAGGAACCAATACATATAAATAGATTTAAATCACCATGAAGAGATGAAAGTTCCATTGGATTTAAAAAAATAAACTGATTAGCCAACCCAACAAAAGTCAGTATAATCAGCTATGTACTCTTTACAAGAAGGTAGGAGGGTGGAAAATGAAGAGATTTAAGAAGCTGTATCGCTCTTTCAAGTGGCGTTGAAGGAGATGTGGGTATAATGAAACTACATGCAAAACAACATGTATTGTCCATCTCGATTTTATTTAAATATAGACGAGATTGAAAGGTTATATGTAAATGTACATAGATGATCTCTAGGTGGTGTTATTATGGATGCTTTTTAGTCTCTTATTTTGGATTAACTGTGTCTTCTAAATTTTCAATGTGTGTGGATTATGCTGCAGTGAGAAAAAGTGAAGTCTACTTAAAAACAGTATAAATTAGCAAAGTAAAACGAACTGTAGCGACATAGTACATAAAGTTAAAGACAACAATTAAGAGGGATAACTCCCAGTTTAAATTATTAAGCATTTTTTTCCATAGATATAAAATGTCACATGCTTAAATGCATTCAAACACTTCAAAATACAGTGGTACCTTGGTTCATGAACTCAATTCTCTCCACAGTTCTGGTCACAAACCGAAGAGGATGAGAACTGAATCAGATTTCTGCATGAGGTCAACATTGAACCTAAGCATTGAATTTGATTCGGTTCTGTACACACACAAAGCTGGTAGAAGTAAAATGAGAAATTGAGCTGGGTGCCGTGGTCTAATGCCAGCTACTCAGGAAGCTTGGGGCATAAGGATTGCAAGTTCAAGGCCAGTTGAAACATTAGAGAGACCCTGTCTCACTATCAAAAGAGCTGGTCATGTAGGGTGCTCAGGGCCTGGGCTCCATTGCCAGCACGGGGCTGGGGGGTGGGGGGATCACAGGAGGATTCGGAGGTATTATGTTATAAATGAAATTACAAACAGTGGCTCAATCAAAATGCAATAAAATGAGAAAACAACAGCAAGAAATTTAAAAACATAACCTAGATAATTCTGAGGTTAAATAGGAAATTAAGAACTGGGAGTGTGGAGCTCAGTGGCAAAACACTTGCCTAACACACTCTGCCCTCCGGGTTCATCAATCTCCAGTACCACAAAAAACAAAAACAAAACAACAAAAGGTATGTACTGTTTGGAAATGAATTATAGTAAGAAAATAGCACATCAAAACCAGTGGAACAGGACCCAAAAGTTACACAAAGGAAAATTAGCAGCATTCAGAAATGAACATACTAGAACACATAAAAATACAAATAAATGAGCTAACCATTTAGGAAAGGAACAAGAAATCTAAAGTAGAAGGATAAAAACAAAATTAAGACCAAAAATTAGCAAGAGAAGGAACAACTCCAAGTAAGAATTTAGTAGTCGAAACTCAAAACTTGTGGTTTGCAAAAAACAATAATATATGCAAAATCTCGAAAGAAAGAAGTTGCAGATGAAGTTAAGAACAGAGACATGGGAGTAAAAAAGCTGGAAGAGAATATTTTACATAATAAAATTTTATATTTTAAAAATCTATATAAAAATCTTTATAAAAATATAAATTATCAACAATAGTTCAATAAGTAGAACTCCTCAAAAGAACAATTAAGAAAAAGAAGCTGAAAAGAAAATTTCTCAACTTGACAAAGGATATCCTGGAAACCTATATGTGGTGGATCGACAACTGGTGGTCAACTTGTCACACCCAGCTGAACTGAATCAGCGTGGTGGTGGGTGTGGAGGGCCCACCTGAGGACTGTTGCCAACAACATAAAAAGGAGAACTGGTGAGGAAGAGTTGCTGCTGTCGGTTCTCCTTGAGGAGCTTGTCATGCTGGCTTTCCTGATAGGAACTTGGCTGTTCTCATCGTCGGAGGACCTTGGGACCTCACTGTTGCTGAGGATGGCTGTGGTGACTTTCAGGGGAGCTCCGGTTCTTACTCTGAGCATCGCTTCCTGGCTCCGGGGTAGATCCCTCAGTCTGCTGGCACAGATCCTTCATCCCGCTGGTGTAGACTTTCTAGCTTCCACCACTGACCTTTGGGCCTTCCCGGTGCAGCTCCGTGAAATATATTTGCATGAGGCATTGTTGTGGGCCCTAGGCCTTCAGCTGGACTCCTGAGGGGATGGTCATGGGCTCTAGGTCTTCAGCTGGACTCATACAGGACACTGCTGTAGGATCCAGGCCCTCAGCTGGGTTCTTTGGGTCTTTAGTGTGTGGACAGATTTCTTGCACTTTTTGTATATGACTCTTTGGGTGACTATTACAAAATAACTCTATAAATTATGTGTCCTGTATTGTATTGTTTCCCTTGCAAACCCTGACTACAACACTATACCACACATCATAATAAAAATATGACAATTATCAGCCCTGAAGTCAGCATATAAGAACAGCCACCAACCAGCCCTGCTGTCTCACTGGAAATCCTAACGGGGAGGTAAGTCATGAAAGTAATCAGGAGACACACATTTTATACATATTAGAAAGAAAAAAGTCCATCACAAGCGGTGTTCAGAGAGTGCTGTATAGATTCCCAAGTGGTTTCCAAGATTCCCCCTCGGGGCAGATGGTCAGGTCGACCAAGGCCCTCTTTCCCTGTGCCCTGGCTGACGTTTATTTGCACCAGTGTAGCAAAAGCACTGCTGAGTAAAACCATGTGTGACTTAGCACAAAGGAAGTCAGATGCGCCAAACTGTATGGCCATCTTGTGCTATGTACCTGCATGAAGACACTAGCAGTTCACCTAAGAATGGCTTCTAATGGAGAAGTTAAAATTGCATTCCATTGCAATTCTTGAGGGAACATTTTAAAAATATTCTGTATGATGAAATGGGAAGTATGCATGAGATATTTCTGCTGCATAGATAAAGTGACTTTTTAAAAATATGAAACACCATTTTTATTTCCAAGAGTGACTGCAAGACAACTTTTTATTTTCCAGTACTGAGGACTGAACCTAGGGCCTTTGTTAAGCCATTAGGTTGTCCAGGTTGGGCTCAAATTTGTGATGCTCCTGCCTCAGCCTCCCAGAGTGCTGGGCTTATAAGGCATACCCCACCACATCCAGCTGAAAACCATGTTTATTAGACTTATAAATAGGCAAACATATATCAAAAACAAATAAGTACAATTCAAGGAAAATAATAGAACTTATTGCCAATTATGAAAATGTTCTATACATGCAAAATTAGAACTTTGGAAAACTACACCTTGAGCCTGACATCTTTCCAACAGAGAATTTTATGGTATCGGTGATGATATTAACACATACTGTTTATTTAATGTTATAAAATAAAATGTGGCAATATTCGGCTTCCCTTCACAACTCAGTGACAAACACTGTTGAAAAAATCCCCCAAGTGTAGGTAGGCAGAGTGGTACATACTTGTAATCCCAGCAACTCAAGAGGCTGAGGCAGGAAGATCTCAAATTTGAGGCCAGCTTGGGCAATTTACTGAGACAATGTCCTAAAATAAAAAAGTAAAACAACCTGGGCAGGTAACTCAATGGTAGAGCCCTTGCCCGGCATGTGCAAGACCCTGGGTTCAATCCCCAGTACCACCAAAAAAAGGCCTAAGCATGACATTACTAAATTACACACGGGTAAAAGCTCTGTTAAAAGCGCATGATCAGTGGATTTTAATGTAGCAGATTATGAAATGTTCACGATGTCATTTCAGATTCCACTTTACAAATAACCTTTAAAAATCTACCACTTGTTGAGTGATGCTGTATATCAGAGAATGTCTAACATTATCTAAAAAGTGTCTTAAAACTCTCCTTCCTTTTGTATCTGCCCATCCAAAGTCAGGTTTTGTGTGTGTGTTTGTGGGTGTGCCTGCAGGAGCATATTGAAGCTCTTGCCCCTTTAGACGTTAAGGCATTTTGGCAAGATTTACAACTGTAATGGTCTTGCTACAACATTTCGTTTTGGAAAAGGATATTTTTAAAAATAAAAATACATTATGTTAACATGTAAGGATTTAAAACAGTATTAAAATGTATAATATTTACAAGTCCATGTGTTTTGATTTCTAATGTGCAGTATATGGATAGCCATAACCTGTTTAGTCAGGTGTCAGCCTTCCCCCAGGAAAGCCTGCCTTGCTGTCTATTCCTAGGAGATGGCCTTGCCTTAGACTGAACAGATGGTAACCGTGGGACTTAGGACGGGCTGGCCACACCAGGAAGACCAACTACGTGATTGTTGGATCACAGGGAATCAGTTGACCTGGAGGATGAGATCAGCCAGTTTGGCAATCAGAGGCGTAATCCTGCCTACAGAATGGAGCCCTGAACTGAATAAAATCACGAGCAGCAGGGCTCAGGCAAGCTCCCCGGTGGCAATGACTCAGGTGTATCCCCTTGTCTTCTGACTGCGTGGTAAGACGACAGTGGAGGGACGCTCTGTGAATTGTCGCCCTGGCCACCTTTAGTCTGCATCGTTTCCTTGTATTGCGTAAACCTATGAGAGCAATAGCTTTCACCGAGTTCTGTGAGTCCTTGTAGCAAATCACTGAACCTCGGGTGGTTCCCCTAAGACTTCAGCAAGGTGTTTAGATACAAGATCAATACACGACAACCCGGAGTATCCTACTGTTCACTCAATTAAAGCATTGTAACAACAATAATTTCACAGAAACTATAAAATACCTAGGAATAAGTCTGTGAAGAAATAAAAAGATCTGAATGAGAAAAAATCTATAAAATTTTCAATAAGAACTGTTTATGGATCACTATAATGTTTAGCTGAAAAGATAGGAAGGCATTGTAAGGTTACCAAGTGTCGCCATATTGATCTATAAATTACTTACAACTCCATTTAAAATCACAATAAAATCTTTTCAAAAAAACTTTACAAGCTGATTCTGAACCTCTTTTGGAAGGCAACACAATTTTGTAGCATTATGTAAGATATTTGGAAGCAGAAGAAAATGAAGAAATGATCCTACTAGATACCAAGTCCTTGGCAAGTAAAATAGAACAGTATTTCCGGTCCTTTCTGGCTTTGTGGCTCCGAATTCTATAAACCCTGAAAATGAAGCCTATCACCCACTCTTGCATCTCTTTCTGCCGTGCCAGCAGAAGATGTGGGAAGAGAACCCAGGGAAAACCATTCATTAGGTTGGAAGACTGTTTACAAAGTGGCTGCTGTAACCCTTCCCATCCCCAAATACATGCCCTTTGCTATGCAGCCTTGCTCCTCTTTGGCAGAGAGGCCCAGCTCTTCCTCCACCCCCGCAGTGGGGCCAGGTTAGTGACCTGCTGGCCCTGGGATACAGGAAAATGTGGCACAAGCAGAAGCTTGAAAAGTGTTTGCACACTGGGCCTTCCCTGGTTGCGCTGCTTTTGGGATCTCGGTGCCATGGTAAGCGACCAGGGGCTAAGCACCTAGATACCAGAAATACCAGGGCCAGTTCCCCTGTCAGCCGAGCCAGTGGCCAGACCCAAAGGAGACCACCAGGAACCAGTCCTCCCCTACCCCACCCTCCAGATGATTGCAGCCAGGGACCCTGAAGAAGCCAGAAGAACCATTGCCTAGTGGAACCCAGCTCTAAGTGCCGATTCATAGAACTGTGATGAAATAAATGATTAAAAGCATAAGCCACTAAGTTTTGAGGTAGTCCATGATGCAGCCAAAGCCAAATGTTAAAATCACTAATGTCCTGCCAGTAATCTTAATGTTGGCAGGTTTTTGTTTTGTTTTGTTATAAATGATACTGCAGTGTTTCAATAGCTTGAATTTTGGAAAATGAGAAAAATCCATAGACTGAATGAGGACTCCATTTGGCAATTTAAATGAAATATGAAGTCTGTTTATTTCTAGAGCTTACTGATGATTATTTTAAAAACAGTTCGCAATGTAAAATGTTATTGTTAACTTAGTCATTGTAGATAAGTTGTCCTTCCAGAGTACAGTAGTGCATTTTATTCCAGCACATGCCAAGAATCAGGGCAAAATAACCCATGAAAAGAGCCAGAAAAGTTTTGGTTTAACTTTTCTTCAGGCTTCGCTAAAGGGCTGGAGATGTGGCTCAGAGCAGAACACTTGCCTAGCATGTGTGATGCCCTGAATTCAATCCCTTAACACTGCAAAAACCAAAACCAAAAACAAAATAAAATTAGATGACAACTACTCTTTAATATACAGTACTTTTTAATATACTTAAAAATAATACGATCTCATTCTTCTCATAAAACCCATTTAAGGGCGGGTGAGATAGCTCAGCAGCATAAGCGCCTGCCTGGCAAGTGCAAGGTCCTGAGTTTGACTCCCGGAACCCACATAAAGGAAAAAAAGGGCCGGTGATATCGCTCAGCGGCACAAGCACTTGCTGGCAAGCGCGATGTCCTGAGGTCGACTCCCGGTACCCACGTAAAAGAAAAAAAAAAAAAATCATTTAAAAACCCAAAATAAAGGTTGTTGTTTGTATGAAAGCTTGTATTTGCCCATGTGTGTTCATAAGGAATGACCACAGTTTGAGAAAGATAAAATTTTTAATGAATGGATGCAGACAAAGAGAAAAGTGAAGTTATTCCTTGCTAATGAACAACATTCTCATTACAGAGGACAAGAGCGTGTGATCCCAAAGCAGAATTTTGGTGCTCCATGCCCACTGCCGCAGAAGGGAGCCTTGGTTCGTAGTTGCATCCCTAGCACAGGGCTGGGCCCAGAGGGCTCCGGAAATCCACTGACCGAAAGGCTGCGAGAAGGGAGAATAGGGCAAAGACATTATTACTCTCTTTTTTTTTTTTTTGTGGGTACCAGGGGGACGACCTCAGGACCTCGCGCGCCAACAGGCACCCGTGCCACTGAGCGATATCACCGGCCCCTTTTTCGTATGTGGGTTCCGGGAGTCGAACTCGGGCCCTCGCGCTTGCAAGGCAGGCGCTTACGCCGCTGAGCCATCTCACCGGCCCGACATTATTACTCTCTTGAGAGTCTTCTTATTCTAACATTTTTGTTCTCTGATTTATTTTCATACACCACACACTTCTTCAAGTAGATCAATTTCAGTATTACTTTCTGCTGTGAAAAGTATCGCTTCATCATGAGAATCTGAGGTCTGCTGAGCATGTGAGGGGCAGGGAGGGCGCATCCCTCGGAGGCACAGGTAACGAGGGGCAGAGACCACAGGGTGAGGTCTGTACCCTCTTGTTTCTTCTTTATGATTCCAAATATTTTTCAAGGTTTTAATTGTAAAAGTAAGATAATATTCGCTGATGAAATTTGGAAGACATGTAAATACGTAAGGACGAGAATAATGATGACCCTTGGCGGCATTCACTGCTAATACTAAGGTAATTTCCTGCCGCAGATCCAAGTCCTATGCTGCACAGCGACGCTCCAGTCACCACCTGACCACGCACAGGATGTGGTCCCCTTAGCTTCTGCTGCCTTGCTGCTTTGTAGCCGCTCTCCTTTGCATGAGTTTACGCTTACATTTACACAGTGACAAAACCGCCTACAGGACGGTTCTCCTAGTGCCTCCGCTGTTCAGTGACACCACCGTAGATGGCTAGGTAACGTCACTAGAGTTTGGCTCAATATTTCGAAAGTTCTTCAACCCCAAGCTTTCGAAGTTTTGAGACACACTGTGATAAAAAAAAAAAAAAAAAAATCAAGATCTCAACCTCCACACAGACCTAGATTACACATTCGCCAAATTCCTCACTGAAAGACCATGGCAAGGTATCTAAGCATCAGTTCTTCATTTGCAGAATGGTGGTAGTCAGGTTGCAGAGATCAAATGGTTGATGCAGAGTATGTGCTCAGCACTGTGTGTCGTGGTTTTTACACACAATCACCGAATAACACTGATAATCCCTGGCTATTTTTACTGTTATTTTACTATAACGGGATGATCTTGGTAATTTTTATATTCCTAGTGCTATCTGATTATAATAGTGATTACTATTAGTATTATGATGGCTACTTTGTACTTACATTTCCTTAGAAATGCAGTGAATTCATTTTGCTTGTTAAGATTTGTTCATGGTGCCCTGGCAGAGCAGGCCCAGGTCAGCAGGACAGTTTCCCAACAGGCCCCACAGAACCAGCAGTTGGTGAGTGAGGTGAAGGGTTCATGGTAAACCCAGCAGCAGAACAGTCCTGGGTCACTTCACTGCCAAAGTCCGAGAGTGGAAGGAGGGAGGAGCCATCCAGACACAGTGGACTGCGGCAGCTGGGAAGCAGGCTGGGGGGATTCTGCTGAGAGGTAGGAGCTGCGACCACCCAGACTCTGCTCTGGTGGCCATCTTGGCATGCAGGCAAGCGGCCTTGGCTTGTGGAGGGACAAGGGCATCCCCCCGCCCTATGAACAGTGGGTAAGAGGAGCTGGTGGTGTGGACCAGAGGAAGCGGTGCGAGGTCCAGAAGGGGCTGACTGTACACAGGTCTGGGAGCAGCCCCTGGCCCTCCCGACCTGAGAGCGCTGCAGAGACAATCACAGTAAGGCAAGGGGACATCCAAAACACCGTCGGCTGAAGACCACATCCCGAGGCCAAATCCAGCCCCAAACCCAGCACAAATCCTACTGCAGACTTGGTGGGGTTGCACAACACATTTCTGGGACCTGACTTGGACACTACCACGGAACTGTGAACACCAGAGGAATTTTACTATTTTTCTTTTTCTTTGTTTGTTTAAGTGGTTTTCCTTTTTCAGTCAGGTTGGGGTGTTTTTTTTTTGTTGTTGTTTGTTTGTTTATTTTGCTACTTGTTTGGTTTTGGTTTTGGTTTTTGACTTTTTTTTTTTTTTACTAGGTTTCTTACCTTGATTTTTGTTTTGTTCTGCTAGTCTTATTTCTCTCTTCCCTCAACTATCTCTCTTGATTTATGATACTCTCATGTGAGTGAGCATAGTTTCTTCTCTTTCTGGTTTGCTTCAATATTATTTTGCTTTCTCTTTCATTTTTTCTCTCTTGCACTCCCCTACAGTTTCTCAAAACTTGAACAATCATCCTTTGCTTTACAGCCTTGCTTCTACTATATCTGTCCCCATTCATCTCTCTGTTTGGTCTTCTATCCCTCTCAAATACCCTAAAATCAGGAAAAATTAATCTACCACTGGGATGTATACTCATTGCACACAAGTTCCTGGTATATGTTTGATTTTGTTATACATCTGTAGAGCTTGCTTCTATAGTTTAAGGTACCAAATTAAGTTACCAGTTTGTCAGTGCTTGATGCTATTGTTATTGCTAATTGTACTACTTTAGCCAGGATGTCATACATGCTGTAATCAGGTTTTCTCCCTTGTATGACAACACTGTGATTGACTGGGGTAATAACCATCACCACAGTCCAGTACCAAAGGACAGGGTACTGAGCCAAACACAGACGAACATCTTATCCTTAATAAATTGGGAAGGCAGGATCTTGGGATAGACACAAAGACCAAGAACCACCTACACCTCAAAGACATCTCTAAGGAATAGACAATTCATAGAGAAGCCTCGATATTAGTGATAAAGCTATCTACCATAAGAAATCTACAAGCACCAACACAGAAAACAAAACAAAATAAAAAATAGAAAATAAAAAATGACATGCAAAATGCAACCACCAACATCCAGCCAACCCAAGACAACTCCAGAGCATGACGAGACAGAAGAAATTGGAAGCCACATTCTGGAATTCTCTGAAATGATAGCAGCAGAAGTGAAAAAACAAATGCAGGTGGCTATAGAAAAATAATCTCTCAGGTAAAAAAAGAAATGACAATCAAATGAAAGACATGCCCAACAAACCTAGAGTAGATGCAGATAAAAAAAAATAAATAAATAAAGGAGCTTAGGAAAACAATGGAAACCATGAATACCCAACATAGGAAAGAAACAGAAGCCATAAAACAGATCCAAACAGACACCCAGAAGATTAAAAATTCCACTGAAAGTATACACAGCAGATTGAACAAAGGAGAAGATAGAATATCAGATCTAGAAGACAAGATTGCAGTTAGTGTAAAGCGACATCTTAAAAATAGCAAGGGAACAGGAAAATTCAACCCAACAGCTGCAAGATGAAGCAAAGAAGAACAACATAAGACTGATGTGGAGTCAGAGAGAAAGCTGGAGAGAGTGCAAATGCCATAAAAAAACCTTTTCACAGAAGAAATGACAGAAAACTTCCCAAACATGGATAAAGAATTTAGCATACAAATAAGTGGGGCATATAGAACTCCAAATAGCCATGACCAAAATAAATCTACACCAAGGTATAAGATAATCAAGATTCCAGAAATTCAGCACAAGAATAGAATATTAAAAGCAGTTAGAATCACCTACAGAGGGAAACACATCAGAATCACAGCAGACTTTTCAACATAAACCATCAAGTTGGAGGCAGAGATATAGCTCAGCGGCATGGTGCCTGCTTGGCAAGTGTGAGGACCTGAGTTCAACTCCCAGTCCCTCCTGCCAAAAAAAAAAAAAAAAAAAAAAACAAACAAACAAAAAAAACCATCAACTCAAGGAGAGCTTGGAGTAAAGTATTTCAAGCCCTAAAAGAAAACAACCTTCAACCCAGACTGATGTATCCTGCAAAACAGTCTTTCAAAATCAATAGAAGAATAAGACACTTCCAAGACAAAGAACAACTGAAGAAATTCATGACCACCAAATCCAAAATGCTCTGAAAATGATAATCAATGCAACAGGGAAGAAATTCATGACCACCAAATCCAAAATGCTCTGAAAACGATAATCCATGCAACAGGATCCCGCTGCTTAGGCCTCTCCGACCCGTCCTCCTGGGGTAGTAGTCTTCTGGCGACCACTCCTCAGCCCATCTTCCTCGAGTCCTGTGAGGATGAGTCACTGTCTACAGCCCGCTACCGCCAGAGTGTCAGGCTCGGAGCTGGTGTCCTGCAGTGCACCATGAGCAGGATTCTGAAATGTCCTCCAACATTGCTCAACCTCTAACCATTTTTCTCCTAGGACCAGCTGTGGTTCCACTCACTCCGTCGGCTTCTCCTCACTCCTGCGCCAGTGTCTGACCAACCGCAGGGTCTTGAATTTGCCTTCTTCCTCACGTGACCTGGAAATCTTCTTTCTCTACTGGGCGCCGTGGTGGCCTCCTTACTAATGTTGCATCTCTGGTCTTCATTCCCTAAAACCTTCACAAATTCTGCACAAAACGCTGTATTTCTGGATCTTTCAGCTGGGACCTCAGATGTTCTCTATCTGTGTAAGGGAAATTCCACGCCCTGCCACGACCTTCGAGGCTTCCGCGACCCCGCGTCAGCCCCTCTCCCCAGCCCGGCCCAGTTCCGTCCTCCACCACGCTCCGGCCCGGGCACACAGCAAGCGCGGCCGCGCGGCCGCCCCGCCGCCCCACGTGCCGCTTTCGCAGTCACCGCTCACCTTCCTCTCGGCCGCGGACTCCCACGCCTGACTTTGGACTCGCCTTCGGCGTCACCTTCTCCAAGCAGCTTTCCCACGCTGGCGTTGGCTAAGCCGTCCTCTTCTGTGCTTGCTCTTGTGTGTTCACAGTGTCCGTGTCCCCGACCCGACTGGCAGCTCGCGTAGGGCCACGGCGGTGGCGCGTCCCCGTGGGCACTGCCGCGCACAGTGCCTGGCTGCGGAACCTTTCAATGCCCCATCACTGATCCGTGAGCACAGACCTAAACTTTAGCCATCCCAAAAGCTGACTTCAGTGTTTGTTATAGAAAAATGCCCCAAATAGGTGGAACCATCTGACAGGTAAAAAGTGACATGAGTTAAAACTGAAAATCGAAGGGAGCCATTTTCGTAAAAGAATTGCCCTCAAAGAAGGCCTAAAACCTGCCTGAAATGTCCCTTATTTTGGTGCACAGCAGTATCTGATCAGGGATAACATACACGCTGCGGCCTAGTGGTGAGAAGTTACCCCCTCTGGGGTCCAGGACCTTCCAATAACCTAACTTACAACAATGAAATGTGCTTGGAAGGATACATCAGGAGAAAGCAAGGGTGCTGTGAAGCCCGCGAACAGACGCGATCATCTCATTTATTTTTTGTTAGGAACCGAAGAGGTGCTGGGCGGCGTTGTGCGCGCACCTGTGGGGAGGTTTAGCTCGCCTCCTGTTTAAGGAGAACGTGCGGTTGCGTGGCTACCTTTGGGGCATCCTGACCACCACTGAGAGCAACTGAACCGCTGATCTACTTTATAAAACAGAACTCAACGTAATCCGCAAAATATTATTTTGGCAAATGCCATGTCAACAAACGTACACTTGTTTTATTGGGGAACCTCTGCTTCTGAAATACCAGGTGGAAAGCCTTTCTCCCTCCCAGCAGCCCTTCTGGGTTCTGTCGCATGAGTATTGCACAGGGTTCGGAGGTAGCCCTCCAAAATATGAGCTGAAAGCGTTCTAGGAAAGCAAATCTTTCCCACATCCTTCCCTGCAGCTCCTCTTTAAGAGGTGTCAGCATGGCTGAAAGAATGAAGTGGCTGCACATTGTTTGGCCCCGCTATTATGTGCTTAACATTTCCATAACAAAAGTGCCACTCGACTTCTCCCCGATTAATGCAGCTCGAGGGCTCTTGTCGTCCTTTAATAAAACACTGTTGAAATCATTTATTTAGAGCCCTGGTTACTAGTGGGAGAATGACCATCTTTGTGCCAAAATATAGTGTATACAGTCCACTATTTTGTAGTAGATCATTCTGGTATTTAAGAAATCGATTACATGGATGCCTTCGAAGGTATTTCTGCTAATAATGCATGTACTTCTGTCATCGCGATAGTTGAGGGCGAGCATGTCACACTTTCTCCCAGCGGCAGTCTCTCAAATGGAGTACAGTAAAGTCCAACTTAGCTCACAGACAGGGGCCCAACCCGCCCCGAAGGACTCTGGCCACCAGGCATGGGTACCAGGAGGCTCCCAACAACTTTGCTTGAGTAGCTGGGAAAACCGGGTCAAGTGACATTTCTGATGTTCTTTGGTGTAAGAGGTCAAAAAACAAGTCATTTCTCCTTTTCTTTCTCCAGCTCTGAAAAGAGAAATGTGAAGTTGTACTGGAGAGCTTCCAAGTGAACTCGATAAGCTCATAGTGCAAAGCCAAAGTTTGAAGGTACTGTAGAGAGATTTCCAGTAGGGCTTAATGTCTTAGAAAGTTCTGGAGTTTTTTTGGTGTCTTTCTTCAATGTCACATAACACTGTGGGATGGGGTGAAAGCGGGAACATGGGGCGAGGAGGGAATCCCCATGCCATGTGGTTTCCCTGGACTCTTGGGTAGGGACACGTGCTGTTGGGTCTTCCCCCACTCGGACCCCGCTGGAGACCCGTGGTACGGTCTAGAGGTGTGGCCCCGTGAAGTCACGACAGTCAGGGCCAGGAGCTGCTTCCTTCTTTGTGGATAGGTGCAGGGGTGCTGTCCAAGTACAACGATCTCCTACTCAGCAGAATTTACTTCTCTACAGCCATTTTTCCACTTTATGTATGTGCGTGGCCACGTACGCTGCTATATATCGTTAAAAATAAATAGACACCTTATGCTACGTCCATTGTGACCATATACAAAAGCGTTGCTGTGTGCTCGGGAGGGCAGTGAAGCCTGAACCTCCTTCTATTTACTGTATGGTCACTGTCAGTTCAATGAACTGCCCCCTTGTTCTTGACCATTGTCCCACACTCCCTTAAACATTTGTCACTGAAGTGCCTCCAAAGACAAATAAACTGTCACTGAGCATTCCAACCTGCTAGCTGGGGAAATGGGAAAGGCTGTGGGGACACACGATTTTCCATGGAATCCAAAAGGGGCCCCTCCCACTCTGGAAAACTTCTCAGGAGCCACTTTCTGAGGGTTCTCAAGAAAAGCTGGGTACCTTTTCTTTCACTAATGGTACTTCCAGGCATGCTCTGCGAGACATTTGAGACGGCCAAATGTCCAGAATTCCAACGGGCTCCCTGGAGAGTGTGAGCTATTACAGATGTCAACATCTGTAAAAATCCCTTCTATCTAGAAGCAGATGGCAACACACAACCCCACAACCAGAGTGCAAGGGCCCCGACATTGCACAACCTGTCCTAGAGCCCACCAGATCTGTAGGGAGGCCAGGGGCTTCTGGGCTCTGGTGCATAATTGTTTAAATTACGCAAAATGGGCTACAGATCAATGTCCACTTTCTTCAAGGAAGAAAGCATAGCGCCTCGTGTCCTCTCTCCCCTGAGCTAGCTGTGTTGATTTATTCCAGGCAGATGCTTTTGACAGGGCCCTGTAAAATCAAGTTGTGAGTTTATTGTAGCAGTTAATTATCAGGCCTTTTCTAGTGCTAATGCCTTTTACTTCTTACTGGGGAAAACTGGGCCTTTTACTGGGACAAAGACTTAACTTTTCATCAAGAATGTGTTAAAATAACATGAGATCGAGATGATTTAAATATATTTAAGGACAAACGCAGGAGCATTGCTAACTCCTCTAGTTTTTTGTAAAGAAAACTGATTTCATTTAGAAGTCTCTTGGAATATTCTTTGTTCACTTCCCAAAGAAACAACTGCTTTGTTTTAACAATATGTTTACTCAACCATTCAGGTGACTGGAGATTCCAACCCTGCACTGCTCTCCTAGGCTGCTCTGGTGGGACAACTATCTTAGGCTTTGTGAAGAGCTACGTGTACCTATAATCTCTGCTTTAGGTGCACCAAGGAGTGCCTGGAATTCCTCCATAAAACCCGGGAAAAATGAGGTAGAGGAAAAAGAAACTTTGCAAGCAATAGGGGGTGGGAGTGGGTGGGAGGAAGTTGGAAGGGGCAGAGCTTTGTTAATTACTTTAGGCAGCAGAGAAATCTGGTTGTGTTTTCTCAGCACATGTTAATATCAAATAAAGAGACCAGATCTTGCTAATCTGCCGACCCCTCAGACAAAGTTTATTTGTGGTGACTTTTAAACTCCTGACTTGCCTTCCAATCATGGCGTTGAAAATGAAAAGCTTTAAATAAACACCAGCAATAGAAGATAAATAAACTTTTTTTTCCCCCCTTGCAAGTGCCTAGCTTGGCGAGGTTCAGGCTCAAATCCCCAGAGGACAGAGCGCTCTCTTTTGTGTTAATGTTTAAAAGATTTTCCAATGCTGGAGTTTATTCCTACTGCAAACATTTCTATTTACAAGGTCAAGTGTATCCGCACTCGACACAGCTTAAGAGCGTAATTATTTATCTAAGGGCGTTTGAGTGTAGATCAGTAGCTCTGGCAGAAGCCCAGCCTTCAGCCCACTGCTAAACAACTCTTCACAAAAATATTACAAGTTCTGGTAATTATTCCTCTCCCCAGTGTGTTTACTTTTGCTTTGGGGAATGTTTTGCAACAAAATTTTGTAGTTTTTCACCAAAAGTGTGAAAATGACTTTGAAGTATTGAGGCTTGTAGGTTTCCTGGGCTCTATTGGTAACAGATGTTATTGGCAACTTTGATTGCGGGAGTCTAGCAGCCTGAGGACTCTCCTGGGGGTAGGGGCTTCCAGGAGGGGGTGGGGAGCGCCCACGAGAAGGGGGTGGGAGGTGTGATGGCTGGGTTACCCTCCACTTATGAACAGGACACATTAGAAAAAAAGCAAGGAAAGCCAGTCACATCTTTTTAGCTGCCTCATTTACAGATTCTAACTGTTCATTAAATTTAAGGCAGAAATCGCCCACATTTCTTGTCTTGTACTGCATTTTAATTCCCACTGATGGTTGGAGGATTCCCAGTGTCCTCTGCACACCCCTCCTCATCTATTCCTGGGTTAAATTCTGGAAAGCAATTACACGATATTCATTGTTTATAATCTCTTTACTGATGTACACATTTTAATAAAACAACCAAGAAGTACACAAAGCCATAGTTATTTAAATCATAGGACTTTAAAAAAATGAGGTCTATAAAAATACAATGTTTAAGGCAGTTTGGAAATGCATTTATACATTTCTACAATGTCCATAAATTCTTTTGAAAATAAGACTGTTCCTTCAAATCTATAAAATACACTGTACATTTTAAGGCTGTTCCCAAAAGACCACAGTTGCAAATGGATTCTGGATTTGGATCCCTGGTGACAAGTGGATTCTATACATTTCTGGGAGTGAAAGATTTAACATGGATGTGGATTTAAAACTTTTAATTTCTTCTTAAAAATAAATTATTTCTGAAGCATACAATTTATAAAAATTATATATACAAAGTACAGCAACTGGTAACAAACCCCAGTCTTAATACACTTTATATACGATGTACCAGGATTTAGCACCCTGATAGGGGCAGAGGCAGTACATGTTCTCCGCGTATCCGAACACAATTTCTTGATGTAAAGAACAAAACTGACAGCAACACAAACATCATAAAGAGCCTTTCACAGATGGCAGTGCAGAGCTTTTTAAATAAAAAAGCGGCATTGTTCAATGCCATAGTAACTCTTCAGATCAGCATTTTTGGACCCTTAACCCTAAGAAATGTGCTAAGAGATCAGAATAGTGGCAATGAAATTTAAGGTCAAGGGCTCAAAGTTATCAGAAACTAATGTAAGAGTCCCTCCTAAGGCAATCACCGCCTCCCGCCACTCGTCACCGAGCACTCTGGGTGCTGATACCAAGAGTAAACGAATGAATCGAAAAGTGGGACTTTTCTCTTTACTTACGATTGCTCCGTCCTCACTGGCCGCAAGCACTATTTTCCTCCCTCACAAGAAAAATGCTAATAAACAGCCCCTTTGTGTCTAATTCCTCCTTCACCCCCCAGCCCAGCTTCAAGCTCAGTCCCTCGGAACTATTAAGACCCGTGGCCAGCACTTTTCAGACTCGGTCCTGTCTCCCGCGCCGTTTCCTGCAGGGTGTCTGGAACTCGAGGCTCGGTTTCCGCAGCCCAGAGCCCTGTGCTGTTTCTGGAGCCTGGAGTGGGGCAGGAGGAAGCCAAGGACCCGAGCTTGGAGAGGAGACGGGAAGAGCCCAGGCGGCGAGGACCCTGGCCAGGCCGAGTCGCCCTGGAGAGTTCCGGGGGCGCCCCTGGCCTCCGCTCGCGGCCCCGGCCGCAGGTGCCCAGCGCGGGCGCGGCTAGAGGAGCGGCCCGAGCAGCAGCAGCAAAATGGAGCCGAGCGCGGTCCAGGCGCCCCGGGGCGCCGCACGGTGGCCGCCGCTGCCGCTCCTGCGCCCGGGCCCGGACGGCAGGTCCCCGCGGCCGCCCGGCCCCGCAGCGCCGCCGCCCGGGCGCGCGCCGTCGTCGTCGTCCAACGGCTGCTCGGCGCCCGCGGCCCCGGGGCGCTGCTGCTCGTCGTCGTACTCCTCGTCGTAGTAGTCGTCCAGGCCGCCATCCGAGCCGCTGCTGCCCGGGCCGGTGCCCAGCTCGGCGCCGAAGCACAGGCGGGCCATGTTCTCCTTGACCGACTCGCAGATGGGCCGCTCGAGGCCGTCGCACACGCAGTCGTTGAGCAGCGCCGCCTTGGGCACGGCCAGCATGTCCTCGATGACCGCGCGGCACTCGTCGGTGCAGCGCAGCCCGTTGAAGAGCTTGCCGCAGTAGGTCAGGTAGCGGCCGAGCGCCAGGTTGCAGCGGCTGTCGCGATCGCAGCGCCGCCGGGCCTCGGTGCAGCCCATGACCCCGCCCGCCCCCGCGCCGCCCGCGCCGCCGCCGCTTGTCCGGGGCAGGCAGGGCTCAATGGCGCGCTTGGTGGACTTGCAGTTCTCGTCCTGCGCGCAGTCACAGTCCTCCAGCGCGGGCCCGCGGCGCGTGTGGTTGAGCTGAATGAGCGCCGAGATGCAGTGGCTCGGGCAGCGCCAGCGCGACGGGAAGGCGGCGGCAGCGGCCCCCGGAGCGTCGCCCCCGCCGCGCTGCGCCAGCACCGGCGCGCACGCCTCGGCGTACTGGCTGTAGGCGTAGCTGCACTCCGGCTCCCCCTGGCACTGCAGCAGCGCCTGCCAGCAGATGAGGCGGCGGCCGTGCGCCAGCCCGGAGCCCCGCGGCGCCGAGCCCAGCAGCTGCAGCAGCGCCATCAAGCACAGCCAGGAGCTCGGCACGGTCGCCCCGCGGGCCCCGCCGCCGCCACCCAGCAGCGCGGCCACCATCGCGGGCAGCGGTGGTCGCCTGACGCGGAGCGGAGAGGAGCGGAGGCGCGAGGAGCGGCGGACGCGGAGCCGGCGGAAAAGTTTGCCCGAGTCCTGCCCCCTTCTTGCATGAGCGTCTTCATAAATCCATGCGCGCCGCCGGCCGCTGCCCCGCTGCTGGCCGAGGTGGGCTCCCGCTCGAGCGCGGCGGCTTCCTGGAAGTGCACGGCCCCGCTCGGCCCCAGGCGGTGGCGGGAGGCACTCACTGCCGCCCCGGGGGGCTTCGGGCCGCGGGGCCGCGGCGGGGCTGCAGGAGCGCGCGGCGCCGCGGGTGCATTCTGCTGGGCGCTGCAGATCCGCGGGGCGGCCGCGGCGGCTCCTTCCTCCGGGCTCAGTGCGGCGCCGCTGCCGCCGGCTCTCGCATCGCGCCGCTTCCCGGCCCGCGCCCGCCGCCGCCCGCCCTCCGGGTCGGCCCGGCCCGGCCGCGTCCCCTCCCCCTCGCCGGCCTCGCTCGCGAAGCTGCGTCCGGGGCGCGGAGAACAAGGCGCGGCGCGGCCGGCCAGCGGCCCCGGCTCCTCCCGGCGGCTGCTCGGGCACCGGAGCCCGGGAGCGGATCGGCTGAGCCCGGCTGCGGACTCGCTCCGGGCGAGGCTTTAAATACAAAAGCGGGCCGGGAGCCCCCGCGCGGAGCCGCGGCGCCCCCTCATTATGCATGCATGGAAAGGCAAACAAACAAAAACAGCGGCGACGCCGCGCTCCGGCCGCCGCGCCCGGCCCGCGCTCCGAGCCCCGCTCCCTTTCTCCGCTCGCTCGCCGCCCTGGCTCGGCCCCTCGGCGGCTCCGGGCCGCGATTGGTCCCGCTTGTTGTTGTTGAAACTTTTTTTCAGCGCGGCGGGGCGGGGGGCGGGGCAGCGCACCAGGCCGGGCCGCGGGCGGCTCCGCCCACTCTTAAGGGCGCGCGGGCCGGGCCTCCGCGCAGCGCAGCTCACAGCTGTTCGCGTCCGGCTGGGCCCGGCCTTTCTGTTCCTTCTCTTTCGTCCTCCTTTCTGAGGCGGGTAGCTTTATTCGTTCTCTCCGATCTCGCCCCTCCGTGCCGTCCACGGGAGTCGGAAGCGAGTTCATTTTCCAGGTTTGATCATCACTGCAGGAGCGCGCGGGCCGCGGGAGGGGCGTCCGTGTGACTTAACGTGGAACTTTCGGAAGTGGCGCACGCGCGAGCCGCGAGAAGCTCACACGCCAGCCGCAGAGGTGGTGACATGTTTGCACGCGCACGCACGCGCACGCACACGCGCCCCCGGGGCCCGGGCCCAGCCGCCCACCTGAAGCAAGGGCCTGGCCCCGGGCGTCGCCGGCGGGTGGACAGGAATGTCATCAGCCCCATTTCCTAGGAATGTGCTTCATAACGCGGTGATGCGTACCGACGGTGTTCACCTCGGGGGACTGGGGCAGCGCCACCCGGCCGCAGTCGCAGCGGCGGAAGAGACGCCCTGGTGCCGGCCGGTCCGAGCTTTGCCCCGCGTTCCGGCGCGCGGAGTCTTGGGGCGAAGAGTCGTGGGGCGCGGCTTCTCCGGCGCGCGGGGCTCGCGAGCGACCTTAACGGCGGCGCAGCACAACGCTGACCGCCAGAGGCACCGGTGTCAGCGGCCTGTCAAAAACTGGCGCTTTTTTCCCTCGTCTTTTCGTGGAGAGACTATCAACTCCATCTGTCACAAAATCGTGGCTAAATCTCGTCCCCGGAGGCGGAGGGAGCCGCGCTCCCCAGGCCGAGCTCCCGCAGAGGTGCCCTGGGACCTGCTCTGCCCTCGGCACAGCCACACGGGCCAGGCCGAGGGAGGGGGCAGTCTTGCCCTGACCTGAGTGGCAGAACACAAACAGTATCAATCTATACTTAAGATTTCATAGGAAGCCTGTGACTTCATGGGGAAGTTGTCCCCTCCATCCTGCCAGGAAGGCTTGGGGGACTCGCCCCTTCTCTGTCACTGCACACCTTCACCTGTAAAGTGCAAGGCCCTAGTGGTCACTTTGCTCATGAGGAACCCAGGAAGAAGGGCAGCGGTCACTCGTCAAGTCCATGTTTGTTGTGCTCAGCCCAGTAGATCTCAAAACATAGCCAGCATGGAATCTCCTGGAGCCCTTGCTAAAATCCAGATGGCTGGCCCCTGGGGTCTATGACTGGGTAAAAACCTGGACATCTGCATTTCTAACAGGTGCTCAGGTAGTGCTCTGCTGCTTGTCAGGTGCGTACTTCAAGAACCGTACTCCTCAGGTGAAAAGGGTTTTTATTTATCTGTGAAACTTGCTCCACCTTGTCCCAGACCCAGCCCTCAGTGGGATGTGAGGGAGCCCCAGGGCCCTGCCTGCTCTGGGAAGCTCTGTGCCCTTCGGTGGCCTTGGCCTTGCAGGCTGGAGGGCCTGTCTGCTGAGGGAGGTGGGTTAACCCCACCCACTCACCATAGGCTGTACATTGTTATTTTTGTTGTTGTTGTTTGTATTTTGCACAAACAAAAACCAGAAAACTTCTAGGCCATAGATCCCACTTGGTAACTATCCCGTTTCTATCAAAACTCCACTTTATTCTCTCTCTGTTTTCTGTTCAATTCATTGTTCTCGTTTCATCTGCCTTTTTCCTCAAGGTAACCAAGGACCAAAATCTTGCTGTACCCAGTTGCCCCTTTTCGGTCACCATCTTGTTTGACTTTCTAGCAGCTTTCGACGTGACTGATCATTTTCTTCAAAATATTTTCAAACTCCATTTTGGCTTCTGGTAATCAACATTCTCCTGTTCTTCATTTACTCCCTGGCAGCTCCTTTCCTAACTTTTCTCCTTAGGCGATTTCATCCGGTGCCTTTATTATAACACCTACTCAGACATTTTCAACCTCAGTCTTTCTCTGACTTACATTTGTATGTATTCATTTACTGGTTCAAAAAAAATTCTAAGCTCAGCCTGCTTTACGAGCACTTCTAGCTTCTTCATCCCATACTTGTTTGCTGTCTTTCTGTGCCAGACACTCTCCAAAATTGGTCTTCATCAGTTTTTCCCCTATGTATATCAGTGTTTCTTAGACAAAGAGGAATAGGCCAGTCTCCTTCCCTTGGATCTTGGGCAGGCCTTAGTGACTGGCCAGGGAGATCTGGTGAAAGCCATTGACATTCTAGAGGATTCAGTGCTAAATCACCCAATACCTTCCAGTCGATCCTGGGGCCTCTTCAGTGCTTGCTTTGGAAAAGCCAGTCCCATGCAAGCAGTCTGACCTCCTTGAGGCTTCAATACCTTGAACAAGTCTAAGCTTGCGTTTAGAGGACAGCTTCCAGTTGCTTTAGCCTTGCGAACGAAGAGGGTGCCAGACTGTAAGAAACTATCTTGGATGTCCAGTTCAACCAAACCTTCCGATGGCTCCAGCTCAGCTGCCATCTCCTGAGACCACTTTGACCAAAACTCCAGCCCAGGGTCAGGACGAGGGCTGGCAAGTGAAGCATTGAGGTGCACAGTTGGAGGAGGCATTTGTACTCTCCTAGGTGCTGTGCTGCGGGGGTCCCCACACAAGAACCTCCTTAAATGTTGTGCTCCAAACTCCACTCATCTCTGCTTAGTTGTAACTTTGCCACAAGTAAGAACAGCGAAGTTCATCCCAAAGAATCATGGAGAATAACGAAGAATGTTGTTTTGAGCCATTAAGTCTGGAGGGGGTTGATTATGCAATGGTAGTTGAAGAACAATTTCCGTTTTTCCAGTTGCTTAGGTAAAGTATGCTGCCATCTGCCGTAGCTGCCTTCACCTTTTATACAGTTGATGGTCTGTCATAGGCAGATGAGACATCAGAACTTCTTAGTTGTCTTCTAAGTTAACTCAGAACTGGTCCAAATCATTTATATTATGTTGTGTTGTGGCCCAAGAAGACTCCGACCAGCGGGGCCTCCCAGGGGCAGGAACGCGAACCCGGGCGACGGTATGGGGATGAGAAAGAAGACACACACACACACACAGATCAGGGAAGTCGAGCGAGAGAGTTTATTGCGGAAGTGCCAGGGCTTATATCTCTTTGAGGGAAACGGTGGGAGGGTCTAATGGGTGACGTAGGATCAGGATGGGCGGGGGGGGCGCATGCTCAGACGTGAAGCTGGGTCATTTATGGCTCCCCACATATGCTCCTTTTTCTCCAAATGAGAATATTGCCGACCATGAATGTTTGTATGACCCTGAATGTGGCCTGTCTTAGGTTGTGGAGGTTACTGCAAGTCTTTTTGTTTTTACGCATTTGATTTTTCAGGCCTTACCCGTCATTGAGCTAACCACTAGCATCGCCAGCGTCCCAGGGAAGAGTGGCGCTCTGTCTTAGGTGGTCCTGAGAGTGTTAGTGACTTGTGACTCCATCTTACCCGTCATTGGCCGACATTCTTATATGCTGGGGCCTGAATATCATCATATGGTTCGGCTTGTTTGTACTCATCAGCATCTGTTTTTACGGTGGCAATGAGTCTCTTGAATAGGCAGGGACCAAAGGTCAAGGCGAGGACCACAACTATAAGGGGGCCAAAAAGGGGGGCAAGGTAGGGGAGCACAGTGGAGAACCTGGCGCTGGGGAATAAGGCTTGCGTTCTGGCTATTTCTCTCTTTTTAGGGCATCGTTTAATTTGTCCATAGCGCGTAGGACAACACCAAAGGAGTCAATGTAGAAGCAACATTTTTCTTTGAGGGCCGCACAGAGGCCCCCCTCCTTGAGGAATAGTAGATCCAAGCCGCGCCTAGTATCTTTTGGTCCCCCCAGCGCCTGAGTGTCCACCTGAATGAAGCATGTTGATGATTAGCGATGGTCGCCGGGAGCATCACAAGAACATACAGGAAGCTTGACGGGAACATCTATAAAGGAAAAATATTAACCCTCAGGGGCGCCTCCCTGGGCAGGTTTATTAAGTTGTTTTACAAGGCGCTCGGGTACCCAGCGTGCATTGTGGTCAGCCTGAGAATAGATACAGGCTGAGCCCCTTCCCCATATGAGGACGGGGTCAGGGCCATGCCATTGATTAGTGAGGGGATCTTTCCAGAGGGCTGTGGTGAAGGAGGAGGCTGTAGAGGGGTGCCAGAAGCGATCGGCAGTGGAGCGATTGTTTTGGTCTAGGGAAAGAAAATTGATGATAAGGAGGGCATGGTTGAGGATATTGCGGGGGCATCCTTTGGTGGGATACCATGTGACCGTCGAGAGCTTGGAAATGGTTATTTTGAGTTTTTGATTTGCCCTTTTGACGATACCTTGGCCCTGTGGATTATACAGGATCCCTGTACTGTGAATAATGTTAAGGTGTTGACAGAACTCAGCAAAGGATTTGCTGGTATAACCAGGGCCATTGTCTGTCTTGAGCCTTGTAGGACAGCCCATATGGGCCATAGCTGCGAGCATGTGGGCGATGACATGTTTAGTTATTTCCCCCGACTGCAGGGAGGCGAAGATGTAGCCACTAAAGGTGTCAACAGACACGTGGACAAACCTGAGTTGTCTAAAGGAAAGAATATGAGTAATATCCATTTGCCAGAGGGCGTTAGGGATGAGACCTTTGGGATTGACCCCCAAATTTGGGGAGGGCAGGTGAGTGATGCATTTGGGGCATTGTTTAACAATTGCGCGGGCTTGTTCCCTAGTTATTTTGAAGAGAGTGCGCAGCGACTGGGCGTTAAGGTGGTGTAGGTCATGCGCAGCCTGTGCTTGAGAGACATTGGATAAGGAAGGTCGAGTACAGGGAGTGGGGAGGAGCATGGGGAAGGCAGATGTGGATCGAGCAGCTTGATCTGCGAGTGCGTTGCCTGAGGCCAGAGGCCCAGGAAGACCAGAGTGTGCGCGTATATGGCCAATGAAAAATGAGTGTGTGCGAGCATGGATAAGTGTCTGGAGGGTGGCAAAAAGGGGGACGACGGAAGTATAGTGAAAGAAGTTGGAGAGGGTCTCCAAAAGGGGGACGGAGGTGGCCAGGTAGTGACTATCGGTGTAGATATTTATGGGAGTGTTAGGGAAATCTTGGAAAACCTGAATGATGGCCTGGAGTTCAGCGTGTTGAGCTGAGAGACCAGGTGTTGGAATGATGATGGGGTTATGATCTAGGCATGTATAAGCGGCGTGGCCGGAGGAAGAACCATCTGTGAAAATTGTGGTTGCGTTAGCGATGGGGGTATAAGAGGTGATCTTTGGAAAGATATGTGGGTGGCGGGAAAAAAAGGCCAGGAGCTTATTGGGGGGGGTAATGATGTTGTGTTTGGCCAGGAAAGGCAGCAAGTGCAATGGCCCATGTATCAGAGGTCTGTAGGAGCCAGGTGAGTTGGTGTTCAGAGTATGGGAGGATGATGACATCTGGCTCCTTATGATAATAGATTTTAGCTTGTTTGCGGCCCGTCATAATTATCTGGGCGATGAGATCATAATATGGATTAAGGACCTTTTTGGGGGAGACAGACAGATGAATCCAGAGGAGGGGCACATTTTGCCAGAAGAGGGCGGTGGGCTGTATAGGGGAGGGGAGGACAATCAGAGTAAGGGGTTGCGTATAGTCAATGTAGGTAAGGCTCTGGGTATTGATTGCCTCTTGGACATGTTGGAGGGCCGTACGGGCCAGCGGTGTTAGGGATCGAGGAGAAGTAGGACTTGGGTCTCCACGAAGGATGTCGTATAAGGGTCTAAGCATGGATTTAGGGATTGCCAAGGACGGGAGAAACCAGTTGATATCACCTAGAAGTTTTTGGAAGTCATGGAGGGAGTGAAGGGTGTCAAGTCTAAGTTGAGGTTTTGGTCCATGAATGGTAGAGTGTGTCAGCTGAAAGCCAAGGTAGGTGTAAGGATCTGTGAGCTGGATTTTATTGGGGGCGAGGTGAAGGCCAGAATCTCTAAGGAGGGTTTGTAGGTGAGCATAACATCGATAAAGTGTATTTTCATCAATGCATGCGAGAAGGATATCGTCCATGTAATGGAACACATGCACAGAAGGCCAGGTTTGGCGAAGGGGTTGAATGGCTTGGCCTACGAATTGTTGACAGAGAGTTGGCGAATTAGCCATGCCTTGAGGGAGGACAGTCCACTGATAACGGGAGGAGGGTCCCTGAAGACGGGGGGCGGGAATGGTAAATGCAAACCTATGTTGATCTTGAGGATGTAAAGGGATGGAGAAGAAACAGTCCTTGAGATTGATGATGATCTTATGAGAATTAAGGGGGATGGCGGAGGGGGTGGGTATACCCGCCTGGAGGGAGCCCATGACAGCCATGGTCTTGTTGACAGCCCTAAGGTCTTGGAGTAGTCTAAAGCTATTATTATGTTTTTTGTGTATTACAAAAATGGGCGTATTCCATGGGGAGGAGCTGGGAACAATATGGCCCTTTGTGAGTTGTTCCTGTACCAACTGCAGAAGGGCGGAATATTTGGGGCCTATGATGGGCCACTGGTCAACCCAGACAGGATCATCTGAGAGCCAGGTGATCTTTTGTGCATGAGTTACAGGAGGATCAGCGGTCCCAATTAAAAATTTTGAGGATGGAGAGGGGGCTCAGAGGGAGGATCCTCATTAGGAGGACTATCATCGTAGCCAAGGCCATGGTGGGGAGCTAAAGGTTTAGGATGAACGGGGGAAGTGATGCCCGAAGAGTATTTTCCGAGACCTTGTCCGGGGAGGTAGCCTTGAGCAAGCATCTGTTTAGTGACTACAGCATTGGGGCTATGCATAATGAGTTGCATCTGTGAGAGAAGGTCCCTGCCCCATAAATTAAGGGGGAGGTCCTGAACAACGAAGGGTTGGAAAGTTCCTGTATTATTTTCTGAGTCACGCCATGTAAGGGGGGTGGAGCTTTGATAAGGTTGTTGGAGGTATCCCAAGCCTTGTAGGTGGGTGGCCGAGGGCCTCAGGGGCCAATGTGAGGGCCAATGTTTATGGGAGATGACAGATACGTCGGCTCCCATATCGATGAGCCCACGAAAGGGTTTGTTATTGATAAAGAGTTTAAGCATGGGCTTATCTTGAGATATGGTTTGAGACCAATAAGCCTGGGAGAGACCAGGGGGAACGGGCCGACGATGTGTGGAAAGAGGAGGGTTGGATGGAGTGGGGACTTGGGGAACAAGGACCAATTGGGCAAGGGGAGGGAAGGTGGGGATTAGAGTGGGGCCAGTTGAGACAGAGACAAGGAGGTGGATATGTCCTTGAAAGGTTGGATCAATAACTCCTGGATGTATGAGTATCCCTTGAGTAGCTGTGGAGAATCGACCTAGTATAAGGCCCCAAAAGCCCTTTGGTAGTGGACCCTTAACATTGGTGGGAACTATATGTACCGGGGAGGTGGGCTGTAATACCATGGGGGTGGAGGCACAGAGGTCAAGTCCCGGGCTGGAAGGTGTTGCCTTGAAGAGGTCGGTAATGTGGAGGGATTGTGTGTTGACTCCGTAGTCCCCTGAGTCAGAAGAGGGTTTGATATCGGGGCCTGGGGAGGGCCCCCCGAGAAGTTTTTTGGAATGGGGTGTCCATCAACAGTATATTGGGACTTGCACTCATTTGCCCAGTGGAATCCCTTTCAGCATTTAGGGCAAATGATTTGAGGTGGGGGCCGAGATGGGGGTAGAGATGATTGTGGGAGGCCTGAAGGTTGAGGGAGAGATGGGAGCGGGGTGGCTGTGCGAAGAGGGCAGCTCTTTGAGAAATGTCCTGGTTGGTGGCATTTGAAGCAACGAAGGCGGGCGGGGGGTTTTTTATTATCATGTGGGCCAGCTATCTGTAAAGATAAGACCTTTTGTAGGGTGTTTTCGAGCGCAGAGGCAAACATTACTCCTTGTTGATATGAGGGGCCAAAGTCTGCACACAGACGGATAAGCTGTTCAATAGAGCCCGTATGTCGATGGGGTCTGATAATGTCTTGACAAGTGGGATTAGCATTTTCTTTTTTTTTTTTTTTTTTTTGTGGGTACCGGGGGGTCCACCTCAGGACCTCGCGCACCAGCAGGCGCCTGTGCCGCTGAGCGATATCACCGGCCCCTTTTTCGTATGTGGGTTCCGGGAGTCGAACTCGGGCCCTCGCGCTTGCAAGGCAGGCGCTTACGCCGCTGAGCCATCTCACCGGCCCCGGGATTAGCATTTTCGAAGGCGAGTTGTCTTATGAGAGAATTGTTATTTTCATGTTCTCCAAAAATGCGATCTGCAGCCTCGGTGAGCCTGCCAATAAAGTCGGAGAAGGGTTCAGTAGGACCCTGCCGAATTTTGGTAAGAGAGGTAGGACCCTCTCCCTTTGATGGAAGCTTGCGCCAGGCTCTACTTGTGGCCAGGGAGATTTGGGCAAACGCCTGAGGGTTAAGGCCCATTTGTTGTTCATCAGTGCAAAAATCACCCGTTCTGGATAACATGGCAAAGGTAACTGGGTTGGGGGGCTGTCTTTCTTGGTTTTGTTTGGAGATTATTTCACATTGATCTAGAAAATTAGACTTCCAGAGTAGAAAATCACCCCCAGAGAGAGCGGCCCTTGCCAACTCCTTATGTTCATTTGGGGTGACCCATCTCTGGGAAAGGCTGTCGTGGACCGCAAGGGTGAAGGTAGCGGTGGGGCCATATTGGGTGACTGCCATTTTGAGTTCTTTGAGGGAATTTAAAGGGAAGGGAACCCTGGCGCGCTGGGGCGGAGGGGCCGGTTGTCCCTCCGCCGTGGGGGCCTGTTGTACCTCTGTGATGGGGTATGCATGTAACTTGGGAGAGGGCTGAGAAAGAGATAACTTATAATTAAGATGATCCTGTTGAGCCTTACGTTCAAGTAGGGAGATGCGCTCGAGAAGTGAACTGAGAAATTGATCTTGCATGGGTGTGGCAGTAGGTGCAGGGTGAAGGGAGGGGAAGTTAACTGAAAAGGCGGGCGCAACAAGGGTAGGTGGGGGGGCAGAGGGCAGCGGTATTTGTGGAGGTAAGGAGAAAGGCGGGGGGTCAGGAAGAGGGGGGTAAAGTGCAGGAGGCTGCGTGGGCTTAAGACATGATGACAGGCCATCGAACGGTGGAGACCCAGGACAAGATGGCGGGCGGAGGTCTGTTTCATAAGATGGCGGGTGACTATCGTTAAAGAAGGCGGAAGTGGGTACGGGGGAAGTAGGAGAGCAACAGCCATCTTTTTCTTCTGGCATCTGGAGAACTACAGAGGGTGGAGGGCTAGGGATAGGGGTATCAGTAATTGGGGGGGCAACCGGTTGACCCAGTGGCTGAGCCGGAGCCTGTGATGGTTGAAGTTTATTGGGCTGTGTCCGTAATAGTTCTGAAATTAGGGTCCAATAAGTGAAGGCTGTGACAGGAACCTTTTCTGACCCAAAAACCTGATAATAATCTTGGAGTGCGTCACCCACGTGGTCCCAGACCCTGATGTTAATGGTGCCCTCCAAGGGGAACCACGAACAAACCTTATTTATAAAGGAAAAGTAATCAGTCAATTGCCGCGGGGTGACTTTTATTCCCCTCACTCTGAGCGCTTCAGAGACCCCTTTAGTAAAAAGTTCATGCTCAGAGAGGTTTTGTCCCATTTTGCACCCTGTATGCTTACCGTGATTCAGACGCGAAGAAAGGAGTTGGGGTACGGATCACTGAGAAAGGAATCTCATGAAAATGAAACTAAAGACCGGTCAATCGTTGGCATTTATCGCCCTACAGGGTGATCCCTCATAGATCCATCTTTCCCGGGCCCCACGTTGGGCGCCAAATGTTGTGTTGTGGCCCAAGAAGACTCCGACCAGCGGGGCCTCCCAGGGGCAGGAACACGAACCCGGGCGACGGTATGGGGATGAGAAAGAAGACACACACACACACACACAGATCAGGGAAGTCGAGCGAGAGAGTTTATTGCGGAAGTGCCAGGGCTTATGTCTCTTTGAGGGAAATGGTGGGAGGGTCTAATGGGTGACGTAGGATCAGGATGGGCGGGGGGGCGCATGCTCAGACGTGAAGCTGGGTCATTTATGGCTCCCCACAATATTACAGAAAAGGAAAGAACCCTTTAAAGGATGCAGAGGAAGGCATCCTTTAAATCTAGACATGTAAACCAGGTAGCATCTGGAGGCGACAGTCCAAAAAGGGATGGCACAGAGATCCTGTACCGGCCGGTAATCCCACTGGGCTTTCTTTTATCGGGAGGAGAGGAGTGTTCCAAGATGACTAACAGTCTGTCAGGATCCCGAACCGATGTGTGGCTGGATGCCTGTTTGTGCTTCCCGTGACATCTGACAGCAGTGGGGGTTGCAGTGAGGTGGCATGGTTGATGGCCAGGCCCAGAGGTGAGTCTTTGGCTAATACCTCTGGGAGGAGAGTTTTCAGAACTTCAGAATTGTGGTTATCTGTCTCAGGCTGATGCAGGCATCATTTTCCTCTTGGGAAACAGAGTTGAAAGTGCAGGGTTAAACGAGAGGGAGGCTGACTGGCTTGGTGCAGAGGAGACGGTCGCTTCTGACTTGAAGAGGAGGTCTCTTCCCAGAAGCGGTGTGGGGACTGGCTTACCCAGGAGATGTCCTCCCAGGCTGCAGTTTTGTGCCTGGCAGAAGGGGTGAGAGGCAAGAGTCCTAGTTGCCCCAATGATGGTACTGTGGGCTACCAGTGGCCCAGCTGAAGAAGGGTGCCCTGTCTGGCCTAGTCTGAGCCAGACTGATGAAAGGGTTGTCATCTGATCCAGGTTAAAGGTTTTGACAGTTTTTATCTTTTGGTTTTTTTTTGGGGGGAGTACAGGGGGTCGACCTCAGGACCTCACATGCCAGCAGGTGCCCATGCTGCTGAGTGATATCACTGGCCCTTTTCTCGTATGTGGGTTCCGGGAGTCAAACTCAGGACCTCATGCTTGCCAGGCAGGTGCTTATGCCGCTGAGCTATCTCACCGGCCCTTATCTTTTAATCTGAATGGGCATTTAGATTTTTAGTGTCCATACTCTTTATATCAGGCTTTTGGGTAACAGTAGTAACTTTTGGCATATTGTTGGGCTTTTTGCCCCCCTCTTTGATGTCTTTGAGAAGTGCTTGAGTGGGTTGTTTCTAGGTGGGGTGATCTTTGGAAAAAGCCATAGCAACTCATTCGTCAGGGCTGACAGTTCAATTTTTCCTCAGTCAAAATGTGGAACTCGGAATTGCTGACAGTCATCTTCGGTGGGCGTTAGATGATGCCCTCTGACCAGGATAGGAAGCAGAAGGCTTCGGAGGGAGGGCCTCTGTGGCTGAATGCAGGCCATGGCTAGCTGGAACCAGTTTAACTGGCTGGAAGTAGATGAGTCGGGAGCCGGAAGTGAAGCTATAGGTGTTGGGAGCAACTGTGGCAGCTGATGAGGGTGCCAAGGCAGAATCCTCAGGAAGAATGGGCCTCATTTTCCTTTTTTTTTTCTTTCTTTGAGACACAGGGAGTGGTTTGGTTTCATTTTTAACTCTGAAATCTCAAAAAAAGCCCTTTTTCTTGCAGTCAAGGACCATGGGTTTTGACTGATTAGTTCCCATCTCTGACTTCCTACGTGTGTGTTGTGTACCCTTGGATGATGGTGCAACAGACAAAGGGTGGGTGCCCCTCGGAGAGAGAGAGACCATTCAGATGCCTGCCTGGCCATGCCCCTCATGGGGACTTAGGCATGACTTAGCTAAGGAGGGTGCAAGGCCTCCGTTATGCCATATGCCGATTGCCATGGAACCACAGATCAGAGCCCAGTCATCCACTGTGACCAGTGCTTCCCAGTCTTGGTAAATGGATGGAGCAGCCTATTGCTCATGCTATTTGTTCCATTCACTCACACATTCATTCAACAGGCACTCAGAGGTTAAACATTCCAACCCCCTTCCCTTGAGGGTGGTCCTGACTAATGAGAGGTGATCAGGCTCCCCTTCTGCTTGAGCTGAGCAGGAGTGACAGACAGACTAACTGGGGTGCCTCTCGGAGTCATATTGGAATCAGGCAGGCAGACAGACAGACAGACAGACTGCATCCTCCTCCCTTTGGGGTCCGATGTGAGCTGTTTGAGAGGGGAGCCAAGAATCCTCCTCAAGACCTCCAAGGGGACTCGAAAAATCTTGAGGGCACACCTTTCCACTGGGACCAGGAGAGGCCCTTGCTCTGTCCTTGAGGGCCATGACCAGTGACCAAAGAGGTCAGCATGGTCAGTCTTCCTGGCTGACACACTAGATGCAACAGCAAGCAGAAACACCGAAATGACACCCAGGATTTGGAGGCATATCTATTTAATGTCAGATGGGCACTGACAGGGAATCAATTGTCCCTCAAAATGCCAGGCCTCAGAGGCCCAGGGAGGGAGGTTTTTATGGGATCTGCAAGGGGGAGTGCAAAGGCATAGTACTTGGCTGTCTTTGATTGTTTTATACAATGTGCATCATAGTGACCAGCTATGCATTATGGTGACCAGCCGTTTCTAAGAAACAAAAGTAACAGGAACTGCAAGTGGAACTATTACCTGGGTAACTGAAGTATACTGGCTGGGGGGGGCATTTTCTGCTACACGAGAAGCTGAAGAATATGAGATAGTTCTGAGGTTTTACTATATGAAAAGCTGTTTACAGAAGGGTTGAGTGGTTCTGTGGAAGAACAAAAGGTTCAGATGATGAATATTAGTTACCTCCTGGAACTCAGCAGTATGGCAGATATGAAGTAGGAGGAGGCAGGTTCCTGAACTCAAGGGACTTAGCAGTATGGCAGCTGGCTGTTTGGGAATATCTGGAACTCTTGACACTTAGCTGACGTCTTAAATCACAAGCATTCACACACTTGTTTTGTTTGTTCATTTTTGTTTTTATGACCAGAGAATATTAATATTTTAGTTTACAGCAGATAGTAGAATCCAAGCAATTTCTACTCTAGAATTCTATATACCTCTTTCTTCTCCAAGGTCTTCTTCTTGTCTGTCTCTTGCTTTTTTAGAGGAATTAATTCTTGGGAACAGAGTTGAAGGTTGGCAGCCCCATGTGGAGGGAACTCATGTTCACTCACAGCAAAGTTGGGTCATTCCCACAGCTGAAGAACTGGAGCCTTCTCCTGAACTCCACCCTTTACTCTCCACAAGGGTCATCTCCATATCCTTGAGTTCTATTAATTCTAAGAAAATGTCTTTCACATTCACACTTCCTGTCTTCCTACTTTCCTGGTTTCTTTGAAGTTTTTGTCATTGCTGAATACTAGATGTTTTCCAACTCTTCCTCCAAAGCAGATATCCTAAAGGAGGAATCATCTCAGAAGCACTTTGGAGCTTTTTCAAAATATGTACATTTGTACAAACTCTTTTATACTTGAATTTTTCTCCATGGACCAAGGAATGTATATTTTTTGGGAAAAAAAATATCTGTTTTAGTTACTTTCTCATTGCTGGGACACAATACCAGACACCCACAACTAAACGAAGAAAGGTTTATTTTGGCTCACAGTTCGTAGAGGTTTCAGTCCATAGTTGTCTGGCTCTAAGGCAGGCTGGCATGGCAGAGGGCCATTGCAGAGGAGAAACAGTCCATGGTGTGGCAGGCAGGAAGCAGAGAGAGATCAGGGAAGAGGAAAGGAGTTAGGGCCCTTCCAGCCCATGCCCCAGTGACCCACCTCCTCCAACCAGGCTTTACCCCTCAAATCACATTATGCTGTGAACACATCAGTGGAGTAATCCACTAATGAGCATCATGCCCCCATGATCCAGGTACCGCCCCAAAGCCACCTATGAGCACATGAGGCTGTGGAGGGGGCATCTAGATAGAAACGATAACAAAATACAAGGCATATTTCTTTTTAAATCATCCTCCTATGGTTCTGAACTTTCAGATTTCATAGATCAGTTCATTTTTTTTAAAGTTAGAATTATCTTTGAAAAAAGTTGCTTTTTATTTTGTAAGTATTAACAAGTAAGCACTAAATAAAAATTTTAAAATTCTCTTACTACTACCTATTAACTTTAGTGTTCTGTTGAGATGTGATGCTTCTAAGGTAGGGAAAGAATAACTAGAGAACAAAGGCCTCCATATTGAATTAATTTTTATATTTAAAGAATTTACTACATTGTCCTATTTTTTTCTCATTTCAACATAGACACTTCCTATACAGGGGACACTTCTTGAGGAATTTTTGCAACTTCCAGTGGCATTTTGGAATTATTACTCGAACATGGTCTTCAATGCTGCTGTTAAATGCATCTGACCAAAGCACTGCTCCACTTAAAAGTTTGCAGTTACTCTTCGGGAAAATGTCCCAGGTCAAAATGAAACATCGTATTTGGAAGGCCAATTTAAAATACTTAAGCCCATCTATTCCTGCCTGTGCTCCCAAACACAAACACACGTGCAGACGTGTACATGCCCTCAGGTGGAGAGCATACATCCACATACATATCCATGTACTTACATGCACACACACATTCACATATCGAGGCATACACACGTGTGTGCATGTGTGCAGACACACATCCATACTCGTCCATCTCGGCACCTTCATCCTGATCTTCATCTCTTTATCCGGGGCCTTTGGCATGTTGGTCTCCAGCAGACCCCTGCTTTCAAGGGAGAGAGCCCCCTTCAGACGCCTTGCTTCTGGGTAACACGTGTAACTGCAGTACCCTCCTCTCTGTGCACAAACTTTGTTCTCACCCAGAGAACAAGCAGTGCTTGAAGTCATGCTGCGCAGAATCCATCAGGGAAGGCTGTACACTGCTCTTCAGCGGTCCCTGATCAGACGCATACACATGTGACAGGAAGCGCTTGGTTATTTTAAAATAGCAACATCGATCTAATAATAAACCTTGGTGCTTCCCTTCCTTAGGTATCACTGTAGTTTTCCAGTAATTTCTTAATTTTGTTTTACAAAAGTATCTGTGATAGATGGAAAAGATAATCTAGTCTCCGGCCGGAGATAGCTTGGGAAGCACTGTAAGCACTGAACTACATATACCTGGAAAAAGAAGTGTGCACAGCGGTTATTTTGTCTGGCTTTAGAGCTATGTAAGTTGTTAGGAAGCAGAACCTTCAGGATTCAGCCCTGTTGAAGATTAAGGAAACGTAAGATATTTGTAATTCTTCAGAGAATGTTATTAATAACGCCGGGACGCAAGGCGACAGCACCATCTTACTGTCACCGACACAAGGGAGTGCAGATGGGACAGCAGCTCGGCGTGGTCAGCCCCCTGCTCTCTGAGGAGCAGACCACCCCCCTACTGCTTTGGAACTGGGGAGATTAGGATCGCAGCTGTCTTTCAACATCCCCACAAAATCAGTGGGTGACCCAATTTACAGGAAACTTGACGTTCGCATTTTCTGAAAAAGAGATATCAGTGAAATGAAGATTTAAGCACCACAGCGAGTTCACCGCATGCTCCCATCCCCAGTGACTTGCAGTTAGCCGCCTGATTTTCTATCGAGTGATTTTTCCAAGAGAAAATTATGTGGCTCTCATTCCCAAGCTCTCCAGTAATTAGAGCCAATTCTATAATGAGCATTGTAGAATGTTTCAAAGCAGTCCCAAATCTTGTTTCCAAATCTATGTTCTCACTACTGGAATTAAGATGAAACTTTTAAATTACTATTCCATAAACTTGGTAAATGGTTTTCTTTGTAAGAGAACAACTGTCTTAAAAGTCCACCTTTTCTCTTGCAAAGAGCTAAATAAAGACAGCAGGCTTAATGGAAACTATCGACAACAACAAAATCTATGGACAAGCTGGTAAGAAATTTGTGAGTGTCCAGTTAATGCTTCTTAAACAAAGTGGGGGAAACAGTAGAATAACTTATATCTTTAATACTGAAAATTTATGTCATGTCTAGGGAAAGAAACTATGATCTTTCTGATTGATGAAGATTACAAACCATCTAATTCTTTTCAGTGAAATGTGTATCCCAGGACTTTATCAAACGCATAAGTGGGGAGTTCACACTCTTATTTTTTAATCTGCCTTTGTACTTACCTGTGCATTTTTCACTGAACTTGGCTCAATTTAATCCAATAGACATAGAGTTCCTACTACATGTTCCTAGAAGATGAATTTATGAATGAAACGATTCCATTTAAGGTCTTTTCTAGGTTAAAACAGAAAACCCATAGACTGTACAACACCAGAGTTAATATAATGTAAACATTATAATGTAAACATTCCAGTTTCTTTTTTGTGGACTTTAGTCAATAATAACATACTCATATTGGTACATCAATTGTAACAAATGCAGCAGGGGGTGGTGGTGCATGTCTGTAATCCCAGAACTCAGGAGGCAGAGGCAGGAGGATCACCATGAGTTCGAGGCCAGCCTGACCTGCATAGTGAAACCCTGTCTCAAAAACCAAACAAACAAAAAATTGAAACAAATGCACCTTATTAATCTAACACAAAATATAAATAAAGGAAATAGGGAGGACTATGGGGTTATATTGGAATACTCTACTTTCCAATCTTTCAATTTAGAGCATTATCACTTAAAATTTTCACTTCTAATATTCCTTTTTTGCCCATTAAAGAAATAAGGTAAGTCCAGGCATGCTGTTTGAAACCAAAAAAATTGGTCTCTCTTTGGTACACATCTCCCCAAGTGATTAACTATGTATGTTGACATAGTCATGTTTTGAATTCAGTTATCCATCCCAGAAGTATTTGTTGAGTACCCACCTGGAGTCACGCCTTCTGTTGCACTGTTGTTTTGATCAGGGAAGTCTGTGATAGGTGATTTTGTATCATATGCTTTTACTTCATGCATAGACATATATTTAATTACCAAAGCCATTAACACATTCTTTCTGGCTTCTGGTTTGTTTAAACAATTTAAATTTATTTTAAAATAGGAAATGAATATAGTACAGAACACAAAGGGTTTAAAAAAAAGTATGTTTTCCGAAAGCCCCAGTCACTTTTTGCACCCAGCTGCCTACTTCTTCAGCACTGTTACCAGTTACTGACTTCATTTCCAGAGGTCTTGTGTACATATACCAATGTACGTGTCTCTACAAAACAATTATATATTTGACAGTGTGTTTTGGACACTGATTTGTGTCATTTTATAAAGAGCTGATATATGGCTTGCTTGCTTATCCTTCTTAGTGAGTGCACAGTATTCCATTTTTATGTTTTATTAATGTGTTAGCTTTCCATGACAAAATACCTGAGAAAACAATTTAAGGAAAGACTTAACTTGGTTCATGACTTCAGTGCATGGCCAGTTGTACCCACTGCTTTTAGTCCTGGGGCAGGGAGGGAACATCATGGCACAATGGTATGTCAGAGGAGAGCTGCTGGCCTCAGGAAGGCAGAGAGAGAGAAAGAGAAAGTGAGAGAGGGAAACAGAGACAGACAGGGTGCCAACCTGGGCTGGTAGGTTTCCTCTTCCTTTCAGTTTGGCTTCTTTTTTATTGTGGGTACCGGGGGTCAACCTCAGGACCTCACGTGCCAGCAGGCGCCCGTGCCGCTGAGCGATATCACCGGCCCCTTTTTCGTATGTGGGATCCGGGAGTCGAACTCGGGCCCTCGCGCTTGCCAGGCAGGCGCTTATGCCACTGAGCCAACTCACCGGCCCAAGTTTGGCTTCTTTTAAGCTGCAGCTTATGGAAATGATGCTGCCCATATTCAGCGTGGGTCTCTGCCCTCGGTTTGCCACCCCACATGCCCATCATCTTGGGAAACAGCCCAGGTGTTTCTCGATCTAACCCACTTGACAATCAGTAGAAAACATCATAAGTTACTGATGAACATTTCAGTTTCTTTTTTGTTCTTCTAGCGTGGCGATGAATATGCTAGGACATTTGTCTTCTCATGTGCTTTAATGAACTAAAGGAGACATTTTTAGATGTGGAATTACTGAGCAGAGGAGGGGTACATTTTTGTAGGAGACTTTGTTTCCTCACCTCCTCACCAGAACAGCATGCTATTACCCTTCTGCGTCTTTGGCAATCTGATCGGTGAAAATGACACCTCCAATGAGCTTTAGTTTTAGTATCTCTTGTCATATAGAAGACATACATTATTATTTAAGTCTTCAGAAAATTAATGAAGCACAGATGACGCTCAAGGAGATTAAGTGTCCCAACATCATGTGCCTCGTAAGGAAAGGCACCTAGGAAGTGACCTCCCAAGCCTTACCTTTGTCACCACCTGCCTTGCCATCCATAGCACCAAACGCAGTGCTGGGTGACATGGTGAAAGGTTTAAGTTTCTGGAGAGTTTTCCTCCAAAGATCAATAACTGTCAAAACACTTTTTTTTTTTTTTTTTTTGTGGTGCTGGGGATTGAACCCAGGGCCTCCCACTGAGCTACATCCCCAGCCCATTTTTTCTATTTTTATTTTGAGACAGGGTCTTGCTAAGGCACTAAATTGCCTGGGCTGGGGTTGAACATGCGGTCCTTCTGCCTCAGCCTCCCAGAGTGCTAGGATTACAAGTATGTACCACAATACCTGACTAAAGCATGATTTTTTTTTTTTTTAATAAAGGCAAATAGGATTTCTTACTAAAATGACAAATCAATTAATTCTGAAAAATCCTTCCAAATTACCTTTAAAATCTTAGGAATCTCTGCTAGAGATACTTTGGAAAAATTTTGTTTCAAAACATTGTGTGTTAACCACTAAATGAGAGAAAATGTACGTTGTGGACTTCTGTTAGGGATGAAATTATCCTGTCATTGATGGGCCATATCTGAAACACGACTTTGCTCTTCCTCACCAACTTCTCACTCTGAAATGTGTTTCCTCTCTGTATCTGACTTCAGATTTGCAGCCTCGGGTTCTCTTACGGGACCTTGGGACCTTGTGGTTTCTAAGCAACTGTCAAAGACTTAGTCTTCACATGTCTCATACGCATCCATAATTGGTAGTGTTGTCGCCGTCCGGTGGAGGCTTGTCCCCGGTCCTGAGCAGTCCACCACCCCAGCTGTCCCATCAGTTTATTAGGAGAGGGGCTGATTGCCCTGGTCCTCTTCTGTCTAGGGTCAGAGGTGGCTTTGGGGCTATGAGAAGAGGCAGAGCCATCTGGAAAGCAGAGGTTTCCTAGGGCCCCAGGGCAGAGCAGTTGGTGGCAGTGTGGTAACTAGTAAACAGATCAACAATGTGACCGAATGAAGCAATGTTTTGCATAGGAGCTTCGTCCTTCCTGAATTATGAATTCTGCTGCTATTATCCTTTATTCGTTCAACAAACCTTGAGCATATATGAGTGTGTCAAGAACTGTTCCTGGCTTCAACAGGTCCAGCAAGAAATGCTACGAGGGAAAAAAACCTGCATGTAGGGTCATTTCCTCCAGTGGGCCATCACGTTCTTTCCCTGTTCTCCTGTGGATCTCAGAGCTACGGGAATCCTTGTTATAAAAGTGGAGCTCATTTCTGGAAACTGCAGATGCTCGTAGGCTCAGCCTTTCTCTGTTCCATAAGCAAAAGGAGAGAACTGAATTCTTTCCTAAGACCTTCGAGGTGTGGGGAGGAAAAGTCTCTGAGAGTCTGGAGCCCTGGAGAAGCATCTAGGGGAAGCATGCGGGACGAGGGGGGTCCTCCTTTAAAAGCTGGTCAGCCACCGTTCTGCCTCGGGCTTGTCGGAATTGCTCACGAGGGGGAAACGGGGAGAGAGAAACAAGTGCACATATACATTTTTAAAGTAGCTCGCAACCAAGACAACACCAATTATTTAACCACAGCAAAGCAACCAGCGGCCAAACCACACTGATTATTTAACCACATATCCAAGTGCTGAACACGGCACTAGCCAGCCACGTTAATTTAATGTAAATATCCCTGGTAACCAGCCCGGCTGTGGGGCAGGAGCTGCCACAGGGACGGCTCCTCACCTTCCCTTGTCTCAGCTCCAGATGTCTGGGGCTGAGAAACTGGCTGCAATCCAACCAATATTTTCCCTTTTTTCTCCTTTTAAATTTTTGTTTCTATAAAAACTGAGTCGTTCCTCCTCGACTGATCTACAGCCTCACATATGCACACTTGCTCAGGGATACATTTCCCTCGGGCAGTTCTGCTCTCTTCCATCTATTCCCACCTTTCCAGTTCCTTTCTGTCTCCTCCCCCGCCTCAGGGCTTTCCAGTGCATTCCATGCCTACTCCTGTCATTTGTCTTTAATCATGACAGGTAAACTTTATTCTTAGGGAGTATTTATCATGAAAACAGCTTTCTTCGTTGCTATTTGCAATGACACAATCCACAATAAGTTGAAATTTACTATAAAATAGTCCCTTTCACTGAGAAATGCCTGGCCTCAGGAACCTTATGAGTCCAGATAGTCTGGTCTGAAAAACACAGAGTCCCACTCTTCTGGCCCCAGTTATGGCATCTGACTTCAGGTCAGCTGGCCATCGGGGTCTGGCGTCCAGTCTGAGTCGTCCCTTTTGGAATCTGAACCAAGCAACTGAAATCGAGTGTGGCGTAGATTTGGTGCTGGCTGACAGGGTGGGCCGTGTGCCAACACAGCAAGCTTGGCTGGAGAGAGCGACAGCTGAGGAGGACTCCGTGGCCCCCAAAAGTTAAGAGGGAAGCAACTGGCAACTGGATACTTCCCTGAAGGAAGGAAAGAGGTGCCCACTTCCTGTCCGTGGTTCTGTTTCATTTCCCATGAGGAGTTTCTGTCTCAGATAGTAAGCCCGTGGAATTGTTGCTGTACCTTCATATTAATTGCAAGTCAGCAGGTAATAAGGCTCTGGCATCATTTCTCTCCTGAAGGCCCAGCTTTTCTCCGGACATAGGATCAGTTTCAATATGATGCTTCTGAATAAAATACTCGTCTCACATTACATGTAGAGAGGTGTCTTAGACATAATACAACGAGTGTAACAGGAACTTGAACTTTTAAAAGTGAGCCATAGAGCTGCTACATATTAAAAAAAATTCCTCGGTGCTATTTATGCCAAATTAGCTCCTGCCGTATCTAATCAATGGCAAAACATGATGTTGGTAGAAACTACTTCCCTATCCCATTGCCTTTGGGGTGTTCAGTGCCATATTTTGACTTCTCCAATTCAAACTGACCAAAGTTTTAGTGGTCAGAAATTAGACGTCTCTTGGAAGGTTACATTTGAGATGTTCTTTGAACACAAAGGGTGCCATTAATCCTGAACTGTCAGTTTTATTGGATGAAGAAATGCCCAGTGGTTAGAGGAGCACGCTCCTCGGTGTGTGGCTGGGTCGTGGGGCTGCGGCCTCAGTTTCTCCCAGTTCCTCCCTGGTGCAGCTCCCTGCTCTGCTCCAAGTCCCTCCACGCATGTCCACAGGGATCTTTCTGCTTGGAGCCTCTCCATCCGGTACTGGATCTGCTGACAGCATGAGCTAAATCAAACGTTTCTTCCTTTAAATTGTGGGTGTTGGACTTTATGTGTAGGTGATAGGAAAACTAATATGTACACCAAGTAACTTCATAGATATGGAGATCATATCTGAGATTGAAAATACCAAAAAGTGCTTTTAAAGGAAGGAAGTGATACGTCATGTCCAGGGTTGCTGAAAGATCTTCTAAGATGAGGACAGAGAAGTAACTGGTGGAACAAGATTTTGTTCCTTAGTGACCAAAAAATAATGAATAAAATAATGAGGTAAAACCTGATTATAGTGAATTAAGGAGAGAACTAAGGAGAAGTTCAAAAAAGTAAGACCAACTTTTCAGTGCGTTTCCACAGAAAGGAAAAGGTTCCTCCTGGAGCTTCCCCCGGAGGGGCTGTTATTGGCATAGGTGCTGGAAACAGCCAGGACTTGGACCCCAGCCTTCCTTCCCATGGACTAATTCAGTGTCCTCTGAGAGTTCGTTAAACCGACTGAGACTTTAGGTTCTTAGCTTGTAGAATGGAGTTAAGATCAGGAATTATTAACTGAAGGGCTGGGCTTCCAGCATCGTACACATACGGGCTAACTTAAACCACAGAGGAGATGACTCGTTTACCTACACTGTATCTGTGCGTGTCCAGGAGGTGCCGCAGCGAGCCACAGCCAGCTGTGAAAACAAAACACACGTGCTTTTGTGTACTGACTCTTTCTGTCATTGCCGATCTTCTGAGCACCTGGTGCAGCGCTGCTCTTTAAGCACGCGAGACCCTCCCATCCTGCACAGGGCCCCTCAGCTCCGCTAAGGCAGGAGGTCCCCGCCCTCCACTGCAGTACATCTCAGACCTGAACCGAGCTCTGCTGGCTTGCTTCATGCATACAGATTCCAGGGCCTCGCCCAGATCTACAGAAGAACGCCTTTTGGCGTGTGGGCTGCAGAATCTGCTCTGGGCACCGTCTCCAGCTACTTTCAGGGACATTGGAATCTGTCAAGGCAATTTGAATGCTTGTGGATGTTTCTGACCAGATGAGTGACCAGAGGTTAGCATTCTGAGGTTAATCTGGTAGCAGCGGTTTGGATTGTAGAAGGAAGAAAGGCAGAAGCACTGATTAAGATGAGGTTGCAGTTGACCAGGGTGAAGATTGTTACGACATCAGGAGGGACAAAGGGCAGGTGAAAAAGAAATCGTCTTAAGTTGAAGTTGACAATATTGAGGCAGGCATGGTGGTGGATGCAGGAGCATCACAAGTTCAAGGCCAGCCCGGGTGCCTCCGTCTCAAAAAAGAGTGCGGGTTGAGGGTACGGCTGGTGGAAGGGCACTTTCATAGCATGTTCACTTCTAGCACTGCAAACTACAACAGAACAACGCCGAAACGTTTGCAGCGTTTCCTGACTGACTGGAGATAATGAATCCCAGAGGGAAGAGAAGATGGCTCTGGGGCTGGAGGCAGCTGCTACCCCAGGCTTGCTTCTCTCCCTCCACAGCCAGGTGCAACTTTAGTAGCCCCTGTCTATGTCATGCATCCCAAACAGGAGCTCGTGCTGTCAGTGCCCTCAGTCTTTCCCATTTCAGCGAACAACTCTCTTCTTGATTTCTCAGGACAAGGCTCCAAAGTGACTCCTGATGTCTCAGTTTCTCTCACAGCCCAATAAGCAGATTTTCAGACACAGTGAAGCCTGAGGAGGAGCAGAGCCTGTATTGTGAGGCTCTGGTTAGGTCGTGCTCAATTTGTGCTCCTCCAAGCACCTAGCAATGGTGCGATGCCCAAAGTGGATGCCCCAGGAATGCTGGCATCACTCATTTGATGAATGAACTTGTGTTCATTGTTATATAAACTCTGGAAAACATTGCTTTATTTAGTATTTTCTCCATGTTTGCCTTGAAATTTGTAGTATTTGCTGAGAAGTTGATTGGTAATCTCATAAAACTTAAATTAATGTTTATGGATTACATGGCTAGTATTCTTAGGAACGTACAGCATAGCATAAACATGGAACTCTTGCACAATCCTTTTCTGGACTTGTGCTTTTTTGAACCAGGTTCAAATCTAAACTGAGCAAGGCCACACAGGGCGTTAAAACAAAAGCTATACAGCTGGAATGCACTGAAGCCCCTCGACCAGGGGAGATAGACATTGGAGGAGGTAATGTTTAAGAACCTGCTTTTTATTCTGGTCACCTGGCAAGCCAATCTAAGAAAACATATTGCACAAATGTGAGTTTCAAGCCACACACATTTTCTAGATAGAAAAACAACCTCAAACATCCCATAGTGTTTTGGAAGTTATTTGCTGAATATGTCAACATAACCCCTGAAAGAAAAGCTGTTGCCTAGTTTTTAGGCTCTTCTCATATGAAGATTTCTCAAATTTTGAAATAACAAATACTTAAAATAATTACTTAACTACAAATCATACTTTTAAATGGCTGATGGATGATTTGCTACAAATCATTAAATATGCCTTGTCCTATGGTGAGCCAGCCCTGTGCCGGACAGTCTGTAAGAGAGAAGGAAATGATAGTGAAAGGGCAGAGAAGCTAAAGAAAAAGAATGGGAGGGAAGACAAATATTTAGATTTAAGAACTGGAAAGTGCTGCATTAGTAAATATTTGCCTCATTTGAAATTAATAGTCTTTAAATTTTTACAACAGGGAATAATAACACTTTAATTCATTTACAGATAGTAAGGCACTCTCTGTATGTTCAAAGTGAAAAACATCTAACATTAGTTTTTCTCAGTACCAGTGAAATGAGGGCTAACAATATTGCTAATGCCCCCTATTTATCTACCCAGGTTGGAAAGTTCCTTTGTAGGCTCTGCTGACTTTGTGGGTCAAGATCCTCATCTGAGAGCGTAGGAAGCATGGCCACGTGTCAGTTGCCAAATAAATAAACTGGCAATGTTTTGTTTCAAGCAAAAAAAGAACATGTTCATTAAGTGTACATGTACATGCAACTGATTTTGCTGTTTACGCTATAACTTTATTTTAGTGGTTGGCCGAAAATTCCACCTTGCAAAACTATCTCCTTTGTGGACTATCCTTGTGATCAGGGTAATCTTTGCTGAGCATCCATACTTACAGGGTTGTCACTGGTTGAACGCTAGGTAGATGCTACAGTTTATTAAGCTGATGAATATGCCATGTCCTTAATAATAGCCTCATTCTTCTCTCTGCACTGATGGCAGGCTTGAAATGCCTAGCACCATACAGCTGGTAAGGAAAAGAACTCCAGTTTGAAGCTAGATCAGTCTGCCTCCCAAATCTTGCCTCGACGTATGCCACATGCTAGAAAGTGTCTACTCAGAGCAGCTGCTTCTGGGAAACTAGTCTACCAGGGTTTTAAATAATCCTTCATCCTTGGCTTAATGTTGGGCAATTATTTCGGCCAGCAGATGGAGCAGGTTGAAAGAGTGGGCTGGCCCTAGCATCAGCATGTTGAAGCAAGCACACAACCCAGCTCTGATGTCATCATGGTGAAGTTGGCCCTGGCGTGGCCCCTGCTTGCCGGTTGCCCTAGTATTGTGGTCTAGCCACAGTCCAGGCATCAAAGGCTGTAAGAATTGCTAAAAGAATCCGAGAAGAATGGGTAGGCGGGGAATATGCATATGCCAGTTTTGCCTTGGATTCAGGATGATGATTCCAACAATGTCCCACATATGCACAGAGATCCCCTTCGATTACTTAGGCAATGGGGGAAGTAACTCCAAAATTCCCTGACACCATTTCAAATGTCCCTACTCCCAATTTTGCATATGATATCCTTGGTGGCTTCTTTGAGTCATCTTGATATGGGTGCATATATGTAAATATATATATGTGACATGAAAGTGTATTGAGCACTTACATTAAATCCGGTGCAACGCTACCTTTCTCTTTTCTGAATTTAGTTCCCACTCAGTGTTCATGTTAAGGAAGCTGACACTGTATCAGTGAGCTAGGCCAGGGCCATTTTCTCTCAGATCCGCGCCTTCCTCCCCAGCCACTCTGACTTGTGCAACATCATGGGTGGTTTATCCCTGTTGGCTGAGTTTCCCAAGCCTCTTTGTCAACTGTCTTTCATTAGGGGTTGGCTAAGGGGAGGCACTAGAAGGAGTCAGGGTGGAAATAAGGCAGAAAACAAGATATTTCCCCCTTCTCTCTTTCCCTTGGGCAGCACGTTCTCACCCTGCCTCCAGTACCCCAAGCTACCACTGTTCCTACAGGCTCCTGTGACCCTGACCCTTGGGCTCACATAACTGCACCCTTTCTTTATCCCTCCAGCCTCTATCCACTGCCTGCTTGTGCCCATATGTGGGTGGCACCACTATGCCTGGCTCAGCTTCTACCATCTATGCAAGTAACTGAATTCCCTCTTGTTTACGTGCCCGTGTAGTTTCTGTTTCTCCAGTTGGACCCCGATGGGTACAATTACTTTAGTTTTCATATCACTCAGGAATATTTAGCATACCTATATATTGCCTTTAGAGAAGATTTTGGTAAGATCTGGGTTGGATGGATGCCTTTCTTTCAATTCAACAAGCATTCATTTGTACCTACAACACACAAAGGAGTTGTATAGGTGACTATTTACTGTTGGTTACATAGCAAGGGTATAAAAAGGTTGAGATTATTTGACAAGTACGTTTCTTCAGGTGGTGGTCTGAGCAGTGTTAATGTCAGGTCTGTTATGTGGAAGTGCCATCCGACTGTATCTCTATGTTCAGCACCAACGATTCCCTCAAATAAGTTATTATTGTTATCATTATCCTCAGCATTATTTCTACTGGGTCACTTGGCAGGAAAAGACGGGATTATATTCAGAAGAGTGGGCGGTTCACATGTTTCCTCCCATCCTCAAGGTAGGTAGACTGGTATCGATCAAATGAGCCAATAGGAACTTTTCTGTAGCGTTAGTTGTTGACTTGTGGGATCTGAGAGTTCAAAATACAGGTAACTAATTCACCAGTGAGAATAAAGACGACACAGAGACTGGTCAGCGAGAGCAGCATTTTGTACTTTTTCGGGATATAACTGGTATTTCCTTTACACTACAAAAAAGTGACCAGTTGCAATAATCACAAATGGACTGAATCATTGGGCATGTTTTGATTTACTAAAGGACATGTATACAAATTCTTGTTGATATTATAAATCATGGCATTTTAAGGGATACCAAGAAATAGCTCGCTTCCACTGACTAAAGTCATCTAATGACCAGAGAGGTGAATGCCAGATCTTGAAATAGAAAGCATCTCTCATCACTCTTCCCTGAAATTGCCAGAATTCCAGGTAAACCTCTTTGTTAAGCCTGAGAGCAGAAGAGGCGTTTGAACTACTCTTGTTGAATTTCGGTAGTGGGCAGTAGAGTACACAGTAGTCCCAGTGCAGTATCAGAGGAGAGCCTGAAAAGAAGAAAAGGATGGAAGAGAAAGAGAAGAGGGGAGGAGGGGGAGAGTAACAAAGAGTCAAAGAAGAATGATGGATGAAGGCCATGGGCATTCTTGATGCTGTTGCTTGAGCTACTTCCTGTCTCTCTCCACTTCCTACTTCTCCCTGCTTCCTGCTCACGGTAGAAATGGGGGCCCTTCTTTCGTGGCGTTAGTTCTGTGGGGACGGGTCCTTCAATTTGTTTTCATGTCTTTGGTTAGACAGGAGATAAACTTCATTTTTTTAAATTTACCTATCCTTATCCTTTTGTTCTTAGAGTGTACTTTTTGTTTTAAATGTTATGTATAAAAACCATTCCTGCCTCTATTTTTCTTTTTGAAATCAGCCAATCTTGTAGACCAATTGGCTGCCAGTTAGTTCTCTTATCCCAGTTGGATACAGGCATAACCATTTCCAAATTCCTTTTAGGTTTGCCTTATGAAAAATACAGTTAATCCTTTGACTTTCCTTAGCAACAGAAGGAGCTAAGATACTTAGTCTATTTGGTTGCTTTAAAAATGGCACCTATGAATATTACACCCATTTGATTTAAAGGATGGGCAAAACTGAATGTCTAGCAGGCCTGAGAGTTATATATCACGGCCTTTCCTTCTCTCAGTAGAAATGAAATGACAGAGCTCTGTGATTGAGATTTAAAATGGCGGTTGTAGAAGAAGGCAGCGCTCCTTTCTCCCTTCCTTCCTTTCCTCTTTGAAGCAGTTTCTGAATTTACTGATCTTAGAATAGAAACTAATAGTAAACAGCACTTTGGAAGCAATGTGGTCTAGTTGGTGTTGAAGAGTTTAATGCTATGAATGTTCTGTTCGTGAAGGAATTTGCTATTATTCTGCAGATGTTCCTTATTTCTATCCCATGCACGACACAATTTCCTTCACACCCTCCCCTTCCCTTTCTCTGGCTTCAGCTCTCTCTTATGTCCCCCACCCCACTTAAAGCAGTAAATATAGCTTCAAAGAATGTGCATGGCTTCTTTTCTTCCCCCGGAAACATGACTGCCTCAGCGCCAAGTTTCTGACGTCCTATCTAGAGGGGAAGTGCTCTTAACTTACTTGTAACCTCTTCTAGAAGATTCTGTCTGAACTCAGTGGCTTCTGTATCCTGGATTTAATTTCATAAGTGAATTGAATATGAAATTGTGTGATTTGATTTGATGACTCCATATAAGCTTCGACCCCCTTCCCAATAACCAAATATGTTATGGATAATGAATTCTATATTTTTTCAGAGGACTTAAAATGGAGAATTCCCAAACAGTTCTTGGAATGATCACAGAACGAACAAAACAACTGAAAACCATGGCTCAGAATCAATGTTCTTATCATTAAAAAAACCCAAAATCCTCATTTGTGAGATTTGCTGAACGGTATAAGATGAAAGTCACTTGGTTGGTTTGTATTTATCTTAGTATTTTGAGCTCCTAGGTTATTGTCCACTCAGCTCTTGGATAAAATCCAAACAGCTTTCATTTTAGTTACATAACTTATATTTCAGAATATAATTGAAAATAAATTTAATCCATGAATTCATTATTGATTTCTTCTTACAGTTGACATGACCTTCCATTTATCTCGCATGGTACCTTCACCTAAGGCTTAAACACACACGCCCCCCCTCCTCCAGAAAAGAGTGCAGGAGTCACAGAGCTGAAAATAGGACTTGCCTAAGTTACAGAATTTTCTGAACAGTGGGGTGAGATCACTTCAATCCCAGAAATATGTACGTCCCAGTGAAAAGTCATTGCAATTATGCAATGGGTTCCATTGCCTCATTTGAGCTTTAGAATAGCGCTTTAGTGCTCTCTTTGACTTGTGGTAGATTTTCATATTTTGTCACATCTCACTTCCAATATATGTACATCATTAGGTTAAGAAGCATAAAATATTTTAGGTTATCTGTATGATTAACCACCTCTCATCTAGTAACATGATTGATAGATGGCTTGGAAATCTCCATGAGCAAAATAATTTCAGATATTCCTGTAACTTCTTTACCCCAGAAAGATACTGTCTATGATGACTCTTGATACAAATTTGAATTATTTGATAACCTCAAGATGACAGGTGAATATCTGTGTAGTTAAGTGGGTATTCTAACCAAAGAAATTATGTGGTTACTCCTAATGAATGATAAAGAGAGCAAAGGAGGAAGTTATTGGAAGTTCTTCGAATAATACAGTGAAATATAACTCTACTATGAGAAAGACAGTTTTACAAATCATGAGGCAGGCAGGTAATTTGTCCTCTTTCTCCAGGTTCAGATGAGGCTCTCTGAGATTTCAAGTTCGTCTTTGTGATCTAGTAAGCGTGTGCATTTGACTCAACACTGGTTCAAATGCCAAAGACCAGCAGTCACCATTTCCTGCTGATCTCCCTTCGTGCGGACAGGAAGTGTTATAAATTTAAGGAAACACAGTGTGCTGACAAACCTTCTTCCTGTGAGGAGCATAATGTTTTTCCAGAGGATGCATGGAACTTCACACCATGGAGATCAGAAGAACAAGTGGTAGAGAGGTCGGGGCCAGGTAGCCAAGGTCACTGACTTGAGTGCGTCTTAGAGGACACCCTTAGCAAAGCACTTTTCCCTCTAACTATGGTGTTCTTTTCCTAGAAGTATGGAAGAAGACAGATTGAGTGTATAATTTTTGGTTTTCTTCTTTCGGATGTATCCTTTCAGTCTTGAGTGACACCCAATGGAGAAGAAGGGAGGTGTGGCCCATACAAAATCAGGATCAAACGCCTCCGTCCCTCATGTTCCATGCTCCAGTACAGAAAGGACAGCACCTTTCCAAGCAGATTGGGTCTGGCAGTGACCACCAGCAAAGGAAACCAAGGTCCACAGGAAGGCAGGGATCACTGGGAGGGGCCCCCAGAGCTGAGGCAGGATGTCCCAGTAGATACAGTGGTACCTCGGTTCACAAACTTAATTCTTTCCACGGTTCTGGGTGCAAACTGAATTGGATGAGAAATCAAATTCAGTGGTTAGGTTCAATGTTGACCTTATGGGGAAATTTGATTTTGTTCTCATCCAATTCATCTTGTGACCAGAATCGTGGAAATAATTAAATTCGTGAACCGAGGTGCCACTGTATCCATAAACGCTCCAGTGGGAGGAGACCCTCATGTTGACGACCCACTAAAAGTGAGGCTAAGAGAGAAGAATTTGTTAAGAAATACATCAGAGTTAGCTATTTCTCCAACCTGTTTACTTCCAGCCCACAAACTTTCACTTGAATTTATGTCTTATAATTTTGTCATTATGCTTCAGTTGACAGATTAAAATTCTCTGAAGAGCCTAAAAACTTCATATTGGTACCCTGATTATCTTACAGAATTTTGGACTTGAATTTCAATTATTTTAAATCCATCCAAATGCCTTCTCTCTGCTGACAGCTCCACGCTGCCCACTCATATAAAAAGACTCACCAGGAGAATAAATTATTTCTTCCCTTGTCAATGGTAATTTGTGTTCACTAAATTACCTCCAGATCTACTTTCCTGAGTCAAAAATAACTTCATCATTTTTTTTCCATCCATGTTTAGCTTGGAAAGATGTATGGATTTTGAAGTTAACCTCTCCCTGTTAGATGCTCAAGAATAATTAAGCTAGTTTTCATCTTAAATCAGCCAGATGTTTCATTTTAAAATGGAACAATACGTGGTTTATTTGACCCAAGTTCTTATGGAAAGGCCATTGCTTTCATTTTGATAGTCCTGTTTTGTGAGAGGTAAAAATTAAAAACATCACTAAGAGAATTCTCTCCCCCTCTCCCCTGTGAGCAATGCTTGGTCTCAGTAGGAAACCATGTTTTTTAAGAACATGAAAGTTATTACTGATTATGCTTCACAATTTGATCAAACACTTAGGCTACAGCCTTCACATTGGGATTTTACCACAGTGTTCTCTGTACCTTTTGATAGATTTCACAGTATCACTGTGTCTCGATCTGTTTCTGGCAAGGAATCTATTTACACTACTTCTTTGTCCTGTTACCATTTTCTTCTAATCATGCTAGGCTATTATGCTTAAGGCACCTTTCATTTTTGTCTTAAAAATGCTAATAAATGGTTAAGGGTATTTTTTACAACATGGTGAGTGTTATTTCACAATGTTTCATTAGCCACAAATCCTCAAGTCACTTTTAAGAATTCCAGATGCCCTACTGTAGGTATTTTTGCAGCTGTTTTGTGGGAAATCATGAAAGTGCAACTCCATTTGACAAAAAGAATGTATCTCATTCCTACAGGGATTGGTCTCTTTTACTGTACTTTATAGCAAAAGGGGCACTGTAAAGACAGCTGTGTTCGCATATGTTCTCCCCACGGGCCTGAAGTTCACATAGTTAAAATATCTTCTAATTTGTAAAATGCCTTGACTTTACTTTGAGGGAAGTCTTTCTTCTGAGTTGGTTATGATACACTCCACAGTTACATATTTCTTCCTGCTGTTGGCAACACGGAATTGAGCCTAAGGAAATTCTCGTCTGCATCTGATGATTTTGCTTTTGCGATGCTTTTCATTTTTCTTGGTGATTCGATTGATAAGTGAAACACATACGTTCTTTTACCAGGTAGATGAAGAATGTATGTTATCCCTCCGTGTCTGTGGGAATTGGTTACAGGATGTTCCTCCTCCCCTCGATACAACATCTACAGACGCTCAGCTCCCTCATATCAAATGGAGTAGTGCGTCCATGTGCCTGTGCACAGCGTCCGGGGTTACTTATGATACCTAAGAGTGGAAATGCTACATAAATGGTTGTCATATAGTGTTGTTTAGGGACTAATGGTAAAAAGAAAAGTTTGTACGCATTCAGTACAAAAGCAAAATATCTTTTTCCAAATATTTTTAATCTGAGGTTGATTGAATCTGCTGGTCTGGAGTTGGCAGACATGAAGGGCTGACTGCATAAAAATGGGTAACTTCTGACTTTTTAGGATCATGTGTTTCCTTTAATATTTTTTTAATTTTGGAAGTTATATACTTTAGGATATTGTGAATATCTGTTTGCTAATTTCGTTTACCTCAAAAGCATTTTGATGAATAGACTGCCACAATTTGTAAATTTTATAAAAAAAGAAGACAGGATTTCCTGTGTATCTGCTATAGTTTTGGTGGGCGTCCTCCAAAGGCTAGAGCATGGAAGGCTCGGTCCCAGCCTGTGGCACTGGAGGTAACGGAACCTGAGGAGGTGAGAGCCCCAGGCTTTTGAAGCCCCTTTCTTTCCCACTCTATTCTGCATGCTGGCCATGAGCTGAACAGTTTGCTGCTGCCTTTTTGTAAGCCCAAAAGCAACAGATCCCATTGGTCTTGAATTGAAGCCTCCAAATGGTGAGCCAAAATGAACCTTTTCTTTGTAGAAGCTGATTGTCTCAGGTGACTGTGATCATGACGGGAAGTTGGGAGGCACAGATTATTCTGATAGCGCATGATGCGTTTTCCTCTGGCAGTATCTCGTAGCCGAAGTATGTCCTTTCTGTGGTCATCCCCTCCCAATAAATTCAAGAAGGAAAGGTTGAAAATGGAGATGTAGGGTCAAAGCCTTACCAGATTTCACATCGCTAAGATTTTGGCTACGAAGTCAAGGCTAAGACCACTTCAAGGATAAGATCCATGACCTAAGGAAAACTAGACTGAAACCCAAGGATGGGGAACCAGGCCGTACCAGTTGGTGATGTCATTTAGAGTTAATTCCTTCGGCTCTCACATTTTAAAGTTGAAGACACTGAGTTCTAGAGGCACAAGTTCCACCAGCACTTGAGAATTCCATAGTCCAACTAAAAATTAAGCCAGTCTCCTCGATTTCCTCATTGCCTTTTCATCCTTTACTTCTATTGCTTAGACCTGGCTTTATACACTTCAGAGTGGCTTCCAGTGAAAGCCATTCATTCCACATACACATGGCATGACTTGATAAAGCTGTGGAGATGGGAAACTAGAAAGACAGATGTCTAACCTTGGAAGTTTTGCCATCTAGTGAGAAATCCAGATGCAGACCATCGATCTCAGTCTCCTGAGCAGCTTTCCTGAGGAGAGAGGCAGGGCATGGGTTAGGCACAAGAAGCATGAAGTCACGCTCATGCAGGCATGGGGCAGGGGCTTCCTTCAAGCAAGCTGTGTGATGCTTGAAGTGGGAGCAGAGGTGGCTCCCTTAGGCAGAGGGAACAACATCTGGGTCATGGGAAATGTGGCAGCAGCACCTCTGTTACTGGACACAGAGGAATGGTTGGTGGGGGAGAGGCTGGATAGCAGTCAGAACGGGATCAGACCACCCTTGTCTGCCTTCCCGAGACATCAGAGTACTTTCCTGCCGGGATCTGGAACTCCCAAGAATATTTGGCGTGGGGAAAGAACATGGTTGGCGTTGTGTGTTCTAGAGGTGATTCTAGCGATGCCATGGTTTTCTCACATCACTGTGACAAGCACAGCTGGTCTTACCAGCAAGCAAAGAAGCCCTGTCTCTCCAATTCAGGAGCTAATCAGAAAAGAACTCCCAAAACTGAAAAGAGAAACACTAAAACCTTTCGTGTACGTGAACTTTCAGCTCTATTATCATTTTATTTCAAACCATTTATAACAAAATACCATACTAAAAGTAAGGTAATTATTTTCTTAAATTCAACAATAATATTAAGTTCTTTAAAGTGGTTGACCTATGATATTGTTTCTGCTTTTCTTTTAAAGATGTCTTAATTTATTGAATCTTTGATTGGACTTACAGGTATAATTCTTTGACATATAGAGTTAGCTTTCCATATCTGTTAGTCTTGTATCTTTGGATTCAGTCAAATGCAGATTGAAAATATTTGAAAATTTATGCCTGGACTGAACATAGGCAGACTTTTTTTTCTAATTATTCCCTAGACAATACAGCTTATTATTATTTATACAGCGTTTTCATTGTGTTAGGTAAGTATGTGGATGTGAGGGTTATATGCAAAATACTGTGTCATTTTATGAAGCGACTTGAGGATCTATGACATTTGGTATCCTTTGGGCTGTCATGGAACCAATCCCCTGACAGTACCGGGGATGACTGTACTCATATGATTTTGGAGATGAGCTGTCCCTCAGCCTAAATTCCTGTTCCTCAGAGCAGAAGAGGAAATCACCAGCACAGCAGTATTTCTGTTATGATGACCTGCGGGGATGAAGCGACGTATTGCATTATAGCGCTCCACTCAGTGTGGCACATGGCAGGTGGACCAAAACTGTCAGCTCCTGCCTGCATTTGCAGCAGGGCCCCAAGACAGTGAAGTGTGCTCTATGATGCATGGCCGAGCTGCAGGGCACTGAAAGCGTTTGCCAGTCCCTTCTATTATTGGACTCAACAGTTATCCCCGACAGTTCTTCTAGGAATCGCAGCTTGGCTAGCAGGCAGGACTGAGGGTCCAGGTGAATTAAGACAGGGCTAGGGCTTTGCAATCTTGGTCAAGCAAAAAGAAGGCTGCTGAATTCAAAACAGGCTCCTAGCAGTAAGAAAGGGAAGAGCCGAAGGACTTTTTATCCTAATTCAAGATGGAGGGAAATCATTGATGGGAGTGAAAGATTGGCTGAAAAACTTTAAAAAATTACTATTTATTGAAGAAATGTAGTTTCCCTTATTTTGGGGAGATATAAAAAATTACGTTAATAAGGATTTTTTTTTTCCCGTTAATAAGGGAAAATTGAAATGCTTGGTTTAATAAAGTAAGATAACAAATCTGGCTTTCAAATTTAAGATGATAGTAATTTATCCAAAGTGATTAAAAATAGCTTGTTTTCTCAACTGATTTAAAAAAGCCTCTGAAATATTATTTGTATTGTTAACTTGTTAGGCTAACCTTTGCCTCTCTAGATTATGGGTCTGTAAACTTCAGGGCATCTGCTGCTTCAGTGTTCAGCAATTTCCTAGAAAAGCAGACTTCCTTATTAAAGATGCTATATGGTGTATAGGGGTAAAAGATTTCGGCCACATCACTGGAAAACTATTCACAGATGTATAAGATAAAATAGAGTCCTAATCAGTGAAGGCTCTTAGAAAATATGTTCAAAGGATCTCTTTCTTTTTCTCTTGGAATATGGAACATTACACAGCACATATCCTTGCATGGTCTAGATACCTGGGCTAAGAATGCTTTTTAAATTTAAGAAAAGATTACAGAAAGGAAAAACTTCCTAATTAAAAATGAGTCTCCAAAAATATAAGGAGAATAATATTTCAGCATCCAAAGTCCTACTATAGTTGGCTGTGAGACACAGGAAATGACATTTGAGTAATTAGTGGAAAGTCTTTGTAAATTCTGTAATTATCACACTTTCCAGAAAAGCAAAGGGAAGGCCACATTTCATGTCCCAGTCTGGCTCCATCCTGCACACTCAGATGACTTAACTGAGTCCCTTGTCTGTATGGAGTGACACAGCTCACACAATGGTCACAGTCACCAAGGCAATGCTGGCGCCAGCAAGCTTTAGTTTGTTAGGAAAAAATACTACTTTCCATGTATGTTTAAATAGTACAGACACATAATATTAAAAAAACAGAAGCTCTGGGTATGTAATTCAATGCTAAGCCTTTGCAAAATAGGCAGAGTTCCAAATATTTTTCTCTGCTAAAGGACTTAAAATACAATTCCAGGGGTGACTTGGCTGGAGAAGCTACCACTTGGGACTGGTGAGCTGAAAATTTTGATTTGGGGATGATCTGTGTTTTTGAGGGAGAACCATGAAGGGCTCTTAGGATTGGCTGAGAGCCAAAGGCAAGGTCTTTTCTACAATTGAACTTTCCAGGTTAAAACCAAGTGTGCATGGGTGTGTGTAGTAGAGTGTGTGTGTGTTGGGGTTGCATCTTGTTTTTGAAGCTTTAGGCTTGTGTTATGGACTCAGTAAGTCATAGGACTCAGTAAGTTACAAATTTGGCCTCTAGAATTCTTTGGGGGAAATAATCTCTGGAAAATTAGAGATACTACATTAATTGGGAGCTATTCCTTGGTGGTGGTCTTGTGATGGGAGGATAGACATAACCACCGGTTCCCATTGTCACATAGGAAAATGGCATTCTGTGGATGCTCCCTGAATGCTTTAAGTCAGGCTGACTTCATCCTAGGGGGCTCAAAAGGCAAATCCCCAGCCCAGTGGTTTTATGTAATCTCCTAGGCCTTGCCATTGTTCCTAATCTTCTTGCTCTTACTTTTCACTTCCTGGCTCCAGATACCTGGGTTCATATGTTAGCTGCCGTATCTGACCTGGCTCTCCTTTGGATCTGGCAGACTCAACACTTCTGCCCGATTCTCAGATCGTCCACTGTAAAACTCAGTCCAAAAAACAACTCCCCTAGTCAAGCCTGGGCTTACTCCTTCCCAAATGGATTTGGACATCTCCTTAGCTGAAATAAATGCCTTCTCCTAAAATAGTCAGAAAGGGATATAGATGGCTACTGCCTGGTCCTGACTTTCAAGGAACTTACAGCCAATGGCATCAGATAAGATACCCACAAGAACACAGGGTACTTCGTTAGGTCTGGTGCTGCGACTGCCGTTGAGTGGGTAGTAGGTGCTCTGTGGGTGAGAAGAGGGAGCGAGTACTTCTCTTCGGAGAGACCAGGTATGTAGCTGAAAGAGGAAGGGTTTCCAGGATCTACGATGGTATTTCTATCAGTTATCTGTAACTGCTATAATAAATCACCATGGAAAGGGCGACTTAACACAACACGAAGGTTTTACCTTCCAATCCTGTAGGTCTGATAACAAGGTCTCGTCAGACTAGAGTCAAGATGTCAGTGAGACTGCATCCTTTCTGGAGGCTTTGGGGAGGATCCACACCATTTGGGTTGTTGGCAAAATTCACTTGCACGTGGCTGTGAGATTTAATTTCCTATTTCCTCCTCAACTGGTGGCTGGAGCTGCCCTTGGCTCCCACGCCCTCTCTCCATTCCTTGCAAGTGGTCTCCACAGCTCATAACCACAAACAACACACACCTCTGTGTGCTACGCATCTTCTGCACCTCTGAATGTCCTGCGGTTGCATCTGAATGCCTTCCTCTTCTACGATTTAGGTCCCTGTGATTACACAGGACTCGCTGTGATTACCCTGGGTAATCTCACTGTTTTTAAGGTCACTCGATTATCCACCTTAACACATAACATAAGAACAGGCATAACCCAAGGGGGTGCAGGTCAAGGGAACCAAAGCTCTGCAAAACCCTGTGTTTCTGTGACGCAATGAATTAGTGGGAGAATGGAATTCAGAGTGAAACAGGGTAGAGTCCAAACTAGGTCCTTACTAAGTACCTACCAGGCACTAAGTATGACCCAAGTTTGGAAGCAAAGGTAAATCAGAATTCGTCTCTTCCTCAACTTCTCAGGATAGAAGGGAGGACAGGCTTCTTTTACAATGATTACAATAATATGAGCTATATGTCATGTTGATAACCAACAGTAACAATCTTTGTGGTTTTACTTTGGTAAAATATTTCATATTTTGAATTTCACAAGTTAGCTCATATTTGTCAAAATATGCATCAGTTGAAAGCTGCAAGAAGCGGCCTCAGAAGGCGACGCATCTGCAATTGCTCTTTGTCCATGCCACAGTGCCAATACTGCCTACCTCCTCCCGTTCCTACCTTCAGCCTTTCCACCCGAACGGAAATGTTCTCTTCTCGTTCATCCCACTGAAATGATAATTAAATTAAATTTCAAGGCAGAAAACCGAATTGTAACATCAGTGTTCCACTTTGGCATTTAGAAGCTCCATGTAGAATTCTCTGCTCTCCAACACACACTCTTTCTTCTCTCTTGTTACTTTTTTTTTTTTTTTTAACTCAATTGTACACCTGATAAGGGAGTGAGGACCAGTAGACATTTTATTCCTTTGGGAATTTTCTTTCAGTTTCCTCATCCTAACCCTGACACAGAATTACAGGCAATGAAGCCATCCCACAAAAGTGTAATAAGTTTTTACAAAGCAGTGAAAAGAAACAAAGCTAAGTCCTTGGTTGTAGGTATTTTAAGTTGACAAACAGGAAAAAGCATTTGCTACCGAGCACTTTTGTCTTTTTTCATGCAGAGGAGCTAAATAAATGGCTAAATGATGAGTTAGTCAAAATGTGGAGTAAGACCATTGAGTATTGTACTAGTCAGCCCCCCTGTTGTGGGGACACAGCAACTGACACCCACAGTTTAGAGAAGGAGACGTTTAGTTTGGCTCCCAGATTCAGACCATGGTTGGCTGGCTCCAAGGTGGGAACTTCACGGTGGAGCAGAGTGTGAAGGAAGAGTACCAGTATGAGATGCATCCTTCAGGGGTGCCCTGACGAGCACCTCCTCCAGATGGGCCCCGCCTCCTCAGAGCACAGCCAGCTAGGAACAGGGTGGATTAACCACTGCTGAGTATGTCACCCCCATCCCTCAGGTCTTGAGGAGTCCCTTAATCCAGTCAAGTTGACTCTTAAGCTTACGGTCATGTGCACATTCTGGAAAACGAGGCATTTAGAGCAGAGCTCAAGAAGTCTCCATTCTGTGTTCTTTTGGTGGTCTCTTTGCTGTACTTATGGCTGTTTGTCCTCTGGTTTGGGAATGCTTGGGCAACTGGTGGTTCTAAATTCAACAAGTGCAGAAATGAGGACAAGAAGCAACTGCTCTTGATAGCCCTCAGACTAGATAAGCAGCCAGATAAGTCACCAGGAATTTGCTGTCCTTCACAGAAAGAGTTCCAGAGTCAGTGGAAAATGGATTCCTTAGGGGTAAAACCTGTCCTTCACTGCTTCTATTTTCAAGCCGCAGCATCATCTTCAGCCACCCATGTCTCAGCCTCTTCTCTCTGGGAGGCAGAATCACGTCCTCCCCCACTAAAGATGCACACAGCCTAATCTCTGCAACCCATGAATACTTTAAGCTAAAGGGTGAAGTGCTATTAAGGGTGCTCATCAGTTGACCTTAAAAAACATGGGTCATCCAACTGGGCTCAGTGTAATCAGAGGCATCCTTAAAAGTTGAAGTGGAAGCAGAAGAGCCAGAATCAGAGGAGAGAGATGACAGTGAGGTCTCGGCCATACCACGTGAAGACTCCACCTGAAATGCGGGCTTTAGAGATGGAAGAAGGAGTCTCAAGTACGGGAATACAGGCATCCTCCAGAAATGTCACGGCAAAGGATTTGGCCTTAGAGTCTCCAGAAAAGTGAGATCCATGCCAGACTTGTAACCAACAGAACTGCTTGGTAAGAAACTCCTGCTGTCTTAAGCCAGAGAAGTGCTAATCTGTTACGGTAGACACAGAAAACAAAGATCTACGTGCCTGAGTGAATCCTCGAGCTGTGTCGATGTAGTGAAGGACCCCGGGATGCGTGCGGGAGGTGCTCTCTGCTTGACCACTCTGTGTGCAGAAGGACGAGGGCAGACGCGCCCCGGGGCGAAGTCCACTGTGCCTCCCGAGTCCTGAGCCCCAGTTCGCATGGGCAGAGACAAATCGCTAAGTTCTGGTCTGTTGTAGAGATCAAAACTGGCATCACATGGCCCAAATCCAGCAGTCAAACTTGTTTTTTTCTTTTTAAAATTAGCACCCAATATTTTTACCTCTTTATGGGCTGGACTTTGATTATGCAATACGTATATAAACAATGTATACAGTATATAGAATTTGTGGCTTCAGTTGTCCACGGATTTTTCCTTAGAACCTAACTAATAATTGTTTGTAGAAACCCCTGCAATTTTACAGAAACAGTAAATATCTCCTGCAATTGACTTTTTGGCGGGAGGTTTCCAAGTAGCCAATCCGAGAGCGTTATTCAGTTCTCCCTGCTGCTGATTGGCTGCTGCCCTGTAACCCATCTCCGCAGATGCTCCAGCGCCCCGCGTCCCAGCAGGTTGCTGCACCGCGCAGAGCTATCTCCAGTGTTCTCGGTTTTGTTCTTCTTAAAGCCCTGAGATCCCTAAGATGCCGCCAAAGCGGCCTGCACCTTCTCAGGCTTTATTAATGTAGTATTTTATTAAATTAAATTACATAATTGCACAAGACATAGCATATTTAGGGTTTAAACTATTAAAATAGGCATTTTTAGGCATTTTTCTGACCATATCTGAAATTCGTGGTTTTTCACAATTCCCGGGTCCTCTAGGAGCGTAACCTCCATGAATTTTGGGGTTCCACTATAATGATCAAACCAAGGTAATTAACATTTCCATCTCTCTAAATATTTATCGAGGTAATTAACATTTCCATCTCTTTAAATATTTATCATTTCTATGTGTTAGTAAACTTCAGACTCTCCTAGTTATTTTGAAATATATGATAAACTGTGGCATGTTATAGTTACCCTACTTTATTATATTTCACATACATATAGGACTGTCCTAAAAAAATGAATTAGTGGCCAATATTTAAAGATTTCCCCACGTATCAGGATTTCTGACTTTTACTGACAAAGAAAATCTTCCATGTTTGCTTTCCCGGAGGGCGTGGAATTGTCTGTCCTTTCAGATACAGCGTAGTACACTCATAACTCGGCTATTTCAGATCCTCTTCATGTACCCTGCCCTGGGCCCCATCATCACTTACAACTGGAATTCCTGGTATGCTGCTTGCATATAAAAACAAATTTCGGGTTTAATTAGGTAAAATCTTGAAGTCAATCCAGTCTTCAATGTTTTATTGGGTATGATAGATGAACGCTTTCACTAATTTCAGAAAAATAAAAATCTCAAGAGGTGGAATAGTTTGACCTGTCCCCCATTCTTCCCGTAAGCAAGACCGAGAGAGGTGGGCACTGCTGCCTGCCAGGGAATTTCCAGGCCTGTGTACTGACTCCAATTCTGATCAGCTAAATCCCTACCTGTTTAAGAATTTATCTAAATCTGACCTCAACAGATAAGGAGAGACTTTTCAAAAGTATATAAATCCAGCTGGAACACTTTCAAAATGGTAAATGATGGGCTCAAACAAACAAAAAAAAGCACACTGAACAGATAGCATTTTTCTTTGTGCTGGGCCCGTGTTTGCTGAAGTCCCTGCACACTTTTATTAGATTAGCATCGAGTAAATTCTGACATCAGCCATGACATAAGCTGGTATTGCAAAATGTGCTTTGAAATCCTGACACAGTAACTGTTGTGTCGACTGTGTTGCAGATATATCTTTTCAGTCATGTCTGAATGCTGATGGCTTTGGGCTAATATTTTTGGAAAAGTTATACCTTTCAAGCTAACCCTTGAGACGGCTCTCACTAGGGACAGGAGGTCATAGGCACAGAAACAGGAGAGGAAAGTTGGCTCACAAAAGGGTCAGTGTCCTGAGCGGAGAGGCAGGAACGCGCCTTTTTCCTCACAGCCTGCGCGTCCTCAGAGCACAGTGTGGTGAATAAGACCTCAGGGCTGGGGCCGGGGCGGCCGGGCTCCTGACACAGCCTCTGCAGGCGTGATGGATGTGGGGAAACCCTCCCCTCCCTAGGGGGTCAGGTAGCACCACCCAGACAAAGAGCACAAATAGTTTGGCCCTGGAAAAGACCCTCCCCCTCTTTCTTTTTTGGTATTTGTGCCAAGAAGTTACAGTATCCAGCCATTCCTTATTGAGCCAGAAATCTATGCAAAGAAGAGAAAAATGAAGCCAAAGTGAAATGCCGTCTAGAAATACTCGCTGGGTAGGATCCGCACATTTCAACTGTTCAAATACCTCCATAGAAATAAATACATAAAGTGACATTCACTTCCAAGTCTCAGTCAAAAACATCTGCTTTCTGGGTTAGGGGAAGAGACACCACCCAAGTTTATGGAAAGAACAAAATCTTCCCAAGTTTTCCTTTGGAGACTGTGGAGAAAAGGAAGTGAGGGGAACCTAAAGTTATCTGATTTTTGACAAAGGAGAAAGGACAGACTAACAAATGATGCTGGGAAAACTATCTCATGCACAAGACTGAAATTAAATACCTCTCTCACCCTGTACTGAAATCAAATCAAAATAGACCACAAACCTAGATATACGACTAGAAACTTTGAAATGACTGAAAGATAACATAGGGGAAACACTTGAAGCCTTAGACACAGGAGTAATTTCCTGAACAGGACTCCAAAAGTACAGGAAATAGTATTCGGAATCAACAAATGCAATTACGTCAATTTAAAAATTTCTGCACAACAAAGGAAATAACAGAGTGAAAACACAACCTAGAGAATGAGAGAAAATCATTGCTAGCTACACTTTTGAGAGAAGGTTCATATCTAGAGTATATAAATAACTCAAACCAACCCCCCAAATAAAAACCCAATGAAAAAATGAGCAAATGAGCTGAATAGACAATTCTCAAAAGAAGAAATATAAATGGCCAATTTATGAAAGAAACTCAACATCTTGAGCCATTAGGAAAATGCAAATCAAAACAAGTCTGAGATTCCATCTTACGCCAATCTCAATGGCTAAAGAACACAAAAAGCCACAAACACTGGTGTGGATGTGAGGGAAAAAGGAATCCTTCTACTTTGTTTATGAGAATGTAAGCTAGTCCAACCACTGTGGGAATCTGCAGGAAGATTTCTCAAACAACTAAAAATACAAATACCATATGATTCAGCTAAACTACTCATGGGTATACCCCAAAGAATTAACGAGAGCATGCTATAATGACAGATGCATACTCTGGTTTATAGGGACTCAATTCATAATAGCTAAGAGTGGAAAAAGTCTAGATGCTGGGCAGTGGATGAATGGATAAAAAATATGTGGTGTATATGCATAATGGCATATTATTCAGCCATAAAGAAGAATAAAATCATTATTTTTTGCCGGAAGATGTATAAAACTGGAAACCATCCTGCTAAGTAAACTAAGCCAGTCTCAGACAGTTAAATATTATGTTTTGTCTTATACAAGAAGCCAACCAACCAACCAAATGAATAATTGAGAGATGTCAGGAAACCAGAAGGTAGACTTCCGGAGATGGGGACGGGGTTGAAGGAAGGGGGAGGAAGGGGAGAGGGAGATGATGAGGTTGAAATGATCAAAACATTTTAAAGGGGTGCATGAATTTCCAAAATCAAACCTCACCATTCCCTGTGAATGATATGCCCTAAAACCAAAAGCAGATGCAATAAGTGAGAGAAGGGTGAAGAAAGAGAACACGGTATATGTGGGTATCTTAGCCATTTTTTCTTCAGTGAGACCAAATACTCGCCATCTTAACTTAAAGAGGTCACAGTCCACAGCTGTCTGGCTCCAAGATGGAAAAGGCAGGGTCTGACAAAGGAAAGGTCTCATCGGGGCTTCCAGGTAGCAGAGAGAGGAGAGGACTGGGGAGGGAGCGGCCAGTTCGAGGCCAGGCCGAGTGACACCTCCTCTCTCTGCCACGTTGCCTGAGAGCGCACTCAGCTGCAGATCCGTCAGCGGGTGAAGCAGTCCAGGAGTACAGACCCCTCTGATCCCATCTCCCTTGAAAAACCCCACCTCTGGACACGTGAGGCTTTGTGGGGACATTTATAAGCTAAAATGTAACAGTGAGCTCGTTGCCACTACTCAGAAATCTTGAAAGATATTTTTCTTGCCTCTTCATTGTTTCCTCGCCTTCTCTCTAGGCGGTGGTTCTAGTTGGGATTTATCTGAGCCTTTGCTGATATATACACCATACTCCTACCGCCCTTTTCTCCCTTTTCCTACAAGGCCCCGAGGAGTTTTAGAAATACCTATAAATTTGTGCACTGCCTGGCGGTTTTCCACTCCTATGTAACTGGCTTCCCCTGGCTGTGACGATAGAGTCTTACCTGGGGCCTCTGGGCTGGACTGATGACCCCCGAAAGTTAGAGGGCCTTCAGTTTTTCTGCTCGGCTTCCCTAGCAGGCTGGGCGTCGGCTGCTTGGCCTTGGAGCAGGCTGGCTTGCTGGCCCTGATCTGAAAGGGAGGACATGTGCCAGCTGAGAGGGAGCTCAGGGCGGGAGAAGCCAGCCTGTATGCTCCGTGGGCCACGCGCCAAGCTGAGCTCTACTTGGCTCCATGCTCACAAACACGCAGCAGGTCAATTTTGTCTGTCCCGTTTTTACAAATAAAGGACACTGAGAAATGAAGTAGGTTGACAATCTTAAGCTGGTGAGTGCAAAGCTAAGATTCCAAATCAAAGTTTCCTGCCTCAGAAGCTTTACTTATCCACAAAACCTCATGCTTACCCCCCACAGAAACTTCTAGAAAGATACTTTTGATATTTGCTCTTTTAAACTTTTTGTTACTCGTGTTTTATCCTAGTCACAGGGAATTCTCACACAGAGAATTGGATCTGGCAGTACCAGCTTTGCAGATATAATTGTTAACACAGCTCATCTCAAAATTAAGTTCCATTTAGGAGCCCAGACTGCCTCTCTCTGGAAAACCATCGGGATAGAAGACAAGCGTTCCCATGGAATTTAGGTGATTTGGATCTCTCTGCTGGCCCCCGCACCACTCATGACCACCAAGTTGCCCAGGTGGCCATAAACGTGAGTCATTTTAAGTAGGAATTTATATCGCCAACTTTAGGGGAAAATGTCAGCAGTGGAGTTGTTTCGGAGTGACCAGATTGACTATCGACTCAGTCAGAAAACACGGGGCAAGCAATTAGAGGAATGAAGAGATGCCTGAGGAGCTCTTTACTCCTTTTCCAAGCAATCCTGGGCTTAATCCTGGACTTTCTAGCTCCTGCTGTAAAGTTTGATCCCCTACACCCCATTTTGTGCGCGTGTACAGACTGACAAGTGCGGAGGTCACGGGCTGCGAATAAGACCACTCGGTTTCAAATCACTGTAGCTCAGTGAGGAACGGTGTAACCTCTCTGGGCCTCCTCCATAAAATCAGTTGCTTTAAGTTTTACTGAAACAATGTAAATAGCACTACTTGGCATATTTGAGGAATCTAAAAATTTACTTTTTCCTTTCCTCTTCACCCTTTGTGACTTTATTTGCTTCTGGAATGCCCCGATCCCTGATTTTACAGGATTCTCCTGGTTTTACTGACATCCTCAGGTATTTTAAGCACTGCTTAATTTGATGGCAGCATTGGAGATGAAATCTTGTATGATACTTATGAGCCCTGTGGTGCTAAGGATAGTTTTTAATTTCTCTAAATTTCTACGCTCTTATCTATAAATCGGTGATGATACTTGTGTTATAGTTTATGTCTACCCAAATAGCTACTCAGTAGCTTCTTTGCAAAAAGGACCTAGATTTTGGGTCCTGGTTCCTGGCAGAGCTCTCTTCACATCGTGGAAGATCAGGACATCTGCTGCGGGCAAATACCAGTTGGTCTAATGTGACAGTAGGAATCCCATTCTCCTTTACTGGGACTGCCATAAGCGACATAGTAATAACCACGGACGTGGAAACGGAAGTCTTCAGACAAAACCCGCAGAGGAAGAGTGTGTCGACTTCCTGCTTCTCAGGTGGGTCGTTGTTGGTGAGCGAAATCCCTTGAAGACCGGCAGCTGTCTCAAGTCCAGGAGGTGACAAGCACAGGAATGAGAACCAATGTGCTGACGATGGTAGGAGGGGTGGCCGGAAGGAGTCAGGACCCTTGGCGACATCTTGGAGTTACTGAACTTGGCTATCCAGCTTCACATTTCTTTTCCTCTGAAATAATGTTTAAGTTACTTAAGCCAAACCCTCGCTTACCTGCAACCTCACTGCCTGATTCTATGGTGCACATTCCAGATCTGTTTGAAGAGTGAGAAATAACATCTGGAAAGAACCTAAGAAGTACATGCCATTTAGTAAATTCTTGGCAATCCCACAGCTGACACTTGTTAGTTGTTGATCTATAGGCTTTCTAAGAAGCCCTGGGATCCTCTACAAAGAGAAGCATCCTGTAGTACTTGCTAACATTTTTACAGAGGAAATTCAAACATCGACTTGTACTTTCTCAGGGCCTTTAAATCCCCTCACGTTGAGATTCCACAAATTCCTGTCAATAGGCACAAATAATATGGTAAAAATTCATTAGCTTCAAGATGTTGCAACTCAGATAAAAAGGAATAGTGATGAACAGACTTGTCTTATTCCTCAAGGTTGGATGATCTTACTTATGTTTTCAAGTGATTCCTTTTTCCTCCCTTGGCTGTGGGCCCATTTGACTTATCTTTTTGGCCTGAGCTGAATTTTAAATCTGTCAGTATCACTGACATGGTCTGAATAAACAATGTGCAAGGAAAAGGAGATTGAAACCGAGGCTAAACTATCATTTGTTCATTATTCAAGGCTTATAAGATGTCTAGAAAGTGGATAAAAGACTGAAAGTGCTAAGCATGAGCAAAAGTAGGTCATGCATAAATCCAACCAACATTCAAGGTCCTATGCTACGGGCTTGCAAAACAAGGTCAAATAAGTAAGCCCCTGTCTTTATGGGGCTTAGGGACAACTCAGTAGAGAAAGACACATGAGCAAGTACATTCAAAGAGCCATTGTAATCGCCAAATGGCAGTGATAACCACAATGATGAAACTGGTATGCTCCAGGGATTATTAGTAATGGCACCCCATGATGATTACCGTACCAGGTCCTCTCCCAAGTACTGTACATATACTGTCTCCAGTGGTTATTTACTTATTTGTTTGTTTGTTTATTTACTTACTTTTAAGACGTGGGTCTTCCAAGTTTTTCCAGGCTGGCCTCAATCCCCCGGGCTCAAAGGATTCTTCTGAGTAGCTGGGACCAGAGGCATGTAAGACACACGGTCCCGCTGTTAGGATTGCTGGGAGATGAGCACCCTGAGACAGACATAAGTTTACACAGTTAGTGGAGGAGCTAGAACTCACACCCAGTTCTTTCTAATAGCAAAGCTCATAAAAGTAACAATTAAACCATGGGGGAGATTTGAGCAGGGGAAATGGAGCTTGAAAAGAAGGAAGTAGCTAATTCTGCTGGGGGCCTTGGTAGGCTTTGGGGAGGAGGGAAGAAGCATAAGAAAACTCTTCAAACAGGGGAACTCAGCTTCCTGGAGGAGTTCCCATAGCGTCAGCTCTTCAGCATTTTATCTAACACGGAAAGGGGAGGCGGGGCGCAGCCTGGAGGTGGTATCTGAATTTGTTCAGTACCCCAGGAAAGCTGCAAGTTCTAATGCAGTTGAGACCTCAGGGACTTGGGGAAATTATTAGAACTGTTTATTCTGCCAAAGTGCTTGACATTTCATGAATAAAAGGTTTTCTATGAACACAAAATATTATGATTGCCTACGTTAGACCTGGGAAACTTTATATTCAAAGCGAAGAGGAGAAGTTTGAACATATTTATTTAGCATATGAAAGTGGGATTTCACGCCAAAAATAATTCAGTATGGTAAGAACCAAAAATAGGAAGTGTCCACACTAACACAGCGGGATAAAGTGTTCACACAAAGATTTGCTGGATTCAGCGTGTGTCAACTGGACCCCGTGTGGCCAGGTCTGCTTTCTAAGTCCTTCCTTGCCCTGCCAGGCTCTGTTCCAGGGCCCTGGGCCCACTGTTTCGTACACTCAGTACTCTACTTGCTCAGGGAGTTTTGCCCCACAATTTCAACAATTAAGCATTTTAACCCTGCTAAAGTTTGCCCAACGGTAAAATATAAGAGATAAAATGAGTTAAGGTTTTGCTGACTTTTGAATTTAGATATTAAATTTTAGTATCAATTTTAATCACTTGAATGAGTGAAAACTCTTTTTGGTATATGAAGTCTTGAATTTAATACTTTTTTATACTTTTTAAAAAGTGAATGTCTACCTTATTTGAGGGCATGATAAATTGTATTATACTTTTAATTTGTGTTTCCTTAATGATTAGTAATTTCGAGTATAATTTCAGGTTCCTGTTGGCCATTTGTATACCATCTTTAGAGAAGTGTCTGTTCACTATTTGTCATTTTTAAAGTTGGAGTTTTCTTTTGAGTTTTTGTTGTTGAGTTTTAAGAGCTATTTATATGTTTATTCTGGTTCCTAGACTCCTCTCAGCTGTCTAATTTGCAAATATTTTTCTCCCATTTTCCATATTATATCTCACTTTCTTGATAAATGTTCTTTAGTGCACAGAAGTTTTAATTTTAAGTCTAATTTACCTAGTGTTTCTTATCTTGGTTGTGATTTTAGTGTCATAAGAATCCGTCGCTAGGGCCGGTGATATAGCTCAGTGGCATAAGCACTTGCCTGGCAAGCACAAGGTCCTGAGTTCGGTTCCCGGTACCCACAAAAGGAAAAAAAAAAAAAAAGAATCCGTTGCTAAATCCAGGAGCACTATGTTTTCTTCTAAGCATGTACACATGTATTCATCCTAGTCACAAAACTCAAAGAGTAGAAACAACCCAACTGCCCATAAATGGGTGGACATATGATATATACATACAATGAAATATTACTTGGTTATAAAAACGATGTATGATGTATTGATCCTTGCAACAACATAGATGAAACTTAAAAATATTATGCTAAGTGAAAGAAGCCAGATATGAAAGGTATTATGATTTATATGAAATGTCCAGAGTAAGTAAATTCATAGAGGTGGAATTCAGGTTAGTGGTCACAAGAGCCTGGGAAAAGGGGGGCGGTGGATAGAGAACAACTGCTTAATGGGCATGGAGTGTTTTGGGCGACAATGACAGTGTTTTGGAACTAGGTAGAGGTGGTGGTGACACAAATTGTGAAAATACTAAAATGCTCCTAAATTGTTCATTTTAAGATGGGTTAATTTTACATTGTGTCAACTTCACCTTAAAAAAAGAATTATGGTGACCAAAATAGAATTTCTTCATTTCTACTCTGGAGAGTAACAAATTTTATATGCTCTTATTTTTCCCTAAGATTCTTCTTCCTTGTTTTTATTGATTTTATTTAGGATTTTGTGTACATATTATTAATTTTATATTATATGTTGCCCACTTAGGAAATTATAAAGTGCTCATATTTCTTCTCTACAGTGACTCTGAAGTATCATCTTTTCTTCTGATATTACCATAACATTTCTAAATATTATATTCATAGAATCATCAAAATTTCATTTATTTATATAACACATTCACTTTGTTCAAAAGCTAATGAAACACAAGTTTCTGGCTTTTTGATTTTGGTCAGTGGCAATGATTTCTTAGATATGATATGTAAAGCACAGGCAACAAAACCAAAAATAGATAAATGGAACTGTATCACCCTATAAAACTTCTGCCCAGCAAATAAAATAATAAACCAAATCAAAAGGTAACCTCTAAAATTCAAGCAAATATTTGCAAATAATATGTCTAAAAAAGGGGTTAATAACCAAAATATGCAAGATACTACTACAATTCAATAATTAAAAAAAAAATCAAGTAACCTATTTACCATGGCCAAAAGTCCTGAAAAGACATTTCTCCAAAGAAAACATACCACTGCTAACTGCTCGATATCACTAATCAGGAGGGGACACAAATAAGACCACAGTGAGACAATACCTCAGAGCTGTGAAGATAGCTGTCAGAAATAAAAACCAAAGATCGTAAGTATCGGCAAGGATGTGGAGCTTGGACGCTATAGATAGGAATATGAGTTGGCACAGCCACTCTAGGAAACAGAACAGCAGTTCCTCCAAATATTAAAAATAGAACTATTATACTATACTATCCAGAGTCCTACTTCTGACTACACATCCAGAAGAATTGAAACTAGAATCTTGGAGCATTATCTGTACCTTCATATTCATTTCAGCACTGTGTACAATAGCCAAGATGTGCCGACAACCTAGATATTCACTGATACATAAATGGGTAAAGAAAATGTGGTGTTGCACTAAAAAAGAAGGGACTGCTGACATCTGCTACAACACAGATAAACTTGGAAGACATCATGCTAAACGAAATAAGCCAGACACAGAACACGTACTATGTGATCCTATTTATTACAAGAATCTAAAATAGAAAAGCTTCTAGAATCAAACACTAAAATGGTGATTACCAGAGCTTGGAGACAGGGCAGATGAGGATGGTGCTGAGCAAGGGATGCAGAGTTTCACTTAACGTGCAATGAGTAAACTCCACACGACACAGTGCATATCATTTACAGCACTCTGATAAATACTTTGAGGGGCTGGTGAGATAGCTCAGCAGCATAAGCGCCTGCCTGGCAAGCGTGAGGTCCTGAGTTCAACTCCTGGTACCCACATACAAAAAATAAATAAATAAATACTTTGAAAAAATTTTAAGAGGATACATCTTATGCATATGTTCTCATCTATATATGTATGTATTTTATGTATAAAATATATGTACAGTTTTTTGTATGTCAGTCATACCTCCATCAAAAGAGGTCAGATACATACAAGTTTCTCCCACAGGAATCTTTCTTAGGCAAAGCTTTCTGTCCCATCGCACTCCCATCTGCCTATCACCACTGCTACTACCAGCAATCTTCAGTTACTCTTATCTTATTTTGCCTAACATTCCAAAAGTTTTTAATGCAAGTAAAAACAAATACAGTATGTTATTTTTTTCTGGGCGTGGACTTGGGCATCACTGTTTCTCTTTGCTGCGATGTTTTCTCAGCTTCTCACTGCCATCACTGGCTTCAAGTTACACAATTATGGTTTCTACTTCCATGCAGTCTCCTTATCTCAAGTTGCATGTTTCCTTTTCTGTGCCTCTTGATAAAGCTGGTAGTTTGTTTCTGTTTGCTCATCCCTATAGAGAAATTTGTGTTTTATCTCTTTGGAAAACCAAGGAAGATTTCCTTAGGCATTGAGTTGCTTGGGTAGACAGAAAGAAAAGATCATATTTTCTCAAAATTTTTTTGTGTTAATATAGAGTTTCAGAAAATGGGAAGAAATCAGAAAGGAAGCTGGCCAGAGAGAGTGTGACCCAGGTCCCACGGAGGCTCTTGCCCCTGCATGTCCCTGCTGCGAAGGGAGGACTGAATCTTTTACCTCTCCCTGGCATATAGCACTTAGCGTCAGACATTAGGATAAGTGGGAGGAACTGTGCTCCTGAGGTCCCTACTGTAGGTGGCCTTCAGTGCCCCGTAGGATTTAGCTCTTTCTGCAAATGACGTGTCCTGTCCCGCCTTAGCCCGGGCGCTCAGAGGTCGGTGGCCTCTGCTGAGTGGGTGTGTTCTCATAGGGCAGATTGCGGGCTGGAAGGTACCGGCAGTGCGGATATGGCTTCTGTCCTGGGGTCTTTTGCTCGGTGTGGGGACGCCGAGAGGTGGGAGCAATCTCTAGGAAGCGGGGCCCAGGGGAAGGTGATCGTGTCGTGACAGAGCCGCCCTCGGAAGGTTTAATGTTGGAATCTGTGAGTGAGTTCGTGCTCTAAAGAGTGGGCCGCTGTGAAGTGAGGTCACCCATGTGACTTGGCCGCTTCTCCTCCTGGCTGCTTCCCTTCTGCTTCTCTACCACACTGTGATGTTGCCCTGAGGCCACCACCGGATGCTGAGCGGATGGGCTGCTTGATCTTTAACTTTCAGCCTCCAAAACTGGGATATAAATAAGCCTCTTAACTTTACAAAGTCCTTCGCCACAGATGTTTTGTTACAGCAAGTGACAAGGGCTAACTCAACAGCCCACCCCATTTCCACCACGTCTGACAGAACTTCCTCGAGATTTATCTTATCTGTATGGCTTTCTTGAGTCTTGCACAGGACTTTTTACTTATTTATTTTTGCATTTCTTTAGCCAAGCAAGGGGAATCTGATGGTAAGGGACAAGTGTTTGCTTTCCACGCCTGTTTCGTAGAATTCAGTGACTTATACTTTACCTCTACTCGGAAGGGCATTACTGAGTCATGACGTGCAGGGTGGACATCTCCGCTTCCAGTGGCCACCATGCAGGGTGGCCATGATTCCCTACCCAAGTTCCCAACAGCCACATTTCCGGACAAGTATGGAGTTTGGCTTATTGCTATATGTAAGTGTTTATTCCATTAGGGAGACTTGTAGAAAGTTGCAACTTCTTTGCAACAAGCCCCTCAGGAACTTCTATCATTGTGTGTGAATATTTTCCCGTCTTCCCTCTGTCCAAATAATTTCAAATTTCTTTTCTGAGGATTCTCTCTACAGTCTTCATTTAGTATCATTTTCCAGTGTATCACCTCTCTCAATTCATGTGCACTTTTATTCTTTCATTTATCCATTCCCTGACAGTACTGAGCACTAGGAATGGGAGTGGCTACTGGAGAAGTAAAGATGAGCCAATTTTGCTAGTCCGCTGGGAGGTCACAGGTTTAATCTCTGTCGCTGCAGAGGCCTTGGGGATTGAGGGCCCTCGGGGAGTGAGGAGGAGCAGGAGTTTGGGAGCGTGCATGACTCCAGTATTTACAGCTACATTATTTTACTCTAATGAATTGGGTGATGATAACTATAATTGTTATTTTAAAATATTTGTTATTTCCCAGGTTCTATGCTATATTTAATACATTTTAAATCTCATAGCCATCTTATAAAATATCTAGGAAACAAAGCACAGAAATTTAAGTACCTCGTTCAGAATGATGCATAGCTATGAAGCCTGGTTCTAGAATGTGTGTTTTCAGCTATCTGATTCTCCAGGCCTCTGAGGCAAATACACTCATAAGCTCTTTTTCAGAGGTGCAGGAATCGAGGCTCAGAAAGCGTAAGTAACTTGCCTAAGATAAGTGGTAAAATTGGTACTTGCCTCATCAGTCGGACTTCGCCTGTCTCCACAAAGCCACCTCCAGATGCTCAAATTCAGATGAAGTTAGATTTAAAAGCTAGAAACAGCTTCAGAGATTATGCTACTGAGCAATTTTGCATTTTTTCTCATTTTGCAGATGAATTTTAACCGCTTTACCTGAAGCAGTCAGGAGAAGGTTCAGCGTGGCCAGGCGGCTTTACGCACCCGCGGGAGACACCGTTTGAAGTATTATTTCTGTTGAAGAATACAGGACGAGACACTCCACTCTGGATGGCAACAGAGCTCTGGGTAGTGATTCAAACGCCTCATTGTTTCTCTGCAACAAGAGGCAACTTCGGAAGGGATTTTATAGACACCGAGACCATCGTAGGGAACTGTAGAAACCGAGGTTTTCGGAAGAGTGAAAATGCCCACAGGAGATCAAAGCAGATTGTCTTCGACCAGCGGGCCATCCTCTGAAAAGTGACCCGCTGCTGTGCCCGGCTCCTTCTTGGACGCTGAATTGGAGCCAGCTGGTGTCTGGAAGGTGCCTCCTCTGTCACCTTCTGGTCTCTGAAGGCCAACTGCATGTGATTAGGGGAAACAGACGCAGGGTTTGTGTTAAGCCCAGGATGTAGATTGTTGAATGAACAGCAATTGACTTGAAAATTGGATGAATGGATTCCATTTCCTCCCTCCCTCTCTCTCTCCCTCTCTCTCTCTCTCTCTCTCTCTAATCCTCTGGACCTAGTCAAATCAGTGTTTGCTGTTTCTGGGAAGGATATTCTAGAGAGATAGTAAGGACTTTAGGGATGCTAATCAGATTTTGAGTAGGATGAAGGTTTTACCCAGACATGTACATCATCTAATTAGTGTAGCAAAAGAAAATCACTGCGAGTTGAGGTGCTTTGTACTTCTGCATTTCCTTTGTAGCCCCCGCCCCCTTTGCAGCTCTTTGTGATGCCCAAACTGGCTTGCATAACAGAATTGTCTGAAGAATTAAAAAACAAACCAAAACAAAACAAAGGGACCGATGCCACTGATTCTACCCAACAGATTCTAATTCAGTTGATATGGGGTGTGGCCTGCGCACTGGGATTTTTAATGCCTACAAAGCAATGCTAATATGCAAAGTTTGAGAACCTCTGCAAACCCAGCTCAGCCCTCTCGCTCTGATGAGGCACCAGCTGCAAGCACGCTTTACACCAATGTGTTTGCTGAGTGTAAACATCTCAGTGCAAACTCTTGCACCCAAGAACCCAGAGCTGCCTGTGGACAATCTTTGGAAAAGTTCAAATTTGTAAACTGATAATACATAGAATTCCACGGGCTCCATATGGTTCCTGTTATCTTGAGGGGAACTATATACATTTGCCTTGCCCTGGGACAGAAAGATAAATAACAGATGTGGACAATTTTTATCATACTTGTACCGAACAATAATAGAAAAATAAGAAATTCAGGGGGCACAGAGAGAAGCAAAACTTAAGAAAATAATGCTTAAATAAATTATTCTAGGCCACAGCTTTCAAATTTTAAAATCCAGCTATACGATAGATCCAAAGTAACTGTCATAGAGGTCTCCATTTCTAAGGATGACTGTCTTAACTTTAAAAATCCTGGATGCTGGGGCCGGTGAGATGGCTCAGCGGCATAAGCGCCTGCCTTGCAACCGCGAGGGCCCGAGTTCGACTCCCGGATCCCACATACGAAAAAGGGGCCAGTGATATCACTCAGCGGCACGGGCGCCTGTTGGCACGCGAGGTCCTGAGGTCGTCCCCCCGGTACCCACAAAAAAAAAAAAAAAATCCTGGATGCTAATAGAGTCAACTTAATCAACGGATTGATAATACTGATAATAGCTAACACAGATTTTATATAACTGCGTGCCAGCCCTGTTCTAAGTGCTATGCTCTAAGAACTAAGTGTACTATTGCCAGGCGCCTGTGACAAGTAGGTTGATTTCTATCCTCTTTACTTCCTATCAGTGAGATCTTTCACCTTTGAAGCTCTAAAAGTCAACATGGTGGCCTTTGCTAGGTGTCTTAGGGAGTTTTTTTTTTTTAATTACAAAATAAACACACACAGAACTTGTTTTTAGAAGATTCCACTATGAAATACAGTATACAAGCATATGAATGTATGTGTATGCATCTGTGTACATAATCTTTAAGTAGTAATTATTAAAAATCCATAAATCCATCATTGATTATTGCATCTACAAGTCTACTGGTAGCAGGCAAAATCTAGCCCCGTGCCTAGTTTTGTAAATAAAGTTATATTGGGACGCTGAACAGTGAAGCGAAGTAGTTGCCACAGAAACTGTGAGGCCTGCAACCCAGAATACTCACTTTCCAGCCTGTCACAGAAAACATTTACAGCTCTACTCTCCAACGCCTTGTCCTGGTTCCAGCCCTCGCCTCCTCCTCCAGGAAAAGTCCTACCCTTTACTCTGTGCCGGTCTTTCTTTTCAAGAACATTGTTTAGTTTCACTTTTTAAACTGTAAAATATGTAAATAAAATCACGAGGATGAATTTATTGGCAATCTATTCCTTTCTCTTAATATTATGTTTGTGAAATTCAGATCTTTGAAGAAATTTACATACTTTGAAGTACGTAAGTGAAGTTTCAAAATTTTTTTATTATTATTGGATTAGACTCTTTTCTCAGTCTATTGTGGACAGACATTTGTGTTTTTTATAGCTTTTTGTTATTTGTATCAAACTTCTGTGTGTATTATTAATATGACTTCTGATGCACATGTATAAGGTATTCTCCACTGGCGCTTGTAAGAACTGCTGGGAATGGAGTAAGTGTATATTTATGCCCCCTATGTGAATGCCCCGCAAAGACACTGTAACACCATGTGATTCTAAACACTTTTAAAGAAATATTTTCAAATATTCATTCAGTTTCTTTAAATTGTTATTCTGTTTTTGTAAGTATATTTCTTCTAGAAATTTCATGTATCTTTTCAAATCTGATTTAAAGTTCCTTTAATAGCATTTTATTATTTAAATGTCATCGGAATGTGAAGTTATGTTCCCGTCTTTTCTTCCACCTGGATATCTTTCTGTTTTGATTTTGAATTTACTTCCACTGCAGCCAGAGATAACACTTTGTGTGACTTGCATTCTTTTTTTATGCATTGGGACTTATTTTGTGGTTGCGGTGTGGTCTATCTTGGTAATTATTCCTTCCACACTTAGAATGTTTTCTGCGGTTGTCGAGTGAAAGGTCTTGTAAATGTCAATTAGGTCAAGTTGGTGGCCGTTGTGGTCCAAGTCCATTATATCGTTGCCGATCTTCTGTGCACTCTGTCAGTTAGCAAAAGAGAAGAGCAGGTATCGCTCTTTCCAATGACAGCGGTGGATTTATCTATTTATACTTGCAGTTTTGCCTAGTGTTAGCATGGCACGTCTTTCCATTCTTTTTTTTTTTATGTGGGTTCCAGGAGTTGAACTCAGTACCTCACGCTTGCCGGGCAGGCGCTTATGCTGCTGAGCCATCTCACTGGCCCTCCATTCTTTTTCTTTTAACCAGTGTATCTTTTATCTGACTTCTTTTGCACTGTTTATTTTAATTCCATTTATCTTCTTTGTCAACTTAGTAATAACCCTTTGCCTTAATTTAGTGATCGTTTTGGGACTTAGAATGCGCATCTTTTGCTCATCACGGTCTACCTTCTACCAATATTCTATTACTTTGTATAGGAAATAAAACTATGCCATCATCTCCCTTGTAATGGTGCTATTGTTTTTATAGACTTTACTTCTACATTTGTTATAAACCTCACATGATTTTGAAATAGTTTTCACTTAAACAATGAGATTTAACAATAAGTAGTGAGAAAATATTATTTAACGCATAGTTATGCTTCCTAGTTCTTTCCATTCCTTTGTGAAAATATATATTTCTATGTGGTATTCTCTTACTTGAAGGTGCTGGCAATGAATTTCTTCCATTTTTATACATTCTTTGTTTTTAAAAATATTTTTGAAGATGTGAAATTCTAAGATGACTGTTTTCCTTCTGTACCTTAAGTTATTGCTCTACTGTCTTCTTGCTTGTATTATTTCCAGTGGGTGGAAAATCTTTAAGATTTTCTCTTTTTGTAGATTTTGAATAATTTTGTTACCTACATTTTTGTATTTTCTTTGTGTTTCTTCTGCTTGGAGTCCAATAACTTTTATCTATTTTGAAAAATTTTAGCCATTATTCAAAAAACTTTTGCCTTCCCTGCCCCAAAACATCAATTAAGAGTGTATCAGATCGGGCCGGTGAGATGGCTCAGCGGCTTAAGTGCCTGCCCAGCAAGCGCGAGGGCCCGAGTTCGATTCCCGGAACCCACATACAAAAAAGGGGCCGGTGATATCGCTCAGTGGCACGGGCGCCTGCTGGCGCGCGAGGTCCTGAGGTTGATCCCCCGGTACCCACAAAAAAAAAAAAAAAAGAGTGTATCAGATTACCTTTGTCGTCCCACTCCTCACTAAAGCCCTGTTCCTTGTTCTTTGTTCTTTTTCCTTTTTTGTTTTGAGTCCTTGTTTTTCTTCAGGTCACTTCTCTTGCTGTGCCTTCAAGCTCACGCTTCTTTCCTTTTGTAATGTCTAATCTTTCGATTGTTTGATTCCCGCCCCCCCCCATGGCTCATGTTTTCTATTTCTTCGCATGCCTGCTAATTTTAATTAGATGTCAGACATTGTAGATTTTACTTTGTTGGGTGCTTGGTATTTTTTTACATTCTTTTAAATATACTTGCTTTTTTTCTTTTTTCTTTTTTTTCTTTTCTGGGATGCAGTTGCATTACTTGGAGACGGTTGACTAAGATTTGTTAGCAGGGAATAGAGCAATGCTTATTCTGGTGCTAATTATCCTCACTAGTGCGTAAGACCCATCTCAGTACTTAACACAATGCTGGGTGGATTGTGTGGTTTTCCAGTTTGGTGCTGGGAACACATTTCCAGCTTTGTGTGAACGCCAGGCACCATTTTCTCTGTGTCTTTCGGGAAGTTATTTCTCCATTGATCGCTACTCCTTTGAACCCATGAAAGAAATCCTCTGCAGATCTTCAGAGCTCTCTCGCTGCGCAGTTTCCCTCTTGTGTGACTTCAGCCATTGGGCCTATCCAGAATTTCAGGCTTGCCCTTCAATTCAGTGGCTGTACTGTGCGATCCAACCCTATTCTTGTAGGAAATAATCTTTTCCCAGGCAGAGGTCTGGAACAATCTTAGTTTCACCTGATTTTATTTCTTGTCTCCTGTTTTTTATTGCTGATAGACAATGTATTGAAAATCATTGTTTCTTTTCTTTTCTTTTTTCAGTTTTGGTTGGCTGTCATTTCAGGCGGTTATTTCAAGTTGATCCTAAGATTCTGCTCCTGATATCCCATCCTGGCTGAGAGTGAAGTTCAATCTTCTATTGTCTTTTTAAAACATTTTTGGTTCAATTTTAGCAGAGCATTGTGAATTTTCTTAGTCTTTTCAAATAACTCGTATTTGACTTCATTAAGTCTTCTTATGGTGTATTTATTTGTAAATTTGTTATTTTCATGGTTAAGTTCTTTCTTTCTTTCTCGCTCCCTTCCTTTCTTTTCATTCATTCTTTCTTTTTTCTTTTTCCTTCCTTCCTTCCTTCTTTCCTTTCTTTCTCCCTCCCCCACCCCACCTCCCTCCTTCTCTCTCTTCCTTCCTTCCTGATTGGTTGGTCCAGTCCCTTTATAAACACAGAATATAAACTGGAGAGACTCTCACAGCAGTAACCTCTGGACAGATGTTTACTCAGCAGACAGTGATGCCCAGAGTAACAGGTATCTCTTGTCTGATGCATAGCATAAGAAGGTTCTTCTACAGCCCTGAGGCAATTTCTCACACAACAATAAAATGTATTGTGATAATGTTCATCAAGCAATATCATCCCTCCAGAAATCATAAAAAATTCACATAGTGACCATTCTAGATCAAACAAAACAAAACAAAACAAAACAAAACAAAACAATCCTCCAAGGATGAGAAGTTCTTGTGACAGAGGACTGTGGGTTGGCAAAGCGTTTATGTTGGGACTGGGACATGGTCAGGCTCAGGAAAACAGAGTCCAGAGCTGGGCCCAACATAGAATCAAGATTGAGAGCTGCTGCATTTATGCAGAAAAGATAATGAACCCACATTCTACTACGTCCTGTGCCAGAGGAAGCACGTAGAAGACTCATCACCCCAGGAATTTGGACAACAGAGAACTAGACCATCAGAAGCTGAGTGACCGAGGCAGTCTTCATGATGTGGGTGGGCGAATCTTGAAATTATAGAATCAAACAGGCCCTTTGTTAACGGAATATTTAATTTTCTTTAGGAATATTTTTACAGAAGACTATCACTTTACCCACTGTCATGAGAATTTTATGATTTTTTTCTCAGATAGTTTGGGTCCTGTCTTAGTTACTTTTCTCATTGCTGACACAAAATACCCAACACCCGAAGTTAAAGGAGGAAAGGTTTATTGGCTCACAGTTGGGGGAGGTTTCAGTTCACAGTTGTCTGTCTCCAAGGCAGGGTGGGATGGCAGAGGGGCATCGCAGAAGAGAAACAGTTCATGACAGGAAGAAGGCAGCAAGCCTCAAACAGCTAGCAACTCTCTTTCTGTCCCTTATATCCTATCCAGGCTACCCATCCTTAGGGCAGGTAACACTCACACCCAGGGAGGGCAGCCTTAATCCTAGCATCGCGCCATAAACTGATCCCAACATCGCATCCTTGATCCCAGCATCACACACTCTAGATCCAGCCACCTCTGAAAAGCCCCACCTATGACCATATGAGAATTTGGGGGACATCTAGATGCAAGCCATATCAGGTCCCTCCCCGTGGGTCCTTCTAATGGATACCATTCTTAGGCTCTCTGGCACAAGCACTGCTCTCTAAACACGGATTTTGCATCACTAATGTTTGTAGCCTCAGAGTTTAAGTTACTACCTTACAGAAAGACTTCAAATATCATTTCTTTCTTATACAGATTAAAGAAATTGGGCTCGATATCTTGGTCAGAGAGAGCTATTGGAGGTTTGTGAGCACACAACTCTGTCATGAAATTGAGCTGGCCAAGTCACACATCACGTGACCTGCACCCAACAATAGAGAGCTTTCTTTGTTTCCTACCCGCTCATGGCAGAAGTCCTGGATAAGCCATCTATGCTGTGGGTGGTGCTGTGGTAACAGTGGCCACCTTCCCAAAGCTCTGGGCCTGATGGAGGAGCATTACAACCCGAAACATCCAGGAACGACTGCACTGATCTTCTGCAACTGCCCTGCTAACATGTAAGTCGGGGAGGCCGGTCCACTGTAGAAGGTCCGTGGTGGACGAGACCCTCAGAATACTATTTCCACTGAGTCAAATCTACCTTGATGAGTTGCAGCCACTGGGAAAGGCTACTTTGTCCTGCTTTTACAAATCCCTCTGCACTTAAATAAGCAGGACTTCAATCATGACAAAGCTGGAAATGAAAGCAATAGTAGAAGTAGAAGAGAAATTGTTGGGCTGTTGCTTTCTTTATGATATTCTAGTAAGTTAATCATACTTTCAGATCAGTTAAGTGCAGCAAAACAATTTTAAGAGAATCACCGTTCTGAGGTCTAGGATGCACGCTGTGAGCCCAAGGACTTATTACATAACAGATGTGCTGATAGCTAAGACTCACTGGATGTTTACTGCGTACCAGGAAATTACTATGTGTTTTGTATGCATTGCTTTATGAAAGACTTGTCAGAGCCCTGTGACACAGTCTGGTCATCACACTTAATTTGGAGAGAAGGAAATAAATGCTTAACTTAACTGTAGGATCAGGCACCATGGATGGGCAGAGCTGGGATTCGAATGAAGAAGTTATGCTCCATCTCCGCAGGCTGTACTCTGTAGCCATCACCTGTGAGCCACAGATGTAGACATCGTCAGAAAGACTACCCCCATTTCCAGCCATGGTATTGGAAGGTAAAACATTTCACCTCTATAGCAATGTCGCTGAAAGAAAAACATATAAACAGCAAGACAGAATTATATCATATTGCCATAAGCACTGTGAAAAGTTATAGCTATTCTCCCAACAAATAGATACAAACCTGACCAATATGAACACACCAATACGACCAATATGCATAAATTAAGTTTTATTTTAACTAATGAACTTATCACAATGGTTCAACAATTTAAAAGATGCAATTTAAAAATAGAACTAAAGCAATTTCTTTATATATAAACAATTTCTTGGTGTATAAACCTGTATGTGCATATATAGGCATATAGAGTAGTTCCCTCTTAACTTCAAGAGTTGTGTTTCAAGACCCCCGGCGGACACCTGAAACCAAAGATAGTGAAAGCCTACACACACCATGGTTTTCTGATATAAATATGGCTACGACGAAGTTTAGTTTATAACCTAGGCATAGTAGGAGATTAACAGTATCTAATAATAAAATGGAACAAATTTTTATAACAATATTCTATAATAAAAAGTATGTGATATACTGTATTCACCCTTCCTTTCATATGCTGTAACTAAACCATGGAAAACAGAGCGGTGGATAAAGAGGACTAGCATACATACATACACAGCGTGTATGTGTGAACATTGACATATGGCATACATGTATAAATATACATGGGTAGACATGAGTGTGAATACATACAGTCCATATGTGTGTATGCACAATATGTGTGTATGTATGTAGATATTTAGATCCGAAAAGTGAAAGCAGCTGACCTGTGGTTGTTCTTGATGGAGGCTTTTGTTTAGAAGAGGCTGTCTCCATGAACCTTCTTTCCCATCTCCGAAAACAAAGTGAGTTCCCTCTCTGAGCGTATTGCTTGTATCTCTAAAATAAGCCCACCTTCCTGCTGTCTTGGATGACAGCCCCTTATGCACACAGTCCTGTCTTTTTCTGGAGTTAAGTGAGGCCAGAGGCCCTTTGCCTGGAGTTCCTGAGGCCACTCATGCAGAGTGAGTGCTCAGGAGACGCGTGGACGCCGGTCTGGAAGTTTCTGTCAGAGTGAGCCATCTTCTGGCAAAAAGGAACCCACTGTATAAGTGCTGGTTTCCCCTTTCAACGGCCTTCTCTGACACATCTCAGTCTTCCAGAACGCAGGGTGGTGTGTGGCTGGAAGCTACGTACTGCAAATGTCAGCTTCTTCTCAGGCAGGTTGATTCGTCACATGCTTTTCTCCAGAGCAAGGGGCTGCAGGGATGGCAGGTGCATCTCTGTTGGCAGAGCGAAGGTGCGCCAGTCTGGTGCCCACACGCCCCGTAAACACTGGTGGCCAGCCAGAGCCCGGGTCTTAATTAAGCAGATTAGGCCAAAGAAAGCACAAGTGCAAAGCCAGGCAAAGCACCCGGGATAGCTGCTCACCGGCATCCAAACCTCAGCTTCTGCACATCAGCTGTGCCCAGAGTACCCAGGAAGAGGAGGTGCGGCATGCACATCCCCTGGCCAGCTCCAAAGCCATCCGCTTAAATCTTAGCCAGGCAAGGCCAGATCTGAGGTTCCCTGGTACCAGGCAGGAGGGCCTCTGGGGCCGTGCGTGTGTGTGTGTGTGTGTGTACAAGTGTGTGGGCATATTGCGAACTCAACGTGTCAAAGGTTGCACTTGCTTTGCTGGCCTCGTTAGAATAACCATACCATGCAACACTTTCTTTCTAAATAAACAGACAAAGCAAGCTGGCCAGTAAGTCACTTAGAATATAGAGCAGGCCAAGCTCAGTCATCAGTCCCTGAGTGCAGACAAAAAGCCTCTATGTGAGCTAGAGGGAGAGAAGATATCATCTAACCTGCACACAGCCCCGTAATTGCCTCTCATTCCTGACTCCTGCAAAATAATGACCTCTCCTCCCACGGTTTGCAGCACACATAGGGAGGCAAGAGTAGATCTGAGCTAACTGGCTCAGAAATTCTAACCAGATGATAGAAAAATGTTTTGTCAGAGCAAGGGTTCTTTGAATTTTTAAGAGCCCTGCATAATTTAATAAACAGTCTTTTAAAGAAAGAGTAAAAAACGAGTCCAGCAAAAGAAAACAAAAAACAGTCCAGCAAGAAGGCCCACCATTATTTCAATATCATTTTGCCAATTCTTTCATTTTGACGTGGACAGAGAAGAATCCAAAATAAAACGCTTTCCCTCAGTCCTCCCCTGCTTCTGTTTTTTGGCAAAAGAATAAAAGACAGCCCCCCCAACATAGCAGTTAAGTGGCACAACTGAAGAAAAAAAATGCCTTGCAAAACTGCATTGTGTTTTTAACTTTATTAAGTAATCAAAAGAAGAAAAAGAAGAAAAGTGATTTTAAGAAGTCTGCTCATCACCATGGGCTTGTGGAGGTGTTGGCCCGTCGACTAGTTCCCTGAGCAGCTGATCTTTTGTTGGGTACATTTTTATGTTGTTTGTTTGCAGCTTTTGTCCAAAACGGAAGACAGTCATGGCAAACTGAGAAGACTCTAACAGCCTTGAGGCCCTCAGAGATGCTCTGGGCCTAGACCAGGGAGGAAAAGGGTGGAGGGCTCTAGCTGTACCCTCAGTGCTCTCTTCTGAGTTGGGATCCCCTCGGTGACACGTGTCCCAGCTTCCTGAAGAAGACCGTGATCCACAGGAGAGAAGGCGCCAGTCTGCTCATCCGAGCACACCCTTCCCTCTGACCTCCCGAGCATTACGCCAGCCTGACGCCGGTGTTTTCTGCCAGGAGGAGTCTGCTGGGGACAAAGCTCAGTACTCCACAACTATCTTCTCTTCATTTCAAAAAGTGTCTTTTCCTACACTGCAACTAGTGGAAAGCAGGAGAGGGATTTTATAACAGCAGTCATGCAGATTAAAGTGAGAATGAATGATCGCGTGGGAGGGTACTGCTTCAAATGTTTCTATTTTAGGGAGGAGGATATGTTCACTTTTTGCACATTACACTGTCGAGCTTTGTATATTCTGTCCACAATGTCCCTAGATACCAGTTTGGGTTTGGAATATATCGCATTGTTAACCCGAAGGGGTGAATATTGTGTCATCCTAAGAACTCCGACAGCTAAATAAGATTAATGTAAGCCCCCAGGTTGCGCCATCTTGGAAGGCGATTCCTCAGAGAGCTCTCTCTCTATTCCCATGTCTCAACCAGGGCTGAGGGCGGAAAGTGCCCCTGAGGCATCTCTGTAAGACAGTGATTAGTGTGGAGATGGAGTGCAGTTGTCCAGTGAGGTAGGTTTGTCCATTGTGGAAAAACCCAAGTGAAAAATGAATCCTCATCCACAGCTGTCCTCAGCGTCTGCAGAGATTCAGGACCCTTCACACACATCAAAGCCCTTCACATAAAATGGCACAGCATTTGTGTATAACCTGAGCACATCCTCCCCATACTTTAACTTATGCCTAGATAACTTATAATACCCAGTGCAATGTGAACGCTATGTAAATAGCTGTTATACTGTGTTGTTAGGGAATAATGACGTGTTCGGGACAGGTGCAATTTCTTTCAAGTGTTTTTGATCCTGGGCTAGTTGAACCCACAGATGCAGAGGGCTGGCTAATCCATTTTTGGGGTTGTCAGGTACTTTCCACCATTCAGTTCTCTGTGAAATGGATATAGAAGAGGTAAAGTGAGATAGCTATCAGCACAGAATAGAGCCTTCGGGGAACTCTTGCGGTTCACGTGGAAATGGAATTGCAGAAGACAAAGGTCAAGGCTAAAATGAGCCCCTGAATCTTGAAGGCAAAGGATACGAACATGGGTTAGGGCTCCAAGCCTCAAGAGATTCATGTGTCTTTCTGGGTGGGAAACACATTTATTGTGACCTGAGGCAGAAAGTGAAGAGGCAGCTGCCACCAAGGCCAAGGAAAGCCTAGACATCTGAAGAGGGAAGTCGAGGGGCTGCAGGGGCCTACAGAGTAAACACTTCCACGAAATCCCCAGTATCTGAGGGAGTTCATGTGCATGTGACACAGGAGCTGCATTCGGCCACCATCTTTCTCTTCAGGGCCGGAGAGGCCCAGGGCAGGGGTCATTCCGGTTGAACTCTGGTGAGCAGGGAAGAAGGAAGGATTGGAACTAGGAAGAAGGAGGGATGTTTCCAGGGACAATTTTCAAGAACATCTTTGCATAATCGGATCAGTATCCTCTGTGGGGACCAAAGATTAGAACAAATAACACGGAGAAGAAAAATTTAAACTATAAATCACAGGGGAGAAAATTTGATTTGGAATTATCAACCCTGTTCCCGATTCAGATGACCATTTGTGATGCCTGCCACTATCGTGCGAGTTCAAGTTTCCCGCAGAGCCACCACGTGTCATGTACTGTGATGCGCATGCTCTGTGATGCCCAAGGAGATCACCTATGGAAACTCTTTTAGTTTTCATGTACAGAACATCAACTGCATTCTTTCTTTCTGGAAATATTGATTTGAAACAAGACTATTTAATGCTACTGTATAAAGAACAAATACGGAGTTGAAACTTGAATTTTTCTCAGTAATCCAGAAAGATGATGGGCTGTCAGCCCTGCAAATGATCTGTCTCCGCCTAGGACCTATGGAGTTACTCTCCTCCTCAGCCCACCTTGTGTCTGCATTACACTTGCAGGTGCCCTTCATTCACGAGAACAGGTCTTCGTCCAGACTCCTTCATGCCAGGAATTCCATCCCAGCCGTGTTTGTCCATCCTTTCCACTTTTCCCTCACACAAGTCTTGAAGCATCAAAATGTCTCTGAACAAGGAAAGTTTTTTTTCTTCCTATCATTTTTCTTATATAGAACTTCTATATATAAAATTAATCATTGCACATAAGCTGTGTACATATTTTACTTGATTATTCATCCATGGCATTGGTTGCTGTGTGAGTGAATACTTTAGATGTTCTCTGATAGAATAATTCTCCTCTATTTCAGTCAACTATGCCCCCTTTCAGTTTTAATCTATTTAAGGATAGAAAGCACATTCTCTAGTAGTCTTCAAAAATGATTATATAGGAATATTCCCTGAGGTGCAGAGACAAAATAATAGAGCTTATATAATTACATTACATACATATACAAAAATATACATATAAACAGAAATGGATACATATATATGTAGATAGTTACATATATGTCTACACACATATGTATCTCTTAATGTCATCTTTTGTTTTTATTTTCATATGTATTTTAAAATATATGCAAGATTTTTGTACAGTGATGCCTAAATATAATCGATGTTTGAAAAGATTTTGGCAGGGGTACATGATTAGATACCATCATTAGTAAGGTATGGTTATTCACCATTTGATAATGAAGCAATAGTGTTGACAATGATACTCAGTGCCTGTTTTTGATGTTTTTAAAATTGCCATCTAATTATAATCTGATCTTCAATACTGTCTTTTTAAAAAGTAAAAGGCAATTTATAATAATTCCTTTTAGCAATCTCTGCTGGGAATCATTTCAGAGAAGATGGAGAATAAAAGAGATTATGTGATAAAAACTAGGGGTCAGTGAAATTTACAAGATGAACAGATAAAGCACACGCCCCTCATTTCCAGGGACCTGTTCCTCCAACACATTGTTAGATTTTTAGGGCTCTGGTGCGACAACCTTCCCAATATTCCCACCGCACAGCTCCACGGACGTTCTGCTCAGTGAAAACACAGTTGAATTTGGAGAGGTTGATGGTTGGTGTTGTGCCTGATCCTGGGGTGCAGGTTGTCATAGGAACGGACTGACTTGCAGCCTACCGGAATGCCTCGCCAGAAATCCAGTGTCTCAGCAGCGGGGAAATAGAAAGTGGGAGTCAGCACTGCAGAAGGCCAGGCTGGGTTGTGTGGCAAGAGCAGCAGCGCGGGGAGGAGCGTTCCTCTTGCTTCTGAGCCCTTCACCAGGGAAATGTCCCCCAGATGGGCAGCGATCACGCCAGTGAGCCTGACATTTCCCGTAGTGGCCGGTGTTCTAGACCACCGAATCCTTCTGTTTGACGGGGCCCCTGGCCCCTTCCTCTCTGCCTCCAGTGTCTCCTGTGTGGAACTTGTCTTAGGTCAGACTTCCCAACTTCTCAGCAGAAAACATCGGCCCCTGAACAGGAGTCCTTTAGTGTGTGGTTAAAAGTCCGGTAACCTCCCTGTGAAGTGCCGGTAAGTAAAGGGGACTGACCTCGCAGTCCACTCGAGGATGTCTAGAGGCCCCTGGGTAGACAAGAACGACACCTGTTGGTAATCTGGATGGAGGCTGGAGTCACCATGAGAGTACAGAAGAAAGACTGAAAAGAAATACTGTCAAAATGTGAGTTACATGGTACGATTACAGATGTTCATTTTTTTCTTTGTACTCTAAACTACAATTCTCTATAATGAGCATAAATTTATTTTAAATCAGAAAAAGTGTACTATGTTAAAATATGTACCAAAAATCTGAGAATAATGAAGCACAAAGTACGTGCTCATGTACAGAAGCCCTAAACAAATCAAGGTCGCCAGAAATCTCAAAAAGTAATTGATCAACTCCAAAATGTGAACTGTTGCTCTCTCACGTTCAGATATTCACAGAACAGAATGACAGGATTAAACTGTGTTTGTGACGAGAGAAGACAGTTTTTGTTTTTTCTGTCAGATGATTTCTCTCTCCTTAACCAAGATTGCCTTTCCAGAATATCTACTTCTCTCTTTCTCCTGCCTTAGAGTTTCCACGGTTGCAATCTCCTGTAATTATGGAAACATTTTTCTCCTGGAGCAACAGCTCTTAGATTAGCCAGTTTGGAGCCAACCTGAGTATTCCCAAATGGCGCTAACAATCTTCTCTGTAGGAAAACAACTTTGCAGGACATTCGGCTCTGCTTTGAGCCTTAAAACAGCTGGAAAATGCAACTTTTTTGATCTGACAGCTTTTGAATTCACTGTCCAACAATGCTTAATACCGCTTTCATTTTTTTGTATTTTACTTTCTTAGTAGGCCAACACTTGAGATTCACAATCTTTCCCACATTTACCAATCAGATGGGCAGAAATAGAATCTCATTTTTCTTTTTATCTGTGTTTTCCTGGCTACTAATGGGGTTGCGTATCTTCAAGTTCTAATTGGCCATTTGTGTTTCCCTCTGTGGATTAGCTAGCTACTCATATTCTTTGACACTTTTTTCTGTGGTATGCTTTGCCTTTCCCTAAATAGTTATATGTTCTATAAATATTTTCTACCATATTACGTTGCATGTTTTCTTTTATGATTTCATTCATTTTGAAGAAATTTTTTCTTGTAAAGTCAACCAATTTGATTTTCTCTTCTCTTATAGGTTCTGCATTTTGTGTCTTTCTCAGGAAGACTGTCCCCATATCGGGCTTATGAAGAGAGTTTCCTTTATTTTCTTCTAATTCACTTAGAGTTCTTATCTTTACATTTAGCCCTTTTATCCACCTCAAAAATATTTTTATGTGGTGTAAAGTATGAAAGTATCCGTTTTCTTCAAATGACTAGCCAATATTATTTTCTAGGAAAAATCCATCAGTTTCCATTAATTTAAAATTTTCCTTTATCCTATATTAAATTCTAGTTCCTTAATTCAACAACAAACATTTATGGAGCTTTGCCCTAAGGTTTAGAGTGGGTAAAATGATAGACGGGGTTTCCGGGCTTCACCAATTCAAGGCTTGATTAATATCATTCGAAGTTAGAACTTCTTTTGAAAAATATAATGGATCATTAGCTTTCTAAGAATTTTTAATATCTATCAATGGTTGTTCCAACTTTATCCATAATTCAGGCTCTTAACATACATCAAAAAACAAGAACAAAAAAGGACAATCCGTATGAAGCTCCCCGGCCTTATGATGTCCTTCATTATAATCCAGTTCTAGGTTTTCTCCACACCTGTGGAAAAATGCTCATCCGTTAGCCATCAGGAAAAGCCACCTTTGGTACCACAAACCAACACGATCATAGTTTCCAGTCTCTCTCACTGCCCCCAACGCACGCAGGAGGGATTAGGGACAGAGAGAAGGAGCACTGCCATACGGCTACGCGTGGCCAAGAACACAGTACTTTCCTGCCTTCCTTGATTCCCTGCAGCTTCCAAGTGAAAGGATTATGTTTTTAATGCATAGGAAGACATCAAATGGATTTAGGTAAATACATCTTAAAATTTTAACTTGCGCTTGAAATTCATCAGTACATGACCTCTTTATTTTGCAAGTGCAAGGGTGACTGTGGCAGATTTTGAGCTTCAGCAAAGTGTTTTTCTTTCAGATTTTCATTACAAATTATTGAAAGTTCTAAGGGTCCAAAGCAAAAGTCCTAAATTGAGTGTTTCATACAAAAAAATCTCATGGTCCCCTGGTCTGGACGTGGCATGAGTTGTCCTCCAGGGCTCATGGGTTGGAGGCGGGGTTGGCTGTCCTCTAGGGCCCCCAATTAAGTCCTCGAGAGGGTTGTTTCGAGCATTTCAGCACGACCCTCCCCGCCTTCACTCCCTGTCTCGCCACCACCTCCCTTCTAACACTTACACTTGCCACAGGCCGTGCGCCATGAGCTCCTCTCCGAGGGCTGATCGCACGGGACCATTTGATCCTGGATTTTTGGCCTCCAAGACTTGAGCTGCACGAATCTCTTTTCATTGTGCATTATCCAGCCCAAGATATTTCATTACAGTGATGTGAAATGGACTAATACATATGGGAAAGCAAATTCTCATTTCAAGCACAGACTTTTCCCCCTCTCCATTATCCCTCATGGAACTTGCTTTCTAACGAAGGCAAAGGTAACAGAGTGGAGCCTCAGGACTAGAGAGGAGGCGCACTGTTAGGAGTGATATCCAAATGATATTTGTGATCTCGAGGCTCTATCTTCTGCTTTTGTGAGGACGGACTGACTCGCTACGCCGAGGAGCACTTACACTGCTCCCTTCTACTGCCCTTTCTCCCCGCCCCCACGTCACCAATGGACTCCAACTCCACAGGGAATGGCTGAGGAAACCAGTCAGGCAGCCAGACACAAAGAAATGACTTGCGCCTTCCTGAGGCTGAAGCTTGGGAGAAAGATCTGACAATAAGGAGAGGCACTGCCAACTCCAAGACGGGGAGTGGAGGGGCAGGAGTGGAGGACAGCTCCCGGAGGTGAGCGCCACCACTTCTCCCACTCTTCCTCCACCACGTGAAAAACTTTCTCCAAAACTGTCACCAACCACGCCCATCTGTTAACAGAAAACATTAACAGAAAACATTTCCAGTTCACTTGAGGGATTTAAACTGCAGTAGTTTTTAGTGTTTACAAAGCCATTTAATACCCTCCACTGTGCTTCAGAGTTAAGTGTAATCCACTAATTTATGCTTATTTTCTTCTGAAAAGATGAGTTTGACTGGTCTTTTAAAATGTCAAAAGCCTTCACAGTTTTCTGGAAAATCCTTGGGCACAAATGCTTTTTTTTTGTGTGGGTATCGGGGGTCGACCTCAGGACCTCGCGCGCCAGCATGCGCCCATGCCGCTGAGCGATATCACCGGCCCCATTTTCGTATGTGGGTTCCGGGAGTCCAACTCCGGCCCTCGTGCTTGCCAGGCAGGTGCTTACACCACTGAGCCATCTCACCGGCCCCCAAATGCTTTTCATCTTTTCTCCTGTTTCATTGTCCCCGGCCCTTTTTGAGTATTGATTTGGTTTTATAAACTGAGGAGGTTGTCCTTCACCTATTTGCTGTGTCCTCAAGACACCCTAAGTACGGTTGGGTGTGGTGGTGCATGTCTGGAATCCCAGCATCCTGGGAGGCTGAGGCAGGAGGATCACAAGTTCCAGCCTAGCCTGGCAATTTAGTGGTTTGCTGAGACCCTATCTCAAAATAAAGAAAGGTGGCTGAGGATGTAGCTCAGTACTAAGGCTACGGGTTTAATCCTCAGTACCACAAAAAGGATACGCCACATATAAAATGAATACATGAATTCGCTGAGTTTTCTTCTGTGAATGAGCTGTATCACGCAGAGCAAACCAGCACATGCTTCGTAGGCTCTGTGTCCTTACTGATGTGGAGTTTTGGTTCCTATGGAAACAGAAAGGAATCATTTCAAATCCCTGACTCAGGCTGGAGAGCAATGTGTAGCATGGGAGAGAAAGAGGAAAGGCCAGGAAAGGCATGTCTCTAAAGCTTTAGTTTGTAGGCCCAAATTGTTTTCTCAAACGGCTCCTTTTGGTGGAAGGGCTTATTAATTTTTTTAAATTTAATTTCTTTTAAGTCCTATTTCTGTGGCTGGTGCTAGGTCATCCACTCCCCAGCACAAGCACAGGCGCCGGCGTGGAGCTTCCTCCCCACTGAAGGCTGTGTTACACCTGTGAGGCTGCTGGCTCCACCCGAGATTTGTGCACTGATAACGGCCACAGGAAACCAACTCTGACAGCACGCTGCGATTTCACAGTATCCAGCAGCAAAGCCCAGCTAATTGCCAGCATATGATTTTTCAAGTGCCAGATTTTATATTTAGTCCATGGCTCTGGCAAACTCTACTTACTCGGCAGTTGCTAATCGTTGAGGCATTAATTGCCTTTCTCCCAGGATTTGAGCAAGATGAAATCTGCTTTCTAAAAAGCAACTTCTGCAAAGCTGGGAAGTCATCATTTCTTTGTGGATCGCCCCTGCAGAGGTGTTTTTTTTGCTCTGAGAAGAAGAAGAAGAGGAAGGAGAAGAAGGAGGAGAAGGAGAAGAAGAAGGGGAAGGGAAAGGGGAGGAAGAGGAAAAGGAAGAGGAGGAGGAGGAGGGGGAGAAAAACCTGTTGGGATAACAAACAAAGGCCCCTGTGCTGGCATCTTGCAGAAAGGCAACTCCAGCGGTGTCTGGTTTCAGGCTGGAGCACGGAGATCATAATTTCAGCCGTGGATGGCTCTCCCAGATGTCTTTGGTCAAGTTAATCACGGTTTGCCTGAAGGCTGAGTTTTCAGGTAATCCATCATGGCATGATTGTAAATCAAGACTCCTTCTTGCTGGAAGTTGGAGCTTTTAGCTCAGCCGGGAACGAGGACAGTTCACCCAAGGCCCCAGACTCTATCATTTTAGTTTTACAACTGAAGCCAATTAAATGACTCTTTCACAGATGCTGAAGAAAGCTCAAGAAGCTGCATATCAAGCAGACACGTGAATTTACAGTCCGCAAGGAGATGCGCAATGTTCCGAGGACTCAGAAACTCAGCCTTCTCATGGGCCTCCCAGTGGCTGAAGGTTTTTCTCCCAGAATCTACACCAACACGAGTGTCCACCGGGACCGAGGAGGAGGTGGAGAACAGCCTAAGGCTTTTCTTGCCGGGGAGGAGGGGAAAGCACACCCTCCTGTTTCTCTTATTGTCCTAACAGCCTGAAATCTATGTTGCTTTTCTCCGGTCTGAAGTTCATCTTTTCCCTTCAGTAAAAGAAAGATCCTCCGATTGACTTTGCACGGCTCCAGTGCCTGATGACAAAAATGTTATGAGATTTTGTAAAGTACATTTAAAAAATTTTGTGCACATAACTGTCCAGTCATTATACATATAAAATATATATTACGTGTATTATTTCCTTTCCTTTCATTTACTTCCCCATGAATCCTGTGACTCTGGTGCTGTTATTGTCCCTTTTCTACACCTGATGAAATACAAAGGTGAAATAAAGTATCGTCCAGCGCCTTCTTGATGCTCTGTACGCCCAGGCCCCATCTGGCCGTCTTCAGAGAGCGCACACAACCCCGGTGGCTCGCGCGGCCCTCAGTCTCTATTTCCATTTTTCTGGAGCCCCTTCTGCCCCTTCCACAGCACACCTGCTGGAGGCCCTGCAAGGGCTGTCGGGGTGCTTCCCGCCCGCACTCTCCCCGCCTCTCGCGCACTCTCCCCGCCTCTCCCGCACTCTTCCCCCTCTCCCGCGCACTCTCCCCGCCTCTCCCGCACTCTCCCCGCCTCTCCCGGAGTGCTCTCCCCGCCTCTCCCTCACTCTCCCCGCCTCTCGCGCACTCTCCCCGCCTCTCCCGCACTCTCCCCCCTCTCCCGCGCACTCTCCCTGCCTCTCCCCGCCTCTCCCGAACTCTCCCCGCCTCTCCCCGCCTCTCCCACATTGTCCCCGCCTCTCCCGCACTGTCCCCGCCTCTCCCGCACTCTTCCCCCTCTCCCGCGCACTCTCCCCGCCTCTCCCGCACTCTCCCCGCCTCTCCCCGCCTCTCCCGCACTCTCCCCGCCTCTCCCGCACTCTTCCCCCTCTCTCGCGCACTCTCCCCGCCTCTCCCGCACTCTCCCCGCCTCTCCCGGAGCGCTCTCCCCGCCTCTCCCTCACTCTCCCCGCCTCTCCCCGCCTCTCGCGCACTCTCCCCGCCTCTCCCGCACTCTCCCCCCTCTCCTGCGCACTCTCCCTGCCTCTCCCCGCCTCTCCCGCACTCTCCCCGCCTCTCCCGAACTCTCCCCGCCTCTCCCCGCCTCTCCCACATTGTCCCCGCCTCTCCCGCACTGTCCCCGCCTCTCCCGCACTCTTCCCCCTCTCCCGCTCACTCTCCCCGCCTCTCCCGCACTCTCCCCGCCTCTCCCCGCCTCTCCCGCACTCTCCCCGCCTCTCCCGCACTCTTCCCCCTCTCTCGCGCACTCTCCCCGCCTCTCCCGCACTCTCCCCGCCTCTCCCGGAGCGCTCTCCCCGCCTCTCCCTCACTCTCCCCGCCTCTCCCCGCCTCTCGCGCACTCTCCCCGCCTCTCCCGCACTCTCCCCCCTCTCCCGCGCACTCTCCCTGCCTCTCCCCGCCTCTCCCGCACTCTCCCCGCCTCTCCCCGCCTCTCCCACACTCTCCCCGCCTCTCCCTCACTCTCCCCGCCTCTCCCCGCCTCTCCCGCAGTCTCCCCGCCTCTCCCGCACTCTCCCCGCCTCTCCCCGCTTCTCCCCGCCTCTCCCGCACTGTCCCCGCCTCTCCCGCGCACTGTCCCCGCCTCTCCCGCACTGTCCCCGCCTCTCCCCGCCTCTCCCCACCTCTCCCGCACTCTCCCCCCTCTCCCCCCTCTCCCCCCTCTCCAGCGCACTCTCTCCGGCCTCTGGTTGCTTTGGCCCCACACACCAGGGAGGAGGTGTGGCTTGGTTTCTGTCCCAACCTCAGTTTCCCAAAGGCATCTCCTGCAGCCAGAAAAAAATGGAATAGCCAGGAAGGAAGATCAGAACCTGGCTTCCTTTCCAGCCGTGCTACCCCGGGGCGAGCTCCAGAAGCATGTGACAGCGACTCGGAATCTGTGCTCCTGGAGATCACAAAGTCACGTCGCCGTCTGTTCAGAAGAAAACACCAGTGGTGTCCACAGCGCAAGAACCCGCCAGAGTCGAGGCAGACATCTCGGCGTTTCCCGGGTCACGAAAACTAAGCACATTTTTCCTGCATTTTATCCAAGGAGATTTGCAAGGGTTGAGTCGCAGCTAAACTAAGAAGTCAAATTCTCATTCCCACGCTGTTACTTTTTTTCTTTTTCCTGTTTTCCTCCTCTCGGTCTACATCCTTTTTCCCACCAGAGTTTCTCTGCCCGGTCTCGCGGAGCGAGGCGCGTTCGTCCTCATCGTCCCTGCACGAGGCGCTGCGGTCAGGACGTCGGCGGAGAGCAGGACGAGCCCTGCCGCTCTGGTCTCTGCACGGCAGTGCGTGCCTGGTGCAGCCACGCGAGGCAGCCGCGACAGTCAGCGGCTGTGGAAGATCAAGCTGAGCTCCTGTCGCTCGGAGAAGACGACGTAACAGCAGCAGTGTGATCAGAGGTTCGTCGTCTTGTCGGCGACCGTTCTGGTTAACGATGTCTGTGGTACAGTGCTTCTCAGAGTCTCCGCTTTAAATTCCTTTCTCGTGTAGTGGGGGTCGAGTGACTGCAAAAGACCCTGCTGGTGAGGGGTCTCGGGCGCCACGGGAGTCTAACTCAGCCCCAGTCAAGGAAGCGCAGCCTCAGACCCCAGCATTCTTTTGGTGAAGCACCATCTGTGGGAGAAAGTGGAAAATAATGCCCCGTCTGACCCCAGTTCTACGGATGTAGAGAGGACGAAACCAGACTCGCTTTGTCCCACACGCTCACGCGAGTCACCAGACCTCGGCCACCTCAGATTGGCTGAGGTTTTCCACCTGCACGGGCAGGCAGGCCTCCAGCAGCGAGGACGTCGCCAGTGCATCCGCAGACCTCAGTTCCAGCACTGTCCGCCGCAGCGTCGGCTCCCCGGCTCAGGGCTCGGTGTCACGAGATGGCTTCGCGGGTCTCCAGTCCCGGCACCAGAGCTTCTGACCAGACAGCCTCCTCCTTGGGCTCGATTCATTTGCTAGAGCTGTTCGTGGAATGCAGGGAAGCACCTTTGCCTGTTTACCACACAGGACCCAGGAAGGAGCTGCTAGGAGTAGCTCCCGTGTGCAGCCAAGCAAACACCCCCAGAACCCAGTCTTTTGGGGATTGATGGGTGCTTTATTGCACTGCATGACTGAGTAAATCATTGGCCGTTGGTAATCAATTCAACCTTTAGTCTCTACCTTCTCCCCGGAGGATGGGTGGGAGGCCTGAAACTCTGCAACCTCTAGTCCTGCCTTGGTGTGTCCTGTGAGCGTCCTGTCCCAAAGCTACCTGCGAGTTGCAGCCACCAGATAACTCCTCAGCACACAGAATGACACTGTTTTTAAGATCCCAAGGATTTTAGGAGCAGCATGCTGGGAAGCTAGGTGAAGAGCGAGTATGTATTTTGCAATATCACACCAACTAGAGAAACTGTGTTCTATAAAGAAGTAGGACATTTTCCTGAGTTGTAAAGGGACTTCCCTGAAATAATTATTTCTGATTCAGGGATCCTCTGCTTCTCATAAATTCAGAAACCAGAAACACTTTAACTGGATATTTTCTTGATGAAATGATTTGGATGGAGGTCAATGGTGAGGGTGAGGAAATCTCCTCACTGATGTACAAAGTCAAGGACAGCCCCATTGGAAATATTAATAATTTAGTATTCTGACCCATCACAAAGAAGAAAATGCATTTACCTTTCTGTGAGAAAGAGAGAGAGAGAGAGAGAGAGAGAGAGAGAGAGAGAGAGAGAGGAGGCTTGCACATGCATGTGGGTGTTAGTCGCTGTCATCATTTTGCTTAAGGAGCAATGTACTAGGGCAGTAACTTGGTCCCCCACCCCTTCCCTTTATTTTTTCCCCTAAGTACAATGGGTGATAAAAATACATGGTGAATGTTGAATTAAAAAATATGTACAGTAAAAGACACATTGCCATTAATCCCCCTAAAGATACTCCTTCTCGTTTTGAATAGACTTATCCCATTGTTCTTTCCACTGTCTGAAGCAGTTCTGGAGTCCTCTTTCATGAATGTGATCTTTATGAAGTGCGATCAAAAATACAGTGAATGCTGCTGCTGAGTGCCATCCAGTGGAAAGGCAGGTTTGTTAAAATGCAGTGCGTCCTCATCCATATTATTCACTGAATCTGGCACTGTGTGTCTGCTGGCTTTTCTGTAAAGTAAAAATGATCATGAAAGGTAAACATTTTGAATTAATTCAGGACATCAAGGCAGCTATGATAGCCCAACTCAAAACACTCACAAAAGAGGACTTCGAAACTGCTTCAGAAAGCGGCAAGAATGATGAAGTGAGTGTGTTTGAAGTGAAGGGGAACATAGGAGGGGGATTCATGGCAATGCAGCTTTTAATAAGTTTTTAAAATGTTAACATTCACCATAGCTTTCAGTCAGACCTTGTATTCTCCGGACAATTTTATTGCCCACTGGCATCAAGGCAAACAACCTCCTTTCAAACTGGCTACTTCCATATTCGGAGGTTCTCCTCAAGACTCGCAACTCACAATGTAGAATAAGAAAGTAGCTACATAAATGTTTTAAATAGGGTTTCAGTTGTCTCCTTGCCAGGAGGCACTTGTGCCACTGAGCCATATCACCGGCCCTACCATTCCTTAATAAAATACTCAACAAACTAGGAATTGAAACCAGGAACTAGGAATTTCTCAACATATTAAATGTGACCTGCAAAAAACACACAGCTAATGTTATACAAACGCTGTCTCCCTAAAGTCAAGAGCAAGGCAAGGCTGTTCACTCTTGATGTTCACTCCTATTCAACTCTGTGTTGGAAGTTCTCTAAAGTTATGAGCAATAAAAATAAATAAAGTGTATCTGGATCGGAATGGAAGAGGTCATCTCTATTCTGAGATGACACAGTCTTATGAATAAAAAATGATAAGTCCACGAAAAGCTATTAGAACTAAGAAGTGAATTCAGCAAGGTTGCAAGACACAAGATGGATACACAAAAATAAATTGTATCCCCACACATCGGTGATCCAGAAATGAAATTATGAAAAAATTCCAGTTAGAATAGAATCCAGGGCCGGTGAGATGGCTCAGCGGCTTAAGCGCCTGCCCCGCAAGCGCAAGGGCCCGAGTTCGACTCCCAGAACCCACATACGAAAAAGGGGCCAGTGATATCGCTCAGGGGCACGGGTGCCTGCTGGCGCACGAGGTCCTGAGGTCAAACCCCCGGTACCCACAAAAAAAAAAAAGAATAGAATCCAAACAAACAAAAACAACTACAAAAAATGGGAACAAATTTAATCAAGGAGGTTAAAGACTTGTACAATAGAAATTTAAAAACATTGAAAGATACGATTTTCACTTAGTTCATTGAAGAGTAAGGTTTGTGCCAATAATGTTTGCATAATTGAATGCTAATGTCTGGTGTCCTGAATAACTAACTTAAAGATAGTAATACGCAATGTATTAACCATTGTTACCCTCCTATTATGTTGTTTTGAAAATTTGTTCTTCTTTTGATTTGTTTTGTTTTTTCTTCTCTTTAAAATAAAATTAAAAAAAAAAAAATAAAAAATAAAAACATTGAAAGAAATAAAAGCATGTTAAGTAAATGTAAAGATATGTCCTTTTCAGAAGACAATACTTTTAAAATGACAGTGTTTTCCAAATTTACCTACTGATGGGACACAAGCCCATCTTTGTTTTTTGCACAAATGGACAAGCTTATCCTAAAATCTACATGAAAATTATTGTAGTTAGCCAAACCCAAGGTTAAGGCCACAGTCCTCTGACACTGCGCTGGCTTCAGACGCTGGGTGTTAGGCTAGAAATCCCCACAGCCGCCTTCACTCCAGACTCTGACCAGCTGCCTACAAGTTTGGGGCTTCTCACAGCTGCTGCTGCCTGCCAGAGAAACTCAACTGCGCTTTAGTTTTTATCCGGGCATTTTTACATAGGCATGGTTGATAGAAATGTTGGCCACTTGGTTGAATTTCGTCTATAGCCACCCAAAGTCAGGATGGTCTCTCATGGCTCAAAGCCCCAATCCTCTAGTGGGATGGTTGGTTTTTCTGACCCCTGTTCTGAGATTCCGAGTCATCCGCTAACATACACTATCTCTGAAAAATTATCAAGTTGGGCCAAGGGCCCACCGTGGATAGCAGAAGCACTCCTATTGTTCAATAAATTCCAAAAGCTCAGATGTTACTTCTCAGGAACCGAGGACAAAGCCCATCCACAATCCTTATTGTGCGCAGACATGAAGGGCACACAATGGTGAAAAAGAAGAACAAAGTTAGAAGGATCAAAATTCCTTATTTCAAAACTCACTTCAAGGATATAATAAGCAAAATAGCATGATACTGGCACAAAGATAGACATAGCTCAAAGGAGTAATATTGAGGGCCCCCCAAAATATTTACGTTTATTGTCAAATGACTTCTGTGAGGGCGTAAAGTGGCTTAATGGAGAGAGAATAATCTTTTCAACAAATGATATTGTTACAACTGAATATCTACATGTGAAAGAATGAAGATAGATCCCTACTTTATAAAAATAAACTCAAGTGCATCAAAGAACTAAATCAAATAACTAAAATTATAAAATGTTTAGAAAATTTCTAAGTAGGAAGCAGTTTATTATATATAGCACCAAAAGCAGAGAAAAATTGATAAATTCAACTCAGTTAAAATTAAAAACTTCTGGGCCGGTGAGATGGCTTAGCGGCGTAAGCGCCTGCCTTGCAAGCGCGAGGGCCCGAGTTCGACTCCCGGAACCCACATACGAAAAAGGGGCCGGTGATATCGCTCAGTGGCACGGGTGCCTGTTGGCGCGCGAGGTCCTGAGGTCGTCCCCCTGGTACCCACAAAAAAAAAAAAAAAAAAAAAAAAATTAAAAACTTCTGTGATTCGAATGCCATCATAAAGACAGTGAAAAGATAAAGCACTGAATGCAAAACATATTTGCACATCATATATCTGACAGGGGATTTAAATGCTTACTACATAAGGAACTCTTAAAATATAACAGTAAAAAGACAAATAACCTAATTTAAAAATAAGCAAAAGATTTCAATATTTTTTAGATAGTACATACAAATGACTAATAAGCACATGAAAAATGTGCTTTACACCATTAGTCACTGTGAAAGTGCAAACCAAAACCACGAGATACTACTTCACAACCATGAAGATAGTGAAAATTTTCAGAAGAAGGAGGAAGAAGAAAAGAAAGAGGAGGAAGAAAAAGAGGAGGAGGAAGAGCAGACAAGTCAATGAGGATCTGGAGAAATTGAGGCTTCATGTGTTACTTTTGGGTTATAAGGTGGATCGGCCATTTTTTAAAACAGTTCAGGGGCCGGTGAGATGGCTCAGCGGCGTAAGTGCCTGCCTGGCAAGTGCGAGGGCCCGAGTTCGACTCCCGGAACCCACATACAAGAAAAGGGCCGGTGATATCGCTCAGTGGCACGGGCGCCTGCTGGCATGTGAGGTCTTGAGGTCGACCCCCGGTACCCACAATAAATAAATAAATAAATAAATAAATAAATAAATAAATAAAACAGTTCAGAACTTTCTCAAAATGTTAAATGAATTACCATGGGGCCCACCAATTTCACCTTTTGGTTTGGATCTAAGTGAAATGAAAACACATGTCTGTATAAAAAACTTACAAATGAGTATTCACGGTAGCATTGTTCATTATAGTCAAAAAATGGAAATAATCCAAATGTCTATCAACTGACAATCGGCCATACCAAAAGGGTATATTCATACACAGTGGGATAGTATTCTGCCATCAAAATAATAAAATCCTTATACATGCTACACATGGTTCAACCATAGAGATGTTATACTCAGTGAAAGAAGCCAGACAAAATATCACAGCACACAATTACATCTGTATGGAATGTCCAAAATATTCAGATTCATGCACATGAAAAGTAGGTTTGTGCTGTCGTGACGTGGAGGAAGAGGCATTGCTAGGAGACTGTGAAAGGGCAGGTGGCTTCTTTGAAGGGTGACGAAAGATTTCTGCAGTGGGATTCTGGTGATGGCTGACTCTATGAATATATTAAACACCATTGAATGAGGTACTCTAAAATCGAAAACATTAACTATATCTCAGTAAAGCTGATATTAACAAGTAGTAACTACTTCCTGAGACAATCTTGTATCTAATCTAGAAGGTGAACACTTTTTATTTCCTTTTTTTTTTTTTTTTAAAGTAGCAGCATAACGGGAACTTCTGTCACATCTTTACAGGTGTACTTTTAGTTTCTTATGTCTATTGGCTTCTATTTTGGGAGCTGGTTTGATGTAGAAATAAAAATCTCTGTTCGTGGAAAAGCCTGGTATATTTTATACCACTTAATACTCAACAACATTTGTATGAAGAAAGAATTAATCCAACTATCATTTTTAATAAAGGTAATTTCACATTTATTTATTAAGAATTTATAATTTTGGTTCTAGTAGTGTGGCAGTTTTACTGCAATGTAGACATCCAGGCTTACATGGATTATTTTGATTAATAGTTGGGCTTTGTTTGGATATTTGTGTACTCTTACTCTAAAACTTCTCCTACTACTTTTTTTTCTGCAATTTCTTTTATTGGTTCTCTTTTGCAACAAATAGTACCTGCCCTGGGGGTGCACATCACATATGCACTTTACTAGTGCATATTAATTTTATAAAATATTGGCTTTCTTTTTTTTTACTTTGTGGAAAAAGTGTAAAACAAAATTTCATAACAAAATAATAGGAGAATAACTATAATACATTGAGTATTGTTATCTTTAAAGTAGTTTCTCAGAGTACAAAATATGGGCATAAAAAATTCTCCAAACGATATTAGCACAAACCTTTCTTTTCAATGAACTATGAGAACCTAGTAGTGTAACTATCTTGTATTTTGTTTTTTTCTTTTTCCCTTCCTTCCTTTTCCCTTTCCCCTACCCTATTTCCTTTTGACCAATTTCTTCTCATTTCACAATATCTATTGTACATTTTGGACCTTATTTACTCTTATAATTTCTCACACCAGGGAGACAATATGATGTTTACATATGTGAGTCTGATTTATTTCACTTATGAGTATGATCTTGAGTTACATCCATTTACCTATAAAAGTCTCAAGTTTACCTTTCTTTATGGCTAAGTGGTATTTCATTGTATAAAAATACCACATCTCTTTTTATCCATTCCTTGGTGGATGAGCATTTGAGTTGTTGCCAAGATTTAGCTATTACAAGTTGTGCTGCTATAAACATTGGTGCACATATATCACAGTGGTTGTTTTTAATTCTTCCAGGAAGATACCCAGAAGGGAAAGAGCTAGGCAGAATGGGGCCTCTAATCCTAGGTTTCTGAGGAATCTCCACACTGATTTACACAGTGGTTGCACCAGTCTACACCCCCACCAACAGTGGAGAAGGGTTCCTTTCTCCCCACAGCCCCTCCAGCACTTGTTATTGGTTGATTTCTTGATCATAGCCATTCTTTCTGGGGTGAGATGGAATCTCAGTGTTGTTTTAGTTTGCAGCTCTCGAATGACCAGTGATGTTGAACATTTTTCATGTACTTATTTGCTGCTTGTATTTCTTCATCTGAGAAGTGTGTATTCATCTCAGATGCCCATTTTTGGATTGGGTCTTTGAATTTGGAGGGCCTGATATTTTTCATTTCTTTATATGTTCTAGATATAAGGCCTCTGTCTGAGGGACAACTGGCTATAATTTTTTCCCACTCTTTGGGTTGTCTTTTCACTCTGTTGGTGATTTCTTTTGATGTGCAAAAGCTTTTTAATAAGGTGAGATCCCAGTTGTTGATTCTTTGAAGTATTTCTCATGCAGTTTGGATTTTGTTCATGAACTCTCTGCCTACACCTATGTCTTCAAGATTTCTACTTACTTTCTTTTCCAGTTGATTGTTTCTGTTTTAATATTTAGAACTTTGATCCATTTTGATTCTGGAAACATTAGAGCAATTAGACAAGAGAATGAAATAAAAGGAATAAGGATAGGAAAGGAAGAAGATATAGTATTGTTATTTGTAGATGACATGATACTCTATATAGAAGACCCCAAAATCTCCACCAAAAGACTTGTAGATTTAATAAACAAATTCAGTAGCATAGCTGGATACAAAGTCAACACTTAAAAAGCAGTAGTGTTCCTGTACATGAATAACAAACTCACTGAAAGAGAAATTAGGGAAACAGCACCCTTCACAATAGCATCCAAAAAAATTAAATATTTAAGAATAAATCAAACAAAGGAAGTAAAAGATCTATACATTGAAAATTATAGTTCTCTGAAAAGGAGATTGAAGAGACTATCAGAAAAAGGAAAGATATCCCTTGCTCATGGATAGGAAGAACCAACATAGTGAAAATGGCCATACTCCTAAAATTGTTGTACAGATTTAGTGCAATCCTGATCAAAATACCATTAGCATACCTCACAGAACTAGAGAAAACATTTCTAAAACTCATTTGGAAAATGAAGAGACTTAGAATAGCAAAAGCAATTCTGGGCAACAAAGGCAAGGCAGGGGGCATCACAATCCCTGACTTGAAATTATACTATAAAGCTACTGTGATAAAATGAGCATAGTACTGGCAAAAAAACAGACCAGTGGAACAGATGAGAAGATGCAGAAACAACTCCAAACACACTCAGCCACCTTATCTTTGACAAAGGGGCCAAACATGTTCACTTGAAGAAAGATAGCCTCTTTAATAAATGGTGCTGGAAAAAGTGGTTTATGCCAAAGACTAAAACTAGACCCACATCTATCACCATGCACTAAAATATTGGCTTTCATTGTGGCATTTCATCCAACTATCTCCCTTTTTTACCTTTAACCATATACCAGACACTGTGTGAGGCTTCCAAAATTTGCATGAGAATGAGAATTTCCTGATTCTCAGGAAGTTTATAATCTAACAAAGAAACAAAGGATTACACAGGCATTGACAACATAAGGTGATTGCAATGAAGAGAAAGGTCTGCACATCGCATGAAAGGAAAGAAGCAAGGTCGTCTCAGGCAGGGGCCCTTACAAGAGGCAAAGCCTGAATGAGATTTTGTGTCAGGTGCAGAAGTTAAGTAGATGAATGAATCTATTCAAATAACCTATAGGGAAGCATAAATTGATTTTATAGTTGATAGAGGGTCGTCGAATTGTGTTCACCAGAAACGTGACATGTTCAGCTTCGATATGAAAAATACACTGAAAAGATGAAGAGTAGAAGCAAGCAGAGGAGGGAAGAGTCAGCCCCACGGTCCAGGGGAAAACTGGTGAAGGCTGCCCTGGGCGGGGGAGGAGACAGCAGGATTTGAGAGACGATGGGCGGGGTCAGGATCAGAGTTACCTGGAGACTTTCCAGGTTCAAGTGCAGGCACCTCTGACACAGGGTGAGCCATTCAGAGAGGCGGTGGTGATGGCCGGGGCAGAAGGTGACGACTTCCATCATGGGATGGAGATATAATTAAATTACTGCATTCCATTTAAAATATATAAAAACAAACACATCACAGAATAGTTTCTTTAAAGGGCAAAACAAATACCCCTGTGTCATTTCATATGTCTGTCCTGGAGTCGTTCCTGCCTTCCCACTGCTTGAAATGTCTGCTCCACCCCTGCTAACTGAGGGCTGTCAGGAACGAGTCCTGGGGACAACGCAAAGCGGAAGCACATGGCGCTGGGCTTTCAAGTCTGGTTTAGCGTGATGCTCTCCTGTCCCGCCCATTTCCCTGCAAGTGTGTTTTCTCTCATAAGTGCAATCTTTAAAAAAGTAGGTGAAAGTTGAAGGGTGACTCTCAGAGAAGAGGAGGGGAAGAAGGGAGAAGGAATAATAGGGTGTAGAAATGATCAAAATATGTTATACACATGTACAAATATGCCAAAATAAAACCCATTATTCTGTGTAATGAATGTGCATTCAAGAGAAAACCCAAAGCAGAACCAATCACAGTTTTACTACTTGACACCTGTCAGCTCAGGATTCTCCACTGAGCCAGTTCATGTCTAAATTTGTCTTATTCTTGGTCCTCATCCTTTCTTCACTCTCTTCCTTCCTCTTGGGTCGGTTTTTTCTGCTTCTCCCCTCCCTTCCACAGTCAATGCATAGGTGGCCTGTGCATCGACCTGACTCCTTCCCGGGGGACCCTCCCCCTGGTCACTGCGTACATGTCAGCACTGTTACTTCCTTCACCCTCAATAGGAAATCAAGAGACAATTTGTGTGAATTAAAACTAAATCATTATATAGCAACAAAGATTAAAATAGCATGGCAGATATATTTCCCAACAATGGGCTTCTTTGATGACGACCATAAAAATCTATGGCGAATAACATTCTGAGGAGAATTCTGGGTCCTTCAGAAAGAGGTGCAATATTCTAGATGTTGCTACTGGTTCTAGAAGCACATAGCTTGTCCCAGTAGCTCACGGCCTTTCTTTATCACCACTGAAGAGCGACTTCCCCTGGCTGGTAATACACACACTCTCCAACACTCCAGTACAGTTCTTCTAAATATGTACAAGAGAAAAATGATACCCAGTTGCACTTTGCTTCCTACCACAGGAGAATGTTTGGAAAATTAAACATAATTAAGCAAATTATTTTAGAACAATGATTTCATCCAAGCAAGCTAGGGAAAGGTCCTGTGATTTAGGGTGTGCGGTGTGAGAATGGAAAGAAGCCGACAGTGAGTCCGATGACTGGGGAGTCGCCACGGGGCACTGGAAACCTGCAAATCTGCTCCCATTGGGGTCCCTGCAGAAGGAAGGGATTACACCCCATAAAATGGTACCCTCTCACCTTAATAGTTCATGCATCTGATTCTCAAGACATCGGGTAGGTGCCACCGTGTCCCTGTCCGCTCATCCTATCCCTGGGCACTGGGAGAGGATGAGCAGGCGGGCAGAGCTTCCCGTGAGAGGCTGCTCCAGCTGTCGCTGATTTTAGGCAGTGATGCTGGTTACAGGAGCAAGGAGAAACGTGACCTCAACAATCTTAATTCTTCTCTGCCTGGCTTATGTGACTTAGCACAAAGTCCTCTGGGCGTCATGTTGCTATATATGACAGGGTTCCATGCTTTTTGTGGCCAAATAATACTCCATGGTATACACACACACCACGTGATCTCACTCATTTGTGCAATCTAAAAAGCCATTCTAGACGAATGGATGGGTCAGTGGTTAACAGAGGCTGGGAGGGGACAGAGGAGGCAATGATGGGCAAGCGATTGGTCAGCTGTGCAAAATCATAGTTAGGTGGAGGTCTAAATTCTGGTCTATGGCACAGGTGGGGTTACTCTATTTAACAGTATGATACTGTATATTTAAAAGTTATAAGAAAAGAAAATTTTGAATACTCTTACAGTGAAGAAATGATAAATGCTTGAGATTTGATGTATGAGGTGATGGATACACTAAATGTTCTTATTTGATCATTACCACTTGATGCCTATATTGAAATATCACACTGTACCCCATAAATATGTAGACTTATTACGTGTACATTAAAATCAAATAAAAGTTAAAAATTATAACTGAATCTCTTTTAAATCAAAGTCACAGCAATCTCTCATACTGCTATGTTTTTCGCTTTTCCAGGGCAGTGCATGACCTAGACAGGGGAGGTAAATAGGATACCTTTGGGGATAACATCACAGGTCCTCTTGCCTCATCTTTACCTTGATGATTATGATGCCAAGTGGTGTCCTACCGACCTAGGGGCTCCTAACATTTCATAGCTCCATTGTCTTTAATAAAGCAATCACACATTTCAGATACACAGAGGAGCATGAAGAATAACGAAGAGTGACAGGATGACTGCCCTTGTAGCAGCCGTCACCTAAAGGAATAAGGCATCACAAACGTGGAGGGGCTGCCCACGGCCCTGCCCAGCTACACTCCTCTCCCTCGGAGGGCGTTGTCCTCTTCCATGGCTTTTCTTCCAAATTAAATCTTCCATGAATTCCTTTATGTAAGATGCATAAAAGCTAAATTTTATCAGTAGAAGTAAGGGAAATAAGGATGTTTGGTAAAGGAAAACACGATTCATCTGAGATTATGGATGGTGGCTGGCATCGCCTAATAGTATATCACTTATTTATGGGATCTCACCAAAAGGTGCATCAGGGAATTTCTGAAAGGATGTACCTCCGTTTGTCTGCCTCTTCCCTGTCACTGGCTATTCAGGTATTTAGCTCTTTGATTTGTAAATGATGCTTTAAAGAGTGTGTGTGCCTGTGTGGATAGATGATAGATAGATAGATAGATAGATAGATAGATAGATAGATAGATAGATAATAGATAGATAGATGATAGATAGGCCAACAGCTGGATGATAAATAGGTCCTAATGTGCTGTGGCATTTTATTTATTTTTGTGGGACATGTTTGTGATATACAATGACTGGTTATGTTGTGGGGAGTTGGTACCTGTACATATTGCATCTTAATCCATCTTACTTCCCTTTCCCTTCTCTGTCCTCTCCCCTCCCTCCCTCTCTAGCTTCCTCTCCCACCTCCAAAAGGTGTTCCTCCCTGTTTCCTATCGTCTTCTTTTTAGTTTTTTTTTTTTTTTTTTTGTGGGTACTAGGGGTTGACCTCAGGACCTCGCGCGCCAGCAGGCGCCCGTGCCGCTGAGCGATATCACCGGCCCCTTTTTCGTATGTGGGTTCCGGGAGTTGAACTCAGGCCCTCGCGCTTGCAACGCAGGCGCTTACACCGCTGAGCCATCTCACCGGCCCTTCTTTTTAGTTTTTGGTCTATAAATTATTTATACTCTGTGTTTCTCATGTCAGAGAACTTGGGGCATTTTATTTAAAAAGGAAAAATTCCCCAAAATTGTAGCTGTCAGGTCAAAGAGGATATGTCTTTTTTTTTTTTGGGGGGGGAACCGGGGGGTCGACCTCAGGACCTTGCGCGCCAGTAGGCGCCCGTGCCGCTGAGTGATATCACCGGCCCCTTTTTCGTATGTGGGTTCCAGGATATGTCTTTTTAATTTTAAAAAATGTTGCCAGAGTTTCCTAAAAGCTATTTATTTGGAATTGAAGGTTTCTACACCCGCAGCTCTGGTGTGGAATTCCTCAGCTCCTGGTACATTCTGAAGACTTTGGGCTGCTTGGGATTTTAGCTATTTTGTTCCTTCTGTGGGTGCTTGTATGACCTTGGATACGTGTAAAACTATAAAATGTCTTGGTTTTCTTGCCTATGATACAAAATGGAGAAATTAAAAACAATGCCCAGCTGGAAGCTGGAAAATGAGTTGAACTCTGGCTTCCTGTTTTCCTGGATTAAGTTTCTGCTTGGAAAATGGAACTCGATTCCCCTTGAGGGGAGCAGTAGTTATTTGATGTTGCATTTTAGTACAGCACAAGAATTAAGAGTTTTGCCAAATAATGGAGGAAAGCTTTTCCCATGTCTATGAAAATAACGAACTCTGGGGAGCTGCGCTTTATGTGTAAATAAGGGATCCTCCAGCAACACAGTGTCCACCATCTAATGGTGCAAAACTTGCTGAAACGAATAACTGAAAGAACGGAACAAAGCAAAAGAATTTTTTAAAGCTCAGAATTGTACATTTTTTTCCAGAGTAACTTCTCAATGCCAGTGTGATCAAGATTAGATTAAACAAAAGAGTTGTGAAATAAATCTGGAATACATTTCTTTTCTGTGGAAAACTAACTCATAGGAGAGACTCGGTCTTAACAAACTAAAATATGAATTTGGACCAAATTAGAATACACACAAAGTTCATGTCTGCTACCATGGACTTTGGGTCTCTTTGAACTCTGGCCTATATATCCTCACTGATTTTCTTCACAAGCCGGTAAACTCTCAGGGAGGCTGACTAATGACCTCTTAAATAGACACCCAAATTCCTTCTTTGCGGTCACCATGTACAAGCCACCATTGCACATTATGTGGCATATCTCTGACAATTCCGAGATTATTGTGGACAAAGCGAGCACTAGAAGAGAAGAACGGAAGAAGGGGGTGTGGCAGGAGGAGCAAACCTTCAATATCGAAGACTCAGATTTAACGATGCGCCAGCATTGGGGGGGTGCCCCCTGTCAAAACTCGAACTGCTGAGACGTTAAGAAAAAAGAAGAAAAAAAAGAAAGAAAAGAAAAAAATCAGCTAAAATAAACAACTAAGCATAAAAGCAAGCAGACAAATCTGTGAATCAAGGCAAATGTCAGGATCTTGTCAAGAAAGTTCTCTTAAATCAATTAATGCCGCTGTTTATTTAATCTCCCAACTCAGCACATGTGGCGGGCAGGAAAGCTGCTGTTCTTTTCAACTGAAACTGCACAAAACATAGTCTGGATCCAAGGAAATTTTGCCCGAGTCCCTGGCAATGTATCACTTTTTAAACCCTGTTTTGCTTTCGTGCTCATGGTAACGTTTGCAGCTGTTGACTGTGGCTTCGGGCTGTCTGACTCCCTTGAGGGAATTTATGTGTGTTTCTACTTCCTTTCCTTATTAGGAGGCAGGAATCTGCGACACCTATTAGAACAAGTATGCATAAAGGGTAATGACCATGCAATTTATTAGTGGTCTGTTTTTCCTCAAATGAGCCCTGAGCCTCCCTCTCACTCGGCCTCTGCGGTGAGGGCCCTGCAGCTCTGAATCTGCCTCTGCTTTCCTGCAGCAGGTAGGCAAAGTGGCCATCACCAAGGGGTGGGAAAGATGCTGGCCTTGGGGAAGGATGGCTCTGTCCAGGAAAGGAGCCAGGAGTATCAGGGATGGAATTTAATTAATGTGGGGACTTCACTGACAACGTGAATAGGATCAAAACAGAGAAAATGTGAGCTACAAAAAACCTCGTGACAGTTCTGTATCAGGAAAAAGGTTCTTGGACCTTTTTGCTTTTTCTTTTTAAAATAGTGGGGTGTGGGGGTGACTTTCTCTTCAAGGCCAGGGTTAAAGGATAATCCTTGGTGAGGAAACTGTTGGGATTCTTTGTTTCCTCTGAGTTACCAGCGAGGAGACAGGTAGCCACCAGGGGAAAGAAGCCACGCGCGCCTGTGAAGCTGGCCCCTCACAAAAATCCTTCAAGCAAGCAGGAGAGAAGCTAAGGGTCCTAATAGAATCCAAAGCATTGGCCTGAAAACTCCAGGCCAAACTCCACCCCTTCCCAGACAAGGTTTGCAGTTGGGATGGAAAGTTCAAGAGAAGAAAACTCTTGGGCCAGATTCATTTTGTGTTAAAATCACATGTATGTTCAGGAAATGCGACTCATATGGTTTCGATTCACTCACATTTAGCTCATCAAAAGTTGCAGCAAGGCTTTGGTGTCCCCATGCTTTCTGAGTCGGTCTTCTTGAAGGCAGGCAGCCCCCTTGGGCCACAGAAGATGGATTCAAATCCCTGGAAGGGCAGGTTTGACACCAGGTATGGAGTCTCTAACACGGAAAATCTAAGTGGCTTACTGAGAACACAGGACAAGGACAAGAACATTCTGTATATGCAATGTGGTGATGTTCTTTTGAATTTTTGAGCATGATCTATATTGTAAGATGAGGAAAATAATTTCAGTTACTCTAGCTAGCGTGTTAAGTATCTCTATAATTGGTTCCACTTTTTTCTCATAAACTCGTAAAGTTTTTTTTCTTCTCCACATTGTCTATGATCCCTACCTCATGGACTCATGTTTAGCGCCACACAGCACCTGAGGCATTTTGCAGATGCTCAGTGAACGCTGGCCAGAATTGAAACCACACGTCATTTCACTGTCCCGACCAGGCATGGAATGCCATGCACCTGGATCAGATGCACCTCCTTCCGGCCTAATGTGCTACCAAAATCAGGGAATCCATGTTGTGTGTGGAGAGAGTAAGAGCGATGCATGCAAGAAAACCTGCTAATGTAGATAAGTTGGCAGGAAGATAAACCTAAAAAAGTAGAAGATACACGAATTGGTTCCTTTCTTCTATGGAGGCCTCTCTGGCTCTTCTTCAGTTTGACTCTAACCCTGGAATAAAAAAGCGAATGACTTTTTTCATGTTTGTCCAGACCAGAGCACACCGAGCACACTGCACCTCCCTGCTGCACGAAACTGACGCAGATCACAGATGCGTCCCCCGAGCTACATCGACCTCTCCCCCAGCAGCCAGTGAGACCCACGCTTGGGTTTCTGACTGCATCGTTGGCTTCTTTTCCCATTTTGCTCTGTCATTTCAAGCAGGCGAGCCAAAGCTGCTAATTAAAGAGGGAATGATTTATTTCATAAGTTTTCTTTTCCCTCAGGAAACATAACTCAACTCCGGGCACAGCTAGTTTACCTGGCCTTATTCACTGTATTACACCCACCTCTTAATAGTTAATTAGGAAAGCTGAAATCCTGTCAGAGAACCTCATGGGGGAAGGAGCCAGCCAGCCCCAAATCCAGGCTCCCAAGCAGGCTGAGCCAGGTTCCCGCAGGGGCCCTGGCCTCTGAGAAGCACTGCCCATCCCACGGTGAGTCCTGCTCTCGCTTCCTCTGCGATGGGGCAGGGGGATATGGAAAAACCTGTTTTTAATCTTCTTCTAGAAGTGTTATGAGAAATTTTTTTCTTTTACTTTTTCGCAGTGTTAGGGATTGAACCCAGGACCATAGCACTGAGCAAAATCCCCCAGCCCTTTTATGTATTTTTTTATTTTGCTACAGGGTTTCACTCAGTTGCAGAGTTACCTGGGCTGGCCTTGAACTTGTGATCCTCCTGCCTCAGGATAATTAAAAAAAAAACTAAAACATGAACAACAAAAACGTAGAGATCAGTTATTCTTCAATGCATATGTTTCTCTAGTAATGAGCACATTACTAATGGGACTTACCTCTCAAGAGCAAGATACTTTTTTCTTTTAGTAAAAGAGGGAGGCCCCAAAGCTTGTGTGCTGTTCACCAGCCTTCCCCTGTATAGACATTTTCTGGAGAGGAGCCAGATCCTGCCAGCTCTCCTGCCTCTCTATATATGGCAAATCGGTTCATTGGTGCAAAATTCCAGAAGCAAATGTGTGTACAACACGAAATCTAAAACCAATGTCCACGTAAGGGCTTTTGGAGTTTCTAAGCATTCCGCTAGCATGGGATCTAATAGTTAGGGGGGGTTATACTTGTGTTTCCCAAACTTTCATGATCACACATCTCTTGAAAGTCTTGTTCAGAGGTAGATTCTGCTAGGTCTGGGGCGAAATCCAAGAATCTATATTTCAAAAGGCTTCCACCTGCCATGGTGGGTCCATGAGCAAGTGCGGGGAAGATGGGAGATGTCACCTCCCTCTGGAGGGTGCCGGCGGGTCTGAGAGTACTGGCGTGGATGGGTGTAAGATGCAGGTTATGGCACGCGTGTGCGCGGTCCCACTGCTCTGCAGACTATCTTCTAGACTGGGGTTGGCAAACTCTCTCCAAAGGGTGAGTTAGCGAGTACAGGAAGTCGCAGACTCAGGAACGAGTCCCGTTCTAGGAGAATGTCAGTAAGTCAGGTTCGTTCCTAATCACAGTCTTAGACAGTACACCTGTGGGAGTTCGCAACCCGAATGTTTGTCAGTGGGGACTTAGAGTATTTTAAACTTTGCAGGTCACCCCGCCCCCGTGGCAAGTACTTAGCCCTGCTATCAGGGTGGGAGTAGTGAACCCGTGAGCAGGGGGGTGAGCACGTTGAACCATGGGCCGCATTGCGCCAACTCCTGTCCTACTGCAACGGTTTCCAAAACTTTTAGGGTTGCACACTCGGAGCAGTACTTTCCCAACCCCCATATATGTACGTTTATTTATAAATTTTATACATGTCCTATTCAAGTAGGGATCAGTATGCAACACATATTTATATCTATCATCATGTTGGACACTTTGAATATACAGTTTAAAATTTTCAATTAAGTATATATTTTAAAATTGAAAATATCAGAATGTCCATTAAGATTATGGACAAGAAAGTTTCAACTAGAAATATTATCTTAAAGAATTTCATTAAATTCAATACCAATTCCTGATATTAAAACTCTTTAGAAAATATATTTAAAATAGTAAACTAATAGCTGTTATATTAAATATAGATGAAACAATGGGAACATTAAGACTGAATATTGAAATATTTTATTTCTCCAAGCTGATAGATTTTTCTACTCAATTTAAAATGCCAGATAACTTCTGGAAACTTAATAGAATAATTCTAAAGTTCATTAATAATTTTTCTAAATAAGATTTTTTAGAAAATTGAATATAATAACAAGAAACAAAACGGGAGAGTGAAATGGAAGTAAAACTCCTAAAACTGCGTGAATGTATTATTTCATAACAGTGGTATATGATACTATAGCATTAAAAATAAAAGGACATTCAGTTTCATCCGTGTGAGTGGAAAGCCATTGGAGACCTAACCTGGTGGAGGATGCGGTGACTTGCGCTGCGGGACAGTCACTCAGGGTCGTTCGTGGACAGTGGGCACAGCTGGTGCCAACAGTGAAAGCAGAAACCCAGGAAGCCAGCTCGGTATTTGGAGCAAGGTGTGTCACACTTTACCCCAGCGCCGTAGGAGACAGAGCGGGAAACACTCCGTTTGTGACCTGGCTGCAAGGTGGGCTCCAGAGAACTTCCTCATGGACTGGACGCAGGTAGAGAAGGACAGAGGAGATGCTGTGGTTTCAGTGCGTCCCCCAAGTTCATGTGTTGGAAACTGAGCTCAAAAGCAGCGGCATTGAGAAACGGGAAATTTAAGAGGTGATTAGGACACGAGGGTTCCCATCCCCGCAGAAGGGTTAACGCTGCTGTCCTAGGAGGCGGCTCAGTATGAGAAAGTGGGCTCCTGGTAAGAGAACCCATCCAGCTTTCCTCCCTTCCCCACCCCTCCTTTCCCTTCCCCTCCCCCTCCCTCCTCTGTCTCTCTCCCCTCCCCTCCCCTCCCCTGCTCCTCCTTCCTCTCACCCCACGCCACCTTTTCCTTGGTGTCATACATCTAACTCCAAGTCCTACCAATTCGTTATCAACTACACCTGCTTATTCTGAGTCCCACCATTGTCCTTCTAGAGTTTCACACCAGCCCTTTGATTTCTTCCTCCACCCAAAACAAAACTACAAACAAGCAAACAAACCCTGCTCCGACCTTTCGCCTTCCTGTCCCAGTAAATGGCTCCACCTTTCATCCCGGAATCTCATTGCAAAAACCTTGGAGGGCCCTTCCTGCCTCCTGTCTGAGTTCATTTTGTGCTGCTATCACAGAATTGTCATCCTATGGAGGAAGGTGGAGGTAGGGAGGAGGGGGAGAGAGAGGAGAGAGAGGGAGAGAGAGAGAGAGAGAGAGAGAGAGAGAGGAAAATGGTGCCTACCTTATACTTTTTGCATAGGGCTGACCTCTAAGCAGAGATGGAGGATGACACATTTTAATTTGTGAGCGCTTCTCAACTATTCTTTGCGGTCTCCCAGACCTGCTGACTTAGGATCTCCCGGAGCACGGTGGAGAAGCCTCAGTTCTCAGAGTCTCTTCCTCGGATGGACACTAAGGCTCGTGAATGAGGCGAATGAAGGCTGCAGGCGCTCCAGCCAGGTCTTCGTGCTGCCCATGTCTGTCCTCACTGGGGCACTGGGCCTGCGACTAGCCCTTCAGGTCATGCCCCGGAAGTCAGTGTCTTCGGCCAGTGAGTCCTGAACTCATCCGGTTCTGAGAATCCCCTGGGACCCTTAGTAACCACACAGATTTCCACGCCTGTTCCCCAGAAGTCCTGCCGCACTGACACCCGAGTCCGTGTGCTTAATAAGCTGTCCCTAGGTGATGCTCGCGATCAGGCAAGGTTGGGAAACGTTTCTTTAGTCAGAGTTGTTTTGGCTCATGTGAAAATCTAGGAGCAGATCAGAAGCAAAGGGCAAACAAACCCCAGCTGAAGAAGCAGAGGAATTCCCAAAGTCTTCCAGATGTTTCCCTACTTGGGAAGTGAATTCTGGTTTCATCTGTGGTCTTGTTTCCATTTATGCCTCTGGCTGAGGCAAGCACTCAGGTGGTCATGTTGTGTGTGGAGACAATGCTGATAATTATCAGTCCATCAAGCCAGCAAAAGAAAATGCAAGAGACAGCGGGAAAGTATGGAATTCTAAAGTAATTTCGTAGAACCATAATTAGAAGAGCTCGTATGAGATAGACACAATATCAAAGTATTTTTGATCTACTGAACTCTTTCCACTTCCTAAATCACCTCTCGGTTTTGTCACAGAGTTACTAATTTTACTTTTTACTAATTTATAATCCATTGCCTACACCATTAAACAAATAAATCTATTAAGCTTTCTCAAATCTATGCTCTTTTGTTCCAACATTCTTCCTCCCCCATGAAATACGCATTGGGAGTTGGTTAAATGTCCATCTCCCACCAACGTACTTAGATCCTGGTTCTGAGGTCAAATATTCAACTAGTGATTTGAAACACGAAGGGAGGCAGAATATATTTAATTCTGCATCAACCTGCTGCCTACATTTCAGAGAGCAAGCAACAAGTCTTTGGCCAGCAAGGAGATTTATCCAAAAATTTATTCACCTTTCCTACAAAGTTAGAAAGCTCAGCGACTGAGGTAAAATGGTTAAAAAGAAGCTAAAGAGCAGGAGTTCAGAGAGTAAAACGAGACTATTATTTTATCATCAGTGAAGACTCTAGCAACATATTATGAATAAATTATTCATTCTGTATAATATAAATGTTGGTTATCAAATACTTGAGAAAACGCCAAAATATTTTTATCTCTAAAACATTCACCCCCTTTTAGTTGCAGCTTTAAAAATCAGGCATTGGGTTGTTTTAAATGCAAGCATGGCAGGCAGTGAGGGCTTCAGAGTCCCTCCAGCGGCAGCAAAGCTTAGAATTCTGAATTTCAGCTGTAGTTGCAGACTGGATAAAGGGGTTTCCTACCCGGTCTTATCCTAGATTTGGAATGTCTGTGATGTCACGCTTTCATCTTCTTCTCTAACGTAACCTTATCCATAACTTTTGTCACTTTCACAACCTTACACCTCCTTAGCTGATGTAGAATACTTTTATTTTTAAAAAAATAAATAAAGGGCCAGTGAGATAGCTCAGCGGCATAAGCGCCTGCCTGGCAAGCGTGAGGTCCTGAGTTCGACTCCCGGTACCCCCCACCCCACAAAATAAATAAATAAATAAATAAAAGCACAAAAGAATTTGCTAATCCATAAGCTTTTCTTTGGCTCTGTCTATGCGGTGTCTTACATCTACCCTGCCGGCCAGGTCTCTGCACCTCTGATGGTGCCCGGGCCTCCGGTGGAAGCGCAGGCAGCAAAGCAGCACCAGATGGAGTGTGAACTGCACGGACGCTGGCGAGGATGGGGTGCGAAGGGCAGGGCGGGGAGAATAGGGCAAATGGAGCCCTGGGGCGGCGGACTTTGTAGCATGGCACGGGGCACACAGAAGAAAGCAGTGCGGGGCAGATGGCGGGCACAGGACCTGGATGGCTGGGACGTGGCGAGGACTCTGTCAGAGGAACAGATGTAGGAGGCTCACTGCGGAGAATGGGGCGAGACACCAAGGCGGTGACGGACGGCTGCTGAGCGAACTATCGAAGATAATTCTGTCTACTTCATAATTTTCTCCTGGCATCAAGCCAATCTTTTAATTAATAATAATTTCAAAACCCAGCTCAGAGTTCAGAGAGCCAAGCGAGGGCTGGTTTGGAAGCGGGCGTGGGTGCGGGAGTGGGTTTTGACGCTGCGTTGCTGGCAGCTGTCAGCACTGCCTCGCCTCACATGGGTCGGTTCCTCAGCTCTCTCAGCCCCAAGTCCGTCATGCGAGCACTGGGAGGAGAGATCCCTCCCGCGTGTGGCCACCGTGCTGCCTGCACGCAGAACATTGCGCAAGGGGTCCGGCCATGAAAGCACGAAATGAACGGGACTTTCTTGTGTTACCATTGTTAAGGCAGTGAGTGACGTTGTAGATCAAACCCCTTTTGCCAGTTTAAGAGAATTCATCTCTAAGTACAGTGTGCAATTCTGCCATGTGTTGTCCCTGTAACGTGAAGAAACCTAAGTGACAAAGAGGGAAAAATCGGTGTAACGGGAGCCATGTTCACCCACGTGCAAATGTTCCCTGACAAAACGGGGTGGCGAAGTCAGAGCAGAATTATATCCACTGTAGCAAAGGAAGAAAGTCTTCACTTGGCTGCCGCCTATGTGGAAGAAGTCCTTTTAGTTATGTTGTAAGAAATTAGAAACAAGTTCCTGCCTTCAGCTTCTCCTCCTCCACCCAACCCCAAGAAGTGAGATCCCAGCTCTTCCCCGGCTGAGCTCAGAGGCCACCTTAGTAGCAGGGCCTTCCTTCAGCCCGTTCTCAGCTCTGCTGCTCTTATTCATTTTTTCAGTCACTTTAATGTCTGCTGACGGTAAAGTGTGTCATACCTCCTCAAGGCTCAAATATTGCTTTTGTTGTTTCCTAGATATAGAACTGCATGGGCAATAACATTTGCTTCTTCCTTTTTCTTTTCATGAACGCTGAAAGATTTGTCATACTTGTTTCCAGCATGCAGAGCTTCTCGGGAGTATCTATGTTGCTAAATTTCATAAACATCTAAAGTGCTGTTGTACCTAACAGGTGATCTGCGGAGGAATTAAGCAGACTCTCATGTAAAATAAGAGTAAAATCAAGAGTAAAACCGCAAGCTCCAGTTGAAGACCTTGTCTGCAGGTCAGTGTGAAGATCGCCATCAACAGTTGTGGAGAGAGGCCAGGAGAAATGCGAAGATTTCAGAAAAACAACTGCGAGAAATGAGAAAAAGCATGGAAACTGAATCAGATTATCTTTCCCAAAAGTAGCCATAAATTCTGAGAACGTTCAGTTTATTTTTTAATAGCACACCCACATTCTTTCCTGCTGACTTTTTAATTTTAGATTTTATAAGACATTCATGAATTGTTGTGTGTGTGTGTGTGCACGCTTGTGTGCTTGTGTTATAACCTTCGTTCAAACAGAAAATCAAGTGGGATTAAAGCCAGCAGTTTCTGAGTAGTCTGAGTGGTCCGACCCAGAGCGCTGCGATTTAGTATTTAGAACTATTACTGAAAGAATCTCCACAAGGGCGTTGTTCTCAAGAATATAGATGTTGCACTAAAGATAAAATGTAGTTTTCTAGAGCCTTTGATATTTCTGTTTGGTTATGTTCTTATTTGTAATCCAAAGAAGATTCAAGATTTTTTTATTTCTTTCTGGTACCAGGGATCAAACTCACGACCTCACGCTTGCCAGGCAGGTGCTGTGCCACTAAGCTATACCCCAGCAAGATTCAAGATTTATAGTTATTATAGTCAGGAACTTCCAAATTCTTAAAGAATTAGCAAAGAACACTAAGGAAATATAGCAGTATGCTCCCACTTCAGGGTTTCTTCTTGCTTTTCCACCTGGAGTTTGCCTTACAAGCATGTCCAAAAGGCTTAGTGGTAAGGAGCACTCACCAACTACCTTTTGCCAAGCACCGCCTATCCTCTTTCCTGATTTACCTCTGTTCAGAACACTATCACCAAAGGCTCCATGATCATCTCAATAGATGCAGAAAAAATCTTTGTCAAAAATCCAACTCCATTCGGGATAAAGAAAAAAAAAAAAAAAAAAAACCCTGAAGAGGATAGGTACAGAAGAACCTTAATCCAATAAAAGCCATTCGCGACAAATTTTCTACCGATATCATATTAAATGACGAAGAAATGAAAGCTTTCCCTCTAAAATCAGGAAGAAGATAAGAACGTTCACTGTCTTCACATATGTTCAGCATAGTGCTTGAAACATTAGCCAGAGCAGTAGGGCAAGAGAAAGAAATAAGAAGGATATGTATGGTAAAGGAAGAAGTCAATTATCATTATTTGCGGATGACATGATCCTCTATATAGTACACACCCAAAATTTCACAAAATTACTTCTATCCAGCAATGTAGCAGGATACAAAGTCAACACACAAAAATCAGTAGAATCCCTGTACACCAATAATTTTTCACTCAGGGAAAAAGTAGGAAAACCATACCATTCACAAGAGCATAAAGAAAAATTAAATACTTAGGAATTCCTATCCAAGGAAATGAAAGACTTTACAATGAAAACTACAGTACCCTGAAAAAGGAGACTGAAGAGGTCGTCAGAAAATAGAAAGATATCCCTATTTCTGGATAGGTAGAACCAATATTGTCAAAATGGCCATACTTCCAAAACAGATATACAGATTTAATGCAATGCCAATCAAACTAGGAACATTCCTCACAGAACTAGAGAAAAAAATCCTAAAACTCATATGGGACCAGAAGAGAACCAGAATAGCAAAAGCAATCCTGGGTAACAAGAGCAAAGTGGGAGGCACCAGCCCCAGTTTGAAGTTGTATTTCAAAGCTACAGTGAGGACAGAGCATGGAACTTACAAAAAACAGACGTGCAGATCCATTGAACAGAACAGAGGATGCAGAAACAACTCCAGGCACATTTAGTTATTCAATCATTGACAAAGGGGCCAGAAACACACCCTAGAGGAAAGAGTGCCTCTTTATAAGTGATGCTGGGAAAACTGGCTATCCACACGCGGAAGATTGAAGCTGGACCCATACCTCTCACCGTGCGCTAAACTAAAATCAAAATGGACCAAGCTGTGTATGTTAAAGCAGAAACACTTACTCTGCTGGAAGATAAAATAGGTGAGACTTGAAGACATAGAGGCAGGTGAGGACTTTCAGAACAGAACCCCAGTGACACAGGAAATAGTACCGAGAATCAACAAATGCTATTTTATTGAGTTAAAATCTTCGCACAGCAAAGAAATCAACCGACCAAGTAAAGAGATGACCTTTACCTAGAATGGGACAAAATTCCTTGAGCAGAGGACTAATATCTAGAATATGTAAAGAATTCAAAAAATTAAACCCCCCAAAATAAAAGACCCATTCAAAAGATGAGCAACTGAAATGAACAGACACTTCTCAGAAGAAGTACAAATGGCTAATAAATACATGAAGAAATGTTCACTATCTCTGGCCATTAAAAAAATAAAAAACACCGAGCTTCCATCTTATCCCAGAAAGAGTGGCCATCATCAAGAAATCAAATAATAAATGCTGGCGAGGCTGCAGGGGGGAAAAGAACCCTTCTACAAGGTTGGTGGGAATGTAAACTAGTACAAGCACTATGAAAATCAGCATGGAGATTTCATTCAACCCAGCAACCCCCTTCTAGGGATCTTCCCTGAAGAATTAAAAACATCATGTTACAGTGATCTGTGCATTCTCATGTTTATCACAGCACGGTTCACAATAGCTAAATCCTAGAAGCAGCCTATACGCCCTTCAACAGACGAATGGACAAGGAATATGTGGCATTTACACACAATCAAATACTATTCTGCTATAAAGAGAGATAAACTTGACAGATATGCAGGAAAATGGAGTCATCTTGGAACTATAACATTAGATGAAATAAATCAGACACACATGCTTAAATACTGCATGATTTTTGTTACAAGAGCAAAATAAAAGATAGATAATGGGATGTAAGGAGATGTATTCTGTTCAAATGGGAAGGTGGAGGGAGAGGGGAGGGAGTGGAGGGAAACAGGCTGAAAAAATAATCGAGATGCATTATGTCTATGTACCAACTCCCCTCGAGGAATGTAATCATTATGTCATGCAAACATGTACTAATAAAAAATAAAAGCTGGGCATGGTGGCACACCTGTAATCCCAGCACTTGGGAGGCTGAGGCAGGAGGCTTGCGTGGAATTCAAGGTCAGGCTAGACAATATAGCAAGACCTGGTCTCAAAAGACAACATACAAACAAACAAAACAAAATAAAAACTAAAATAAAAGAAGAAACATAATTGGGTAAAATACCTTTATTTAGAAAACTTTGCTTGACTTTTCTAAATCGCATCCCAGGTGCCCACTGGGCCCAAGATGAAATCATTCATATTCTTAAAGGGAAATGGAAAAACCTCACAGGTGTTTAAAAGATAACATTTTTCCCTTTTGGGGGCACTTTAAAATACACTTCAACCAGGGAGTTTAGCATGGGCTGTGGGGAGTGGTTACTGCCAGGAAGAACGTGCAGTGTGTGCACTTCATGGCAGGTGTGAGAGGACAGAAATAACATTTTTCCAGGAGCTGGGGAGTATTCAGGGCAAACAACCATTCAGAGAGTTGCCCTGGGAAATACACTCATAAAAAGAATGAACTTCTGATACATACAATAGCATGCATGAATCTCAAGTGCATTATGCTAGGGGGAAGTCACATTTAAAACGTGACCCTCTGCACAGTCCTATTTACACGAAATTTTGCAGCAGGAAAACCACGGGGACAGGAAACAGATCAGGATTTCCCAAGACCCGGGAACTGGGGAGCAGGCGGGCGCCCAGGAGCACGAGGCCCTTCGCGTTTGCTCGAGCTCATAGGACTAAGCTCTTAGAAGAGTGAGTCTTATTAAAGGTGTATCATAGCTCCATAAACCTGACTTTTAAAAGTCAGGACAGGAACCGAGGGCTGGGCCTCTCTCAGATGGTAAACTGCCAGACGTGGCACAGCGCGCTCTATTCCATGATTCCGAGTGGAACAGTTCCGCGTTAGTATCACTGAACTCAGAATGCATCTGAGTGCTATGTCATAGGTTTCAAATTTCTTAGTTGTCTTACTTTTCTCGTTGCTGAGACAAAATACCGACACCCATAACTGTAAGGAGGAAACGTTTATTTGGCTCACGGTTTGTAGAGGTTTCGGTCTATAGTCCGCTGACTCCAAGGCAGGGTGATGTGGCAGAGGGGCACTGTGGAGGAGAATCAGCTCATGGCATGGCAGACAGAAGGCGGCAGCAGAAGCAGCAGCAGGGAGCCTGCCTTCTTTCTGTCCCTTTATTTTCCATCCAGGCTATAAGCGTATTGATTGGTGCCACCTACACTCGGAGTGAGGCTTAGAGAAATGATGGAAACCATGAATGCCCACCAGAGGATTCCATTTTTGATACTCAGAATGATGCTAAACCAATTGAGTTATCACACACCCTTAATCCCAGCATCACACACCCAAGATCCAGCCATCACCTCCCCAAAGCCCCACCTAGGAGCACATGAGGCTTTGGGGAACATCCAGTTACAAGCCATAACACTAGTGCTACATAAAACACCAAAGCATTTTACGATAAATGCTATCCTTCTACAGAATTGCCTGGTCAGTCTTTACTGGAGAATGGGATGCTAGAACTCTATAACAAGTCAGTTAAAAAGATCAACTGATGTGATTCTGCTGAAAATATCCCATAAACAAACACTAAAGTAAAATGTGTAAGAAGAAAACACAGGAAGAAGGTCGGGAGAGCCATTCTCAGCCTTGACATTTCGAGATCATCAGAACAAGGGTCATCTGGTCTCCACTCAATGCAGCCCAAGTGGTGGAAACCAGACTTCCCCTGTTACAGGGAGAAAAATTGAACGAAGTCTGTCATGGGCCAGAAAGTCAGTTTCACGTACAAGGATTTAGAAGTGAAAAGGGGAAGGAGTTTGGGAAATCACTGGCACAAACCCACAGCAAAGTTTTCTAAAACATTCGCTTCCAACTTACCAATAGGAAAGAGCTGGAATCAGTTCTTTCCGGCGCAAAACCACAGTCAGAGCTGAAGACCTCCCTGGATTCACACACAGCTCCCGCTGTACGAAAGTCTCATGGTAAGTTCTCATCCAGTGGTACCCGGCCTGGAAAGATAGACCAGAATAAGAATTGTTCCTCAAATACAGTAAATGACATGAAATAAAAGCTTCCAAATTCATGTGAGTATTTATGTGGCTTTGCATCTGACTTTATTACCAAACCTTTAATCATGTATATAGAACTGGAAATATTCATGTATGTGTGGCCTCATTTTTCCCATCCTATTGCTTGCTGAAACATTTTTAGCTTTGCCTGCATCACCGGTATGTTTGTCTGGCTCTCTGCCATTTCCATGTGCATTTGGAGAGTGTTATGGTGCAACTTGTCCCCAGGATGCAGGGGCCAGAGCTTGGACCTGTGTGGCAGTGTTGGGTGGAGGCATCTTTAAGAGCTGGCCTTGCGGGGGTCATTAGGTCATGGGGCATCACCTTTGCAAGGGATTAATGTGGTTCTCAAATAACTGTCAATTCTTGTGAGAATAGGTTATTAAAAAACAAGGCCACCCAGTTGGGCTCTCTGCTGTCAGCCATTTCCCTTTCTGCTTCTCCACCATGTTGTGACATGGACAGAGGGACCCTGGTCATGTACCATGCCATCTGGACTTCCCATGCTCCGGAACTGTGAGCCAAATAAGCCTCCTTTCTTTACAGAGCATCAAGTGTTTCATTAGAGTAACGCAAAATGGATTCGTGGGTATTGAGGTGGGAGGAAAATGATGAAAGTTACGGCAAGGCCAGAGGTGCTTAAGGTAGGGCGGGATGAGGGGGTTAAGAATGTGAGAGAGGGCCAGTGAGATAGCTCAGCGGCATAAGCGCTTGCCTGGCAAGTGCGAGGTCCTGAGTTCGACTCCTGGTACCCACATAAAGGAAAAAAAGGGCCAGTGATACCGCTCAGTGGCACAAGTGCTGCTGGCAAGCGTGAGGTCCTGAGTTTGACTCCTGGTACCCACATTAAAAAAAAAAAAAAAGAAAAGAAAAAGAAAGAATGTGAGAGAAAGGACAAGGGCACCCACAGGAGAGAAAAGCTGTCATGGTGCCTGGGTTTTGTGTCTCCTTTGTAATACAAGTAAAGAATTTGAATAATTCAAGAAATACCGGTAGGCTGATCAAATGCATTTTTCTGGCCTGCTTTGTCCCCCGGCTGCAGTCCCAAGGGTCAGGGTTATAAGTGAGCCAGTGTGGGAAGCTGCTCACTAGACTCTGGACTCAAACTGTAAACCTGCGGGCAGGCCAAGTTCGGCCTCAGCAAAGGGGAAATAATAACGCAAAAAAGTAAGAGTCAGTCACGCCCAACCCTGAGAGTCATGGGAATGGTCTGGAAGGGCTGAAAGATGCTGTGAAACCCAAGAACAGCTGTTGCAGTTACAAGTAGAGTGCAGGAGCGTTTTTCTGCGTGGCTATGTGACAGTGATGTTTCAAAACCTTTGGAGTACTGGTGCGCTGGAAATTAATTTTCACCCAACATTTTCAATGCCCACCTTTTAAAATATTAAGGTTTTGGGGGGCCAAGAGAAGGTGGGTATTAGTAATATCTAGACTAGATGAAGGGTGTTGTCATGTGCTATCAGATGATATGCCAGGCTGTAGAATTTAAGATTAAGAAGTCTGGAATCATTATCGTAAGTACTAAATACCAGAAACGTCGATGGCAGAATCCTGGTCTGGACCCAGACCCTGTCTTCCCTCCCGTGGAGGCCCACGCAGCTTTGCCACAGCCTCAGTCGCCCTGCGACCTGCAGGTGGGAGGCCCACGGGGGTCTGGAAGCCGAGCGGTGGGAGATCCGTGCTGGAAACCACCAGAGCGTCCCACGTGGCTGGTTAGAGAGGGAGGTGTGTTGAAGAAACTCGGAGAAGAGACACCAGATAATTCAAAAATTCTGAAGTGGGAGAGGCAAACACACCAGAGATGGAAAATTAACCTGAAAAATGAGTCCTCCAGACGGAACCAAATAGCTGGGTGGCTTGTAAAGGGCAGCGGGGCTGCCACTGCTCTGCAGCTCTCCTCGCACTGTTGCCCGGTGAGCAGGCCTCTTGCGGGTGGTGTAAGAGCCTGCGGGAAGGAGCCAGCACTGCCCCGCCCACACGTGGGTAGGGCCCTGGGGTGGGGCCCCTCCCATTCGGAGGAGGACAGGGGAGCAGGTGGAAGGGAAGGGGAAGGGGAAGAGCTGAGATATGTTAAGTACTGTAAGACTTGTACCTACTCCCTATGATGAATGTAAACGCTATGTACTAATAAAAACAGGTACATAATAAAAAGAAACTGATACTACGCTAGATCCTGGAGAGCAAGAACAAACATGAAGATGCCTCAGAATGGGCGCAGGATGTCAAGGTTTGGAAGCAGACAGACATTGCTATTCAGGGAAGAGTTTGTTGAGCCTAACAACGTGGTCGTTAGTTTCATTTGTACTTGAGAAAAACCAGTCAGAGAAGGTGAGATCGCAGGGATTCTTGAAACCGCGGAGGAGTTCTCAGGGTGCGGGTTAATTCGAAGGGCACCGCTCACCCACACTGTTCCAGCACTGCCTAAGTAACACCCACCCTGCGCCGTAGTCAGGACGCTCCAGGCAAGCCGGCTGCGTCTTTGGTCTTAAGCGTGCGCAGGGGCATCCGTCTCCAGCATCCCTTCCGCGCCCTCTGTCCCGGTGAGCAGGGAGTCTGCCAGTAGGGGAACAGGAACCCAAACACGTCACCCTGCCTGGGGGGATCAGAAAGGTTTGCACTAAATTGTAACTTAAGACCTGAAACTTGAAGAATAAGGCTCTGAGTAGAAATACGAATAAAAGAATTCAGATACAGATATCTGCATCCACTATAATATGAATATGTAATTGTAGATGTTAAATTTTGAGGCCTTGAGTGCATGTGTGCATCATAGAATTCTTTTCAGAACATAAAAATGGCGGACTGATAAAATAGGGTACCTGGGCATACCACAGAGAACTTCCAAAACCATGTAAAGACTGTGACGATTTTCCTCACTTCACTGGCATTTCTGTCCTGGCAGCAGAGTGGCATAGTCGAAGTTTTGTGATGTTGTAAGAGCTAGAACAGTACCTGATCACTTGATCAAGGGTGATTTAACTGCTAATGCAATGCAGGCGGTAAAATTTGTTTGTGTCTACAAGTGTAATGGCTGAGACCCAGACACACAAGGTAAAAAAATATGTTGAGCATGTGTCCTAGTTACTTTTCTTGTTGCTGAGACAAAATACCCAATGCCAAAATTTCAAGGGGGAAAGGTTTATTTAGCCCACAGTTTGTAGAGGTTTCCGTCCATAATTGGCTGGCTCTGAGGCAGGGTGGCATGGCAGAGGGGCAACAGTTTCTGACAGTGGAAGACAGCAAAAGCGACGAGAGAGAGAGAGAGAGACCGAGAGAGAGAGAGAGAAAGAGAGAGAGGACTCTTTCTGTCCCTTATATTGTATGCAGGCTGCCCGCCCTAGTAGGTGCACCCATAATCCCAGCATTGGACCATGAATCGATCACAAACTCTAGATTCAGCCGCCTCCGAAAAGCCCACCCGCCATGACCGCATGAGGCTTTGGGGACCTCCAGACAGAAACCATAACAATATGCCGGTGCCATTTTTTATAAAGTCTGCTTTCCAACTATGATCACATTCCAAATTCCCCTGTACGTCTCTCCCGAGTTATTTGAGATCAACAGTGACTCACCAACCGTCAAAAGCATTCACAGGCTTTAAAAAGATGAGCATTAATTAATTTGATATAATTTTGATATCAAGTTCAAGTTGATTGTTTTTAAATCTTAGTTGACTCTTAAACATTCAGCTATAAAGCCAAAAGAATCCCCTTTGTTCTTAAGAGAGAACCCTCTGCCCCAATCAGAAGTGCTTTGATTCCAATGAAGTTTTGACAAGTGAAGGAGAGTTAAAAATAAAGAAGAAACATCAGTTTTTAGTGACTATTAGAATTAAAAAGTTAACAGTTGGATGTGATGTGTGACTATTTCAAATCAGCGTATTTGAATCTTGTACTGTCATACAGGCAGCAAGTCCCTATAAAACCCTTTCTTAGTACAAAACTCTTCTACTCCTGGCTGTTTTTAATTTTATGAAGCTGTCCTGTGAAGTTTGGGTGAGATTTGTCCACCAAAATGTTTGTATATTTTTTGATAACAAATAGCCGCACAATAAGGATTCATAAAATCCAAATTTGTAAACCACGCTTAAGAGATCACTTTATCTGTAATGGGGTCGTTCCCATTGTACTGATGAAGAAAATCAGTTTTGTGTTTGAGATATTTCTAATTATCACAGTGTGACCATGCATATAAAACGACTTAAGTGCCAAATAGTGGTGGCTGCTGATTTGCTTGCAGGTTTTGACGTAGGAGCCCTACATTTGATTTCCTAAAAACAATCTGCTTACTCTCTGTCTCTCCTGTAAACCGAGTGCCCCAGAGGGAAAGGAAAGGACTGCATCTCCCTGTTCATCTCCATTCTAACCCTAGCACAGGGTCTGAAACACAGAAGTGTCTCGCAGTCCACTGGACAAGCGAATGGAAACATTTCCTCTCGCGTCCATCTGTCTTTCCCAGCTGCTCCAATCCGTCCTGATATTCAGAGGTTTGGACATTAATCACGTGGATGCTTACACCTACACTTACACATGTACACTTAGGAACAAGCTTTACCTTAAGAGGAAAGCAGTGTGCCTGGAGGTTGGGATCGTTTTCTTTGTTTCCCACTAAGCCCACCGTGAGGAGCTCCCGCGGAGACCAGCAGCCTCCCGCTCTGGGCTGCAGCCACTCTCGTGGAGGGGAGGACCCAAGAGTGCGGCTTCAGGGCCGTTGTCTGAAGAGTGTTGGATGTCCCTGTCACCCCTTTTAATCCTTTGACTGATTGGTCTTGAAGGAGGAAACGAAGTCATACTCCATGGTGGAACATCGGCGAGATCACAAGGCACTCGGCCATGTGGAAGCTACAGGGAGAGGCTATCCCTCAGGACTATGCTTAAGGAAAACAATCCCAGAGTCTTTCGTTTTCCTTAGAAATTGTTTAAGTCCTTTCATTTTAATGAGATCTTCAGTCACAGTTGGGCAAGAATTTAACAACGGACAACATAAGGATTTGTTTTTCAATATCAGTTTTGTTTTCTAAAATTGTTTCCAAAGCCCACAGCAATTTTGATTTCAAGAGAGAGGGAGAGTGAGAGAGGAGAGGGGAGAGAGGGAGGGAGAGGGAGGGAAGGACTTGTATTTTGATACGTGGGGGCAAGCTTAGTGTCTGTGGTTGAGTATTGTAAGATACAGAGAAACAACTAGCGATGGGCTTGAAAATGCAGAGTTTTATACTTTCCTTTGAATTGGGTTAACATATTTAATTTATTTCTGAGCCATCCCAACAAGAGAACCTGATTGCTCCTCTGTCTGGGCGCCGCACCCCCTTCCCTCCATGGTCCCCTGTGCACTGGTGACAAGATGGCAAGAGCGTGCTCGCCGCGCCGCGCCTCAGCAGTGCCCTCCGCAGCCTTCCCAGTGTGCGGTTTTGATGATCTCAACCACACTAACGAGAAACTGAGGGCGAGGGAGGTTAATGATGAGGCGACACCCCAAGGTCTCCTGCCAAGTGCAGGGTCAGGAAGCACAGATCACTGAGCTCCAGAACTCGAGGGCTTAACCAGGTCTTTATTCCCTTATCTAAGTGTGCATTCCTCAAAACCAGAGCATTTTCTGCCCAGAAAAACTCAGAAGAGATAGTTTCATGATGAATTATGTCCTGTGACCATGGGGTTTTCGATGCCGGTGTTTAAGATTCTTTTTTTTTTTTTTTTTTGTGGGTACCGGGGGTCGACCTCAGGACCTCACGCGCCACTGTGCCACTGAGCGATATCACCGGCCCCTTTTTCATATGTGGGTTCCAGGAGTCAAACTCAGGCCCCCGCGCTTGCCGGGCAGGCGCTTAAGCCACTGAGCCATCTCACCGGGCCTCAGTGTTTAAGATTCTAAAGGGTCTTATTCCTCCTGGCTTACCATCACCTCTTGCCAGTGAAAGGTGATCTCACAAAATAAACACATTTTTTTCTGTCCTCATTCACCAAAGTGGTAAAGCCTACGAGATGCCATTGCAAAGACAAAACTCATATCAGCAAATGCAACTTGGAAAGAAAGCAGGGCGTCAGCAAAGCCATCACAGAGGAATTTCGCTGTGTTCACTTTAGAAGCAGAGAAGCCTTAGAATTGGGCTCAGGAAAACCTATGCTTTTGGTCAAAGAATCTAATCCTTCCGAGCCAGCATTTCCACATATGTGAAAAAGGGAATATAAGTGTTTTGTCTATTTTCACCTAGTTATCGTGAGAGTGAAGAAGCTGTGGAATCAGTAAATACCGGTACTTGGTCACCAAGCCATTCATTCACCCATTGTGCATGGGCTGTGCCTGTGTGAGCCCCGTGCGAGGTTCTGGTCTGAACTATAGAAGCCGATTCTGGATTACTGGGTGGTTATTAACACCAACTTTGTTGGATTTAGTTTTAGGATTCAGGGTAGATCAATAGAATTAAATATTTTAGAAAGCTCTGGCTCTCTCAACTTTCATTTGGCCACAGGGTGCATGCAGGAAACAAACAAAACAGAAATGAATTCGCAGAGCTCCAGCTGGATGGAACACGTGAAGGGAGATCTGTCAAGAGGGTGACAGCTCCTGTGACAGCCTCACCACTGCTCTGTGTGTGCAGAAAGAAACTCCCTGCCCGCTGGTGCCGTGTCCTGCAGAGCCCAGCCAGTGCTTCCTGTCCAGTACTCCATTCCCAGGTCTGGTGTTGGCTGATGACTGGGGGCCTGGCGTCGCTCAGGTGGCGGAGGGGCAGGTCCAGCGCGGTGAGGGTCCCTCTCCCCACAGCCGCTCTGGAGCTGCGCCGTCTCCCGCCATTCATACGCACACCTTCTCGGGTGCGCTTTTTCTGATGTTTGTGCTGTCGTTAGAAGGTGAAACCCTACTTTAGGAAAATAACCTCCGAAATAAGTATGTCTGTTGGCCTCCTTACCTAAGAACAGGAAATGTAAAACACCATGGCAGGAGAGAGAGACAGAGAACAGAGTCCTCCAAAATTTCATTTGGGGCTGAACCTCCCAAATCATATAGATTATAATTATAAACATAGACAGGGTACAAGACGGTTCTCTCTCTCTCTCTTTATGAGCTTCTGAGGATTGAACCCAGGGCATCGTGCATGCCAGGCAAGCTCTCTACCCCTGAACTACAGTCCCAGCTACTGTTTTACATTTTATTTGCAGACAAGGTGTGGCTAAGTTGCCCGGGTTCCCTTCCACCCTGAGACACTCCTGCCTCATCCTCCGGTGTGAGTTGATGTGATGTTTTGGTGTAGGTACACCTTACGGAATGATTAAATCAAACTGAGTAACATCTCTAAGTGCCCACTTACTTACTTTTTTAAATGTTTAAAAACACTAAAACTTTCACCAGAAGTGACTGTGCTGAGGGCCCTCCTTTTCCAGCAAGGAGTCAAGCTGGAGCTGTCCTGACATCACGGAAAGCCCATTCTGTAGCCCTCCGCTGGGGCAGGGCGGTGGGTGTGCCGAGGTCTGCAGGCAGGGTCAGGCCCTGTGTGCCCGCCCACTCCTCAGGCCTGAGCCCAGGGCCCTTGGGAAATCCTGGCTCTGTCCCCCGGCTCTGACCACATCCAGCTTCATGCAAACATCATTTAAATGGGCAGGAATAGGCGCCCACCCCCACAGAGCTCATGCAACTCTAAAATCAAAATAAATGCTCACATTAAAGGGAAATAAAACTGCTACCTGAATTAACCTCAAGTTAATCACACTGATGGCATTTTGGGTGGCATTTTGCTCAAATTAAGCCAAGTGAGCTGGAGTAATTGGAATTTAATTAATATCAAATTTAATTATAGAAAAATGTACTTGTAGGACTTGTTTTATGTTAAATATTTCTGAAATTAGACTGTAATTTTGCATATGTGGAGAATTCTAGAACAGGAACATATAGTATAAAATGATGCTAATAACTTCAAGGTGTCTTTTATTACCCCATTTTATTTTATTACTATGTTTCCATTTCATGGTTATTAGATGCTTAGCAAAAATCTTCACTTTTAGTGGTACTTTATAAAACTGTGCTGTTTGAAGATAAAATTTTAACGTGGCAACATTAGCAAACTGGCTCTAAATGGATGTCTAAGACAATTATTTCTGCACTTAAGACAGGAATACTTGATTAAATATTTAATGCTACACCTTCTATGAACAAAATGTAGTTCAGCATAAAGGGTGGTGGCTTCTTACCAAATGGTCAGGGGATATTTAATACATTGTAAAGGCTGCAGCTCCCCGCTCAGCAGCGGCTCATCCTGCCAAAGCCAGGACCCTGTCCACCGCTGCTCCCTGATGAACACATCTAAATACGTGTGTGTGTGTGTGTGAGCAGTGCCGTGTGTGCAGTGCGTGTACAGACGTAGGGCGCATGTCTGTACATGTGATTGTGTGTGTGTATGTCAGGAGATTTGGGGACCTAGAGGTAATATTAAGGCTCATCTCTTATCTCTGTTTGTTAAAATATTTGTTCTGCACACAGAAGATACTAAAACATGGTTCTTATTAATCATAGAGCACCGGCCGCCCTCTTGCTGAAGTGACGTCTCTTCATTGCCTCACACATCGTGATAGCTCCAGCCCAGGGACACATGCTATCCCAAAGCTAGATTAGCACAAGCTGCTAAGAGTAACTTACATATTTACTGTATTATTATTTTTTGGATGTAACCAGTACTTGCCTAGTGCTTCCTATGAGTGAGAGATGGTTGTTAGCGTTGCACTGGATTAAATTACTCTGTAATTGTTTCAGGTTGCCTTGCCCTAGACCCAGGTTTTCAGGCAGAAGTCTGTTTGGGAGGTTGGAAAAGTGAGGCAGGGAAGTGAGACTGGAGCTTCACGCTGTTACTGCTGCCCCGGCCTGGCCTGGACTCAGCTGAGGGGTCCTGGGCGTGCAGAGCCTCAGATTGCAGCTGGGCCTTTCCCTGCCGGTGAGGAAGCAGCACTTACAAGAGGTCTGCTTGCGTGGCTGTGAGCCCCCCGGCACTCTGGATTGACTCACCTCTGAGCTGAATGTGACTTGAAGGCCAGGAAGTCCCCACATGTAGAGAGCCATGAAGGACCCAGCTTCTGAGCATGCGCTACCCCTGCCCGCGCCAATCCCGCGCCAGTTAGCGGTCCCTCCCACTTCCCCCCAAAGATATATAAGCCATGGCACTTCCTCAATAAACTCTCTCTCTCTCACTCTCGCCTTCAAGCTGCATGTGTGTTTTTCTTCATCCCCATACTGTCTCTCGGGCTACGCGTTCCTGCCCCTGGGAGCTCTGCTGGTCGGAGCCTCCGCGGGTCACGACATTTTGGCGCCCAATGTGGGGCCCGAGAACGACTTCTATGAGGGATCACCCTACAAAGGTTTAAAAGAGTGCCCGGCCGGCCTTTGACCTAGATGAAATTTTTCCAGAGGACTTTCCCTCTGATCCGCACGAAGACTTCTCTCTCATCTCTCGTCTGAATCACGGTAAGCATACTCATATTGTAGGGTTTAACATGGGACAAAACCTCAGTGAACATGAGCTCTTTGTCTCAGGGCTCTCCAAATCTCTTAAAGCCCGGGGAGTCAAAATTAAAAAGACTGACTTAACCGATTACTTTAGCTTTATAAATAAAGTCTGCCCTTGGTTTCCACTGGAGGGCACGATCAATGTTAAGGTTTGGAGCCGTGTGGGTGACGCGCTCCAAGACTACTACCAGGTCTTCGGACCTGAAAAGGTTCCTGTAACTGCCTTTGCTTATTGGACTTTAATCTCAGAATTATTACAACACCCTTCTGATCCCCACATAGCACAGACTATAGCTCATGCAGAAGCTTCCATGCGCTCCAACACCCCCGACAACAGTCCCCCAGCCTCTGTGGTTCTTGACATGCCTGAAGACAAACATGGCTGCCCTTCTCCCGCTCCATCCTTGTCTGCTTCCGCCTCCCCACATGATGACGGACCTCCATCTTGTGGGCACTCGCTCAATGAGCCGCCATCTTGTGCTAAGCCACCATTTTGTTCTGAACCCATACCTGCCCCCCCTCGCTTTATCCTACTCTCCCACCACCGCCATCTTCCTCATTGCCTTCCACTCCTCCGCCCCATTTTACAGCACCAGCATTTCAAGTTCAGTTCCCCCCCCTTTACCCCCCATTGCCCGCCACTCCTGCCTATGACTCTTTCTTGAGGAGTCTTCTATCTCGCATTGCTGCACTTGAACAAGAGGTCCACCACAAACACCTATCCTTCAAACTTCAACAATGACACCCACCTGATCCCCCTCCCAACAAGCCCTGGCTTGCCTTCCCCATCAGGGAAGTCCAACAGGCCCCCACTGTTGAGGGACAACCGGCCCCTCCCCCTCAACGAGCCAGAGTTCCCTTCCCCTTAAACTCTCTCAAAGAGCTCAAAATGGCGGTCACTCAATACGGCCCCACTGCTACCTTCACCCTTGCAGTACATGATAGCCTCTCCCAAGGATGGGTTACTCCAAATGAACATAAAGAATTAGCGAGAGCTGCCCTTTCTGGAGGCGATTTTTTGCTCTGGAAATCTAACTTTTTGGATCAATGCGAAACAATTGCCAAACAAAATCAGGAAAGACAACCCCCCAACACGGTTACATTCGCCATGTTGTCTGGAACGGGTGACTTTTGTACCGATGAACAACAAATTGGTCTTAACCCTCAAGCGTTTGCTCAAATCTCCCTGGCAGCAAGCAGAGCCTGGAGTAAACTCCCATCTAAGGGAGAGGGCCCCACCTCTCTAACCAAAATCCGACAGGGCCCAGACGAACCCTTTTCTGACTTCATTGGCAGACTCACCGAAGCAGCAGACAGAATTTTTGGGGAACACGAAAATAACAATACCCTCATATGACAACTTGCTTTTGAGAATGCTAACTCTGCATGCCAAGACATTATTAGGCCCCACAGACACACAGGTTCCATTGAACAACTTATCCGCCTATGCGCAGATTTTGGCCCCACCTATAATCAGGGCGTCATGCTTGCCTCAGCACTAGAAGACACTCTCAAAAAGGTTCTAGATCACAATAAGGACCTCAAACCAACTTACAAACATCCACTCTCATCACTTCGTTGTTTTAAATGTCATCAGGCGGGACACTTTTCTAAAAATTGCCCCACCAACACCTCATCCACACATACACAGCCCCAAATCCACCACCCCCCACCCAAAACTGTCTGTCCCAAATGGCAGGAAGGGATTTCATTGGGCCAATGAATGTAAGTCTCGCTACACTCTTGAAGGTTCCCCCATTCAAAAAAACTTCCTGCGGGGCCCTCCCCTGGCCCCACTTTCAGGCCTACAACTGACTCAGGGGACAATGGAGTCAAATACCCCAACACAGCCCGATCTCAATCTGTCTCAGACCTCTTCAAGGTGACCCCCACTAGCCCAGGATTGGACCTCTGTGCCTCCTCCCCAACAGTATTAGACCATACTCTTCCAGTACATGTGATCCCAACTAACGTCCGAGGACCACTACCCCCCAGATGTTGGGGCCTCGTGTTGGGCTGTGCATCCTCCACTATTCGGGGTATCCATGTTCTCCCAGGAGTCATAGATCCCACTTTCCAAGGCCACATCCACCTCCTCGTCTCTGCTCCTGATGGCCCCACCCTAATACCCACATCACCCCCCGTAGCCCAACTCCTACTTATTCCTCAGGTCCCAACACCCAATAACCCCTCCCTTTCCTCCCATCGTCACCCCTTGCCCCCCGGTGTTTCCCAATCATACTGGTCACAGACCATCTCTGCTCAAAAACCTATGCTCAACCTTTTCATCAATAACAAGCCCTTTCAAGGCCTTATTGATACGGGGGCCGATGTTTCCATCATCTCCTCCCAACATTGGCCTAAACAATGGCCCCTACATCCCTCAGCCACCCACCTTCAGGGCTTGGGATACCTCCAACAACCTCACCAGAGCGCCACCCCTCTTACGTGGCATGATTCTGAAAACAATTCGGGCACTTTCCAACCCTTTGTCATTCAAGGTCTTCCTCTTAATCTATGGGGCAGAGATCTTCTCCCACAGATGCAACTCATCATGCATAGCCCTAACACCACGGTCACAAAACAGATGCTCAAACAAGGCTATCTTCCCAAACAGGGCCTTGGAAAACATTCCTCGGGCATTACCTCCCCCATTCACCCCTGGCCTCTTGTTCCCCGCCAAGGCCTTGGTTATACCGACAATCCTCCCCTCACATCACCCCCCGATCCTCAAAATTTTTAATAGGGACCACTGATCCTCCTGTAACCCATGCACAAAAAATCACCTGGCTTTCGGATGATCCTGTCTGGGTTGATCAGTGACCCATCATAGGCCCCAAATACTCCGCCCTTTTGCAGTTGGTACAGGAACAACTTACAGAGGGACATATTACCCCCAGCTCTTCCCCATGGAACACTCCTGTTTTTGTTATTCCAAAAAAGGACAATAAAGGTTACAGGCTGCTACAAGACCTCAGGGCTATCAACAAAACTATGGTCATTATGGGCCCCTTACAATCAGGTACACCAACACCAAGTGCTGTCCCTTTAAACACTCATAAAATCATCATTGATCTCAAGGATTGTTTTTTCTCCATTCCTCTACATCCTCAAGACCAACAGAGGTTCGCCTTCACTGTCCCTATGCCCCGTCATTCTGGACCTGCCTCCCATTATCAATGGACTGTCCTCCCTCAGGGTATGGCCAATTCACCCACCCTATGTCAACAGTTTGTGGCCCAAGCGATACAACCTTTCAGACAACAATGGCCTGATGTTCACATATTCCATTATATGGATGATATTCTTCTAGCACACCCTGATAAATGTACACTTCTTAAAAGTTATGCTCATTTACAAAGCCTTCTAAAAACTTGTGGGCTATGTATCGCCTCCAACAAAATTCAACTTACAGACCCTTATGTTTACTTAGGATTTCAGATGACACACACCCATATTCGAGCACTGTTGTAGTCAGGGTTTGCAAGGGAAACAATACAATACAGGACACATAATTTATAGAGTTATTTTGTAATAGTCACCCGAAGAGTCATATACAAAAGAGTGCAGGAAATCTGTCCACACACTAAAGACCCAAAGAATCCAGCTGAGGGCCTGGATCCTACAGCAGTGTCCTGCATGAGTCCAGCTGAAGACCTAGAGCCCATGGCAATGCCTCCACGAGTCCACTAGAGGCCCAGAGCCCACAACAATGTCTCATGCAAGGATATTTCATGGATCTACGCTGGGAAGGCCCAAAGGTCAGCGGTGGAAGCTAGAAAGTCTGCACCAGTGGGATGAAGGATCTGTGCCAGCAGGCTGAGGGATCTATCCCGGAGCCAGGAAGTGACGCTCAGAGTAAGAACTGGAGCTCCCCCGAAAGTCACCACAGCCATCCTCAGCAACAGTGAGGTCCCGAGCTCCTCCGACGATGAGAACAGCCAAGTTCCTATCAGGAAAGCCAGCGTGACAAGCTCCTCAAGGAGAACCGACAGCAGCAACTCTTCCTCACCAGTTCTCCTTTTTATGTTGTTGGCAACAGTCCTCAGGTGGGCCCTCCACACCAGGCACCACACTGATTCAATTCAGCTGGGTTTTACAAGTTGACCACCAATTGTCAATCCACCACAAGCACCTAGACCTCAACTTAGACTTGACACTCTTCATTCCCTTCATGATTTCCAAAAACTCCTCGGTGATATCAATTGGCTCCTCCCTTATATAGGAATCCCAAAGTCTACACTTAAACCCTTATATGACATCCTTCGTGGTGATCCAGACCCCTCTTCACCTCAACACTTCACTCCTTTGGCCCATAAAGCTCTCCAATGTGTTCAAACTGCCATCAACGACCACATGCTTACCTTCATAGACTATACACAACCCCTCCTCTACATTGTCCTCCCTTCCCCAATACAACCTACCGCCCTCTTCTGGCAAGATGCCCCTCTCCTATGGGTCCACCTATCTATCTCCCCAAAAAGGGTCCTAAACCCTTATTATGACCTTGTGTCTCAATTAATCTTGCTGGGAGGCAGACAAGCCAAAAGTTACTATCATAAAGAACCTGACACCATAATATTGCCATACTCTGATCAACAGATTACATGGCTTTTACAAACCTCAGATTTATGGTCCCTTGCACTTGCTGCCTTTCCTGGTCGATTGCTTCACCAATACCCTCACGACAAGCTTCTAACCTTCTTTTCTCATCACCCCCATATCTTCCCAAAAATTACCTGCCATGTTCCCATTGCCCATGCAACAACAGTGTCCACAGATGGCTCCTCTTCAGGTAATGCTGTCTATGTCTGCCAGGGTCATGATCTGGTTGTTGTCCCTACCCCCGGACTTTCAGCTCAACACACTGAGCTTCAGGCTATTGTCCAGGTCTTCCAAGATTTTCCCGAGGCCCCTCTCAACATATATACCAATAGTCGTTATCTAGCCACATCTGTCCCACTTCTAGAAACTCTTTCCTGCTTTCCCCACCAATCAACAACCATTCCCTTATTTACTCGCCTTCAAACACTCATTCATGCTCGTACTCATCAGTTTTTTATTGGCCATATTCATGCCCATTCGGGTCTTCCTGGACCCTTAGCTTTAGGCAACGCACTTGCGGACCAACTATCCCATTCGGTCTCTGTTCATGCCACATTTTCCCCTCCCCTCGCTTCCCCTTCCTCCAATATTCGCCGAGCACAGTCCGCACATGACCTACATCACCTTAATGCCCATACCTTGCACCTCCTTTTTCAATTAACTAGAGAGCAAGCCAGAGCTATTGTCAAACAATGTCCAGCCTGTGTGACCCACCTTCCCTCTCCTAATCTTGGCATTAACCCTAAGGGTCTCATTCCCAATGCCCTCTGACAAATGGATATCACCCACATACATTCATTTGGTAAGCTCAAATTTGTTCACGTCTCCATAGATACATATAGTGGATATATCTTTGCCTCTCTTCAATCGGGGGAGGCCACTAAACATGTCATTGCTCATATGCTTACTGCCATCGCCCACCTGGGTTGCCCCACAAAACTTAAAACTGATAATGGCCCCGGCTATTTGAGCAAAGCCTTTAAACAGTTTTGTCACTGTCTCAACATTTGTCATGTTACTGGGATCCCTTATAATCCACAAGGCCAAGGCATCATTGAAAGAGCTAACCACACTCTTAAGCTAACCATCCCTAAGCTCTCAGAAGTGTCTTGGTACCCCACCGTGGGGTCCTCCCGCAACACTCTCAATCATGCCCTTTTTATCCTTAACTTTCTCTCCTTGGATCAAAATGAACGATCTGCTGCTGACCGTTTTTGGCACCCCTCTACAGCCACCTCATTCGCCACAGCACTTTGGAGGGACCCCCTTACCAACCGCTGGAACGGTCCTGACCCCGTTCTCATATGGGGAAGAAGTTCAGTCTGCATCTACTCCCAGGCTGACCATAATGCACGCTGGCTGCCTGAGTGCCTTGTAAAACAATTTAACAAATCTACCCAGGGAGGCGCCCCTGAGGATTAATGTTTTTTCTTCACAGATGCATTCAACAATCGTCTTGTATATTCTCATGATACTCCCATTGATCGGCGCCAATCATCGCCATGATGTATTCACATGGACAATCAGTCGTTGGGGAGACCATCAAAAATTAAGCCAGTGGACGGGCCTTGGACAACCCACCTTATCCTGTAAGCTAAAGTCATACTGTCACCAGACAGGCCTATTCCCCCAAGACCATCTTGAATTTTGGCACCCTGTATATACATGCCCCCTCAGTACCCGAGGCTGCGCCTGGTGTGCCGACCCCTCTCATGCTTATTGCCCAAAATGGGGATGTGAATCAAATATTGAAGAAAATTGGTGGAAAGTTCCTTCTCCAGACCCAGATATCAAAATTATCCCTAGAAGTTGCACATGGTGTCTCCAAGGAGAACAAAAGGCCAAAGCTAAATGCCCAGGGTGCAATAAGTACAAGTGCACCCCAGACCCCTGCGATAATTTCACTGTTACCATTACCAACCCTGATGACCCTACATGGTTTCAGGGGAAAACATGGGGACTATGTTTGTATTCCCCAGGGATTGATCCCATGACCTTCTTCCACATAATAAAGACAGCCCCTAGCAAGACTCATGCCTCTAAGGCCCCATCCAAACCCCATACTCCCCCACCCAATATCACCTTATCCCCTCATACTCATCCTATAACCACTATCACCCTTCCACCACCCTCCCTTCCTCGCTTCACCCCTTCCTCCAGTGACCTCATTAAAATGGTCCAATCTATGGCTCTTTGGCTTAATGCCTCCCAGCCTAATCTCACTGCCCCATCCTGCTGGCTTTGCCTTCAGGCTTCTCCTCCATTCTATGATCCCTATGCCATCTCCAACGTCTCTATTATCTCATCTACGCAACCCACCACAGGACATTCCCAATCCAATCTCTCCCTTTTTGTACCCTTCTCTTCCGTCCAGGGTAAAGGCATCTATGTAAATGGTTCATCAACAAATCAAAAAAAATGGACCCTGTCACACCTTCTATCCAATCAATACATCCAACATCTACCTATACACAGAGATCTATCACTGGCTATGCTGTCACGCAGGACTAACCCGCATCCTCTCTACTAAAGTCCTCAGAGAACAACAGGACCTCTGTGTGCTCGTTACGGTCCTCCCTCGTGTCTCCTATCACCCTTCCACATACCCCTTTACGCTTGACCCTGACCCTAGGGATCCACCTCTAAGCCCGACTTTACTTCGCTTCAAATGTGAACTCACCACCACCGTGTCTCTTCTCGTCCTCGGTACCGCCTCAGGAATTGCCCTTGGCTCCACGGCCTTGGCCCTCGGACAAACCCAATATAACACCATACTCTCTGCTGTTGACCAGGACCTTAAAAATGTTGAAAGCTCTATTCGTGCCCTACAAATATCACTAACCTCCCTCTCTGAAGTTGTTCTCCAAAACAGGTGCGGCTTAGATCTTCTTTTCCTCAAGGAAGGTGGCCTTTGTGCAGCCCTCAAAGAAGAATGTTGTTTCTGTACTGACTCCTCTGGCGTGGTCTTACACGCTATGGATAAATTAAAAGATGCCATAAAAAAGAGAGAGAGAGCCAGAACACAGGCCTTATTCCCCAACACTTGGTTCTTAACTATTCTCCCCTACCTTGCCCCCTTCTTGGGCCCCCTTATAATCTTGGTCCTCGCTTTGGCTCTTGGTCCTCTCCTATTTAGGAGACTTATCGTCTCCATCAAAACGGCCCTTGCTCCTGTATGCGAAAGACCTCTCCAAGTTCATTATCAGCGTCTAGCCATGGCAGACGCTGATGAATACAAACAAGCCGAACCCTATGATGATATCGAGGCCCCAGCACATAGAATGATGGCCAAGGATGGGTAAGATGGAGTCACAAGCCACTAGCACTCTCAGGACCACCTAAGACAGAGCCCCACTCTTCGCCAGGACGCTGGCGATGCTAGTGGTCAGCTCGATGATGGGTAAGGCCTGAAAAATCAAATGCGTAAAAACTAAAAAAGACTTGCAATAACCTCCACAACCTAAGACAGGCCACATTCAGGGTCATACAAGCACTCATGGTCGGCAATATTTTCTTTTGGAGAAAAAGGAGCATATGTAGAGAGCCATGAAGGACCCAGCTTCTGAGCATGCGCTACCCCTGCCCGCGCCAATCCCGTGCCAGTTAGCGGTCCCTCCCACTTCCCCCCAAAGATATATAAGCCATGGCACTTCCTCAATAAACTCTCTCTCTCGCTCTCACCTTCAAGCTGCGTGTGTGTCTTTCATCATCCCCATACTGTCTCTCGGGTTACGCGTTCCTGCCCCTGGGAGCTCTGCTGGTCGGAGCCTCCGCGGGTCACGACACCCACAAAGAGAGGCCTGGGAAGACTGGAACAGAAGCCAGACATGAAAGACAAATACCGCACATCGCACTTCCGTGGAAGCTGAAACAACGCACTCACAGAAGCAGGGAAGAGGAAGGTGGGGCAGGGCTAGGAAGATGAGAGGCAAAGCCTCAGACAGGAGAAAGAAGTTCGAGTTTTTCCTTCTTTTCTATCTTCAAGATCAACTGCACAGCATAGTGAATATAGCCCATAACTGAGTCCTGCATATTTAAAATTTCACTAAGAGAACAAATTTCAGAAGTTTTGAAAAAATGTTAAATATTTGAAGTTGTAAGTATGTTAATATTGATTTAATTATTCATATTGCATTAAAAAACTTGGAAGCGCCCTATATGTCCATCAAGAGATGAATGGATAAAGAAAATGTGGTAATTATGCACAATGGAGTACTACTCTGCCATAAAGAAGGATAAACTTGAATATTGTTTAGGAAAATGGATGCACCTTGGGACCATAATGTGAAGTGAAATAAATCAGAGATGAGAGATTAAATATCACATGGTTTCTCTTATGTGAGAAACTCAGAGTAAAATAAAGAGCAAAATAAAAGATAGCTAATAGGAAGTAGGGATATAGATGCTTCTAAAAGGGGAAGGGGAGCAAGAGATGGAGGGAGAGGGTGGGAGAGGAGGGATAAGGGATGTGTTATGTACATGGGCCAACTCCACACAAGGAATGTAAATATTACATACTGCAAACATGCATTAATAAGCTAAAATTAAAAAAAAATAACACCACTTTGTGACCCAAAATATATACAACTAGAATTAGTCAATAAAAAGTGACTTTAAAAAAGGCACTAATGTTCATGGGAAGGAATGCCACGAAGGTTTAGTGGGGCACCAGCACCCCTACAATCCTTTGGCAAGACGTATTTTGGACAACCGAACAAAGAGTCCCCGAGAAGGTAGATAACTTGCTCAAAGTTATGGGGAAAACAAGTGCAGGGCGTGAGAATCTAACCTGACCACCTGGCCTGAGGCTGGGGTCCTAATTACTACAGTGATGATCAAAATAAATTTTACCTGCCTACTAGTTTTTCCTACCATATTCATTTCAAAACCAAACAGACTTTAGGAATATTTCATCATTCACCGAAGGAGGAATCCTTTGCTAAATGTCAGACGCTTAATATTCTCTATCCTCTTCTGTCACCTCCATAGAACTCTTCTGAACCTTCCGAGGATGGCTCTCCAGCACACGGTCTGGCACTTTCCATTAAAAAACCAAGAACAATATCTGTTACTTTGAAAGTCTTGGACCAATGCTCCTGACAGGGTGGAACCACGTGTCCTGTGGACAGGCGTGGAGCTGCGCATCTCTCGCCGCACAGCATTACGACTCGCTTGCAGCGCTCCCCTGAGTTAAATAGGAGGAAAGTCATGGAGCTAACGACAAGCTAGAGAGCCGCACCGGCGTCCGGGTGGCACGGGCCTCGCTCTGAAAGCAAGGGTTCCTCCTGGCCCTGGTTAGCAACTCCCCTGCGCCGACAAGGTCCCAGGCAGACACACCCCTCTTGGAAGGCCATCTGGAAGGAGCTGTGACATGGTCGCTCCTGGAGTCCGTGACTCAGGAGTCAAAGTCCTGGAAGCACATTGTGTCCATTTCAGCCATTTCCACACTTTCAGCTGGACTCAGACGGGCACAGGGTACCCCTTGTCCCTGATTCCAAATCTGTTCACACCGGGTGATGTGAACAATGTCGACAAAGAGCAACACTGGTCTGAACTGCCAAGGAGACCCTGCTGCGGCAGAAGAGCGCACAGAGACCTCACCTGAGTTCCTGCTCACTCCAGTTCCTGGCCCTGGCCCTTGCGGGCGCCTCCCTGCATTTAGCCTCCCTTGCCTAGGGTTAGGGCGTAGCAGGAAACTGGAGCTTCTTGAAATCTGTCATTGTCATTCCGCTCTCCCTGCTGCAGAGATTCCCCCCAGCTTCCCTCGCACCCGGTGCACTGCAGAGCAGCAGGACCAGAGCCCACGAGGCTGCCTGCAGAAGTACTCAAGGAGTGTGCCTGGCCCATGGGAATGTGGTGACAGCGATGCTGACGAGGGAGGAAGGAGCCAGGCACCAGGAATTCAGCCTGGCAGATTCCTTGCCTCCCACGTGAGCCAAAAGCTGAGAGCTGTCATATGGTGATCCTCCGGAGATGTGAGGAATGAGAAAGCAGAGACAATGTCCTCCTCCTGAATTCCAAACACAAGCCTCCCAGACCATTAAGAATCTAGAGAAAGAGAGAGAGAGGGAAAGAGAGAGGGAGAGGGAGACGGAGACAGAGACAGAGACGGAGATGGAGAGGGGGTGACAGACAATGCTTTCCTAGCCCCGCCAGTAGAGAAGGGACAAGGTCACTCAGAAGCAGTGTTGAACTGGACTGCTCGACTGTGGACTGTGGTGCTGTTTAGGGATTTGGTTGCAGTGTGTCCCCCAAAGTCATCCGCTGGGAACTTGGTCCCACTGTGCTGCTGGGGGCAGGGGGGGCTTTGAGAGACAGGGGTCATGGGAGGTTGGGTCACTGGAGCTTGCCCTTGGGGGGGACACAGCTCCCATGGGCCCCAGTCTTTCTCTAGCTTCTTTCCTAGCCTTGTGATCTCTTTGTCATATGTGCTCCTGCCATGATTCCACTTGGATGTTCGGTCTCCAAAACTGTGAGCTAAATGGCCTCTTTTCTTCATAAGTATCCAGCCTCAGATATGGTGTTACAGTAACAGAAACTGGGTACTATATCCACAGCACGTTTCATACTCAGTATGGAATAATAGCTAACAATGTACCACACAGAGCACTGCTCATATGCATCCCCTCTCATCTTCGTACCGACTCTGTGAACTGCAGAGTTCTGTTTGCTCTTCCTGCCAGGTAGGGCAAAGGAGACTTAGAGATTTTGAGTCTTTGCTCAAGCCTGTGGCCCAATGAAGTAAGATATTTTTTACCAAGGCCAACAGATTCCAAAACTTCTATATTTAAATACAACACTACAAGTCTATTATGGCACAAATAGGACACCTACTACCAGAGCAGACAGATAAGAATTCAGTCCAAATCATCTTTTCGACCTGTAAATGTTGGAGGGCTTCAGAGGAAAATGAGACTGAAGCAGGCCCAAGGAGAATGACAGTTGCATTAACTTTGTTCAACAATGTATCCTACGTGCCTAGAACAGGGCTTGGTTCAGAGTAGTAGCTTAGTAAATACTTGATAAGTGAATGAATGAATGAGTGAATGAATGAATGATTTACAGAGGCCTGGAATTCTGCCATATATGATGGGAGAACTTTGGAGGATCTGAAAGGAGAGGGAAGCCCTTCCAAGTGGGGTAAACACCACTTTTCCAAATCACCTTGCTGAATGGTTAGTGATTTTTGCAAACTGATGCTACCTGATACCATTCCAAACTGTACTCATTACCCTTGCCAGGAGCTCATTCCCCTTCCTCTTCCAAACTCTGATCACTGCAGTAAAAGAGAAGGAATCCTTTGTCTCTCTAGAACACAGATAGATGCCATAGCTCAAGTAGTATTTGGGGTAAAATAAAAAAGACATAAGCCAATGTAAACACACAGACTAATGACAAGGTATTATATTTAATGGTTTAAATTGTAATGTTTAAATGGTATTATATTTGGGTGTCCTTAAGCATATAACTGCTTGTTACGTCTTCATTAAAGTATTTCAAGGTATCCCAGAGTGAATTATAATGATTAAAAATAATGCAAAATAAAAAAAATCTTTGGAATATACTCTTCTGAGCAGAAATACTCTTTTTAGAAGGAAAGGGTGTTCCTGCTCTAATGTTCTCATGAAATAGGCTAAGATGAGAAGAAGTCTATTGCAGGAAACTATAGGAAATTTTTAAAGTAGAAAATATCCAATAGTGTGAATTTGAGAAGTCTCTCCTTTAAAAAAAATGAACAGGCTATGTAACAACATGGTTCACAAATCCTAACGTCCGCTTTCAAATGCATCGCAAGATAATTCGGTGACCGAATAAAAAGATTGGAGGAAAATAACCTCTTAACTTTCTAGGACAATCTGCAACTGAAATTCATGGTCAAATAAAAAATTACTCATTGCCTATGTGAACTGAAATGGCCTTCAGGATTCTCAGAATGAGGAAACTGACATTTTTTTCTACCTGAGTAGCGCTGAGAAGATAAGATAAATTGGAATTCCTGAGGTGAGCGGGGATACTTACCAGTAAGGAGAGCGTCAAGGAAAATATCTGCTTTCTGTCTGCTCAGTATTAAGAAGCCATTGACAGGAAGAAATTTTGGTATTTGATAATAGAAAGGCAGCCTGTATGATAATGGTCAAGGACACATCTGTTCAGTGTAACAAGAAATTTATCTGCATAATGGCTGAGAGTCATTAAAACACCATTCCCCACCCCTCTCATCCCAGCTGCCCCCACCCCCCCGGCCGCTGTCCTCTGCAGAGGCATCGTTAGCTGACTCTACTGTCTGCTTCTCGCAGCCCTGCTCGCTTTGATCTAAACCTTGACCCTTTCTTGACATGCACAACATCGAGCATTCCTTACAGCTGCCCAGGGCCCAGAATGTTGGTCATGAAGAGCTGCAGGTAAGGATGAGAGCATAGTGAATTCTGTGCCACTTTCTGGACCTTGGAGTCCACTCCTGCCCACTGGGGCCACCTGTGGAAGTCACACTGGCAGTGCTCCAAAAGCGTTACACATCTTTCGGTTCTTTGCTGGCTTCAAATTCAGTCTCTTCATGCAGACACTCATTTCACTTTCTCACTTCCTTAAGACTTGGTGCTAAAATTCTGGCATATTTTTCCTGCTGCAAGATTTCAAGCTTTTATTAGTCTAGGAGGGACTGGAAAAGCAACAGAAAGGACTTCCCTTGCAGTACCAGCTTGGAAACATCTGAGCTAGAAGCAGGAAACGGAGAAGCATCAAATAGTCTTTAAAGTCTATTTTGATTTAAAGTAATTGTTTAAATTTGCATTCTGATGGCAAGATGAACACTACTTGTATAAAGAAAAACCTACGTAGAGATGAGATGACTGTTTACTTATTTCGAGTGAGAACAGCCAGGAAGTGTTGGGATAGACTGGCTCTCTCTGTGCCACTCTTCCGCTCAATCCCCACACAAGCTCCCCATGACACTAACACGTATGAATCAGATTTCTGCTGGTAGCAAGGGACAACTACCTAACTAGAAAAAGCACAGGTCAAAAGTACCCTTGGTGGCTCATTCAGCTGAACATTTCCTGGCACAGGACTGGATCTGGAGTCTCAGTAATATTGCCAAGAAGGTGTCTTATGGTGAGGTAAGCAAGTGGGGAGCTCGGGTGTGAGATGGAGCCAGCACTGACCCGAGACTCAGAGCCCACAGGTGCCCCCCTTCCTTCTTACCTCTGCGCCTTCAGGGTCCCACTCACCTCCCCGCAGTCTGGGTGATCATCTTCCTCTCTCCAGCTCTTGTTTCTGTTGCTTTCTTTCTCAGATGAGCTCTTCCCATACACAGTTCTACCAATTTAACAACTCACCGTTTAGCCAACTTTCTTTATGCTTGTCTCCTATTCCTCTCCCAAACCCTCATTCCCAGTAACTTCAGCAAAAATTGGTCCCACATTTCACGCGTGTTGTCTCTGACTAACCCAACCGGTGTGTGTCAGAATCACTCAATGCGTTGTGCTCCCCAAACTGTTTCCTGGTTCCCCAGAGTTTTCAGCTAAGTTGCATTCCAGGGTCTCCCACATCCAAGGAGTTCTGGCCAATGAAACGTAAGTGAAGACGAAGCGAATCACCTCCAGACCTGCTGTCTCTACTTCGATGTCCTCTTCATTCACCCACTGATCGGACACGGACATTGTGGCAGGTGACCCTAGGGCCCTAAAGGACTCTGAGTTCCCACAGTAAGCGGGAGCCATTAAATGAAAAGTGTCTAGATCCCCGAGTCCCTGGCAGAGGACATTCTGGAGAGAAATTTGTGAAATGGGGTTTGTCTGTCTGTGAGAGAGAGAGAGGGAATCAAGCACTGAGAGTCAAGGTTGTTTGTTACAAAAGCTAGTGTTTCTTGTCCCGTGCATTGGATGTCCTCTGGTCCTGAACACATTACTAATGTCAAAAATGATGGGATAGTTTAGTAGCATATCCAAATCCGTGTTCCCGTGCCTACCATGGAAGTAAAAAATGTAGTAATCCAAAAATATCAGTTGCATGGATGTTTCTGAAGTCATTTGTCTATTTTATAAATTTTATTGCATTAGAGAAGGAAGGGTCAACTTTTGAATAAGATAAAGTGGCTTAGGTCCGGTGAGATGGCTCAGAGGCATATGCGCCTGCCTGGCAAGCATGAGGGCCCGAGTTCGACTCCCAGAACCCACATACGAAAAAAAGAAAAAGGGCCAGTGATATCGCTCAGTGGCATGAGCACCTGCTGGCATGCAAGGTCCTGAGGTTGACCCCCGGTACCCATAAAAAAAAAAAAAAAAAAAAGATAAAGTGGCTTCACATAGCAAGTATTATGAGAAGTTAGTCATGTTGAAAACTTACCGGCATTGTACTGTGCATGTATATGTAGGTGTGTCAGGGAAAATTCAAGATAAGGAAAGTATTTTCAAGTCAAAACTACTTTGTGGGAGTGGAATTTATTTTTTGTTTTTATTTTTTTCCTTCGCTTTTCCGTTGTTTGTGGACCACATAATACTGGTATTCAACATATGGCTGATAGGAAGATAAAACTGTAAGATATGTTTTGTATTTTATTTGGATTGTTCTCACTTTTCACTTAAAAAAGATAATGTCCTCTTTGTCTAACAAAGTCCAAACTCCCCACCTCCCTATTAAAAAAAAAAAAAAAAAAAGCCCTGGCTCAAGGTTTCTGAAACCTCCATTGACGGCGCACAGTAGCCTGTTCTTGTGGGATTTGTGGGATGTTTCATGGCCCTTAAGTGAGTCGCTGTTAGTGAATATCATGAAAGGTTAGAGACGAGAAGAGGGGGACTGAGGATTCCTCAGCAAATCCTGCCCCGGCAGGAGACTTTGGGCAGGAGAAAGAATCTATAAATAACAAGCTGAGATTAGAGAAATGACAAAAAACAAAACAAAACAAACCCCCCCCCTCAAACCCTTAAAGTAAATACTTCCTGGCATCTTTTAGTGTAGGCAGGAGAGGGAGGGCACGTGAATAAGCAGCACCACAACCAAGAGCCTGGGCCACAGGTGGCTCTGTCCTGTGGCCTCCCGTGGGCTTCTCATCACAACCCGAAGTGGCTGCGGCCAGTTTCCCACCGCAGAGGTGAAGACGCGTGTGCAGGTGTGTCACGCCGGCTGTCTCTGGAAAACTCCATGCCTAGAGAATGAGACTGCTCCTCTGCTCACCCTGACCTGGTGCCCAGCCACCGTGCACACAGAGCCTGGTCCTGGGCCTGTGAGCAGTCGCCTTGCACGGCACAACGTAGCTCGCCGATAGAAGTGAGGTAAAGATTCTAAGATGGGAGGCGATTACCGAGCACCCAGATGGGCCCCATCTAATCATAGGAGAAACTTTCCTAGCTGTGGCCAGGAAGAGCAATGACCATAGAAGACTGGAGAGATGCAGCACTGCTGGCCTCGCAGATGGAGGAAGGGCACAGGCCAAGCACGCTGGACAGGGCAAGGCAGTGGACACTTGCCCGGCAGCCTTCGGAGAGGAAGTCGCCCTGCCAGCTCCCGGACGTCAGCGCAGACGGATGCACGCTGGACTTCTGACCCGAAGGACTGCATGATACTAACTTTGCATTGTTTTAAACCACTACGTTTATGATCATAGAGGCTAAGTATCCTTTATCCAAAATGCTGAGGACCAGAAGTATTTCAAACCTGAAAATACTTGCATATTCACAATAACAAATTGTGGCATTAGTACTCAAATTTAAGCATAAAATGTATTCATTTTTACATGCCTTCATACACTTTTTATGCACTTACATAAACCTTTCATGTTCCCGTACACACACATGTCCTGACTATAATTTTAAACAGTGTTAGTAGTGTGCCTGCATTTTAGCTGTGACCCGTCATCACATGAGGTCAGGCACGGAATTTTCCACTAGTGTCATCGTTCATCATGTCAGTCCTCAAAAGCTTCTGACTTTGGAACATTTCAGGTTTAGGTGTTTTTTTTCTGGATTAGGGATGTTCAACCAATACATTCATTCATTAGTGCCATTAAGCTTTCCACTGACACATGTAATTATATGTCACAGTGTAATTATATGGTGAGGACGAGAGCCCCTAATCTGATTTTCAATTCGTGATTAGGGCGTGAGCTCCTTAGGGAATCTGTGCCCCTTGGTACCTTTCATCGTGCTGGGGGCCAAATAGGTGCCCAACAGATACTTTCTGATTTGCATTGCTTGAACAGGAATAATTAAGCCAGTGAGGAATTCCTCAAGAGAACACGAAAGTATGACTGCATAGACCAGGAAAGGTGGCCCTGTAGGATTCCAGCTTTATCTTGGGAGATATGGAATTCTCAGTAAAAGCCTGGACCAGGGACATCTGTGACATCTCGTGGACCCTCTACCGATGCTTTTTTCTACCTTCCATGCAGGAGAAGATACCAATGTCCTAGAGTAGAGTTGGAGGCCAAAGCCAAGCTGGCAGGATGAAACCACACAATGCGAGAGAACAGAACCAGGTTTCCACAGCGATGGGCCCTGAGCTACCCTGCCTCAAGAGGAGCCCCCAGGTCATGGTCCTGATGCCCCTACTCAAACTGGAGTCCTGAACCCCATGAAATTGGAAAGCTTTTGGCTCGCATATTATTACCTCATTTATTTCTTGAAAGCTTCTAGAAATATTTGTTTTGCGTGGAAGCATCCCCAGGCCTTATCTGACTTGCTTTGGCTCAAGTCCTTCCTCCCATCATATCGCTTCCCTTTCAATCACTATGACAACCTGCCCTTGAGGCTGAGAGGCTAAGACAAATCTCATTAGCATTGCTATCCGCGGAGTGCTGACAGCATCCTTGCTGTTGGACACACGGCATAGTGGTTTCTGAATTTTCCACCAGCCAAGTGCAGCCAGCTCAAGTCACTGTGCCAAGCTCAGCTCCCAAGGGACTTTGCTGAAACTACGAGACAGGAAGCTATATGCATTTAGATAAGAAATACAGTCACATCAGCTGTCCTGTTCCCCGTGCCAATTCAGCAATACAGGAAGCCATTAAAGAAGACTGCACTGTTTTTAAGTTTGAGTAATTATTCACATCACTGTGTAGCCTCATTCCACCCAAATATGCCCAAGAGCCCAACATCCCGCACCTCTTTTCCCTTTCCAAATGAGATTTTCTGTGCCTTATTGCTGTGGCTACCTCTGCCCTGGATCCTAAAGTCTACCTCATGAAAATAGTTCTGTTGTTTCACTTCTCAGACTGATGCCTAGAACACATGCTTTGCCTCCTTGCAGTCTCTACGCCATCTGAATTTGTAGGTGAAGAAGTCTGTTCGTCCTTTCGATCCTCGCACTTCCCTCTTTCTCCAGCACCTGGTGCTTCCAGGCTGGTCGTACTCTCTGAATTGCTATGATCAGCTCTTGTTAGGTTGCGTTCCAGTTTACTCTATGTGTGGATGCTTTCTGTTTTGTTCGTAGCAGCTCCTCTCCGTCTCAAGCCCAGGCATGTTATAAAATAAATTTGATTTTCAGTGATTTTATTTAATTTGAAGTGGGAAGAGACTTTTGAAATTACCTGGCTCAAATTTTCCATTTTCATGTGGAAATTAAGGACCCTTCCAAAGGCAAAATTTGTCTGTGACAGAATAGGATTTGCAATGAAATCTGAAACTCCTCTCTCAAAGCTCTTGCCTTCACACCATCCCCCGAACGGCTGCCTGAAGCTCTGGGACATTCTGCATCTCACTGACAGTAGCTCCATGCCCCACATTTCTCCCTCTAAATTACTTTAATATCCACCTGGTTAATAGGAGAATTCTCGACACAAAGTCTAAGGCTCTACCCCAGGTCCACTGGGTGAGCCCAACAACTTCTGTTTAACAAACACAGAAGTTTGAGAATCACAGAAATAAATTAAAATGCAAAGCCCACCTCAGGATCCGGTAGCCCTACAAGGTCATATTGTCTCTCTAACACCAACTTCAACGTGACGAATGTCTTTGCACTATCAGTTTGCCTACTTACGATGTCTTTCCCGAGACCTTTCTGTGTCTGGCTCCTTTGGGCCATTTAGTTTCAGCTTAAATGTCATTTCCCTAAAGAAGCTCTTCCCAGCTAAAATGGATTGCTATTCCCCTGCTCATATAAGCCTGTTATATTATCTACCCCATACTTATAACTGATATCTTCTATTTTATTTATTTGTAGACTGTTCTGCCTCCCAGAATAAAAGCAGGCTTTTCTAGTTAGTAAGCAATCAGTACATCTCGTTGGATTGATGAAGAAGAACGAATGTTCAACCCAGTGCCGTAGAATTTGGACCCGACCCTCACCGCACTCTGTGCCAAGTTTCTGAGGCCTTTGTGTCTTGCCAAGAGATTGTCTTACAAACTATCCCACCACTATTAGCCACAATTTCTAATGACACAAAAGGCCACCCTAATTTAAGGACAGCAGAAGGAGACAAGCGAGATGGAGTAGGAAACAATTTTTCCTGCCAGATTTAAAAAAAGTCCCTCAAGAATAACTGCAATGCCTGCTACAAATTAGATGCTGAAAAAATATTTGCATAACTCTTGAACTACATGCTTAAGAAATAAAAAGGAATTCACTCTTGCTATGTAAGAAACCAGACCCCTGTGTTTCTCCTACTCCTTTGAGAATCACCTGGACACCTATTCCCTGCCCTCTCCTGTCCTTTCTGCTAAGTGAGATATTTGTGTTTTAAATGAAGGCCATTGTTTACCCATCACTAGTGGGAAAGAACTGATGTGCATGCATTCCTCATGTAATAAGAAATAAATCCCTTAAGCCTATAATTTGCTCCTGCAGGTTTAGAATTTTGAAGTCCAAGAATGTATCTGCCATCAAGGAAGTTAACTCTGGGGCTGGCTGGCTCTGCAGCTATGTATGTGGCCATTGTTTTGTGCCCAAGGAATGGTTAGCAAGGGCTCAAGGCTCTGTTCTCATAATGAACCTTATGTTTCTAAACACAGGTGCATGCGGATGTAGACATCTGTGTCATTGGATGGGGTCGGGGGAGGGCACAGTGGCAGCTCAGAAGTGGCCCCTTGGAAAGGTAAGACGGCATGATTGCAGGAGCTCTCATCGGCATTGTCATTATTTCTTTGATGATGTGTCACAGCAGAGACAGTGGTGACAAATCAAACCTTCTCATCGCCGTGTTTTCAACATGCTCCCTTTCACTGGGCACTGGGGAGGTGACTTTCCAAGGCTCCCTCCCCCAGCATTGTCGTCCTAGTGAAAAGCATTGTCAGAGCGCCTGTTCCATCCTACAATCATTTCAGCCTGCTTTTCACTCCAACTTTGTTTTTAATCTCTGCTGTTTTATGTATAAGAATGAAAGAGTTCATGAGAAGTGCTTGTCCACTGATGCTGTTATAGGCATCCTGGGAAATCATCAAAACTGCAGAGGGCGAAGAAAGGAAGGCTTTCAGGTGACCCGGGGCATTCTCTTGCCATCCGCGTTGAACAGAACGTAAATGTGTTCTGCGTCTTGGTTACAGTATTCCTGCAGTTCGCTTACAGGTACCTGGGACAAAACAAGTCCTACAACAGCCGACGTTCACAGGCACGCAGGTCCCGGGGACTTAGATGAGTGCAGTGAGTCGCACAGCACGCTTTAATTTGCACTTGTCTAATATTAGTGAGTTTTAAAAACTACTATGACAGAAGTAAATTTCCATATCAGTAAACAAAGGTAAGTTCATCTTCACATTTTAAAGCACTTTTATCAAGGTTTGACCAACTATAAAAAGCTGTCCATATTGAGTGTACACCCTTTGGTGAGTCTGGAGATAAGTTTACACCCATGAAACCATTTTGCCAAAATTTATGCCCTAGACCAGTCCTCACCTCCAAAAGTTCCCTCTTGCCCTCTTTCTTTATTATTTTTTATTATGATAAGAAAACTTAACATCAGAGCTGTTTTCCTGGCAATTTTTAAAGTACACGACACAGTATTCTTGACAATAGGCCCCTGATGTACAGTAGATGTTTGTAACTTACTCCCTTTGTCTAAGTGATACTTTGTATCCTTTGACCCAGAGGTCTGTGGTTGGGTGGTGAGGGTGCGGCCCCTGGCAACCACCATTCTTCTCTCTGCTTGTGCGTTTGCTAAGATGCACCTTATAGCTGGTATCATGCAGTGTCTATCCTTTTGCGTTTGTCTCTTCACTTACAGTAATGCCCTCCTGTTCATCCTTCTGTCCCAAGTGGCAGGACTTCCTTCTTTATTAGGGCTGAATGATATTTTACTTTATGGACACACCACGCTTTCTCCATCCACGTGTCCTTCAGTGGATATTTAGATTACTAGTGTCAATAATGCTGCAATGAAGATGGTTCATTGCAAAGTTCCTTTTAAACTTTGTGAGTCTTCATGAAAATTAATAGGCAAAGTTAATTTGTCATAGAGATTAACTATTAGATAATAAACTCATCTGACTAAAATAATACCTCAGCTTTTTTTCTAATTTTAAAACTCTGGGTAGTACAATGTCCCAGTGAGTTGTGAACCGTGTAGTGGTTTTTACTAACTTCCCCAGACCTGAAGCTGGAGCTACCACGAACGCTCCTCTAATCTGACAAAACAGAGATTCCGAGCGGTCAGGTGAGGCGCCAGGTGCACCCAGCCAGGAAGTAGCAAGCCTAGAGTTCCGCCTCCCCACTTAAATTCACTCTTCCCGTTATGTCCTGTGCATTAGTTAAGAAGCAGTGGAGGGGACGGAACAAGTGGCGTAGTACAGAAATAGGAGTTCGTTACGGTGATGAGACCCTGCTGGGGAAGTCTACATGAGGACCTCGCGTGTACGTTCATTTCATGTAGACCTAAAGCGGCTGTATGAGAGCAAGGATGGCAGTTGGGAAGAAAACCCAGAGGTCAGATGGGAAAGGACGGGAGGAAACTGGAATCATGAGGGCAAACTGTAACCTTCATCTCCCTTTCCACCTCCACGCCCAGTGATATGGGTGACTTGCAATAAACCAACATCCTTTGCCACAAGCCGCACACACTCCGGGCTCCCCCGCAGAGAGGAGGAGGAGGACGGGGAGGGGAAGGGGAAGGGGGGCGGAGGGAGAGGAGGAGGCAGAGAGGGAGGAGGGGGAGGAGGCGGAGGGGGAGGAGGGGGGAAGAGAAGGAGGGGGAGGGAGGGGAGGGGGAGGGGAGGGGAGGAGGGCAGGAGCAGAGGCCGCAGAGAAGCCCGTCCGCACCCGTGTGGGTAGCCACCGCGGCACAGCAGCCTGCATTCACCTTGGGGGCTCAGGGACCAAGGCCTCACTGCCACCTTCCAAATTTCACTCAGATTTATCTTAGGGGCAACTCTGACCCAGCACCAAAAGTGAAGGGAAGTCTGGGGAAGCGGTTTAACTAAATAAAAACCACTACACCCAGTTACATTCTATTAATACGTTCACATGTGCCTTTAATTCTTCTTTATGACAAATACGGAGTAATTCAAACATGCAAGGGAGTACACGGAGAAACTCCTCCTCGGTTCTATCCACACAGTACACGATGGGCCCGTGGCAGATTCCGGATTCCCGTGTGCGTGGAGCGAGGAAGGGCGAGTGTTCGCTCGCCCGATGATGGAGGGAACAGCGGCCACTCTTCCTGCAGTCGGCGGGAAGGTGCGCTCCGGGCGCGCAGGTTCGGGCCAGCAGAAACCAGAGGGCAGCGCAAAGGGGAGAGCAGGGGTGCGGGGCCCAGGGGGGTAGGGCAGAGGCAAGGCAGGCTTTCGGACTTAGAAGACGCGCACCCCGCCCCGGCACCCCCGCGCGACCCTCCCGGTCCTCCTCTGTCCCGCCCGGCGGGGGCCAGGGCGCAGACCCCGGTGGGAAGCGAGGAGCTCGGAAGCCAGCCCGGGGCGCTCAGGACGAGGAGCCGGGAGAGAAAGCGGTGTGAGGCCGAGTTTGCTTGTAATACTGCGAAGGTGGGGCCGCCGGACAGGACGCTCGCGGGACAGGCAGGAGTCAGGAGAGCTGTCTCACCGCGGGCCCTGGCTGTGCCCATTTTCCCGGGAGTCTTACGCCTTTGTGGCCGGGGTGAGCTTGTTGCTGGGGTGAACTGTTGCTAGGGTGGGCTGAGGTTTATGAGTTTGAGGAGGTGGTAGGAAAGCAGGTCTTTAAGAATATCCACTCTACACCCGCAAAGGGCAGTTTCTAGTAGGCAGGTGATCATTTTTCTGTGGTCGTCTGCCACATCGGGAGTGCCACGTTAGCCATGTCCTAGGGCTCTGTTTATCTCCCCTCCTCATGGGCCCTACAGGCCCCTCAGTGTTGTGTATTCCAGGTAAAAGAGAATTGAGCAAAATTCTATCTGTATTAGTATATACATAGATATAGATATATTTATGTATCTAGATATGTACATATATGTCATCTATGTATGTGTCAGTCCGTCTATCACCGATCTAAAACCAGATAGTGCTTGCATAAACTTAAGAAAAACAATTTTAATGAGCACATAGTCAGATATATAGAGCCTGAGAGTGAGGAGGTTGAGAAATTCGTGTAACTTCTGAGTAATTATTTCAACTGTTAAATATTTATCTTTAATCCAAAACCCAAAGAATTTGCCAGATATGAAGCTGTTTCTTACTTTGGCCTCTGGAGATTACAAAATAGTCACAAATAGAAAATGCAGAAATAGTAAACAAATGAAAAACATCTAACTACATATGAGTATTTAAATTTGTTAAACTCTTAGATTCTCATCTTCTGAATCTTTGTTTTTTTTATCTCAGAGCCAAGCCCAACAATGCTGTTTTCCTGTAGTTTTCTAGGGAAAAAACTAAGTTAAGATCAGAGGCAAATAAAACAAGTAAATATATTTTATAGGGACCTGGCATAATGCACTGATATTATTAATCAACCCTTTAGTCTTTACCACCAACCCAGGGGGAAAAGTGAGACAAGTGGTTTTCATAATGTTGGACATGAATTCTCTGGTGTTGCAAACAGAACAAAAGAAAACACAAACTCTCGAAAGTATCTTGGCAAGACGAACTTTACTTCTGAAGCAGGGTGCATTCCTAGAGGAAGCAAGGACGCTGACCTCTCTAGGTTTTTATCCCTGCAGCATGTCACCCCGGGCCTGGTCTGTTGGCAGGCCCATGGCCTCCAGGTCTATCCAGATTGGCTAGCTCACTGAGCTCAGGGTTGCTCTGCAGAGCGAGGTCTGTGATCTGGAAAAGCCCTTGTTATGAGGTTTATGGCAGGTGGGCAGGCACCTTTGTCTCAAGTTTCCAAGGACTGGTGGAACGAGCACATGTACATTTTACAAAAATAGGGATTCTTATAAAATGGAATTATTTTAATTATCACCTCTGACAAAAAAGACTACCTTTTTTTGCAGTAACATTTGATAAAATATAGAGCTTGGTTTTGGATCCAGAAGAAATGGGTTCAACCCATTAATCCTTTTTTTTTTTTTTTTTTTTTGTGGGTACCGGGGGTTGAACTCAGGACCTTGTGCTTGCCAGCAGACGCTTGTACTGCTGAGTGATATCACCGCCCCATTAATCCATTTGTAACCACTTACATATCGCTTAACTTACTAGAGTTTACGTTTCCTCTTTTCCACAATACTCACAATCTTTTCTGCTTCCTTAAGAAAATGCACAGTTGAATGAGTTAACTTATATCTTGTCTTAGTCTATTTTCTGTTGCTTTAGCAAATACTTAAGACCAGGTCATTTAGACAAAATAAAGTTCATTCAGAGGCTAAGACACTCACATGCACTCACCTTCATCTGCAATGCTCTTGCCTCTTGCTGCCCTGATGTGGCTCGGGACCTCACAAGCCAAAAGAACAAGCGAGCACGCCTCGGTCTCTTTTTCTTATGAAGCCACTAATGACACCAGGGTACAACCTATGTGGCCTTCTCTAACCCCAAGTACTTCTCCAAGGTCCTACCTCCAAATGCATAGGCCTCCAGGGATTAGGTGTCCAACATGAGTTTTGGGGAAACACACCCAAATCGTAGCCTGAGGCCACCTCCTGCCCTCCCTTCCCTCCTATGTCTTCACCTACCTTTGACTACGTCTATCGTACAATCTCCCGAAGAAATCGTGAAATCGCCTGATATGTAAATAGAGCCACAGTGGGATCCCATTCTTTTTAAATTTTAGGGGATTTAGTAGGCAAGAAGAAATTTTTAAAAGAACTTAATTTCTTAGGCTTATTTTGCTTTATTGCAAAGTGCCCCCCCAAAAATTTATTTCAGGAAAAATTTTAAAAATTTGAAACAAAGATTTCAAGAGGACTTATCTAGAGCAGCCTTCTGTGATACGCGTGTCTTCCTTCGTGTTTGAGCTGTTTTACAACTCCCTAAAGTGAACGGAAGACCACTGAGTCACCACTCTTAGGAAAAATACGGGGTTAAGTTCTCCTACTTTAGGTCACAACGTTTACATCACTTAGCGTGCAGTCTTCTTTTTGGTGTGTCTAAATAAAGGCGTCTTACTTAATATGCTTTGCAGATTCGCTAACATTGGCCTCAGGGCCAACACGTCAGTGACTGACACCTTCACGAAGCGTGCCTGACTTCAGTGCAGTGATACCTCGGCTCACGAACGCTTCTATTTATGAGCGGCTGGGTTCATGAACAGAAGCGTTCGGCAAAATTTTGCTTCCATTCGTGAACTCTGCATCCGCTGACAGACAAGACTGCAGGCATCTTCCCCACACGAACACACATGTGGCCATCCCGTCTTCCCCTGAATCGGGGGAAAAATCACGTTTGTGAACCAAGGGACCACTGCATTCTGCGGGGGGCGCATCACGGCCTCCTGCACCTGGGCCGCGGCACACACTGGCGCAGCACGCTTAGGGCATTTGCAGTGAAATCTCAGACCGTGGCACTCAATACACTGCCAAGGGACACTTGTTCGTAGGATGAGAGACGCGACCCGAAGGCGGTGCCTGTGCTACCTGGGCTGCGAAGGCCCACGTCGGGGGATTCAGGTCCTTCACTGCGCTGTGTCCCTAAGCGCTCGTGAATGGCCGTGCTGGAGCGTGGACTCGGGGATGACAAATAAACCTCACCAAGCAAATCTATTGGGCTGCTCCTGACATCATATGCGATACCCGTCTGCTCTTTGAATCCTAGGTTTTCCTGGGGTTCTTCTTCTTCTTAATTGTGAGATTAAAATCTTTGCCATATTGTCATATTATATTTATTCTGAGTCATGATTTTACCTTTCTTTAAAAAAAATTCTTTTAATGCTAGAAAACTCTTTAGGCTGAATTATCATTTTCAACTTGGCTGGTTTTTTTTTTTTTTTTTTTTTTTTTTTTTTTTTTGTGGGTACCGGGGGGACGACCTCAGGACCTCACGCGCCAACAGGCACCCGTGCCGCTGAGCGATATCACCGGCCCCTTTTTCGTATGTGGGTTCCGGGAGTCGAACTCGGGCCTTCGCGCTTGCAAGGCAGGCGCTTAAGCCGCTGAGCCGTCTCACCGGCCCAACTTGGCTGGTTTTAAGCAATTGTAGGAGACCACCCCGGACAGTGTTTCAGAACATGACTTTGATGGCATCCTGATTCCTCTTAGTTAGGTGGCGTTTGCCATTCCATGGGTCCAATATATGAGAGAGTGCTTTCCAATGGGAAGCCCCATGCAAATTAATACCTCATTTATTTCTCAAAGTTGTGCAAAGCTTATTGTTTCTTCTGTTCAAAGCTGAGGAAACTCACAGTCAAGAAGCTTATGTGACTTGCCCCAGATCACACATATAGAAAATTCTAGTTTGTTGGTAACGGTGGAGAGAAAGGAGTTGAACAAACAATGGGTTCGATGCCTTTCTGCAAATCAGTCCCCACTGCCCTGAGGCGTTAAAAATCTCTCCCCCTTTCCTGTACCTGAGAGGAACAATGCTCAGTCTTGGGCCTCGTTATGCCGATCAGGGAAATGGGCAGGCTGTTAGGGGATGTCGAAAGGACTCCAGCCTGGCTTGCTTTATTTACACTGGTAAGACAGTTGTTGGAAAATATAAAACATAATGAATCATTAATAAGAGCTGGGGGTAGGAAGAGAAGCAGAGGGCTCGGCTGGGTTTGGACGCCTGACTGGCAGTGCTGGGCGGGGTAGGTGGGTGGGTAGTGTTCCAGCGGGGGTGGACAGGACTTTGCCAAGGCAGGAGACGAGGCGTTTGGATTCCACTGAGTGTGACGGACTTTTGTAAAGCTCTAAAAATACTTTTTTGGAAAGGATGTTGGACTTTTATTTAAGTAAACTACCTTGCTGGAGGGCCACAGATGCCTAATATTATACGAGTTAGGATTATGTACTTTTTTTTTTTTTGTGGGTACCGGGAGTTGAACTCAGGACCTCGCACTTGCCAGGCAGGTGCTTATGCTGCTGAGCCATCTCACCGGCCCAGGATTATGTACTTTTTGAATGATGCAGAGAATCTGAGATAGGAAGGCCTGGAGTGACAAAGCTGGCTGGGGAGTAAGCATGACCTGTTAATTATAAACTCCCAGGACACATGTGCTGAACAGCTCCCAAAGCCCTGCATGTGGACTTCTGAGAACCCATGCGATGTGTGGGACAAACAAAAAAAGACAGTCGTCATTACGCTCTAACACGCCACCCCATGTCAGTCTGCCCTGTATTCTCTAGGGTGTACTTTTATTTTTCTTATTTCTTTTCTTTTTCTTTTTGCTCAGCCCAAACTCACTCTGTGGAGCCAGTTTCTCTGTTACCTTTCATTTTTAATTTTTCTTTAATTTTCCTACCTCAAATATGATGTGAAACTTTTCCACCTTTTTTTTTTTTTTTTTCATTTCATTCAATTCTTTCCTTGAGGTGGAAAGAACCTAGAAACCAGCTGCAGAAGGAGACCCCGGCCCCCAGACCTGGTCACATATCTGGCTGAGCCAGAGGGGAGACCAAGTGAGGCCCCCTGGCACATTTTGTTCGTTTCTCTTTCTGTGGAAGTTATCTTTCTTCCTTTTTCCCTGTCTCTCTCCCCGAGGCTGGGAGTCGTGGAGGCGTCTTCTCAGGGCACCAGGAGGAGCTCCCCAGTGTGTCCGCCATGTGGATGGGGAAAGGGATCCGTGCCTCTCTTTTCTGCTTGCTTGTGCGCACTCCACGGGACTGGTGTGGCCTGTCGTCTGCGTGCTTGTCTGCCATATTTTGGTTCTCTTTTTGGAAATTAACCTGGTGTCTTCCTACCCCAGTTTGTAAATGCCTACAGTCTTTCTCAGAATGCTGTTTAGGTCTGGGGGCCCTTGTTGCCTTGTCATGTCGCCAAGCACCGTGCTGTCTTGTCACATGTGGCTAGACACCATCTTCTTTCTCTTTTCCTTTTATTTTTTTGGCCAACTGGCCTTATGAAAACTCACCCTTCTAGATTGGAGCTAAGCTTCTGATTTTAGGGAACACGTGGGCTTCCTCCCTCTTTTCTTTTGAAATATATATATATATATATATATATATATATATTTTTTTTTTTTTTTTTTTTTTTTTTTTTTTGTGGGTACCAAGAGTCAAACTCAGGACCTCGCGCTTGCCAGGCAGGCGCTTATGCCGCTGAGCTATCTCACTGGCCCCTTCTTTTGAAATATTTTAACAGGTACAGTGTCTTCCGACACAGGAAGAGAAAAATTTGTCTGTTTTAAAACTTCTACTGCTTCTGCCTCTGGGCCCTAAAGCCCACCTATTGATTTAAGACTGAGGACCTTCCTTGTTTCTTGTAGCAAAAAGCAGGTAATTTATAAACATGCCGACAGCTTGAGCAGAACTAAGGAAAAACATTGAAAACTTAACTGAAGTTAAGTGAGTATACAAAGGTAGAGCCAGCCTTATTTTTATTTTTATTTAGCATATTTGCATTTTATTTTTTTAAATTTACTTATTTTTTATTATTTTTTTAAGACAACAAGTAAACATTCTCCTGTATTAACAAACTCAAGAATTAGAGAATGTACAAATACCTTTTGGAGAAAAACATTACTCAGTATAAGATTAAGCCATGTAAAAGCTAGGTAAAAACAGAAGAGTAAGGAATGGAATAGTCACAGTGAAATTGCATTTTCATACTAGGGAGACAATACAATGTTTGCAAATGTGCGTCCGGTTTATTTCGCTTGTGAGTATTTTCTCGAGTTGCATCCATTTACCTATAAAAGTTTCCAGTTTATCTTTCTTTATGGCTGAGTAGTACTCCATTGTATAAATGTACCACATCTTTTTTATCCATTCCTCGGTTAATGGGCATTTGGGTTGTTTCCAAGATCTGGCTATTACAAATTGTGCTGCTATAAACATGGGTGCACATATATCGCTGTGGTACGATGTTTTTAATTCTTCTGGGAAGATACCCAGAAGGGGAATAGCTGGGTCAAATGGGACCTCCAACCCTAGTTTTTGAGGATTCTCCACACTGATTTCCACAGTGTCTGTTCCAGTCGACACTCACACCAACAGTGGAGAAGGGTTCCTTTTTCCCCACAGCCCCTCCAGCATTTGTTATTAGTTGATTTCTTGATAATAGCCATTCTTTCTGAGGTGAGATGGAATCTCAGTGTTGTTTTAATTTGCATCTCTCGAATGACTAGTGATGTTGAACATTTTTTCATATATTTATTTGCCATTTGTATTTCTTCTTCTGAGAAGTGTTTATTCGTCTCAGATGCCTATTTTTGGATTGGGTCTTTAAATTTGGGGGTCTGATTTTTTTTAGTTCTTTCTGTGTTCTTGGTAGTAATCCTTTGTCTGAGGAACAGCTGGCAAACATTTTTTCCCACGTTGTGGGTTGTCTCTTCACTCCGTTGGTGGTTTCTCTTGCTGTGCAAAAGCTTTTTAATAAGATGAGATCCCAGCTGTTGATTCTTTGTGATACTTCCTGTGCCATTGGGGTTTTATTCATAAAGTCTTTGCCTACACCAATGTCTTCAAGAGTTTTACCTATTTTTAAAAGGTTTCTTTTTAAAGGGTTTCTGTCTGTACTGCCTTAAGCAAAGTACCAGAGTTTTTACTATCAGGGTAAATGTGAGAGATATTTTTCCCAAGTGGCTCCATTCTGCTTAAATAAGAGCCATCAAGTGGCTTAACAGGGACACCAAGGGAGTCCCAAGGTGCTTTTTCCAAGTGGCTTCACCCTGCTTAAATAAGAGGCACCCTCTGGCTCAACGGCAGCTAAGGGAAGACTGGCGTAGAGGGGGCACCCCACCCTAGCCTCGTGGGGGTTCTAAAGGACTAGGTAGAGCCATTAAGTGGGCCCTAAAGAGTTATGGGTCTCAATGGGGAAAATCTGCCATGTTTGCTTGCTTCCATGAATGATGCTGGCTTCACTCTAAGGTTTGGACAGAGTCATCTAGTAAATGCCTGAGTCTCACAAGGGACACTTTGTGGGGCTCACTGCATCTCCTCCTTTTGCATGGGATTTCATCCCAAGGAGCCAAGACCTAGTTTTCCCTCTCATTCTCTCTCTAGGCCCCAAGAATAGCCATGGGAAACCCTTTGGACCTCACCACACAGATTCCACTGACTTTACCACTCAGCATATCCTTGATCAGTGGGAAAGGTTTGATCCTGACAATTTGAAAGAGGAACAGCTTGTCTATCGTTGCATGCAGTTTAGATACTGTATGAACTAGGAAATGGTAGGGTACGAGTGTGAGATGGCACTTTAAATTATGAGTTGATTCTTTAGTGACAACGTTTCTGCTTGAAACAGAAAAGGCAGAGTGAAGTCCGTTATGTCCAGGTTTTTGTGACCCTTTATCACAGGGAATGCCCAGAACTATGGTACTTAGAGCAGCCCCGAGGAAGAAGGTAACCTCGCTGACCCTGTCCTGGGACCTCCACCTGTCTCTCAGGGGAGAATCTCCCATCTATTTAATGAAGAAACTTCAGATGGGTCAACAGACACCCGTGACCCAATTGCTGGACATGGCCTTATCTGTGTTCAACAATTGGGACCTGGGGCAGGGACAAAAGAGAAAAGCTAGACTTATAGCTGTAGCAATTGGCAACACTTTAACTCACCCAAATCATCTAAGGGAAAACCTCAGGGCAACCGAGGTCCTGTTTGAAGTGCAAGAAATCTGGACACTGGGCACAAAATTGCACCAAGCCACTGCCCAGGCCCTGCTCCAAGTGTGAGGCAGCCAATGTGCCTGGCTCATGGCATTGGAGGACTGACCTTCCCTGCTTCCAGAAAGGGCCTAAGCCAGCCAAAACCCTCATTTAGTGCTTTGAAAAGGAACCTATAATACCCCATATAACTGGGTATTACCATCTCCTATGTAGAACCCTGGGTAATGCTGGGTGTCATGGATGACCAATTCAATTGCTTCATTCAGCTTTGATTTCCTTCTCTGGAAAACCCTCCTCAACGTCTATATAGCCATAGCTGGGGTCAAGGGGACCCCTAACTGGAGATTCTTTACTCTTCCTCTGATGTGTCACTTTGAAGGCCGAATGTTTAGCCATGACTTTCTAGTTGTCCCATAGGGTCTTGCTCCTTTGCTAGGAAGAGATTTATTAGCAAAATTGGGTCCAATTCTCAAATTCTGACTAAGACCAAAATGGATTTTATCTGAGGGGACTACACCAGGTCTCCGTGACCAAAGTGGCCAACAGGTGCACCCTGCTGCATGGCACAGTACAATACCGGTAGGGCCAATTCTGCTATCCCAGTAATTATAAGATTAAAAGACCATAGCTGATTTCCCAACCAAAAGCAGTATCCAATCAAGGAAGAGGCATGTAAAGGCCTCCAACTTCTCATAGCTTTCTCAAATACAGCCTTCCGAAGCCTTGCCAGTCCTCTTGTAATACTCCCATCCTCCCTCTAATAAAGCCCTCAGGAGAATACGGGTGGTACAAGACTTCCACCTCATTAATAAGGCTGTCCTTCCAATCCATCCTCTAGTGGCAGATCCATATACAATTCTCTCCCAAATTCAAGGGGACAGTAATTAGTTCTCAGTCTTAGATTTAAAAGACATATTTTCTCCATCTCCCTAAATCCAGACTCCCAGTTTCTATTTGCCTTTGAATAGGAAAATCCCCTTTCAAGAGAAAAGCAGTGGTATATTTGGACAGTTCTCCCACAGGGATTTAGAGACAGTCCTCACCTTTTTGCTCAGGCACTAGTGAAAGGGGAAACTAAATCTAGAACAGGAACCATCCTACAGTACATAGATGATATTCTAGTTTGCAGCTCAATTTGGGAGTTATCCAACTATCACGTTATACAAACTCTTAACTTTCTAGCTAAGAAAGGACATAAATCCTCCAAAGAAAAGGCTCAGATATCCCTCCAAAAAGCTCAATATTTAGGATATGGTCTTACACAGGGGGAGCAACAGCTGTCTAGGGATGGGACCCAGGCTGTCTGTGCTCTTGGACTTCCTGCCACCAAACAACAGCCTCATTCCTTCCTGGGAATGGCTCACTTTTGTAGGATCTGGCTCCTTAATTTTGGACTAATGGCAAAGCCTTTTTATGAGGCTGTCAAAGGCCCTGAGTCTGCTCCTAAAATGGACAAAAGTGACTGATAATGCCTTTAGGGAAATAAAGCATGTCCTTACTCAGGCTCCAGCACTAGGAATACCTTACTTAAGAAAACCTTTCTTCCTTTTTGTATCAGAGAGGAATTGCTGTGAGGGCCTTGACCCAAAGGCTAGGACAAGAACGCCACCCACTGACATACTTTTCAAGAAAGTTAGATGGAGTGGCTGCTGGATGCCACCCTGCCTGAGAGAAGTAGCAGCTACAGCTAAGCTAATGGAGGAAGCTGCAAAGTTAACTTTAGGACAGAGACTAGAAGTCCTGACTCCCCATCTGGTCAGAGCCATTCTGGAGACAAAAAAAAACCCACTTGTGGTTAACAGGGGGAATGGCTTACCAAATATCAGGCTTTTAGACACCCCTAAGATTATTTTAAAAACTTACTCTACTCTTAATTTTGCCTCTTTGCCGGAAGTCAGTCACTCTTGTGAACAATAATCTCCCAGACCTATGCAAGCAGGCAGGATATCAGTGACCTGTCCCTCCAAGACCCTGAGGAGGTATGGTTCACTGATGGAAGTAGCATTCACCAAGAAAGACATTGAGAGGCAGGTTATGCAGTTGTCAGTTCACAAGTCATTGAAGCTAAATCTCTTCCTCCAGGAACCTCTGCTCAAAAGGCAAAGTTAATAGCTCTTACTTGGGCATTGATATTAGGAATAGGCAAAAAGTTAAATATCTATACAGACTCCAAATATACCTTTCTGGTTGCATGTCCATGCAACATTTGGAAAGAAACTAACAATCATATATAAAGCACACTCAGAAAATTCTATAACTCCTAGAGGCAGTCCATCTTCCTAAGAAGGTCACAGTCATGCACTATAAGGGGCACCAGAAAGACGTGTCTGAAGTTTCCTTGGGAAATCAAAAGGCTGATAGGGAAGCAAACAAGGCAGCCTTACAACATCATAAGACTCTGGCCTTATTCCCAGTTCCTGAGGAACAATTAAAACCAATATAGGGCCGGTGAGATGGCTCAGTGGCGTAAGCGCCTGCCTGGCAAGCACGAGGGCCAGAGTTCGACTCCCGGAACCCACATACGAAAAAGGGGCCGGTGATATCGCTCAGCGGCACGGGCGCCTGCTGGCGCGCGAGGTCCTGAGGTTGACCCCCGGTACCCACACACACACACACAAAAAAAAAAAAAAAAAAAAATCTATACTCTCCAGGAAGACAAATGGGCCTTAGGACAAGGGGGGATTAAAAAGAGGCTCTGGTAGTATTTAAAAACCAAACTGGTCCTTCCTCAAGGGACAGAGTGAAGACTATCAAAACATTTCATGATTCCTTCCATATGGGAAGATGGACATTGTCACTGAAGTTTTCACAGGACTGGGGAGTAGCAGTAGCCACCCAACAGGTCTGAAAATCTTGCCCTCTCTGTGACTCTGGGCAAGCCCAAACCACCTCCTCTATTGGAACCTGTGCAGAAGAGAGGGACATACCTTGGGAAGGACTGGCAATTAGATTGTACCCAAATGCCACTACGTGGAGGAGTCAAACAGATATTAGTCCTAACTGATACGACAGGCTAGATTGAAGCCTTTCCTACCCATTCAGAAAGCCCACAGAAAGTAGTCAAGGTGCTTCTTAAAGAAATCACCCCCAGACTTGGACCCCAATCCCTCTAGAGTGACAATAGACCTTCATTTACTTCTCGAGTAACTCGGGGAGTAACAAAGGCTTTAGGAATAAATTACCACCTCTGTCTTAGTTACTTTTCTCTCTTTGCTGAGGCAAAATACCTGAGGCCCAAAATTAAGGAAGGAAGGGTTTATTTAGCTCACAGTTTGTGGAGGTTTCAGTCCATTATCAGCTGGCTCCAAAGCAGGGTGACATGGCAGAGGGGTTACATTTCAAGGCGGCAGAAGACAGCAGAAGGAGCAAGAGCAAAATTGGGGAGAGCAAGCCTCTTTTCCTCCCTTATATTGTAAGCAGGCTCCCCGCCCTCAGGCAAGCGTAGCTTCGCACCATCTCCCTGCCCTCCTCTTGCACAGGCTCAGGATGTTTACAAAGTGCGGACCCTGTCCCCCTGCTGAGTCGCTTAGACTTCTGAACTTCTCAAGCTGACACAATGTACCAGCCATTACAACCTCCATTCTTCCTGGCAGCCTCAATCTTCTGGAAAGGTAGAGAGAGCCAACCAGACCCTAAAGCAAGCTCTGGAGAAACTTTGCCAAGAGACGTCTGAGTCCTGGCTCTAATTACTACCAATGGCACTCCTGAAGGTTCATAACACACCCAAAACTGGGCTAAGTTTGAGCCCTCTTGAGATGTTATCTGGGAGGTCATTTCCATCCTCTGGTGTGGTAGTAGACACCGAGACTACAAGCCTTTTGCAATATCTCATCCACCTGAGCCGAGTACAACAGGCATCCGAATGTGTGGAAACGGAGTCCTGCAACTCCTGGCCCTGGGGGACCACACCGTGGCGACCAAGAGCTTATGAAAACTTGGAGAGAAGGGACTCCTGCTGACCAATGAGAGCCAAAATGGAAGGGCCCCTTTCTTTTCAGTGATCCTCACCACACCACTGCGGTAAAGGTGCAGAGACAGATAACTGGATTCACCTTTCTAGAATAAAGCCAGTCCCAGCTGAACTGTCTGAAGAACAAGATCACCCAAACGGAGAAAGCCACTCCTGTGAGCCTCTGGAAAGCTGGAGATTTCTCTCCAAAAAGCAAGACTCCAGCGCTGCTACAGAGACGTAAACAAGACCTTGCTAAGGCCGTGGCTCTCAGACTCTCGCTAATTCATCTGGTGTACCTCTCTGGCACATGTTCTCTTTTATAGGAAGCATGGAAATCTGACCTGCCTTCATATTTGGGCTAATAGTAAAGTTTCTCTCATCAGACAGACAGCTCTGTGGTCACTAACCCTTCTCTCATTGTCTGCTAACAGGTTTTCTGGTCGACCCAGCCAGTGAGCCACAGCACCCAAGGCAATAGGGGAGCACGTGACCCCCCGCGGGTCAGGCCTGCAGTCCCTTCCAGCGGGAAGGTATGGAAGACAGACCCCTCCGCGCCCTTAGCACCTCATAAAGAATTACGGGGATTTGTGTCTCTCAGGGGGAAAGGAGATAGTGAGGTAGGGCACGGCAGAGTTGGCTAGGAAATAAGCGTGACCTGTTAATTACCAGGACACACGTGCAGAACAGTTCCCGCAGCCCCGTATGTGCACTTCTTGTGAGAACCCATGACGGGCGGAATGAGCAAAAAGAGAGTTACCAGTAAGTGCTCGCTAACGTAACACTCCACGTTAGTCTGCCCTATATTCTCTAGGGTGTATTTTTATTTTTTCTATTCTTAAAATTTGTATTTTTACTTGGCACAAACTGGCTCTGCAAAGCCAGCTTCTCCCTTACCCTTCATTTTTAATTTTTCTTTAATTTTCCTACCTCAGATAAATGTGAAGCTTTGCCACCATTTTTGCTTGTTTCAATCAATTCATTGTTCTAGATGGAAAGAACCTAGAAACCAGCTCCAGAAGGAGACCCCGGCACCCCAAACCCAGTACCAGATCCCTATGGGGAGGAAAGAGTTAATTCCCACCCAGAATTCAAAGTTCACCTGGGATGATGACAGCCTACAATAGGGCACTTTGGCATGCTGAGTAGTTTGAACTAAAGAGCACTGGGTGAGCCCAGCTGGGCAATTAGTGATTTAATGAGATAGTGTCAAAAAGGGGTTGGAAGATGTAGATCCATGCAAATGGTCTGGCTTCAATTCCTATAAAATAAAATAAGATAAAATAAAATAAAATAAAATAAAAGGAACATTGGGAACCTCAGAAGCAGTTTCAGAACCGTGATCTCTGACTTCTGTTGCCCTCCTGTCTCTGGCCCTTCATCCTCCTCCAAACGGAGTCAGAAAAATTACAAGTTCTTTTCTCCATGGTAGGTCATAAAACTAGAACCCTGCTCCTCAGTGCAAATCATAAAGCCTAAAATTGTTCCTCAAACTTTGCCCTGCATTGGTGTCAGAGTTCGCTCTAAATTCTCCCGATTTCACTCGTCCTTGACCAGATCACAGACACTGACCCCAGAAGGGGTCCTGCCTTGTGCCTGGTAAGGGGAGGAAAGCCTCACCGAAGGGCCAGGAAGAATCCGGACTGGCAGGCCTCGCCGAGTTCCCCATTCAGTCTGCTGCCATCAGAGCAACGCTTTCCCCCGCATTTCTGCACGACTGCCCCTTCTTCATCAGAACTAGGCAAAAAAGTGTTTTGGGTCTTTGGGTCTTCATTCCGAAGGATCCCACATCCCCTAAAACCTTCACTAAATATGCTATGCTTTTCTTTTGTTAACCTGTCATTTGTCATAGGCTTGTAGCCCATGACCGTCATAAGAGATGAAAAAGGGTGTCACAGCCTTTCTGCCCTTACGTCATCAAGGTTCCTAGAATAAGGTCACCAGAAAATAAGTGAAAAGAGAGAAATTTAATTGGCTGTGGTAGTGAGACTGGGAGATAAAGGGACATAGTACAAGGGCTGAGTCAGCTAAAGTCAAGGTGAGGCGAGCTTCAAGGGGAATAGCGAGCAAAAGACAAAGGACTAAGGGAATCTGCTGAGGACAGGAGCCCAGCAAGCAGCAGCAAACCCGCGTTTTCACACCTCCTCTGCCCCGGCTCTGCCTCCCTCAGGTGTGCCACACAGCTGTACATGAGCCGTAGAATCAGGCACTCCTTTGGCGTCCTTCCTGCCCCCTGGTCTAGTGGGAGCTTTGCTTTCTTCCTGTCTTTGTTCCTGTTAACCACACTCAGTACCCTGCTCCATGGCTTGCTGATCGGTGTCCTTCTCATCCTCAGGACAAGAGCCCAGAGGGTCTGAGCTGTTACAGCAGTGGGAAGGGTTAGTCTGCAAGCGGGCCACCCGGGCCTTTTGGAAGTCAGTAGAAATAGTGTATGTTTCAGTATTAACTTGGCCTTCAGAAAAGGAGTAAGGAAAAAACAACATAGTAAGTGGAGCAAAACTTATATTTTGTTTTCAGTTCTTAAGGCTTCTGGGTTTACAGTAAGAATACCCGTTTTAGGCATGTAGGAGTTCCAAAAGATCGTAACCTTTATACTTTGAAATACACACGCAAACTTCTTTCCTGTCACAGTAGTAGCTTTGTTGTTACCTTGTAGGATGTAACAAATACCTGGTAGGTCAACCAGGAAAATCAGACATCATAGAGACTCACAAAAACAAAACAACAAAAAAAGATACATTTTGCGTAATTTATTTCAACTCAAAATAAATACATCTGCATTTATTTGCCAACACTTAGTATAGGACCAAGGGTTGGTCTTTGGTTTTGGGGGCAATGGGTTAAAGTCCCACACTGTCTTTCACACTGAGCCCCTAGAACAATTTATCTGATCTATAACTTTCATTTTAATTTTTTAAATGAGCAAGCTTTTAAAATATCTTTATAGATTCGCTGTTCATGGATGTGCATTTAATTAGATTTTAGATCATATTAAATTATCTAGCTCAGAGTCCTACAGGCTCAGAGCATGATGCTGTCTCGCTCTGGTGAGCACCCACTGGCTCATCACAGCACTGCGGAGGAGCGTGTTGAAGCAGAGGACAACTCGAGGTCAGGAGCAGGCCTTGTAACCTCTTGCTCTTGGAATAACTCACTCTAGGGCTGAATGAGTAAACCTTAACCCCTTTCAAAAGCCGGGTCCCCAGGGACCTAGGGATTTCTCATCACACCCTAAGATACCACCTCTTAAAGGTCCCATATCCCCACACCAGGGAACATGCCTCCAGCAGATGGACCCTTGGAGGACACACCACATCTAAGCAACAGCAGCATTCAACCAATATGGAAAGAGAATAATTCACAAGGTGCTTAGGCAGAATCCAGTAGAGTGAATATTTAGCTAGTGCTGGGTAGCAGTTGACAGGCTTACAAAAGCCTGTTCTCGAAAGCAGGTGGTAGATGGTGAGTGAGATCCTCCTGGTAGGTCCAAAGTGAGTTTGAACCTTGGAATGACCCTGGAACAACTGGGAGACAAAGATGGGCCACAGTAAAAGCAAATTCAATCCAAACCCGTGATGTGGTTTGGAAAACTCAGTCAGTCCCTTGCTGTCTCTGTTTTATGATTTACATGAAAAGTTGAAATATAATAAAACTGTGTGGGTCAATTTCATCTCAAAAATAAGTGTTTTCTTGGTTTTTTAATTGTTGTTTTGTTTTGCTTTGTAGAATGCCTAAAATTGCAAGCATTGTTTATAAAAAGCAGTAATGGTGATGTCAAAATTAGCTGACACTTTATAATTAATTCCCTTGCCTGGGTTGGAGGTGGGAGTGGAAACACTGCCCATCATCTTTGAAGAGAACTTGTGTCATTTGCTTTGAACACGTGGTAACAGGTTGGTAATATCTGGCAATCGAGGCAAGAAGAGAAAGTCTGCGGTGACTCTTACCTTTGCCCCCCACTGCTAGTCCTGCAGGTGGAGAACAGAGCCTGAGCCAGAGAATCCATAATGGACAGATTTTATCTTTAGCTCTGAGTTGGGGTGTGGGCTGTCTTTCCTAAAGGGCTCTCTTCTCCAACCTGAGACCAGGGGCCTTCACGACAGTGGGAGCCGAGTCCCAGTAAGCGGTCTCGCCTTCCTCTCTGGGCAGACGGAGCAAGCGGAGCGATGTTGGGGTTTGGATGTAGTTAACGCCCCCCCCACGGACCCTGCGAGCTTCCTGTGTTGAAATGTAATCCTCGCTGTGAGATAGTGCAAGGGCAGAAACTAAACCGCTTGTGGTGCGGAGCGGTAGGGCTTTTGGAAGTGATTAGCATTAGATAAGATGATTAGGATCAAGGTCCCTGATTAAACTTGGTGGCTTTAAAAGAAGAGAGAAATACACATGGATACAAGCTCTCTATCCCTTGTCATGTGATTCCCTGTGCCACCTTGGGACCCTGCCAACAAGAAAGCCATTGCCAGCTGTGCGCTCTGAGCTCCAGGAATGTGAGCTGCATAAACTTACCTTTGTAAGGTGTCCTGACTCAGATATTCTGTCAGTCACAGCACCAAGAACCAGACTGATAGACTTAGGTTGTCTGTTTCTAAAAAGCTCCTGCTCAGCGGCATAAGCATCTGCCTGGCAAGTGTGAGGTCCTGAGTTTGACTCTCGGAACCCACATAAAGGAAAAAAAGGGCCGGTGATATCGCTCAGCGGCATGGGCACTTGCTGGCAAGTGCGAGGTCCTGAGGTCAACTCCCGGTACCCACATTAAAAATAATAATAATAATAATAAATAAAATAATAAAAAATAAAAAGCTACTGCTCTCCTGGAAGTCCCTGCAGCTACAGAAACTATCCAATGAAGGCCGATGTGTGGCAGGAAAAGTTTAAACAGACCTTGTAACTATTCCTCCTCAATCCCTTCCTGACTTCCATAGAAAATCCAGGTTGTGCTCGAAGGAAGAATCTTTTGTGATTCACAGAAGAACAGGTGTACAGCAGGGAAGAAATGCACACTGGTCTTTGATGGATGCAGTCACTGTATATAATTTGGGGTAGTTCATCTGAATAGTCATAATTAGTGTGGATAACTGGTGAATGTTAGGAGACACTGGTTTGTCTCACAGGCGTTTTCCCCTTCACTGCGTTTAGGACGAGGTAGGTCAGCGTTCAGAGGCCGGTGACGAGTCACTGTCCCTTCGTCCCCTTGGCATGCCCCTCTCCCTTCCCTTAATCAGCCATCACGCAGACTGAACGGAATACAGAACACTTACCAGTTATTAAAATAGATATTTACACCCCCTGTTCTTAACTTTAAAACTAGTTGTGCATGACTTTTCAGATATCTTTCTTTCATAAAAGGAAACTGAATTAAGATTCTTTTATATTCTCATATGGTTATGATTTTCTTTTAAAGCAGGTCATTTGCCCTTAATAGAAAATGTTCCCAATTCTTGTGAAAAAAAAAAAAATGAAAAAGAGAATATTACAGACATCACAGTCTGACTGGCACTGAAAAGTAGACAATGATGCAAAATACGTATGTAACCTTAAATTTTCTAGTCACCACACTTTAAAAAAAAGAAACAAGTGATGTTAATTTAGTAATGAATTATATTCAACCCAATATATCAAAAATATTATTATTTCAATATGTAATAAATACTAAAAATTATTGGGATGTTTTACTTTTTTGGCTAAGAGCTGCTACATTGGATAGCACTGGCCTAAGAACTCTTTTACATCCTGACACCTAATCTTAATCTCTGTTTTGCGACTGTTTTAAAACAGAGAAACTATTTAGAGCTTATGTCAGATGGAAACCTTTCCCAGTTTCCTAGCAGTTTTGATGAGGTATAGAATTTTGATAACTGCAGCAATTTCTGGTTTTGCCATGTATCCCTCCCATAGCAAGAATTCAATTTGTACGGAGAGTGAAGGTGGAGTTCAAGCAAAACAACTTGGTCTCATGAACTCTAGCTTTAGCCTCCTAAAAAATCAAATTACTCAAATGTGAATGATTACCACACATTACCTAATAGTGAAAATGTTTACGCTGCCCTTTTCAGCATCACTAAATGAGTGCAGACCATTCAATACTTTTATTGCACCCTGACAAAATGATATAAGCCCAGTTAGTAGGTAGACCTTTCAAGAAAATGACATGTGACGTTAGCTCCTGACGTGTGGGTGCTGATAGCTTTCCTCCCCTTCACTGTGACTGAGAGAAGGCCTTCCCCTCAGCTTTCCCAGATTATATATAGAGTTTTTTTCTTGGTAAAGTCCAGGCCACATCTACACATGTGGTAACTGTACCTCTCCATCTCGTTCTTTTTATTCTAATATTTTACCATCATAACTCTATTGCGGGAAGAAAGACAAAGGGCATTGTCCATTTCCTTTCACTTTGACAAAACACCTCAGATAGGCTCACAGTTTCAGAGGTTTCGGTCCGTGATCAGGTGGTCCTGTTGGCCTGTGCGAGGGAGTACAGCATGGCTGGAGTGTGTGGCAGAACAAAGCTGCTCACCTCACGGTGTCTGCAAAACAAAGAGCTAGACAGAGAGGCCAGGGTCCCATTGTTCCCTCCAAGGGCACCCCTAATTTCCTACCTTCCTTCCTCTAAAGGAGGATCTCCTCCTAAAGGATCCATCACCTCCCAAGAGCACCTCGGGCTGGCAGCCAAGCCTTCAACTCCCAAGTCTTTCGGAGACACTTAAGATCCCAAACACAAAACAAACCCTCTGTTATGTTGTCTCCTTGGGACAGAAAGCATCCCTGCCTCCTCACTGTGTCTGACTGGGCCCCTGTAGCAATGTCTGCTGCGTTGTCGGCGCTCAGTACCCTTAACTGAAAGCAAGAAGCCCTGCCCTCTGTATTTTTACCATTCCATATCACACACTGTCATCCAATCCCAGGTTGGCACTCATTTTCTGGATGAGACCTGTGCTGGTTAATCTCACAACAAACTGGTATTTCACACTGAAATTTCATTCATTCAACATTTACCACCACTTTCTCTAAACCAGGCCCTGTGCCTGGTGGAGGAAGTGAAACCCACAGATACGCTCTTCAGTTTGAAGGGGTTCAGGAACTGCACCTTAAATATGCCACTCTGGGCTTCACGCAGACGGCCACAGATGGAGGGTGGAGCTTTCTCCGAGCTCCCCTATCTAAGGGCAGGTCACTTGTGTCTCAAGTCCCCTCACTGACCAGGGAAATCAACTCAAATCGCAGGACCCTGGAGGCGGACACCATGCCCAGACTCGGTCACAGGCTGCCTGTCCAGGGGACTGTGCATATTTCCCAGAGGTCATTCATTCTCTTACTGCCTGCATCCCCTCTGCACTCTCCTCTAGGAAGTGGGTGGATGAGCTTCTAGACATCACTGAGCGTTCGGTATTAACTTCTCTTTCCCAAGATAAATGTATCTGTCTTTCCTCCTGTTAATTTGCCTACACTTGACTGTTTGCATAGACTCAGTTATTGAAACCTCGGAAGCAAAAGGGAATTTTTTCCCCTCCCAAATAAATGCACAAATGGGGAGTAAAGTACGTAAAAGGTAAGGATAGTGGGCATTGAGCTTTTTGAAATACCTTCTGTGTATTTTTCCTTCTGGGTAGCTGGCTTTGTTTTATTTGTTTTCCTTCTCTGTAGCCCCTTCCTCCACTAAGATTTAGCGCCGCCAATGAGAGCCTAGCGCCTCAGGAAGGGGGCCTCAGGCACTGCCTGGAACAAGCACATCACAGGGTGATTAGAGAGTGGGAGTCCCCACAAGGCAAAGAGCAGAATGAAGCTCTGGTGGGGCAGACTGAAGGGCTGTAAGTTCAGAGGAAAACAGGTGAAGAAAAAGAGGGAAGTGGGGATGGAAGAAAGATAGAGAGGCGCAGCGTTCATAAGCAGGTATTCCCTTTTCCTGCCCCTAGCCAGTTCAAGGAGGTGCTTTTAAGTTGCTTCTGTGCTAAATGGAATTCAAACTTCAACTGGACTGGACCAAGTTTTAAAATATAAATGACAAGTTACCGGGTCTCTCAGAGCTGTCCTGCTTGCTGCCCATCCCATAGATGGTGGCTCAACTAACAAAATGAAAGCATTAACAGAAAATAGTGAAATAGCGATATTTGTGCAACATGGAGTTGGGGCTCCCAGTGAAACCACTCTCTGTATTCTGCATATCATAAAGGATTAAATTCCAAGGTATGAGATGTGGTTGACATATATGGTGAATGCTTAAATCAAGAATAATTTTATTACAATAAAAGATACATTGCCATTAATGTCCTCAAAATAATCCCCCTCATCTCAAAGAGACTTATCCCATCATTCTTGCCACTTTCTGAAGCAATTCTGGAAGTCCTCTTTCTTTAGTGTCTTTAGGAGATGTGATTAAAAAAAATACAGCGAATGCTGAGCTGAGTGCCATCCAACAGAAAAGTAGGCTCTTAAAACTGTTAGTGTGTCCTCATCCACTTTCTTCACTGCATCTGGCACTGTGCGACTTCTGGTTCTTCCTCAAAGTCAGAACGATCATGAAACATCAACGTTTTGAATCAAGTCAGGATATCAAGTCGTTCCCAGATTGTGGGGTTCTGGGGACTCCTAGAGGTTCTTTCTAGGTTCTTCTTGTCCTAAACAAAGAATTGGGCAGAAAAAGTGCCAAAGGTAGTGAGAATTTACATTTATTAAAAGTAGGCAGAGAAATATGCTCTGCAGAACAAGTTTGGGCCAACTAAAAGTAGGAAAGGAGGTACCCTCTGCAGAGCGAGAGCAGATCACGGAAAGAGAAAGCACGGTGGCTGAGAGCGTAAAGGTGGCCGCCTTTGGTACCCTCCTCCTCTCCTCAGCCTGCCTCCAGGTCTGGGCCATCCTATCAAAAACCTGCTTGAGTCCTCACCAGAAGAACCGAGGACATCGCTCTCTAACTGGTTCCAGGTCACACCCACTCTCCCAGTTTGTCCTGCCTAATCTGCCTCCAAGGCAGCCATGACAGCGCAACTAAAGACACTGGTGAAAGGGGATTGTAATACGTTTTTAAAAAATGCAGACATACTCTGTAGTTTTGATATACCCCATACTTCTCATGTGGCTAATAAGTGACTCTTTTAAAATTATATTTCTTTCAAAAATAATTACTTCTTTTCCAAAGACCTTGTTAGAGTCTCGCTGATCTGTGATATAGATCATACCGGTCATCGTGACAAGAGGCTCCATGCACAGGATCTGTTCAATAAATATCTAAGTGAGGAATTTATGTCATCTGTAAAAAAGAGAAAATGTTTATTTATTTATTTTTAAATATCAGTGCTTTTCATTAGCTCTCAGTAACTATTGTTCTGGATTATCCAGCAGCTCAAATGCAAAAATGTGAGTATATATGTTTTCATACTTTTTCATACTTTTCCATTAAAATTTATCTAACTTCTTATTTTTATAGATGCTCAGATGTCTACCATTCTAAAAACATTTTTCTGACATTTGTATATTTTCTGTTAAAAAAAAAACTGCAAAGCCTGATATCTTTCAAGGAATATAATACAGAGTGTAAGTTTCAGTGCCAGGAAAATCTGGGCTCAGATCCCAGTTCTGTGATAATGTAGCTGTGACTTTGATCAAATGACCTGTCTTCTCAGAGTCCTGGTGGATTCAGCTATAGGAAGAAGAAAGAAAGACAGGAGGGAAAGAGGAGAGGACAGAAGGAAAAAAGGAAGGAAGGAAAGAGAAAGAGCGTGAGGAAGAAAATAGCCTTTCCTTTTGAAGTTGATATGACAGGAGGGGGATTAGAAAAAAATTAGAAAATACCTAGTAAGGTTCCTGGCACAAATTGGATATTCAAAAAATGTTAATTATCATTATTATCACTTTGATTACCAATTGATTTGTCATTCTCAAAAACAGTTTTTTTGAAAAGATATAAATGTTTTTTGTCTCTAGTCATTTCTCATGTTATTTTCTTTGTTGCACTATTGCAATAATGGTCTGAATTACATTAGTGACTTGTAAATTGATCTGTCTCTAAGGGGTGGATTTCCTGTATTCAGTAGGTCATTTACTTGTTCTTTTTGTTGTTTTTGTCTTGTTTTTTAGTTTTTGTTTTTTTATCAGTGCACAATGATTGCATTTCTTTTGGTGAGAATGTACATGACATATCTCTGTTCTTCTTTATCCCCTCTCCCTCCTCTCCCTCTTCCTCCCTCCATCTCTTGATCTCCTTACCATTTGAGAAAGATCTACCTCCTTACTTCCTATGATCTATCTTTTATTTTTTGCTTTTCATTTATATTTTGGTTTCCTCATGTAGGGGAAACCATGTGATATTTAAGCATATGAGTCTGATTTATTTCACTTAACATTGTGGTCTCAAGTGCATCCATTTACCTACAAATCCCTCAAGTTTATCCCTGATGACAGAGTAGTACAGGGCTCACTTGTTTTTGAACAATGGTTTGATGGCTCCTTATTGTTCGCAACAAGAATTTCACCTTCCCAGAGAGTGTGGGAGAAGAAGGCAGTGGCAGCGCACAGGCCTTCCAGGGAAATTGGAAGACGCATTGCACCAAGACGTGAGTCAATAACACCAACCAGTATTACCAAGGATATTTGTCAGTATATTACCCAGCACTTGAGCCATGGCAACTGTAGTTAAAAACACCAGGAGCTGCCACAAGAAGCATTGAAAATCAGTGAGGTCCTGAAATAAAAAAAGACTTGCCCCAGAGCCACTGTTATAGGGCAAGAATGTGAGGGATCCTCTTATGAGAAGAGACGAGAGGAGAGTGACAAGAAGAATCCAGATGTGCCATGGCTGGGGCAAAGACGGGTATCTTAGCTTCCTAGCTTTCTAAGCAACTCCTTAATGAAAAGAAACCCTTCTGTTGATCTTCTTGTGCTACCAAATTATTTTCTCAACTATATGCTATGTTCACATTGAATTCTCATAGAATGCTGATGATTATCTTATAAAACATGGATCAACTTACACTCAGCAAATCAGGGCTTGGAGTTCAGGGCTTTCTGTTGACAATGGAGACAGCTGTGGGTGTTGTTGGATGAGGGGCCTGGATTGTAGGTCTTTCCCTGGTGATTTATGTCAACATTTCAGTGCTCAGAGGACATGTGTTTTACTTTGGGTGCAGTATATTTTGTGGGGGTGAGAGTGTTAACATATTATTGGCTTTGGGGTGCTGGAGTTTCCTTTTAGAGCTGATTTTTAGGTTCTTTCTGTCCTGAACAAAGAGTTGTTCAAGACAAGTGCAGAATAGGAGAATTGCCTCCAATTTTGTTAGTAAATCTCTTCCTGGTAAGGCAGTGGGACATTGTGGGAAATTAAAAACTCATGGTTGAACATCTGACCTTTGAATTGGCATGTGAAAGCAGGAGTAAAGAACACTGACTAGGGCTCCCCTTGGCCCCAATTACAGTTCCAGATCTAGAGGAGGGTTTTCTAGAGAAGGAAGTTAAAACAGAAGCCAAAATAATTGAAATTGCTTACCTATGAATCCAAGGTCACTCAGGGTTTCTTACAGGAGATGCCCATGGATAGGGACACTGTCACTTGCCCCAGGCCTCTTCAGTACTCTTCATCAGAGTGGGAGGTGAGGGTTTAGGCTGGCCTGGCCCCTCTCTGGGAGGGGGGACAGTCAATCCTCCAGTGCCATGAATTAGGCACATTGGTCACCTGACACAGAGCAGGGCCCAAGCAGTGGCTTGGTACAGTCGTATGCCCAGTGTCCAGTTTTCTTGCAGTCCCTAATTGGCCCTGGAATTTCCCTTGGAGGACTTGGGTCTCTTGGAAGACTGGGTACTTGAAGCATTGCCAATTGTGACAGGCATAATTTTGGCCTTTTTTCTCAGCCTTGCTTCTTTTATTCTCACTTAGATCCTGATTGTTGAACACAGAAAAGGCTGCATCCAGCAATTGGGTCATAGGGTCCTGAGGCCTCATCTACAAAACTACCAGGATCTTCTGAAAATACTGGGTCTTTCTGGGGTGCTGGCTTCTGGTGGAAACAGGTGAGAGAAATCTATGTCCTCCTGAGAGGTAAGCAGGCATCTCAGCACAGGATCCTCAAAACTATCACTTTTTTCCTTTGCAGACCTCTTTAAGAACCATGGTTCTTGGGCCTGTATAGAAATAAAGAGCCATAACAGCCTGAACATAATGGATTTCATACCACTTTCTTTGGCTTTTGCAAAAAAAGAAAATCTAACTGAAGAATTTAGACTGCCATTCTGTACCCTTCTCTTGCCATTCCTTAGTTACTGGAACCAAACAGTATTGCAGCAGTGCAGACAAGGGTGGAGCACCTGGGGTGCCAACTAGCTAGCGGTGTGGGGCCTGTGGAGAGGGAGAAGATGAGGTCTGGGGTTCCTCAGAGGGCACAACCTGCAGAGGGATGAACACCCGTTAAGCACCCGGCGTATCCCTGTGAGACTCAATAGTATACCAAACACCTCCAGTGAAGCAAGTGGCCTAGGTGCCTTCTTATTTATTTTTTTTCCCTTAGAATTCTCCACACCTTGTGGCCCACTATGACTCCTTCCAGGGTCAGTTTGGTAAACAGCCTAATGGTGAGGTTGCTGGGATGTGCAGCGTTGGCCCACTGACTCCTTAGAAGGAAGAGTGTAGCTTGCCCAAGGGCTTCTTTAGAAGCTCCGGTGAAATTCGGGTGGAGTCCACAGGCAACACCTGAGAAACAAGATCCTGTGCCTTTACCCCGTGTGCAAGAATGGCTCTACTTTTGCATAATCTCAGCTGCCTGAGTCGTCCTCTCCTGGCTGTCTCTTTGTTCTGCTCAGGCCATTAGGCATATATTTTTAAATTACCTGCATTTTTGTTAGAAGAAACAAGGAAGGGACCTAGCCCAACTGAAAAGAATAGAGGGAGCTGTCCCACATGTTTCCTAAAATTGGAGGCTTAGTTCCCATCTACAAGGGTAAAATGTCCTGGTGACCATGAGGCTACTTGAAACAAAAAAATGACAGACCATGCACTTCCCTCCACCCTCCCACATAGTGGGAAAGGGGAAACTTCCCAGCATCATGAAAAGAGCCTCCTGGATTCTGAAGCCAAAGGGAGAAAGAAAAAAAAATAGTCTTCCTGGCCATAGATTTTAGAGAGAAACAAAAAAACATGCCCAAAGGGGCCTTACCTGCTCCTGTTGGCTCTGCCAAATATGTTGTCGGGTTTCGTGGTCTCCTTTTAGTGGTGGTTTCTAGATTCTTTCTGTCCTGAACAAAGTAGTGGTCAAGACAAGCACAGATATAGCAAATAAAAGTAGGAAAACAAGTACATTTTATAGGGTGAGAGTGGATCACCATGCAAGAGAGAGGACAGTCACAAAAAGCTCAATGGTGACATCCTTTTTGTGTCTCACACTCCTCAGGCTGGCATCAGTCTAGGTCATCCTATTGAAGACTTCTGAACTTCTGAGAGGAACTGAAGGTGGCACCCTGACTGGGTCTACATGTGGGGTTTTTGGGTCTGTTCTGCACGTGTGTCCAGGCATTTTGTAATTAACGGTCATGTCTACTTCCCCAGCCAGTCTGCCGTGCCCTAATCTCCTGCCTCAAGAGCGGGGCACACTGGTACAAAGCAGGGGTTGGCATGGGGAGGAAAGCATAGTGTGGGCCTCTGGGAGCAGTGTGGAGCCCCACCTGAGAACAGGGAGTGCAGGTGTATTAGTCACTTTCCTAACCCTGGGACGTGATACCAAACACCCACACTTAAATAGGAGGAGTTCAATTTTGGCTCATCTTCAGGAGCTCAGCCCACAGCTGGCTGGCTCCACGGTAGAAACAGCGTGGTGGAATGGCATGGTGGAGGGAAGCTGTCCCACTTACAGCAGCCAGGAAGCAGTTTCTGAGAGGTAGGGGCTAAGGATCAGGTATAGTCCCAAGGTCACACCTGTATGACCACCCAGACACAACCACAAGTGTGTTTACTAATCTTCTGAAGCCAATGAAGTTGACAATCCAGTGTCACTGTCACAGTGAGTATTTATCCATCAACTCCAAAAGTTACTGTTTAAAGCTGTTCCAGGTGACTTCTGCATTACAATATGGATCAGTAATACCGTCGATATTTCCCATTTTTATTTCAAATGAAATGAAAATTGGGTACACTTGCAGGTGAGGGAGGGGGATAATGGGAAGAGGATGCTGAAGTGGTTTCTGCCACTCCCTAGAGCTGCCAAGCACCACACTCCCTTCCCTCCCCCCGCCCTGTGCTCCAGCGTTTCACTGCCAGGTATGCACATTGCAATCCGCGGCTCCTCAGAGGAGGTAATTTTCATCACAGTAAACCCACTTCCATCACAGAAGAAATCCTTTGAAAAGTCTGAAACAAAGTCTGCATTACACTCCTAAGAGAGTGAAGAATGCGTGCCAATGTGGCATTTAAGGGTGTGCATGTGACTCACAAATACATCACGCATTTCTCACTACCTGAGCTTCAGCACAGATCTTGGCTGCAGACATCAAGCACCTGAGGTTCAAATTCCATCCTGGAAAAGCATCTGTCACTCCAGCCGTCACATCAAACGCTCTGGTACCCAGCGACTCAATCTCCCCAGATACACAACAGCGCACTTTCCTCTGGTCGACCTCTCTCCAGCTCTCAACCATAGAAGCAGTTCCACATCTCGGGCGCTGTGCCTTTTGGCTCCTACCCAGGGAACAATCACTTCTTACAGAGCATTTGTGAGCCCAGAGTTCATGGGAGCCTCCCAAACACGCTCTTCTCTTCCCAGGACTGGCTGTTGTCCTGGGAGACCTGATATACATAAAGATTTCAAATCAGTGCCTTCTTTGAGAAGGAAAAATGAGTGATTTATTTAAATTAAAGACATAGTCTTGCTGCTTCCAGGGGCAAGATAAAAACTCTGTCTACAGGGAATTATGTGTCCTCTGGCTTCCCATTAACTTTAAAATGAGGGCAAATTCCCAGCTCATATCGTGAGGGATCTTTTTTGATTTGCTCTACCTGTCTTTTGTGTGGGGAAATTCAATACAGCCATGAAGAGACAAGGACTCAAACAGGTCATTGTAACTGATGGAGTGTTTGGACTCAGCCCAACGCCAGTGGAGCATCACGATTAAGGTGAGAACAGCCTCGGTGCAGATCTTATGAGAATGGCAAGCTTGTTCCCCGAATGTCACTTTATCCCAGGAGGAGCCCTGCTGACTTGTCTGATGGTGGAATTCTTGAACCCTCTCAAGGACACATACACACACGCATGCATGTGCATCCATGCACGCCCAGCGTCATGTCTGACACTCCGAGAGAGACAGACAAAGATCTTCAAGCCTGCAATTCCTCTGGCTTGATTTTAAGCTAGAAAAGAAAATTTGTTGGGAGAAAGATTGTAGATAAATCATCAAACTGTTAGAGAATTTGAGAACTTTACAAAACAAGAATGCATGGAGAGATTTTTCTCTTTGCTGCATTTCAGTCCTCTCCCCCACCCATAACTCAAAAGAGATTGCTCTTTTATCAGGCCAAGCACTTTCTGCATTTGGTTTTCATGTCAGATTGTTAGAGAGAAATACATTTCTGCATATTTTGTATAAACCCGTATTTTAAAGAAAACCTGAATCCCATATATTTTGGAAACTGAAATTGTTAGAAAAAAAGAGTCATTCCATGACCTAGACCATAAAGTCCCAGGTGGGGAAAGATATTTCCCCTGTGAATATAAAGTTCATCACTGACCAAAGATCTTCACATGACGGGTTATGCTTCCCACAGTTACTGAAATAGAAAGTCATGCAAAGATGAGCAGACAACTGGATATTTGTTTTTCATCCAAAAATACATGTCTTCTCCTTGACACTTTTGACCTTAAATGGAGTTTCTACTGTCTCTGGTTCTCTCTGTTTCACTTATGCTCCCAATCAAAATGTGCTGGATGGATCAGATGTGATTTTTTTTTTTTAACATCTGAGCCCACAACTAGTTTATATGTTTAATATTCCCAAACTCAATATATTCTATTCCACTGTTCCCATGTGTTAAGTACACATTTTTCAACGTGCGATTTTTGCCTAAACACTTAGCAAATGATTAGAAATACTTCAATACATTAAGACCACTTGATTGTACATTATAGTTACTGAAACACAAGGCTATGTGGAAAATCCTTTCCATACCACCTTGATTTCTTTCACCATAGTGCTCACTCCCCGTGACTCTGGAGAGTTCTGTGAAGAAATAGACAGTATAAAAGGAGAGGCAGAAAACAAGGGATGATGGAGTGCCAAGGTTGACTACCTTACAAAATTGTCTAGCTTGATCTCAGCTTCCAAAACTCCATGAACCTACAACATAGGTGGTATGATAAAAAGGATGGTGAATTTAAAGTTAAAATTTTTAAAAATTATAGTAAAACACATATTACCATTAATTATCTTTAAAATACTCCCCTCTCTTCGAGCACATTTGTCTTATTGTTCTTGCCATATCCTGAAGCAATTCTGGAAGTTGTCCTTTCTAAGCATCTTTTCATGGTTGCCTTGACGTCTTGAATCCATTCAAAATGCTTTCAACTATTTCTGTCAAATAAAAACATTACAGTGTGTCCTCATCTATCTTATTCACCAGATCTGGCACTGTGCAACTTCTGGCTCTTCCCCAAAGTCAAAATGATCATGAAAGGTAAACATTTTGAATCCATTTAGCACATCAAGTGCAACACTTGGAAAGAGGACTTCCAGAAGTGCTTCAGAAAGTGGCAAGAACAAAGAGATAAGTGTGTCCAAAGTGAGGGGGAGGATTGTAAGGATTAATGGCAGTGTGTCATTTACTGTACGAATTTAAAATATCTAAGCATTCACCATGTTTTGTGATGACACAGCGTACTGGTTTTGCTTCCATGTCATCACTGGCATTTAAGGATGGAGCGCTGTACCCTTACACTGCATTGTGAGGCAGTTCAGAATGCAACTGACTGGAAGAATCCTTTTTTTCTTAGAATCTAACTAGTTAATTTGAATAGGACTTCATTTTCTTAAAAATTGATGTTAATGTCATCTGACGTCACCTGCTTACCCACTGATGAGATCATTGTCCATCTGTCCCTGAGGCCTCTAAGCTCCATGTGTACAAGGAGGCCTACATTTTGGTCTCAGCTCTATCCCAGCACCTAGGTCGGTCCTGACAGATCTGAAGCAAATACCTGCGGATGGGCCTCTGCTCAGTTCAGGGACCTCAGCTATTGAAGGCGGCTGCCCTGGCGTTCTTCAGGCTCTTTACCTCCTGGCCTTCTTCTCAACAGAGTCTGCAGCAGCCCGCTGACGCTCACCATTCTGGCTGCTTGCAGGTTGGAAATGGCTTTTCCCCCTTTGTCCTCACCTTCTTCAGTTGTTCTCTCCCTTTCTATTTATCCTTTTCCTCTTCTTCTGTTCGGTCATGTGAGAACTGTGCCAGGAGATTTCATCATTGTGTGAACATCACAGAGTATGCTCACAAAACCAGACGATAAGGCCTACTACACACAAAAGGTATATGGCATAATGTGGCTCCGGGGCCACGATGAACAACACAACACGAGATTAAATCGAATACAAGAAAAGTGATGTGATCAAGAGATTCAGCAAACACAAGATATGAGGCTGCTGCCAGTGTAACATGACATACTATTTCACGGTAAAATTTTATAAGCAGGAGTATATTTTAAAATAGTGATAAAAGTATGCAGTAGTAAATGCATAACCACTAATATAGCCCTTCATCACCATTATCAGATAACACTTTTGGAACACAATCGCATGTCCAATACTTTCACATGACTTCGATGCAGTAGGTTTGCATACACCAGCATCACCGCAAACTTGCAAGCAGTGCTGTATGGTTTCCATGACTAAGCTCTGTTCACCTGATGGAATTATGTGCGTAACTGACTCTTTTAAATCTGGATTCTGCCAAGATTTATGTAAGGTAAGGAACATTTATTCCTTGACGTTTCCAAAATACTTGCCCATAAAACTCTCTGGGCCTTTTGCTTTTGGAGGATAGTATTTTGATACCTGCTTCAAATTCTTAACTTGAATCAAACAGTTTATTTTAAGAGTTTTTAAAAAATGGAATTTGCATTTAAGATGGTAAATTTACCTATAATTATGATTTTTGCTGTGTTCCAAACTTTGATACTATGCTTGCATTGCTGTTCACAATTCTCACTATAAATTTCCTCTTTAACTCATTTGGTAGCAGACCAAATAATGCACCTCCTTCAAAGTAGCCACATCCTACTCTGGATCCTGACTGTTTGTTTATATGGCTATGTTAATGCGCCTTGAGTCACTACAACAAAGACCAGAGAAAATTAACTTATCAAGAGAAAAGGCTTATTCTGGCTCATGGTTTCAGAGGTTCAGTCCATGACTGATTTGTTCTGTTGCTTTGGGCTGTGGCGAGGTAGCGTTTCACAAAGGAAATGTGTAATAGAATGAAACTGTTCACCTCACGGCCTAGAAGCAACAGTGGGGAAGAGGACAAGACTAGGGTGGCACAATCCCCTTGAAGGACACACTCCAGTGATTTAAAGCTGTCTACTGGCCTGACTTCTAAAGTCCCAGCACATCCCAATGGGACCACCCTGGGGACCCAGCTGTTAACATGGGGGCTTTTGGGGGACACTCCAGGTCCAAACGCCAGCAATGGCAGAAAGGTCTTTGCAGATGGCTGAGATAAAGATCCTGGTGTGTGGAAATCACGCTAAATGATCTGGTGAAACTACGTGTATGATAGCAGGTTCCATTTGAAACAGGCAGAAAGAGGTTTTGTACTGACAGAGAGGAGCGGAGATTTGGAATGATGTAGCCAAAGAATGTCCAGAGCTACCAGAAGCTGAAAATTACAAAGAACATATTCTTTTCTAGAGAATTCAAAATATTTTGGTTATTTGAAATTTGTAGGCAGTTATTCCTATACACAGATTATTATAAATACCTTACATATATTTGAAAATAACACATATTACTCATTTGGAATTGTAGGGTTGTCTCTATATTTATTCCAAAAAATTTATTTTATTTTTCTGTTCATATTTTCTGTATTCTTACTGATTTAAGCTCTGCTCAATGGATCAAATCTAATACATATTAAGATATCTCAGTGGGTTTATGGATTAGTGTGTTTTTCCTTATAACTATGTCAGTTTTTGTTTTTTGTATTTTGAAATTATTAGATGCATACAATTTTGTGATCTTTATATTTCCCCTCCCCAAACTCCAGAGGCCTTGGTTCCATACCAGTAATGTCTGTGCTCACCTGCCACGACACACAGTCACCAAGCAGGGGTCGCGTTGACTCAGGTCCTGGCTGAGAGTCTGTGTCTTTACACTCTCTGTCCCTGACCCTGACCCTGGCCCTGGCCCTGGCCCTGGCCCAACACGTGTCATCTTAAGACTCACCCAGCTCTTCGCATCAAGCAGTGCGCTGGCCTCTAATTCTCTTTTTTTCTTTGTGTGCTGTAATGCTGTTTAGGCCAAAAGGTTAATGCTGCCTTCTTCTGGATCTGGTACTTTCTGTGATTTTTCCATTTACCACATAGCCCTTAGAGACACTGATGTTTTTTGAGCCCCAGTGATTCTTATTTGTATCTATTATTTAGAGAGATTCCCGGGCCATCTTGGCTAGCGATGCTCCTGTACTGTTTAAACCAGCTGAGGCGGAGAGGCCAAATGACTGTCCCAAGACCGTGCAACTCATAAGCACAGGCTCTAGAAAATCAGTTTAAGTCATCTGGCTGCAAAAGTCTAGATTCTTTTCATTTTACTATGCTCCTTCCAAAAGAACAGTTCAGGAGTCTTTAAAATAATAACAGGTTTTTTTACCTACACGTGGACCAGCACAGTTTTGCCCCATCCTCCACTCACCTTTCACTGCCCCTTCTGCCGTCTCTGCCTGAGATTCTGGCTTGTTTCATGCAGGCAACACCACAGCCAGATTGAACTGACGCTGCCAGCTCCGGGTTTCCCAGTGATTTTTACTATTCTGGCTTTGTTAGGATCACAGGTTTCCTGTGTGCCTGCCATGGAAAGCGCATGGCCTCACTGTGACGCATGGGTCTTGCCTACCGATCGACCACTTTCAAAACGGACTCCAGAAAGCATAGTAGGCCTCTTAAAAGTTGGAGCCTCTGCAGTGTCCAAATCTCCTCTTGCAAATTCTTTCCAAAGAGTTTCAGATGTAGCCATATACCCTCCACCATCAAAGAAAATGAGTGCTCTCACCTGCCTTGCACGCCATCATTACTGTCCTTTCAGCCTCTGTTAGCCAATTACAGCCCTTTCAAAAGAATACGTTTCCATCTCCTGATCCTTTTGTTTAATGTAACTGTCTTGAAATTGGAGCCAGCCTCTTCTCTTTTCTTTTCTTTCCACTGAGCCAGACAAGAAACTGCTGTGTATTCTTCCTCCCTTCTCTATTTGTAAGAAGGTATTTACCACTCGGGCCGAATGAGCAGGAGCGGAAATATCCCATACCCATAAGAAACCTTCCTGTTATCATAGCGTGCAGTCAGCAGACACGAACGCAGATAAAGTTAAAATTAAATCAGCTCTAGGAATGTGCTTTCCAAAATATATAAACAGTTTTTTCAAGAGTGAACTTTCTCCTGATTTAAACAGTATAGTACATTTTGTAGGATTGGAAGGTTAATAGTGACTCTTAAGTATAGGAATAAGGAAGTATAAGGTAATGAGCAAGTGGGATGAGAGGAACCTTATTAATAAAATGATCATATCATAGCAATACAATAATGAAGTGGGTCTCTCAAAGAGCTTTCTGCAGAACGCGAGCTTCACGGAGTGTTCTCTGATGGGCTGGGCCCGCGCCCATCACCGCTTGCGCCCAGACACCGCTTGCGCACACCTTCAGATTTCTTTGGCCTCAGCTACGCCCTGAAACCCCTGACTGTTGCGTGAGCAACTCTGTGCAGGCTCTGGCCGGCCCCCTGTGTGTGTCCATGTTATGCTTACACAAAGCAGGGCCACAGTGGGGACCTGTTAGACACCAACACATGCAAAGCCTTCGCGAGCCCAGAAGGTAAGACCTCGCCGAGCGAACTTGCAGTCCCTGTGGAGGGAGCCCACGCACAGCTGCTGTCTCCTTCCATCCTCCAGTGGAAAATCCCCCAGGTACATTTCGTCCTGCTCCCAAAGATGCCTTTCTGGAGGGGTCCACGCTCAGGATGCCCTCGGCACTGGCCGCGGTCTCTTTCTGTCTGTGCCGGATCCCACATGATAGAGGCTCAGCCCTCAGCCCGGGGAGCCATTGGAAGATGGCGGAAATTTTAGAAGCTGGGCCTGGTGAGGTCTTGAGTCATTGAAAGTGTGCCCTTGAAGGGAATTTGAGATGCCAGTCTACTTTTCTGCTGCTCCTTTCTCCTGGACATGAGATAAAAAGTTTGCTCTACATACTCATGCTACGATGCCCTGCTTCACCACAAGCCCCAAGCAAATGGCCAAGCAGTCATGGAACTGAATGGCCAAACCTGAAGGCCAAAAACATTTTCTCTCATACAAGTTGATTATGTCAGGTATTTTTTCACCTCCACAGAAAGCTAATGCTCACCATTCTGTCTGGTTCCATGAATTATGCTCCGCAGTGGAAAGCTCAAACTTAAGCTTTGTTTCCAGCTCTGCTTCCTGGGAAACTCAAGCAAAACATATCATCTAGAAACACTCTGCTAGGGAAACGCCCCATACCATATCTCATTTCTGAAGAACTGATGACCACAGCTTCTTAAACATCCTGAAGAATCTCGCACTTCAACAAAGAAACAAGAAAACAAAGCAGAATAAAGTATGCTCTGTTTAACTTGGATTACCAAATTACCAAAATCATGTGGCCATAAGACATACTAGGGGAAAGAGCTTTTCAAAACTAGATGGAGAAACACCCCCTAGGAATGCAAATCTAGAATTTACTGTACCCATGTTCAGGATTTTGGGTTGTTTCTGAGAGATTATTTACACATGTGCAATAGAGGGCTGAATGGTGGCCCCCAAAAGATGTCGATGTCTTAACCCCTTGAACCTGTGAAATTGACCTATTTGACAAAAGAGGGTTCACTGATGGGATGAAGTTAAGGATTTCATGAAGAAAAAAATCACACTGAAATAATGAGAGCGAGTCCTAGCTCCAATAACAAGTGCTCTTGTATGAGGATGAGGGAAGGAAGACACGGACAGAGGGAGGGCCATGAGATGCAGAAGCAGAGGCTGCAGAGATGGAGCCACAAACCAAGGAAGGGCAGGTGCTGAAAGAGGTGAGACAGGATTCTTCCCTAGAACTTCGGGGCAGAGGGTGGGTACAACCCTGCCCGTGCCTTGGTTTTGGACGTCTGGCGTTTCAAACTGTAGGAGAGTAAAGTTCCGTCGTTCTGAGTCACCCAGCTTGTGGTAAGTTGTTACAGCAGCCACAAGAAATTAATACAGAGGCCTGGGCCTGGTGGAAAAGATGCCCAGAAGGAATTTCCTCGTCACCTGGATGCATGCATTTAGAGTTGCAGACACCCCAGCGCATTGTCCTCAGGGGTTAGATCTCATACGGAAGGGGTTCGGAAGCGCATGTTCAGGGTCCAGGTGAGCAGAGAGAGGATGAGGGCAGCTGAGAGGGATCCCGTGCCCGGGAGACTCGCAGTGTGCCCGAGCCACACTTGAGCATCGTACACGCCGGTCCACGCTCCTGGGTCTTCACTGTCCTCATTTGCAAAAGGTACGAAGTGATTTCTGGTTTTCTTTCTAGCTCAAAATTTCTGAGATGACCCACAGGGACACTTAAGCAACAAGCTGTCTCCATCCCTTTTAAACTTTTGTTTTCTGAGATGCTGGGGATTGAACACAGGGCCTCACATATTCTGGACAAATGCTGTCTCCCTGAGCGACCTCCCTAGCCATTAATGACTTTTAATATTTATGGTTTAACTTTCCAAAGTTTCAGTCATCCACAGTCCACTCCAGTCCCCAAATATTAAGTGGAAACTTCTAGAAATGAGAAACTCATTACTTTCAAGTTGCATGCCATTTCGAGCAGCATGATGAAATTTCATGGCAGCCTGCTCCCTCTTGTCCAGCATGCGCACACTGCACACACCACCTGCCTGTGGTCACTTACAGCTGTCTTGGTTATCAGAGCGACTGCCACTGTATCACAGTGCTTTGTAGGGGTTCAGTACTATCTGCAGGTTTAAGGATTCAGTGGTGGTTTTGGAATGGGCACCCAGCGGTCAAGGGTGAACTGCTCTACTAAGAGAGGAAGAGAAAAGAGAATGAAGGGAGGAAATTGTGTCCTCATAGTATCAGGAATGTGCTTTATACATGAAATTTGATTCAAACTTAGATTCATCCAAGTGTGGACGCCCAGCTGTCTCCTTTTCTTTCCCACTTCAGTTAAGTTAAACATGGAAGAACCACAGAGCTACGGGGGCTGCTGGTTTGCTTAGAGATTTGAGCAGCAGTGGTTGAGTCCCCTCAAGTATTATGAGACCCTGCCCATTAATTACCATTTAGGATTCAATTCTTTGACCTATTTCAGAAGAAAAACATGGGTAGCATTCTCTATTTGAGCACCTTTATATACATAGATTGTCTGAAGTTTCTGCAAAATTACGACATCTATTCTTTCATTGGTCTCTTGGATTAGATTTTTCTTCTGAGGTACTGGGTGTCTATGAAGGCTAAAACTGCACTGCACAGGTTCTCCCACCGTCAAGCTTCTTTTGGACATTCAAATGTTTCATTTCAAGCACTGCTTTTAAGACCTATAACCAGTGACCATTTCAGGAAAGCCAAGTTTAACTATTTTATAAGTTGAACCATATCTTAAAATCTACTAGAGTTTTCACTACTTAAAGATCAATGGCAGATCCGCAGTGGTTACTTTTTTTTTTTTTTTTGGTGGGTACCGGGGGTCGACCTCAGGACCTCGCGCGCCAGCGATGTCACTGGCCCTTTTTCCGTATGTGGGACCCAGGAGTCGAACTCAGGCCCTCACGCTTGCCGGGAAGGCACTTACGCCGCTGAGCCATCTCGCCGGCCCGGTTACTTGCTTTTGAACAGCAGACTCACTTTGTCCCACGCTGGGTCTGCACACACGGAGATGTGCCTGTGTGCCCACCGGAGCCTTTACCACGCGCCTGCTGCCCTGCGTAGCCCACCGTCAGACGTGCTTTACGGAGCTCTGCAGGACGCCTCCGGGCTGCAGGGAGCACCAGAGAGATTCTTCAGATAGGGCCAGATGGAAACACAGAGACAGCTTTGGATTCCTTCCAGGGCCCTAAAAAGAAGCAGTGCAGACCTAGTAATTTCTTCACTGGCTCTTTAGGAAAAGGGGAGGTGGGTTACTAACATCTCTAAAATCCACAGGCAGAAGCAAACAGACTTGCAGAGAGCGTGTATTTCTTATGGACGCTTTCACAGGGCAGTCGTAGGATGTCACATGTGCAGCTTTGGTGGAGAGAAGAAAACCAAGGACAAGAAGGAAGAAGCCAGAATCACAGTCCTGCATTGACTGTGCTCTGCGAGCTGGCCTCTCACTGCTCCCAGGCTGAATTCCTCCCCTCCAGAAGGGGAGGGAAGAGAAGACCTGTTCCTCAGGGTCACAGGGAGGACAAAACGAGATTGGTGGAAATGAAGTATGTAAAGATGGCATCTGTCATACATATGGGAAACATCACGGGGAAAGATCCCAGAGATCGCACTCCCAAGAAGGACACACAGTCGTTCTTGGATGGTTGCACAATTCACTGTGAAGAAGCAGAGGAATGTTGTAAATGTCCAAAGCCTTTCTTTTTCTCTCTCTTCTTTTTCTTTCTTCCTTTCTTCCTTCCTTTCTTTCTTTCTTTCTTTCTTTCTTTCTTTCTTTCTGTCTGTCTGTCTGTCTGTCTGTCTTTCTTTCTTTCTTTCCTTCCTTCCTTCCTTCCTTCCTTCCTTCCTTTCTGTCTTTCTTTCTTTCTTTTTGAGAGAACAGGTTAATATTTGGATTCTTTACTTTATGAGATAGCCAAAGATTTATGCGCACTACGACCCCTTTGGGTATTCAATGGCTACAGATTGTCATTGGAATAATTTGCAGTTACAGGACCTATGGAGGTCTCATGGGGCTTCAACAAAGAATTGGAGTACTCCATTTGTGTGACAAAGGTAAAGAAAGGTGTACCATCAAAATTGTCCCAGTCACTGGAAGATTATAAGTCTGCAAATGCCACCTTTCTCCTTGCCATTGTGTCTGTTCTTGAAAACTATATCATCAAGGGATGCGAGGAAGCCCAGCAAATTTTCCCATAGAAATTATGCATAATTATCAATCTCAGTTCCTGGTCAAGAACTTGTCATTAGATAGAATATTGATATGCTACAAAAAGAAAAATACCACAAGCACAAATCACTATGCTGACTTAAACTAGGAACACCAAGTTCTAAATGGCAGATTGTTCAACTTAGAAAAGATCAAAGGTGAGCCAGACATCTTTTTTCAGAAAAGGACACTGAAGCCCAGAATGTTTCATCTGGTCTTGCAGTGGAGGCATCCAGGGACTTCCAGTTCAATATTTTCCCCAGTATGTTTTTACTTTGTGAGTAAAGGTTTATATGAAGACTGTGCCATCCCCGTGGCTATTCAAAGGGGTCACAAAGCCTGTAAATGTGTACTTTTTGTAGTCAAGGAAACTGTTTTCTGAGAGAGATTTGAGGGCTTGCTTAAAGCTGAATAGCTCTGGCTTTGAAACAACTGACGTTTGCTATGGTCACTGGAGTAACCACTGACTGGCCGTCCAGTCTGAAGCCACCTCATCGCAGCCCTTGTTTCTCAGAAGAGTGGCCTGGGCTTGACAGTGTCAGCATCACCTGCAGAGTCTCAGGCCCACCCTCACCTGCCATAGCCAATCTTCCCTTGTGTTCCTTCTAGAAGCGCTCCTCTTTTTAATTCATCTCTAAGAGAGGCCAAGAGTCAGATGTTCTAGCTCTAAATTGCTCTGCGTTCTTCCTCCTTGCCTCTCTACTCCTTCACAACGTCCCAATTCTAAAGAAATATTTAAAGGGAGAAGTCTACAGAGACAGCCTGAAGCGGAAGAGGAAGCGAAAGCAGAAGCAGAAGGGGACGGGGACGTGAATGTGGCCATCTTTCTTTTCATGAGGGATGCTGGTCTCTGGATGTTAGGAATTGATTCGGTGTAACTAACCTCAGGGTTATTTATTGAGCCAAATCAAAGCACAACTCTGTTCTTTTTTCAATGCCTTTCAATAGGGCTGAAGGTAAGGGGCCTCCATGACAGAAATGGAATAAGGACACAAAGATACACAGAAATCAAACACACAGGTTGGTTGGACGGCCTGAGCCAGCACAGGGAAGGAAAAAATCCCTGGCGGTTGGGACTAGCTGTGGCCTTCCTCACCCATTCATTGCCCTCTAAGGTACAGGCATGCCATTTGGACCCCATAATTCATGGGGCTTTGTCTACTGAAGTGACCAGAGCCCTCCCCCAGGAGTCAACAAGACCTGGGTGCTTGTTTCACTTCTGGCACCGGAAGAGCTAGGAAAGGTTTAAGTAAGTGGGCCAGGCTTTTCCTCTATCTGTAATTAAACAGTTGGTTTTCTAAACTCTTTCACTGCTACTACTAGTCTGCGAAACCAGTTAACAGTTGTTTGTCTGTCTAACTTAGCTGCAGTTTATTTGTATGCAATTTCTAGTAGATTTTTCACATCCAGCCCAGGACTTTGCTGCAAGGGAGGAGGATAAGGGTGCTCTGAGTAAGGTCTGGGATTCCAAGAATCCTTAATTCCCATCAACACAGAGACCTGAGCTGTTCTTTTTTTTTTTTTTTTTTTTTTTTTTTGGTACCAGGAATGGAACTCAGGACCTTGTGCTTGCCAGGCAGGCGCTGTGCCGCTGAGCTATATCCCTGGCAGATCTGAGCTGTTTTTGTTCAGTGTGTTTTTCATCATCTTGTGTCAGATAATGGGCCGATCATTTTTACTTTGGTTCTAAACTTACTTAAAAGAGCTACTTTTTGTCCTTGTCTTCCTAGCTTCTAGTTCGTCTTGGTACAACCAGGAAATGGCATACCCAAGAGATCCACAGCTGAGCCTGAGTCTGTCCATGCGGAGAGCTTAAAGGGAACCAAAATAGTAAGACCAGTCAATTCTTTAAGAACTTCTGCCTGCTTTTGCTTGGGCTTAGCTCCATTTCCCTGAGGCCCCAGCCAGCCAGCGTTCATGGCTATAGAACCTGGAACCCCACCTCTCAGCCACTGGCTTTGCACACACAGCAGTGCGGAGTCTTCGCATACATCAGGGTGAACGATAGCTTTCTGTTCTCCTAAACATGGAAGTCTTAGGAGACTGAGGTTGACTTTGAAAGTGACACAGAGCTGCACAGAACTTCTGTTTGCCAAACACTTGTAAATCATTTTCCCTCCACAAAAGCCCTTAAAATGTCAGGGCTCCTGAATATCTCTGCCCACAGGGTGGCACTCTTCCCTGGGACCTGGGGAGTTGTTTTCTGCCCAGGGTCTACCACCTTCTGGACCAGGGAGGGTTGTGAATGTTTAAGGTGTTCCAGGCAAAAGTGTTCTGAAATTAACAGGGGGAAGTTTCCTTTCATCTCCCTCTATGTCACTGACCTTTTGGTGAAGATATTTTTATTTTAAATAAGTGAGCTCAAAAAGTAAACACTGGGTTGTGACTAAAGAGGTGCTTCATTCTTTAAGTATCAGTTCTGTGTAACTAAAATGTGCTCATGTAACTAAGTCTTAGTTAAATGGGCTGAAAAGAAACCTATGGATAGGAGCAATGGTGCATGGTTCGTTTTGTCACACCGTTACCACATGAAGGAGATAATTTGTCATCATCCTGTTCAACCTTTAGTCAGAGCTTCAGGAGATCAAACTATGCTGTAAAGACTATCATAAATCATCAAGAGAGAAGTAGTTTATTTATTCATAAATGGCCCAAAGAGGCATCTGATCAGGTTCAGAGGAAATCAGAGTAGAAGCGTTTGGGCTAGAGACACACTCAAGTTTCCCTCCAAACATATGACTATTTCATCTGCTAATATTCCCAAAAGCAGATGGAGAATACAGCACATTATTTTTCCTGAAGAATGGAATTTTAACGCAGATCTGTAATGCATCATTGCAGAATTTAATTAAAGTGTCCTTCGAGTACACGTTCAGCAGAGGAGTTGATTCCTTCCCCATAACCACACTGCACAGGATGCACAGAGAACTACCAAGGCATGGCAGGGTCAGAGTTTGCTTTCCTGGTATTTACTCTGTCCAGCTCTACAGACAAGGAAACAAAAAACAAACTCCAGGAATGAAAAATCTTCTGGAACTTTGTGCAGCCTTGTGGAGCAATACAATGGACACTGTGGACACAGATTTTGATTTTATATTAAACACAGTGAAAGAAAATGGAAAAAAAGCATTCTAGATTTAGAAAATTTTGCAGAAAAGGATAATAGAGGTCCTTCATGACTTCTAAAAATAGATGGACATTTACTTAAAATCTAGATTTTAGCTGCAGTACATTCTTTTCAACTTTGTTTATGCTATCCTCTTCCTTGCACTTCTCACGTGGAGAGAACATTTGTAAAGTGTTCAAGTCCCAAAGGATCCCAAACAGCTATAAGATATCAACTAGGCAGTTTCATTTCTAGAAATCTAAATAAACTCATTTATTTTAAGGCCAATGAAATAATAACATAGTGACTGGTTTGCTCTTCGTGCTGCATGAGCAGGGGAAAAGCACGGGTGCACCCACACACATACACATAACCTACACGTGACCTCGTGTAGCCAGGACTAACCCCCCAGACAAAACAGAGGGCCTCATTTGATAATTTGGAAGATCATTAGTTTTACTTGGAATTGACATAGAAAAAAATATAACCAGTTTGTAAATGTCAATACTCTCCATGGATGATTTCAGAAGGTCCTATGTATCTCCTTGTGTCTGTCTTCCATGATGTGACAAAATGAATGATGCTCCTTAATTTCACATTGAAGTAGGACTGGAGTAGGATTTGCATATACAATAAAGCACAGATCTTAAGTGTACAACTCAGTGAACTTGACCTCTGAATACACACCAGCCACAATGCAGATAACAATGATTACATGTTCTAGAACATTACTGTTATCCCACGAATGTATGCAAATACCATCTGCTATGGTTTGTGTCTAGATGTCTCCCCAAAGCCTCATGTGGTCATAGGTGGGGCTTTTTCAGAGGTGGCCGAATCTAGAGTGTGTGATGCTGGGATTAAGGGTGTGTGAGTACTAAATCTGTCCACTGATTTGTTTGGCACTGCCCTAATCCTGGCAGCCTGATACAATGTAAAAGGGCCAGGAAGATGTTGTTAATGTCCCCTGTTGCTTTTGTTACCTTGCGGGTGCTATGATCCGTTCTCCTCTGTCACACCCCTCTGCCATGGGCCACCCTGCCTTGGAGCCAGCCAACTATGGACTGAATCTTCTACAAACTGTGACCTAAATAAACCTTTCCCCCTCTAACTTTGGGTGTCGGGTATTTTGTCTCAGCAACGAGACAAGTAACTAAGACAACATCCCAGTCCATTCTGCCTTGCTTAGTATCTACCGTTAGAAGATTTTAAGCTTCATTTTATACCACCAGGATTGGAAGAAAGGCTTCTAAAAATCCGTAGGCCATTTACTTTGTCCATGTTGAAAGCAGGTGACTGTATCGCACCACTAATAATTCATATATTCAGTCAACAAATATTTAGTGAACACTCGCTGTGCATCAGACACTATTTTAGGTGTTTTGAGTTAGATCAGTGCACAGAATGGAGAAAGGTCCTTACTTCTACGGACCTTATAATCAAGTGAGAGTAGACAGGCAATCAACAACACCCATAGTACCTTGGTAAAGTATGCAGTGTGCTAAGAAGACTTTAAGTGTTTTTGACATTAAATGCTATAGACTTTAAGTGTTATACCAAGTGTAGGGCACAGTAAGAGAGATCGGAATTACTAGAAGAATGAGGAGGGAATGAGTTATAACATTAAATAAGATGGCAGCGTAGGCTTCCTTGAGAAGGTACAGCAAAACCTTGGGGATGTGAGGGGGTAAGGGATGATCCCTCCCATCCCTTTCTATGCCAGGAAAGATCACTGCAAGTGGAGGACAGACAGTGTGGAGGCCCTGGGATAGGAGTTTGACCAGTTTTGATTAAGGAATAGCAAAGGGCCCGTATGGCTAGATCCTAGGGTCTGACAGCAAGAGCAGCAGATGAGACTGGAGCTGATGGTGACCCATTACAGAGTTTTGAGCTGAGGAGCACATGATATAACTTACGTTTCAAAGTTTCAGATTCATTACTGTGTTGGTAATAGGTATAGGGAGCAAGCAGAAGAAGAATAAGAACTGTTAAGAGGCTAGCGCAGAAACGCGTAGCAAGGAAAATGCAGGCTCAGACCCACAGAGTAACAGGAGAAGCAGTAATGAATGATCTGATTCCACTTGTGTTTTGCAGGTGGGACTTTTATTTTCAAGGATTTCCTGATGTATTTGGATATAAGAGGAAATGGGATGGAGTACCAAGTGCTATTTTTTGGTATTTCTCATTATCCTTGACTTTTTAACCTTCTTCCTGTATTCCAGAGGCTGGAAGCTTAGAAACTACCATTCTAATACTGTTTTGCAGCCCAATTCATTTTGTTCTGCTGGGAGGGAGGCTCATAAGCTTGGAGAAGGTGGAAGCACTGTTCTTCTAGATGTAGCTGTAGCAGCAGCGGAAAATAACAGCCACCTTTGAGGGTTGCTTCTGTGACAGCTGAGCACAATTGCACAGAGCTGGCCACTGCTCTTTGCAGTTACTGATCTGGGTGTGTGTGCCTCTTCTCTCTTTCTGGTCTTTTAGCCACACCAGCAATTGTGCAGATATTGGTGTTACACCATGGAAAGGGAAGGGTGAGGAAGAGAGAAGTAAGAGGAGGAAGGAAAAAGGAAGAAATGGTACAGTGTTGAAATTGGAAAGGGGTCAAGATGTGATGTCAAGAACAAAAGGTTTATCAAACATACTCCTGCTCTCGAAGACACTGCCTTCTGCATTTCCACTGATCACAGATATGTCAGAAAGGCCACGAGGCCCAAGTTATTCCCCAACACTGGCCCTCTCATCCACATACCACTCCAGTCCCACGCTGACCACACGTCATGCCCCTTTGACATCTTCCAAGCACCACTACTGTGTCCGTTGAAATGCAAGGTTATCAGCAGAATCCTCTCCTGCCCGGCTGTCCTCCGAGCTTCCTCCCACGCACAGTTGATCCTCATTATTCACACACAGATTCCTGTATTTGTGAATTGACATATTTGTTAAAATGTATTTGCAGTCCCCAAGTAAATATTTGCAGTGCTTTTGTGGTCATTTGTGGACATGCTGAAAAGCAAAACTTGAGTCACTCCCTGGGCATGTTCCCAGCTAATCAAATAGGGTGACACTTTACCTTCTGTTTCAGATTTCATACTATAACAGGAGCCCTTTTCATGGTGTAGTTAGTGAACATATTTGCATTTTTGTGTTTCTGTTGGTGATTTCACTGTTTAGATGGCCCCAACGTACAGTGTTGAAATGCTGTCCAATGTTTCTAAGCACGAGAAGGCTGTGATGTGCCTGGTGGAGAAATACATCTGTTAGTTAAACTTCATTCAGGCGTGAGCTGTTGGTCCTGAGTGGTGGTTTTGCTTTTATGTGTTGCTTTTAGAGTAGTAGGGATTCAACTGAGGCAGCTGTACTGAGCTACAGGCTCAGCTTTTTTAATTTTTTTTTTAATTGTGATATAAGTGACTAAGTTGTCCAGGCTGGGCTAGAACCTGCAATCTTCTTGCCTCAGCCTTCCAGAGTACTGGAATTACAAGCATGTGCCACCATGCCTGGTTTGTGAGTTTAATCTTCATGAACCGACGTATAGATCGGTAAGACGCTTCTAAACAGAAACACGCGTAGAACAGGGTAATGTGTTGTTCAGTTGATGAAAATGTTGTGAGCAGAGGTCTGAAGGAATCTAATCCTCTGTTTCCCTTGGGAGCAGTCCTCCCTCCTCCCCTTACCTCCTGCAACCCTGCCCTTCACCCTGCCTCAGCTGCCTTCAAATGATCCATCCTCTGAGTCATTCTTAGGTGGTTTCTAAGAGTCATTCCCTGTCCAGAGGCTCCGTGCCAAGCATTCCACTTCCTGACCAGTGTCTCCTCGCTTTCCCAGTCGCAGCCGATGTGCCCAACCTCCCATCCTCCAGACTCCGAGGGCCACCAGTTGCCTCCTCCACCTCCTCACGGCTCCCGGCCCCCGCAGGGCGTCTTCTTGGGGACGTTGCCTCCCTTCCCTTCTCTTCCCTCTCCTTCCTTCCTCTTCTCTCCCTTCCCCCTCCTTTGTTTTGTTTTTCCCCAGAAGCCAGAGTGCTTTCATTATCTGGGTTGAACCTTTTGTTCCTCTGCTCAAAACCTTCCAGGGATTTCTACCTCTCAGAATAAAATTCAAAGTTTTTACCTTAGCTTCTAAAGCCCTACCTGACCATGACCTGACCATGACCTGACCTGACCATGGCTACATTTCCATCTCATAACCTAGGACTCTGCTCCTTAGTCACTTACCCCAGGGTGTGACTTCTCCAAGACATGGCCCATCTGACTTTATTCATGGGTTTGTTCAAATGTCTACTCCACACCCCACATATAAAAAAGTAAATATGTGAGGTAATAGGTACATTAACTAGCTTGATGTAATCATCCTGCAATGTGTACGTGTAGCTAAACATTGTGTTGTACACCAGAAATACATATAGTTTCTGTCTGTTTTCAATAAATAAATGTCCCTGCCTATTCTACTTAAATTAGCACCATCCTTTCTTCTGCTGCTGCTTAGTTACCCCACTTTGTTTTCCCCCACACGCTCACTGGCACCTGATATATTTATTTGCTGCCTCCATTAATAGGTGATCTCCCTGATATTAATGATTTTATTCATTTCATTGCTTATCCCAAGAGATTTGAAATATAGTAAATGGGGCTGGTGAGATGGCTCAGCGATGTAAGCGCCTGCCTGGCAAGCGCGAGGGCCCGAGTTCGACTCCCGGAACCCACATACGGAAAAAGGGCCAGTGACATCGCTCAGTGGCACGGGTGCCTGCTGGCGCACGAGGTCCTGAGGTCGACCCCTGGTACCCACCAAAAAAAAACCAAAAAAGAAATATAGTGAATGACCAATTAATGTATTGCCTGAATAAGTTAATTTTTGACACAAGCATTTGCATAGTAATACATCCTCCAAATCTGATCGAACCACGGATTCAACCATTAAACATTCTTAGATCTCTTCTGTAAGTCATGATACCAGCTGCAGAATAAAAACACTGGGAAACTGAAGAATTTAATTATGAAAGATGGCATTGATAACCATTTAAAAATATTTCTACAACCTGGCGTGGTGGTCCACACCTGTAATCCCAACACTCTGGGAGGCTGACCCAAGAGGATTGCAAGTTTGAGCTTAGACCAGGCAATTTAGCAACTTGGGGAGATGTTTCAAAAAAAAATCGTAAAGGGCTGGGGATGGAGCTCATTTTGAAGGCCCCAGTAACGCCCCCACTGCAGGAGATCTACAAACATGCTGAGACGGTAGATGGAACTGCTCAAAATCAAAAGCAGAAAATCAGTGTGACGCACATCTGTCAGTTAAAGAAAGATGCAGATGCCAAGGAAAGTAGAGGTAGAATGTGTACATGCAGACTGAATGAATTAATAATGCAAGTGGAAATTTTTCAAGGAAATTCACATGTGACATTTTGATGGCCTGAGAGGACTCTGAGTCACTGTAAATCTCATGTGTTTCACGTATGATAGATGTAATCTGTCTTTTTGGCTCTCAGAAGAAAGAAAATACCTCTACATGGGAAAAACATAATAAATTTTATTTGCCAATTAATATCTCTGGCCAGTGTTCTGACACTTTCTTGAAAAATATTTCAGATGTGGAAAGAGTTGTTTGTGAAGATTTATTATATTTACTTTAGCAGGTTTTGAGAGCAGCCATGTACTAATATTGAGGTTGGAAAAGGGTGGCCGTCTTCTATTTGCACTGCGTTTAATTTGTGTTTTGCACATGTGGACTGTGGTCTAATGGGAAGAACCAGGGACCACGAACTGAGACACAAACTACGTAACCTTGGCAGCAGGACCTACAGGGACACTGGGAATAGCACCCGCACCCCTCGGTCCGGACGTAAGCCTCTGCTCACTGTCTTCTGACACCGTGGCTATGTCTCCAATAGTTATTAGCTAATTAGAAGACAGTTAATAGCAAGTTATATCTTTAATAAGCAGTGATTTAAACTTCATTTGTTTGCTATCTCTTTAGGCTTCTGACTTGGTTTTTAGCTTAGACTTTAAATTTTCTCTCTCCTCTGCACAGAACTCACTTTCCCCAGGTCTCCCCACAACTGGCCCTCAGCTTAAATATTACCCTCTCGAGGGATGGAGGGACACTGGTCTAGAGATGCATAACTACAGTTACGAGGGCTAAGTTTCACGGGATCTATTGTAAGCAGAACAACTATAATTAATGACAATATAGGGCCGTTGAAATAGCTCAGCAGCATAAGCGCCTGCCTGGCAAGTGAGAGGTCCTGAGTTTGACTCTCGATACCAACATACAAAGGAAAAAAGGGGCAGTGATATCGCTCAGTGGCACAAGTGCCTGCTGGCGCATGAGGTCCTGAGTTCAACCCCCGGTACCCACACACACGCACACACAAAATAATAATAATAATGACAATATATAGTATTCTTTAAAATGTAAAATGAATAAATATTATGTACTCTCACCACAGAAGTGACAACTACACATAAGGTGACCTTTTGTTCATTAGCTAGATGTGACCATTCCATAATGTATATATACTTCAAAACATCCCATTTTACACAATAAAAATACATATTATCTGTAACTTTTAAAAAATTTAAACAATAAATAAAAGAGAAAAACAATTATCTCCTCGAGACTTTAGCTGAGTGTCCACCCAATTTAATGACACTCCTTCCTGCTCACACTTTCTTTGACTTTACCCTGTTTTATTTTCTTCGAACGATTTACCACTGTGTAAAACAATATTGCTTATTTACTTGTTTACTTTGTTGTTGGTGTCTTCCCTCCCTGCAACTGAACAAACTCCCCGTGAGAGCCGAGACTGTGTCTCCTGAGCTCTGTTCCTCCGGTACTAGAGCTATGCCTGGCACACGGCTGATACCCCACACTTATTTCTTGAAAAAATATAAAACAACTTTTCCTTTATGAAACTGAGGTCCTCATCTCTAAAATGAAAGGGTAGACTAAACCTACCATTATTGAGGTGAGGTTCCTGGGCCCACAGCTTCAGCAACACATGGAGAATTAGAAATGCAGATTCTCAGGTCCTACCTCAGACACCCCATCCCCTGTTCTCTGGCAGTGGGACCTGGATTTGCACTGCAGTTTCTGAGGCCTCTTTTCATCATTGTGCCTGACTTTCAGCATTTTAATTACGAAAGTATTTTATATGTGGAAATGAGACTAGAGAATAAGACAGTGAATAACAAATTTGAACTCAGTGGATCAGTTTAGCAAATCTTAATGTCCAATTTATTTCAAAATATTCAAAAATACATTTCAAGTATATTTGAAGCTTGTGGTGTATGACTGTTTTGCAGTTTAATTCTCTTCCCATCCTGTTGATAGAAAGAAGCCAATATAATGAATTCAGTGCGTGTCATTTCCAAAGGACACGTATAGATTTACATCGCCACTAACAAAGCATAAGGATCTTCATCCATCCATGTACTTCCAACAGTATCATATTCCCCGAAAGACACCTTATTCACAGCTTCGGAAAAGTGAGGCCCTGCAATGTGTGCAGCTGGACTTGCACACCCAGGAACCTGAGGCTCTTTCTCCTCCTGGATCCAGAGGAAGACCACTGGCTTCTTTGCACAAATCCACTCCTCCCACTAGTTTTTGCTTTCTACAGCCCTCTGAGTTCACAGTTCGTCCTTCCTGGCCTTTGCACTCAGAAGCACATGTGCTTCAAAACTTTATAGCCCCCTTTTAAGCATTCTATGAAGTGAGTTAAATGTTGTGCTAATACCGTTCCCTCTTCCCGGAAGACTGAGGATACATTCAGGCTCATGACTGCAATCCGAAGTCATAGCTAAATTCAACAGATGGAGCACTCCGGGCCTACACGGTGTCAGAAGCAATGGTGTGCGTGGACGTTTGAAGGTGTTTGCCTTCTAACCTGTCACAAATCCCAGCTCCACCCATGGCTCCACTGCACTGCACTACGATAGCAGCAGAATGTTCCAGAATTAGAACCAGTGCTTCGTGGTCTGTGTGTCGTCCTTTGCCTTTTATATGAGACAGTAGAGACAGAATGTGGGATGAAACCTGTGACCATATATACTCGAATTTAGCATGTGCTCTGATTTTATAGATCACACTCAACCTAAAAAGTTCTCTTAAAGAGTCATTTTTAAACAGTTCCTTTTGATAGTAATAATTTGATGCAGTGTTTTGGCTTTCAGGACTGAGCAAAGGAAAAAAAAGGAGAATCAAAGAGGAGAAAGGAAAAGTGGGTCAGATGGCAAGGGGAGGGGCAAGAGGAAAGAATAGGCAGGAAATGGGATGGAAAGAAGAAAAGAAGAGAGTAGACTCGGGCAAAGGAGGCGAGGGGAAGAGTGGGGAGGGAGGGAGAGAGGAACAGTGAGTGGAAGGATGCATTTGTCTCCATGAGTATGCAGTTGTCCTTAAACTTTCACAAAACATGAGGTGCTGGTGAATTCATATGCTTTGCAAAAGTACTTGGGATGTCTACAACTCAAAACATTGCACCTGTAACTAATTACTCATCTCCAAAGAAATACCTGTAACATCTACTGATGACAATGAAAGCTGGAGACAAGTGTGTTGGCCGATGTGGTCTGTGTGGAGGGTACCAAGGGACATAGGGCGAGAGGATCCTCTTCAGAGATGCTAAATTGGGCAGCTTTTTGATTTCTTTGCTGTTGAGTGGTTTCTTGTGGTGTGGAGAAGGTGTACAGTTTTGTTCTAAGAGCACATATCACATATCAGCAGGGACGGTCTCAGCTTCATTCTGTGCGGAGGTGGGTGGCATCATTCAAGTTTGACAAGACTGTATTTGTGCTGTCGATGATACAAAATTATCTGCTCCATTTATTCAGTAGGGCACATAATGTAGAGTTGACATGTGTCTGATATTTACTCAAAAGTCCAATAGGAAGGAGCAGTATTCAACATCGTTCAAAGAATTACCGTTAGGTCGTTCTTGTAGGTATTCTAACCTATCCTTCTGCCTCAAGGAAGATCAAAAAGAAGCCTTGTCAACAAACTTTGTTTTACTAGATTTATACTGAACCATTTTTTATGAAATTATGCCTTGGCAATTTTAAGAGCCCACATAAAATGTCCTTATCTGAAAAAGCCATATGAAATTCCAAAAATATTGTTGCTAGGGTTATGAAGACTTCTTATTAGTAAAAAAATTAACTGGAGCTTTCCTCAGTGACACATGCATTGTATTATTTTCCATTTTAGAAACACTATCAATTACAGTAATAAAGATTCTGCCAACTAAAAAAATCCCTGGACCTGATAGAGTCACTGCTTCATTCTATAAAAGCTTTAAGGATGTTATATCACCAATATTCCTCAAGCTCTTCAAAGAAATTGGAAGGCATGGAGCACCCTCAAATTCATTTATGCAAACCAGTATCACTCTGAGCCCAAAGCTGGATAAAGATCCAACTAAAAAAGAGAACCATAGGCCAATCTCCTTAATGAACATAGATGCAAAAATCTTCAACAAGATAGTAGCAAATAGAAGGCAGCACATTATCAAAAAGATCACCCATCATGATCGAGTGGGTTCCATCCCAGAGACACAATGATGATTCAGTGTGTGGAGGTCAATGGATGGAAAACGTCACATGAACAGGAGCAAGGTCAAAAAACTTGTGATCATATCAACGGACGCAGAAAAAGCTTTTGACAATATCCAAAACCCCTTCATGATAAAAACTCTGAAGAAAACAAGCATACAAAAACCACACTGGAATATGACAAGGGCTATTTATGACGAACCAGTAGCCAGCATTATACTAAATGGAGAACAAGAAAAAGCATTCCCCCTAAAATCAGGAACAAGGCATGGATGTCCACTGTCACCTCTTCTATTTGACATAATACTTGAAAATTAGCCAGAGCAAGAGAAAGGAAATTAGGCAAGAGAAAGAAATAAAAGGAAACATATAGGAAAGGAAGAACTCAGATTTTCATTATTTGCAGATGACACGATAACCTAGATAGAAGGGGATTTAAAAAATGCTATAATATGTACATGTAACAATTCCCAAAGACAATGACAGACTACATGAACTGCAAACATATACAAATAAAATAAAAATATTTAAAAACACTGTCCATTGTATAAATAAGCAGATTAAAGGCATATCTTCAACAGGACAAAAATGGATTCAGTTCAATGCACAACAAGTCCTTAAGCCTCCTTCCTCTACTCATTATATTCCTTTCTTAATCATCTTTCTTCACTCACCCAAGGTGAGTGATTTGATGCTATATCTTATTATATGTGTGTTGATATAATCAACTCACTCATTTCTGAAGTTCAGTGATATTATAAATTAATGAATCACTTCTTAACATCTAAAACCTGGTGAATGTTAAGTTTTAAATATCCTTGAGGCCCAAAACATACTTTGACTATAAAAAACGTAGCCAAGATATATCAACTTATCTTCAAAGAGAACATAGTAAGTCTTAAAGGAAAAGGAAGGGCAGTTCTCCTCCGCTGCACTGAAGTAAACATCCCTTTTGCCCACAGTTCCCAACTCTATTTTCTGCTCCTTGGGATGTGATTACTTGAAATTACTCGTCACACCCCTTGTCTGCATCACTCAGGTGACACTGAGAACGTGCTCTCAGACTCTACATTCAAAGAATTTTGCCTTTACGATGTCTGGAGAGGTAATGGTAGAGAAGGTGGGGTCATTACAGAGCATATTTCTTAGTTTCATGTTTTCATTGTGTTCATACCCTGGGATATTTTTATCCTTTTACCCTATTTATATTTGAAGTGATTTCTTTTATGTGCGTGTGTGTATGTGTGTGTGTGCGTGTGTGTGTGATACTGGGGACTGAACCCAGAGCCTTCTCACTTTTTATCTTTATTTTAAGACAGGGTCTTACTAAATTTCCCAGGCTGGGCTTGAGCTTGCAATCTTCCTGCCTCAGCCTCCCAGAGTGCTGGGATTATAAACATGCAACATGCTTGGGTCTTGAAGCACTATCTTGTATTGTATGTGCAGTTATATGCCATTAACTCATTTCTGGAACAAAATGCAATTTGTATTTGTAAACAGTTTCTTGGTCCACAACTTGGTGACCTCTAAGTTATGGCTATCTGTGAGGATGATGGCTTCTGAGCAGGTCTTTCGGTGCCGTTGCACTATGGTAGGCAGATTAATGCCTTCCCCTCCGAAGATGTCCACGTCCAGCCCCTCCAAACCTGTGGATGGTACCTTTCATGTAAAGAGATGAGATAGGGAGTTTATCTTGGATTCTCCTAGGGCCCAGTGTAATGAGACGGATCCTTGTAAGAGGGAGGCAGGGTAGTGAGAAAGAAGGCAATTTGATGACGGAAATAAGGGCTAGAATCATAGGGAGACTCGAGAATGCTACACCACTGACCTCGAAGAGGGAGGGAAGGGCCACAAAACCAAGGAACGCAGGTGGACAATACAGAAAAGAAAACGGCAGGGGCACCAGAGGCTCCAGAAGCATCGAGGCCCTTCCAACGCCTTCATTGCAGCCCAGCGAGTCTTCCTCTCTCCAGAATTACACAATTGCACGTTTGAATTGTTTTAAAGCACAATGTTTGTAGTCTCCTGTTACAGTAGCAACAGGAAACTAATGCAGCAGCGCTTGAGAATTCTGATCACCCTGACTCCGCAATTGCGCTTGTATGTTCTCTCTCATTGTCTTTTGCCACATGGGCTTTGGCGTTGTTAATTTTGTAGCCTGAGTCTGCCCCTGGTGTACGCCCTGGATTCCATCGTCTGCCCAGGACTGCTCAGGTCTCATCCTCGGGGTCCATTCTGGCACTGACACCTCACACTTGTCCACCTTGCTCCTTGCCCAGGTAGGACTCCACCTTTTGTTACGCGCTTCTTCAGCTAGATGGTGCTGACCTCCCAGGACCGACATCCCCGCATCTGCAGATGGTCTCCATGCAGGCAGTCCGCATTCCTGCCGTGGGACTCGGCGCTGTCAACAGAACTTTTTTTTTTTTTTAACATTTAATTTAATTTATTTATTTATTTTATGTGGGTACCGGGAACCGAACTCAGGACCTCTTGCTTGTGCCGCTGAGCTGTATTACCGGCCCCAACAGAACTTTTTAAAATGATGGAAATGTTCCATCTGTGCATCCAGTGTGACAGCCACTAGCAGTGTGAGCCACTGGAAATGTGGCTGAGAAACAATAGATGTAATTTTATTTGACTGTAATTAATCAAATTCATTTTAAATAGCTATGAGTGGCTAGTAGTTGCCTCATTGGATAGCACAGCTAGAATTTCACTACATATGTATCGACAGTGATTAATTGAAGCAGTCATTAGGTACCTATCACCTTTAAGCTCAAATTGGTCAATTTTTCTTTAAATATTACTTTAAAGGAAAGTCTGTCACGACAAACGTATCTAAAAATCGAAGAGAGTTATCTACTCTGTTTGAGTAATAGGCTTCGATTGTAAGAGAGAACAATCAGTACTTAAACAAAACCCCCTGAACTATTAAATTGCCATTGCCTTCAGGAACTCATAAAAGGAAATGTCTTTAATTGAAGGACTGATGTCCATGCAAAACAGGAGTAAGTGGGAGTGATGGGAGGTTTGTAGGCACCAGGCCCTCACTGGCTACATCAATTGGAGGAAACACAGCAAGAGCTTTGCTAAGGAACACTCAGGGTGGCTTTCAGAGTAGATGGCCTTAGACAAGCTGAGTGACACCACGTGAATACTGGCATGGTTCCCATGTCTCCAGCCTCCTGCAGTTCTCCTCCCTTCTGCCAGACTCTTCTGCAGAATCTGAACCAGTTTTAAACCAAAAGAGGCACCCAAATACTAAATTTATAAAGCTTGCGTTTGATGCCTCTTATTTTTATGTCTATAGATATAGTTAGATTTGCAAGTATATTATGATGAGAGAGAATTAAATGGCAAGGACCACAATGCTGGCTCAGCCTGGAGCCGGGTCCAGGACTCCAGAGAAGCTGACGGTCACCTTCTGGAGAGGCTGTTGCCCCCTCATTCAGGCCTTTCCTTTACTGGTTACAGCGTCTATTAGTGTGGTCTTGCTTTGCTTTTTAACAAGGCAAGAAATAAATTTAAAATAGAAGGAATTGGACAAAATATATATCCATAATGTGTAGTCTATTTATTCAGAAAACAGAATGCATCCAAACTTATGATGAATGTACTCAAACTCCCTACATCCCGATTTTCTAATTTCTCTAGATTTCAATATATCACGTGGTTTTATGCACAAATAAATCACATGACATCAGCACTGTAATGTAGAAATTAGCACTGTAATTAGAAATTAGTGAATCAATCGCATAATAAATATTGGTAGTTTATGTGTTATTGCAAATAAGAGTTTGATGTTACATGAGAATTAATTCTGTAGTTTGGCCCTCAAAGCAGGGGGCACTGGGAGAAACATCCTCTGGGCACTTCTCCCTTCAGGGCAACTCTTTCAGTGTATGTTCACAGTCTTGGCCAGAAAGTAACCGTCACCCTCACATGTTGTGCTCTCTATTTGGAACCGTAGATGCTGTCACACAAAACTTTTGGTGTGGCTGAGAAGGAAGCCCGCAGTGCTGGGACTGTGAGAGTCGCTAACTGAATCAGGACTCCGAACTGAAAACCCTGGATAAACAGTTTTTAAAACAAAGACACACGTATTCCCAAAGACCCCCATACAATAACTGCAGTAGTTTGTCAGTCCCATGAATGCCACGATTTGCTTCATCAAATTTGAAACCAGCACCAAATATTTCTTCATCCTTCCCTTGTCAGCGGGGACCACCTTACTCAGAACCTGTCAGTGTTGCAGGAGAGGGAAAGCCCCGAGTGAGTCAGGGACACCGGATGCTCTGAGTCCGGAAGGTGGCAGACGTCTGAGCTGCGGGGCTCTGCTGGGTGCTATGCTGCACACGGAAGCCTCTGTCAGTGCCGTGAGCAGCAGAGGCACAGGATTTGGTTTCCCAGGGACGCTGGAAAAGCAGTACTGCCTGTCCTTTCCTCCACCCAGCATGCAAGGTTGTGAGATCTTAAGCATGTTGGGAAAAATGTCCAGCAGAGAATGGAGAGAGGCCTAACTGAGACAGAGATCGAGAGCTGTCACAGGAAAGTGGAAAAAATTTGGATGTTCATACTTTTTAAAAAGTGATTTCTTATTCATATTATACTCTTGCTTTGTAAGAATAGCCAGAAAAGTTAAGTCACTGGCACAAATTTTCCTCTTTGCTGTCATTTCAGTTTAATAATTGCTCAGACGTCTGTAATGGAAAACGCTCGGGGCAGGGTTTCCAGCATGGATCTTTCTAAATCCGTCCCTGGACAGATGACAGGCAAGCGACCGGGCTCTCACTGGGATTTGGTTCTTTACCCAAAACAAAGGGATGCTAATTTCTCCACTACGGTGCTGATGAAAAGAGCTAATGAGTACAGAGTGTGACACATCAAGTCAACCTCAACAGGTCAGCTGAGCCAAGTTCAACCGCCACACTTTTTAATGCACTGGCAGTGAGACAGGGTCCTTCCATCTGAACAGCCCTGAAGTTTTGACTTGAACTGTTTCAGCCGGGTGTTCAGGATCTTATTTGTGACAAAAAGACACCATATGGTGTCACATGAGAGCCAGGTCTTAAGTCACTGGCTTCTCTTCCATCAGGCCCCAAGGCAGAACAGGAAAGAGAAGGGGCCCACTCTGACTACGTGCTACAGGAATTAGGGTTCTCCTAAATACCCCAGCAAGGTGGCTGCCTCCCAAAGCTTTCCCGACACGGAATTTATGTAAACTCTTTTGGAATTGAAAACTAGCATCTCCTCTGAATTCTGGGGAAAGATGAAAGCAGGCGGCTGCTAGGATGGAGTTAACAATTCAGGTTTGCTTATTTGTTGTGTGGATTCTCAGATAGTATGAAATAAACAGTTTCCAATGAAACATTCGCACAAACATTAACTTAAATCTGACCTGGCTCAGCAACAGGCAGTATTCAGAGACTCTGGATAATTTTTTCAGACAAGTAGACTCTTCCAAATGGCATTTATAGAAACAGGCCATTAAAATTTCTTTTCTCTCTCTGGCACTTTATTCTACAACTGTCCAGAATTCCAGAACAGAGGAGAAGCAGAGAAACCCTTTCAATGCCTCTAACACCCTGGTCAGCTGGCACAGCTTCTGGTCCAGGTGAAGCAGGCCGGGTGAGCAGCGCCGAGGACACCATGCTAGGCTCTGGCGCCAAGGTCCTCAGTGGGGTCTCTTAGAGCGCTGCTTTTGGGAGTAAGAGTCTCTATAACCGAAGGGAAGAAAGGAGCCTCATGCAGCGGTCATATCTCTTCTGTTTGAATAATAGATTTTGTCAGCAGGAGCCACGCTGGGCTAGAATTCTTACAGTGGTCAAACTCGGTGGCTCTTTCCCCATTAACACCTTCTCCCAGTGGACCAATTTCCGAATCCATCTCACATTGCCCAGCCTGTGTTTCCTGGAGCAGCTGTTCATGTGACCATCCCAAAATTGGGGGGACTGGGAGTCGGTGTTAATCACCAGACATGTCATTTTCAGGAGTGGATTTGCTTTGAGGATAACATCTTGTATTTGTCTATAGCTATGCTTTTTCCCTGGAGAAATCTCAGGTTAGCCAGTGGGAGTGGGGGTGGGGAATCCAACGTGTGCTTGGTGCCCGGTCATTAGGAGGGGTCCTGTAAACCCCCTCCTCTGCTGCTTCGTCACCATAAAATTAGCCAGCTTGGCCTCAGCCTCTTTACTGGCTCCACATTCAAGAGAGTCTACAGGAATCCTCACCTGTGTCTTCTTACCTGCGATCCCCGGAAGCCACTGGGCCTGCCGTCCTGAGAGTAGAGGTGTCACCGAGCCTGGCGCCGCATCACAGCAGGAGTGGAGTCAGGCAGGGTGACACCTACAGAATCCCTGCCGCACTGCCAGGCCCTGGGCAGGGCTGCGTTCACTCTATTTGCTTTAGTGCTAGACGTTGCCTCAGCTGGGCGGTGTGGGAGCTGTAAATTAACATCTGGACCGATGAAGCAAGGCCCATGGGCGTCGCTGTGACTTCTGTCTTCAGTCTGGGCCCTGCTGTTTGTTGAATTTAATTCCATGTTTGAGAACAAATATGGGTGTCTTCCAAATTAACTCACGGGAGGACCTGGTGGGACTCCATCGGTGTTTGGGATCTCTCCAGGGGCAGAGCAGGCGGCCAGGAGTCGATAAAGCCCTTTATTCTGTAAGCGGGCAGAGGAAGCGCTAGGAGGGAAGCGCGGGAAGGAGCAGACAGGGACGGCAGCCGGCCGTGTGTTCTCAGGCCACTGCCCACCGCGCACTGGGGCTTGCTTGACCTCCCCGGGGACCGAGATGACCAGGACAGCACTACTCTACCTGCTGGTCAAGACAGCCCCATTCAGTCACAGCTTGGGGGTGTCCCAGGGTTCGCTGCTTCTCCAGCCCCTTTGTGTCACCAGGCTGCAGGCAGAGTGGGCTCTAGAGGCCAGAAAAGCCCCAGCAGAACAGTGTGGGCGCCAGCAGGCAGGAGCCTGACTGGAATGTAAAAAAGGCAAGGCGGGGGGCCGGCTGGGACAGGGAGAGCAGAGAGCACGGGTACAGTGTGTTCCTCTAGGAGCCCCGGCACCCGAGCAAATACCTGGGAAAGCCAAAAGCCCTGCTAATTTCACAAGTACAGGATACCTGGGAGACGATCTCATTCAACTGCCCTACAGCCAGGCCTGGTGGCGCACGCTGGTAATCCCAGCACTCGGGAGGCTGATGCAGGAGGATTACTGCTAGTTTGAGGCCAGCCTGGGCTACATAATGAGTTCAAGACCAGCCTGAACTACATAGTGAGACCGTATCTAAAAACAACAACAACAAAACCTGTCCTAAATATTACAAAGTTACTTTCTAGAGCCGTCATTCAACTTTCACCTGAGCATTCCAAGTGACAGAGGGCTCCAAGTGACGGAGGGCTGAAAGACCGCCCTGTGCATGGACAGGTGTCCCTGTTATTTGACTTGCTATGTTCTAAATTTCTATGTTTCATTTAGGCAGCTCCTCATCCACGTTTACCGAACATCTCAATAAGCAAGCACAGTGTGAAGGGCTTGCCCGACAACTCCACCAGTGCAGCTCTGAGGATTGCATGTGGGGGAAGGGTGGGTGAGTAAAGGTTTTGTCCTTGTACAGAATTTTCAGAGGGATCCCACTGCATTGAATATACAGAGTAGAGAAAACAATGTGTTTCCCTCCATTCGTGGGGAGGGCGAGGCAGTCAGAGCAGAGTTCACAGAGCTGTTAAAAATGACAACCACCACTGCATGGGAGGAGTGAGTGGGGTGACAGTCACATCAGGTACCCTCATGCTTCAAAGACTTTATCCGTCCATGGAAATTCCCACACCACAGAGTGATTCCAATAAAGGAATAATAAAAGTATTTTATTTTTATTTTATTTTATTATTTTTTTTGTGTGTGGGTACCGGGAGTTGACCTCAGGACCTCGCGCGCCAGCAGGCGCCCGTGCCGCTGAGCGATATCACCGGCCCCTTTTTCGTATGTGGGTTCTGGGAGTCGAACTCGGGCCGTCGCGCTTGCAAGGCAGGTGCTTACGCTGCTGAGCCATCTCACTGGCCCAATAAAAGTATTTTAAACTAGAGTTCTACTTATGGTGGGATTAAGAGAAATGACTGATTTTCTACTTTCAAAAGTATAGAAATTTTAAAGGAGAATATTAGTATTTTTTCCTTCTATCTGGTTTTCCACACCTTTGCCAATTTCTTACCTTTGGGACTACAAATGAACTTATCCTACAGTATAATTTTCACCTTGCTATGCAGATATTTTAAGAGGTATTAGGTGCAAAGATATGGATACACAGAAACTCTCATCAGTTGTACAATATGCAAGTAGGTCTTATACAAAGTAGTTCAAGCCAACCACCCATTGCTCTGGGAGCCCGCAGTTAAACTGTACTTCCTGAATGTGGCCCTTGTGAAAGTAGAAAAAAAAAGAAGCCTGGGGGGAGGGGTTGCTCATAATATAAGCAACCTTCAAAATGAGGTGAACCTAGCCAAGTACAAGTGTGACTGCAGCTTATATCTGCATACATGTGTATGAAAATGTGTATTATAGTTTGCATATATATATATTTGCTTATGTTTGATATTGAAAACAAATAAATTGTTATACTAGGTACTCAATAAGAAATCTATATTGAACAATTTTTTATCAGTGTAGAATAAGAACAAGAAAAAATACTAAGATCTTGTCATGTAGAAAAGTCACAAACTATTAGGCACGGTGGCTCACACCTGTTATTTCAGCACTTGGGAAGCTGAGGTAGGAGGATCACAAGTTCAAGCCCAGGCCGGGCAACTTAGCAATTTATCAGGACCCTGTCTCAAAATATAAAAATAGTTTATGAAAAAAGGACTTAGTATGTAGCTCAATGTCAAGGCGCTGGCTGAGAATCCCCAAGGTCTGTCATTGTTATTCACAACCCCTCTCTGTAGTGGGTAACCTCAGGGGCTGACATGTGGGGGATCTGATGAGCTAACAGATGTGATAAGCCAATGCGAGCTGTTCTAATTCTTCTTATCTTCTTACATTCTTAGTGTCTGTGACTTCTCAGGTTTCTATGTACATGTGAAATACAGAAATACATATTTCACATGCAGTTAGATATGGATTGTAGGAAATTCTGTTCACTTTAGTCACCCAGCACAAACTGTGTCCTCTAGAATACGCTGGTGGAGCCCTTTTGACTGAAGTCCTAACTGTTGAGTTTGAAGTTACATTTTTTTTTTTTGTGGGTACCAGGGGTTGAACTCAGGACCTCGCGCTTGCCAGGCAGGTGCTTATGCCGCTGAGCTGTCTCAGCGGCCCTAAGGTTACATATTTTTGTCTTCTACATAACAGAAAAGAACACATAGAGGGGGAAAGGGAAGAAGGAAAAAAGACAGGAGGATAAATAAACCTTATGCTCTTAGAAAACAATAGTAGAAGTAAACCAGTGTGTCTATTTACTGGGGGGCGCAAACAATGGAGTCTTTTAGGACAGTCATTTTCCAGACAGAATGGCTAGGTCTGCGGCACAATCTGAGGTTTATGACCAAGAATTTAGCCTGAAGAGCCAGCAGTTTCCCACGAGCCTGGGAAGTCATCCACTACAGTTATGTTCAAACCGATTTTCTGCCTTCAACTCGGTGTGGAACCATCCTCCGGCAGAAGTTTCCCTGCTGTGCCCTGCTGTAAGCAGCTCGCCCCTCCATCTCCAGAGCCACAGTCCCTGTGCCTGAAGACCCTCACCGAGGACAGGAGGCTCAGTGCACAGGTGCAGCAGACGTCCTCAGAGCTATAAGGAGGCGACCTGAAGAATCTCAGGAGCCAGGTCCCCAAGAAACGGGGCAGGGACTCATTCAATAGATCAAAAATATTTGTGTCTTATGATAATTTCAGGCACCAGCCTACAGGTGGGGAAAAATAACAAACAAAAAGCACACATGGCCCCTGTCCTGGGGAGCTTATACCCCAGAGGAAAAGGCAGATGGCTTCCACAGCTTCCAGACAGGACCGTGCGCCCGGGCCCCGTGTGACAGGCAGACCACCTGGAGGACACTCTCCTGAGTCTCCCGTCAGGAAGCTTTGAAATGATGTCAGCGGCTCCTGGACCTGGCCTTGTGGCCATAACACCGGCTGGGACTCTTCTTCTGGCCAGGGAGGACAAGACAGGGGAAGAAACCGGGCCATCTCCCCGCCCTTACTCCCCCACCAGCAACCTGCAAACTGACTTGAGCTCATTTTCAGATTAAGATGCAAAATTTCATCATTTCCCTGAAAAGCTAAAAACCCTAAAAGTGGTCCAGTGTTGTGTTGGGCCCCGGCTGAGAGGGGCCTCTGGGTGTTTTCCACCGGCAGGGACCTTGCTTTCCACTCAGGATCACTTAAGCAGCTGCCAGCAGTGGGTGCTCGGTGGGTGCCGCAGATGAGAGAGATTTTTCACCAAATCCTACAGCAGGAGGTCAAGGCTGACATGGTTTCTTTCACACTTGCTGCCTTCCACTCCCTGAATACAATCTAGGCCCTGTTCCCTGGCCCCACGGCCATTTCAGAGCCATGAAGTCATCCCAGCTGCAGGCCTGCCCAGCACGCTGGCCTGGGTCCCATCCCCCGCAAGCCGGAAATGTCCTCTCCCTGAAAGCCAGACGCTGCCGGGGAAAATGTGAAGGAGAGACCAAGGGAGGAGGAGGAAAAGCCTGACTGGAGGAGCCGGAACACACACACACACACACACACACACACACACACACACCAGATTCACACCCAAGCACAGGCCTGCCCTGCCTGAAAACCAGTGTTAGGCCGCCGGAGACACAGGATCCTTTCCCCTGGGTTGGAACCCCCAGGTTGTGTGCTGAGGGGTCCTGCAGCGTGCCCACAGCACAGTTCCACTCCATAAAACCCCAGGCCCATGGGCAGAGTCAAGACTGCGGGCCCAGGTGGAGAGGCCAGGCCTCCTGCTTGGCCTGCAGCCCTGGAAAAAGAGAAGTAAGCGCCAAATATGCAACAGCCAGCCTGGGCCGCGCTCCAGGCTGCTCCAGGAGTTGCTCCTCCAGCACGCCCAGCCCAGCGGGGGCTTTCTCCACTAGAGCTGTGGGAGCAGATGGGGACGTGGCCTCCCGGGTAGGTCGGGCCTCTCGGGCAAGCAGGTGGCGCCTGGACAGTTCTGGCGGCTCTCTCGGTGTCCACTGGGCCTGCCTTCTGTGTCCTCTGGGATAGTCCCGCGTGGTGTCTGGGGCAGACGCTAACCCCCCAGACCTTCACCCAGCCTTCGCCCCAGGCGTAGGCATGTCTGCCTCAGCTCCCGGGGGGTCTGCTGGTGTTAGGGGGCTGCCAAGTCCTCACTATCTGAGTCACCTGAGGTGTCCTCTGCCCTGGGGAAGAGTTGCCATTTTAAGGGAGACCTGGAGAGGTGGCCCAAGCCAGGCAGGGGCTGGGAGCAGGTGACAGGGTGATTTAGGAGGCAGGGCTTGACAAAGCTGGCCAGGAAAAGGAGCGGGACCTGTCAATCACAAGCTCGCAGGACAGCACCAAATAATTCCCTGGAGATGAGAGGCCAGGAGGAGCCCGCTATGGTGACTCCTCACTTTTATTTCTGCTTTGATCTTTTCCTCTTTGTTCAGCCCAAGTTTCCTCTGCGGAGTTGGTTCTCCCTTTACTCCTTTACCTCTTACTTTTCAAATAAACTTTTGGTACTGTTTTGGCTCATCTTGTCCAATTCTTTGAGGCAAGAAGGACCTAAAATACTTTTTGTCAGCAAGCCAATTCTAAAGGAACTACCAGATAACAAAGGCACATTAAAGTGGGACACCAGCCTCTCCTTGGGTTCAGTGTCCTTCCTGTCACCATGAGTGCCTCTGATTTCCAACCATAGGTGTTATCATGCCCTTGAGAACCTCTGAGATGCAGAACGAAGGCTCCCACTTGGGTCTCAGAATGTGCCCTGGAGTCGGTTTGAAACCAAGGGTTTCTATGAAGGGAGACTTTGAGAATGAGAAGGAAGATTTCTAGGGGCTGGTGTCCCAGTCTTCAGAACTTCAGAAATAAACTTGTGTGGTTTAGAAGACCCCAGACTGTGGTACTGCGTTACAGCAGCCCACCCGAGGGGGGCTTTCAGTTCCCTGTCTGTGGGCCTTTCCACTTCCCGTCTCTCCCCAGCACTCCCTTCCTTCTTAGTGAACGTGGAACTTTGGGGTCCCACCGCCCACCCCACTCCCTTTATTCCTTTGCTTTCATAAGGAGAGATGTAGGAGAACAGAAGGACCAAGGGTTGAAGCCATGCTCTGGAGCTGCAGTGAGGAGAGGGGAGAGGCAGAGGCTGTGGGGAGGAGTTGCCCAGGATCCTCCGCCAGGCTGGGAAGTAGAGCCGGGGGGTCGGAGTGACTGGGTGCACTGTCCCTTTCCCTTCCTCTCCCCTCTCGAGTGGGGAAGAGTACTGGGGGGTTGTGCTTGGGAAACATCACAAGGAAGAAAATAAATTCCTGGCGATGGCTAAGGCAGGCATGAAAGACAGCTCGAAGTGGCAAACACACACGCCTTCAGGGCCTTCCTCTCTGACCTGAACAATCTTCATAAATGAGAGTCTACTTTAATTATTTTTTATTTAAATAGAGCAAACACTCTGTGAGGCTGAGGCAGGAGGATAGCAAATTTGAGTTCAGTCTGCACAACCTAGCAACTTAGACCATGCCTCAATAAAAAGGGGGAGCTGGGGATGTAGCCCATTGTGAAGGCCCTGGGTTTAATCTCCACTACCACAAATAAACACGAAATAAAATAGAGGGGTAAACATGCAGTGCTTCTATCCCCAAAGAAGGGTTCCTGAGGAAGAACCAAGAAAGAGCAATAAATGAAATTTTGCAGCAGCATGCGTAACTTATGCTTGGAAAATTATAAACACTCATAAAAGTCACTCAGTGACACATGAGAACAGTAAGCTTTACAACTACACTTTAGCACTCAGGTGTTCACGTCATTTATGGTCCAAGCAAGAAGCCAGGGCACAGTGGAAACCCGTTGGAAGGCTGGTCCCACTGCTACACTGACCTCCTGGAGACGCGTCTGGCTGCAGATGTGGTCATCATATCAGGAACAAAAGGCAGGAATGAAAGTTGAACAGCAAGAACACCGCTGCATCTTCACAAATTCAGCACTGTAGCCCATACTCAGTCCAGCATACCTCCTCTCCTTCTCCATGAGCCAAAACAGGGGAGACACCAGGAGGCAGAGAGCCACGAGAGGACAAGGAAGCCCTGTGCTCGAGGACATGGCTTCCTGCTACTGGAGTCTCTCTTCAGAACAGAAAATCATCCCTTTTCTCCAGTTTTTATTTTTCAGATAATGACTCAGAAATTTCATTGGATTCTTGAAATTCACTTAAATATAAAAAGGCGGGTTACGCTGTGTTTTGCCCGTCGTGACCGCATGGTCACAATGTCCATGGTCCCAGGCACCATTAGAACCCTGCTCTGCACCCAGCAGTTACGAAGTAGACGTAACAGTCCTCTGGCCCTGACGGCAAGTCCCCAGCACAAGGTAACACCTGCTGTCCCTCCAGTGGGCTCTGAGTCCCCTGAAGGTGGAATGCATCTCTAATCTAAGGAAGAAGAATGCTTAGGGTGAGAACTCAAATACCGCTTCCCTCAGATCCCCAAATGTTGATTCAGCCAGCTGACATACGTACCTGGATCCTACTGAAAACGCCTGCTTGAGTACCTGAGAGTTGTGGTGATTCCGATGCGGAAGGAAGTCCATGTATGGAGACTGGAGACAGAGAGAGGCAGGAGCGCATCAGGCCCTCTAAGCACAGCCTGGAGATCTGCATCCTTCAGGAGACAGTGCACAGGCCACAGGCCATGCTTAGCACTGAGGGGCGCTCTCATAAATACTCCACGAGAATGCACACTTTCTGTCTTTGGCTAAGATGCCTACACTCTTCCATCTTTATGAGCCTTAAGAATAAGACACTGAATTTTTCGGGAAGTAGCATTGAGAAATGCAAGGATTTTCATCTCATCTCCAGCCTTTAAGACAATGTTTCAAGGATTTCTAGGCAGCAAATTCAGGGCATAGGACGAAGAGTGGCCAAAATTATTATACTTTACTCTCATAGAGTATACATTATATTTGAATGAAAATTTCATTTGCTAACAAATTTCAAATTGTTCTTCTAGTCAATTAAAGACAACTGATTTTTAATGCCTCCTTTGTGACAAGTGAGAATATAGACTGGTTTCCTGGAAGACATGTGTAGGCTGGTGAAGTGAGATGTGCATACCCAGGAGAAGGCCCTGCTGAGGTTCTCACAGCCCACAGGCTTCTCCAGGCACTGTGGGATGATACGCAAATCAAGAGCATTGTCTTTTGTTGTCTGGGAACTAACCTTTGGTCTCTGACACATAATACTGGGTTTCATGAAGCTCCCAGGGTGCATCAGGGCACCAGGAACAGTGGGGTGCTCTGTCTGACTTCTCGCTCCATCAGACAGGACCAGTCTTTTTTGCCTTATTTAGAAATATACTTGTTTTATTATGACACTGACTGTTAGCACGCAGACAGACAGAGCGGCTCACAGTGTTTGAGTCCCTTATCTTGCATTGTTTATGTTCCTAAAATAATTTAATTAGTTTAATAAACAAAAGCATTTTCAATTCATAAACAAAGAGAGCTCAGAAAAACCTAATGTTCCAAAAGGCAAAAAGGAAAGAAAGAATGAAAGAAAGAAAGAAAGAAAGAAGGAAAGAAAGAAAGAAAGAAAGAAAGAAAGAAAGAAAGAAAGAAAGAAAGAAAGAAAGAAAGATCAAATTACTCGCAGTCCTTCTCTCCCCGTTTCCTTCATTCCTGCAAACGCTGACCCCTAAGAGCCAGTGGGCCTTCTAGGAAAAGTGTTTATTTCCCTATTTTGTTAAGATATGGGTAGGACCTTGGAAACTTTGCAGATAGATCAATATTGTAACTGGTTCTAAACGTCATGGCCACTTTTCGCTTTCTAAAAAAGATAAAAAGGAAAGGAGAGCCAAATGCCTCAGTTGCCAGGCATGGTGGCACATGCCTGTTATCCCACCACACGGGAGGCTGAGGCAGGAGGATCGCCCTGAGTTCAAGGCCAGCCTGGACTACATAGTGAGACCCTGTCTCGAAAAACAAAAACAAAAACAACCCCCCCCAAATGCATGAATTATAATTTACAAAGGAGTTTTAAATATGTGGGTTGGATTATTTTAAAATTTCTAAGGCTAAAGAAAGATTTCTGAAACAATAGAAGGAATGAAGGAGTTGCATAACACTGAGTGCGCAGTCAACCCAAGCTGACTACATAATTTCAATCTTCTATGTAATCAGTATTTCCGACGTTTTACTATTACTGACTCTGACCCCCACATGACCAGGGACAGTTTCAAACTCTGCATACTCTTCATCTCTACAGTGCACAACAATCTCTGCACTTCCATAATACAAATCAATGGAATATAAATTATTATAGGGACAAACGTACTCACCACAAGTAATAATGTATTTTATGCGTGGATTTACAGTTTAGCTAACTTGTTTTAAGCATCAAATACATGCTAGGGACGCATCAAGAATTCCGAGTGGATTGTCTCTTAATCCTCTCCACACCTCTAGCTTGGCACGTTCAGGAGGAAGCTTGGTTTAAGAACTGAAAGCTTCCCTCCTGATAGATACCGCTCAACAAGGGCCTTGAAAGTGAACAAAGTAATTCAAGGAGAGGGTGGAGAGTGAGCTCAGTCGTAGCTCCATGATGAACCCCTAAGTACACCTCAGCCCAAATAACTGCATGAACTTGGGCAAACCACCCAGCATTTCTCAGTTTCCACACTGAAAAAATGAGTTTCTGTGAAAATTAATGTGATGATGCATGACGAGTAACTGGCTTACCTGACCTGGCGTGTGAATCAGTACCATTGGCATTGGAGATTATTTTATCTTCACCATCACCACCACCGCCACCACCATTACTGCCGTATAATCATCATGTTGAAGGCTGCTGGGCCACTGAGAATCCATGAAGGAGATGGAGTGCTATTAAAGAAGGAGGAAAAAGAGAAGATTATTGCAGAAGCAAAAGAGTTGAGTTTTGAGAAAAAGTAAGGAGCCTGGGGACTGAAATGTTCTCAGGAGAGTTGGCGATGTTTCTGATGGAGAACTTTGGTATTCTGTTGGGGGGTAAGCCAAGCTGAGGTGGGACATGGGAATGAGGGATGGCAGGAGGACTCGTAGATGATTTCAATAAACTTGTCTGGAGGGAAAGGAGAGATAGTGGTGAGGAGAGTTTTTGCTTATTAGTTTATTTGTTCACCTTACAGCAATATTTTCCTTTCTTAAAGAGGGACCATTGGGAGTATGAGAAAAGAACCTAAAAGTCAAGAAAAACAGCAAGGGATTCAGTGAAAGCCCTTGAGTGAGAACAGAGTTAAGCACTGCAGGAGGCGACTTCAAGCCGTAGGCACACATTTGAGGCACAGCTGGCTTGGGCCTGGCACCGTGTCCTTGGCTGGCAGGCTATGGGAACACAATTAAGAAGTGGACTTTAGAAGAGGGAGGATAATGTGGAGTTAGATTACGTAGTGGGGGAGGAAACTTTTCACGGTATAAAGCAGTTATGAAAGTACTGTATTTTATTCTTACAGATTCAGATGGCACTGCCTCTGAGCATTAATGCTTTACCTCCATAGCTGAAGCGTGGCTTATTCACCCTAGAATCATGGTTAACAGAGGTGGCACGGTTTCTAGGGGCAGGCACACTCTCTCTTGCCTTGTAGGAAAGATGTGGACGCTGAGTGAGGAGGCCCTGTTACACAGGAAGTGTGGCAGAAACCATCGTGGCTGCTCCCTACACAGACTGACTCAGATTTCTGGAAACGCCTTTCCAGGGTTTTCAGAGAGAAAGGAGGTGGGGCAGGTAAGGAGTAGATTCTGAGGTGCAGCTTCACGAAAAGTGGGCAGATCTCCACGACTGAGTTTTTATTTTTTATTTATTTTTTTAAGGGGCATTTTTTTTTTCTTTTTTGGTATCAGGAATCGAACTCAGGGCCTCACGCTTGCCAGGCAGATGCTGCACCGCTAAGCTACATCCCCGGCCCCACAACGAAGTTTTTAGACTACATAAAATAAGCACATTTCACACTACTCTTCCTATTAATTATAACAAAAACCCCTGGACAAAATTCATAAGGCCACTGACAGAATACTGTAGGCTGGAGCAGAAAAGAGAAACTGGTGAGTTCTTCCAGACTCAAGGAACCCACCAGCGGCGAGGCTCTGAGTTTTGCTTGCTTGTTTCTGTCTTACTTTGTTCTTTTCTTTTTTGGCCTCAAATACATGGCAGCTTGGGGTTTGGAGAGGTCCATAAACTAATGGGTGCAGATATTAAGGCCCAAGAAAAATCTTTTTCTTCCCCTGAAGGACCGGGGTCTACAGCAAAGCAAAGCCATTTGACCCCATCTGTCTTACTCCAGGTAAACGGCATGAGAAAGCCTCCTCCCTCCTTCTTAGCAGGCACTGCTGGCAGGAGGCAGAGTCCACTCCTTCACCCCTCCTCCTGCAATCAGGAGGCTCCCTCCCCTCTCAACCACAGAACAGGGGAGGACTGTGCAGAAGAGAGCAAGACACTGTGATTTTCTAAATCCATATGTGAAGTCCTAGGCAGAACTTGAAGTTGTCCACACATGAGGCAGACAAGAAACAATGCAGCCAAGGATTTGAAAGGTCGGAAAAACTGAATGGTGGTCTGAAACATCACCCAGGCTTAGCCTGGCCCCAGGTAGCACCCACATCAGGCAGACAGGAAGAGCCTGGCAAGGATTCTGAAGATGAAACTGACATTTGAGCCACAGCCCACAAAGCAGACTTGAAGGTAACTTCTTGCCTAAATCAAAGATTCAGATAAGAGGCAAAGTAGTATAACATAATAATTAAATTGTCTAGGATATAAACGAAAATCTCATCACACTGAGAACCACGAATATCTCAAGTTGAAAGAGAAAAAGCAGTCGTCAGCTTGGAGATAATACAAATGTTGAAATTATCTGACAAGAATTCTAAAGGAATTGTTAAACAAATACTCTAATTTTAAAACTGTTATGAATGCTTGAAACAAATGAAAAAATACAGAACCACACACAGCAAAGAAGTAGAAAATGTAAGGAAGAACAAAACCTAAGTTTTAAAACTGAAAAATATGATGACAAATTTTTTTTTAAAATTACTACCTGGGGCCGGTGAGATAGCTCAATGGCATAAGCGCCTGCCTGGCAAGTGCGAGGTCCTGAGTTCGACTCCCGGTACCCACATACGAAAAAAGGGCCGGTGATATTGCTCAGCGGCACTGGCGCCTGCTGGCGTGCGAGGTCCTGAGTTCGACCCCCAGTACCCACAAAAAAATAAAATAAAAATAAATAAATAAATAAAATAAAATTACTACCTGGAGTCAACAGCAGAAATTCATAAGAAAAAACCAACAACAAAATAGAAGAAAGTACAAAGTATACAACGGTTTCCAGAAAATGCAAATAATTCTTACACGTATAAAAGATGTTCAACCTTACTCATAAGAAAAATAAAATCTAGATCTATACAAAGATGGAGGTTTTCACCATTAGAATGGCAAAACTAGAGGTACAAATAGAAAGTGTTGGTAAGAATGTGGAAAATTTTCAGCATCTAGAAAAACATGGTCACATCTCTAAAGTCCACATGCTATTTCCACTTCTGGAAATTTATTATATACAAAATTTGTATATGGGTGACACAAGTGCAGTGTTATTCCTGGCTACATTGGTACTTTTCACAGAAAGAAACTAGAAACAACTTAATGTCTATAAATGGGCTACTGGATAAATTAACTCATATATATACACGTATATGAATAAAAATATACATGTGAATAAAAAAATATATATGGATTTATAAAGCTGTTTAAAAGAAGAACGAAGCCGTGTAAAACTTGCCAGCCTGCTGTAAACTTCCTAAAGAAGAGAGACATCGATATGAATAAGCATAAAGAGACTCTGAGGCTGGTGACTGAAAGTGGCTGCCAGGGGAGGTGGGGAGGTGGCAGGACGGGGTGAGGGAGTGGAAGGAATCCGGACCATCTGCCTAGTGACATGTGCTGGTTTTAAACCATGTGACCATATTGCCTACCCGAAAGGAAAAAACCCACTAAGCTAAAATTGAACACTCAAAGAACAGAAGTGTCCCTAAGGTCCCATCCCAGAGCTTCCCACAGAGGCCCCTCGGGGCTGACTGGTAAACCTTGCCACCCGTGTTCACTTCACTTGGCTTCCTGCTAAGCCAGTGAGAGTGAGGGGCTGACGCCGGCAGTGACACCGTCTCATCTCAGCCACATTAGCTGCCTTCGTGACCCCCATGGGGAACAAGGGCCCTGAGTCACCAGGACGCTGCTGAGGATAAAAGCGTTTTGTTGCGAATCTTTTTTCTGCAGGTGCCGGGCTGCTGGGGAGTGGCAGGTTCGCTCCTTTCCCCACAGGACACTGACACACGCAGAGCCCCTTTCTGATGCTGCTGTGTCCAGCGGATCTCCCTCCCTGGTCCTGCCCGTGCATCCCTTGTGGACTTGGGGCAAAGCCAATGAACTCTTTGTCCCCTGTCCCCTCCCAGGCCCCCAGGTGAAAACCTCAGGGTCCTGGCCCAAGCACCTGTCACGCTGCAAGTGCTTCTTTGCCGGGCTCAGGACACCCGCGGACTCTCAGGGAATGACCTGCAGAGCCTTGCTCTCCGAAGTCACACATCCCAGCTCTCCTTCCCGTGTGGCCCCAGCCGGTCTCTGGGTTTCTCCGGAGGCGCTCACAGGATGCAGCTTCTCCTGTCAGTCACCCCTGACACACGCAGGCGGCTGTGGCACCTGCCCCAGACCTGCTCTGTCCCCTGAGCTCTTGGTTTTTCCAAGCTTTTGAATCCAGGTGCTACCCCTTAATTGACAAACAAAGCCACAGAACAAGGCATAAAAGACTGGCCCGCACCAAGCCAGGCGCGAGTCATTTAAAATTAAATCAATCTCACTTCTGCCTTGCCCTCAGTGTTCTGAAATAATATTTGAAGTTCTGTTTGGTTTCTTGGGAGGCCTGCCAATGACTCCGAGGCATGTAGTGAAGCTGTATTTCAAAACGTGATTACGCCCGGGGATTTGAAAAGTGACTTTCACTTAGGAATAATATATGATGTGGATTTAATAATCTGCTCTGCTATTTCTTTCCCTGTTTCTTTTTTCTTCATGGAAATAAGAATGGAAAACTGACAATAGGAAACTGGAAATAATCCATAAAATGTTTCATAAATTATTTTCAATGATGAATTTTGAAAGGAAAACATTCACAAATTCTCAATCCATTGACTACAGCAAATGTTGGTTCAAAAATCTCTCCCATCCTTTGTTAATTGAAAAGTTTAAAAAAATCTTCTTACTACATTGAAGTTATAGGTGAAGTATACAGATTTTGAGAAAGAACAACGAAAAACTCACTATTCTGTTTTCTCCGTTATGAATCGTGTTACCAATTTTCAAGTTCAGCACACTTCCTCTTTCTGGAGTCTGGAGAAGAGGCACCCACACGGAAAAAATCATAACTGAATTTCTAATTATGCAATCATTATATTGATGCACTCTTATCAAATAGTCATGTAATACAGAAAACTCATTCTGATTTGGCTAACTGCCCCCAAAACTAAGTGTGGCATATATTCTTCCTTACCTTTTAAAATTACAATCTGACATGCATGGAGCTGTTAGGTCAAATGATCTGTAGGATTGTTTTTTAAGAGACACTGCTAAATAGTGAAGTTATGGTTAAATATTATATATATATATATATATATATATATATATATATTATATGAGCTCATGTAATCCTCATAACCTATGGTTATGTACCTCATTATCCCTGCCCTCTGAGAAAACTGGGGCACAGACAAGTCAATTGCTCAAGGTCACACAGCAAGTAACAGTGCAAACAATTTAAATCTAGTCTTTTAGCCCCAGAATTTATGTTTTTAGCCTGACGATAGGCTGTCTCTCTAACATGGAGCTATACAGATATATTATGTACATTATAAACTGTATCCAAAAATAGAGGTTGAAAGAAATGATACGGGGTCCGGGGTATGCACCTCAGTGGCCGAGCACTAGCAGAGCATGTGCAAGGCCCTGGCTTCAATCCACGTACCTAAAATATTTAAATTTAAAAAGAGATGATATAAATTAACATTTTATCATATTTATTAGTAATTAAGAGATTTTTTTTCCAAACTATTGTTGACAATAATATTTTAGTAGGAATAAAATGACTAAGTGTGCTCCCTTTTTTAAAAAAATGGGAGTCTACCTTTTTTTGATATGGCCATTGGGAATGCTGGTACTAAGTGCAAATTGTCATTTGTCACAACTACAATTGCTTTCCTGAAAATGTATGTTCTATGCAAAGAGGTACGGCATTTGCTGGACTAACTCACAGCATTTATTTATTTTTAATCTCTTATATAAATTCAAGTCTTAAAGTTTGGTTGATAAATGTTCATTTTCCCATATAGCAGTGGGATTTCTTTACAAAGTAATTAGAACATGTCACATTTTTTGTATTTCTAACAAAGTAGAGATGGAGAAGCTTGGTAATCGTCCCAGAATCACCACTTGGCCCTTCCTTCCCTTCCCATAAGTGCTGCCCCCCCTTAAGACTCAGTGGTGGGAATCTATGGCACCTGTGTTGTTTTTCTTTTAAGACAAAAGATGTTAATGTGAGAGTTTTTTGTTTTTTTTTTTTAAGCTAAAACCTCAGTATTCAGGTTTAATTGCAGTGTTGGCACTTTGTGACAAATAAGTGGGTTTGGGGCTGCAGTTTGGGCACTTGTCTCTGAAAGGTTCGCCATCGCCGTCTAGGTTCTCTTCCCTTGACTATCGGCCGGCTTGCTCCTTCTTTACCAGCAGAATGTCATTACGATGCGCATCACTCTGACTCTCCGGCATGAAGAAGCAATTTGACTTGTGTCCCTGTATTAGGGTTCTCCAGAGAACAGAACCTCGTACAGGAGATACAAACAAAGAGTTCCTCAACCTGCTCTCTGAGATCTGCAGAGCAGAGGAGCCGGCGGTTAGTAAGAAGGGCCAAGCTGAAGGCGCAGATTCCAGACTGAGCCTGAAGTCTGAGAACCCACAGCACTGAAGGCCAGAGAAAATCCAAGGCGTCTCAGGCACAAAGTGCACTCAACAGTCAGAGAGCCCACCCCCATCTTGGGTCTATTCAGGCCCTGGTTGGTTGGAAGATGCCACCCACACAGGTGAAGGCCCTCTGCTTTACTCATTCACCAGTTCGGGTGCCAATCTCCTCCTGAAGCACCCTCTCACATGCACATCCAGCAGTGATGTGTGAGCAGGTACTGGACTCATTGTGACCTGCTCAAGCTGGCAGAGTTGACTCACAGCCTGGAGCTCTCAGGACGCTCGCTCTGGACACGGTCAGTTGCTGTATATTAAGATCCACCAGTCAGAGAACGTTAGGCTGTGAGAAAGCCCAGACCCTGCAAGCGGAGGGAGAGGGAGAGGGAAAGAGACGCCGAGCCCGGCTCAACTGTTCAGCCATCGTCCTAGCCCAGGCACCAGCCAGGGAATAAAGAGATCTTCAGAAAACTTCGACCTCCTTCCCCATCCAACTGCAGTGCAGCTCCAGAAAGACCTCCGAGAGAGCCGCCCGGCCCCGTCGACGCCAAGCCTGCCAAACCTGAGCGAGAATGCGAGGTTATACGCAGCCGCTTAGTTCTCGCGTGGCTCAGTAGGCAGCAATACTTATCCAGAACAGCGTTCTATGGAGACACTGTGTTTGGAAGACTTTTCAAGAGGTTGGAAGATTTTAGGCCATGTTTATTTTCAAATGTGCAGATACAGATATTATTTATGGGAATAACCATAAAGTTTTTTAAAAGCCATGATAATTAGACATATTTTCAAATATCCACTCCCCACATGCCTTTTGTAGACAAAAGTTTCTGTTTAGAAAACATGTAACTACTGTACTTATTATTTAAAATGTCAGTTTTTCTAGTAGGAAAAGATTAAGTACATTTGCTTTTCCAAAAAATATCTGCTAAGAACCATACTACTAGTCATGGTTATTATTATAGAAAAATCAAGTATTATTTTACTTTTTATTGTAAAATAGTTGTGAGAATGCGAACAGCTCTTGAATATTCTTCATATAGCTTCCCCAGCTGTTTTCATTTTACTATGTTTGCTTTATCAGTCTCTCTAAATATGTACACATATCATTTTTATGAACTGTCTGGACATTCGCTTGCAAAATTGCTGTGCAATGATCGAAACCAGGAGTCCTCTGAAAGACCCTTGTTCCCTAATCTATACGCTTCATTCAGATTTCAACAATTATTCCAGTAGTATCTTCTCCAGCAAGATAAAAATAAAATTTCCATTCACTCTGGATCTGATCAGATCCACAACGTGCATTTGGTTGACCTGTCTCTTCTGTCATCTTTAATCTGGGACATTTCCCAGATAGGTTTTTTTTTTTTTTTTTTTGTGGGTACTGGGGGTTGACCTCAGGACCTCGCACGCCAGCAGGTGCACATACCTCTGAGCGATATCACCAGCCCTTTTTTTTCTTCATATGTGGGTACCAGGAGTCGAACTCAGGACCTCACATTTGCCAGGCAGGTGCTTATGCCGCTGAGCCATCTCACCGGCCCTCCCAGATAGTTTTGAAAAGTTCAAGCACCGTGAATGTGTTTTTACATGCTTAGAATCTAATCAGGAACTTTGAGCAGGAAAACAAAAAAAATGGCTGTGTTCTTGTCAGTGCATTTTATCAACAGGTACATGATGTCATTTTGTTCAATTACTAATGCTGTTAATTTTGATCACCTGCTGAGGGTAGAATCTGTCACATTTCTCTAGTGTAAAATTATTATTCCTGGGGCCGGGGATTTAGCTCAGTGGCATAGCGCCTGCCTGGCAAGTGTGAGGTCCTGAGTTCGATTTCCAGTACCAATCCCCCAAATTACTATTCCTTTCCTCTTTTGTGTTTAATAGCTTTTTGGGGAGGAGATATTTTGAATCAATATCAATATTCTCTTTCTCATGAAATATTTGAGAAATACAGTATTTTACAGTGCAAATTTCCAAAATTATAATGTATTCTAACGAATGTTTCTCTGTATCTTTAGCAAAATTTTCTAATCATCTTCCAATAATATTTGTTAGCAAAGTATTTCAGCCTATTTAAAAATTGTCACGTGCGATAGTTCAGGCTTTTTTAAACCATTGGGTCAAAACAAATATGAACTCCTTTTCTTCAGTTATTCAATAAAAATTTTTCTGAAGAGGCTTTTGGCAAATTTAGAAAAACTTGAAAATGTAACGAAATGTCACAAATTTGAATATCTATATATTTCTTTGGAGGTCTATCTTCATATTCGAAAAGGTTAGTTGCTCAATGTATTATTCACTGTTTTGGGATTAACAGGGTAGGTCTTACTACTCACTTTGAGAGGCCTATTTTAGAGTGAAGTTGCTGATATTAGTACATATAATTATACTTTTGGATAATCTTCCTGATAATTTTCATATTTTTTACCTTTTTGGTAAAATTTGATTGACTCATGGGTTTTGTCCTTATATATATATGGTTGGCTCTCATTACTTTTGGTAGTAACATTCTGTGAAGGTCACTACGGTGAACAGATCTAGCTTTGGTCATAATATTTTCATCGGTCAATCAGTATACATTTGTTGGAAGTGTCCTTCTGTTTAAAAATGACTTATTTAATACGTGACGCTATCACTCACACCTGCACAGATTTAACACACATTCTTTGTCAGCGTACATCACAGCCTTCTTGAGCTCAGGACCAGCAAACACTATCTTAGCTCTATTCTTAAACAGTGATGTCACCAAGCAAAACCACAAAAAGGTGGAAATGTACCACTAAATAGTTCAAGGAATAGATACCCATTTACAGCATGACACAAAAAGACAACATCATCTGCTTTGACTTCAGCTGGAACACGCAAGTCGAATGTCTCAAATAGTCCACTGCTCTTCATGTGTCCTGCAATGACCACGGAAATGGTACATGGAGCTGAGGTGGACCCCGCAACACAACTGAGTTGAGAAGACCTAGGTAGGATCCCAGGGAGGCCAACAGGTCGCATCTAGAGTTCACGAGGAAGAATACAAAGAGAGAAGTTCACAGAGACAGTGCTCCAAAGAACTGCAGACATTCCCCTGAAATCTTCAGCTCAGTACTGATCAGTACATGAATAAAGGAAACCACAGCCAAAGAAATACCCGATTAAAAGGATGAGAAGGAACAATCTCAGTGGTCACACAAACTGGTGACAATTTCTCTTTCCCCAGCAATAGTTGAAGAAGCTCCTAAGCATGGAGTGTTGTAGAGAGTATCCAGACATGCCTTAGCAGTAGAGCAAAATTAGCCACAGGTTACACGCCAATCTTGCCTCATTTAACAAAGCTGAAAACTGAGACCCCACTGGATTGAGCTGCTCTTATACTTAACCGCACCCCAGAATACAGCTCGAGAACACAGTATTTATAAGAATACGAAAATGTCAGGACTCAGCAGGGTATAATTTCAACACCTGACATCCAAATAAAAAATTATCAAGCATGATAGGCAAGAGAAAAAACAGTTCATTATAACTGATGTAGAAATGAGAAAAGTGATAACATTTGTAGACAAAGCTATTCATGCAGTTATTATAATCATATTCCACATATGCAAGAACTAGGCAATAATTGAAAAAATTAGCACAGAATGGAAAGTATCAGAAATCCCTGATTCAACTATCTAAACATGAGAGCTATGCTTCCTGAGGTGAAAAATACAGAAATTTGAATAAATCTCAGATTAGGCATTGCAGAAGGGAAGATTAGTGATCTGCAAACAATCCAATATGAAACACGATGGCAGAATATTAAAAAACAAATTAATAAAGTATCAGTGAGCTGTAGAACAAGTTCAAGTCTTGTAATTAGAGTCCCTGGAAATGAAGAAGGATAGAAAAACATGTGAAGAAATGAAGGCTAAAGAATTTTGAAGTAGTGAAAAATGTAAACCTACAGATATAAGAATTTCGAGGAATTCCTGGCATGAGAGGCCTGAAGAAGCACGTCATCATCAGATTGCTTAAAACTGGAAAGATGGAGTAAACCTTAAAGACAGCTAGAGATGAAAGAGGACGGCAGATTTCTCACTGGAAATAATGTAAAGACAGAAGATGGAGTAACGTCATTAAAGAAGTAAAAGACAACCTTCCTCAACCTACAGTTTATACCCAGTGAAAATATATTGTGAAACAAAGGCAAAATAAAGATGTTTTCAGAAACACAAAAGCTAAAACCTATGTTAAAAGAAATATAGGATGTCTTTCAGCCCCTGGGAAAATAATACCATCAGTAAGTACAGAGCTACAAAAGGAATGGAAAAGACAATAAATGATAAATAGATGGATAATTACATGGGACAGTTTTCTTATTGTTTAAATCACATAACTGTAGTTGTGTATTTAAAGAAAGATAAAGATAACAATGTAATGTGTGGTTTATAAAGTACATAATGGTAAAATGTATAACAACCAAAGTACAAAGGTTAGGAGAGGAGAAAGGTAAGTATTCAGATACAAGGTTGTACACTATACATGAAGTGGTATAATGTCCCTAGAAGGTGGACTGTGATAAGTTAAAGGTGTATACTAAAAACTTAGGATCAAAATACAAAATAATATGACAAAGTTATAACTAACATGGCAACGAAGGAGACGCTCACCTGTACCCATCCTGATGTATAAAAGTTACATAATGATGACACAGAGACGCTAATACACTGAAAGAAGATTTTTATTCCTTTCATTTCTGGAGGGGAGGAGGCACAGTGGTCCATTCAATGTCATGGGGGTGGGGGACAGCTCTAATATCTTCCTGGAGGCAGAAGAGAGTGGAGGGAAGCCCAAGGCAGAGACTTCATTGTGTTTCTTGTGGAAGAGACAGGGCAGGGCAGGGGAAACAACTTAGTATTGGCCAGCTTAAATAATTCCAGTACAGTTTGGGGAATAATCGTTACCCCTAGTTTTCTGATACTTGGTGCTGTGTTGTGTTGATTTAGGGTGGGGAAAATATTGCCTTGTGTGTGAGTAGATAAAGGAGATGATTGGGGATGTGTAGTCAGGATTGGTTCATCGGTACATGAAAGGTAGGCTCATCAATAGTTGTCGCTAGGAATTACCTACCCCTGAACGGGAAGTCTCTCCAGCCCTCAAAGATGTCAAAACATAAAATACCAAAAATTAAAAAAAAAATGGCTAATACAGGAGATGAAATAGAATAATAAAAAATCCTGAATCTATAGTATCTCATTAACATATACAAATTTTATACTTTCTTGTACTCACTAAAAAATATGAAAAATCCTAGCCAGAAAAGAAAGTGAAAAGTAGAAAAAAGGAGATAAAGAACAGATACACAAATACAAAACAAAAGCGGAAAGATTTTAGCTTTAGATTCAAATATATCAATAAATACTTACTGTAGATGGTTTAAATATCCCAGTTAAATCCAGAGGTTCTCAGAATGAATAAAATAAAGCCTAGCTATCTATCTTGCCTTCACAAAAGCTATATTAAATATAAAAATACAAACAGGTAAGTGTGAGATCCAAAAGAAACAAATCACGCCAACATTAATCAAAAGAAATAAAGAGAACCAGTATGGATGAACTTTAAGATTCAAGTCAAACAGTATCTTCTATGATGCTAATGAAACTAAATAAGAATCCAACCAGAAAAATAACTGAAAATTTACCCCAAATATGTGAAAACCAAATAACGGACTACGGAGTAGCATGTGCTATAGAGGAAATCAGAAGTGAAATTTAAAAAGTGTTTTAACTGAATGAAAATAATGACAAAGAATACCTAAATGTATACAATAAAGATAAAACAGTACTTAGAAGAAAATTTTTAATTTATAACTAGCAAAACTACAAAGGACTCAAATAATGACCTCAACTTCCATTTTCCTTAAGAAATTATTTAAAAGAACAAAAGAAATCTAGAATAAATAGCAAAAACAAGAAGGCAGAGTATATGATATTGAAGTAAAACACGTTACAAGAAACACGAAGAGCAGACCAATTGCTCTTGTGAATAGAGATGCAAAGAACATTATAAAGGAATAGATAATACAGTGTGACCAAGTAAGGACTTACTTCAAAATGCAGATATTCGGGCGTGATATTCGAAAATAATCAATGCAATTCAATATATTAACAAACTGAAAAATACAAACCACTTAATCATTTCATCAGATGCAAGAAAAGTATATGGCAAAATCCAGCAGACATTTCTTATGAAAACTCTCAGCAAATGAGATGTAGAAGTGACTTAACTTGGGTAAGAACATCTACAAAACACCTGTAGCTAACATCTTAATTATAAGAGACTAAATACTTTCTCATCCCCATTAGCAACAAAGAAAGGATGTCTAACTCAGTATTGCAGTGTGGAGGTCACAGTCAATGCATGACAGCAAACAGGGAAAATAGAATTTCCACATTTTGGAAAGAAATTTTCAAAGACAACATACTGTCTATGTAGAAAATTCTACAGATAATATTAAATATGTCAGGGGTAAATACGACAAAGGATGTGCAAAATCTGAAGGCTTAAAATTGCAAAAATTGGGGCTGGGGATATAGCTCAGCAGCACAGTGCCTACCTGGCAAGTGCAAGGTCGTGAGTTCAATTCCTGATACAAGAAAAAAAAATTACAAAAAGAAAGAAGATGTAAATAAATGGGAAATATACCATGTTCATAGATTCAAAGACTTAATATTGTTAAGATGCCATTCCCCCCCATATTGGTCTTTATTGGAAGTATTTCTAATCAAAACCCAAGTGAATTTTCTGTAGAAATTTACAACCTGATTCTCAAATTCATATGGAAATGCAGAAGATCTAACATATCCAAACCAAATTTGAAAAAAGAGGGATAAAGTTAAAGGATTTACATTCTCTAAGTTCAAGACTTATTATAATGCTACAGTAATCAAGATAGCATAGCATTGTATAAGAAGTGTATAGTGTGGCACGGACAAGTAGAAAATGGAAAAGACTATAAACTCTAGAAATAGATCCAAACATAGGTAAAACTGATTTCTGATAAAGTGCAAAGGTAATTCATTGGGAAAGCATTAGTATTTTAAATAAGGCCTGAAAAGTTGTCTACCATGTGCATAAAAATGAACTTTGACCCATACTTTGTATAATATATAAATATTAACTCAAAATAAATTACAAATTTTGTAAAAACTGAAACTAAAAAACTTCTAGGATGAACCGTAGAAGAATATCCTTGTAACTTTGGGTCACACAAATATTTCTTAGACACAACACTTAAAAACATAAACTGTAGGTTAAAAAAATGTTACCAACACATATTCTCTCTCTCTCTCTCTCTCTCCCCCCCTCCCTCCCTACTTCTCTCTCCCTTTCCCTCTCTCTCTCTGTCTCCCTGAGATGTTTTCATAATGAAGGGTGCTGTGGTTTCTATCTAAAATGTCCCCCACCAAAATCTCATGTGTTCAGAGGTAGAGGTTTAAAAGGAAATTGGGTCATGGGGAGCTCTACTCATCAATTCACGTTGCTGAGTTGGATTGATTCCCTGATGAGTTTATAGTGGATTGCACTGTGAGGAGACAGGGCCTGGTCAGAAAAGGCAGGTCACTGCGGGCATGACCAAGAATGATTTCTCCTTGTTTCTCCCTTCTCTCTCTGCTTCTTGGCTGCCATGGATTGGGTAGCTTTTCTCTGCCATTCGTTTCTACCATGGAATTTCTGTCTTGGAGTTAGTTCATGGACTGAACCTTCTGAAACCATGAGCCAAAATAAACTCATCTTCCTTAGTTGTGTCAGGTATTTTGTGCCAGTGATAGGAAAATGACTAATACAAAGGAGTTGATCAAAAATAATATAAATCCTGAAAAGATTAAAGTGTGATAGTATTGGAGATGATGTTCAGAATAAGAGAATTAGAGAGTGGTGCTTTGAATGAATGAATGCAAAGGAAATAGAGAGTGAAAGGGAAGGAGCGACAGTTTTTAAATGGTTTTTAATAATATTTTAGCAAAGGTACCAAGACAATTATTTGATTTTGAATAAGCTACCTTCATCAATAGTAAAGGAGCAATAAACTTTTATTGAAAAATAAATGTGTATCACAAAACTACCTTAATGCCCCCACATAATCTCATTTAATTGCATTAGTACCCCTATGAGGTAGACTTATTTGACCCTTATTATGGAGACACACAAAATGACCCTCAAAGGGGAAAGAGATATGCCCAAGTGGGATGAGATGAGACAAGCTCAAAAGCACTCACTCTTCAGTACTTCTGGGATGGGGCTATGTTCTTCCTATATTGACAGACAATGAACAACAGAATGATCTGCACCCAATTGATGACAGCAATGTTGGAAACAATCTTCTCTCCTGCAAAGATATACAATGATTACCAGAGGTTCTAAAATGTACTATTAGATATCGATACCAAACTAAAGAAAATTACCTCTCTCAGTTTGTAACATACACTTTATTAAAAAAAATGTTTTCAAACCTCCATTTAAATAAGCCACTAAGGGCCGGTGAGATGGCTCAGTGGCGTAAGCACCTGCCTGGCAAGTGCAAGGGCCCGAGTTCGACTCCCGGAACCCACATATGAAAAAGGGGCCGGTGATATCGCTCAGCGGCATGGGTGCCCGCTGGCATGTGAAGTCCTGAGTTCGACCCCCCAGTACCCACACACACACAAAAAGAATAAATAAATAAATAAGCCATTAAGTCCTGTGGCAATATCTGTGTGACTTGGGTCTTAGAATATAAAAGCTGTAAGAATAAATAATGAATTAGCAAATTATTCTTAAAAGTATAAATAGTCCACAACCATCTTTTTTTATAAATGATCAAGTCCATGTCTTAAACTTTTGGGCCAAAAGCTTTACCAAAATAGAGACTAAATTCTTTTATCAGTAGGCCAAGGTTTAAAATATAATGTGTTTTTATTTAGAAAATCTGGGAGTATTGACATTGTCCTTTTCTTATCATTAACATTCATCTCTCTGAATCATCTATTTCTCTTTGAACTTGGAAAACAAGGATTTGATATCATACAGTATTTAACTCAGTTAAAACAGGAACCCAGACAGAACCAAGAAACCCTGGAAGTTAACCATAATAACTCTTTGATCTCAATAAAAAACATTTTGCTTGTTTATTTGAAAACCACCACGGGGCCGATGAGATGGCTCAGTGGCGTAAGCGCCTGCCTGGCAAGTGTGAGGGCCGGAGTTCAACTCCCGGAACCCACATGCGAAAAAAGGGCTGGTGATATCGCTCAGCGGCACGGGAGCCTGCTGGCATGCGAGGTCCTGAGGTCAACCCCCGGTACCCACAAAAAAAAGAAAAAGAAAAAGAAAACCACCAGCATCAACACTATGTTCTCAGGGTGCATAAGTGTGTTTTCCTACAGTTACTAACACTGGGTCCTACTTTCCAAAGATGAGAAATGAACCAAAGCCATATAGGTACTTGCCATAGAAAAGCTAAAAATATTTAATTTAGAAAAAAATATGAGCTGGCTTTGCAAGAGCTCCCTACTTCTATTTGATTCAGCACTATTTGTACCTAATAGATTCATTTCTAGACTTATAATATTTTAATAAATGATTGCTGTATATATTGACCAAATAGCACAAGACTTTCTCTGGAGAGAGAAAGAAGTTTCCAGCTATCAGTGATTAAAACAACAATAAAGAGCTCATGAAATTTGAATAGATATAAATTTTATTTTGTTTGATTTGATCTGGCTTGAACAGTCCAAAAAAAACTCAAACAAAAAAATCCTAAAATAACAATCACTCATTATCCAACCCATAACTGAGAACTATTAATGTATATCATATTGGCTCGTTTTTTTCTCTTTGGATATATTATTTAAAAATTGTACAAGATATATGATAATAAAATTTTCTTTTTAAAAAATAACCAAGCTGAATACAGTGACATCCTGTAACTGCAGCTATTCTGGAGGTTGAGGCATAAGGATCACAAGTTAAGACCATTTTGGGCCATTTGAGAAATTCAAATTAAAACAACACAGAGATTCCGTCTCACTCCAGAAAGAATGGTTATGTACAAGAAATCAAATAACAACAAATGCTGGAGAGGCTGCAGGGAAAATGGAACCCTGTCACATTGTTGGTGGCAGTGTAAACTGGTACAACCACTATGGAAATCACTATGGAGAGTCCACAAAAAACTAAATATAGAAATTCCATTTGACCCAGCTATTCCCCAGTAGGTATCTTTCTTAAAGAGTTAAAAATATCATAGTACAGTGATACATGCATACTCATGTTTATAGCGGCACAATTCATAATACTGGTTGCTAAATCTTGGAAGTAACCTAAATGTTCATCAATAGATGAATAGATAAATAAAATATATTTATACACAATGGAGTACTCTGTCTGAAAGAAAGATAATCTTGAGTTATTTGTAAGAAAACAGATGCACCTTGAGGCCATAATGTTAAGTGAAGTAAATCAGACATACGGGCTTAAATATTACATGATTTCTCTTATATGATAATCCCAATATATAAATAAAGTGTAAAATAAAAAATAAGCTATAGAAAATAGCAAGACAGATCTTTGGCATATGGGAAGGGAAGAGAGGGAGGAAAGGAGGAGGGAGAGGAGGGAAATGAGGCTTAAAAAGAGGGGATTGTGAAGTGCTATATGCATGCACCAAGTCCCTATGAGGAATGTGCTTATCTTGTATGATAAATAAATATAGATAGATAGATAGATAGATAGATAGATAGATGATAGATATGCATGCAGGGGTCTAAGAGATGCAGGGAGAGGAAAGAGTTAAAACAAAGAATTGAGAAATGTCATGAACATATACTAGCTCCCCATAATGAATGCAATTATTATGTACTACAAATTTGTATGAATAGAAATTTAAAAATAATTAAAAACAAGGTAGGTCCAGCCTGAGCAACATAGCAAGGTACGAGCTCTTAAAAAAGAAATAACTTGATCCTTTCTTATAAAGTTGAATATCTTTTGGTCTCTATACCTCTTATGCTCTAAATGTTTGAGTTACCCCAAATTTCATATTTTGGAGCTCTCATTTCCAATGTGACCATATTTGGAGGTAGGGCTTTGGGAAGTAATTAGACTTCGATGAGGTCATGAGGGTAGGGACCACATAATGGGATCAGTGTCTTTATAAGAAGAAAAAGACATGAGAGCAAGCTCTCTACCATGTGAGGAAGAGAGTGGTCACATGTGAGTGAAGAGTGGGGCCCTCAGCAAAGGACAAGTCTACCAGCACCTTGGCCTTGGACCCTTAGGAGAGGAAACACAGAAATGACTCTTTTCTAAGCCATGCAGTTTATCTACCCCATCTATTTTATTTTGTCTAGCCCAAAATGACCAATACAGCCCCTGGTTTTCCTCCACTCATACACTTGATTTGTTTTTCTCTCTTTAATACAGACCTTTCTTGACCCTCTTCTTCTCTTTCTTCCTTCCATTCCCTTTCTCCTTCCTCTGTCCCTCCAAGCCCCTTTAGCACTTAGTGTTGTGCCATAGTGTAGCTAGTTTGTTCCATGATAAAATAAGACCCTCCTTGGAAGAAAGGTGAGCACCTGGCTATGGATGGGGACTATTAAAAGTCTTCATGGTTCACTGGAAGAACAGCGCAGAGCCACACGGATGTATGATTTATTTCTGCCATCTCTTCATAACCGTCCCTTTGAATAGGTTCTAAGATTATGTTCCAGTGATCCAAATAAGAACAACTCGCAAACACTCAAGGGGCTAATTTAACATGGAAAAGTATCAAAGAGAGATTTTATTACTAAACAGAAAGGAAATTAATTTCCTCCCCTGGATGTGTGACTTTGATGGCTTCAAGCCAACGGTCCATTTCCTACCTTAAGGGTCTTTGATATGACCAGAGTTCTTTATCATGAGATGTGGTGAAATAATATATGCAAATATATCTCGTGGAATGAAAAGAACTCTACAGATGAAAACTTTGTTTTTAGATGGCTCGCTGCACACTTGTATGTGGGAGGAATAAAAATAATGAGACTTGTAATAGAATTATGAGTTAAGATAACAATGTCTTACTTGATTCTGTTCCTAAGGAGCACAGTTCTGGCAAGAAAGCTGTATCAGATCAATGGTTATTGAATAAAAATGTTTTATTTTAGTAAGACAGCACAACATAGGTACAGATTTTATTAGTAAGTGGTCATTTTAATACTTGATTACTTTAAAATATTTTAAGTTCATCTTTGCATCTCCTTTGTGGCCAAGCAAATGGTCTGGCACATATTAAGTATTTATTGAATATATTTGAATTAAATAATACCAGGCACATGCAGCCTACCACAATCTGATTGTCATCCCTCAGGCATTTTTGTCACAATAATGGAAAGCTAACACACCAAACTAATTAGTCCTGGTCTATGTAGAAAATAACACAGATGTATAAGGTGGAAAAGGAGTACATAAGGAAACTCCTACCTGAGAGGAGAAAAAAGGAAGCTCTTCACTGGAAAGGATGAGTAGGGGAGGGTGGAGGAGCTGGAGGTTTGCAGGAGATAGACCAAGGGGAGGGTGCTGCTGCCTGGGTCTCTGATGACCCCAAGCTTCAACCCCAGTGGAGAGACCAGCACCACAGAAGCTCTGATAGAAATCTGACACGGACAGGGAAAATCTGAGCAGGCTTTGCACTGCCCAGTGGGTATCAACCTGACTCGGGCTCCATGAACAGCAGGGGCAGGGAAGATTTCCAGGCTATGAACCTGTGGTGGTGTTCCGTCCTCTCTCTGCACTCCACTTCCGGGGTGAGGATCCAAGTTTCTTCAAGGGCTACAGCTGGGGCAAAGAGAGAAAGGGAAATGCTGGTTCACTTGCCAGGGGGAACCTCCACAGTAAGGGCAGAGACCGTGCAGGCTCAAGAGCTCAGGACGGTCAGTTCACTCTTGGATTGCCTTGTCCTGTTAGCAAGACCTTGTCGAATCTCTAAAACTAGAAAGAGTCAAGTTGGTCCTAATCACCTTGCAGATAGAGAAGTCCCCAAGAACAGTAAGCCAATAGTATTCTATTCATGAGGAGATTCGGAACCACAGCTTAGAGCCTGCACATATCACCCGATAGAACCAGAGGTGCCATCGGCTCATCATCTGGCTCCTGCGCTCTTCACAGGAGCCTGTGAAGACCAAGAAGACGGAGTGCAGATTTCCGGTCCTCCCAGGCCTGCTCCCAGGAGGCGAGGGAATGTCCTCCTGCTCCATGCACAGAGCCGCCATCGTGGTGCTCAGAGAGGACAGAGAGAGGGAGCCATTCTGACAGAGACCTTAACCTCGAGTTTATCTTAAATGAGACCAACAAAGATTGTGTTACTTTCAATTTGGCAAGTTTACATTAGCTGGAATTCTCCAGAGAAAGAGAACTTCGGAGACACAGGATAGGGGAAGTTATAATTTTTTGCACATCAGAGACTTAATGAATAAATTTCAACCCAGAGTCCTCCTTTGAAAGGGCAGTTCTCTCCCGTACTCTCAGAAATCTTCCAGCCATTTCCCTTGCCAAAGCGCTCGAACTTCATCTCACAGATTTCCCCTCAGGCTTTGTGGGACTAGCTCACCATAATCGGTTTTAGTTTCTTTGAGCTTGCTGTTCTACCCTTTGGTGCTAGAACTCTTGCTAACCCTTCAGTCTTGACCAGATCTTAGCCACACCCCCACTGGTGCTTCAAGTAATAACCTGATCTTGTTTCTCAACCCAACAAGAAATTACCTCCCTTAACTACCCTTCGCCAGCTCCGTATCTACGATTCGGTGTGCACCAGGAGCAAACACTACACTCACATTCTAAGATCTTTGTATTGTATGTGTGTGTCTTTAGGTTATATGCTCATGTGAACTTGCCCAGATGGAAAAAAACATTTTTTGTAAGTTGGGCACACACATACACCACGTATATCCGTATACGTCCCTCTATGTTCACACTTGGCATTGAAAGTGGGACTGTTTTAACATGTATTTTTACAATTAATGAAGACATTATGTCTAAATCAAGATATTTTAAGGGCTCAAGGGTTGACTAGTTTGATTATCATTATTATGGATAAATGTGGACTGTGCAGATATGTAGGTATAACTACACACAATTCTTGTTTTTTTGGATGAAATTATTGCCTGTAGAGTTATGTGACAGCAATAAGAAGTTTAAATAATTAGTGACAATGTTTTCTTTGGTTATGTTTTAATAGAGTAAAATCCTGGGACTAAGTTTACCCTTGTGTACATATGATATCACTTCCTGAAAACACGTGATCATGAGGGCTTTGTTATTTTAGTGTAATAAAGCAAGAAATGACTGTGGAAGAAACTGCCTCCAGAAGCATGTTGGGTTTATATCTCAGGAATGTGTGTGAGGGGAAGGACTGAGGTCGGGAGCAGATTTGTCAAATCTGCTAAACCCAGCAGGATTCAGCCAGCAGCTATTTAGCAAATAGATCCAAAGATGTTTGCACGCAGCTATTTCCTCATCTTTCACCAGCTTTAGGTACAAATGGCACCACATTCACAGTAATAGGGTTCCATTTGTTGATTCTTGGAACTATTTCCTGTGCAATGGGGTTCTTTCTGTTCAGAAATTCCTTGCCTATCCCCATGTCTTCAAGAGTTTTACACATTTTATCTTGCAGCACAGTAAATGTTTCTTTTCAAATATTTAGATCTTCAATCCATTTTGATTTTAGTATAGTATGGTGAGAGATGTGGGTGTAGGTTCAGTCTTCTGCGTGTGGATAGCCAATTTACAGCACCATTTCCTAAATAAGCTCTCTCTTCCGCAGTGTATGTATTTGGTCCCTTTGTCAAAAATCAGCTGAATGTGCCTGGGCTTTTTCTGCATCCTCTATTCTGTTCCACTGGTCCACTTGTCTGTTTTTGTGTCAGTACTATATCATGTTCATCACTGTAGTTTTGTAATATAATTTGAAATATGGGATTGAGATGCCTGCTGCCTTGTCCTTGTTGCCCAGGAATAGCTTTTTCTAGGTCTCTTCTGGTTCCATATGAATTTTAGGATTGTCTTCTCTAGTTCTGTGAGGAATGCTGTTGGTATTTTGATTTGGATTGCATTAAATATATGTCTCAGTTTTGGTAAGATGACCATTTTGACTATAATGGTTCTGCTTATCCAGGAACAGGAGTTATCTTTCCATTTTCTGATGTCCTGTTTAATCTCCTTTTTCAGAGCATTGTAGTTTTCTGTAGAGGTCTTTTACTTCACTGATTATGTTAGTCCCTAAGTATTTGAAAATTTTTGATGCTACTGTGAATGGTATTATTTTCTGAATTTCTTTCTCAGTGAGTTCACTATTGGTTGAACAGGAAAGCTATTGATTTTTGAGGGTTGACTTTGTATCCTGCTACCTTGCTGAATTTGGTTATTAATTCTAATAGCTTATTTGTAGAATTTTTTGGATTGTGTACATAGAGTATTGTGTCATATGCAAATAATAATAATTTGATTTCTTTTCCTATACATATCCCTTTTATTTCCTTCTCTTGGCTAATATTGGCTAATATTTTGGCTAATATTTTGAGGCTAATATTTTGAGGTTGAATGAGAGCGAGTGGACATTCATATCTTGTTCCTGTGTACAGTTGGAAAGATTTCAGCTTTTCTCTGTTTAATATGGTGTTGATCATTGGTTTGACATAAATGGCTTTTATTAGATTGAGGTTAGGTCCTTCTATACCTATTTGCTTCAGGTTTTTTTTTTTTTATTATGAATGTCTATATCATGAAAGGCTTTCTCTTCATCTTGAGATGATTATGTAAATTTTGTCCTTGGATCTGCATATGTTGTGTATTACATTTACTGATTTGTGTATGTTGAACCACCCCTGCATCCCTGGAATGAAGTTTGCTTGCTTATGATTTATGATCTTTTTGATGATTTGTTGCATTTTGTTTACCAGTATCTTGTTGAGGATTTTTATGTCTATGTTCATTAAAGAAATTGGCCTGCAAGCGCCCTGCCACTGAGGTATGCTTCTAGTTGTCTAACACTTTTCTGATGTATGTTTTTCAAAGTCTAGTTTGGACTTTATTTTTTATAGGTGGACAGACTTAAATGTTGCCATAAGTAATATGTAGCAGGTGCTCCACCTGGTTCACAGTTGGGAATTTTACTTGTTAAAATCTTCCAGGTGAGCTAACATAATAAGGAGGCTAGAAGTCTGTTTGCTCTAGTAACCGAGGCCTGATGGGAAAGCTAAGAGCCCCGTGCTGGCATAATACTGTCAATCACTTTTTCTACCCAGGCTCCATCTTTTTGACTCCCATCTGGATCCAAGAAAAAGCTCACACTGAGTATAAAATTCATAAAGTGCTTTTGATTAAAACACGTTTATGACACTGCTTTGTGTCCCCCTGAAGAACAGACGCAGACCCAAAGAGAAAGAAAGTTGTCTGACTTTGAATGCCTCTTCCAAGGTGGGGCCTATGCCCATCTGAGATGCAGAGCTAGTAGAGAAGTGTGGGGCTACCCATAGCTTACTGTCTCCTTGCACAAATAACCCAACTGTGCTGAGAGACAGTGGGGTTGTAGGAATTGAGCTTTGCCTTACAAGTTACAGCAGTGCCTACAAGGTGTCAAGAAATGTCTGACAAGATTTGTTAGCAAGCTCCTATGAACCACCCTGGATTATCTCAGGAATATTTAGGGAAATTTTCTGTAGCAAATAAATTTAGAGTGAGCAACAGAGGTGGCACTGGGGTGAAATATAGAGTATTAAATTAAAAAGTTTCTGCATAGCAAAAGCAACAACCAGCAGAGTGAAAACACAACCTACAGAATGGGAAAAAACTTTTGCAGGTGATTCTTCATACAGAGGACTCATATCTAGAATATATAAAGGACTCAAAAAATTAGATCACCCCAAATAAGAGACCCAGTCAAAAAATTGGCAAGCAAAATGAATAGACACTTCACAGAAGTACAAATAGCCAATAAATACATGAGGAAATGCTGTTAAAGAAATGCAAATTAAAACAACACTGAGATTCTGTCTTATTCAAGAAAGAATGGCTGTCATAAAGAAATCAAATAATGACAAATGCAGCAACGCACCTTTTTTACATTTTTGGTGGGAATATAAACTAGTACAACCATCATGGAAGTCACTATAGAGATTTCTCAAAAATCTAATAGAAATTCCATTAAACCCAGCTATTCCTCTTGTAGATATTTTCCTAAAAGAGTTAAAGACATCATATGACACTTATATAAGCATACCTATGTTTATAGCAGCACAACCTATAATACCTAAATCCTGGAAGTAGCCCGTACGTATTATATATCCATTAAGAGATGAATAGATAAAGGCGATGTGGCATTTATACACAGTGGCGTACTACTCTGCCGTTTATGGATAAATTTGAGTCATTTGTAGGAAATCGGGTGCTGTTTGAGACCGTAATGCTAAGTGAAATAAATCAGACACAGAAAGTTAAATATTGCATGGTTTCTCTTATATGAAAATCCCAAAGTATTAATAGGAGCAAAATAAAAGATAGATAAAAGGAAACAGGGATCTTTTATGAAAAGGAGGGGACCGAAAAATAAAGGGAGGGGGTGGCAGGGGAGGAGAAGATGAAAAAATAATTAAGATGTGCAATGTACGTGTACCAACTCCCCATGGTGAATGTAATTATTATGTACAGCAAATGTGTACTAATAAAAATGAAAATAAAAAGCTTATTTAAAAACCAACATGCAGCATATAAAAATTTATTTGAAACCACAAAGACAAAATAACCATAAAGCAGAGTTATCCAACACTGAATTTTAAAAATATCATGATGAATATGTTTAAAGAATTAGAGTGGATATTTGTAAGCTAGAAAGTACTTTAAACATAAAAATTCTAGAACTAAAAAATGAAACAGCTGATATTAAAAGCCCATCAAATGGTTTCAACATCAGATTAAACAGTGAATAATAAATCAGATAAGAAACGTATTGAAAGTGAAACACAGAAAGAGAATAGAAAATACAAGGAAGAGTGCTAGACATATAAGACATTGTAGAGAATTTTAACTGAAACAAAACAGGTACCCCAGGACGAAGTCATAAAAATATTAGATACCAATAATATTTGAATTGTTTGAGAATTCACCAAAACTTATTAGAAATACCAAATCATAGGCTTAAGAAGTACCATGAATACCAAGCTAGAAAAAGAAAAAGGATATCATAAAATTATGTAAAATTTCTCTACTTAGTCATCATGGAAGTGCAAATTAAATTAAATCCCTAATGAGGTACCACACACCAAGATGCCTAATCTGTTAAAACTGATAGTACAGTTGTCAAAATTGTGGGGGACTTGTTACTCTCAATAAAACTATTGGAACTGTAGATTGAGAAAAAATACCTTGGAAGCCAACTTGATGATGGCTGTGAATGGTGAACATAAAAACAGCTTGTCCCTTAAGTATCTGCCCAAGAAACACACAAAAGATAAGGACACGAATGTTCGCAGCAATGTTACTCATTATCAAGCATAGAACAAATAAATATATTGTTACACATGGTAATCAATGTGCCACAATATGTATTTATGCCCATATTTCAAAATTACTAGCTAAAATACTGCTACTTCTTAATTCTGGCTAGTTTTAAGTATTCTTTGTTTTCATGTTATGGAAGGTGAGGATTTAGCTCTCCCTGCATCCCTGCAAATATGTCCTATCTTTCCTTCTGCTGTAGCCCTGTTCCTTTTTATTTTTAAATAGATAGATTTTCATTACTTGCAGGATAGTGACTAGGTGAATATTAATTACTCACACTGAGCCACGTCATATACTAAGAGTACATTCTCTTTTTGTATAAGATCTTGCTTTGTTGTAGTTAATCTGAAAAACAATTTTTTCAGATTTCTAAGAACCTACCCTGAGCTCTTACACAGATACTCTAATCCAGGGTGATGAACCTGTGGCATGCGAGTTATTTGTTTTTCTTTTAAGACAAAAGACGTTAATGTACGAGTTGTTTTTTCTGAATACCTCAGTATTCAGGAGGTTACGAGCTCCTCCAAAGTGTCTGACCGCTTCTCATGCAGACCTTCAGTGAAGCCTGCCAGCCCTCTACTCCCCGCTCGTAGACAGACATTCTGCTTCTCCATTTCCTGTGGCTTTTCTGACGCCACTGAGCAAAGAACCTCACCAGACCTCCTTGGCGCAGCAGGTGTGCACGAGGCTGGCTATGACTGCAAAGGAGTTCCAAGGTCCCCGCTCAAATGGAGAAAGCAAATTCGCTCTCCTCTTCATTTTTGTTTTCTTCGGCCCCTTAGTGATTTGGTGACGCCTACTCCCTGGGGTGAGGAGGATTTTCTTCCCACAGTCTACAGACTGAAAGGCTAGTCCATCTCCTCCTGCCCCCAGGCATTAGTGTTCCTGGGACTTGGCCTCAATTTCAGTACCAGTCTCCTGGTTCTGGGGCTTGTAGATGGCCAATCACAGGACTTCTTAATCTCCTTAGCAAGGTAATTAAGCCATTGGGGATATCACCCCAGAGGGGACTGAGGTAGGTCTCATGAGAGGAGTGTTGTAAAAGACCCAGAGTGTCTGCCGCCCAGTGTCTCTCTGGCTTCCTGTGCCACCATGCCGTCTCCCCCTCTCATATCTGCTCTGGTCATAATCCATCTGCCACAAAGGCCCTTGCCAGGGGCCAAGTGATCCTGGACTTCAGCGTCCAAAACTGTGAGCTAAACAGCTTCTTTTCTTTATGAAAAGCTCAGCTTCAGGTATTTTGTTAAAAGCACAGAAATCAGAATAATGTACATATGTATTTGCTATTTGTTCTGTTACTCTGGAAAACCCTGACTAACACAGCGCTGGTACTCATTCAGTAACAAACTAACGTCCAATCTTATTTCATCTATAGTCTTGCCTGCTATTCCACCCTAGGATTATTTTGAAGCAAATCCAGACATTATGTAATTTTTACACTGAGCAGATGTTGCTCTAAAATGTACAGCTTTGCCTATTTAACTTTTATACCATTATTACACCTTTTTAAATGAGTCATTTCTTACTATTGTTAAATATGTCTTCAGTGTTCAAATTTGCACAATCGTCTCACAGGTGTTTTCTGTTTTATAGTTCGTTGTTCGAATCAGGATTACATAGACCATCAATGCAATGAGCTAATGAGAGCGCCCCGGAGGTCTCTTCTAACCTCCGATCTTCCCTCCACCTCTTCTTTCCATCTTTGCAATTCGCGTGTTAACACAGCCAGATCATTTATCTGCTAGAGTTTCCCGGTGCGAGTTTTGCTGATGGCTCCCCGTTCTGTGGTTCGACGCATTCACACCGTCCGTGTTTCCTGTCAGTCCAGGCCTGTGTGCTTTGGGTTCACATCCTGGTAAGGATTACGTGACGATCCCTCTCTATGGCGTGTTCTCATTAGCAGTTTCATTTCCGGGAATCAGAACGTGACACGTACACATATTTTGGAAGGGATATATATTTTTGTCTTTACTTTTCTGTTTAACTGACATTCATAGATTCTTTGGGACTTGTTTTCTCTGTAGTTTTTGGCTAAAATGTGGAGTTTTTCTTCCCGGAGGACGTTAAGGAGATTACGTGTATGAACTCATTTCCACGATATCAACATTCCTGAACTCCAGACCCCCACTTCCCTCCCCACGTTCAGGAAGATGTTCCAGCGACAGGCTCCACCTCTCATCCCGTGACCACAGCAGTGCATGAAGATTACAGCTCTTCAGTACACTTTCAGGGAACGAGTGTCTAGCTCCGCTTTGGCCAATAGCTAATATGTTCCATGGATCTTTCCATTTCCCAAAATATTTACGTAATTTAGTCCATGTGGATGTAGTTTGGCTAAAACGATTTGTCGAGTTTCAGCGGGACGTGTTCATCGCTGCTTGTCATGGAGCCTCCTTCCTCCCTCATGGCACCTTGGTGAGGGTGAACTCATCCCAGTCACCAGCCTCGAGGAGTTTCCAGGCTTGTATATAAGCAAACACCTAATTAACTAGAGAGTAAAATGTGCCAAAATAAATATCAGATGAGAAGGATGAATAAAGTCCAGTGAAGCTTCTTAGCGAAGAAAAATAACAGCCCTGGGGACAAAGTCTTAATAGGGAAGTTATGATTTGGAAAGAGCCTTCCAGGGTATGTAAGCTTGTGACTAAAGACTGAGACAGCATTCAGGACAGGGGACTGGACACGGCCCAGTGCAGAGGCAGGAAACATTTTGCTGCATTTGGCTAAACTCCAGGAAGTACAGCAGTGGTTTTCTGCTTGGGGTGACATTAGAGTCACTTGGGACCTTTAAGAAATACGCAGACCTAGTCCCACCTAGAGGAATCAACTCAAGCATTGGAGATGAAATTTAAGTATCTGTTAAGTATTAAAAGTTCCTTGAGTTGATTTTACTGGACAGCCAAGAGTGGGAGCCACAGGCAAATATGAAGCTTAGCTGGTAAAAGCTAGAAAGGTAGGCTGAGGTCATGCTGAGGTGCGTATGACTGGGAAGTAAGGAGGTGGATGCACAGCTGTTCGTCCGTGTTCCTGGAAGATTAGATGCGGGATTCCTCCAGGATACAAAAATCTATGGATGCTCGAGTCCCTTACCTAAAATGGCATCGTATTCGCATGTAACCTAGTACATCCTCCCATATGCTTTATTATTATTATTATTATTATTATTATTACATTTGGGGTTTAATGGGGTTTACTGTGATATTGATATTTCCATGCATGTGTATGTCATGTATTAACATATCCACCCTTCTTCTACCCTCGAGTTCCGTTCTCCCAGCACCCTTCCCACTCTCTAGTCACCTCTGTTCTATTCCAGGTTGGTCTTTTTTCCTTTAGTTTCCCTGTGTGGAGGAGAACCAGTGAGACTTGTCTTTCTGAGCCTGGCTTGTTTTACTTCACGTTATGTCCCCAATTCCATTCATTTTGCTGTAAATGGCAAGATTACAGTTATCTTTATGGCTGAATACTACTCCATTGTGTGAATAGTGTATTTTCTTTATCCTTTTCCTATTCATAGCCACCGAGTCTGATTGCTTATCTCAGCTATTGTGAATAGAAGTTATCTGTTTTGTAGGTTGGCTTCATTTCCTTTAGATATATACCCAGGGGTCCACAGCTGGATCTTAGGGTGGTGCTACTTTCAGTTTTTTGAAGAACCTCCATACGACTTTCTCTTCTTACCGACAGCATATAAGAGGCCCTTTTCTCTGTCTACATCCTCACCTTTACTTGACACTTTCGGACTTTTTAATAATAGCCATTCTAACTAGGGTGACAAGCTATCTCACTGTAGTTTTAATTTGCATTTTCCTGGTAGTTCATGATATTGAGTACTTTTGTGTATATTTATTGGCCACTTGCATTTCTTGCTTTGAAGTGTCTATTCAGGTCATTTGTTCATTTTAAAATCAGTTACTTGGTTTTCTCTTGTTAAGATTTTTTGAGTTATTTATATATTGTGGATATAATCTTCTGTAGGATGAATATATGACAAATATTTTTACTCTTTCTGTAGCTTGTCTTTTCATTCTGTTGATTATTTCCTTTATTGTGCTTTTTTGTTGGTTGTAATGCCATTTGCCAATTCTTTTTTTTTATGAAAAAAAGGTAAAACAAAATTTCATAACAAAATAATAGGAGAATAACAATATTTAATACATTACATGTTGTTATTTTTGAAGTAGTTGCTCAGGGTACAAAATATGGGCATAAAAGTTTCTCCAATCGATATTAGCACAAACCTTCCTTTTTAATGAACTAAGAGACACTAATAGTATAACTGACTTGCATTTTTTTCCCTTTTCCCTACTGTCCTTTCCCCTTTTACCCATCCTAGCTCCTTTTTCCTTTTGAACAATTTCTTCCCATTTCACAATATCTATTGTACGTTTTGGATCTTATTTACTCTTTCAGTTTCTCACACCAGGGAGACAGTACGATGTTTACACACTTGAGTCTGATTTGTTTCACTTATGAGTATGGTTTCAAGTTGCATTCACTTACCTGTAAAAGTCACCAGTTTATCCTTCTTTATGACCATTTGCCAATTCTTGTTTCTGTTTTCTGTTTTCGTTTTCTGGAATCCTATCCAGAAAATCATTGCAGTTCATCAATGAGGTTTGATGGCTTACTGTACTGATAATGTTTAATTATTTTTTGTTTCTCCTCATGCACCTAATCTTCTACTGGTATTTACACTTTCATATGCTCGCCTCGTGTAGTTGTCTTTCTGGTGGTTAGGAATACTCTTCGTGTTTTTTTTAACTTGGGAAGTCTTCATCTCTCCTCTGAGTCTTGCTGAGTACAGTAACCTTACTGGGCGGTTGCTTTCTCTCAGGGTGTGAAATATGTCACGCCCTACCCTCCTGGCCTGCAGAGTTTCTGCAGATAAATTTTCTGTTAGTTTAATGCGGTCCCTTAAACATGACTCAGCGTGTTTCTCTTGCCGATCACCCCTTTCTTTGTCCTGTACTTTTGAAAGTGTGACCATAAGTTGTAGTGAAGCTCTCTTCTGGTCATGTTTATGTGGGTTCTGTGTGCCTTTGCGAACGTTACAGACATTTTCTGCTATTACTTCACTGAACAGTTTTCTTTGCCCTTAAACATCACTTCTCTCTCTCCTGGTAGGTGATGATGTGAACGTTTGATCTTTTAATGATAACCCAAAGATCTCGAATGCTCTTTTCATTCTTTTTTATTTTCTCCTTTCCTGTCTAAATATGTTTTGAAAGATTTCACTTCAGACCCTGATGTTTTTCCATCCACTTGACCTCGTCTATTGAGGTTTTTACTGATTTTTTAAATCTGATTTATGGAGCTTTTCGTTCCCAAAATTTCTTATTGGCTCTTTTTCAAAAATCTCTTGTCTTTTCACTGAATTTCCCAGTCATAGTTGCACTGTTCTCCTGATCCTATGTAGCAATTTGTGTTCTCTTGGGCCTCATTGAGCTTTTTAAAAAATTCTTTTGAATTTTCTATCAGACATTTTGCCCACTTCAATATCTTTGGAATCTATTACTAGAGAGTTATGATCTTTAGGAGATACCATATTACCTTGTTTTTTTCATATTTTTTTTGTTCAATTTGAGATTTCCACATCTGATAGAATGAATATTTCTACCACATTTATGAGATGCCTTCTGAGTAAGCAGATTTCACCTAAAGCTGGGTCTTAGGATATCAGTTCGTTGTGGAATGCCGAGTTTATTTTCGTCTGGGCACTGTAGCGTAGTCCCTCTATAGGTTCTTTTGCAATTGTTAGTTTAGGCATAATGAGCACCGTGTCGGCCAGAGAAACTGTCTCTGCAGGTTTCACAGTGGAGAGACACGCGGAACATTAGCAGTTCCGGACGGCATTGTGCGAACAGCGGAGCGTGTGGGGGGCACCCTAAGTGGTTACTTCCACGATGGGAGCGGTGGGGGTTTCTTCAGTTACACTGATACTGGCTGTTCCTTGAATGGGTCTCTGGCACTGGTTGCTCCCGTAGTGGTGAGGGACCCGAAGCACTTGTCCTCTGCTTAGGCACTGGTGCAGCCCAGGTGCTTCACTGGGAGAGACGGGCAGGAATCGCTGGTCCGCCCCGTGTAGCACTCACGGCCGGTGCTGTCAGCAGTGTGCGAGCAGGCAGTGCGAGGGACAGCCCATGTTAGAACTCGCGGAGTTGTGGTGGCAGCGAAAGTTGTGTCCTTCTTTGGGGCTACTGAGTGCAGGACTACCCGGAAGCAGGACTTCAGACCCCACCCCACGCTGTGCATGCCGGGAACAGGGTGAGCACTGGGGGCTTTTCTCCCTCCGGCTCTATCAGTTGTACCGCTCTCCGGAGGCTGAGTGGGCGCCAGCTGCGGTGAGCATTGTGCAGTTTCCATCTGTGTACCTGAGGCATGGGACAAGAGCCAGAGCTGACTGGCATTTCTCCAGGCTGCCCCAGCATGCCTCTGTGGTTAGGGAGCCATGGAGCCAGTACTGTTTCTCTGCCTTGTTAGTGAAAGGCAGCAAGGCGTGGGGTGGCAGGAACTGTGAGGACAGCTTCCTTCAGTTTTGGCACTGTGTAAAACCACCTACAGCTGGCCACACCTAGGACTCTGAAGGCAGGCTCCCGATCCCCTGGTTCCCAAGAGTGGCGCCCTCTGTTTATCTCCATGTCTACAACACCCACTCCCCACCGTGCAGTGCTGTCACTGGGCTTGGGTCCTAGTCGTGCCACTGAGCTAAGTGTGGTCCAGGAGCCAGCTGTTACCTGCGGGGGCACAGTGGAAGGTCCGTGGGGTCCCAGAGCTGGGAAGATGCAGGGGTTCTTGATCCCTAGAGCAGCCCCAATCAGCAGTAGGTACCATTACAAGATGGCTCCTGGCTATAGCACCCTGGCGTTCACCGGGAGATGAAATGAATTACTTTCAAAGCCAGGCTCTGTTCAGATCTCTTATCTCCTTAGGCTGTAAGCCTGAAGGACTGTGAAACTCTCCAATAGCTATCATTGCCAGTATCTGCACTGACAGCTTTCAAGGACTCTCTTTCAGCTTTACCATGGCAGAGGGGAGACTCCTTTTCCCTCGCTGTGGAGCTGCCATGGCAAGTACTGACATAGGTTTTTTCTCCTTCTCTGTGATGTCCCAGGTCTCCGGATTTTACAAGGTTTTCATCTTTTTCCTGTGGAATTCAGGGTTCTGTCCCAGTTACTCACCTCAGTATGCAGCTGTACACCTGCTCTTTGTGGAGGAGTTGGGGAGTGCTGGATGCCTCTATTCAGCTATCTTGCGAATTACTTTAAGTTTCTTCAAATATTACATAATAGCCTCCTAAGATTTTCTCAGAGCACCCATTTCTAAGTGCTTAATAAGACAAAACTCACAGGACAAAATAAGAAATTACGATGTATCACAGAGAAGATAATGTTGACTTCATGCTGTGGAAGATGCTTTTGGAGGTCGTTACAGTCACTGGGTGAATCCTACGGATCTCTCTATACACTTTAAATCATCTCTGGTTTATTTATAATACTCAGTAATGTTTAAATGCTGTGTAAATAGTTAGATGCTTTCAGGATAAATAGGTTAGGGAGGGTAACAAAGAAAAGGGTTGATACGTGTTCAATATAGACAAAATTTTCTTTCAGATAGTTTTGGTCCTTGGTTGCTTGGACCCAAGGGTGTGAAATCTGTGGTTATGGAAGGTTCGTGATTCTTAGGTGGACCACTCTCATCTGTTGCTGGCCAATGGAGAAGTCATGCGGCATCACAGCATCTGACAGAGCTGTTGGAAACTTAGACATCATCATGGAGTCTTATGATAAATGATTTAGCAATAAAAATAAACACAGTATAAAATCAGAAAATCCCTATAATCCACCAATTCCACTCTCACAGCAAAGTTTGCCATTGAAGAGAGTCCTTCTCTTTCTGCTCTCTCTTCATACATTGGCATACTTCTGTGTAGATAAGACTTTTAGTTCACATACCAGAGTAAGAGAAATACCACATTTATCTTCCAGCCCCAAAGTATAATCTCTTCTAAATTCCATCTTACCAGGCTGGTGGGAAATTCCATTACAGCAGTTATTAGCATTCCCTCTTACACTTTTTCACCACCAGCACTGATTTTAGAAGTCTGTGTCTCTCAGAACATTCTAGCAGGCCTTTTACCTAGAGCTGCTGAGAAAACGTCATTTGTTAGATCATCCTAGAATGTGATTACCAGATTTTGATAAGTTTTACAATGTGTTTTTTCCTTCTGTGCACTGAGATGGGATCACTTCTTAGAATCAAGAAACATTTCCTTTTTACTTCTGAATTAATGTAAGTTCTGCTTCATTGGTATTTCACTAAGGAATGGTGTCTCATATCTTAATTATTTGTTTCCTTTCCTACGGATTTTCCATTCATATATTTGCCTATTAGTGTGTGTCTTTTGTCTTTATTTGGAATATCTTTTATAGCTATGGAATTTACCACTGATTTTATAAACATAGAGGTGAAAGCCAGCAGCATTAATTAACTTTCACTGGATTGAGTGTCCTGGCTATAGAGTTCAGGCTCTTTGGGCCCCTAGATCAGTTTATCTGTCACTACTCACTCCCTGAAAGAACAGAATGAGGCCCCGCATGGCGGAAACTTAGAATTGTGAAGCAGGCAGTAGGGAGAAGGAGTCTCGTCTAAGACAGTGCTAGAGAGAGGTGGGCAGGGGTAGAGCAGACAGGTAGGTACAATAGTACAGACACTAAAACACCAGTGCAGATGCTACCCGACTCATTGTAAACTGATTTTAAATTGAAAATGTCATTAGCTCAGAAATGCATCTAATGCACTTATCCTGTCAAACATCAGAACTTGGCCCAGCCTGCCTTACACACGATCAGAACACTTACCTTAGCCTACAGTGGGCATCGCGAGAGTATCATACCGAACAGCGCTGAAGGCATATGGCTTTTGCACCGATATAAAGCTGAATACTGCTAAGTTGAACCACTGTAAGTGGGAGACTTGCAGTGCAGCTGAACACCTTGAGTGAGTCCCTCTGGACACACAGAGTCCCTTTTCTCCCCAGTACAGTACTCTCAAGCCCTACCCCGCTCTCTGCTAACCTTTATGGAGTAGATACACTTCGGAGAAAGCCTTGTGTCAGTGGAACCCCTTCCTGCTAACTTCTAGAACAGGAAACTTCATGCAGCGCACTCATCTGCTGGACCCTTCAGCCACCAGGGCTGAAGATACACTTTGTTGCTTTTGAGGACTTGGCAGCTCTACACCATATTGCTGGTGTACAACAAAATCGTGGAATCCTTGAGTCCAGCTTGGAGAGCGCCCCCATGTTCTCATCCCTGGCCTTTTTATCTCCCTCTTTCACAATTACTTAGGAAAAGGATCTTTTGGTTTTCCTTCTGTTAGACTTACTTTTAGGACAGGACCTGAAACTCTTCCTCACTAAGGACTGCATGCCGACATGGTGGAATCTGTGACCAATATGAGTTAGTCTATTTTGAAGGGAGAAGAGAGGGACATCATTTGTAGCCCTGAAATTTGTGCTTGATGATTGATTTTGAAACCAGTTACATGTACCAGGTTACACTGATCATATTACAAGGTTTGTTATTCACCAAAACCTACTTTTAGACACACGAGGAGTTTGCCTTTCTTCCCTTCTTTGAAGTTGTGACTTGTTTTGCCAGTGAAATCTGAATGGAAGCAACATGTGATCATGGCCTTTGCTGGTCTCTACTCTTTCTCAGCTGTTCCAGTGCTGGATGTATGCGCTAGGAAGGAAATACCGTAAGACCAATCAGCCTGGATTTTTCACCTGACGCATGGAGGAGAGCTATCTTGACGATTTGCCCACATTAATAAGGAATTTGACAGCACAGGTACAGTTGGATTGTGTCAAGCTACTGAGACTTTAGGATTATTTGTTACTGCAGCATTTCATAGCCTATGCTGACTGATGTGCAAGGTGTGATTGAAATAAATGGTGAATGTTTAAAATTTTAAAAATTATTACAGTAAAAGACATATTGCAATTAATCCCTCTAAGAATACTCCCCTTTGATTCAGACACACTTATCCCATTGTTCGTGCCACCTTCTGAAGCACTTCTGGAAGCCCTCTTTTGTGAGTACATTTAAAAGTTATGATCAAAAATACAGTGAATGTCACTGCTGCGTGTCATTCAACAGAAAGACAGGCTTGTAAAAACATTATAGTGTGCTCATCCACCTTCTTCTCCAGATATTGCTCTTCTCCAAAGTCAAAATCACCGTGAAAGGTAAATTGTTTGAATCAATTCAGGACATGAAGCCAGCCACACAGCACAGTTAAAGACACTCATGAAAGAGGACTTTCAGAATTGCTTCAGAAAATGGCTAGAAGGATGGGATATGCATGTTTGAAGCAACAGAGACTATTTTGAAGGGAATTAATTGCAGTGTATCTTTCACTGTAATTTTTAATTTAAGCATTGGCTGTACATGTTTGTTTAGGAAACAGAAACAACAGAAGGCACACATAAGTTTAATGTGTGCTGTGGTGTGTGTACCTATGTGTTTGAGAGAGAAGGAAAAAAGAAAGAACAGATTTATTGTAAGGGTTTTATTTTAGAACAACACATGAATTTCTTAATAGTTAGATCTCAGCTAATCTGAGACTTTAGCTATAAATTGCACAAATGGGTATATAAGTACATATAAACAAACAGTTTACGTAAGTGTTTGTGTACAATATAAAGCATAGTCTCAGGTTTTTGTTTGTGACCTACTACACAAATGTATTTTGCTCACGCAGAGTTGTCTTCTAAACTCCACAAATAATATGGAAAAAAAACTCTGAGCTAAGAAGTTAATGAAAAAGCTCAGTGCAATACTGCATTTTTAAGACACATTCCAGATTCTCTAGGAGTCACGGACAAGGTACACTCTACGTTCATACCAACAGAATAAGCAAGGGCCAGAGCTACCTTTAGTTTTATATTTCCTGAGTTTTCTTGATTCATGTTGTTCCAACACAGAGTGATTTTTAAAGGAGAATTTAATTTAATATAAGTCTGAATATCCTTTGGAATGCTAGAAACCAGCATTACTGCAGCAATCCTAATGAAAAACACAAGTTCCGTGTACCAATTTGTGGTTGATCTGGCATTCCAGCCCCGTTCTCTCATGGTTGTTAGCTCTTCACCGTGTTCCTTTTCCCAGCTCTTTGCTATTCTGGTTAAAGATGTTGTGAGCTGCAGCCCACATGGTATGCTAAACAGTGCACTGCTTGCAGCAGGCTTTAAACTCATAAAACACACCACCACCACCACCACCACTAAATGGAGGTCCCAGAGGATTTCCTGTTACTGTCCTGGCAGATAGAACTGCACTTATTATAAACTGCACTTATACATGTTCACACAGATGCATTCCCATATGGGTTTCGAGACAAAGAGCGTAGCACCTTCCAGAAGAAAACTCAAACAGGCTGAGTCTGATTCACTCACATGTTTTATCACCGGTGTGGAATGCCAGTAACAAGAGCAATCATTTGTTTGTGAATTCACGGAAGACTGAACTTTCACACTGGAAAGGGACTTCCCAATGAATAGCAATGGGGAAACTTGCTGTGTATTAGCATATTTTATCTGCCCTTGTTTTGAAATTAAGCGGAGTTGTGGTTGAAAAGGGCAGCACAGATTGCCCGCCACTGGGCTGGCTTTGTAGAAAAGTGGCATTTGGAATGAGGTTTAACTATGTGGGCAAATTCTAAAGCTAACTGTTAGTATCCTCAGGCTTACACAAGACATTTTTCCCCTCCTTGTGTGATAACAGAATTTCCTGGTCACTATTATTCTTTCTTCAGGGCTACTTGTTCTTGAATACAATGCCTCTCCGTTTTGTCTAGAGTTGTTTAAATATAAATCAGGAGACTTCTAAGAGATAGTAGAGGCTAATATACAAAGCTAAATTAAATTTGATTCAACGTGCATTTACTAAACACATACTATATGCCTAAAGCTATTATAAGTAGCTTGGAGATGGAGGAGAGGTTGGGAAATATGTAATAATTTCAAAAGCTTCCCGAGGGAAAAGTTCATAGGACTCTCCGTCCACCTGGAAGAGGGGGAAGAGAGGTGGATCGCAAATTTAAAATGGAGACGGAGACAGAGATGGATAAATAAGACAAGAAGGTAAAAATTAAAATGTTATATCAAGACCAACAAATACTCTAGAATTGCAGGAAGAAAATGATGGGCATGAACTGAACTACTCAAGAAAGATTTACATTTTATAAAATAGGGGAGATTTTGTATATGTAAGAGGCAGCTTTCTGCAACTGGAAGCATTTATTAAGCATAGTGTTTAAATGTGTAGGCTCCATATTGTCCAAGTATAATTATCTAAAAGTTAAGTACACGAGTCCCATAAAAATATGTACTATGTGACTTTCAGACGTCTCTTAGCTCATTAATGCAGGGATCAGATTTATAATAAGGCTGACTCAACAGAATATAGGAGAAACTAAAGTATATGTTAAGGAGAATTGGAACACTGCAATAAGATTGCTAATGTAAAAATAAAACCAATTAATGCTCTGACATACACCAAAACTATAACTTTTGGTGATCCATTTCCTACCAAACTAAAATTTTGAATCTTTACCGCACAAAAATCATTTACAGTTTGACAGCCTTAAATATTAAAATAACTTCAATCTGAGTCTTGAAGCAATAGTCACTTGTGAGTCAAACAAACATACATTTCCCTGGAGAATCGGTTACTCTCTAGGGCAGCCTGTTTGACAGTGATACGGAATGACAATCAGCATTCAGGCAGAAGTGAGTTCTAGTCTTGTGCTATCACTTGTCAGCTGCATAACGTAGCGATATTTCTTAGTTTCTTAGTGCCTCAGTTTATCTATCTATAAGATATAGGAAATAATAACTCTGAGCATGTACAGTTGTATGAATCAAATGAGATAATATGTAACATATATGTGTTTTGTATACTACTCCACAGTAAGAGCTCAAGCTATGTTTCTTCTTATAAGTAGGGAGAATCATGAGCAAAAACCCACAATAAGAGCAGGGGACTGGGGACCCAACTTAGTGGTGAAGAGCTTGCCTAGAATGTGCAAGGCCTTTGATTCAATCCCCAGCACTGAAAAAAAGAGTGACCATGTTTGAAGGGCACTGACTAGGTCAGCCTGGTTGGATAGGAGAATTGAGAAATAGATAAGTAGAATTAAATAATAATAAGAGATAGTAAAATTGGAAGAAAGATAAATTGAATAAAGAATTCTTAACCACATTAGAGTAGATCTAAAATAGAAGCTACAAACAAAAGAAGAAGAAAGAAAGAATATTACCCAGACATTTTAAGAAATTTGGATTTTATCATGAAGTTAGTTAAGACCTAGTTGGGGTTTTTGTTGTTTTTTCATTTTGTTTTGTTTTTTTCTTTTTTTGAGCTGTCTAGTGATATAGTGAATGCAGAATTTGGTGAAACTTAATCCAGCTTTCTATAGGGCAACCTGGAACAGGAAAGTCTATGGTTAAGAAAGAGAGTTAGGGGCCAGTGAGATAGCTCAATGGCATAAACACCTGCCTGGCAAGTGCAAGGTTCTGAGTTCGACTCCCGGTACCCACATTTAAAAAAAAAAGAAAAAGAAAAGGAGAGTTAGGGAATAACAAAGAGTTGAGAAGTCAAATGAAAGACAGAAATAAGCCCACAGATACTAAAGTGTGAATCAGGGAAGTGGTGGGAGTGGTGCTGTTTTGGATAGTAATGGGCAACTTAAGAAAAGGAGACAGTTCTAAAGTGAAGGGGAGACATTTCATTTGCACCCATTGGCTGCATTTGAAAATAGAGGCCATGCAGGAGAAATGTTTGTAGACCGCAGGAGACCAAGATTCCAGTGAAATATCAGCAGCAACAACGTGGTGTTAGAGGCCATCCATAGGAACATGACAGATAAAACCAAAAGTCCAACCCAGCGCTGGAGAGACCCGAGCAGAAAGACAACAGTTATTCACATATCTCTTCTTTCTCTTTTTCGACAAAGTGACTGTTTTCCAAAGGATAAAAGCATACCAGGTCAGTGGAGAGTGAAGGGGGACAAAGCATATTGCATTTTGGGATACAGAGCAGGACAGCGATATAGGAAAGAAGAGAAAGTCAGGCCTGATGAACGCTCCCCAGGGCTCGTGATGGAGGTGAAGGCAAAGCACACTGAGTTTGGTTGACTTCACCATTTAGTTGAGGAAACTCTGGGATTCCGTGCGATTCCTTGGCTTAAATTCCTTCTAAGCTATAAATATGCAACATGAAGTTGTTTCTTAGTGGAAGACTTTGCTGGGAGGAAGAAAATAGTAAAGCAGGGGGAAATCAAAAGTAAGGATTTCAGAGCAGGCAGTGTCTTACCTTGAGAAGAAATGCGAGTCCAAGTAGGTTACTCAGGAAGTGATCCAGGAGGAACCAGTAGAGGAGTGGACAGTGGGACAGAAAAGGGAAGAAAAGTCATGCAGAGTACATTAAATAAAACCACACCATGGGCAATCAGAGCTCAGTTCTGCTAAGAAGCTGGGAGGAGCTGTGAGGAAAAGGTTTGGAAGTGATTCCCACCCAGGGAAGGAGTCACTGAAGTACTTACCCCAAGTCCAGGCTTCTGGTCTACCTGTGCCTGTAGTCAGAGGAAGCCTCGGGAGAGAGTGCAGGCAGGCAGCAAGGAGACTCAGTCAGCTTAGGCGCAGCGAGTTCTGAAGGGACATAGGCAGGGCGTCCAGTATTTCCAGAGCAAGCGCTCTGGAGCCAGATCTCCTAAGTGGGGTTTTGGCTGGATTTGCTGCTTTTGAGAACAACTCTGAGTGGTGCTAATGAAAGGTCTGTGAAGCCATTCCAGTTCAACTTGTTTCAAGTTTCCTAAGAGGGCCTTCTAAAATCTAAAAAATCAAGTTATCCCCTGGGAATTAATACACTTATTACCACCATGTTTTGAACACTCGTCATGGTCCAGATACTGTAAAATGTGCTTTTTGTGTGGGGCAGCACAGGGTTTTCTGCATCCCTCCACCCAATCTGCTCCCTCCTCATCCTCAGTGGGTAGGAGGTGGAGGCAAATCTTTGTTACCTTGGAGTAAAGAAGCCTAGATTAGGTAGCGTAACTCGGAAGTTCTTCTATAAAGATGCTTAGTATTAAGGATGTCACACTCTAAATACTCTCAAAACTTAAGGACATACAAATATTTTTCGGAATAGACCTGAGAATGATAGTAGCCATGGTTTTAAAAACATTGCATTGTTACCATAGTGCAATCAAAAACGTGTATTAGATCCAGAATATACACATGCTGAGTCCTGGATATTCACATGACATTTCCTTTTCCACCATGCCAGTCCTCCTCCCTCTCCTGTCCTTCCTCCTCATCTGGGTTTCTACTTCTCTGGCTTCGCTTCAGACTTACGGCTCTGTTCGGGTGGCACTTCACAAAGCTGACTGCACTTCCTCTCTGGGCGTCCCAGACCCTCTGAACCCTCTCCTTTTGAATACATGTTTGGGTTTCATAAATGTATGCCGGGAAGACAACAGCTCCTTATCATGATGAGCCAAGGGGTAGAGTAGCATTGATCTTTAGGTCCTTTAAACCTTACCTACATCTTCATAGATAGTCCCTTTGTTGACCTTGTTCCAAATTACACAGTTCTTATCTTCTGTTTTCTGCGGAAACTTAATGATATGGCAACCAAGTTGACTGTGGGCTATTCAGTGGCAGAAACCTGCTTTGTACTTCTCTCTGAGCCTGTCCCTGCTAAGACAAAACTGCAAATGTTGGTGACCTAAAAATCTGAGGTTCAGAACAGACCTTATCAGAGGAGAGTGTCTCTGGAGAAACATTTTCGGGCGGGGCGTTGGCACCTCATTCTTTTATTCAGCAAATACTGAGAGCCTGTGATGTGCCAGGCGTGTTCTAGATCTTGCTAGTTTTAGTGAAATTACTGCCTCAGTTATATTCTAATAGAAGGAGGGAGTCATAACGAACACACACACACCCATGTGTAAATTTTAAAAGATACGTTCAGATCATGATAAGTAGCATTTTCAAAGTGCCAGAGATGAGGAAGCACTGCTTTCGGTTGAATAGGAGTTAATATCTACACTGATTGGACTTATTCCTCACTATAACTGGTACACTCCTGCCTGTCTCCGGCACTTCTGAAACCATTGAGGGTAATTTTAAGGGATGCTGTAGCTGTAGCAATGAGTGAGCAGGAAGAAAAAATTGAAATACGGATATTAATGTTAAAGGAACTTATTTGTGTCCAAAAGCTGGGTTCCACATCTCTTACCTTTATCAACTGCTGCCCCTGGTAGTTCAAGGAAAACTGATTAATGAATAGTTGCTACAGTTCTTTCTACTCTTTGGAAAACCATGACATTGATGAAAATGTGGTGATGATGCTGATTTTGGTTCCATGAACTAAATGGAAATGACTTCAAGCTGTGGGTGGGAAGTTTCTCTTGGAATGTGAGGATGGACACTAATGTGCTAATAAAACACTGCTGGAAAGAGTCTTCGCCAGTGAACTCTGAGAGCAGTACAATATAGTCACAGGAAGCTCCAAAACAGTGTCAACTTTACAGGTATTGGAATCAAATAAAAGCATTTTGTGGGTGAGCCATTTAAACTTCTACCTACACATTTCAGTGTGAATCTATCTATGGTCCGGCCTCAAGTCAACAGTAACTTGCACGTGTAATCCACTGAAAGCTACTAATTATTGTTTTCACAAAAACCACAATGCAAGCCGCAGCAGCATTCTAAAAATGAGTTTTCTGCTCTCAAGGAATAGAAGAAAATTTGTAGATACCCAGTATTCCTACCCACAAATATGTCCCTTCACCTCATTAATTCTATTACATGGCCCTCTTTCTCTTCTGTCAGCCCCAAAGCCAGCAGCTTCTCGCATCTTCAGGTCTGTGGCTCCTTCCTCTGACAGCGTGTTGATTGGAGCGGTGCATGCGGTTAGTTTCTATAGCGTGTGTGTTCAGGACTACTAGAGGTCATCTCCCTTGACTGGTAACTAACAGTTGGAACCACTCATAGTGGCTCTTATCGAGCTATTAAAACATGTACACGTGACCCTTCTCTGGATCATGCCATTTGCCTAGGACAGAACTTGGTGGCATACGTCTTTTCACATGTCATATGTGAAACTCAGTGATTCTCAGCCTTATTGCTCTCAGCACTTCCTCACACTCTTAAAATTATGAAGGATCCCTAAGAGCGTCTGTTTATGTGAGTAATATCTACCAATGTTTGCTCTGTTAGAAGTTAAATCTGAGAATTTTTCCTTAAGTTACTTAACATAGTAATAAATGCAGTATATGTTAATGTGAGGATCATACTTTTATGAATAAGTTGCTTCCCCCCAAAAAAAAAATAATAAGAAGGGTGGCATTGTTTTTGCTTTGCAAATTTCTGTCATTTAGTATCTGGCTTATTAGAAGTTAGCTGGATTCTCATTTCTGTTTCTATGTTTAACCTGTTAGGTACTTTTTCCCAGTTAATGGAAGAGCAACAACACTAGGTAGAAGTGTGATGGGAAGGTGAATACTGAACTCTCTGCTAATGCTAAGAACATGCTCTGAAATTTGGAGAATGATAGGAAAATCAGGGTAGAGAGGTTACAGTTTTTCCCCTTAAATCTAAAAAAAATGGGTCTCAAATGTTAGAGCTGGGTGGAAACTAGAAGCCACATAACAAACCCTCAGGCTAAACACTCCCTGGGTTCAATGACAGGTTACCAATCGGTGAAGTCCAGATGGCACCTGGAGGTCTGGGTCGAGCGCAGGATGATGAGTGCCCCAAAGCAAGAAGGGGAATGAAACATGTTTGCTCACCTTCAAGAAGATCTTCAGTTTTTTAAAATTTCTGAATTGTTTTTTCCAACGGCATTGGGCTCCATCCAGTGACTATATTTTGAGCTCGCCATGTAACAAATGCAAGCTGTAGCTTAGGGCTGATAAATACTTACGTTAATTAACAGGTTGGAGGAAAAAATATGATGTTATTTCTGTGGAATGCTCTGGAAAGCTAGGAACACTTCACTGCAAGAACTACATGTGGTGAAATAACCAATAATTTGCTTAAGAAACCCACATCTGGTTTGCTGGCTCAAAGCAGGGGTTAATAGACTTTCGAGGGCAGACGGTGGTGGAAGGGGTCCCGGGATAAACAGCCAAACGTTCATGGCAGGAAATATGCTTGTTCTTCTAGCACAAGCATTTACATTGGCTTCTAACCAGAATGAAACATACAAGGAATTGTTTAGTTTGCCTCTTTCTTTCTTCTTATAGCACACAGTGCAAAAATGCCTTACTCACATTTTTTCACTTGGAGATGGGAAAGAGTTAAGGGAATAAAAAGTTAAACGAGAATAATAAGTAATCATTTGCCCCAAATTTCCAAATGCATGTAAAAAACCACCACAGCAGCAAAGAATGACAAATGGGTTTCAGTCATATAACTTTTTATATCATAACAACTGTTTATTATCATAACGGAAACAATAATTTGATAAATATTTGTTGAGTGTCTTCCTTGCATAAGGCACAGACAGGAGAATTATAAGTAGTACACAAATGACTCAACTGTTGTCCCAGATCTCCTGGAGAAAGTAACCCTGGAGAGAGACTAACACAAACATACAACTCGGAAAGATATTCTCTTTGCCAGCTGTTCCTCAAACAAAGGACTAATATCTAAAATATATAAAGAACTCAAAAATCAGACCCCCAAATTTAAAGACCCAACCCAAAAATGGGCATCTGAAATGAACAGACACTTCTCAGATGAAGAAGTACAAATGGCAAATAAACATATGAAAAGATGTTCAACATCACTGGTCATTCGAGGGATGCAAATTAAAACAACACTGTGTATGAGAGTGAGATTCCATCTCACTCCAGAAAGAATGGCAATTATTGAGAAATAACTAATAACAAATGCTGGAGGGGCTGTGGGGAAAAAGGAACCCTTTTCCTCTGTTGGTGGGAGTGTAGACTGGTGCAACCAGACTGGTGGAAATCAGTGTGGAGATTCCTCAATAAACTATGACAAGAGGTTCCATTCGACCCAGCTATTCCCCTTGTTGGTATCTTCCCCCTCAAAATTAAAAGAATCATATCACAGCGATATATGCACACTCATCTTTATAGCAGCACAGTTTGTAACTGCTAAATCTTGTTTGTAAACAGCCCAAATGCCCACCAACTGATGAATGGATAAAGAAGATTTTTTTTAATACAATGGATTACTACTCAGCCATAAAGGATAAACTTAACGTATTTCTAGGTAAATGGATGCAGCTTGAGATCATACTCTTAAGCAAAATAAATACATATGTTTAAATACCGCATTGTTTCTCAGGTGTGAGAAACTGAAAGGGTAAATGAGGACCAAAATATATAAAACATATTGTAAAATAGGAAGAAAATGTTCAAATGGGAAGGGAAACCAGGGAGGGAGAAGGGGGAAGGCAAGGAAGGGAAAAGAAAAAAACAAAACAAAAACAAAAACAAAAACAAAACAAGAAAAGAAAGATAAAATGCAACCAAAGCTTTTGTAAAGAAGGAGGTGAAGAGGGAGGGGAGGGGAATGGGGAAAAAAAAGGAATCGATATGTATCATACACAGGTACAAATTCCCTATGATGAATATGATCGCTACACATATGCAAAATGTACCAATAAACTTAATTAGAAAAATAAAGTGAAAGCTAAAACCAAAAAAAAAAAAAAAAAGAAAGAAAGATATTCTCGTGCTGGTCGAGGAAGTCGAGGTGATCTTTGTTGCCTGTCATGTACCAGACATGTATGTAACACAATGACTGACGGGACACGAGGGTATGAAGGCCAAGGCAGGGGGAAATATTGAAGGTATTTTCCAGGGCTCCATCTATGGAGACTAGAAGAATGTGCTTGAAGGTCTGGGGCACCAGGCAGATATATCTGGCAGGTGGCTAAAAAATAGGGTACAGAGGCCAGAAGGGGGTACATTTTGAGATCAAAAAGAAGGAAAAGCAGTCAAAACAAGAAAAAATAAGAACCAGTCTCCTTATATCCAGTACGATCCTGCCCCAGTCACCTCCACGGAGCAGCCAGAGAAATCTCTGAGAAATGCATATTTCACCATGCAAGATGCCCAGCGGGCATGCACTAAGGGCATTTCCATAGCCTCTTATTATGTAGATGAAATATCAGCCTTGACACCACCTGTATGACCCCACACGGTCCACAAATTCTGGCCCTCACCTACCTCTTACACCTGACTCTCCCTCTGTGCTTCAGCTTCTAAAGTTTTCCTTTCCATCCACGGGACCTGCTAGGTCCCCTCCCACCACAGGGCCTTTGTTCCACCTGAGAATATTTCCTGCTCTCTCTTTGCATAGTTGCGACCCCGCATAGGCGTCTCGGCGCAGGAGCCTCTGCGGGGAAGCCCTGCGTGCTTCTGTAGTCGGGCGGATGAAATCCTTTTACCGTACCCCTCACAGCATCTCGGCTTTCCTTCTTCAGACACACCACAGCGGCAACTACCTAGCTTTGGTGAAATTATTTGACTCACAGTGGTTCCCTCAACAAAATTTAAGCTCCTGGGGAAAGGGTCACCCTTGCAGCCTTTACTTCCAGCATAGATTCTGGCATTTAACGGGATCTCAGTTGTCGAGTGAATGCATGTTAAAGATGATGTAAGAGTGCTCTGTATCTCATTCCATCTTCCCAATTTGCCTCGATGTGGAACAAGCGTAGTGTGGCAGAGAAACGCTGGCAGGTCGAGCACCTCTTGGCACCATGCAGCGAGTCAGTGGCAGTGTTTTGGCCTAGACTCTTCCACTCCATCGCGGATTCCCCTTAGGAGCAGAATTCAAGTCGCAGATGCCAAAGAGGAAGGCAGTTTCCACACGAGGTGGAGATGTCACTGCGTCAAATGTCACGAAGGAGCCAGAGGACGACGGAGAGGGACTGTGCACCACTTTGGGAGGTCATGGATGATCGGTTGAGCGCTGTAATGAAGAGTAAAGAGGATAGAAGTCAGACTGTGGAGCAGATTGGATCAAGGGACGCTTCCAGGAAGTTCCAAAATAACTGGGAAAGCCGCGCAGGTTGTCCAGAGGAAGGCTGAGAAAGAACGTGTGGACACTGAGATCATAAACACTTAGGGTGAAATCCATCCCAGGATGAATGAAAAGACAAATACAACCAGGCTTCATCAAGGAGAAAACTGGGACTCTATTCCAAGAAAACTGATGAAGAATCTAAATGCAAAGATATGGGGAAATACTTTTATTACTAATTAAAGATAGAATAGGGGCCCGGTACCCACATACGAAAAAAGGGCCGGTGACATCACTCAGTGGCACGGGCGCCTGCTGGCGCATGAGGTCCTGAGGTCGACCCCCGGTGCCCACAAAAAAAAAAAAAAAAGGTAGAATAGGGGCTGGTGAAATAGCTCAGCGACGTAAGTGCCTGCCTGGCAAGCACGAGGTCCTGAGTTCAACTCCCAGTACCCACATACAAAGGAAAAAAGGGCCGGTGATATCGCTCAGTGGCACAAACACCTGCTGGCAAGTGCAAAGTCGTGAGTTCGACTCCGAGTACCCACATAAAAAAAAATAAAAAATAAAAAATTAAAAAATAAAGATAGAATAATTGTATGGAAGGTGCCATTTTCACTCACCAAACTGAGAATACTTTTTAAAAAAGAAAGATGCTTCATAGCAAGTTACTATTTATTTTTGGATGTAAGGGCCAAGCAGGGCTTCCAGAGCATAAAGGGTGCAGAGGACACGGAGGCCTTCGTGGTAGTGGAGAGTAAGCACGCTTGGTGTTCCTAAGGAGGGAGAGGAATCAGTTCTGTCCCCTACTTGGCCAGTTCTCCCGAGGAAGTCGGTATAAAAAGCCGTCTGCTGTATGAGATCTTGTTAGGCAATGTGGAACAAGGATGACTGGCACACTCCTTGGATGTCCGCAAGGCCTTCTACTTTAAAAACAATGGAAACATAGGAAGCTATGCTATGCTTTATATGTCTTACAAATATAGTCATGTACAATGGATATCAACATTAACAAAAATAAACCAATGGAAGTTTCCAATTTTTAAATATGTTTTAGGAGCTCAGTTATAACTCACTCACGGAGTGCTCTGATGTTCCAATCAAAATACCTAGGAATCCCATGAAAAAGAAAAACAGCTTCCATTGGAACTGGAACTGGCAACTAAGCTAGTGTTAGGATGAGGGAGGATTACCACTGCTTCAAGAACTGCAAGATCGTGTGTGACTCACATTCGCTGACTTACATCAGACTACCCCACTCACCCTAAAGGAAGGGCCAAGGGCTCCGTGTGCCCTCACTGTCAGCCCTCAGGCTGAAAGACAAAGACCTTCGCCAACTTGAAAATCGCAGGAATTTTTTTTTTTAAGAAAACGTTCTCTCCCACGTCCATTGGTGTCTCTTTTTCCAGTGGATTAAAGGGTAAATCCTACCTCCAAAACAGCATAGCATGGAGTGGCTGTGTAAATGGTGTGGTTGTCAGCTTTCTGTCACTGTGATGAAATTCCTGAGAAAAACAACTTACAAGAGGAGAGGTTTGTTTGGCTCATGGTTTCAGTGGTGTCCGTCTGTGGTTGGCTGACTGCACTGCTGTGGATGTGAGATGAACCAGAAGAAGGTCAGGGAGGAGAAAAGCTGCTCGCCTCATGGCAGCCAGGAAGCAGAGAGAGGAGGAAGGCGCAGGGGACCCGCTCACCCTTCGAGCTCACACATCCATATCTTTCTCCAACTAGGCCCGCTCTCCTCATGGCCCGGGCAGCTGAGGACTCCTCAGTGGGGGGACCCATCGATGCCCTCACGACCCAGTCATCTCTCCAGCCCCTGCTGCTGAGCACTGCTGCATTCAGGATCAGGGCTACAATACAAGAGTCTTTGAAGGATTTTTGTGTTTAAACTATAAGACGTGGTGCACATCCGGGAGCTGCAGACCTGTCCCGTAAATGCTATAACAGCAGGCTGAAGAGGGCGGCTTGCAGAGGAAAGCAGTTTTCTTGTGGAATTAGGCATTTCTAGAACAGGCAAAGGGAAGAAGAGCAGCCAATTCCCTAGTCCAATAGAACTCAACTGGGTGACTATGGGCTGGGCTGGGAGCTGAAATGAGAGAAAATTCTCCGATCCTGGGAGTGTGGGTCAGCCAGCTCCTTCACCAGTGTTCTCCGGGCCCAGGAAGCCTCTTAAACTGGAGAAACAGGTGAAACAGATGCAAGATAGAAACTGGAAATTCCTTCTAAAGCAACTGAGAGAAGCCAACAAAGAATTGACCAAGAAATGAATACAACAGAATAAACTATTATTTTTATTCATCAAACTGGGAAGAAAACAGCCTGGTGTGGTTGGACACCTATAATCCCAGGACTCTGGGAGACTGAGGAGGATCACAGTTCAAACCCAGCCGGGGCAACTTAGCGACTTAGTGAGACCTTGTGTCTTAGTAACGTCCCACCACCAGGACACAGTGAGGGACATCCGCAGTGTGAGGGAGACAAGGTCCATTTCGGCTCATGGTTTCAACTCACGGTCAGCCAGCTCCAACACATAAACCATATGGTGGAAGTGCCAAGCAGAGCAAAGCTGCTCAGCCCATGGCAGCCAGGCAGCAAAGAGAGCATGGGGGAATTGGGGTGGGCAGTTTACCCTCGAGGTCATGCCCCAGCCACCGCCTCTAACCCAGCCCTACCTCCGATCAGCAGCCAGCAGCGCACTCATCGGTGAACTAAGCCACTAATGAGTATCACACCCACAGTACAGCTGCCTCCCAAACACAAGAGGCTTTGGGGGACAACTCAGAGCTAAGCCATAGTGTCCCCTCAAAATAAAAACAAAAACAGCTGGCGATGTAGCTCAGTAGCAAGGTCCTGTATTCAATATCCATTATCAAAAACAAAAAAGGTTAAAAAAAAAAACCTGTAATGAATATTTAAAGACAGTGAGGTCTGTGGAAGGAGCAATGAGAAGAACATTCTCGTACACTGTGAAAGGAGCCGCAACCTGCCAGGACGTCCAGGGAAATGTCAGGCTTCCCTGTCTCCATCGTTATAATCTTATGGGAACAAAATGGAGTCCTAGTATAAAAGGATTACATTTTAATAGAAATTATTGCCCAAAAGGCCATGAAAAGAATGTACTTTACTTATTTTGTGACATGGGGGTGCTAATGATATAACTTGAAATCATGACAGTGGGACCCAAACCTGATTTTAACACAATACTCCATCAGTTTTCAACAACAAACCTAAATCCAATATAGACATATAAAAAGATTGGAAGAGAAAGCCAAAAATGGAAGAAATGTGTTCAAATACCAACAGTGATCATGCCGGAAAACACACACGATTACCAATACAGGAGAATTTGTTATATTTTATAAAATACATAAATTAACAAAAGAACCTTTGGAGATGGTTTGTAGAGCCAGAAATGCAGTCTGAGGAAGACGCACCCAGAGATGGGCATCGTGGAAATTAAGGCACGTCAGACACAACTTTCTTTTCTCCCTAAACGGGCCCCTAGAATTCCATTTAAGAATGCCAAGGTCTACAAATTCACACTTGATGGATATTTTAAAAATCAGTTGTGGAATAGTTTTATTAACAGAAGTTTTATGGGAAAATGATCTCACTCCGAATGTTATTCATGGACTTAATCTCTGCAATGGAAAACCATCATCATGGAAAGACTTTACAGAATGATAGATTTAGTAACGACACCTACACTGGAAATGTAGTTAAAATGGAAAGAACCCTGGAGTCTGAGTGGGAGATTGAGGCGCTCCGGTCCTGTGTCGGAGGGCGTCCTCAAACAAGCCACTTGTGCTTCTGCTTTGCAAACGAAGTTCGGTGTCCTCATTTACGAAAAGAATATGATAAGCTCCTCAGTTCCCCTCACTGGATCATTATAAATGATCCAAGACAAAATGTATTTGAATAGAGTTCTCTGCAAATGTAAATAATTATAATAATTAATAGCAATATTTATTATTAATAATACATTCATATTATTTATATAACACATTTATAATATAAATATATTTATATAATGTATAATTAATATTTATAAATATATAATTGTTGTGATAGTAATGATTATTACTGTATGATTATTGATATCATTTTTTATTAATGAGAGAGGTGCCGGGACTTGGGGTTTATGAACTGTGGCACTCACGTCATAAGATTTCAGGGCACCCTACTTTCTCCAAATAATGGCTCTACATATTTAGTATTGAACAATGATTTTTTTAACAGTTGAGATCATTTTCTGAGAGGCTTGATGAAAATACGTTTCATTTTTTGCTTTTAGAACACTCAAAATTCCGCATATTTTGAATCAGTATTTGAGACATACTTGCCAAACATAATACCAAAATGTAAACATACCAGTAAAATGGTAAAGTCAGCATATTTTTGGTGCATGTGCTCAATGTTATTGGGGAGAACTTCATTTTACTAAAATGTTTACAGTCATAAACGTGCAGCTCTGCCCCTGTGTGTGTGCACACCTGTGTGCCCCAGCTGACACGCACGTGTATCACAGTAAGGGGGAAGGAGAGTAATCCAAGAAATTATGAGCGGTAACACCGAGACCCAGACCCACACTCTTCCTGCTGACCCTAAAAGACCAGGCAAAGATCTGCAGAGTGGTAGATCATGAAGGAGTGATGGGGGATACTTATTTATTTTAAAAAATACAAAGGGCTGGACATGTAGCATAGCGGTAAAGCACCTACCTATCGTGCATGAGGCCCTAGGTGCAGTCCCAGCATCACAAAATACACACATGCATGCACACACGAAAACAAATAATTGGTCCGAGTGCACAAAATACAGACTGTGTTACTTCTATCAGCCATGTGTCTAACAGAAAAGTAAGAGATCTACCAAGAGGAAACTGAATAAAGTTCTTCCGTAGCCTAGAATTCTATCGGGCCCTTTCAAACCCTGATGAGGACCTGTATTCAGATATTGAGAGATGTGCATGAGTCAGCAGTGAGTGAAGAAAAAAAGACTCTATCCAACATTTATAGTATAATTGAATTTTGTGACCATAACCTATAAATATATTAATTCATAATGCAGGTTGCACTTAGAAAAAATTTGAAAGGACGTACCCTAAAATATTAACCCTGGTTGTCTCTAAGTGATCCAATTAGGGTATTGTTTTTAACTATTTTGCTATCACCGTTGGAATTATTAACAATCTGAATATATTATTTTAACAACCATAATCAAAAACTGTCTATTTTGAGAAAGGTAACAAATCATATTGTTCACCAAAAGATGCTTAGACAGCAATCTTAGGAATAAAAAGTGATTAACCACTAGGTTTACTTCTTCTCATCGTGAATTTAGGAAATGTCTTTGTGTCCCTATCTCTTTCCTCAATCTTTTACTTTGAGAACTTGCAAATTAAAAATGCCAACATTTCCCCATGATGAATGTATTCATTATGTATTGCAAATACTTTTTAATAAAGAAGAGAAAAGATACAACTTCAGATCACTGATATACAAATTTTTAAATCTTAAATAAGAACTATCTAATCAACAGATGTTCTTTTCTCTGTGGGCTTTCTTGCCTTGATGGTATATCTGTACCAGTGGCTTTGACAATGTTTTCAAAGCCCCAGATAAAGGTAAAACTTGAGTGGAAATCTGAGTAATTATTTCTGCAGAATTCACATCATTGTGAGTAAGGCTGCTGAACTCACTGAAGCTGAGACTGATTTAAAAGAGATTGAAATCGGGACCTCCAGTAGGAAGAACCAGTTTAACGAAACTATTACACCTAATACACTCGGTAAACAAAGATTTAAGTCAGAATAGCATTAACTATAATGTGTAGCTAATAGAATGAAATGTTTTCTTTCTTCTAATCCTTCCTTTAAGATAGACAGCAACCACAGGGACCTATTATGGAATTAAAATTAATTCATATTTTTTTCAGTTTTCGTATGTAGTCAACAATTCCCCTAAAACCCCCGTTGGCAGTCAGGCTTTACTTTCTGAAAAAAAAAGCTAGCAAAATGAGAAAGTGTTAAGAATCCTAAGAGGCAATCTCTGTCTTACTCCATTTCTCTTTGTACCTGAGTTATCCTGATCCTTCCTGCTTTTGACCCCTTGTAGCAAATGCTAAAGCCAAGGCGGCAGGAGACCTGCAGCCAGAAGGGTCCCCCGAGACCTCTTTCTACTCTTCAGACAAAAATGGGAGCTAGGAGGATGGAGGGCTGGCATTCACTGCTTTTTAATGCAAAAACATATTACAGCTCCTGCTGATCCAGCCCCCAAAAATGAATACCATTTAGTCCTCACGGGCTTTAAAAGAACCCAAAACTTTTACTCTTCTAATAATGTTGTTTAGTTTTGATGATCCCATTGTTTTAAAGTGAAACAATATCCGTAGATACCTTTTGAAGGGCCCCTTAGCTTTGTGATCTGAGGAAACTGGGAGGATGTGGAGGACCACGATGGAGTCAGTTCTGTTCGTTTGCATTTACAGTTGCAGGAATGTTAAGAATCATCCACATTTATGAAGATAATGGAAAGCTTTGGAAATTAATATATTTCTCCATTTAATATGCCTCCTGGTAGCCCCACCCCTATTTCATTTTTAGTTATTATTTCCTAGAAATTTTACTATTACAGAGTATACCATAAGTGAAGAAGTTCAAAAGAGCAGGGACAGCATAGAATTACTTAATGTAATCTTCAGAACTCTATTTCTTAAAAATTTTAAGATGTATTTATCCCCATAAAGAGCTATGTAATGACACCATAAAAGACCATCTCACTAGCCAGGCATGGGGCACACACCTGTAATCCCAGCTACTTGGGAGTTTGAGGCAGGAGTATCCCAAGTTTGAGGCTAGGTTAGGCAATTTAAGAGACCCTGTCTCAAAATAAAATTCAAAGAAGAAAAAGGCTAGGATGTACTCAGTGGCAGAATGGCTACCCAGCATGCTCAGGGCCTTGGGTTCAGTTCAATCACCAGTGTAGAAAACATAACATAAAAATCTGTATCACTTCTATTCGGGAGCTGGAGCTAGTAATAACTTAGCTCACATTTTTAGCAAAGTGACTGACAGGGCACGTACCAAAGCATATTTGCTTCCTTACAAATGTGAACGCTCTGATGTCTGTAGAGTAACCTAATCACTGGCTTCTTGGGTTCATCTGTGTTCTAAAGGACATTGAGTATCCTAAAATCTTCATGCTATACAATACCCAGAAATGCTAAATAAAATGCAACAAGCATACTTTTTTTAAAAAAAGGCATGTGATTGTATGCCTAAATAAAATAAAAGGCCAAAATGAAGAGTAAGATGAAACAGAAGTGAAAAGTGGAAGTTGGTACTTTGTATTCCCTGAAGACACAGTGAGGCCTTAGTTTTATTGTCTCCAAGAATAGGAGTCCAGGGGTTGGACCTGCATGGGTTAGAGAGTGCAACTGAGACACTGGCATTAGGTTGGGACTCTCAAAGATCATACCCTCAGGGGACAGGTGGACTGGGGATAAAAAAGTTCAGCAAACTGCAAAGACAGAACACAAGGAAACGCCTCTGTCTCCTAGGCTTTTTTGATTTGTGAGAAAAGTCTTTGGGGGAAAATTGTTAACTATAGAGTTGTAGCACAAAATGTGGTGTATCCATACAATGACATAATCTACAACAATAAAAAGAACAAACTACTGGTACGTGCAACAACATCTCAAAAACGTACTAAGTGAAATGAACCAGATACAAATGTTATTTACTCTGTGATTTCATATATATGTAATGTCCATAAAAGGCAAATCCACAGTGACGGAGATACACTAGTGATTACTTAGGGCCAGGAGTGGATAGGAAGATTAACAATAAATGGCCATGAGCCCTTCTTTGGGAGATGGAAATGTTCTAAACCTGGATCATTGATAATTGCTGCATAACTGGGTAAATTTACTAAAAATCATTGAAAAGTATATTTAAAAGAGTTTAATTTTATGGTATGTAAATTATATCTCAATAAAGTTTAAAAAAAAAACTAAGTAGCCATCTTAAACAATGGATTAGATATTACCAAATATAGACCCAAAGAAATTAAATGACAAGAGAAATAGAGGGAAAATTTGGAAAAGAAGAAGAGTTAAGAACAAGGAGAAGAAAGTCTAATCTACAGGTAAGAGAAGTTCCAGAAAGAAAAGAAATTTGGACAGGACACTTTTTTCTGAAGCAATGAAGGCTGAGAATTTCTAGAAAGGTAAGAGACAGGTCATGGAAATATATCCACACATAGGTAGGCTACAGGGAGCTACAGAGTCAATGGCAAAGAGGAGTTCTTAAAAGAAGCAAAAGAGAATGTCCATTACAGAATCTAAGGAGAGGAAGTAAGTTTTGTCAAGACAGTGGTCACAGGAGAAATACAATCTAACTGGCCCTGAAAAGAAAGTTCAGGTTTAGACAAATGGATTTGAGGAAGGACAGACATTCCAATGATGGGTGTGGGGAAGAAAACATTCAAAGACCAACAAGAATAGTGATGATGATGAAGCTTCAGGGTTGTGAAAAGAGTAGTCTGGTTGAAGAAAAAATAAATGCAGGCAACTGGTAGGAGACAAGTTTAGGAAAGCAGAATCAAGCTGGGTAGCGGTGAATATGGAGAGCCTTCCAAAGATTTGGGCTATCGATCCACCACAAATACAAATCCTCCCTGGTTGGTTCATAATGGACCCTTTTGTAATCAGGTAGACAGACAGATTCTCTGACCTCGGAAGTGCAAAGGCAGATTTCTGAGTCATGGCGCAGTTTCCACTGGCACCCTTTGGAGTGGTGAAGTGAGACTCGAACCTGGAAAAGTCAAGACGCTCCCAGATAACCGCCGGGACACCGACCCTTGCTCATCAGGTAGACCATGGGGAAGGCCTCAGCCTCCCCTCGTGTTTTCTCTAAGCTCCTATTAATTTAACAAGCTTGGGAAAAGGGTGAGTCATAAAGGTGGAAAAATATTTTGGCTGCAGCTTTGGTGAAAGGTGAAACGCATTCACCTTGTAATGAGTCATCATCACCTTGGGCAGTTTAAAAGAAAAAATACAGCCATGACCGCCGCGGTTACTGATCTCTCAGGGAGTACCTCACAGTGTCGGGACCTGGTGCAGCCTAAAGTGAATTCAGTTGCTCTGGAGGCCTGAATGCTGCTTTTCCAACAGGCAGCTTTTAACTGGCTCCCACCTCCCCAGCCTCAGCAGCGGGCGCAGCTGCAGCCCATCTGACTCCATGCGGAGGAAGTCCTATCCTCTGGTGCCAGTGGAGGCCCTGAAACAGACATCTTAAAAAATCATGCACAGCCAGTTAAATGCTAAGAAAATTGCATTGGTAATAAAATAATGTATAATATACTTATCTGAACTGTAACTCCCAGATCACTAGATGTAAACCCCAAAAACTCATTAGTTGACTTACATATGAACAAAATCAATTATTCCCCCATTGTATCGTTTTAGAAAAGAAATGCCAAATCCTTTACCTTATCTTTTTAAAAAGGAAAAACTGCATGAATATTATGTTCAGACACCCATTGTTGTCAACATTTATAAAGAAAGTAGTGTCTTCCGATGCTGATGAACTATTCGATGTTGGAAAGGGCTTTAACGTCTCTCAACTTCTATCAGTGGATACATTCCTGCGTACTTACCATGATCACTGGAGAAGAGTTGCAAGCTTCCTAAAAGAATCATTGTTCTAGACAAGAGAGGGAACACTGAGCACTGCAGAGACCTGAGTGTGAAGCTGGAACTACTCATTTAGTGGCATCAAGTTGACCTCGATAAAGTTGCATAGTCACAGGGAGCCTCCAATTCCTCATAAATTACATAAGCTAATAACACCAATTGAAGGATCATAGCAGTAACAAAATGTGACGACAGAGGTACCATTCCTTGGTACTCAAGGCCAGCTCCTTTCCTTTCTTCCCTTCCCAAAGCCTTACCCCTTTATGGAAGCAATAGCTAGACCAGGGGGTTAGACGTCCATGGAGGAGGTCTGCATGAGTAGCCATTGACTGGGCAGGGGAGAATGAGAGGGTGTTGTTGAAAGCAGAAAAACCGTGCACTATCATGGAAGATGAAAGACAATGGGGAGGCAGTGGGGCAGGCAGGTGGGTGAAGGAGCTAGCCCTGTCCGGCTGCTGACAGCAGGTCAGGCATGGCTAGAGAAAGAAAGCCCCAGGCTGTTACACAGAGGCGTGTGGACTTCGTGCCCTGCAGGATGATGTGCCTATGAAGGTTTTGTAGCTGGGATGGCATTAGTCTGATGTTGATGGCTTCACTCCTACCACATCTTGCTCATTTACTGCAAGAGCCTGGGACCTCTTCCGTAGCATCAAGGAAACTTCGTTGCTTCCCAGAACTGCCTTGTGCATTCCCAGTGCCTGAGTTTGATAGACTCCCTGGCACATAGCAGATTTCACAGATGAAGAAGGTAAGACCCAACCAGGCGACTTAAACTACCATAGCTTTGCACCAAAATTTGAAGTCTGTGTTTTCTGACCCTAAACCTTGTGTTTTCTTACTACTTCTCAAGAATGTGATGAAAACTCTATGAAAATACATCAAAATAATCAAATGAGGAAGGAAGAAGTGTGGGGACACATGCAGCCTGCAATATCTGCCTATTACAGAAGGAAAGGAAGCCTGCCAGTAATTATTCAACTCCGTCTGAAAACTTATGATCTCCCTTAAACAATTAACCTTCCGGGATTAGATAGAAACACACTCGTGTTGGTGTAAAAGTAGCATTTTGGCAAGATTTCTCTCCTCAGGAAACCACTCCTGAGCTTAAGACATGCCTGAGAACGCCCTGTCATGGTGATAAAGTCCTGCAATGACATTCTCAGCCCAGTACAGGATCTTAGTCATCTGTTGGACCCAGGCCGCCATTTTATATACTTGGCTAGGAATTGTGTGCCCTGGTAATACAGTCAACGTGACCGACGTGGTCATCCTCGAAACATAGACTAGAGCAGGGTGTTCTGAAAAACAAAGAATAGCTTGAAAAGGGTACTTAAGGGCCAGTGAGATGGCTCAGTGGCATAAGCGCCTGCCTGGCAAGCGCGAGGTCCTGAGTTCGACCCCCGGTACCACACAAAAAAAGGGGTATTTAAGAGCCTTTCTATAAAGACCAGGAGTTTTGAGCTTCCCTAATTATTTCACCCTGACCAAAAAGAACCTTGACAGTTAATCCTTCCCCTAAATCATTCTTCATCCCCCCCATCTAAGGAGCCCCTCATTTCCACCCTCCCTTACCCAGCAGGGATGAGTGCTTCTCAGTTTAAATTTCTATGAGCAAAACTGAAACACAGAAACCTTCCCACCCTCCAAGTAATTTTGCATCAAATTCACATCTCAGAAATTTAGGATTAGCTAGAGATTGCCAAAAATAAAGACCAACTATATTACACAGATGTGCTATTAATGAGAAATGGCAAAAACCTCCCTAGACTACACAGGGGGGGAATAGTTTCTTTCATTCTCTAGAGTAATTTTTAAAATGGTAAAAAAGTATGAATCTTATAGCTTATGGTATACTCAAATCAATGATTGAAGTGATTACCATGGATTGTCAAAGTAGCTTAAAGAAAAATTGTATTTCTTCTTTTAAAATTTTCTCCAATTTTTTGCCTAAGTATAAGAAAGATATTGAATCGATAAGATCAGTGGGAAGAAAAATGGAAAAAGCAATAGTACCTTTCAAAAGAAAACTGAATGGATATAACAATAACATCAGGTCACCTCTTAAACATCTAAAATAAAGCAGATTTTTTTTTACAAAGAATAAAAGCATTTTCGAGATCTTTATAAAATTTATGACTTGCATAGTGCTTTCCCAGTTCTAGATTATTTTCAAGTCTTATGACACGGACCAACAACTGTGCTTCCACGCACAGGTCTGCTGTGATCCGTGCTGTGTTTGGTGTATGACCTACAAAGCTCTCTCAGAAAGGAGACGCTCTCCTCAGAAACTTCCGCGCTGTTCTCCACGTCCCACCCCTACCCCTCAGTCTGTTCCAGCCTTTCTCCCTTGTGGCTCAGGGCCTGGGCTCCCTTGCCAGGGGCCCGTCCCTGGCTGCTTTCTCCATGGTTTTCATCACAAAGAGGTGCTGCCAAGAGTGCAGAGGACGGGAGAGGAAAAGGGCAGGGTGCTCCTTCCCTGTATCCTTCCACTGGGTGTAAGATCCCTGTGTCTCAATGACCACTGTTCCAGCTACAGTAACCACACCTCACCCTCCAGCTCTGGGCGGCTCCAGCAGCGCTGTTTCTTCCCGAGTCCCTCCTGTCTTTGAGAGGTATGATGGCTCCCTCTACGGCAACATCTGGACCTCCTAGCATCACCTTACCTGTGTACTCAGCCTCGTTTGCTCCTCCGCAAGTAGTATGTTAACTGATTGTGTCAGCTTGGGTAAGAAACGCCCAGCTGAATTGGATCAGCACAGTTCCGAGTGTGGCTGAGGGGATTTACTGAAGACAGAAGACGCATCCTGAGGGCAGCTTGTCACCTGCACGGTGCAAAGGAAAGGAAGAAGGCAGGCTCGCTTCTGTTTCCTTGGAGGAGCTCCAGTCTTCATCCGCACGTTGAACATTGTCTCCTGGCTTCCAGCGCAGACTCCCCAGCCTCCAGCACAGACCCTCTGGCCTCCTGATACGGACTCGCACGGGACACTGCAGTGAGCGCCAGGCCTTCGGCTGGATCCTTCGGATCTCCAGCGCGCAGGCAGCCCTTTTGCACTCCTCCACATCTGCCTCTGTGGGCTTCCACCGTAAGCCAATCTTATAAATTCTTATACATTTGTGTATCTTGCATTAAATCTGTTTCTCTAGTAAGCACTGACTGATATAACATCTCTTTACTTGAACCATCTAGATAAACTTCTATTTCCTGCTAGAGCCAGGTGGCTATGAAAATCTAATTGCCCTATCCTAGGGTTATGTTGGAGTTGTCAGCAGGAGTGACCAAAATTGTCAAAATGTCCCTGTTATTTTCTTTCATTTAGTAGAGGCTTTTGGGTGACATTAATTTTATTACCTTTACTATATGTACTCGGTGGTGTGGAAAACAAGGATTTTAGAAATTTTCTAGTCCAACCTTCTCTTATAGTTCAGAAAACATTAACAGTTTCCCAACTAACAATGCTCATGGGGACCAATATTGTTTAAGTACTTAATAGATCACTTGCACTGTTTTAGGAACTTTGACGTTTCCTGTAATCCTCTCTATCTGTGGCAAAGAGAGTTCAGTCCTCATTTTATCAGCCAAGAGCACTGAAATGAAATGCTCCGGTCAAACGTTGCAGGCTGGTGGCTAAGTCCACATGCCCCTGGCTCATTCTAACCATCTCCTTGCTGTGACTTAGCCTAGCACTTCCAGGAAGCACACGCGCAAACAACTGATGAGCCAGGCCAGCAGACACGCGTGGACCCCAACTCTGGGCCACTGGGAGGCCTTGGCAAACAGAGGACACTTCAGAACTACACAGAACTCAAAGCTGAGTGATTTGGTACTAAGGAGAAGCAGACGTGAGGGTCACTGAATTTAATAAATGCCCCTCTTGGACCTCTTTGAATTCCATGGGTGACAATGACAGAAGGGACCATTCCAGATTAAGGTTTCTTAAGTCCCACTGTGAAATATTTGAGGTTAGTCTGTCTGCAGCAGAGGCTGAAGTGCTATGTGTTAATAACCATTCCACCTAGTCTGAGGCAAATGATCTAGAGCCACGCACTGAGAACCAGAGCTCAGAACTGCCACGTGTCTCTGTCACTGTCACACACTAATGCTAATGAGTCGCTAAAGAGTGAGTGAGGTGGCCACAGAGGCAGACCAACACCTGAAGCTCAAGCCTTTTCTTCATGCCCTTAATCCTACCTACAGCAGTACTGTGCCCCTTCACTGGGGACACGCCCTGACTGCCCCCTCCTAACGCCCTCGGGCGCAGCGGGTTGGTCTGTGGTCAGTTCCCTGAGCGTAGGGTCTACTGTGAGTGCCACAAGTGGGTGTTTGCTAAAGCACATACTTTTAAACCAAAATATTTATTTCATAGCTTGCCCTTCATTCATTTGTTCACCAAAATTTTTAGTGTATTTAGTAGTTGCTTGGTATGGTTCAGGTACTACAATAGACGCTAGGTAAAAAAAAAAAAGCAAACTAAGCCCTGGGCAAATATTATATGATTCTACTTATCAGAGATCACTAGAGTAGCCAAATTCACGGAGACAGAAAGTAGAATGGTGCTTGTCAGGGGCTGGGGCAGAAGTGGAGAGTTAATATTTGGTGGGTACAAAGTTTCAGTTGCGATGATGGAAAAGTTTTACAGATGGACAGTATGAATGTGTTTGCACTTAATGTCACTGAATTCTATAGTCTAAAAGGGTCAGAATGGTAAATGTTATGCTATGCATATTTTAAAAAACTAAATGAGCTTTTGAGATGATTACCTTACTCATAGAAGGTCATTTACAATATACAATGCACTTGCCATTTTAAAAAGATATATAAAATTACCGAGAAGAGATTTGATTCTTAAACTTCTGTGGTTGTGGAACTCACAGACCACTGGAAAAGACCTCAGTCATAGCACCCTTGCACACATACCTATGACGTCACCCCTGTACATGCAAAGGAGAGGCAGCAGCTGGAAGAGAGGGGAAGGACCTGACCTGTGGAGGGAAAAGCTCAGGAAGATTCCCTGAGCCAGAGACAAGGATTTCTCACAGGTGAGGGATGAGATGGAAAATGAGAGGAGTGGAAAAGTAGAAGAGCCCTCTACGCACAGGGACCAGCAAAAGCCAGATGAAGTGCAGGATGGCTGAGATGTCTGGGTGGAGGAGACTCGGTGGTAAAAGCTAAATATGTTGGTCAGAGCTGTTCACAGTTATGAGGCAACCTACACGTCTTTCCATAAAAGACACTGAGCACTGGAAGCCTTTGTAGTTGGTGTAGAGTTTCTTTGTTCCCATCAACCTCCCAGAGAGCTTCGAAGGTGTCACGTGACATAAAGGATTGCTCCTTTCAGAGTGTTAAGATGGTCAAAATATTTCACACTCCTTTAGAACACTACATGATTATCCGGCTGAACTGTCAAAATTGGTTTACATAATCCAAACAATTTCATAAGTGACAAATAGGCATGACAAATAGACATTAGAAAAAGACCAACAACTTTAATATTTCAACTGCATTGTTTAAAAATGCAAAAAAAAAGAAAAAACCCATTGAACAAACCCACAAGAAAAAAAGAGCCTTCATATTTTTAACGTGTTTCAAGTCAGTCAGGAAACTGTCATACAAATTGTCAATTTCACAGTAATATCAGCATAGAATTATAATGCTATGTTTCTGTGCTATTGGATAGATATGATAATTGCTCAACTCTATAATAAAACATTTATTTTTATATTGCTGATACAAAAATATGCTTTGTTTTTTGAGTGGAGAACAGATTAATATAGGTCTGTTACTTCAAACTATTTTATAATCTAAAAAATTAACCTTTTTGATAGTCACGAATTTCTGTGTATAGTATACATTTTGAAGCATACAGAAATAGTTCCGCAGAGATATCAAGGCAAAATACTGTGCAATACTTGGCTACTTTCAGAATAATCCACCACTACCGAGAGTCTTAAAGGCACTAAATTGGATATAATCATTTTAGCAGGCTTGTCTTGGTTCTTGCTCAAGCCAAATATCTTTGGCTAAATCCTAGACTCAATAAGCAATTCTCATTAATCATTAAAGGTTGCGATACATGGCACAGGGGAGTAAGAAGAGAGCCTTTTAATTGTCTTTCCAGTTTGCAAATTATTTTTAAATGCACTACACTATGAAGCTGGATATAAAAAGATCTGCTTTTGCTTTCAGTGTCTCGTGATTTCAAACTACTCATTTTGCATGCACTGGTAGTATGTCATGTGCTAAATTGGAAGCTGTATTTAGGATCCTGACTCATCGTGCCTGTGTAAGCAAGGTATAGAGAATGATCTGGAATGGATGGAGATCACATTTCTCCCAGTCACACTAGCTATAAAGCAGCCAGTTAAAACTTTCTCATGCTCCTGGGTACAGTTTGCGTTATTCATTATTTTTTATTTCTAAAACAGACCTACTGCTTGAAAGAAAAATCTCAAGCCTGGTTACAACTTTTCTAGACTGCACATGTGATTCGATAGCAAAGTCCTTCGTTGTGAGACGGGGCTCCTGAGAAAGGATTTGCATGCAGACATCCACTCTCTCAGTGGGCTTGGCCTTCCCAGTCCAGCCTGAGTGACATATCCGCAGTCACCCAACCTGCAGGGGCCTCCAGTCTGTCTTCATTCTAATAGTCTGTCTGTTGGGCGCCTAAAACATTGAAACCCTAAAGAATGTAATGTTGGTTTGCTAGGGCTGTGGTAACAAAGGACCACAGACCACAGAAATTTATTGACTCACAGCTCTGGAGGCTGGAAGGTCAAGACTAAGATATCAGCCAGGTTGGTTCCTTCCAGGGGTGGTGAGGGAAAGATCTAGTCCATGCCCTGCCCCTAGCCTCTCGTGGTCTGCCGGCAATCTTTGGTATTCCTTGGTTTGTAAAGAATTACTCTGATCTCTAACATCATTGCCACAGAGATCCTCCCTGTGTATGTATCTCTCTCCCTGTCCAAATTTCCCCCAAAGACATCAAGCATTTGGGATTAAAGGCCCACCCTCCTCCACTGTGGCCTCATCTTTATCTAAGCACTCACATGTGCAACGCTCTTCTTCTCATATCAGTTTGCATTCTGAGGTACTGGGGCCTAAGACTTCAACATACGAATGAGGGTTGGGGATAATATTCAATTCTTAACAGGCACCATGTATTTTCTATGGGCCTATAAATTTTAGGTTAAAGTATAGTGGAAATTCTGGAGTGACACATACTGAACAGTTGACTTTGATTACTTCTGGGGATGAGGGTGCAATAAACCACAGAGGGGTTGGTATGAAAGAAGGCTTAATTTCCTTTCAAATCTTTATTTCTTACAAGGAGAATGCAATTGTGTGTTGCCTGCATAAACACAAGTTAGCGTAATTATACTGAGGTTTTGCAGTGATTCCCAGCAGAAATGCTACCAACCACCAAGGTGACAGAAGTCACTGCAGGCAATAAAAAGGTGAACACTGGGTGCTGCCTTCCCTCAGACTGAGGCCCTCTTCCACAAGGGACAACTGTCCTGTGTCCTGCTCAATTTTCAAAGTTCTTGCCGGACATTTACATACAAAGAACAATAGGAGTGGGGCGGTGATCTACTATACACTGAATTTGCCAAGAATGCAAATTTTTTTTTTTTTTTGTGGGTACGGGGGGGGGGGTCGACCTCAGGACCTCGCGCGCCAACAGGCACCCGTGCCGCTGAGCGATATCACCGGCCCCTTTTTTTTTTTTTTTGGTGGGTACCGGGGGAACGACCTCAGGACCTCGCGTGCCAGCAGGCGCCCGTGCCTCTGAGCGATATCACCGGCCCCTTTTTCGTATGTGGGTTCTGGGAGTCGAACTCGGGCCCTCGCACTTGCCGAGCAGGCGCTTAAGCCGCTGAGCCATCTCACCGGCCCACCGGCCCCTTTTTTGTATGTGGGTTCCAGGAGTCGAACTCGGGCCCTCGTGCTTGCCGGGCAGGCGCTTAAGCCGCTGAGCCATCTCACCGGCCCTTGTTTTTGTTTGTGAGACAGGGCCTCACTATGTAGTTCAGGCTGGCCACAAACTCACGGGATCCTCTTGCCTCAGCCTCCAGAGTGCCGGGTTACACATATGCACAACCACGCCTGGCTAGAATGCAAATTTTTCACCTATAAGTTAAATGGAGATTGTCTTTTGTCTGGGTCAGAACTTTACTGTGCCTTTACATTATTGGAAAGTTATGTCACCAATAGCAGCGCCACTCTCAATGTGGGATTACTCATGAACATGCCTAGAGAGGGCTGTGTGAGTACCCCTCACCTTCCTGGTCCCATTTTAGGTGTGGGACCGACCATTCAGCTGTGTCATGCATGAACCAAAATCTGTATTATTCTTCTAAACCCCTTAGTTGTATTTTTACTTGACATCAAAATTAGGGCTGTACATGAATTTTTTAAATATGTGCACAGCTAGATCATATATTTATGAATTTCATTGAGAATATTGTGGGCCTGTTTTCAGTTACTATGGCATAATCCCTGAGCGGATCAACTTAAAAGGAAGACAGGTTTATCTGGGGTCACCATTCCAGAGGCTGTGGCTGCCTGGCCTGTTGGACTGGGCCTGTGGCCGGGCAGCTCGTCGTGGCGGGGAAGCAGAGCGGAGTGGGCCTGCTCCTGTCATGGCAGCTGGGGAGACAGAGGAGCGTCCTTGAAGGGCAGACTCCCAGGGACCTGGCTTCTTCCTGAGAGCCCCACTTCTTACGGTTCCACCACACCTCCAACACAAGGCCCTTCAGGGAATGTTCAAGATCCAAAGGAAAGCAGGGTCCTACAAAGTATTTTATGAAAAGGCAGCATTTGTTCTAGGGTCTCTCTAATAACCCAGAGAAGAAATTCTGTAGATGCAAACTAAAGCTTTGAGAGTAGAGGAAAAGAAATGTAGTTAAGAGACATTTCACAAGGAAAACTCACAAGGATGTGTGTCTCAAAAGGGATCGTGGAGACATCGCCGAGACTTTCCCCTCGAGCTACTACGAGGATCGCGGGCCCTTTAACTGAAACAAGAGCAGGAGGAAGAGGATGCTGAATTAACGCAGGGCATTTCAGATGAAGGCCTCTGGTGGGGAAAGAGAAATGTCCGTGAGACGTTCAGTGAGAGATTTATGGGAATTTTGGCCCAGGAATCCCCACCGAGAGGGACTGTCCAAGTGCTGACTGCACCGAGTAAGAAGGGGAGCGCATGTCAACCCCGAGGACGCGCACCCGCAGACAGGCACAGCTAAGCGCTCCCCCCAGTGCGCAGCACAGCCCGGGCCCCCGGCCACACCCAGCAGCGGGGTCGCCTCCATTCCCCAGCCCGTCCCCTCCGGTCCTCGGGAGAGGAGAAGGACGCTCCTCTCTGATTCGACTTCGCTAGGCACTAACGTCTCTGCAAACCGCCGAAGGTTCCTGCGAGGGCGCCGAGTTCACCAAGACTCAGAGGAGACCCGCTTCACCGCCCAGGGCCCGGGCTGTGCTCAGGGGGGGACGCTGCACCCAGGAAATGCACTCACAGGGCAGAGCCTCGAGCTCGGCACGGGGACTCAGGCCGTCACCTCTCCACACGGGACAAAAGCACAGCTACGTTTAAAGCAAAGGAAGTCTCATTCCAAAAGGCCTCGTGCACTCGGAACCCGGAAGAAATGCCGCATTCGTGTCCCCAACACCCTGCTCTACACCCTGGTGCTTTTCTTCTCCTCAGTGTGACAAGGAAACCTCAGAGACGCACCCCCTGGCTCCCCGCTCTATCGCGCCGCCTGCCGGAACCTATAACATGCAGTGGGCTGCTCCCGAGGCGCACACCTGTGGACAGGTAAGCACACGGCACTGCCCCTAGAAGCCGCGTTCTCAGGCTCTGGCCATGAATGCATCCGCTAGCCCGGGCAGACCCGCCCGGATGCTGAGGGCTGCACTGCACCTAAGTCCGTGCTGCCAGGCTCGAGGCTCCAGATGTGTCCTCAGCTGCCTGGAGCGGAGTCCAACCATTGCAGTGAGTCTCCCAAGCTGGGCCCCAGCCTTTAACAATCTCCAAGACAAGGCTGAGAACAACGGAAAAGAAAAGATGGGGAAAAGGTAAGAATTGGGAGCATGATTCTACCCAGTTTCAGCAGATAGATGACAATGTGTTTGGAGTTTCTAGGTCCCATTTTTGTTTTGTTTTTGGAGATAATGGGCCCTGTGCAAGCGTGTGTGTGTGCATGTGTGTGTGTGTCAACATGCATGTATACAGGAAGGGGGAGAGGAACAAAGGAAATGGGGGAAGGAAGGAGGGGATCTTATTTCAGTTACAAAAAGATTTTATGTATTTGGACAAATAAAATAATAATGTAATCCCAGGACAACCCAGAAAATTCAGATCAATGTCTTATACTTCCTTCATCTTTACTACAAGTAGACACTTCAGGACTATGGAAATACGACACCTCATTCATGATTGTTACAGATTTTTATTAATAAATATTTAAGTAGAATGGTGTTAATTCTAAATGTCCATATTTTATGGATTTTTAACCTTAGAAATCTCTATACTTTAAGAGTTTAATTTCTTGTTTGCTCATAAGATTACTTGTTTTACCACCCCAACTGAAAGTAGAACTTAAACAGGTAGAGGTCATAGCGATGCAAGAAAAATGATAAGTGCTATCTGGAAGTCTCTGTGAATATATGATCTTCGCTGCAGATTGTGAACTGAAACATCTCTGTTCAATTCAATTATTACAAGATAGGTAGGAGCCTTGAATCACTTCTTCCAGTAAGTGGCAGCTGAGATGCTCCCAGGTCCCCCAAGAGGCTACTGTGGTCATTTACAGTCTATTTGGAGCCTCTGTGTACCTAAAAGCATAAAAGTCACCACCAACTGAATGACCCTGGGCAAGATCCCTAATCCCTCTGGTCCTCAGTCTCTTTTTCTGTAAAAGGAATGAATAAACTACAGTTTCTTGCAGTTCATATTTTCAGTTTAAGTTTTAAGTCTTATATTTTTAAGCAAGACTAAGATCCATCACTTAGGGCCGGGGATATAGCTCAGTGGCACAGCACTTGCCTGGCAAGCATGAGGTCCTGAGTTCAATTCCCGGTACCAAAAAAAAAAAAATAATAATTCATCACTTAGCTTGTAGGCTTTAAGGCCCTCACAATACTTCATAACCCCAAAGACGTTGGTACCTTTTGGAGGATCAAACCCTCCTCTGCCTAGAGGGCTTGTATATCTAGTCAGGTGTCGTGTGAGACCCAAAAGCAAGACAAAATGTTTCCTCTTGGTGACTAAGCTACACCCATTATGATAAAGAGCCAGGATGGATTGAGATGTTTCCCCCGTCTTCTGTACATCGGAGCTGCCTACCCTGAACCCCTTGTGACTCAGCTAAAAGGAGCATCCATGCTTCCTTTGGTCAAAGAACAGAGATTTGCTCACAGTGGTCAGTATTCATTTCACTGCAGACTTGGGTTTCTCCCTAAGGGCCCAGGCTAGTTTTGCACACAGTAGACAGCCAATACATTTTGTCATGTGCTAGCATCAGCCTTTAAGTTCACTTGGTCATTGCACTGAAAGATGTAATCTGGTTAATCCAAAAGGTGAAAATCAAATTATACTAAAAATACACCTATTAGCCAAATATGTAATTACCTCTTTTAATAAAGTTATTTTAATTGCATAATAAAATGTGAATTCATTTCTAATTGTAAGAAATTGAGATAATATATATGCAAGTAAAGTATCCTGCATGTCACATGCAGCCCAGGTTTTATTTTGTTTTGCTTTATTGTTGCTGTCATTTTGTTTGTTTATCACAGAATCTTGCTAAGTAGCCCAAGCAGGCCTCAAATTTGTGATCCTCCTGCCTCAGCCTCCTGAGTAGTAGAGATTATAGGTATATGCCACCACGCCTGGCTGGCCCTGGATTTTTTACCGCATGTAACATCCATGGTGAATATCCGTGGTGAATTTAGGGTGTATCTACTTAACCCTTTTCCTATTCACATATACAAGTAAACAGTTTTGTTTCAAGACCATGATTCTTTACAGAAATGGAATAATTCTTTACTTTTGTGAATGTTTATTAACAAGAAACTTTCAGATATTTTTCAACCACTATAAAGATGGATTTATTATCTTTAGAAATTGTTGCATAATATTGCATAAGATAGATTCTGAAGGTTTTATTCACTACTTCATTAGTGGAAATTCGGGATGTTTTTCTAACTATTTCGTGAAACACCCCAGGGAACAGTTTTGTACCTGCCTTTCACATAGGCAGCTGTGTTTCTCTTGGGTAGATCCAAGAAGTGGGATTATTGGCTTAGAAGATACATGCAGTTCTAAAAGGTTCATCAAGGTGCCCTACAAATAAGGCAATTCAAAGTTAAGTCTTAAGCACTGGTTTAGCGAGGAAAGTCACCTTTTCCCTATGACCTCATTAATGCATAAAGTTACTTAGTTTTGAAATATTGCCCAGTGTAAGAGACGAAAAACAAAAGCTTTATTTAATTTGTATTGTTTTGATTGTTAGTGAAGTTGTACATTTAATAATATACTCATTGGTCATTTCCATTTTGTCTCCTATAAATTACCTACCCGTATCCTTTTTATTTTTTCTGATATGTTATTTTATCAAATTATAGACAGTTCTCATATATTCTATTATTCATCCTTTTATATGATATGTGCTAATTTTCTCCTAGTTGGATGACAGTCATTTGTCTATGGGGGCTTTGGCTGAAGATTTCCTTTCTCTACTTCACATTTTCTTTATCCAATATCCAGATGCGAGAGGTAGTTGCACGAGTGCTATCCTAGCGGTGCTCTCTGAAGTGCGGTCCTCTGGGCCTTCCTTTCATTTGCCTCATTCTTCTCTTTCTCTGCATCTGTTTCTCTATCCCGCTTCCTCTTCTGTTCTGGGCTCACATTAGTTACCTGCCCTACTTTACTCCAATCCAGCCATATAGAAAGTAAAAGAAAACACATGGAAAGAATGAAAGTGGAAAAAAGTACCAGGTTAATTCTATCAACTAAAAGAAAGTTCTTATGAATATGTTACTATCGGACAACTTAGACTTTAAGCAAAAAGCACTATTAGGAAGACAGAGGTCACCACCCAATGACAACCACTTTAATTCACCAGGAAAGGGTTCTAAACCAGTGTGCCCCCAATAACAGACGCTTATAATGCACAGCAAAATTTTACCAGATTTGAAGGTAAACGTGCTTTCTTCAGAGTTGTCTTTTCCCCCTCTTCCTGGTATCACAGACTGGATCATCAGAGCAACAGCAGCGCCAGTGCAGGGTTTGAGACACATAAAAAGCAAGGGACTAAAAATATTTTTTACTGATGAGATAAATTATATCCATTTTTCTTGATAGCACCGATCAAGGAGATCAGAAGAGGCCATTTGCTTTTTGGACTAGAACAAAAAGGGAAAAGACCAAAGGAATTGAGAAGCCAGGCTTTCAAGGAAAATTCCTGAAGATTTTTTCTTTTTCGGTTAGGTTTGGCAGTTTGTGTGTGTTTTGCATTTTAATTACAAGGTACTGTGTTTCAACACTTGGTTAGGGAATCATTCATAATTGGGACCTTCTCGACCACAATCAGCAAACCTTCATTCACCTCGAGGAGGTTTGGCAAATGGAAGCAGAGCCCATCTGCCAGGCAGCTGTGGCCCAGCCCAGTGCCCGGCCCGGGGCACACTCGTGCTGAGGTGTGGCCTTGGTTCCCGATGCTGACTAAAACGTGTCTCGGGCTGGGCTGAAAGGAAGCGAACTCGTAGAACAGAAACTGGCCTGTGGAGCAGCCAGTCTGCATGCAGCTTGTGGGAAGAAGAAAGCTTTAATTTCTACATCTTCCTTTCCACATCACAGGCACAAAAAGCGCTACTGAACACGCCTGTACCTTTCCCAGTCTGAAGTAGATGGGGTTGGGCGAGTGCTCCTGGGCATTAATTTGCACAAAGATTTCTCCAAGGGAGAAAGGAATCCATACGTTTGAAATAATATCTTCAATTTATTTTCTAATGATTTTATTAATAAACATCAGTCTTACTGAAGTAGAGATTTAAGACAAAATAGTTTACACCTATTAACATCTCCATCCTGCAAAATAGGTGTGCTACCAATTCTTCATTACTTAGTTTCTCACTCTACCATCATCAATGACTGAAGTTTCACAAACCAGAAATATCTGAAAATTAAAGTGAAAGCCAGTGAAAATTAGAGACAGGAAAGAAATCATTTAAATCTGCAAAGATCACTAACCTACAAGTTGAAGAATTTCATATTAGAGAGCTTGTAGGTGATACAAGCACCTCGTAGGTGACTGAAAACAATCACTGTACTCATTTCTAGGAGAGTCACACAGATTTTTATTAATGTCCACCTTTCATGAAAGTTCGAGTATTCCTCAATGCCTTGGGTTCACTTGTTGACTCTTTATCAAGACATCTCAGAATCTTTGGTTCTGACAATTTTAGCACGTAATATAAAGACCCAAGAAATAGACTTTGAAAAGGAAAACTCGCACTCTGGAAAATAGGTTTTTTTCATATAAAGAAGAGTGTCCCAAAATGAGGGTGCGATGCTTGTCTGGTGACCCCAGCTGCCTTCAGCACTGGGACAGGTGGCGCTTCCCTGGGCTTCAGAGGGCCCACATCGCCCCCACAGAATATGGGAGCTTGCGGTCCGTGTGCGGACCCCTGAGGATCACTGCAGCTGCATCCCCGTGTCTTGCTCTCTTCTCCTGATGATGGGGGAGGGAGGAGTTACTGACCTCAGAGGAGACTGAGGCCTGTTTTGTTCTCAAGACTTAACTCCTGGGGCCGGTGAGATAGCTCAGCGGCATAAGCGCCTGCCTGGCAAGCGCGAGGTCCTGAGTTCGACTCCCAGAACCCACATACGAAAAAAGGGCCGGTGATATCGCTCAGCAGCACGAGCACCTGCTGGTGCGCGAGGTCCTGAATTTGACCCCCGGTACCCACACACACACACAAAAAAAAGACTTAGCTCCTACCTTGACCAGGTCCTAGGAACTAAATTCCTCCTAATCTGAATAGCATTCTGTCCAATGTGCCTTCACCCCATCAAGAGACTCCTGAACAAATGCAGGCATTCATAAGAAGAAATTGCAGTGTGTGACAAGAGATGTAGTAAACACAGAGGTACTGATATGGTGTTTTTTGCAAGATTCATTTCTAAAATGGTAAGCTCTTCACAAAATAGGGGTAGAGGGAGGTCTAATGAACGGAAAGACAAGGGCTAACAGAGGCCCCATTGAAGGATGAAGCAGCAGGCCACGTAGCCACCCAGGCACGGCTGAATATGAGAACTGCTCCTGAGTGTGATGGTTGCCCCCTTCCTCCAGACTCCTGTGTGTTCCACATGCACTGCTTCTTCTCTGGCCTCTCTAGTGCTGCCTATGATCTTTTATGCGCAAATATTAACAGTGGCTTTAGGGGAAAAGTGCATGCACACACAAAGATACAATTAAACAAAAAATGCCTACAATATGATTTTACAAGTAATAAGGAATACTAAAAACCAGGTCCCCTAACATTTCTAAACTCTAGAATTTAGCTTTTTAAAAAATTATTACTAGAAAAGACAAGAAGACTAGTAAAGAGCAGGACAAGCAAAGCACACCAAAGTGCAGGAAATGTGACCATTTGAGTGACAATATCCATTGTTCCCCCACTTTGTCATGTCTTGTGATTTATTTATAATGCTCGACTGAAGCAGGAGCTTCTAAAGAGACAAACCAAGATCTTTCTTTTAAAACAGTTGTTCTGTACCCTTTTTTCTTTATCTCTTCCTGAAAAGAATTTTAGATGATATTTCCTATAACCAACCCCCAGTGAAATTATAGTAATATATATAGACTACATATCTATGTAGTAATTGTACATAAATCCATGATGCATAAAAAGAATAAGATTTTTTTTCAGTCTCTCTACAGAATTAATTTTTGTCTCCTTGAAAATGACATTCACCCCTTGAAGTGCACAGGTATTAAACATGCGTGTCTTACAGGTGGTAAAGTAAGAATGCCTCATAAGCTCCTGAAAGAGGGACATAGATACCAGTGGGAGCCATGTTTAGTGCACAGCTATGCATCTGAAAAATTATGAAGGATAGGAACATGGCTTCCTGCATTTTTCCCTAATACACATGCTTATTAATGTAAATAAACACAGTAAATCACAAAATCGGAAGCAAGCCATTTAAAGAAAACAGCAAGGCAAATAAATAAATAAAAGTACAAAAAAGAAAATATTGATGCTGAAGGGTGGGCTCCCAAAAACTCTTGCAGTCCTCTCTTGTAAGGGAGAAAATGAGGAAAGGAAATATAAAAAGAAAAATAGGGAGAGGAGAAAATGGAGTGAACACAATGTCTTCAGAAGTCTAAGGTTTTATGTATGGAAATTGTATTCGGCTCCCAGACAGAGAAGTAGCTCTGGCAGTGGGGTTCATCCTATGACCCAGGCTGGATCTCGGGGGGGACAGGAGTGCCAGTGTCTGCGGGAGCTCACTGAGCAGGGGGGGCCAACACGGAACTGATCTACCCCTCACACTCAATCCGCGTTTCAGCTCATTGTGTAGAAGAGAGCAATGGCTCATGAAAACTTGAACATTACTTGTTCCTTTTCAAAGATGGCAGAAAACCAAGGAAGTTTCCAGAGATGCTCTATAATGGGTATAAACATTTTGTAAAACAAAGCATTCAGACATCAATGAATGTAGCAGATGAGAAAACGAACATCTCTCTTTCAAGCCTAAAGAAAACCATGCTGCTTCCCAAAGTAAACTGTCATAATCTCTTTCTTGCTAAAGACACACTGATTTGTGACAAATGTGATCAATATTTCAGTTATGAGTTTCGATTTCATTAACCTCAGAGAAATTTGAGGAAATTATTTTATCACTGGATCTTTGGTGACTGATTTGGTGTCAACAAGCCACAACAGCTGCCTTCCAGAGCATAGCCGGCGCCTGGCTTGAAGGGGGCGTGGAAGAGAAGTGCTGTTGCGCTGATGGTTTGACGATCCAGATGTTTCCCCAAGACAGCAGGTGAGAGGAGGAACACGCATATTGAAACACACGAGGAAGCATCTGTTCTCAGCTGTTAACGTGTGATTCCAAGATTCCTCTTGGAAAGCCTTAAGCAGCTCTCCAGTGAGCGACGCGCATGCTTTGCTCCTCGTCACCCTACAATGCTGGTGACAGTGATGCTGCTGTTGATGATGGTGATGGCTCAACACATCTGCACAATCGTCTCCATTTTCCAGTATTGAGGAATTATTGGCAGAAAGCAAAACTTAAATACAAATGAGGAGACAGCAACATTCTAAACTTAAAACTGACAAAACTTTAATGGGAAAAGGGTTCTAAACTCCATTGCAAGATTGGGGCTGAGCACTGTGCCCCGCACCTCCACACCTAATTCCAGGTTGGTGGTGACTCTCAGAAAACACTGGGGTCACAAGCCACTTCCAGGCACTTCCTTTGTTTAACAGAGTTTAGATTCAGCGCTGGGAGTCCTAATGTCTCAGTTTTAGAAGTTTTAAAGCATCGTTTTTCCCTCTGTGATGGCTCCAGGGAATTAGATATATTGTCTCCCCCGCAAATCCCTTAACTTACTCAGGCTACTGCAGCAGTTAGCTCCAGCTGAATTGTCTCTTCAGGGAAGGGAGTCAAGCTTTTATGGTGATGGTAGAACAGTTCAGGGTGGCATCTTTCACCTCCCTGCGGCTCCCATCAGATGATGGAGCCACACTTATGCTTGTAGTTGCTGTCTGTGGGGATTTTATCGCACAGGGAGCCAAGGAAGGTGACCACGGTCAAATGAATGGAGTTAGAGTTGGGCCCAAAGTAAATGCCTTTATTATGTGCTTGACTTGCAACTTCACGTAGTTATCTTTCACAGCTTTGACCCAGCCCAGAAACCCAATTTTATCTGACATTGACTAACATATTTCCTTCCCAGAAACAGTACAGTTCCTTGAATACAGAAGAAAATCCTGTAGAATTTTCAACCAACTCTTTTTCTCTCCTTAAAGTGTCCCAAAAATATAATTTGGTAAAACAACTTGTGTTCAGAAACTGGAGTATTCAGACCACAGAATTGGCTGTACTGGTCCTTTCCTTAGAAATAACTCATTTTATTTTGAGATAGATGATAGATAGATAGATAGATAGATAGATAGATAGATAGATAGATAGATATAGATATAAATGATGGATACGGATGGATAGATATAGATGAGAGATAGATGGATAGAAATAGATAGGTAGATGACAGATAGATATAGATGAGCAACAGATAGATGATAGATAGAAGGATAGATATACAGTTTCTCATATTAAAACCACACCACTATGCCTAATATACGAGCACATGAAACACAGAATGTTAGTGTCATAGACCTGGCTGCCGGTGGACTGGTGAGCGACCCTGTGACGATGCCTGCAACTCAGAAAGAGCGATGCAGATGAAGTCAGCCAGCAATAGCAACGAAACGGACTCCGCAGAGGAGCTCCATCATGATGCGGAAATCTCATCATTTTCATAGAAGACAAGACATTGATTACTGAGTCACAAATACTTGAAGTTGAAAGAAAAACCCAGAAGGTAAGATGAAGCAAGAGGCAGTAGATGACAGGCAGTGTCGCCTGAAGAGAGCCACGTCCTTAAATTCCCCTTCAGTCCTGCTGGAGGGAGAGCTCTGTGCTGCTTCTGCCCAGGGTATCATAAGTATTTCCTGAAGAATAAAAATCATATGTGTGGTGAGTTTACGTATATTTGTGTACACATGGGCGTGTATATGGATGTGTGTGAGTTTGTGTGTGTGTGTGTTCTTTGCCAATTTCAAGGAAAAGAGTGAGCCTTACAAATCCATTTCAAAATCTCTGAACTGGTAAGAAGAATTTATCCATCAAGCTTTTTAACCAAAGGTGTTTTACGCCATGATTTGATAAATCACATGTTTTAAACTACTATAAAATGATAGCAAACACATGTTTTTGCATCATATATTTGTATTAAATATAATAATTCCTGAGACCAATATTCTCATAAACCAAGTTGCCTCCTACCATTGCCTTACATCTGGTATTTGGTACTGGGTAACATTAGCACAGAACATGTCTCTATTGGTTCCTCTGCTTTTCCTGGTTTAAAAAAAAAAGGTGTTTAAAGTATTTAGAGGGGCCAGTGAGATGGCTCAGCGGCCTCAGCACCTGCCTGGCAAGCGTGAGGTCCTGAGTTCGACTCCCGGATCCCACATACGAAAAAAGGGCCGGTGATATCACTCAGCGGCACGGGCGCCTGCTGGCGTGCGAGGTCCCGAGGTCGACCCCCCAGTACCCACAAAAAAAAAAAAAAAAATTTAGAGGCGTTTAGAGACCCGGGTCAAGTCTCAGACATCGCACTTTGTTTTCCTCTTATTGCAGAGATATCAATTCCACCTTTCTACTGGAATGAAATGCTGGAGTGTTTATGCCCATAAACTTTCATATTTAAAAGGGAGTCTATAAAATAAGTCTGAAAAAATGTAATTTCCAGAAAACTAAGATCCCCCACAGGCAGGCGTCCTCTTCCGCATCTCACGAGTCCCCACGGTTGACTCCAGACCTTTGCTGTAGGTAAGAAAGTCGGGCGGGAACAACTCCCGTATTCCAGCGGGCGCTGTTTACAGCCAACTAATTTTTATCGTGTATTGATTTTAGAAGCGCACACCTTCCAGACGAGAAGAAATCTCAGGCTGGGTTCTTCTCACTGCAGATCGAGTTGTGAGAGATCTGTTACTAGAGATGTGATTGAAGCCTATGGTGAATCTCTAAACTTAACAAATTTCATACAGTAAAAGAGACATTGCCATTAATCTCCCTCAAAATAGTCTGCTTGATTTTGAATGCTCTTATGCCGTCCTTCTTGCTGCTCTCTGAAGCAGCTCTGCAAGTCCTCTTTCATGCGTGTCTGTAGTTGCGCTGTCATGGTGCCTCCATGTGCCGAATCAATGCAGCGTGTTTACTTTCAGTGGTCATTCGGACCAAATGTGGGCTGGAGCCGGAAGTCACACGATGCCAGATCTGGTGAGTAAGGGAAATGAAGACACGCTGTCAGGTTTTTCAGAGCCTTCCTTTCTGTGAAGCAGCACTCAGCAGCAGCATTCACTGTATTTTTTATCACACCTCTTAAAGACACAAACAGAACTTCCAGAAATTCTTCCAGACGGTGGCAAGAATGACTGGATGGATAGGTGTGTGTGAAGCGAGGGAGGGGATACTTTGAGAGAGTTGATGTCGATCCTCTTTTACTGTAATTTTTTAAATTTAGGCATTCACCTTACATTGTGATCGCCCCCTGTTTGTAGCCTGCTTCCTTCGTTCCTAGCAGTAAAAGCGAAGTATGTGTTTATTCTCTGAGTGACTTTTCAGGTCAAGGGAAAAATCTCAGAGAAAGCAGGGGTGACGGACCCCCGAAGCATCCTCTTCAGTGAAAGGAGCCAGAGGAGAAACAGCACATACTGCAAGGCTCCACTTAGATGAAACGCCCAGGATGAGCAGACCTACAAAGACAAAGATTGCACTTTGCCTAGATTTGGAGAGGAAAAGGGAATTTATTGTAAATGGGCCTCAGGGATCCCTCCAGAGTGGTGAAGACATTTTAAAACTGAATTCTGGTAATAGTTGAACAACTATATCAGTTTAGTATAAGTGGTTCAATTACACCCTTTAAACAGATGGATTTTACAGTACATAAAAAATAGAATGGATATCTAACAACGTAATTGTTACCTTTGAACATTTGGAGTATACGATGTTCAGAAAAAAGCAGAGCCACGCTATAATTGCGCATCTGCATTCAAAGAAAATTCAAGCAATTTATTTAGTTTTAGGTTTCAATAAAAATATAGCACATGTGGCACACACGGCACACAGAGCACGCACAGCACACACTGCACACAGGGTACACACGAGCGCACACAGGGCACGCAAGGCACACACAGTCGCACCAAGCTTCAAATGTATGACAACTTCTCCCTCCCCTACAGCTTATTCTATTATATTTTAAATCTGTGGTCATAAGCAAAGCCTAAAATCTAGGCATGGTTGGTATTTGTAGGGAAATTCCAAGTAAATTTATTAGAATTGCCCCATTTTAAACATTATTCAAGAATTACATGCTCTTAATCATTTTATGTCATTATTGTAAAGTTTTTATCTTGATATAATTTCAAATTACAGAATATTTTCAACAACTGAACAAAAAAATTCCACCCCCCATTAGCTAGATGCCCAATTGCACACATTTGTACCACTTATTATTCTTTGTCTGGATGTATTCTTTTTTGTATTTTTTGTATTTTGTATTTTTTTTTGTATTTCTTTTTTGAATTATTATTTTGTTTTTAGCATGTGTTTGCAGTATATGACATTTGTTCTGGAGAGTTGGTATGTATATACATTCTTAAATCTTAAATATATAAACACATTCTATGTGTTTTGGAAAAATAAAATGATTTGAACAAGTGTAAAAGCCTGCACTCCCATCCTCCCTAGTAAGAAAACCATTGTTCACAGTTTCTTGAATATTCTTCATAGCTTTTAGGAGAAGCAAATGAGATATGCCAAAGTGCTTTGCAAATTATAGGGTACAGATATAAACATGAGTAACTATCCAAAACAAAGAAAACAAAACACTCAATTCTAGTTTCCTCTTGCAGTTGAACTGCCAACCATCTATATATATTATTTATCACCTCATACTGGTATGATTTCTTTTGCGGGCAAAGTGAAGGTTTGGGGTTGTCAGCAGCTGAACTGACTGTTTACTGGACTGGGTGAAATAGTAAAATTGAAAGTCTCAGCAAAAACAAAAGGAATGCCTAAAAACTAATGACCACACACTCCTATTGTACGCATCATGCCACATTCAGAGGAAAACAGCCGCATGACTTTCACAGATCCACACAAAGGAAATGAGCTGGGGCTGGTTGATATGTTTTGCAATTGTTTTTCTTGGCCATCTATTTCTAAGTCACTGGCTGCCCATCAGTGACCATGTGCTCTTGGAAACACAAAAGACAGCATGGCTGATGCCAACTCTAATAGGAGGCAGTTTATAGAAAGGACCCCTGATGGCAAGCCTGCTGACAATGGATAGAAGTAGAGAATAACAGTGAATGAAAAAGAGCTATGCTAACAAAGAACGTGTTAAAACAACAGCCACCGTAGACGTGCCTCTGCATCTGTGTTGACAGTGTCCTGTGCTTCCGTCTCGCGGCCAGCTCAGCCTGTGGCTTCTTACTGAGCCTCAGGATCCCAGCAAGAATGCACACTGCAGGGAGTGGCTATAAACACCACACAGATCCTTAACTTCTGGAAAGTGACTTGGGGCAGTTCTTCCAAAAGGCCTTCAAGGTCTTCTAAAGCTTCAGGGAAACCTTGCTCACAGGAGTGTGACTAATGTGACAGTTCGGGTTGACTACCAACTTGACTGGCTTTGGAGTTGCATAGGAGATTCGTGAAGCACACTTCTGGCTGTGTCTCTGTGGGTCATGGGGGCCTGATTTGGGGACTATGTCTGGTCCCTGGCCCCTTTCTCTCTAATGCTCTTCCCCTGCTCACTGCTTCATGCTAAGCTGAGCAGCTTTCCTCCACCAAGCCCTTCTGCCATGATGTTTCTGCCTTAGAACCAGCTGGCCATGGACTGAGACCTCTGAAACTGTGAGCCTAAATAAGCCTCTCCTCCATTAAGTTGCAAATGTCAGGTATTTTGTCCCACCAGTGGGAAAGCTGATCAATAAGCTGTATTGGTAAGCAAACATATGTGTATACCTCTGTGTGCCAGTCAGTCATATGCACATGTATAATTCGGGTAATGTCTAAACCATAGTTGCCGTGGAAATTCTGTACACAATCTCAGCATTGGCCTCAGTCTCTGAGCCACTTTACTTTCACAGATCCACACAAAGGAAATGGATTGGGGCTGCTTAGGGTGTTTCGCAGTGGTGTGTCCGGGCCATCCATTTCTAAGCCTCTGGCTTAGCTTTCATGGTCGTTTTGACTGCTTGTGAGTCTGTTTGTGTTCATAGACCCTGGAGAGAGGTCCTCCTACTGTTCTGATGCCTGGGTAAGATTTCAGGGCCACATTTTTGTCTTCTTTCCATGAGTGGTCTGATATTAAATGTTATCTGAGATTTTATTAATGACAAAAACTCTAATTTTCCCGTATGTAACTGGACTCAGAACCTCTGCTCGAGTCCCCACAGTCCTTACCTGAGTATATGAAAGTGACTTTCTACTGGTGATAAAATCATCCTGGTGTCAAGCTAGCCAAGCAGGCTGGGCCAGCACTGGACCTGGGTCCTCCCCTCGCCTGCGCTCCAGGGTTGTGCCAGAGCAGAACTGTATGTCCTTTGGATCTTAGTTGAGTTTGCGAATGGTTCCAATAGAGTGCATTGATCCACCACTGCCCTTGGGCCAAACTGCCCGTGTTCAATTCCCAGATCCTGGACAACTTTGCCAAGCCAATGAACTTCCTTCTGTAAAACAAAATCCTTACAGCATCCACCTCATAAGACAGAGAAAAGGTTAGAGTGGTGGGCAGACCGACCAGAATCCCAAGATCCAGGACAGCCAGGCCCCCAGCACAAGGGTGCACACATGCCTTTGGCGGGTGGACTGACTGGAATCCTGAGACACAAGACAGCAGGCCCCGGATGCATGGGGGCACACATGCCTTTGGAGGGCGGAGTAATCAGGGAGACCAGCAACATGGAAGTGTCTGAAGCAGCAGTGAGGAGCCAGCAGCTGGGCTTTGGAGAACTCCACCAACAGAAGCCTAGTCCCAGCCCCCACATCCAGAGCCCAAGATCAGCTCCATACCCAGCACAATTCTCATGGCAAACTTGGCTGGAGTACACAGCACGTTTGTGGGATCTGACACGGACACTATCACAGAACTGTAAACACCAGAGTTATTTTACTACTTTTATTCTCCCTTGTTTATCTGATTGCCTACTCCTTTCCTGTCTGGTTGGATGTCATCTTGTTTTGTATTTTGGTTTTTCTTTTTTCCTCACCTCTCTTTCTCTGGTCTCCTTTCTTTTCTTCTTTTATTTTTCGTGCTCCTCTCTTTCTTCCTCCTTTTTTTGACTGTTTAGGTTTCTTACCTTTCTTTTTCATTTTCTTCTATTGATTCTCTTTCTCTCCTTCCTCAGCTACTTCTTGAATTTAAACTTTCAAGTGGGTAAACGTTGTCTCTTCCCTTTCTGATTACTCCTTCACATTCTATTTCATTCTTTCCCTCCTGTGTCCTCCAATTTCCCAAAACTTGAGTGATCATCCTTTGACCTCCAGCCTTGACTCTACTATATTTGACCTCATTCATCACTTTATCCTGTCCCCTACCCATCTTAACACCCCTGCCACCCACAGAAGGTTAAAATCACTCCTCTAAGGGGAAAATCACTGCATACAGGTACATAGTATATGTTTGATTTTGTTACATAACTTTAGAGTTTGCTCCAGTGGTCAGAGATAGCAGGTTAATGGTTACCATAGTTTGTCAGTTGTTAAGCTGTACGTGAACCTATTGTTATTACTAACTGTACTACTTTGGCCTGGATGTCATACATGTTCTAAACAGTTTTCCCCCCTCTATAAAAACACAGTGATTGTATGGAGTCATAATCATCACCACAGCCCAGTACCAAAGGATTGGGTGCTGAGCCAAATAGTAACTTTGCATCCTTCACAAATTGGGAAGGTAGGTTCTTGGGATAGCTATAAAGAACCACCTACAGGCCAGTGAGATAGCTCAGCGGCATAAGCGCCTGCCTGGCAAGCGTGAGGTCCTGAGTTTGACTCCCGGAACACACATAAAGGAAAAAAGAGGTTGGTGATATCATTCGGTGGCACAAGGGCTTGCTGGCAAGCATGAGGTCCTGAGGTCAACTCCCGGTACCCACATAAAAAAAAAAAAAGAGGTCCTGAGGTCAACTCCCGGTACCCACATTAAAAAAAAAAAAAAAGAACCACCTACATCTAGAGGACATCCCTGAAGAACAGACATCTAGGGAAGCCTCAATACTAGTGATAAAGCTATCTATCATAAGAAATTGGCAAGCATCAACATAAAAAACAGAATTAAATTAAAAAGAGAAAATAGAAAATGACAAGATACAGAAGCAAAATGAAACCCCAGACCCACAGCCCACCCAGGACAAGCCCAGAACACAATGAGATAGATAAATTGGAAGTCAAACACTGGAACTTTCTGGTAGCCATGACAGTGCAAATAAAGACATGAAAGAGGACTTCCAGTAATGGTTCAGAAAGCGGCAAGAATGATGGGATAAGCGTGTTCAGCAAGGAGGAATATTTTGAGGAATTTAATGGCAACGTGTCTTTTACTGTAACAATTTTTAAATATTCATCATGGTTTTTGATCGCGCAGAGCATCGCCTTGCCACCTTTGCTGTGCTGTTGTGCCTCTTCCCTCCGCTCTTTTCATTTCACCTCGTACTGTATACACATATGACCCATTGTAGGGCCTCAAAGCTTTTGAATTTGCTCACCCCTCAGCCAAGAGCACTTTATTCCTCCAACCTTAGTTTCCTCATACTCACATTTCCATCCTGGTGCTCCAGGTGAGGGGCCCTGCAGTCCTCCTTTGCAATGCTGGAGAAAATGAAATTATTTGCCAAATATATCTTTTCCCCACTACACTGTATTCTTCACTGTTGAGTCTCCAGTGGTTACATCAGCCTAGAATTTATGAGGTTGCTGAAAGGAGATATAGGAGGAAAGAATACATTTGATGGTTAATATTAGAATGTGCAATATAGTAGAAGTTATTAATCTTTCTGTATGCTTTCTATAGTTCATGTAAGTAGTCTTTAAGATAATAAATATATTCTCTTTTCTTCTAATAATTTTAATGATTTGTATTTTACTTGTAAACCTTCTATTTATGTGGCTTTAATCTTTGCTATGGCATGAGGTAGGGATCCATTTATTTCTATATGCATTTGTCTTCCTGGGAATATTTACTGAATAGCTCGATTCTTCTCCAGGCATTTTCAGTGCCACATCTATCAAAAATAAGGTTCTCATATATGCATGCATCTGTTTCTGGGTTCTCTATTCTACTTCATTCATCAAATTCTGCCCTAGTAACTCATTGTCTTGCTTTCCATCACTTCAAATATGACTTCTGGTAAAACAATCGTATCATGTCCTTCTCCATAAAGATTCTCTTAGCTGTCGCCTGCAATTTGCTCTTTGCTACAAATTCTAAAATAAGCTCTATTTTATTGGAAATGCATTGTAACAATTGGACAACTCATATGTTTGTGACAGATGAACATAATGCTCATAAATATAAACATAATGTTCATCTATAAACATGGTGTGACTTTTGTTATGGGTTAGATTTTGTACCCCACAATAAAAAAAACATTGAAACTTTAATCTCCAAAACTTCTGAATGTGATCTTATTTGGAAATAGGTTCATAGCAGATATAGTTAGTTGGCATGAAGTCATATTGAAGCAAACTGGGTCCTTACTGAAATAGACCTACTCGTCACATAGAAGACATGAAGACGTAGAGAAAGAAGGCCACGGGAATCTAGAGACAGACAGTGGACCTGTGCAGCTACAAGTCGAAGACTCCCAGTGGGTAATGGATTCCGCCCAAAATTAGAATGAGACAACCAAGGGTTCTGTGCAGTTCAGGGGGAGCCATTCCCTGCTGATATCTTCAAGACTTCCAGCCTCAGATCCATGAGAGAATACACTTCTATTTTCTGAAGACACCCATTTGTAGTATTTTGTTATGGTAACCCTAAGAAATTAAAACAACCCTATTTAACATTTCTCTAATAAAATATAATAATGCTATACGGTTTTCACCCTACATAGTTTTGTGTACTTTGTGTTTTATTTATTTCTCAATGACTTTTACTCATGCTGCTACATATAAAATACAAGGGCTTTTGTATGTTAATCATTTATCAAGAAAATTTACTTAATTCTTATTAGTTCTAATAGTTGGTTGTTTTTGATTGGTGTTATAATGTACTGAAATTCAATTTGTTTGTGGTTCTTACAATTCCTTGCAAACTTTGCAAATAGCTGGTAGTAGCCTTGCAAATAGCTGGTAGTAACCATAATTGTACATTCCAAACTAGTGTCACATTGTTCTTCACCCATTATTCCTGTAAATGGATTAGATGAAATCATGATAACATAATTATTGACTTTTGTTCTTTACACTATTACTGTTTAATTTTTCAAGTACTGAGCCAGCTTTGCATTCCAGAAATAAGCCTTACTTGGTTGCGATGTTTCCTTCTTTTCATATGTTGCTGGATAGGCTTTGTTAACAGTTTATTGAGGATCTTCACCTCAGTGTTGCACAAGGGCCTAGGCCTGTTGCTTTCTTTTTCTGTGCTGCCTTTGTCTACTTTGTGGGGTAAATGGGGCTGGCATCATAGAGAGTGCTGAAATGTATCCCTTCCTCTACTGTTTTCTGAAAGTAATTATGTTACTTCCTTAATATAAGGAAGAACCCACCTGCTCTTGAAGTTTTATTTTTGGAAGGTTTTTAAACATTAATTTGCTCCAGTGATAGGACTATTCAGATTATCTATTTTATCATCACTGAGTTTTGGTACACTGTGGATTTTGAAGAATTCATGCATTTCATTTAAGTTATTTATATGTGTAGTTTTGTTTGTTGTATTTTCATATTACCTTTTTAACTTCCACAGAAGCTTAGTAGTTCTAAAAATGAGTATTTTCCTTTTTCTCTGCTCTATGCTGAGTCAACCCAAAATAGAAATTTACCCTAACTCTCCTTCTAGCTGGCCAGGAAATTGTTATTTTAACTTATTACATAAAGAAGGTGGCTTCTTAAAGGTTTCTGACGGGTCTCACCCTTTTCTTTCTGTTTGGTTCCTGGCTCATTAAAACCCAGGGTAGAAGCCATTTCTGATTGATAAATACACCCAGAGGAAACACAAGCATGCTCACCTTGTGTATTCCCAGTTTCTTTTTGTTTACGGTCTTGGAGGAATTCTCTGATTTTTTGTTTTGTTTTGTTTTGTTTTGTTGGCAACTTGGTCATGCAGTAAACTTGGTCATGCAGTGTTCTATTTATTATATTCTATCCAATATTTCAAGGTATGCTACTGTAGAATTTCTCCAAAAATCCTAAATACCAAGGAGCAATGGTGAGATACAATTTATGCACTGGTTTTTTTAAAAAAAGTTTTTAGATGTAAAAATATTAAATGCGATGGAGGCAAGCCTAGATAGCAATGTGGCAAGAACTGCAGTTTGGAGGCATGTATTGAAATGTTAAAACCATGTGTCTTCCCCAGCAACTCCGTTTCTCAGCACCTGTGAAGAATAACCCCTGCAGGGAACAAGGGTGCTTATGACGGTCTAGTTTGTACTAAGAAAATCTGGAAAACCCTGAAATGTTTGTCAGTATTAGGAAAGATTAAGTAAATTAAGACGTGTTTATTATGGAATATGCCAAATATATTAATAAATATGGATAACTCTTAGGAGTTCTTGGGAATATTAGCAGATACAGTATTTAGTGTTTAGCCCAGATTATGTGTTCGACAAATGTTGGCAGCTGTTACTTTTTAAAAATGCTTCATGGTTTGGACATTTCTTAGTCACTGAATCAAGCAACTCTGACACACATGTTCCCATGGACTCTGGTTATCTGAGCGGTTCCATACCGTTCTCTTCTGTTCCATTTCATTCTTTCCTTTCTAGCCCACAGCAACTTAGCACAGACCCCGGATGCGGCAGATCTTCAAACAATTCTTGTTAAACGAGATATGTCCAGTGTTTCTTTCCAATTAACTATTCAGTTCCATCATATCTTAGGAGATAGGTGGGTGGGGGTGCAAATGCATGCAGTCTGTGGGGTTCTACGCAGCTTGCTCTTAGATGATATGAAATTGATACGCATGTTCCAAAATACCTTTAAAGGTTTCAAGACAAGATTCCTACAGAGCACATTTGATAGCCAGTTGGACAGTCTGCATCTTAGACTATTACTAGTTGCTATAACAAAGAAGCTTTCACATTTCAATGCTTTCACACACAGAAGCTTATTCTTATGGACTTAATAAGCAAGCTAGGTGGTCCTGATGAACAGGCATCTCTCCTCCACCTGGGGACTCGGACACCCAGGCCCCTTCCACCCCACAGTCCTCCTGCCTTCCCTTAAGATCTCACAATCGGGCCGGTGAGATGGCTCAGCAGGCTAAGTGCCTGCCCAGTAAGTGTGAGGGCCCGAGTTCGACTCCCGGAACCCACATACGAAAAAAGGGCCAGTGATATCGCTCAGCGGCACAGGCACCTGCTGGCGTGCGAGGTCCTGAGGTCGACCCCCGGTACCCACAAAAAAAAAAAAAAAAAAGTATCTCACAGTCATTTGCATCCTGCGACAGGCATGGAAGAGAGCTTGCAGGGGAGTAAATGCAAGGATTTTATGGGCATGATCAGACAGAGCACACATCTGTTGTGTTCCCGTTCATGGAGAGCTCCTGGTCACCCAGCCTCTCCAAGCTGCAGCGAAGCTGGGAGCTGCGGTCTAACTGGCGAGTAGAACAAATTTGGCGGACAGCTAGTAGCCTGTTCCAGGATATCCATGTACAGCCTTCTTTCCATACATAGCTTCCCATCCATCCCTCCCAGAGAAGCACCCCAAAATTCCATCTGTTACAGAAATCATGAGAGAAATTCAGCTTAAAAAAGTCATAGGTCAGTTGAGCAGCTGAGGATATGCTAATAAAGTTTGCAGTGAGCCCAGTATGACCCTGAGAAAACTGCCAAAGTCACATTCCAGGAGCATATTATTTTTCAAGTAAAAGAGCGTGTCACCTCAGCAGCTGGCATTCTGAAGCCAATGATTACATTTAATATCCTCAGTTCTTGAACATTGAAAGGGATGGTATCTCAACCAGCAGTTGGGATGGTACAGTTTAGTTTTTCAACAACCTGTATTGTTTAGAAAGTTCTTTAATATCTAGCCAATATTCCCCTCTTCTTGGCATCAAGTCCAAACTTTTTGCACATGCCTGTCAGCGGGCGCGCCTTCCATGCCAATGAAATGAACAGGAAGATCAAATGTGACAAAGGAACGAGGTCTCCACGTCCCTGTCTCCTGCCCTTTCCAGTGTTCAGCGACTCATACATTCCGGGATAACTATCACATCCCTATTACATCTAGAACTAAAATGCTCTTCACGTCCTCTGAAGTCTGCAAACACCTACATCTTACGGGACAGGCCAGGAGCTAAACACCACTTCAACTAAATCCTAATGAGGCATTGTTTTCTTCGTTTTATTCATCAATGACATTTGGTGATTAATTTATCAACCACCTGTCTTCTACCAAAACTTCTTTCTGTGCCCTTGCTCTGTGTTTTGAAATCTTTTTTCATTTAATCTTGAAGGCCAATACTTTTTTCTTAATACTTCCATTGAACTACAGTTTTTAAATTAAAAAAATATTTCTTATTCCAAAATCTCAATTTGTATTATTTTTATTGGTTAGTTGTGATTTCTCTAGCCCTTCCAGCCACCTGTCCTTGGGGTTCCCACCTGATCCCCTCTCTGGGGTTACCCTGTCAATTTTTCTCACCTGCTCCTGTCTCTTCACCCTCAGGGCTTAGGTCGGGCTGCTGGGGAGCCTTGTCAAGTACAGGTTAGGGATGCAGGCTTCTGCAGCGAGGCCTCCATCTTCTTATGACCTAGAAGAAAGCCTGTCCTCCCCCAGGAATGATCATTGGAAAGAGCACCTTCCTCAGCCTCGGGAGATGGAGGGAACTCGGCACAAACAGACAGCTCTGCAACTGTTCTGGGAGCTGGGAGCACTGAGGAGCCGCACAGGGATGTTCAACACCTTCTCTGGAGTCACAGAAGGTGGGTAGCCAACAGGCCTACCACCTTCCTTCAGATGCCCAGGCTCTGCCCTACCTGTGCGCTCTCCTCAGGGCCCATTTGTTAGCCCAGGACAGCAGGCAAGTGATTAGGAATTAGACAAGAGATGGTCACTGCTGACATCCCAGAGACCCCTCAGGTGAGTGCAATTTTAAGAATCTTATAATTCTTTCTGATGAAATGTCATTGTTCACTTATCTCTTTTAAAAAGCGGCATTTGGGGGCCAGTGAGATGGCTCAGTGACATAAGCACCTGCCTGGCAAGCGTGAGGCCCTGATTTCGACTCCTGGAACCCACATAAAGGGAAAAAAAAAAGGGCCAGTGATATTGCTCAGTGGCATGGGCGCCTGCTCACAAGTGCCAGGTCCTGAGGTCGACTCCCGGTACCCACATAAAAAAAATAAAAAAATAAAGAGTGGCATTTGACTGTAACTCAAATCTTTAACTGAGGACTTATGAGAACCAGCAGATATTCTCCAGTTGGCTTGAGGGTCTTGGGAAAAGGTCTTTTATTCTGATAACTTGGTTTTGTCTTAGCTACAGAGCTCTGGTCACTTGTAGTTCTGCATGTCCACATCACCCTCCTCGGGTTAGGGTGCAGCAGAAAATGCCCACCCCCCGGCCAGTATACTTCAGTTTCTTAGTTGCCCAGGTAACAGTTCCTGTTCCAGTTCCAGTTGCTTCTGGACTCTTAGAAACAGCTGGTCACTGTGATGCACAGTGTATAAACCAATCCCCAATTGACAAGCCATTCTGCCTCTGTGCTTCCTGCTTGCTTATCCCATATAAGCCCTAGACCGCCAGAGATCAGGGCCTGATATTTTGGGAATGATCCTGATCAGTGCCTGTTAATGCAAATAAGTCTGCCTCCAAGTCCTGGGTGTCATTTCTGTGTTTCTGCTTGCAGTTGCAAGAGGAAAATAGTCAAAGAGCACACATCTTCCTCATGTGCAGGAGCCTCAGAGGGATCAGTAATAACTATGTGCTCTCCCTATTGTTTATACCTACTATATGCCAGGCCTTCTGAGAGAAATATTTTCTGTGAATAATGCCATCCCGGTGTTAATCCTAACTTGGCGGTGCAAGTCTAAAGAACAGTAAGGAGAAAGAGCATGTTATACTCTGAACACGGGTCCACATGGGAAGTCAGCATGGTTCTTCAGCCCTTCTCTTCATGGTCCCACCCTGAGCCTTCTTCTGCTGCACCAGAAATGCCCACTTTTTAGATTCCAAAGCATCAGCAGAACAGTAAAATTGGTGTATTTTGGTAGTGAACATAGGGCTGTCGGTATTTTTGTTGCCAAGTATCTTCACTTAAAACCATCTGCAATCTATTTTCACATCCATTTCATAAAATGAAATGATAATCCAGAAAAGTAGGAAGGACAAAATCTCATCACTTATAAGTGAATAAATATGAAAATCTCACCAAAACATGCAAATTCTGCCACCCACAGCACCACATCACAGAGAAGCACTAGGAAACCAAGTGTGGGGCATCAATTACCAGGGATATTTCCCTCTGGAGGAAAGCAAGGGTTGTTGGGAGCCTAGTGTCAAGCCTAGTGTCTCTTCTGGTTTCAAAGGCAATTGGTCTATCAGGGACCATCTACCTTACTCAGATCTGAACAAGATAAACTGGAGAAGCAGCCACAGGGCTGAAATGGTGACAAAGTAATCCCATAGAAAAGTAAACCACACAAAAAAACCCTGACTATTCAGTCTTTCAATAGGACCGCCCATGTTGAACCTCTGAGGGCTGAGTCCTCCATTGGGAAATTAGCCTAACATCTCCAAGCACCAATTAGCTCTGTGAAATGGGGATAATAATACCTCAGAAAAGTTGTAAGAATTAAATAAGATAATGCAACGCTGGACCTTATTACCACTGGGCAACTGCAGTGCTCCGGAGACGTACTCATTGCTGGGAGTAAATATGGTGATACCAAAAACGGCTGCAGTTATCCAGCCCCATTCCTCACGTTCTTCTGCAATGAGACTCTGTCATTCTCATCATCAAATAGTGGGCTCAGTTTCTCTTCCAGTCAAATAGGGTTGGCCCCATGCCCTGCTTTGGCTGATGTGTCACTGTGTGATTTAAGAGACCTGCAATTCCTATTCCCACCCTTCAAAAGGCCAGCAGCCAGGTAACGAGGCTCAGGTAGACTACTGAAAGATGACGATGCAGGTGAGAGAGGCTACATAAAGGAGCCCCAGGCTGCCCTAGCAGACAGCCAGGACTAAGACAAGCAAGGGAGGCCATGGGGCACCTGCAGGCCAGGTGAGCAACCCAAGCAACATCCTGTGGAGCGAGGTGACCTGCACCCACTCGGCCACAGGAGATTCTTTAAGGAAGTCCCTATTGTTATCCTGATTTACAGAGAAGGGAATGTGAAGCAGAGAGAGGCACAGGAGCTGGACCAAAGCCACCAGGTGACAGAACCTGGATTCAGACCAGGCACCTGGGCTCCAGAGTGACTTCTTATTACAATGCAGTGATGCTTCTCTTCATGAGGTTCAAAAGTTTAACAAATCATTATAGGATGTAAAAAGCAATAGATAGCTCAGGGAGTCATTGACATGATAGGGTCACTGCCCCCCCCAGAAGATTTTTGCCCAGGTCTAGCTAGGTCTACAGTGAACCCTTGTGCAGCTTCAGTGTCCTGGAAAACTAAAACCAAGGCCAGAAAGTACTTTGGAGTGGAAAAGAGCCCCCGCAAAGCAGTGGCCACCCAGCTTTCAGCACAGTATGAGGACTCCTCAGTAAAGGTATCTGGGGATCGCAATGAGGCCCCTCCCAGAGAATTGCCTTCCTCCTGAAAAGGGGCTTCTGATGGTCAAGGCCAAGCAGATTCTTAACTGAGGAGAGGCACAGTTTGGACAGAATACTGATGCTGAGTCGAGCTCTGTCATTAAACCAGCACAGGGTCAAGGGTCTTCCTTAGGCCTGTCCTGAGGACACGCCTGTCCCTAAGAAGTATCTTCCCAGGAGAAATGCTACAGATTATTTCATATTTCTATGGTGTTATGATTTGTGTCTGCATGTCTCCCCAAAGCCTTGTGTCATGTGGCGTGAGCTTTTCAGAGGCGGCTGAATCTAGAGTTTGTGATTGGTTCATTGTCTAGTGCTGGGATTGGGAGTGTGAGTGCTACACCCGCCTAGGGCGGGTAGCCTGCATACAATATAAGGGCGGGGAAGAGGCTTGCTCTCACCTTTTGTGCTTATTGCTTTTGGTGCTTCATGCCACCCTGCCTTGGAGCCAGCGGATTATGGACTAAAACCTCCATAAACTGTAAGCTAAATAAATCTTTCCTTCTTCTTTAATTTGGCCATCAGGTATTTTGTCAGCAATGACAGAAAAGTAACCAAGACATATGGGAACCTGGGGCTCAAACAGCACGCATGGCAGCTTCTCAGCTTATTTCCAAATGATGGCCAGATGAGCATGGCTGAAGCTTGCCATCTTCAAAAGCAGATAAATCAAGTCAAGTCTTGAATATCTATAGGTTTTGTATTGGCAACAATAGAGCTGTGAGAAACACAAACACCAATGACCTGCCTCCAGACTGGAATTCTTTTACATTTTCTTCTTATTATTATTAGTATGTTTGCAGTACATAATGCTTACATTCCTTGTGTGGAGCTGGTATATATACGTAATGAATTGTAATTCCTTTTTTATCCCCTTTCTGTCTCCTCCGTCCTCCCTCCTTCTTATTCATCCTCTTCCCCTTTGAGAAACATCTATCTAAAGAGACATCTGTTGCTTTCAGTGTCAATTTTATTTTTTTTAAATTTAATTAAGTTTATTGGTACAATTTAGGTATATACAATGATCACATTCATCATAAGGAATTTGTACCTGTACATGATAAAACTTGATTTGTCTTTTTTTCCCTGCCATTCCCCTCCACTCCCTTCAACCCCTCTTCCCCTCCTTAGTTACAAAGCATCGTTTCCATTTTATCCTTCTTTTCTCATTTTTCTTTTCCCTTTCTTCCTCCCCCCATTCTCCTTTCCTTTTGAACAATTTCTTCTTATTTCACAATATCTATTGTACAATTTTGTTCTTATACTTTCAGTTTCTCACACCAAAGAAACAATGCAATATTTACACATGTGTGTCCAATTTATTTCACTTAAGAGTATGGTCTGAATATCCATCCATTTAGCAATATATATCTCAAATTTATCCTTCTTTATGGCCATGTAATACTCTATTATACAAAAAACCACGTCTTTATATACATTCCTCAGTTGATGGGCATTTGGGTTGTTTCCAAGATTTAGCTATTAAAAACTGTGCCACTATAAATGTGGGTGCACATATATCACTGTGGTATGATGCTTTTAAATCTTTGGGGAAGATACCAAGAAGGGGAATAGCCATGTTGAATGGGATGTCTAGTCCTAGACTTTTAAGGAATCTCCACACTGATTTCCATGGTGGTTGCACAAGTGTACACTCCCACCAATAGTGGAGGAGGGTTCCTTTTTCTCCACAGCCCTGCCAGCATTTGCTATTGGTTGATTTCTTGATAATAGCCATTCTTTCTGGAGTGAGATAGAATCTCAGTGTTGTTTTAATTTGCATCTCTCAAATGACCAGTGATGTTGAACATTTTTTCATGTGTTTATTTGTCATTTATACTTCTTCATCTGAGAAGTGCGAATTCATCTCAGATGCCCATTTTTGGATTGGGTCTTTGAATTTGGGGACTCTAATTTTTTTCAGTTCTTTACATGTTCTAGATATTAGTCCTTTCCTGAGGAGAAACTGACTAAAATTTTTTCCCACTCTGTGGGTTGTCTTTTTACTTCGTGATTTCTTTTGCTGTGCAAAAGCTTTTTAATAAGATGAGATCCCAGTTGTTGATTCTTTGTAATATTTCCCATGCAATCTGGGTTTTGTTCATGAAATCTTTGCCTATATCTATGTCTTTAAGAGTTTTACCTATTTTCTCTTCTAGCAGAGTTAGTGTTTCTGTTTTAATATTTAAATCTTTGATCAATTTTGATATTAGTTTAGTGCATTGTGATAGACATGGGTCTAGTTTTAGTCTTTGGCAAATAGCCAGTTTTTCCAAGACCATTTTTAAAGAGTCTATCTTTCTTCCCGTAAACATGTTTGCCCCTTTGTCAAAGATAAGGTAGCTGAGTGTGTTTGGAGTTGTTTCTGCATCTTCTAATCCATTCCATTGATCCTCTGGTCTGCTTTTTGCCAGTACCATGCTGTTGTTATTCACAGTGGCTTTGTAGTATGACTTCAAGTCAGGGATTGTGACCCCCCCTGCCTTGCATTTGTTGCCTAGAATTGCTTTTGCTACTCTAGATCTCTTTTGGTTCCTAATTAATTTTAGGAATGTTTTCTCTAGATCTGTGAGGTATGCTAATGGTATTTTGATTGGGATTGCACTAAATCTGTATAACAATTTTGGGGGTACAGCCATTTTCAGTATGTTGGTTCTTCCTACCCAAGAGCAAGGGATATCTTTCCATTTTCTGACATTCTCTTCGATCTCCTTTTTCAGAGTACTGTAGTTTTCAATGTAGAGATCTTTTATTTCCTTTGTTAGATTGATTCCTAAATATTTCATTATTTTGGATGCTATTGTAAAGGGTTTGGTTTTCCTCATTTCTCTCTCAGTGAGTTTGTTGTTTGTGTACAGGAAGGCTATTGATTTTTGACCATTGACTTTGTATCCAGCTATGTGACTGAACTTGGTTATTAAGTCTATAAGTCTTTCAGTGGAGTTTTTAGGGTCTTCTAGGTAGAGTATCATGTCATCTGCAAATAATGATAATTTAATTTCTTCCTTTCCTGTCTTTATCCCTTTTATTTCTCTCTCTTGTCTAATTGCTCTAGCTAATGTTTCCAGAACTATACTAAATAGGAGTGATGATAGAGGACATCCTTGTCTTGTTCCTGATTTTAGAGTGAAAGCTTTCAGTTTTTGTCCATTCAGTATGATGTTGCTTGTTGGTTTGTCATAGATGGCTTTTATCAGATTGAGATAAAGACTATCTATTACAATTTTCTGAAGTGTTTTTATCATCAGTGGGTGCTGGACTTTGTCAAAAGCCTTTTCTGCATCTGTTGAGGTGATAATGTGATTTTTGTCTATGACTTCATTGATAGGGTGTATTACATTTATTGATTTGCATATGTTAAACCATCCCTGCATGCCTTGGATGAATTCTACTTGGTCATAGTTTATATCTTCTTGATGATTTGCTGCATTCTGCTTGCTAGTATCTTACTGAGGATTTTTGTGTCTATATTCATTAGGAAGGTTGGCCTGTAGTTCCTTTTTCTGGCTGGCTCCTTCTCTGGTTTTAGTATCAGGGTAATACTTGCCTCCAGGAATAAGTTAGGGAGTACTGCTTACCTTTGAATTTCATTAAAGAGTTTGAGGAGTTAGATTGGATCTTAGCATTAGGAGTTAGCATTAGATCTTCTCTAAATTTCTTGTAGAATTCAGTAGTGAATCCATCTGGACTTGGGTTTTTCTTTGTTAGTAAGTTTTTAATTACATTTTCCATTTCATTAACTGATATTGGGTTATTTCAAATTTTTACATCTTCTTGATTCAACTTGGGTAATTCATATGTATCTAGGAATCTGTCAATTTTCTCTGTGTTTTTTATCTTGTTAGAGTAAAGATTCTCATAGTAGGTATCGGTGATCTTTTAAATTTCCACAGGATTCATTGTGTTTTCACCCTTTTCATTCCTAATTGCATGAACTTGAATCTTTTCTTTCCTTTTTTTTTGATAAGGTTCACTAAGGGTTTGTCAATTTTATTTAATCTGTCAAAGAAGCAATTCTTCAATTCATTGATTCTTTGTATTGTTTTCTTAGTCTCAATTGTATTAATTTCTACTCTGATCTTTATAATTTCCTCCATCATACAGGCTTTGGACATGTTCTTTTCTTTCTAGAAACTTCAAGTGTAACATTAGGTTGTTTATTTGAGCTCATTTGTTTTTCCTGATTTGAGAATTTACTACTATAAATTTCCCTCTTAGGACTGCTTTCATTGTGTCCCATAAATTCTGGTATGTTGTATCAACATTATCATTTAATTGTAGCTAGTTTAATTTCTTCTTTAATTTCATCTGTGACCCATTGGTTGTTCAGGAGGGTGTTATTTAATTTCCATGTGTTCATGGAATTTTTGTGGTTTCTTTTGCCATCAATTTCCAATTTCATTGCATTATGGTCAGATAACATGCATGGGAATATTTCAATTCCCTTGCATTCACTTAACTTTGTTCTATGGGCTGGTATGTGGTCTATTTTAGATAATATTCCATGTGTAACTAAGAATGTGTATTCTAATGTTGTGGGGTGGAACAGTCTGTAAACATCTACAAAGTCAATTTGTTCACAGGTTTGGTTCAGTTCTGATATTTCTTTGCTGATTTTTTTGTCTGTTTGATCTATCTATTTGTGACAATGGGGTATTAAGTTCCCCTATTACAATTGTGTTAGTGCTTATTTGATATTTCATATCATTAATATTTATTTTATATACTTGTGTGCTCCTGTATTTTATACACATATATTTATGATTGTTATCTCTTCTTGAAGTTTTCCCTTAACAAGTATGGAATGACCTTCTTTATCACTTTTGATCATTCTTGGTTTTAAGTTCACATTGTCTGCAAACAGAATAGCTACCTCTGCTTTTTTCTGGGTTCCTGTCATGTGGAGTATTGTTTTCCATCCTTTAACTTTCAGTCTATGAATTTCTTTTTGAGTTAAATGTGTTTCTTGTATGCAGCATTTTGTTTTATCTTGTTTCTTGATCCATTCTGCCAGTCTGTTTCTTTTGATTGGTGAATTGAGGCCATTTATATTGATGGTTATAACTGATATGCATTGGCCATCTTTGCCATATTGTTTCCCTGCTGTAGGTTCCCTTTCTTTTCCCTCTGTTTAATTGCTTGCCCCAGTTGGTGGTTTCTTTCTATTGGTGTTATCAGAATTGTGGTAATTTTTATCTCTTTCTAGAATACCTTTCAGTACATTTTGTGGTGCTGGTTTCATGGTCATGAATTTCTTCTGTTGTTCTTTGTCATGGAAATATCTTATTTCTCCATTAATTTTGAAAGATAGTTTTGCAGGGTACATCAATCTGGGTTGGAAGTTGTTTTCTTTCAGAACTTGAAACACTTCAAATTCTTCTTGACATTAGAGTTTGTGTTGAGAAGTCTGCTGGGATTCTGATGGGCTTTCCTTTATAGGCGATCTGTTTCTTTTCTTTAACAGCTTTTAATATTCTGTTCTTGTGCTGAATTTCTGGCATCTTGATTATTATATGCTTTGGTGTAGATTTATTTTGGTAATGGCCAATTGGAGTTCTATATACCTCACTTATTTGTATGTCAAATTCTTTCTCCATGCTTGGGATGTTTTCTGCCATTATTTCTGTAAATTATTTTTATGTCATTTGTTCTGACTCCAATCAATCTTATGTTGTTCTTCTTTGCATCATCTTGCAGCTGTTCAATTGTTTTTTCCTGGTCCCTTGTTATCTTTAAGAGATCTTTGCTTTAATGATCACTACCCATAATCCAGTCTTCTAGGCCTGATATTCTATCATCACTGTCATTCATGAGGTTTTGCAAACTTTCAATGGAATTTTTAATTTCCTAGACAACTGTTTGAATCTGTTTTATACATTTGATTTCTTTCCTATCTTGGGCATTCATGATTTCCATCACGCCCCTATGCTCCTTTATTTATTTTTTATCTATATCTACTTTCCATTTTCTGAGCAAGTCCTTCACTAAAGTCATCACCTCTTTTTCTACCTGAGAGATTACTTCTGATCTGGTTTCCTCTGTAGCCTGATAGATTTGTTTCTTTACTTCTGTTGCTGTCATTTCAGAAATTTCAGGTGTGTGTCTTCCATTTTCCCCATCTCATTTTCCCTGGACTTGTTCTGGGTGGGCTGGAGGTCTGAGGTTGCATTTTTCTTCTGCATCTTGTCATTTTTTTAATTTTATTTTATTTTCTGTGTGATTCTTGTAAGTTTTTATAGTAGATAGCTTTATCACTAGTATCAAAGTCTCCCTAGGAAATGTCTGTTCTTCAGGGATGTCTTGTAGTTGTAGGAGGTTCTTGGTTTTTGTGTTTGTCCCAAGATCCCACCTTCCCAATTTAAGGGTGAGACGTAGGTATCTATTTGGCTCAGCCCCCAGTCCTTTGATACTGGACTATGGTGATAGTTATGACCCCAGACCTTCCCAGTGTTGTTATACAAGGGAGAACAACAGATTATAACAGGTATGATATCCTAGCTAAAGTAGTACAATTAGCAATAACAATAGCATCCAGCACAGCTTAGAAACTGACAAACTGTGGTAACTATTAATGTGGTAACTTTAACCATAGAAGCAAGATCTATAGTTGTATAACAAAACCAACATAAATTGGGAGCTTGTATGCAAAGCATTTTCCCTTGGTAGAGTGGATTTACCCTGTAGTGGGGAAATTTAAGAGGGATAGCAGATAAAACAGAGAGGAATGAAGAGAAATATAGTAGAAGCAAGGCTGGAGGCCAAAGGATGATCATGAAAGCTTTGGTAAAATATAGAAGAGGGCAGAAGAGATAAAAATGAAGGAGTAAGCAAAGGATTATTGAAGCCAACCAGAAAGTCTAGAGAGAATGTTCACACACATGAAAATATCATGAAACGAAGAGAGATAATTGAGGAAAGAGAGAAAGAAGGCAAATAGATTAGAACAAAAATATAGGTTTAAAAAAACTAAAAGAAAAAAAAAGGAAAATGAAACAAACCAGCATAGAAAGAGGGGGAAAAAAAATATAATAAAAAATAAAATTCCTCTGGTGTCCACAGAAAGCCCAAAACTACTGGGTAACCCTGCCAAGCCTGCAGTTGAGTTTGTGCTGGATGCGGGGTTAATGTTGGCCTCCAGATGTGGGGGGGCAATGCCAGAGTCTTCAGCCTGTACTTTCTGTATGTCCCATGGTGGCCCACCTACTCCTCACCCTGTTTCTCTCTGCGACTCTCTCTCCCAGTTGCTGCGCTGCCCTCAGACCGAGACAGCCAGGGCTGCTCCCACTCTCATGTCTAGTTCGCTTCTCCTGGTCCTGGCACAGCCTCCTGTGCTCCTCCTCCACTGGTGCATCTCTGTCCTCTCAGGTCGCTTGTTGCAGGGTGGAGTGGGGTGCTGTGCTATGGGCTGACCCTCTGCTCCAGCTGCCATCCAAGGCTACTCAGTCCCAATTCTTACTCCTCTCCAACGGGGCAGTGCTCACCTCCCACGCATTGCTGTGCCATGGCACAGTGCTATTGAAGTCCCACATCCCTCAAGCTACTGGTAGCAGGGGGGAGGGGTCATGCTATTCCACTCTGTGCTTCCACCTGCACCCCATTGCTGCCACCATCTCTGCTGTAGTCGGCAGCCTTGCTGACTCACTGCTTCTGCCACTGCTGCTTGTTGCTGGGCAAGGTGGGGTGGGGTGCTGGGTGCTGACTTTCTACTCCCGCTACTGGGGTGGGGACAGCTCAGGGCTGCTCAGTCCCGCATCGCAAGTCCCGCATCAAATCCGTGTCCCTGTAGCTACTGGTCCCATGGCAGGAGGGGTTATGCTGTTCCACTCACTACACACCCCTGCGGTTTCCAATCTTGTCTGTAGAGGTTCCAGTTAGCACTCCAGTGCAGGAAGGGAAAGAAAGGAAAGGAAAAGAAAGGAAAGGAAAGGAAAGGAAAGGAAAGGAAAGGAAAGGAAAGGAAAGGAAAGGGATGGGAGAGGAGGGGAGGAGAGGAGAGGAGAGGAGAGGAGAGGAAAGAAGGAAAGGAAAGGAAAGAGGAAAGGAAAGGAAAGGAAAGGAAAGGAAAGGAAAGGAAAGGAAAGGAAAGGAAAGGAAAGGAAAGGAAAGGGGAAAAAAAAAATCTGGCTGCTCATCAGGGAGGGAGCGGTTCACTAGCTCCTGTGGTGCTGGCAGAATTTTCTGCCAGCCTGCGGCATCCTCTGCTTGGAGGAAGGCAGAAGAGGCAGAGGACTTTGTATCCCAAGTCTATCCTGTGTGGCTTGATTGAGCCACACTATTTTAGTCTATCCATTTTTCTTCTCTTTTCTTTTCTTCTTTTAAACTTCCTGGTATGGCAGTCTTGTTTCACCGGAAGTCGGGTGACCCACAGGCAGACCTGTGTGCTGGATCACCGTTTTATTTTATTAAGTCCTATACCTATGTTTTGTTTGCTCTATAAGTCTGTTATTTCAGATTGGTTTGGGCTTCAGGATGTATGTCTCTCCTTTTCTTATAAATGCCTGTGTTTTTAGCTTTTTCTGAGTAGCTCTAAATGTGGTTCCTCCTCTATTCATCTATGTTCACTCAGTGTCAATTTTCTTTCAACAAAATTCTAGCAGACAGCAACCTCTCTCCCGCTCCTTTAGTATCGCTGCGCAGTAATAGCTGCAAGTGGCAATTACCACTGCAAAGCTTCCTGCTTGTGTATCGGCAGATGTTGAAAGTCTGATAAAAGTGTTTTCCAAAGCCTCAGCTTGACTCTTCAGTCCTCTTTGCCCACATTAGTGAAGGATGTGATAAAACGCAAGGGGCACCACTCACCGTCTTACTTAAGTAAAAGCAAAATTAAAGAATAAATATCTCTGATGGGATTTCCACTGTCTTTACCCAAGGGGAAGGGATATTACAGACCTACAAGAAAGCAAGAAGCAGGAAGGCACTACTGGGGTAGAGTAAAACAGGTTTTCCCCTCTCTGCTCTTCTCTTGCCACTCTTCCCACCTCCAGTCCATTCTGCTTAAAGTCTAATTGGCTCTGACCCACTTGGCAGTCAAGATAAGAGTTTGTAAAAACAGTAAGACCACAGAAGCCTCTCTGGATGCTGCCTGGTTCAGCTGCGTGGCAAGAATTTGTCTAGCAGACAAGGTTAGGAAATCTGTGACCTTTCTCCTATTGCTATTTCCTCTTTGCCCACCCAGACTCTCCAGCTCTAAGGCTTGTTACCTGTAGGCACACTGGCTTCTAAGAAGACCCTGGCTCCATCAATTAATACTGGCATGACTGTGGGCATTGCCTACATTCTCTCTTCTGTAAAACAGAGATAATAAATAGTAATAAACCATAGATGCATTGTAGAGCAGTAAATGTAATAAAGAGTAAAGGGAAATTAGCATAAGTGCATCAAGGATGCTCAAGCAATATTAGTAATGCTGGTCTTTATATTAATCATGCTTATCTTAGTATTCAAATCACAAAGGCTCTATTAAGAGTTGGTCTTCCACACCCAAGAATTCCACATCCAAGAATTCAACAAACTACAGAGTGAAAACACGCAGGAAAAAAACTTTATCTACTGAACACGGACAGATTTTTTTTCTTGTCTTTATCCACTAAACAACTATTAACAAAGCATTTTTACTATATATAATATATAATAGGTAGTGTTAGTAATTTAAAGATGATTTAAAAGTATATTGGAGGATGTGCATAAATTATATACAAGTACTTTGTCCTTGTGCATCAAGTCCTTGCGCATCAGCAGATTTTGATGCCCTTCAGCATCTTGGATGCAATTTCCCATATGTACAGAGGGACAGCTGTACTTTAACCAGGGCAGAAGCTCTTTAACACTAATGTAAATGCCAGTGCTGTGTCTTCATGCTAAGCTTTCATTTCTAACTGTGACACAAAGGGCTATTTCCTCCAGTCTCATTGACAAATATGTATCGAGTGCACGCAGCACGCTCAGTACCATGCGGCGTTATCGGTGGATGAGGGCGCTCAGGCAGCATTCAGTAATGAAGGAAGGGAGCAATGACCTTCCAGCAGCTGCCCTTCCTGGACACAGCTGCAAAGCCATTAGGGACAGAGGCTGGTACACCCTTCCCCCCGTGCCTCCTACGTGATCGTCCCCACTCCAGCCCAGGGCTGCCTACTTGCAGAGCTTCTGCTTTAGATTTCTTCTGTATTTGTTTGTGTTCCAATCAAGAATTTCTGACAAAGAAGTGCTTATTAGAACATATCCCCTCTATGTTACTACAGTCAGGAATTATAAAAGGTGATCCAAAAGAAGGCATATAAAAAGACCTTCACCCTTTAGTCCAATCAAAGATGCATTCTTATTTCACTATGTATAACAAGGCCATCTCCCGAACTTTAAGAACCTAGTGAAAAAGGAATACTTTGCACATAGCTGGCCCTGATCATAGAACACAGCACCTGTACGTGGCCTGACTCTGGGAAGAGTCTAGCTGTGCCTCCATCTTCTTCTCCACGGGATGGGGCCCTGTTGCTTCTAGCTACTAATAGCCATTCTCCTTTGCATTGGTGATTTGGGGGGGCCTCTTCTTCTGGAAGTGTGGGTTCTTTGGGGCCCCACCCCCAGTCTCAGAAATGGAACAAGGGTCCTAAATCTGGGGCATGAGGACACTCAACACATAGAGCCATGGGGACGAGCGAGAGAAGGCACCTGTCTTGAGTCAGTCTAATCAAAATGAACTCTGGGACTAAGCGGGTGATCCCGGGGGGGAAACAGTCTCTCCTTTTACATGTTAGATGAATTTGGAAAACCTGACCCTGGACCTCAAGGAGAGGGGCACAAGATGGTACTTGGGAATAAGATAAATAGGAAAAGAGCTCTGAGCCACAGAAAAGATAACCTTGATTATTCATTGGAGCTCCGAAATCAACCCAAGCTTGAAACTCCTTTGGGTGTTTTCAACTCTGCTAGAATATACTGGTAAATTCCTTCTCGAGGCTGTGTTTTTATTTACAGTCAGAAGAGCCCTATTACCCAGACACCTTGTCACAGTTCCCAAAGTTTCACATCATTATACTTATTTCCTTGCATTAATGCAGAAATAACGATTACGAATGTGTTATCAGCCATCCGCCCAGGAGTTCTTGGTAGTTTGGTAACAGTAATGCCGTTTACCTGGTAATTCCCACAGTCAGACCACGGGCACTGCAAAGACAGGGCCTCAGCGCGCACTGAACACCACAGAGTCCGACGTTCCGTGGTCTACACAGGCGTTTTAGGAACCTCTGTCAGAACTCGGCAGAGGGTCACCTCAGATACTAGAAGGCTTTTGAATGTGTGGGGCCTGCTTTCAGCTGTGAATGGGTAGGATTGCGGAGACAGAAGAAAGGAAAAATATTTATTTTTTGGCAAGCCTTTTGCTTCTAGTGACTTCCAGAGATATCATGGGCCCTAAAAGCAGAACTCAGGATTCTCTCCCTAGGACTCAATGATTTTTGCTGATTGTGAGCCACTTTTTCAGTGTCTTTATCCAAAGTTGGAAAATCAAGTGGAGCTTTATGAGCCTGAGACAGAAATTCTTTAATTCGCTCGATCAGAGCGTTCACTGACGGCCAGCCATTCCAGACGCCGCGCTGGCTCCAGTAAGGGCGCTGCAGTTTGGAAGGTGATGGGCACATTTCCCTCCCGCAGGGGGCTCGGGGTCCCGCGAGTCAAGCAGTCACTCTTCCAGCAGGACGGTGTGGAATCACTGATGCCACTACAGAGGCGGACATGCAGTGACACCTAGCAATGGCAGGGCACGCGAGAGGCATGGGGCAAGGGACTCAGGATGAGGACACCTCACAGGCGAATGCAGGCTGCTGTTTCAAGGACAGGTGCCACCGTAGCTTCAGGAAAGGAACAGTGACATTCAGGGCACCCCTAACCTGAGTTCATTTGACCGAGCTTGGGTAGTTGCAAGGGTGGGAAGTGGCCCAAAGAAAGGCATCATAAAAGACTGCTTTGGTCAAAGCAAGGACAGCATTCAGCAGGGATCTCTTCAGCGACTTACCATTTGCTGCAGCATAAAATCTAGAATTCTGCCCTCCTTGAGTCAAAACCAGAAAAATATTTTGCTTTTCCATATCCTTGCAGCAAAGAGATCAAAAATGTAAGCGCAGAATCTGAGTGTGGCATATTTGTTCAGATCAGCTCCAGCCAGTCCTTCCTTCCGCCTCCTCACGACCCGGCGCGCAGGAGAGGGCGGAGCCACACAGGTCCCCATGATAAATCCCAGGTGCCCCGGATGGCCACACGGAGATGGGAATCGTTTTTCATGTGCGTGAAGTTGTTCTGAAAACGCCTGCTTTTCATTAGGACGGTAACACGATAGCACGCGGGGCTGCGCGCGAGGCAGAGCGCAGCGGCCTTGTCCCAGACGGGGCATTTCTTGGCCTCCTTTGCAGAGCGTGGCCTCGTCTTTTGCCTTATGTTTAAAGAACCACGCCTAAGTTTTTCTGTTGTTTGTTTGTTTGTTTGTTTTGATATGCATCTTTTCGTAAAAAGGGCCACATACAAAACGTCCCTGCTCTTGGCGCGCAGGGCAGCTGCGCGGGCTCCCGCAGGTTCCGCTGCGCGCGTCGCCCACACCACCCGAGGCTGCGAAGTGGCTGGCGCCTCCCCGGACGTCCGCGGCGTGGACTGCACGCGCCTCTGGGGCAGGCACCGCGCGGTGAAAGCGCAGCGCCCCCTGCCGAGAGCCTCCGCTGGGCCGCCGGGCTTCGCTGTTCTCCCGCCCGGGTCTCCCGTTGTCTCCGCTTTGCAGACTCCTGGGCGAACTCTCCGCGCGCCGCAGCTCTGCCCCGGGTGTCTGCGCCCCGAGGCTCGGGGAAGCCGCGAGGGTCGCAGGTCCGGGCAGGCGGAGGCGCCCAGGCTGCTGCCCTCGTCCCGTTCGCCGGCTCCGCCCCGCTCTCCCCCGCGCCGTGCTTCGCTCGCTGAGCGCTTGGGCTTGGGCTTGAATCTCCTTCAGACAAAAGCAGCGCATCGGAGGGGCGGACGGGGCTGCTGAAAGAAAGAGAAACACTGTGTAGAAAGAGCAGGGGCCGAGAAGAGGGAAGAACATTGGCGAAGGAGCGCTTTTGGGTGACGCTGGGAAAGTAACTATTCCTGTCTATGCCTCAGTTTCCCCATTTGTCTAATTAAGCATTGAACCAGAGGATGCCTTGGCTACCTCCGCTGGTGAGGTAGTATGATTCTACTCTATCGAACATGGGTTACTTTTTAAAGTAAAATAAAAGTGGAAATTTAACTTGACCGCAGATTGAGTGAATATCCCTTATCCAAACTGCTTGGGACCAGAAGTGTTTCAGATTTCGGATTTCCTTCAGAGTTTGGGAATTTACATAGGCATTACCAGTTAAAAATCCCTAATCCAAAATCTGAAATCCAAAATGCTCAAAAATCTGAAACATTGGAGTATCATATTGGTGGTCAGACACTTTCAGTGTTTGGAGTATTTAGAATTTCAGATTTTCAGAATAGGGATAGTCAATCTATAAAAGGATTTTTTGTTATGAAGTAGCTAATGACAAAACTTCTTGTTATCAATAAAAATAAATCATCTTAAAGGAAAGTGATTTAGATGAAGGAAGGGAAAGCTTTTATCATTTCTAACGCACAGAATAAAGATTGAAGCAGTGTATATTTTTGCCTTTTGCAAGTTAATTATTATTTTAATACAACTAAATATTAATAAAGTATTAAAAAACACTCTTCTTACTGCTATGAAAAAATAAAAACATAACAAAATAATCAGAGAATCACAAGAGTTAACACACTGTATGCCATAATCCTAAAAGAAAGGCCAATATGTTACTCAGAGTACAGATCGTAGACAAAAAACTCTCTCGTACAAAAAAGAAACAAACAGATAATATAAAACTTTCTTTTCAATGAACTAAGAAAAACTAGTACCATAAATGAGACAAATTAGCATATATTTAAATATTTTTGAAACAACAAAATAGACAATTTGAGGAATTATTTGAGCTTCTCCCTACTTCCTGTTTTGCTATCTTCTGTTTTGCTGTTTCTTGATATGTGTATATATATATATTTTTTTTTTGTGGGTACCGGGGGGTCGACCTCAGGACCTCGCGCGCCAGCAGGCGCCCGTGCCGCTGAGCGATATCACCAGCCCCTTTTACGTATGTGGGTTCCGGGAGTTGAACTCGGGCCCTCGCGCTTGCCGGGCAGGCGCTTAAGCCGCTGAGCCATCTCACTGGCCCTTGATATGTGTATATATTTTGACTTTCTCATGTAATAGAAATCTTGTGCTATCTGAACTTCTATGTCTGACTTTTTTCACTTAACATTATGTTGTCAAGTTTAGCCATTTGCCTGGGAATGCCTCAGAGTTTATCTTTCTTTATGGCAGAGTAGTACTCCATTGTGTATAAATACCACATTTTCTTTATCCATTTTTTTCCTTTCTTTCTCTTTTTTCTTTTTTCCAGTACTGAGGACCTAGTCTAGGTCCAGGCAATTTTTAATTTTTTTTTTATTTTGAAGCAAAGAGTTTCACTAAATTAGCCAGGCTAGGCTTAAATTTGCAGTGCCTCCTGCTTCAGTTACCCAGAGTACTGGGCTACAGGCATGCGCCCCCACACCTCGTCCTTTTCTGCTCTTTTTTTTTTTTGTGGGTACTGGAGGTCGAACTCAGGACCTCACGCGCCAGGAGGCGCCTATGCTGCTGAGCGATATCACCAGCCCTTTTTTCGTATGTGGGTTCCAGGAGTCGAACTCAGGACCTCGCGCTTGCCAGGCAGGCGCTTATGCCGCTGAGCTATCTCACTGGCCCATTTTTTTTGCTCTTTTGAAGAACTGAGTGCATAAGTGTTCTAATAAAAGGCAAACGTGAGCTCGCTGGTAAAGTCATCACCTTCCCTGACTGCAAAGTTTGAGTACAGGCCCAAGAACCAATAGTAGCAGACCTAAAAATGAGGCAGAATGAAGCCAGCATAGTGATCAGAGGCCTGGCAAGCTGCCCTTGCCCCACGTCAGTCCCTGAGGATGTCAGAGGAGATTTCTGGGGGAGCCACCATACATGGGACCCATGATGCGAGGACCATTCAACCTCCTTCCCAGTCAAGCTCCTTCACAGGAGAAAGAAGCAAGAATGAGAGGGAAGCTTGTTAGGGCACCTGGTTAGATGAGGTGATCTCCAAATTTATTCTTTTTCCATTTGTTTAAGTTAACATGTAAAATAATATATATATTTATAGTGTCACATGATGTTTTGATATATGTGTATATCCTTGTGTGTTTAAATCAAGCTAATTAACACATTATCACCCTGTGTACTTATTTTTTGTGATGAGAACATTCAAAATATACCGTCTTAGCACTTTTCATGTATACAATGCGTTATGATTAACGATGGCCATCACGTGTACGACAGATCTGTAGAACTTACTCCTTCTGACACTCTGGACCCATTAACCCACACGTCCCGTTTCCCCACATACCATCCTCACTCCCAACTTAGGCTTGGGACCGCCTTCCTCTTCTCCACATCTATTAATTTGATTTCTGTTAAAGATTCTACACAAATGAAGTCATGCAATATTTGTCTTTCTGTGCCTAGCATCTCTTCCGGCCTCATCCATACTGCTGCAAATGACAGGATTTCCTTCTATTTTAAGGCTGAATACTATTCCATTGTGAATATGTACCACATTTGCTTTATCCACTGACGGGCATTTAGTTTGACTCCGTATCTTGACTATTGTGAATTGTGCTGCAAGGAGCTGAGCAGTACAGATATTTCTTTGACATACTGATTTCATTTCCTCTGGAATAGCAGCGTTTACTTCATGTGTTTGAAGCAGGCTGATTGGGAGCAAGGGGTAGAGAGGCCAGTGAAGATGACAAGGAGACAAAAGAAGTCAGCTGGGCGGGAACAGTAAGCTTCTGGGAAACATCTTAGACACGGGATGGCACCTGAGGGAGCAAGTTATTAGAATCTAGGATTCCAGGAATCTAATCACAATTTTAGGGTCCTGGTTCCAGTAAGAAATGGGGTTGTCAGCTCTGAGACCCAGTGCACTCTCCACTTGCAGATGGAAGGGGACTGACTGGGCCAAAGCTTCCAGGACAGGAGGACTCCGAAAACAGATGGTGTGATCAGACTTGGGGCTCAGAGGACCCAGGAAGGAGAATCCTGCCCCCCAGCTCCCTTCCTTCCCACCTGCTCTACTCCACTCCTCTTTGGACACTTGGTTTTCCTGCCCCCTGTCTGTTCATCTCTGCCGTAAGCGCTTTGTCCTGTGCTTCTCCAGCTCGTCACGTTACAGAGCCGTGGCCAGGCTGTGGAGTCCGCATCACCCCTGGGGATGCAGCCCTGCCGCCAGCCTTCAGTGCCCCAGGCAGGACAGGAATCTGCCAACAAGATGCCAAATCCAGACGTACTCTTTCCTCTAGTCACTTTTTAAAAAACACATTTGACATATTTAGAATGGTGCAACGTAACTGTGCTACTCAAAACAGAAAACTAGTTAAGATATTAATTTGTAGGGATTTGGTCTAGGAATGGACTACAAAGTTGTATGTCGTAGAATGGATATATCCTCTTTCAATCATTTAGACTAATAATTTTGTTTGGCACAAACTCCAAGGGCTCAAGCAAGCAGCCGTGTGTGACAGTGAGTCTTGGTTACAGTGACCCTCTGGCCCCCACGGAGTTCTGGTTCATTGTCTTCTGAGCTCAAGCCTTCAAGACCAAACTCCACCTCACATGATCAAATTACTTATTCCCCACATCCAGTGAGATGGAAGAGAGACAGACGTAAGCCAGTGCAGTGATTCATACCAGTAGGCCTACTTAATGGGAATAATACTGCGAACTATGCTCGTGTGCTCAGCTGGATTCCCACATGCATTCCTCTCCCTCTCTCCTGCTGACCGTGACTGGATTACCGGCTTCACTTCTGAGTCTCACATGGGAATGGGCCATAACGAGGAGCAGGGAAAGCTTAGGCGGTGAGGTCACGCTAGCCTCTGAATGGCCAGGAGGAAGGAAACTCTCCCACCTTCTCCTCATTCCTGCAAGCCGCCTGCTGAAAGCTCAGTTAGAAGCTGACCTCAATGTCAAACTGCCAATGTCTTCACTCAACTGCCAGTGACAAGCACTCTTCAGGCTCCCCAGCGTGGTTTCTTCTGTCTATGAATTTCCTCACTTTATACAACTTTAGGGGAGTCAAGGTCCCTTCCTTCTACCAGAGATAAAGCCTTGCCACTCATTTTCCCAGCCTTCCCCACAACCAGGACATGGCCATATGGTTAAGTGAGATCACCAAGCAGCACCCACCCAGCATTGCAAATCTTGAGGGAGGGATGTGTGGGCCAAGGTTCGGTTCAAGCTACCGCCAGAGGCTTCTGAGAAACATGTGCCAGGGAATGGCCCGAAGGCAGCTCGTTAGCTCGAGGAAGCTGCTGCTCCACTGGGACTGTGGCCCCCCCTTGCTGTCCTCTTTGGAGCCTCTTTCTTTGGTTTTCCCCCCGTTGTGTGGTTACCTGTTGACCTTCACATAAACCTCTCTTCTGTTTAAATGAAACTGAACCCTCTTTTGTTCTTTGCAGCCCAAAATGCATCCACAAATACAAAAAATGCAAATCATGTTGGAATAGATCCATTTCCTGCCCCACTTTGTGGATGTCAAGAATTAACTGTGCATCTTGCTATATAGCTCGGGAAGTGTGAGCAGAAATAGCCATGTGTCACTTCTGGAATGTATGGGATCAGCCTTTAGTTCACTGTCTCCTTCCCTCTGCCACAGACCATCTGTGTTCAAATAAACCTGGGTCTTTCAACCTGCTCCGGGGTGAGAAAGCAGAGCTCTTCGGTGTTGGGAGCCGCACTGTCGCTGTTGCAGTGTCCCAGCAAAACTTCACAGCTCTGTTGTAGAGTAAAAGGAGTCACAAACCATGTGCAAAAGAATGATCATGTCTATGTTTCACCAAAACATTTTTTGCAAAAACAGATGGCGAGAGAGATTTGGCCCATGACCTTATAGTGTCCCAACCCTGCGCAGCCCTGTCCACCTTAGTCTGGAATTAGGACATAGGGAGCAAAAACATAGCAGCCTACATTGAGCCTGTGACTTGAGAGAGAGACACAATACGGTATGTGTAAGCCGCTGAGTTTTGGGGTCATTTGCTACCACAACACAACCTGGCTTATGCTGACCGATTCACGAGTATGACAAGACGACCTCCATGCAAGTAGGCAAGGTTGATTCCATATGATTTGAGAAAGTTGGGTCCACAGAGTGAGGCAAAAACTTTCTCATACTTCAAGGTCAAAGACCAAAAGCGAATTCCCTTTACTTTTGTGATACAGTTTCAAATCGACCCCGGGTGGCATTCTGTCACGTGATGCTGGCCCAGAGAACTGGACTCTGGCAGTCCTTCCGTGCCAACTTGTTTGCTTGACTCCAAAGCGCTGTCCTCACTGCCCAGGCCTTGAACTGTCCATGTGAAAACACAAAGCTAAGATGGTCCGGAAGCGTATTTTCCAACCCTGCCATTCCCGGGCTTTGTGAGACCACTGTTTACTGCATGACTGACAACGGGAGGGCCAAAATGTCAACAGGGAACCAAAAGCTCCTTTTGAAATAGATCCTGTCTGCTGCCACAGGCATCTTCAACAAGGCGCGGCTCTTAGGACAGTGGGGTCACTTTCCAGGCCCACAGGAAGCAGCCTGATGGAGCCCACAGAGCAAAGTCCTGGGGAGGAAATGGGAGTTTCACGCCGTGCTTCTCCATGTCCTGCTGGGAACTCGGCACTCAGCAGTTCAGTCGCTCTTGGCCTCAGGAATAAATTCCTTCATGTTCCACTGTTGTTTCCAAAGTATGTTCTCATCTCAGATCTGCTGGAAATACACAAAATTAAGGCAAAAAGCAGAAAATGGAGACCCTCTTGTTTCTTTCTTTGTTTTTGTGCCTGCAGCAGCACTGAGGACCTTCCCAGAGCCCGCAGTCCTGGGCCAGACCCAGCCCCGCGCCCGGTGCCCAGGGAACCCGTGCATGTGAGGTTCCAGGTTCATCCCCAGGCCAGAGGCTTAAGCCCCGAACTCTGACTCGGTCCTTGGCAGAGACAGGGATTTCTGCTGATTTGTAAATTTCCACCCTCCAAATCCCCGCAGGCCAATTGGCAGCTCTGGGGCTGTGTGGGGAGATTGCACGGTGCTGACCGCCACTCTGGCTTGGGGCAGCCAGGAGGGAAGGGCCAGGGTCCCCAGCCCTCAGCTATGTAGAAACTCAGTGCTAGTCACCAGCTACAAATTCTACGCCTGCTGCTACTGTGGCCATCCTTTTCCCTGCAGCAGAGGGTGGCAAACTACAGGCCCACATGTCAAATCAAGCTCATTGTCCATTTCTACAAATAAAATTTGGCTGGAACACAGCCATGCTTTTGTTGATATATTGCCTATGGGTGATCTTGTGTTACAAAAGCGACATTGAGATATTGCAACAGAGGCCATAAGACTTGTGAAGCTTAAAATATTTACTAACTGGCCCTTTGCAGGATAAGTTGGCCAGTCCCGGGTCGACAGTGCTGTCTTCCAAAGGTGGTTATGTTTCATTAACCCATCAGTAGCTCTGAAAATAGTGTTAGGCCGCTCTTCAGGATGACTAAGAGGGAACGAGCCCCTAAAGAGGGTGTGAAACTTGAGCATGCAGTGCATGGCAGTTGCGTGGCAGTGTGTGCAGTACGTGGCAGTTGGTATGCACGCGTTAAGAAGGGAGCTTGGGGAAAAGAAAGCTGAAAATCCTGAATATTTAACAGGTTTAAGTAGAAGATCTGAAGGGAGGACTCCGGGAGGGCAGCAAGCTGAGAACAGGAGAGTGTGGCCCTGGGAAAAAGAAAATCAGCTGTCATTATGATTGCTAGAGTAGGGCAAGGATTTTCACATATTTTACTATATTTAATTCCCCTCTGACACCACACGAGTTGATGAGGATGTGGACCCCCTATCCGAGAGATGTAGCCCTGAAGTGGCCCTGCAAGGTGAGATGGGACTGGGATCCGTCTCTTCCACTCCTGCAGCCGGGCTCTCCCCTGGGGCAGTGAGACTGAAATCCAGCTTTGCCTCAGGAGGTGGACGAGCCTCTGACAGAGGAGCAAGATGCCCACTCGGTGCCCATGCAGAGCAGAAGCGGGGAGCGGCTGTCCTCCCCTCCTTGCAACTGGCCTTGCAGGGCATCGAGTCTCAACAGACTCCAAACGCAGTGTCCCTGATGCCTCAACTTCCTTTACTTATGACTTTGGACAACATGTGAACTGTAACATCACGATAAGCAGAGCACTGAGTCCGTACCATAGGCGAGGCGTCTGATGTCTACTCGACCTTCGTGACGGCTTCGATCTAAAACGCCCCCTGGATTCTGTGTTTGGAGGGCAGTTGGAGCATGGGGTGCCATACACATCGGTGGATTCTTCCACCAATGAATTTGGTAGCTAATTATGCTGTTAGGAGGTGGGGTCTGGCTAGAAGTGGCCCCGGGGGAGTGACCTGAAAGGGCGTTTCTTGTTCCTGTCTCCTCCCTTCTCCCTGCTTTTTGGCCTCCCTGGTGGGAATAGCTTTGCATCTGCCAGGCCCCCTGTCACGTTGTTTCTGCTTTGCAACTGCTCCACCTAGACTGACTACAGCTCTCCTCCTTTAAATTGCAGATGTTGGGTATTATGTTCCAGCAAAGGGAAGGCGACGAAGACAGCATCTCACATGTGTAATGAAGTTAATTCTAACAACAGGGAGGCGGAAGCAGAGCCCGGGGCAGCTCTGATCTGTGGTCTTCACAGCCACATGCAGCTCTCAGGCCAGCGGAGACGCTGAGGTGTGCAGGGGGGAGGCAGAGAGAGGGAGAGAGTGACCCGCTGATGCCCTTCCCAGACCTGGCACAGCACCAGCCACAGCATGGGGGAAACCCTGGAGAAGCCTGAGCCTGAGCCCCGCATCTCCCCACTTTCTCTCTTTACAGAACCTATCTTCAGTATTTAATCAATGGTGTTTTGATTATTAACAGAAATCTTCAGTATTTGTGAACAACAAGAATGAGGACCAGAACAAAAGAAAGAAGGAAAGGAGACCCAGGTGTGACCCTGTGTCCCTGCTCAGTGTGAGCACATTTCCTCCCTCTACAAGTGTTCCCTGAAGCCTCACACAGTCACGGGTCCTCTTCAGAAGTGTGTGAGTCTAGAGTGTGTGGTGCTGGGATCAAGGGCATGTGATTAAAAAATCAGTCCACTGATTGGTTTGGCTTAGTTCTGCCTAGGATTAAGGGTGTAAGTGTTACACCTGCCCTAGGGCAGGTAGCCTGCATACAATATGAGGGACAGAAAGATCTTGTCTCTCCTTTGCTTGCTTGCTTTTTCTGTCTTCTGCCCACCATGAACTGTTTCTCCTCTGCAGTGCCACCCTGCCTTGGAGCCAGCCCATTATGGACTGAAACCTCTACGAACTGTGAGCTAAATAAACCCTTCCTCCCTTAACTTGTGGCTGTTCGGTGTTTTGTCACAGCAACAAGAAAAGTAACTAAGACAACAAGGTAGAAGAGACATCTCAGATTTAAAAAAAGAAATACAGACTAGGGAAGTTTTGATCTTATTTCTTAGTCACATTTCCTAAGCATTTTTTATGATGTACACCCTGGTAGTGACTGTTACAGTCTTCTCATGTGTGCATGCGTGTGTGTGTGTGTGCTTGTGTGTGGCCTAACTATAGACTCCCCCTGTATTGATAGCACTGATCTGCTGTGCACCATTGTATCTGGCCTTTGTGGCTCTGGAGGTAGGAGATGCTGTTCTGGGGTAGGACCCAGGGAAGGGAGGAAGTGGAAACAAAAATGTTTTCGCAGTGAAGTGATTTGATTACACAGAGTGCCTATCCCCAGCCCCCTAACTGCCCCCATTTAGTGCTGGAGCAAATCCATGACACCCCCAACGCTCCTCCAGCAGCCTTACTGGCTGCTCCGCAGAAGCTGCCCCTGCTTGGGGGAGGGTGTCTCATGACATAGCTGCCCCTAGTCCTGGGCGACTGTGGACAAAAGAGGATGTGGCACTTGGCAGAACGGCAGCACATTCCACCAGGTGAGTACAGCTGATGATGAGTGACCACTCTGAGCCATCTTCTCAGCTCAGTGTGACTTCAGATGCTTTCCTTACTCAGGTCTCCAAGGTAACAAGTAAGTAAGATCTGGGAGGGGGTACTAGCTGCTGCTGGTGGTGGCAGGTTCCTCGGGGTGGCTCATAATGCCCTTACTGCCTCCCTCTCCTCCCCATCCAGAGCCTCTCCCTTTTGTCAGGGGGTCCCCCTGGTGACTGTGCCTTCCTCAGAAAGGCCAGTTCTGTTCCTTCCTACACGTGCTGCTCCCCACTGGCCATGAGTCCTTCCTCATTGTCCACCCCCACCGGAGCATCTGTGATCTCCTCAGAGCCCTCCTTAGATCGCCAGTGCCAACCCCCCAAATGCTCTCCATTACACCATCTTGAGGACTTCCTGCAAAGTATCGTACTTGTTACAACCGGAAATTATCTTGTTTGCATTTTTTAAAAACTCATTTATGCCCAGTATCTCTTATTCAGGATGACCAAGTCCTCTTGGTTTCTCTAGGATACCCAGGTTTAGCAGGAAGCCCCTCGGTCCAGAGCAAACAGGACGGCAGGTGACTGGGAGCTAGGCTAGGAGTCAAGGGCAGTGGCCACATCCACTCCTCTACCTTCAGCATTGACAATGCACCTGCAGAAGTCCCTGCAGAATTACCAGGTGGGAAGAAGGAAAGAAGGAAGGGAGGGAGGGAGGGAGGGAGGAAGGGAGGGAGGAACCTGAAATCAATTCGTTTTTTAACTGATGCATAAAGAACTTCACATTTTTCTGTTTAAAATTGCTACTATTAAGAAATCAACTAATAACAAATGCTGGAGGGGCTGTGGGGAAAAAGGAACCCTTCTTCACTGTTGGTGGGAGTGTCGACTGGTACAGCCACTGTGGAAGTCAGTGTGGAGATTCCTCAGAAAACTAGGGTTGGAGGTCCCATTTGACCCAGCTATTCCCCTTCTGGGCATCTTCCCAGAAGAATTAAAAACATCGTACCACAGCGATATATGTGCACCCATGTTTATAGCAGCACAATTTGTAATAGCCAGATCTTGGAAACAACCCAAATGCCCATCAACTGAGGAATGGATAAGAAAGATGTGGTATTTTTATACAATGGAGTACTATTCAGCCATAAAGAAGGATAAACTGGAGACTTTTATAGGTAAATGGATGCAACTCGAGAAAATACTCATAAGTGAAATAAACCAGAAGCACATGTGTAAGCATCGTATTATCTCTCTAGTATGAGAAACTGAAAGAGTAAATAAGATCCAAAATGTACAATAGACATGGTGAATCAAAAAGAAACTGGTCAAAAGGAAAGAGAGACTGGAATAGGGAAAAGAAAGAAGGGAAAGGGAAAAAAAATTGTATATATATATATATATAAGATGGTTAAGATAGATACACTACCATTTTTACTTAGTTCATTGAAGAGTAAGGTTTGTGCCAATAATGTTTGGACAATTGAATGCTAATGTCTGGTGTCCTGAATAACTAACTTAAAGATAGTAATACGTAATGTATTAACCATTGTTACCCTCCTATTATGTTGGTTTGAAAATTTGTTCTTCTTTTGATTTGTTTTGTTTTTTCTTCTCTTTAAAATTAAAAAAAAAAAAAATTGCAAAAAGTCAGCCTACCCAATCAGGAGACACTCCTGTGATTTCTCAGCTACAGAGCAGAGAGAATAAAAGTAGAAATTACCAGTCATGGGTTTCGGAGCTAGAAGTAGCTCTGTTCAGAGGATAACTCCGAACAACTCTCACCCGCCAGGTAGGGAAATGAAGGCCCCCTAGCTAAGTGTCCTTGTCAAGGTCACTCCTGCGTTGTAGCAGAGACAAGATCTCTAAGAGACAAGATTTATCCAAAAGTGCTGTGTGAACCGTAAACCAAGAACCTGACATACGTTAGCCCTTAGTTATGAGTTTATGATTCTGTGATCTCAGTAGGAGCCCGGAGGGACTGAGGCTCATGTAAGGAACGGATTCAGCTCACACTCCTGTATTGTTTAGATCTAAACTTGGATCCACCCAAGTTTCTAGTCAATTCAAATTGCTTACATTTCAATTATTTTTTAATAAGCTTAGCTTTGCTACTTCCTAAGACACATTTGTCACAGGTCATTATTTGAAACCAAAGTAAAAGTAACAACTATTAATAAAGTCATCTACAGACAAAATCACTGGACACTCACAGACAGTAAGATTCCCAAGAAGGACCAGGAAAGGGCACATGAAAGCGCACGCTGTCATAATGAGTTCTCCCGGCTGTGTCACCTCTTCCCTATATGTTAGCTAGACTGACGGTGGACCTCACTCAAGTAGAAGACCCCAAGTGGACAGAGGGAAGGGAATCCATCCTTATTCATTCTGAAACCCAAATTCTACACATGCAGGTAAAAGAAAGTTATTTTAAAAGAAATTTTAGCCTGGTGTGCAAGATAGCACTCGTTACTCTTGGCCCTTGTCACTTTTGGTGTATATGTAGATAGCATTTCACAGTTCACAATGGGGGTTCCTGCATTGCTGTGTTTGAACTCAATGCAATTCAGAAAACTATTGTTCCGATTAAATACGAAATATCTGTAATTTGTAAAAAGTGGGCGTTGCCTGTTCTTTAGCAGTAGAGCTAGATATGACTAAAAGCTTAGTCAAAGAATGAGAGAGAATGCTTGGAAATCCTATAGCTGAAAAGAGCTCAACATCCAGAATATATAAAGAACTCTAAAATTCAACAATAACAACAAACAAACAAATCAAAATAGACAAAGACTCAAATAGATATTTCTCCAAAGAATATATAAAGATGAGAAATAACCACATAAAAGAATGCTTTACATCACTAATTATTAGAGAAATGAAAATCAGAACTACAGCTACAATGACATGCCACCTCACAACCACTAGAGTGGCTATTATAAAATAACATAAGTGTTGGTAAGCGTATGTTGGTGGAAATGTAAAATGGCACAGCCACTTTAGAAAATGGCATGGTCATTCCTCAGAAAATTAAAAATGTAATTACAAGTATAACACAGCAATTCTACTTCTGGGTATTTACCCAGAGCAATTACAGAGAGGGTCTCAAAGAGATACTGGTGAATTCATGTTCGTAGCAGCCTCATCCACAGTAACTGAAAGATGGAAGCAACACAAGGATCCACAGCAGCTTGACATAGGAAAGCACAGTATACAACCAGTGGAATATTATTCAGCCTTAGGAAGGAAGGAAAAGCTGACACATGCTATGTGGTGGAGGGAAGTTGAAGCCAATGTGCTGAGTGAAATGAGCTAGTCATTAACAAAAAACCATCTGACCCCATTTGTATGAGGCACCTAAAATAGTTAATATCATAGAGGCAGAAAGTGGGAGGTGGTTACCAGGAGGCTGAGGGAGGGGAGTGGAGAGCTATCATTTAGTGAACCCGAGGCCTCTCTTTTGGAAGATGAGCAGTGTTATAAGGAAGGGTGATGGTGATGTTTGCACAGCAATGTGAAGGCATTTAATACCACTGAAATGTGCACTCAAAACTCATTAGGATGGCAAGTTTACATCATGTGAATCTTACCAGAACAATTAAAAAGGAGAAGCAAAATTGAATAATTACAGAACTTCTCATAGCTAGGAGGTACCAAAGTTGCTTAAAAAAAGATTTGCATTTCTACTTAATAGTCAATGACACTGAAGTTTCTAGTACTTTAAATTACGCCTACAGAACTAATGAGCTGTAAAACTGAACACTGATTTTTAAAAGGGAATAAAACGTAAGAGATCACTTTTTAGGGGAAAAAGTCAGTGGGGCCTGCTGACTCTCCCGTGTTCGCCCAGCTGGCTGGCGGGTCGGAGCTGAGGGCCCGGCTGGTCCGACGATCTGCAGGCGTGTGCGCCGCGTGAAGAGTCGGCCCCACACGTGTGTTTGATTTCCCAGTTTTCTGTTGTCACGCTGGTTTGGGAAGAAGCTGGAAGTGAAGGAAGAGAAGACCCTCAGACCAATGTATACTTTTTTGCAAAATGCACACCCAGTGCAAATTACACAGTAAAGTTAGCTGAGGGGCATAATTTGTTACACAAATAAACACTATTTGGTTCCGTCTGTGGCTACTGCAGTTATAATAAAAATCTAAAAACAACTGTAATGCTTCTAACCATAAAATTATAAGGCAAGAAAGTGGATTTAGATAACTCTAAGAGCCTTAATTATATGTTTGTAAACTCACACACAAAGCTGCTACTCAAATTTAGCTCTGGCTCAAATAGCACACCCAAAGCACAATTTTTATTTTGCCCTTTCCCCTGCTACATGGGTCTAAGACCCCAGGCACTAGAAAATTCCACCCTTACGAAAGAGTAAGTGTTGGACATGGGGAGGAGAAGATGCAGTTTAATATGGCAAAGGTAGCCAGAGAGATAGGATCCATGGGACGCAGGTGCTCCTGGATCCTGATCAGAGAATTCGCCAGATCAAACTTTCTTGTACTTTCCCATCTCTGCCCATGTGGGGATGGTGGCAGCTACATGTCCTGGGCCAGCAATCACATCCCAGGGAGACTTGACCAGGTAACCAGCTGGAGTGAGGCAGCCCCATCTCCTTAGCAGCTGCAGTCTCCACAGAAGGGCACAGAAGAGAGCCGGCACTTCTGCTCTGCTGCCCAGTCCCTAACACTAACGGACAGGGAAACCGAGGCAGCAGCAGGGCCAGACAGTGTCCTGCCCTCAAGGAGCTGAGGCCTCAGACCAGAAACACATGAGAAGACCAGGAAGACAGGACAGCAGGAGAGGACAGCTGGCCGTGGACAGTGCTAAGCTCCCCGTGTGTCACACTTGAGCCCCGACCTGGGTGATGAGAAGGGAGTGAGCCGTTGTCCGAGGTAAGAACAGAGAGAAGGGAAGCGGCAGAGTGGAAAGTTGAGCAAAACCCTAAAACGTGGCCGAACCACCCTGCGACTGTACTAAAACCACTGAACGGCACACTTTAAATGAGTAAATCGTGTGTTATGGAAATTACATCTCAGTAAAGCTGTTACTGAAAAATAATTAAAAATAAATTTTAAACAATAAATAAAGTCCCTTGTGTTTATTCAGGTGTGTGTTCTCACAAGCCCTGCCAGTGCTTCCCTAGGATAACACAAGGGAGACCCACACGATGGGGCAAACTGAGCCCCCGCGGCCCCTTCCCCACTCTCTGTGCTGTCCTGCTTCCCAGCGCTCTGCACAGGCTGAGGCCACTCAGGCTGGACCATGGTGACTACTGGTGGCACCACGTACTGGCGGTCTCCTGCCCCCATGCCCATCGCACTTTGACAGGGCCCTTTAATGCTTTAATCCAGTTGTCCCTGTTCTGAGCTGCACGTCCTGAACGTGGAGGAGAGGAAGACATACTCAAAAGCTGGACCTGGTAAATGATATGTGAGTTCAAATCCGACTCCAGGAACCATGTGCCACAGTTAGGAGAGTGCGATACGGAGATCGGGATTTGTAACAGCCCCTGCAGACCAATGCGGTGGCATTTTCTGTTCCCCTGAACCTAGCCATGGGGTAACTGTTTACTTTTTCTTTTTAAGCATTTATAACTGAAGGAGCAGGGAGTAGAAAAAGACATATTTGAAGGATTTTTCTTTTAATATTTACCCACACTTTCTGTATTCTGAGTCAGAATACAGAAAATGACAAGTAGATTCAGACCATCATAGAAGAATAAAGAAGATGGACATTGAAAACCATGTAAAACAAACTTAGCTGGCCATCTGCTAAAAGGCTCACTTTAGCACAAGCAATGCTTAACTTCAGATATCCCCAGTAAGACCTGATTCCCTGAGGAGCCATTGCTGGGGCTCCTGTAAGCCACGTGGATGGAGGGAAAATCACTGGGCGGGGGGGTCAAAGAAAACATCTTTAATCTCTTCTGTTTTTAGACATCATGTCTCTCTAATGTAATAACCATAGTCAAGTTTCTTTTCTTTGTTTCTAGACTAGTTTCAAGTCATTGAAACTCAAGGCTGCTGAAAGGCAAAAGCAAATTATTTCAATGCAAAAAAAAAAAAAAAATGGTAACCGCGCAGCTCATGCCCCATAAAGTATGAGCGTAGCCAAGATTAGGGCACCTCAAAGGAATACTAAGGGGTGATCTTACCACAAAGAAATGCAGGCCCCAGCTTGTAGCATCTATAAAACTACAAGAAACCTAAAAGCACAGTTTTTTCTGTACATAGGGGAAGAGTGGTGATCAGACAATTCCTGTCTGTTGGGTTAGACATTAAGCCATATGATCACCCAGGGTAACAGAGCTCTTCTGATGGGACCTCCAGAAAGCTGTCCTGTGGTGGTTTCCCAGCATCTGTCTTGGATGCAATGTCACCTTACTGTTTTGTTTTTAGGATACATGGGGAAGGGAGGGAATCCATATATGAAAATCTGGGATGAGATGTTAGCAAGAGAAAAGTATAATGGCTATAGTCCTTTCAACAACTTAGACACAAACTTTGGTCTTGTTTTGGTAGTGTTGTTGGTGTTGTTTTGGTTATTTAAATCACAGCTTCTCACTCCTGAACTGAAAACCCTAATAAGTAATTGCAGCCCATTTTGCAACATATCATCACCCAGGTCAATGGATGTGGGGACAAAGTATCTGGCCAATTGTTCTCTGGAATAGACAAGGCCAAATGTTCCACATGATCAAGAAAAAAACAATCCTATGATCCAACTGAAGGTAGGAGCCAAAGACCTGCGGGCTGTGCCTTCAGCTAACGTCTCTCTCTTTGCAGGAGAAAGAAGTCAGGGTCCGGTTAGAACCAAGTTGTTTAACTCATACAACAGAAAGACAAAGTTAAGATAATTAAGAGACAATTAGCAAAGAGTAGCTGTAGAGAGCAGCTAAAAACTGCACAAGGTAGATTTTTAAGCTCCCCTACTCCTACCTCACCTGTGCTACAAGTTCCCATCACTGCTCTTCATAAGGAAAGGTAAATGTTTCCTTCACAAGAGCTGTGTTTGTTTCTTGTCAAATATCTTCTACCCCAGGTCCTTTGGAACTATGGGATTCAGTGTGTTCACAAGCACCAAGCTCTTTCACTGAAACGTATGACTCAAACGTGGATTTATTTTGCTGGGAAGCCATTCTGCTAATCCCAGCTCCTCTTCCCAGACACTGAACCATGAGCGTGAGGGTAATTTGCGGACCTCTTTTGGAGGTCCTATCAGAAGAGTGTTTCTTCCCTTCTATTAATGAGGGTGATCGTATCATTTAACGTCCAAGTGAGATACTTGGAGAATAAAAGAGAGGTTACCTTAGTCCATTTTGAGTTGTTACAGCACAATATCACAGTCTGGGTAATTTTTAAACAATAGGAGTTGACTTGGCTCACAGCTCTGGAGACTGGGAAGTCTAAGACCAGGGGCCGTGTGTGGTAAGGGGCTTCTGGTCGCATTATAATATGCACGTGTCACATAGTAGGACCGTGCAAGTTGAGGGTAAAGCTGCTTTATGACCCACTTCTGAAAGAACATTAATCCATTCATGAGGGCAGAATCTTCATGATTAAATCACATCCTTAAAGGTCCCATCTCACGACACTGTTGCACTGAGGATCAAGTTTCCATGTATTAAACTCTGGGGGCACATTCAGGCCACTGCAGGGTGCTGTAATTATTCCTGAACAATATGTCTGAGCTGGGACATACGGTCACCCTGTGACTGCCTCATGACCCTGTAACACTTTTCCAATCTTTTTTCTGTATAACTATGATTTCTCTACCAGTGTAGGGAATTTGGATGGCCTCTCTCGCTCTCTCTCTCACTCTCTCTCTCTCAATTTAGCTTGTGAAAAAACTGAATATAGTTATATCAAAAATAGTTTTCCACCCTGTGATCACTTCTCCAAAGACAGCGCTATTTCTCTCATGAGGAGGTATATGCGCCCACCTTAACTCTGTTCAACTGAAAATCACCATACTGGCAGAAACTTTCCAGTTCTCGAGGCTTCCAGCATGGAAGTGTGCTTCAGGAAAGAGAGACAGAGGGTGTCAGTGTCTCTATCCCAGTGAGCAAGAGTCACTCACTTTGGGAGAAGAAGTTTCCAGAAGACTCATTCAAATGCAGAGTCTGAATTGGGCCTAGAGGAAATTGAAATGTATGGATAATTTCAATGAGTTAATTGTCAGTGACTGACCACCAAACAAATCTAATCACTGTCTTAGGCGTGGTTACCAAGTCAGCTACCTGGACTCTAATGGAAGTACAACCAAGGTTAGTAAAAATGCCCTACACAATGCAGGAAGAAAACAACTGCACTTTAATTATTGGGTTATTTGGAGGGACTGGACTTTGAAGGGGCAGAGATCAAAAAAGAATTTCTGTGACAGAGTATAAATAGTTCCACAATGTTGTCCTGGGAGAGATAAAGAGTCAATAACAACCAGGTCCTTGAGACTGACCTTTTCTGGAATGGTCCCTGACAGGTCATGGAGTCATATGTGTTTCGCTATGTGTCATGCCCTAGAATGTAGTTATCCTAGACAGAGTTGTCTTCGGAAAGGAGAAAAGCGTGTCTTACACATTGGTATGCTCAAATAGTTTAATAAGTCAGGTTGCCCCACCTTTCAACAAGATACACCAAAGCATCCACTGAATAAAAGGGAGTCAGCAAGTGATGGAAAGATTTTGGTTTCTCACAGGATAGAAGCTCAAAGACATTGATTTGGGGCTGGCTATGGTTGAACATGTCCCCTAAAATTTCATGTACTGAAGACTTAATCCTCCAATTCATATATAGATGTCGTATGGAGGTGAGGATTTTGGAAGATTTTGGATTTTTAGTGGCTTTAAAAGAAGAGAAGAGACCTGCACTAGCACGCTTACTTTGTCTGGCTGTGTAATACCCTCCACTGTGCTATGATACAGCAATGAGGCCCTTACCAGATGTCGATGCCATGTTCTTAAACTTCTCAGCCTCCAGAAAGTAAGAAATAAATTTCTTTTCTTTATAAATTACTCATTCTCTGATATTCATTTATTGCCACAAATGAGAGGCTAAGATAAGGGTTTAAACAGTTTTTCATCCATCCATTCATCTTTAATCACTGTATTACCAAGTAGATGAGCAACTTAAACTCGGTCACTTCTGCCCTAGAATTGGCAGCTTTGGGAGTTGTGCAAGATAAGTGAGCTTGGGTTAAAAATCTTTACCTCACCTTACTTGGTGGTATAAATTTTGTATGATGGTCGAGGGAGAATTAGGGACAAAGCAAACAGAGTCTTACCACAAGAAGCCCCAGATCTTGGAAAGATGATGTATGAGACAAAAGTGTTTTCCATCCTAATAACAATCACCAAGCCCAGGGGAAGCTCTGAGCACTGGCGACCTGCATTTGGGAAATCTCTGTAAAACCCCACCACTGCTTCCCAGTGGTTGGAAGGCAGTGAGGGCCACCAACTGGAAGCAACCCTGCTGCCCAGTGCTCAGGTCCATCTGCACTTCACGAGGAAGAGCAGTGTCTTGCTGGGTTTTCTCATTTGAAGCAAATGAGTGTCAGGAGTGTCACTTTCAACTGAGGATTCTTTACCCTGCTCCATTCCTGATTTATGGGTGAGGTCAGGAAAGGAAGCCCTTGCCCACCACAATATTTAGTTACTACTGCTGGACGCTCTGATTTCATCTTCTATCCTCAACAACCAGTCTCCATAGGGCAGAATCAGCAAGAGAATCAGACTGACGTGTTCCTTTATCCCCAAGTGGCGACACTAAGAACGTTCTGATGGGCATTTCACATTTCTACTCACCGGGAAGACTTCTTTAACCACTCATGCCTGTGGTCTGTCTGAACAAGAAATCATTTTATAATCCTGAAGCATGCATTCCTCTTCAACTATTTCTACATAACTTCCAGGATATGAAAACCACCAGAGGCTCCTCAACATGGCTGCTTTCTTTCCTCTCATAAACAAATTCAGCAGTAATCATCCCATTGCAGTCTCCTTGGAGCTTTGTATTGCTTAAGGTTTCTCCCTCGTTCTTTTGTTCTGCCAGACTGATTATGACATTTACCCCAAATCTGGAGAGCAGGAAGGTGCTCTTCTGCTGGCTTCTTTCTTGCCTGTAGTCTTTCCCTTTGTTCTCTATCAGTAGATGATATCAGCATGATGAGTCCAGGCTCAGTATGGCAGCCTCAATAATGGCAGTAAAGACAGCAGGTCCGAATCCCTAGAACCTGTGTCATTTTATAAGGAGACACAGGTTCATAAATGTGCTTACGTTAAGGATTTTATGTGGGGATGTCACCCTGAATGACCTGGTTAGTCCTAAATGCAATCACATTTGGAAACAAAGGGAAATTTGATATAGACAGGAAAGAGGAAGGTCATGTGACCAAGGAGAGAGGAGTGCTGTGACCAGAAGCTAAGGAATGCTGGCAGCCCCCTGAAGCTGGGAGAGCCAGGGAACAGATTCTTCTCTAGAGGATTTGGAAGGATCAGTGTCCTGCCAATGCTTGACTTCGGTTCAGTGAAACTTATTTTGTGCTTCTGGTCTCCAGGACTGTGAGAGCACAGCTCTCCATTGTTTTAAGCCAGTTCAGTTGCTATGGCAGCCCCAAGAACTCGCACACTTGCTTCCTGGGATCAGACCTTCAATACCCCCAGCTTCACATAGCCATGGTTATAAAACCAAGTGCATCTCAGCACACCAACTCATATGAGTTTTTCAGGGAAGATCTAATTATTTTTCTTCCTCAACTGACCCAGGAATCCTAGAACCTCCTGTACCATTCTGACTTCTGGGTGAACACGACACCAAAGCCCCAGAGAGACGTTCTCAGTAAGTTCCCAAGAAAACAACTCCTGACTCAGTGCCTTCCTCTCCTCTGAGCTGAAATGCAGCACAAAATGTCTTCTACACACTTGACACTCATCAGGACTTCACCTAGTTGAATTTAGGCAGTGTACTTAATTTTTCTAGACTTTAATTCCTTTATCTGAAAATGGAATGCAAAAAATCTATCTCACTCAAGAAAAGAAAAGTCACTTCTTTAGCAGTGAGCAATATCAGAAAATCTTCAATAAAGTTTGTTTCCACCAAGATAAAAGTTACCATCTAGTTTTTTAATACCTTGTGACCTTGACTCATTGGGTTCAGATATGCTGGGATTTTTCCCTCAGAATAATGTATCAGAAAAAGTGAGGTAGAGAGTAGAGAGACTCTTCTAAGATATCTAATGTAAAAGAACTTTAATTATAACCAGCTTCATAAATGATATTTTAGTTTAGCATATATCATGATTCCAAAGGGATTTTCAACTTAACCATGAAAACTATATTCTAGATTAAACCTTATGCTAAAATACTCAATTACAGAAAAATATATTTTATAAATCTTAAATAAGAAATGTCTTACCAAGTTTCAAATCTTAAAGAAACCAAGAGGAAGATAATTGTTTCTTTCATTATTCTTTTTATTCTTTCTAGACTTTGCATTCCATAAAACCCTACAAATGGCAAAAGCTTTGTAATGCTATTTCATGGTTTTAAATATGCTGCAGAGCTTCAGGGCACTTTAAAAATATCATTAATATAAGCCAGGTTGGAAAAAAAGTGGTACTTTCTGAAGACTAAATTAAATTGGTTCCTGTCCAAAATTTTTTGCATTAGGAGATGCCAGGGGGGGAAATAAAGGAACATTAATCATTTTTTGCAGGTATTTGGAGCCCCCTATGTAAAGTGAGAACATCCTGAATACTAGGACAGCTCAGTCTCCAACAACAAAACCTTCCCTCTCTGGGTTTCTGTTTTGTTGCCTGTAAAATAAGAGTTGGATCCGATGATCTTGAAGTTCCTTCAAGCTCTAATGCTCCAGAACTGCACAGGGCCCAAGGAAAATTGGGGGATGGAGATGCCTATCTATACGCTTCAGAGCTCTGCACATCTGAGGACCAGAAGTAAGAGCCTCTAGAGAAGCAGGCTATGCTAAGCAAGACTCAAAAGAAGGAAAAATGTGCTGCAGGTAGGAAGGAAACTTTCAACTCCCAGCAAGTCCTACCCTGAGCACCCAGTAGAACTGGAAATAGACATTCCCAACACCGTGTTTTCAGTTTCTGTTTGCTTGATTTTCTTCATCGCACTTGTCACCATGGGAACTTGTCATCTCTCTTTATCTATGTGTTTGTTTATTATCGCTGGTCTTCATCCGCTAGACTATAAGTTCTGAGAAGAAAGGAACTCTCGCCACTGTGGAGAGAAGGCCTCGGCTATGCTCAGAGCCCAGTCCACATTCCATTAATGAACGGATGGGTCCACTCTAGCCTTCTCAAAATGCACCTTCTCTGTGGTCTGCACCGAGACAGGAGGGATCTTTTCAAAATGCAAATTTAGTCATGTTATTTCCCAGCATAGAAACCATTGTTGGCTCTAAGGATAGAGATGGAAACTCTGGTCTTGGCCTGCATGGGGTCCGGCTACCCTGCTGTTCCATTCTCCTTCTCACACTCAGGCCAGCCTCTCAGCCGAGTGTGGCGGCCCATGCCTGTCGTCCCAGCACTCTGGGAGTTGAGGCAGAAAGGTCACAAGTTCAGGACTCACCTGGGCAACTTAGTGACTTAGCAAGACCCTGTCTCAAAATGAAATGTAAAAAAGGGCTGGGGATGTGCAGTTCAGTGGGAAGGCCCTGGGCTCATTTCCCAGTACCACAGGGAGAAATAAAACCTTTTCTTCATTTCTTCTCATGCTCATGCTAATTCTTCCCTGTTGCCTCTGAACCCATCATTCCTTCTACCAGGAACCATTTAATGTATCCATTAAAAGGACACCCAAAACCTGCTCCCAGCCATTACCCAACAGACTCCCTCTCTTTCCGTCTGTTGCTTTCGTGCCTGGGCTCACGGGCCTGGACACACCCCGAAAAGACACAGCTCCTCTCCTTCGTGCACTTCTCTCTGTGAGGGGCTCACAGGACACGTGATTGTTTGCTTCTTGTCTGTCACCCCCACTTCGTTGCAGGATCTGAGAAAGCGTGAGCCAGGACGGCTTTACCTGGAGCGCCCAAAGCCTTGCCCACTGCCTGGTGCCCAGCAGCCATGTGATCAGTTTTGGCTGAATAAATGCATAAACAAACAAATGAACAAATGAGCTACTAGCAGTTTCTGTTTGGGTAAAGATAAAACCTCTATAATATCTCTAAAATATTGTAAGAAATTGTTTTTAAAACCTATTGTCATGGGTAACCAGAGCAGACTTCCTTTCAAAACCCATCTCCTCAAACCAGGCGGCCATGCTCCTTCCGGGCAATTAATCATATCAGTGACCGGTGGGGTCGGCCTCCCCAGGATGTATCCCTCTCAGCGACTGGTGCTCCCTGCTGCCGTCTCTTTATGCCCCCTCATTCCAACCAGAACGTTTTAATTTGGAGAAAATAATGAACCTCAAGAGGAAAAGGGAAAGGGGGAGGGTGGCCATGGGGCCACGGAATTTGAGTCCGTGTCTGGTTACCATTTAAGGCCGAAAAGAAAACAAGAGCCAAGGAACTGGCAGTTGCGACTGTTCTTTGTTCTGCTTTTTAAAAGAAAATTCCACACAACACAGAGCAAAAATACTTGCTGTGTTATTAAAGATGTGAAGCCAGTGTTCTTTCAAATTTCTAAAAACTCACAGGAAGGCATTTGTTATTAGGAGAGAAAAAACTGGCTATGAGCTCTAAATGGAATCTTGATGAAGAAGTATTTTCATCAAGAGAGAGATAAGATCACAAATACTGATCCCCAGGGCGCACACGTATGTAGGAGAGGATCTCAGCCCTCAGCAGGGAGCCAGGCGGGGGAAGTACACAAGCGGTCATTCCGGCGCCCATCGCGCGCCCGGATGAGGAGGAAATCTGCACAGGTGCGCGGAGGCGGAGGGACAGCCGCGTGGACGGCGGCGGTTGGATGGCCCACGCGTCTCTGCACAGAGCGCATCAAGGAGCTGGAGACTAAAACGATGCTGTCTGAGATAAGAGAAAAATGTAAACACAACCCGATAATCCACCAGCAAGTGTTCCTGCCAGAGAAAACATCCATAAATTTTGGAGAAATATGATATACTGGAGACTGGGAGAATGGATCAAATCCAGATCTTATCCTGATTTATGTTCTGAAGAAAGAAAATGGAAGAACGATTAGTTTCTCCCACGTGTACCCCTCTTGCACCCTCTCTGGAGGTGGAGACCTGGGCTGGGGCTCTGATTTTCATCATATCTGAAGCAGCCAGCTCACCACCCCCTTCTCTCACTTGTGAAGCCCCCGCTGAGGCCTCTGACATCTGGGCAGAATAAGAGCGTGCAGAAACGTGCAGGCTGCGGGACTCCTCCCTTGCTCTTCTGGACCCACTGTGCAATCTTGGGCAGGCGGGCCAGCTCCTCCACGCTCGGTTTACTCAACTGAAAAATGGGGAAATGATGTTAATATTAAGTTTGACTGAGAGATGTTCAGTAACGTCCTCAAAGCTGTACAGTCAGGTTTCAGACTCACATCTTAAGGGTATCAACAAACCTATTCTTTCTACTGTGACACCCTGCTCCCCAACAAAGCATGAGCCAGCATCGCATTTTACATTCATGAATGATTGCTACTAATGATAAGGACTAATGATGATATAAATCACTTACAAATGCTCAACGAATATGAGGCACTATGAGAATCGCTCTTTATAACAGTCTTTTGAGACCAAAGTTTTGATATAGAGGGAAAATGAGTAACTTCATTTCGTACAAGGTAGAGTGGTTGTACTTTTCGACCTCTCTCTACTCAAAGGCTTTTTTTTTCCTAAATATTTATTACCTGTGATGATCCACAAATAACAGACATTGGGCAACTTCGGACTTGACATCCATTTGACATCCACACAGGTGATCAGAGTCATTGAGAGGTATGGAAAAGGCTCCGGGTCTGGCTTGAGTAAAAGGCAGTAATTGCTTTCCTGTTGTCAATAATCGGCTGATTTTAAATTTCCGAGTGCTTGGTCTCACATCTGCAGGACATATGAAACTAGTGATGAGGGTTACAGTCACAAGGAAACGCGCCCCATTTCATTTCAGGTTTCATTTCAGGTTTTAGGGTCTCTCTATACCGAAACCCATTCTGTTCCCCGGCAAAGAACAGCATTTTCCAGATGGAATTGCAAGGTTGTACTGCAGCTTCCAAACACTGACTGTGCAGCCAAACTCATCATTAGCTCCTATACCTGGATTTGCGTGGAAATCACCGAACCTCACCGTGCCACTAAGATTTCTGTTAGGGTTCTTAACTGAAACGTTGTGATGCAGCTCAGGCGCTCACTCCTCCCTGGTTAGCGCCAATGAACCCTGGATGAAGCACTAGTCCTTCCAACGCTCGCCTCTGAGGCCGTAATCCCACCGAGAGAATATTCAGTCAGAGGACTGAACTCAACACAGTCTTACACAGTACATGCTCAATTAATATCTTAGCTGAAAGAAGTGGAAAACACCACCAGAGTCCAGGGAAATTATCACATATGGTACTAGACACTCTACTGGTTCTCTGAAATGCTATTTTGTATGCTTTTCCTTTTTAACCTTGGGCCTTCCTTGATATATAGATCCAAAAATGGAAGCCAAGAAAGGTATGATAATGAATTTAGAATTACGTTAAAAAAAAAGAATTACTTTCAAACCCAAATCTGCTAGATGCCAAAGCCCCACTCTTGGCACTAAACTACAGGCCTCTCTCCACAAAGAAATTTCTACCTAACACTGCTCTCATATGCATACGATGACAACCAACAAAAGATTTTTTTGTTGAACTCCAAAGGATGCTTTTTTTAAGCTGAGCTTCCTCGACATTGCATAAGATTTATTTATGACTAACTTGTGCCCATCCTCAGTGTTTAACACGTCCATGACGTGTAATTCATGTCTCTATGCTGGGTGGCTCTGGTTTGAATTTTATTTTTCCTCTGAGCTTGAACCACTGGTGGTACATGCATGACTGTCTCATGGGGCAGCTTGTACCACTTCTCAGGGGGTCTTTCATGGCAATAATGCAAAGAAAGGCATTGATTTAGCAGAGCAGATGTCAGCATATTATATTGCCTTAAGGAAAACATTAAAATGGCATAAAAAATTGTAATACAGCTAATTGGTGGTACAGCAGTTGTGAATGCATATTATATACACCACCAGTGGGGAACTTGTAACATTTCCATGTTAAAACTTAGAGAATTAATTATTGATCAACCATGAATATAAATAAATTTCTTTTACTTTAATGAAATAAATTTGTTGATTATTGTAATAATTTTAATTGGCATGAGCAGTATTAATATTTATATTTGGGCAGCAATTATTCAACGTCAAGCAACTAACTAGATTCAGTCCATTTATATGCTATTTATAGACTATTTGTTGTACCCCCTATGGTTCAAGCCACCTGATGGGACAGTCAGTTCAAATCAGAGCCACCCAGCAGTGAACCCCATTGTGATTGTGTTAAAGTTAAAATTTCACCAAAACTATTTTGTGCAAAGAAGCTCCTTTTAATTTTTCTGTTTTAGCTTTGATTAAAGCAATCAGAAAACAGCGCTTTATTAGTTAGGGATTAAGTTTGGTAAAATGCAACAGAAAACACAAATATCAATGGCTTCAAAGAAGTCTAGTGATGAAAAATCGGTGACTGGCACTAAGCTTCTACCATGTCATCTGGATGCAGACTCTTTCCTTAGCACCCAGTTTTCAAACCTACAGTGTTTTCATGATCCTGAGACGGCGGCTGGAGCACCAAAAACTATAGCAGCTGTCCACACAAGAAGATTTAAAAAGGCAAAATCAAAAGTGTTTGTGCCTTTAAATTGTCTTTAAAATTGCTTACCGAGAAGTCAGTTATTTCACCTCTCTGGCTGGAACACCTACCCACAAGAGGAAAAAGGAAATACAGATATACGAGGTAGGTACACTGGCAACCTAACCAAATCGATTCTGTTAGTAAGAAAACAGAATATGAGATAAGCTACTACAAAGTCTGATGCAAATGCCCTACAATTTAAATATCTGGCATTTAATAAGTGTCTTCTAGTTCCATGCAACTAGACAATGTGGACAATGTGTACAAGGCAGAATTATTGCTTTTGTGGGAACATAACGAAGTTGTATCACAGTCTTGCCTCAAGCATTAGATGATACAGAGGTTTAAAGGCTTTTCAGATTAGGTTACACAAGGGATACAGTAGCACAACTGATATAAGTTATCTAGGTTATTTTTTAAAAATCAATCTAAATACAAAGAAAGTATGATTTTATCAATATCAGTGGGTCATTAAATATCTGTCTTAGTTCCTTTTCTCTCATTGCTGAGACAAAATACCTGACACCCAAAATTAAAGGGAGAAAGGTTTATTTACGTCATTGTTTATAGAGATTTTAGTCCATAATTGGCTGGCTCAAAGGCAGGATGGCATCGCAGAGGAGAAACAGCTCATGGCAGACAGAAGGTAGCAAAGCAAACAGGCAAGGGATGACCACAGCTCTTTCTGTCCCTTATATCTTATCCAGGCTACTTAGGGCAGGTAGCACTCACACCCTTAATCCTAGTGCCCTTGAGCCTAGCATTGCACCATGAGTCAGTCACACACTCCAGATCCAGCCACCTCTGAAAAAGCCCCACCCATGACTGCATGAGGCACTGGGGGGACATCTAGACACAAACCATAACAATGTCCTTGCTTCAAAGTCTATGAACTGTTAATCTCTGAATTAAATTTTCATTCAATATTTCCCAATAAACCTAAAGGCACCTGTGCCTGATTTTAGATTGAAAGCTTTCAGTTTTTGCCCATTTAGTATGATGTTGCTTGTGGGTTTGTCATAGATGGCTTTTATCAGATTGAGGTAAAGGCCATCTATTACAATTTTCTATAGGGTTTTTATCATGAATGAGTGTTGGACTTTACAAAAGCTTTTTCGGCATCTATTGAGATGATCATGTGATTTTGTCTTTTGCTCTGTTGATATGGTGTATTGCATTTATTGATTTGCGTATGTTAAAACATCCCTGCATTCCTGGGATGAATCCCACTTGGTCATGTTCTATAATCTTCTTGAAGATTTGCTGCATTATGTTTGCTAGTATTTTATTGAGGATTTTTGCATCTATGTTCATTAGGGAGATTGGCCTGTAGTTCTCTTTTTTGGTTGAGTCTTTCTCTAGTTTTGGCATCAGGGTAATACTTGCCTCCAGGAATGAATTTGGGAGTATTGCTTCCCTTTTAATTTCATTAAAGAGTTTGAGGAGTACTGGCATTAAATCTTCTCTAAATTTCATGTAGAATTCAGTAGTGAATCCATCTTGACCTGGGCTTTTCTTTGTTCGTAAGTTTTTAACTACATTTTCAATTTTATTAACTGACATTGGGTTATTCAGAATTTTTATCTTTTTGATTTAGCTTTGGTAACTCATACATTTCTAGGAATCTGTGCATTGTTTTCCACCCTATGAGAATAAAGATTTGTGAAGTAGGTACTGATGATCTTCTGAATTTCGACAGGATCTGTAGTGATTTCACCCTTTTCATCCTTACTGCATGAATTTGAGTCTTTTCTTTCCTTTTATTGATAGGGTTGGCTGAGGGTTTACCAATTTTATTTATTCTTTCAAAGAACCAACTCTTCAATTCATTAATTCTTTGTATTGTTTTCTTAGTCTCAATTGCATTAATTTCTGCTCTGATCTTTATAATTTCCTCCCTTGTATTGGCTTTGGGCTTGCCTTGGTCTTCTTTTTCTAGAAGCTTGAGGTGCAGCGTTAGGTTATTTGTGCTCATTCTATTTTCCTGGTGTGAGAGTTCACCACTAAAAATTTCCCTCTTAGGACTGCTTTCATTGCATCCCAAGGTTCCAGTATGTTGTATTGCCACTTTTGTTTGATTGTAGATACTGTTTAATTTCTTCTTTAATTTCATCTGTGACCCATTGGTTGTTCAGGAGGGTGTTATTTAATTTCCATGTGTTTATGGAGTTTTTGTGGTTTCTTTTGCCATTAATTTCCAATTTCATTGCACTATGGTGAGCTAATATGCATGTGATCATTTCAGTTCTTTTGCGTTTACTTAAGTATGTTCTGTGGGCTAGTATATGTTCTATTTTAGAGAATGTCCTGTGTGCAGCTGAGAAGAATGTGTATTCTGATGTTAGAGTACTCTGTAAACATCTACTAAGTCTGTTTGTTTACAAGTGTGCTTCAGTTCTGTTATTTCTTGCTGATTTTTTGTCTAGTTGATCTATATCTTTGTGATAATGGGGTATGAAGGCCCCCCGTTATAATTGTTATTGCTTGATTTTTCATGTGTATTAATGTTTGTCTTACATAGTTGGGTCTTATATATTTATGATTGCTATCTCTTCCTCTTGAATTTTTCCCCTAACAAGTATGTAGTGACATTCTTTATCACTTTTGATCATTCTTGGTTTGAAGTTCACATTGTCTTCTAACAGAATAGCTACCCCTTCTTTTTTCTGGTTTCCTGTTGCATGGAGTATTGTTTTCCATCCTTTGACTTTCAGTCTATGAGTTTCTATTTGAGATACATGTGTTTCTTCTATACCGCATATTGTTGGATCTTGTTTCTTGATCCATTCTGTCAGTCTATTTCTTTTGACTGTGAATTGAGACCATTTGCATTGATGGTCATAACTGATAGGGATTGGCTTATCTTTGTCACGATATTTTCCTGCTGTTGGTTCCCTGCTTTCCCCCTCTGTTTGATTGCTTGCTGTGCCTGGTGGTTTCTTTCTGTTGTTGTTCTTAGAATTGTGATCATTTTTATCTCTGTCTAGAATATCTTTCAGTGCTCTTTGTAGGATTGGTTTGGTGGTCATGAATTTCTTCAGTTGTTCTTTGTCATGGAAGTATCATATTTCTCCATTGATTTTGAAGGATAGTTTTGCAGGGTACATCAATCTGGGTTAGAGGTTGTTTTCTTTCAGGACTTGAAATACTTCACTCCAAGCTCTTCTCGATTTGAGGGTTTGTGTTGAGAAGTCTGCCATAATTCTGATGGGCTTTCCTTTATAGGTGATCTGTTTTATTTTCTCTAACAGATTTTAATATTGTGTTCTTGTGCTGAATTTCTTGGATCTTGATCCGTATATGTCTGGGTGTAGATTTATTTTGGTTATAGCTAAATGGAGTTCTATATGCTTCACTTATCTGTATGTCAAATTCTTTTCCCATGCTTGGAAATTTTTCTGCTATTACTTCTGCAAATAATTTTTCATGTCATTTCTTCTGGCTCCTGCTTTTTCAATGACACCAATTATTCTTATATTATTTTTCTTTGCATTGTCTTGTAGCTGTTGAATTATATTTTCTGATTTTTGTTATTTTCAAGAGATCTTTCCTTTCAAGATCACTAGGCAAGATCCTGTCTTCAAAGTCTGAAGTCTGTCTTCAGTTTTGTTCAATCAGTTCTGCCAGTTTTCAATGGAATTTTTAATTTCCTGAATATCTGTTTGAATCCATTTCTTGCATTCTATTTCTTTCCTATATTGATCATTCATAGTTTCCATCTTCTTCCTGTCATCATTTATTTTTTTATCTATCTCTACTCTAGATTTGCTGAGCATTCCTTTTATGATTGTTGGCATTTCTTTGTGTGTGTGTGTGTGTGTGTGTGTGTGTGAGTACCGGGGTCGACCTCTGGACCTCACGCACCAGCAGGCGCCCGTGCCGCTGAGCAATATCACCTGCCCTTTTTTCTTATGTGGGTTCCAGGAGTCAAACTCGGGCCCTCGCGCTTGCCAGGCAGGCACTTATGCCGCTGAGCCATCTCACCGGCCCGGCATTTCTTTTTTTACCTGATCTGATTTCCTCTATGGACTCATGGATTTGTTTCTTTACTTCAGTTGCTATCATTTCAGAAATGTCAAGTGTGTGTCTTCCATTTTCCTCTATCTCGTTGTCTCCTGGACTTGTTCTGCATGGGCTGGAGGTCTGAGGTTGCATTTTGCTTCTATGTCTTATCATTTTCTATTTCAAAAGTTTTTATTTTGTTTTCTGTGTTGATCCTTGTAAGTTTTTGTAGTAGGTAGCTTTATCACTGGTATCAAAGCAAGATTTGTTCTTCAGGATGTCTTTTGCGTGTAGGAGGTTCTTGGTTCTTGTTCTTGGTTTGCGTCCCAAGGTCCTACCTTTCCAATTAATTAAGAGCGAGATGTTGGTATCTGTTTGGCTCAGTCCCCAGTCCTTTGGTATTGGGGTGTGGCGAGGTTATTACCCCTGAACTTCCTAGTATTGTTACAGAAGTGAAAACAACTGATTAAAACAGATATGACATCCTAGCTAAAGTAGTATAATTAGCACTGACAATAGCATCAAGCACAGTTTAGAAACTGACAAACTGTGTCAACTATTAATTTTGTACCTTTAACCATAGAAGCAAAATCTACAGTTATATAACTGAACTGATCATAAATTAGGAATTTGTATGTGAAGTGTTTCCCCTTGGTAGCATGGTTTTACCCTGTGGTGGGGAAATATAAGAAGGATAGTGAATACAACAAAGATAACTGAAAAAAGTAGAAGCCAAGCTGGAGGATGAAGGATGATCACACAAGCCTTGGGAAACTGGAGAAAAGGGCAGATGAGAAAGAATGAAGGAGGGCCGGTGAGACAGCTCAGCGGCTTAAGCGCCTGCCTTGCAAGCGCGAAGGCCCGAGTTCGACTCCCGGAACCCACATACGAAAATGGGGCCGGTGATATCGCTCAGTGGCACGGGTGCCTGTTGGCACGCGAGGTCCTGAGGTCGTCCCCCCGGTACCCACAAAAAAAAAAAAAAAAAAAAAAGAAAGAATGAAGGAGTAAGCAAGGGATTATTGGAGTTGACCAGAACAATTAGAGAGACTGTTCACTCATATAAAAATATTAAGTCTAGAGAGGTAAATTGAGGAGAGGGTGAAAGAAGACAAATAGATTAGAACAAAGGTATAGGTAAAAGACAAAAAAAAAAAAAGGAAAAGGAATGTGAAACAAATCACAAGCCAGGGAAAAAAGAAGAAAAATAAAATAAAATAAAAAAACAAAATTCCTCTGGTGTCCACTGAGAGTCCAGAACTACTGGATAACCCTGCCAAGCCTGCAGTAGAGTTTGTGCTGGATTTGAGGCTGATCTTGGCCTACAGATGTGGGGCCCTGGAGCCACAGTCTTCAGCCAGTACTTTCTGTATGTCCCTTAGCGGCCTCCCTCTCCTTACCCTGTTTCTCTTGGCGGTGTCTCTCTCCCAGTTGCTGTGCTGTTTTCAGACAGGGACGGGGCTGCTCCCAGTGCCATGCACCTTTGGCTCCTCCTGGTCCTTGCTCAGCCTCTGTGCTCCTCTTCCCCTGGAGAGTCTCTGTCCCTCAGGTCGTTTGTTGCGGGGCGGGGTGGGATGCCGTGATGTGGTCCTGTCCTCTGCTCCTGCTGTTGCAGTCCAAGGCTGCTCAGCCCCAATTCTCACTCCTCTCCCGAGGTGGGTGCTAACTTCCCATCCGTCGCTTTATAAGTTCCACTGCCATCGTCACCCACCTCTGCTGTAGTCTGTAACTTCCTCAGGTGAGATGGGGGTGCTGGGGGTGCCTTTCTCCTCCCACCCCCGGTGGCATGGGGACAGCCCGGGGCTGCACAATGCTGAGGTGCAAGGATCTTTAATTCCCTGCGCCTCTCTAACCACAGGACACTGGGGAGGGGTTAGCTCTTCCGTTTACTAAGCACCCCTCTAGTCTTTAATATTGTTCCTGGCAGTTCCAGTTAACACTCTGGTGCACAAAAGGAATGGGAAGAAAAGAAAAAGAACAGAAAAAAAGGAAAGAAAAAAAGGAAAACTGGCCAATCATCAGGGAGGGAGCAGTTCGTGTTGGCAGAATTTACTGAGGGACTGTAGCGTCTTCTATTTGCAGGAAGGCAGAAGAGGCAGGGGCCCTTATAACCCAAATCTATCCTGTGTGGCCACACTATTGTAGTATATCCTTTTTCTCTCGCACGCTTCCTTTAAGATGCCAAGTACCATGGCAGTCATCTGTATCCGGCGACCCACCGGCAGCCCAGTGGGCTGGTTGGCCATTTTGTTAAGTCCTTTATCTATGTATGGCTTGATCTATTAGTCTCTTATGTCAGATTGATTTTGGTTTCAGGGTGTATGTCTCCCCTTTTCTTCCAATTACCTGTGTTTTAGCTGAATTTCTCTGAGTAGCTCTGAATGAGGCTCCTCCTCTATTCAGCCATGTTGAATCTTCCCAGTTATCTTTTTTAACTTTGGTCTATAACCTCAGCTGCTGAATAACCAGAAAGCCAGTTATACCAGTGTTGAAATGGAAGCAGTAGATTTTAACTCCTAATATTCAGTTTGGATATGGGGTACTTTGAAACGTAAAGTATGGCCAGAGAATTGCTACATCGTTTATTAATTATGGCTGACTTCTTCTAAAAAGTCAAATTTTTATGGAATGTTAACAGATAACAGTTACATAGCTTTACAAGGAAAATTTGAATCAAGAGCAAGTTTAGCACAATGATGATATTATATTAGAACCATTAGGTTTTTGTTATTATCTCCAAAATACATCTACATTTCTATTTTATTAATTAATTACTCTTGTCTAATTACAAGATATTAAATGACACAAATAAACCCTTATTTATATTTGTTACCTTTTAATAAAGAGCCTTTCAAGTAGGATATACTTATATAGAGTTATATTTTGCAGGTTATTAATATCCAATTTCTAATTATTAGAATAACATCGCCTGGACTGTATAGCATTTAGGAATCTTTGACTATTATAACACATTTACATAACAATCACATAAACTTAAGCCTGAAAAAAGTTTACCATCACAAAAAACTTTAGAAGTCATTAGCATAAGATGTGTTCTTAAATTCTGTATATTTGAGGACTTTATACTTGGGAAACACAAATGTATTTAATATATCATGAAATTGACAATAATTTGCATCACAACTATATAGAAATCACTACATATATTTACTTTGTTTCTAATTCTTAAGGCTCTTTTAACACGTTTACAGGATGTAACTGCACTGACAAGAATTAAAGGACATCTTTAGACCTTTTACAAGTTTAGAAAATGGTGTTACTGATCATAAATAGACATTACCCAATATTTCATTTATACAATAACAGGATGTTTAATCAAAGCCAATAGATGTAGGTCAAGTTTTAAATGGTAGGACTAAATTTAAAATGATGTCAAAAATATTTATCATTTTATATGAATAAGGTCTAAATGTAGTGTATATTGTATAAAACAGAGGTATGGAGAAACTATCAACTAGCTTAGCATACCCTGGATAAAATCTTTCCTCCTGGGAGGAAATGTCCTTACCTGTCCATTCTTACTCTTTTTATATTTTTTTTCTTGTATTTTCTTTTACATGTCCAAGCTTAACTAAATGCTTGAATTAGCACTTAACTCAATGTGTGCTATTTTTTTTTTTATCCAACTCTATCTTAGGCTGCCCTGACTTCCTACTTATAGACTAAATAACTAAACTATTACAGCAGGACATGTAACTTTAGGTTACTTTGGTTTGGCTTCTTTAAGATATTTTAAAGCCTGTATGATTAGCTGAAGAGTTGTTGGCCACCACTGAGGTAATCCTTAGAAAAGAGAAACAAAACTGGTAGGCATGCCCATCAAACTGCTCAGATGTTGGTGAACCAAGGGTGATATCAGTCTGCAGATGAAGAGCTCTCACAACCTGCTTCTTCATGTTCACATTTCCAGTGTCTACATCTGTGTTTGTTCTTTTTTTTTTTTTTTGTACTGGGAATCGAACTCATGACCTCCTGCTTGCCAGGCACACACTGTGCCGCTGAGCTATATCCGTGGCCGTAGTGATTGTTCTTACTTTTGCTTTATTCCAGGCTATGTTCATTCTTTTTTGATACATGAAGATGTCCTACAAAGTGTTGACTTTTCTACTCTCGTAAAAAATAAATTACAGAGCAAGATAAGAGCAAAAACTTACAGAGAAAATAATATATTGAAGACCATGAAGAGAAAAAAGACTAAAGTCATGTCAACTCTTATATATATATATATTTTTTAATATGTGGGTACTGGGAGTCTAACTCAGGACCTCGCGCTTGCCAGGCAGGTGCTTATGCTGCTGAAGTATATTACCGGCTCAGTTTTTTGACACATCCTTGATGCTGATGTGCTATAAAATTTCAGAAATACAGATCATCATTTGTAAACACAGAATTATGAATGAACGTACAGTCCTAAATTGTCTTTGTGCATTTTATTTCTTTTTTTTCTTTTTAAAATTTTTTAGATAATTAGTACATGTTTCCAGTTCATGTAGTTTACAATCATCTTGGGGAGTGGTCACATGTACATACTACAACTTGTTTCTTTTCTTTTTTTAAATCCACTTCTTCTGTTCCCCTCCCTCCTTCTCCAATTCTCTTAACTCATTTTTTGTTCTTGTTGATATTATTAATCTTAGCTCATGTTATGGCATATAGTGTTTACAGTATTCGGGGTTATTAGATTCCTGTACATGGCATATATTTATTCTTCTTATTTCCCCTTCCCTTCATCCTCACTCCTCAAAGTTTTTCCCTTGGACCACTTTCCTATTGCAAGAGATCCATCTCCTTGTCCTCTTCTATCCATCCCTTATTGTTGTCTTTGTTTGTACTTTGCCTCACTCAAATAAGAGATACCGTATGGCGTTTAAGCTTGTGTGTCTGGCTTTTTTCACTCAACATTATGTTTCCCAGGTGCATCCATTGTCCCACAAATGTCTCAAATCTGTCATTATTTATAGCACAATACTATTCTATTATATGTAGACACAAAATTTTCTTTACCCCATCTTCTGTTGATGTGTCTACAGGCTGTTTCCAGGACTCAGCTATAAAGAGTTGTGCAGCTATAAACACTGATATGCATGAACCTCTGTAATATGATGTCTTCAGCTCTTTGGGGGAAGATATTTAGCAGGGAATTGCTGGTTTATATGGAATTTCTAATTTCAATTCTCTGAAAAAGCTCCATACTCATTTCCATAATGGTTGTAGTAGTTTTTATTCCCACCAACAATGAAAGACGGTTCCTTTTCCACCACAGCCTCACCAGCACTTGTTATTGCTTGATTTCTTAATGACTCCATTCTTTTTCCAGTAAGGTGGAATCTTAGTGTTGTTTTAATTTGCATTTCTCTAATGACCACAGATGTTGAATATTTTTTCATATATTTATTATTTCAATTTCTTCCTCTGCAAAGTGTCTGTTCATTACTTTTGCACATTTCTTGACTGGATATTTAAATTTAGGTGGTTTAATTTTTTTTTTTTTTTTAGTTCTTTGCTTGTATATTCTAGATATTAGTCCTCTGTCTGAGGAGTAGTTGGCAAAATTTTTTTCCCATTCTGTAGGTTGTCTCCTTATTCTACTGATTGATTTTTTTACTGTACAGAAGCTTTTCAGGCTGATATAATTTCATTTGTTGATTCTTGCTGTTATTTCTTGTGCAGTTAAGGTTTTGTTTAGAAAATCCTTTCCTCCACCTATGTCTTCAATGTTTTACCTATTTTATCTTCCAGCAGGTTTAATGTTTAATGTTTCTGTTTTAATGTTTAGATCTTTGACCCATTTTGATTTTAATTTAGTAAATGGTGAGAGACAAGGGTCCAATTTCAATCTTCTGCACACAGATAACTGATTTCCCCAAGTATGCTTTTGGGACCTTTGTTGAAGATCAAATAGCTGAATGTATCTGGGGAAATTTCTGTATCCTCAATTCTGTTACATCAATCCATGAATCTGTTTTTGTTCCAGTACTCTGCCATTTTTATTAATGTTGAATTGTAGGATATCTTGAAGTCAGGTATTACTATATGTCCTGCTTTGTTCTTGTTGCCCAAAATTACTTTTGCTATTCTGGGTCACTTCTGGTTCCACATTAATTTCAGGATTATTTTTTCTAGATCTGTAAAGTATGCTGTTGTTATTTTGATTGGGACTGCATTGAAGTTGTATAATAGTTTTGAGAGTGTGGCCTTTTTGACCCTATTAGTTCTGCTTATCCAGGAGCAGGGGACATCCTTCCATTTTGTGATGTTCTCTTCAGTCTCCTTCTTCAGACTACTAAGTTTTCTTTGTAGAGGCCTTGCACTTCCTTAGGTTAATTCCTAGCTGTTTCATTTTTCTTGAAGGTACTTTTTCTTTTTTTTTTTTGTGGGTACCAGGGGGTCGACCTCAGGACCTCGCGCGCCAGCAGGTGCCCGTGCCACTGAGCGATATCACCGGCCCCTTTTTCGTATGTGGGATCTGGGAGTCGAACTCGGGCCCTCGCGCTTGCCGGGCAGGCACTTAAGCCGCTGAGCCATCTCACCGGCCCTTGAAGGTACTTTTAATGGTATTGATTTATAATTTCCTTCTCATCCCATTCATTGTTGATGTACACAAATGCTAATGATTTTTGTGTGTTCATCTTGTATCCTGCTACTTTGCTAAAGTTCGTTATTAATTCTAAGAGTTTTTTGGTGGAATTCTTTGGATCTTCTATGTAGGATATCATGTCATTTGCAAATAATGATAAATTGAGTTCTTCTTTTCTTGTATGTTTTCCTTTTATTTCTTTCTCTTGCCTAATTGCTCTGGCTCATGTGTTAAGTACTATGTTGAAAAGAAGAGGTGATAGTGAACATCCTTGTCTTGTTCCCCATTTTAGGGGGAATACTTTTAGTTTTTCCCATTTAGTATGATGCTGGCTATTGATTTGTCATATATAGCTTTCATCATATTCAGGTATGGTCTTCTATACCTGTTTTCTTCAGGGTTTTTATCATGAAGTGGTGTTGGATTTTGTCAAAAGCCTTTTCTGCATCTCTTGATATGATCATCTGGTTTTTGACCTGTTTCTTTTTATATGATGTATTACATTTATTGGCTTCTGTATGTTGAACTGTTCTTGCATTTCTGGGATGAAACATACTTCATCATGATGTATTTCCTTTTTTGTAATGTGATGCATTCTATTTGCTAATGTTTTGTTGATGATTTTTACATCTATGTTCACTAAGGAGATTAGCCTATAGTTTTCTTCTTTAGTTGGATCCTTATATGGTTTTGGGATCAGGGCAATACTGACTTCTGTAAATGAGTTTAGGGGCACTCCTAAACTTGAAAAGCTTGAGGAGTACTGGTGATATAACATCCTTAAAGGTTTTGTAGAATTCAGCAGTGAATCCATCAGGTCCTGGGCTTTGTTTATTTGGTAGATTCTTTATTACTGTGTTAACTTTATTGGTTGTTACTGGGCTGTTAAGCATTTTATGTCTTCTTGGGTTAGTTTGGTAGCTTGTATGTGTCTCAGAATTTGTCCATTTCTTCAAAATTTGCTAATTTATTGCAATAATATTTTTCTTCTGGATTTCCACAATGTCTGTTATGATTTCACCTTTTCATTTCTAATTGCATTGATATGAGTCTTTCCTCACTTTCTCTTAATCCTGGCTAAGGGGTTATCTATTCTATTTAGTCTTTCAAAGAACCAGCTCTTTGATTCACTGATCTCTTTTACTGTTTTTTTTTTTTTTTTTTTTTTTTTGGGTACCAGGGGGACGACCTCAGGACCTTGCGTGCCAACAGGCACCCGTGCCGCTGAGCGATATCACCGGCCCCTTTTTCGTATGTGGGTTCCGGGAGTCGAACTCAGGCCCCCGCGCTTGCAAGGCAGGCGCTTACGCCGCTGAGCCATCTCACCAGCCCTCTTTTACTGTTTTTTAGTTTCAATTTCATTGATTTCTACTCTCATCTTTATAATTTCCCTCCTTGATTTCAGTTTGGGCTTGGTTTACTGTTCTTTCTCAAGTATCTTAAGATTTCTCATAAGATTGTGTATTTGATCTTGCTCTGTTTTCCTAATGTTAGCAATGATTTTGATAAATTTTCTCTTGAAATTGCTTTCATAGTGTCCAAAAGGTTTTTCTGAGTTGTATGGTCATTGTCATTAACTTCCAAAAATTTTTAAATTTCTTCTTTGATTTCTTCTGTGACCCATTGGTTGTTTAGGAGTATATTGTTATTTTTCCAGGAGCTTTTGCCTTTTCCCAAAATTTCTTCTGTCACTGATTTCTATTTTCATTGAATAGTGGTCTGATAGTATGCATTGGGGTAATTTTTATTCTTTTATATTTATTTAAGCAGGCTTTGTGGACTAGTATTTGATCTGTTTTGGAAAAGTACCATGTACTGCTGAAAAAAAACATATATTCTTTGTAAAGGGATGGAATACTCTGTATACATCTATTAAGTCCATATGTTCAAGGGAGTGGTTCAGCTCTGAAATTTCTTTATTGGATTTTTTTTAAAAGAGAAGAAAAAAATAAAAACAACAATAAAACATAGTTTCAAAACAGGTTAGTAGGAGAGTTACAATAATTAATATATCGCATATTGTTGTCTTCATAGTAGTTATTCAGAGTACAAGATATAGGCATGAAAAAATGATCAAACAATATAAGAACAAACTGTTCTTTTCAATGAACTAATAGAAATTAGTAGCATGATTATATTAGCTATCTTGTATACATATTTTTTCCCTTCCTTCCTTTCCCCTTTCCCCCATCACAGCTTGTCTTTTTTTTTTAACAGCTCCTTCCCAATTCACAATATCTATTGTACATTTTGGACCTTATTTACTTGTTCAGTTTCTCACACTAGCAGAGACTTCATGAACAAAACCCAGACTGCAAGGGAAATATTATAAAAAATCAACAAATGGGATCTCACTTTATTAAAAAGCTTTTGCACAACAAAAGAAATCACCAACAGAGTGAAAAGACAACCCACAGTGTGGGAAAAAACTTATAGCCAGTTGTCCCTCAGACAAAGGACTTATCTAAAACATATAAAGAACTAAAAAAATCAGACCCCCCAAATTCAAAGACCCAACCCAAAAATGGGCATCTGAGATGAATATACAATTTTCAAATGAAGTACAAATGGCAAATAAATACATGAAAAAATGTTCAGCATCATTGGTCATTCAAGAGGTGCAGATTTTTTTCTTTTTAGTTGATCAATCTCTGTGAAAGCAGGGTGTTAAAAAACTCTACTATGATTGCATTAGTGTTTATTGGATCTTTTAATTTCAGCAGTTTTTGTTTTATGGAGATAGGTGCTCCAGTATTTGGTGCATATATGTTTATTTTGTTGTTGTTGCTGCTTATCCATTGACCTCCTCTGTTTTTAGCTGCAAATGATTCATTGTTTCTATCAAGATTATTCTTAAGTATTCTCTCTAGAGCTGGTTTAGCACTCATATATATCTTCATCTTTTTTCATGGAAATAACTTATTTCTCCATCTATTTTGAAAGATAGCTTTGCTGGGTAAGTTAAACTGGGTTGAGAGTTATTTTCTTTTAGGCCTTGAAATACTTCACTCCAAGCTCTTCTGGCCTTTATGGTTTGTGTTGAGAAGTCTGCTGTGACTCTAATTGGTTTACCTTTATATGTGATTTTTTAATTTTTCTCCTGCTGCTTTTAAAATTCTGGAGTTTTTTGCTGGATATCTGGTAATTTAATAGGGATACGCCTTGGTGAACTTCTTTTTTCATCATAATTATTTGGTGTTCTATAATCATCACTTACTTGTTTTTTAAAGACTTTTCTTATACTTTGGAAATTTTCTTCCATGATTCCTGCAAGCATGTTAATGAATCCATGTGTAGTATCTTCTAGTTTTTCTCTAACTCCAATTAGCCTTAGATTGGTCTTCTTGTTGTCATCTAGTAGCTTTTGGATGGTCTTCTCTTGTTCTCTTATTCTCTTTTTAGCTTCTTTGAGCTCTTTATTCTAATTCACTATTTTGTCCTCAGTATCAGACTCTGTCTTCACATTGGCCATTTCTCCAGTGTATGAATTCTATACAGTTTTTAAATTCAGGTATTTTGTCTGACATCTTTTTGAGGATTCTATATTTTTGTTGAATCTGTCATTCAAATTTTGAACTGTTTTGGTTAGTTCATCCAGTTTTTTTCCTTATTTCCCTGAAATTCACCATTGGCATATAAAGTGAAATTTCTGTGAACTTTTGGTTCATTTCCTGTATGAACTCATCTATTTTCTTCATCACTTCTATGAACTTTACATAGATTTCTGTGACCTGGTATTTGTTTTCTTCTCTTCTTGGCCCCCTTGCTCTGCCTTGGGAGAGTTGGAGGATTGGAGATCTTCTATTTCCTTGATCTCCCACACTCCTATGTGTATCTATACATATATATATATTTAAAATTATATATAGCCCCCTCTTTTTTCCCCTTTTTTTGGGGGGTGAGGGGGATTATTGCATGTGAGGACCGGAGAAATGAGGAGAGTTTGTGGCTTATATGGAGATTTTTAGTAGGATGTTGCCTCCCCATGAATAATTTTCAGCTTTGTATGTTCAGTGTTAGTATTTACTCCTTCTGTTATTTACTTTTAGTGACTTTGACTCTGTACCTATGTTTTGTCAAAAGAATTATTTCTGGTTATAACAGTATACACAGATTCAATCTTACAACACTTCTATATGATACTCCTTTCAGTTACTCTTCCCCCCTTTGTCTATTCTTTATGCACACTCTACCAGTTTATTATTTGTGGTTGTTCTGGAATGAGGTAAGTGAGGTTGGGTAGGGAGAATGGGAGGTGGTTGGATGAGGAGGGTTAGATACTATGCAGGAGGTTTGAAGGAAGATATAGTGGTAGCTGAGAAGAAAAGGTTCATATAGGGCCTGACTTTTACTGAAGTACTTTGAGTGGGGTTGAAGTGTTAGTACTGAGAATTTTCAGAGGATATTTTGTGGAGGCAAGGGTGAGATATGGGAGAAAAGGGGTTTGCTCTGTGATTGAGGAAAGCTATGTGGTTGTCAGAACTTGCTGATGGGGTGGCCAATAGTCTAGTTAAAATATGGGAGAGCCAAAGGCTTAGGGAGGGAAGGATCAAAGAGTAATATTAGACAAGATAAGAGTGACTATGGGGGAGCTAAGTATGGAGAATTTAAAAGTTTGGGAAGAGGAGTTTATATTTGGAGAAAGAATAAAGACATATGTTAATAATATTGTCTCAGCAGTTTGAGGTGAAGCAACTAGATAGGGAGTTGAGACAAGAGAGAGAACCTAGACACTTACTAAATTAGAGCCAATGAAAGAATACACAGAATTAACAACCTACTAAGCACAAGAAACCATAAAAAAAATATAACCTGACATAACTAAATCAAGAAAAAAACTTAAACCAGTAAGATGTTCAATGGAACACTGATTAAATATTCCAATGAGAACTGCATATGTGATTACCAAGTAGCTTCTTTGCCAGAGAGTCTGAGTGCTCACACCCAAATGATTCCTCTGATGGCGCCACCATGATACTGAAGATAACTCAGACTGAGGACTTTTTCCTGCCGGGTTGCAAGCATGCTAGCAGAGTCTGATCCAGTCTGAGTTCTTGGGTTAGGAACTCTTGCTGTCCCTCTCCCCACGTGTGATGGTGGAATCAGCAGACAGGTTCACTGGCACAAAATTGTCCACTAAGTCAGGATTATTTCTATGCAATCAAATGAGGTACAGTAGTAACAGGCTAACCCATTACAGTGGTATCTACCAGGGTAGTTGAGAAATAACACACCATGAGACCCTGTTTTGGGATCTCCCTTTAGCCTAGAGAACAAATCCATGGTTATAGTGTAAGTATCTTAACAACCCAAGTCTTGACCCACAGTTAATGTGCACTAAATGCAATGGCTGTGTCTCCTCTAATGGTGAAAAACAGCACTGAACACTAATGTTATAGAATCCATTATCTAAAGCCCAGGGGGTTGGGGGTTGGGTAATGCCAGAGGGGGGAAGAGAAGAGAAAAAAGAAAGAAAAGTGATTTTTTAAGTCCTCTGCTCTGTGGTATGGAGAGGAGGAAATAGGAGAGGGGCAAAAGATCCTAGTGATGGTAAGGATATGTTATATATTTAGAAGGGGATAACAGGGAAAACTGGGGCACAAAATTTGTACTGAGAAATGGGGGTGGGAAAATATTCTATGACTCATATAAATAGTAGCGAAAAGTTAAAGAGAGGCAAATGAAAAGGGGGAGAGTAAAGAAAACAAAAATTGGAAATGAATAAAACACAGGAGAAAGAAGTCAGGCAAAGAGATATGGATAAAAGTAGAAGGGATATAAAGGACAATGGAGAATTCCTGTACCCTGAATAAACTATATTGAGAGGAAAAAGGCAAAAACACACATACATAGACAAGCTTATAACAGAAAAAAGGCTAAAATAATGGAATAAAACTGTGAGGGAAAATGTGCAGAAGGAGGAAAACAGAAAAGATTTTTTTTAATTTAAAAAAGTAAATAAAAATGAAAAATGAAAAAATAATACAATCAAATAAAGTACAATAAAAGAAAGCTTTCTATTGTTTTGGATGCGTAGCTCTTTTCCTCAGCCTACAGTTAGGGGCAGAGCTCAAGAAAGGATGCATCTCTGTTCACACTGTAAGTGGAAGGTGAGGTCCACCCCACCACGGTGCAGGGTGTAGAGCTCTGCTCACAGCGGGGACAGGGCACCAATGCGAGCTTCCAGACCCGTGTAGCTCAGGCTGAACCTGGCCTCTGACCGCGGGAGCCTGCTCTGTGCTCATCCACCCTGCCTCTCAGCGGGACTCCCCCAGTCTGCTCTCCAGCTCCCAGCAGCCTCTCATGCCTGTCCTTCCCTCATCCACCCTGGGAGCTTGCAGTGTGAAGAAGCTGAGGGGGGCGCTCTGGGACCCAGGCTCGAACACTCAGCCCTTCCCTGCCATGGTGTCCCTGCCAGCTCCTGCTCCACAATGGTAGCTGTGGGCACTTGTAATGAGGTAACTCAGCAACTGTTGACTGGGGAAGGCCACTCTGGAAGCAATGTTCCACGTTTTCCTTACTGGTTCCAATTGCAGGAGATCCTTTTGCTCCCAACGCAGTCGTCTGCTTCTCTTCCACAGTGTGACCTATTTCTTCCGTACCACTTAATCCCACTTTCTTCTCCTCTGTCGGTTTCCTCATGGCTCCCAGGTGTCTGCCACTCACTTGGGTTCTTCCCTGAGCTAGTGTGTTCCAGACTTGCTTTGTCCTGGAGAAGCTGAGCTGCTGGCACTCACTGTGCTGCCATTTTTGGGACTCTCTATAATATTTCTTTTTTTTTTTTTTAAGTGAAAAAAATAGAACAAAAATTCAAAACAACATAATAGGAGGGTAACAGTGGTTAATACATTGTGAATTGTTATCTTTAAATTAGCTATTCAGGGTACAAGATATCGGAGTTCAATTGTCCAAACAATATTAGCACACACCTTTCTTTTCCATGAACTAAGTGAAATTAGCAATGTATCTATCTTAAGCATCTTTTATATATATATTTGTTTTTCTTTTCCCTTCCTTCTTTTTCCATTCCCCCATCCCAGTTTCTCTTTCCTTTTGAACAGTTTCTTCCTGTTTTATAATATCTATCGTACATTTTGGATCTTATTTATTCTTTCAGCTTCGTACACTAGGGAGACAAAATGATGTTTACACATGTGCATCCAGTTTATTTCACTTTGAGTATGTTCTCGAGTTGCATCCATTTACCTATAAAAGTCTCCAGTTTATCTTTCTTTATGGCTGAGTAGTACTCCATTGTATAAAAATAACACATCTTTTTTATCCATTCCTCGGTTGATGGGCATTTGGGTTGTTTCCAAGATCTGGCTATTACAAATTGTGCTGCTATAAACATGGGTGCGACTCTGAGAGAGCCTCTCTCTCTGCTGCTCACCACCTGGCCATCTTCCCTCATATTTCTCTATAGTATTTCTTAAATGTCATGTAGAAATCACAACTAAAAGGGCAAAAAGGTGGAAAATAACAGGAAAAAAATCTTCTGGAAAACTGAAACCACATAGGTTGGGATAAATTGATTTATTTGATTTCATTTTATTTGTCCACACGGGCATAAATTTATACAGAGCCACGTGTTACAGGCATCTCCAAGGCTTGGCTTGATCTCCAGGAGTGCTCCAGTCTGTAGCAACATCTTTCTCTGGCCTCCTGATATAATTGTAGACTTTTCTGCATCATATAAGCCTTACTTACATCCCATCTGTTGATTTTAATTTTCATGCAAATTTGCTCCTTGCTTAGAGGAATTTCAGTCTACCTGAAAAGACTCAAAAATGCTTTTATTCTTTTGAAATCACACACATGCTCGAGTGCCATTTTGCTGATAGCAGTTGCTATGGGATTCACTAATTTATGTATCGCATGCAGCATATTAGCTATGCAGCTGTTAAAATCAAGGGGCCAGTAAATATTTGTGTTACCCACTCCCTCTGCACACACACCCTCCAAGTTCAAAACTAGTTGAGAAATAAAAGGCCATATCGATGAAGATGAAAATGTGACTTTCATCACTAATCAAAAATGTTGGAGGGTGTGGCTTTTACGATTTACCTCACTTGGCTTCCTAATCCCTGCCTTCAGAACTGTACAGACAAGTCCACGGTCACTGGTGAAGCTGGCACAGGACACACTGCAGAGGCCCCTTTCTGTGGGCAGGAAGAGCTGAAAAAGCACAGCCCCAGAGGAGCAACCATGTTTGCACAGCCGCTTTTTCAGAACCCCGTGCAGATTAATCATTTCTCCTCCCTTAGGGATGAGTTAATACAGGGTTTAAGAAAAGGATCCTAGTTCCATCTCTGAGGGTTGGGAGCCATTTTCCTCTCTGAAAAGTGCAGGCATCTTCCCATTTAAATTCCAGAGATGGCTGATTTTTCCCCTGGATGTTAATCTACTATCCTGTGAGGGTCATTTTTATTTGTTATGTGCCAAACCCAACACTCAACACATAATTCAAGATAACCCCCTCATAAATTCTAACGCTGGGATTTATGTGTCCCAGATGGGTAGGAGTTTTGATCTTTAGAACTGAACAGATTTTTATAATTCACAAAAATGCCCTGCAATGTACACAGTGCTGCTCCTCCTGTTTCCTGCAGAGCCTCTTACGTCTCAGGGATTACAGAGCAAAGAGACCAAAACAAATGCTAAGCTTGGAGAATTTGATCTAAGGATGTCAATAATGTTTCTGGATATATGTGAGTTATTTCATTAAAGGTCATCTCTGACTCTTTTCAACTAAATACCACATAAAAGCTCAGGAAATATCTGTTTTTAAGACAGCTTGAAAGTACCAAGATGTGTGCTGGTACCACATGTAGTAGCACTAGTTTACAGGAACTAGGCTTCTTCATTCTTTGTCTTGGGTGAGTGGCCAATCAATGTTGTAAAAAAGGAATGCACGACTGGAGTTTTTGATATGTTGGAGACACTCACAGTTACGGACTTTCAAAGAGTGTTTTTAGTAGGAAAGGTAAATAAGACTAGTTGCTGAAGTAGACACTGCCTACGTTTCAGTGGTTACAGTGGTGCAGTAAATACCTCTGTGTAGCCCAAGGCATCATCCGGTAGGGGTTAGGACAGGGCTTTGCCTCTTGCTTAGGTTCTCATCTTGTGCTTTCACCTTCTGCATCTTTTGAATTCTCCTCAGTGAGCCTAAGCATGAGAAAAGAGTAAGGATGGGGTGCTAGGATGTTTGGTTTGGTTTGGTTTTCAAAGACCAGACCTAGAAACAATAAATGTTTGAGCTGATGGATATGTGAATTACCCTGTTTTTGACCATTACATGTTGTGTATATGCATTAATATATGACAGTGTACCCCACAAGTGTATAGAGTTATTATGTTTACTTTAAATGCACAAAAAAATGGAAAAAGAAAGATTATAAGAATAAAAAAGCAAGCCTAGAAATGGTACATACACCACTTCTGCTCCAACCCTTGTTGGTCAGAGCTCAGTCACATACCACAGCTACCTGCAAGGAGGTCTGTGAGTGCAGAGGGCACTACCCCGGTGTCCTGGTGATTGCAAGTAGACTTTTGCCACAAGTGTTAAAACAACTAGGACCAAAATAAACCAGTCACCAAAGACCACATTTTGTACAACTCAGTTCATATGAAACATCCAGGACAAGTTAATCCATATACACAGAAAGTAGATTAATGCTTGCTTAGGGCTGGGAGGAGTTACATGGGTGTAAGGAGGTGATAACTGAACTGTACGGGGTTTCTTTCTGAGGTGATGGAATATAATGAAATAAGTGGTGGTGACACGTGCACATCACATCTTTGTGAATATACTAAACACCATTGAATTATGTACTACAAATGAGTATGTTGTCTAGTATTTGAAGTATATCTCAATAAAGCTTTTCACATAAATAAAACAGGGAGAGTGGATATATGAAAACTCTGTATGTCTTCAGAAATTCTCTATAAATATATAATTATAAAATAACAGTTTATTTAATTTTTTTTTTCAGTTGCTTGAGATAAAATCTCACTATGTTGCCCAGGCTGGTCTCAAACTTATGAGCTCGAGTGATTCTCTAGCTTCAGCTTCTCAAGTAGCTGGGATATAGACGCATGCCAGCCAGCATGCACCAAAAAGACATTTTTTTAAAAGGCCAAGACCAGTTTCAAACATGTGGAACTTACTCTTGCAATTTTTTCACTCCAACGTTTTCTCAAGTGAAAATTAATACAGAGGCCTTATCTTTCAAGATGGGAAAATTCAAACTTTACAGAGTTCTCAGTGCATCTGAACTTGGCTTCTTGCTCTGTAAAATGAGAATAATACATTGACTTCAATGGTTGACTGCATCAATTGAGTAAGACATGAAATTTGAAAGTCTTTAGTAATCTAGGCATCTAGGCATATGCTTTGTCAAAGCATATTGATTGCTCAAACTCTTCCAAGGGAAATGAAATAGTAAAGATATAAAAGACTTAAAAATTGGTTAAAGACTTGAGCAAGCATTTTACAAAAGAAGATATTCAAATGGTCAAGCAGCATATGAAAAAGTGTTCAACATAATTAGTCACTAGAGAATACAAAGGAAAACCACAATGAGATACTTCTACACACTCATGACAAAGCAGAAAAATTAAAACTCGTTCTACTAAGTGTTAGCAAGAATGTGGAGCACCATCCTACATTACTGGTGGGTGTTTGAAAGTCTATAATCATGTCAAAAGTAATTTAGCATACTAATAAATTTGAATGTTCAACTGTCCTATGACCTAGCATCAGCACTCCTAGACCTGTACCAAGAGAAATAAATACGCATGTTCCCAGAAAGCTTTGTACTTTAAAAAGTACTTTATTCATAATAAGCAAAAATTAGAAACAGCTCAAATATTCAATAGGAAAATGAATAAACACAAATTTTGATATACGCACATGAAACAAAATAGTACCAAACAATTAAAAAACAGATATGCACAACAGGATCTCAGAAAATATGCCGTATGAGCTAAAGCACAGACTAAACACGTAGGTATGACTCCACTTAGCAGAACAGGGGTTGCCTGGAGTTGGGGAGGAGGGGCTGAGATAATAATTCCATGAAAGAAGCATAAGCTAATTTTCCATAATAGATAATGGACTGTCTTATATTTTAATCGGGGCAGGTATTTGTGAAAAATTCATTCACCAAACATGTAAGATTTATGCATTTCTCTTAATGTAATCAAGTACAGTTAGCATGGAAATGGGATTAATGGAAGGAACAAAAACTATTCCATCCTTTTTGCTTTGGAAATGAGAGCTGGCGGTGCATTTATGCAAGTCCCCTGCACTTGCATCTGCCTTCCGTCTTCATGTGACAGGACGCAGGCCCCTCACCGGTGTCCGCTAAGACAACTCTGCAGATATCCATGCCTCGCGTCCACTCCATCGGTAGCATAGTCAATCTTAGAGTAAAAACACAAGGTTAAGCGTATAACCTCTTACTAGACATGTCTTGCATCACATTTTTCTTCAGTTGCATAAACCTTCTGAGAACAGGAAATAAAGCGTATTGAACTGATTGCAGAAAAAATTCCAAAACAGACTAAAATATAAATGAAGGTGATGAGAAAAAGACAGAAGATGAGTATTTTTTTAAGTTCTAAAGCAAGACCAAGCAAAACTCAAGAGAAGAAGAAATGAGAATCCAGGAATGGAATGGCAGTCAAGGAAAGGAAAACAGGACATCAGGACACTGTGTGGAGCACCGAGGGCCAGAAGCCAAGTGCGTCCGAGTATTAACTTACAGCCGGCCGCCGCTTAAAATGGGAATGTGATGACTCCTAAGGCTTTTGTCTCATACATGAACAGAAACTTAATCAAAGTTGGATGAAGAATCCTATTTAATTACTGGAGTGGATTTCATTCCTTAACTTTTAGATTTTATGATTTAGGCTTCGGTGTGACTGAACTAATCAGCAACCTGATAATCATTTCAGATTTTCTTTTCTAGTAGCGGATGCGACTTTAGTTAGCCATTTTGATTATACACATGCTCAGGAGCCACTTTTTACAAATATCCATCGATTCTAAAATGAGAGCAAATTAAATATGCATGCATAATAAATCTGTAAAAATAAAATAAATGTATTTATCACTGCTGTTTGTGAATTGTACCCATTGTGGTAGCTGACTTACTAATGTTCACCACTGTGACTGTGAATCTATGTTTCCTTAATATTTTGACTCTGTATGTTTTAAATCCACATTGTTAGGACCATAGAGATTCCCTGTGTAAACATCTTCTTTGTTGACTGTCAATTTCACAAAATAGAAATAACTCTTTTTCTTATTTAATACTTTTCCCTCAGGTACTATTTTTATCAGTTATCAGTATTGTCGTGCTTGGTTTTCTTTTGGCTAAAATTTGCCTGTTCTTTTTTCCTTTAGTGTTCTTTCTTTTGTTTTGTTTTGTGTACAGTACATGCCTGTGAAAACATGACTGAATTTTAGTGGTGAAGGTAAAGGGTTTCTGTGCTTCGGAGGCTTTTATTTTATTCAAAAGCACGGGGTTCTGGGTCCTTCAATTTAACAGTGATAGCCCCCTCCACCGATACCAACACTACCCTAGTCACATCCGGGACCTCGGCAGGACCTGTAGCTACCATCAACATCTCCGTCTTGGCCTCTGATCACACTCAGGAGCTTCTCATCCCGAAGGACCTCCAGGCCATGGGACACAGCCCGTAGACCTCTCCCCTTCCGAAGTAGACGCAGAGCCCATCCTTATCGCCTTGACCACGTGCTGCCTTCTCTGCTGCCTCGCCACCTGTCCTGTCTCCTACAGTCAGAGTCATTGGCAAATCCCACCCTGTGAGACCCAATTGTCCACTGAGTTTCACCTGCACCCAAGCAACTACATGTGAATGGGTTTGGAGTGTCACCGAAAATGGCATTGACCTCTATGGCGATCTTCTAACTGTGCCCTGGCCTTGTGTTTCCTACCTTACGTTCCTTGCATTTTCTCTGAAAATCCAGCCCTACCCATGCTGTGCTACACTGCAGTAATGCAGCACAAGTTCTGCTCCCTGCAGACTCTTCCTGTATCAAAGGGCTCAGTTTTTTAGCAACTCTTTCTATCGCCTCAACCCGACCACTCAATCTGACCTCCTATACAAGTTATGTGATCACTAACAATATACTTAGAACAAACCAAGTGCTTTTTCATTTTGGGGATAGAGGTCTTGGCCAATAGTAGGTGGACAGGGCGAAAGCAGATAAGGGGGGTGGCTGAGGGATTGGCTTCATATATCTGCAGCCCTAAACAGAATCAAAGCAAAGCCAGCCTAGGAAAATACATCAAGGGCCCCATATCTATTCCCCTGTGAGCCAGTGTACAATTATAGCAACGACAACAACAACAACAATAATACAGAATTGCCCCAGGGAAAACAGAAATGTTATTAGGCCTCCAAAGAAAAATAGAGCAGAAAAATATATTACTCAGTTCCACTAAGAAAGTTTCTCTTTGAATGACCAGTCCTTGGAATAAACATTAAATTTAAAAGTTCTTATTATTTTACTTGGTTTTAGTACCTCAAAATATATATCTGTTAAATAGATCAACTGCATTCTTTATGATAGGCCTGATGGAATTTTGGCATCAAAAAATCCTGATCCATTTTTGGTCCTTATCTTTTATAACTTCATGTTTATCAGCTTCCTTAATGGACAGTAGAGAGGGTTATTAAAACTTTAGACATTTCTACAGGCAAAGACTGGAAGTGGGAAGCTCATCTTTTTAAAACAGTAATGGCCAGCATTTCACAAGCTGCCTTCTAAGTGGATCTCATTAGACTGAGAAGCTCATTGAGGCCACGGTTAAAGCCTTTGGCAGATAGAATGTGATAGACAACTCACGTGCCAAGTAAGTAAATACGCGTATCAACAATCTGACCCCTCCTAAGGGATTGTCCACAATTCTTGCCACTTTTCCCTGTGCCATTACCAGCAAGAAGATAGCAAGAGTGAGGGACTTGGATAGAGCCTTGCGCTCAGCAGGTTTTCAGGAAGTACTAACTTGGTTTAATTTAATTGCACCTTCAACCTTGACTAAACCCCCATTATCACCACAAGTCACAGGAGACCCTCAGCAGCCCAACAAAAGACCAGACTAACCCGAAGCTCCCCCAACCGATCCAAGTGTGGGAAGTCAGGGCAGAGGGCATCATGAGCAGCAGCAGATGAAGCGAACCACTCTCTGGGTCTGGAAGGTCTGCTCTAAGAAACTCCCATCGCCCACTCGAGTTCAGACTTTCAGTACCCCTGGGAGCCTAAGAGTCCCTAAAGTTACCCCAGGACTTAGGAATGAGAATTCTGACAGTTCCACCCTCAGCCAGTTTCCTGAAACGACCAAGCCTCTCGGTCCTCCCCCTAGTCTGCTGGCCATCTTAACTTGGAGGATGCCCTTTTTGCTAAGATTAATTGAGTAGCTCGGGGGAAGCGTTTCCACGCACGTGGACCTACAATGGCAGGCAGGTGGCGCTGTCCCACTTGCCCGTTCTGATCTCATGTCTGTTGCTCATCGTGGCTGTGGAGGTGAGCAGGAGCCCATGAGGGTCACCTCTTTCTCCTCATCTCACCTGGCCAGCTGGGTTCCACTCACATGAAAACTAAAGCAGTGATTTCTTTCACATCTGTCATCGTGGAAGTTTAGACAACCAGTGAGACATTTGCCTTCACGTGAAGTTTGTGCTGCATCATCGAAGTGCTGGTTTGAAATCCAAGTGAAAATGAAGTGGAAAGCCATGCTCCAGGTTCTCATCAGCTCCACTCTAATGGTCCCAAGACAGTCAGGTGAGCACTAGGTGAGCACTAGCCTGGCGGGAACACAGACAGAGCCACATGAGGCTCTCGGAGGACAGCTGCAGCCCACGCTGGGGTCCAGATAGAAGCATTAGAATTGCCACCTGCCGTCCAAATGACCAGAAAGCAGGGCTCGTGCTGCCTCCTTGAACCTATCTTCTATTGCTATAACAAAATACCCCAGGCCGGGTAATCTAGAGGTTTACTTAGTTCATGCTTCTGAAGGCTGAAGGACCCAAAACCGTGATGCTGGCATCTGGTGAGAGCCTTCTCGCTGCCTCATAACGTGGCGGGGCATCCCACGGCAAGACAGACAAGCATGCTAGCTCAGCCCGGTCTCTTCTTATACAACCATTAATGCTATCATGGAGGCTTCATCCTCAGGACTCCATTTAATTCCAATCACCTTCCAAACACCTCACCTCCAAACACCATAAAAGGCACGTGATGACTAAGTTTCCAACACATGAACTTTTGGGGGACACATTCAAGCCACAGCACTACCTTACACACAGAAGACAAGGGAAGGCTTGTGATTACTGTGTGGCTCTGGGAAGCCACCCAGAGGCCCCTGTGTTGAGGGCTCGGTGTTCAGCTTGGTACTATTCAGAGGTGCAAAGGTGAGGAGGCTTAGTGGGAGCTCAGGTCACTGTGGTGCACCCCTGAAGGGACCTGCTGGACACCAGTCTCTTGCTCTCCCTGTTTTGCTTCCCAGTCTCCATCAAGCCTGTTCCATCATAACTGAAACCTCCAAAACTGTCAGGCAAGACACATTTTCTCTTTAAAAACTGATGGTTTCCAGTATTTTGTTACAGCCACAGAAAGCTGACTACCAGTTATTCTCCTCTTTCTCCTTGAATCAAAAGTATTACTCACCTGAGGCCAAACATCTTGAGGACAGAGTGGCCTTGAGTGACATTTACCCCACACTACTTTAAAATAAGGGAAAGTAGGAAAGGACAGAGGAAGTACACAGAACTAAACTTAGAATTTTCAAAGGACATTAAAATAGACATAAATAACCTTTCTCTCATGGGAAGTGCTATCAGACAATGGTTGTGGGTACTTAAAATCTTTACTTATTAAAACAAAATGAAGGTGGGCCTATGTTCTATTCTTCCTCCCCCTACCACACCTCAACACCCCCCCTTTTAAAAACTTTTGCCAGTCTTTAAAACTCAAAAATCTGAAACATCTGGAGAAAGGAAAAAAAAAAAACAAAACATGAAGTCTTTGCTATAAACCAGCTGTAGGGTCTCAAGCAAATCACTCAGATTCTTTGCTCTTTAACATACCCAGGAATTGAGGGTGGTGGGGCCAGCATACCTACAAAGGAAGGCTTGGTGGCTTGGTGGCATGAGCCAAAATAAATCGTGGGGTCTCCTGTGTGTCTCATATGTCGTAAATGGTAATAAAGGAAAGACATTTTTACTAGTGAAAATTAATTAGGTAATTGTCATATAACCCTAACATTCTGTAAGTCTTGAACAACTTTTACAATAAGTAAATGTTGGGCTTCTTGCATATTCTTTTTACTTTCTTTTTAACGGTGACTGTGACAAGCCTCCACTCCACTCATTTTGCTTTCCTTAATTCCCCATTATGTCTTAAATGCAGAAAGTAAAGCCACTGGCATCAAAAGAAGCCAGAGTCCCAACGCACGGATCTGCATGAAGCTTCCTGGCTGTCTGCTCTGTCACCCCAAATTCTACTTGGGAGAGAGCTCGTGAGTAACGTGCCCCGCAGAGGTGTTTCAGTTCCCCCTGCTCCAGTCATAAATCTAGCAAGGTCGAGGACATAGGGCAGCCAACCACCCTGTCTTTGAAAGGGCGAGGAGCATCAGGGCAAGCTCTCTGGGAATGTTATAGGCTCAATCCTGGTCTCAGTTTTTTGTTCCAATCAACCAGCTAGAGATTCATAATCCAAAACTGGCTTCTTAAAATGTGCTCAGTACATACCTGGACTTATGGCTCCTCAGATCCCAGAGCAGAGGTTCACTACGAAGTTTAATACCCTTTGACTCTCCACGACTGCAGAATCATAAGACACAGCCCAGGAAACGAGATGCAAAGGGTTCAGTCCTAGCTCTGCCGCTGACCAGCCAATGTACTGGCAAATACTGAGCCCCTCTCAGGGTCCGATCCTCACCAGCAAGGCGATACACTGCGATGAATTGTCCTCGGGCTTCAGCAAGACGATGCGAAGACAGCAGGTTAAGCATGGAGAAAGTGTTCAAACAATAGTTGTTATTATTGCTATCCAAGGATTTGTCTGTTACAGCAGTTCTCTAGCTTTTTGGTGTAAGAATTGCTTACGCTTTATAAAATTATTATCCTGAAAGCTTTCGCTTATGATATCTATTTATTTTTAATATTTGATATAAGAACAAAAGTCTAAACCACAAGAATATGAAGCACACATCCCAGTAGCCGACATGACAGCAACGTCATCCCTCATCACGCAGCCACGGGAAACTTCCCAGCGCGCTCAGAGGGTGCAAGTGGGCCAGAGACGCAGCACTCAGTGGGCCGCTTTGAGCTCGCAGCCCTCAGGTCACGCGTTGAAAAGCACAGGCCATTCCGCTCCCCCGGGCAGGCGGTGATTCGCTCCGCAACGCCTCGCCCTGCGCTTGCCCGGACGTGGGCTTCGTCAGGCGAAGGACCCAGTCTTTGTTTAACAGCACTCACACTGCGGCGTCAAGAGTTCCCAACGCCACCATCCGGGTCCTCTCAACGCTTACTCTTAACAAAGGTAGGGAAAATCTAATAACAATAAAAATCTTTGTTATCTACAAGACAGCAACATATCAGCTACTAAGCCAAGAGCTTAAGAAGCAAGTTACCTAGCTTGGTCCTTAACAGTCACCCCAAAATGTGCCTTAAAATGTACTTCAAGTTTCTAAAAGAAACAGAAAACTTACCCAAAATTGTGCTAATAGTGGGTGAGCCCAGACCTTCCTGTTTCAAAGCACATCTATAACTTACTCAGCCTCTCACTCACTGTCACGTCCACGGTTGTTATATATTATTAAGACAGATGTAATGGCAGTGATTGAATCATAAGCTCTTTGTATCCTTTTTTTAAATTTTTAATTACTTTACATTAACAATACAGGATATTGTTGTTCATTTGGGGGAACTAGTATATGTCATATACCAGTATATACCATATCTTCATCATTTTTGATTCCTCCCCCTTTTCATTTCCTCCCCCACCTCCTGATTCCCTTCTCCATTTCCAAGAGTCTGTCTTCTAGTTTCCTATCCTCTTTCCTTTATTTTATTTTGTTCATTAATTTTTATTGTAGATTTCTCATGTAAGAAAAAATATGATATTTAACTTTCTGAGTCTGGCTGACTTCACTTAAAACGATGGTATCCGGTTCTATCTCCAGCTCCTGGATATGACATGATTTCATTCTTCTTTGTGGCTGAATAATATTCCATTGTGCATATACACTACATTTTTTTTATCTATGCCTCGTTTACAGGCATCTAGACTGTTTTCAAAGCTTAGTTATTATGAATTGTGCTGCTATAAACATAGATATGCATGTAGCACTATAGTATGTTGTCTTTTATTCTTTCAGGAATATACCCAAGAATTGTGTAGCTGGATCAAATAGTATTTTATTTTTAGTTTTTTTGAGGACTCTCCACTCTCCACGCTGATTTCCATAGTCATTGTGCTAGTTTACATTCTCGCCAACATTTTAGGAGGGTTTCTTTCTCCCCGCATCCTCTCCAGCATTCGTTGTTTTCTGTATTCTTGATAGTCATTTTCACTGGGATGAGACAGAATCTCAGTGTAGCTTTGATTTGCATTTCCCTAATGGCTAAAGATGTTTAACCTTATTATATATTTATTAGCTATTTGTACTTCTTTGGGCTACTTGGATTTTTGAGGGTTAACTTTTTGACTTCTTTATATGTTCTAGATATTAATCCTCTAACAAAGGAGTAGCCATTTCACTATGAAAGATCACAGCTGCCTTTTTTTAATAACTTCATAAGCTGGTCTTAAAATTCGTATTGGAATGCAACAGATTCAGAATAACCAAAAAATCATGAAAAAGAAAGACTAAAGCTGGAGAAATCACACTTCCCAACTTCAAAACTTTCTACTAAATTACAGTAATCAGGCAGTGTGGTACTGGTATAAAGACAGACATATGGATCAATGGAATAGAATCAAGAGTCGAAAAATAAACCTCGATCTTCAACAAGGATGCCAGGATAATTTATAGGGAAACATAGTGTTCTCAACAAATGTGCTGGGACAACTGGACATCCACTGCAAAAGACAGAAAATGGAGCCAGGTGTGGTGGTGCATACCTGTAACCCCAACTACTTGGAAGGCTGACGCAGGAGGATCAAAAGTTTGAGGTCAGCCTGAGCAACGTAGCTAGATCTTGTCTCAAAACAGATAAATGTTATCAAAAGAAACAAAGAGACAAAGAAAGAGCATATTTACTTCACAACATACACAAAAATTAATTCAAAATGGATCCAAGATTCAAATGTAAGGGCTAAGAGTATAAAACACTTAGAATAAAACAAGACTAAATATTCATAAACTTTGGTTTCTTAGCTAGGACTCCAAAAACACAAGTGACAAAAGAAAAAAATACACAATTTGGATTTCATCAAAATTATCCTTTGTGCTTCAAAAGATACACTAAGGAAGTGAAAAGACAATCCATATGACAAAGAACAATACTTGCAAATCATATAAGGGATTTATATCAGAATATGTAACGAACTCTTATTAACAACAAAAAGACAAATCATCCAATTTTAAATAAGCAAAGGATTTGAATAAAAATTTCTCCAAAGAAGATATACAAATGGGCAACAAGCACTCAAAACCATGCTATTGGTCAGAGAAATGCAAATCAAAGCACAGAGATACCATTGCACACTCACCAAATGGCTAAAACTCTTTTTATTTTATTTATTTATTTATTTATTTATTGTGGGTGATGGGGGTCGACCTTGGGACCTCGCGTGCCAGCAGGCGCCCATGCCGCTGAGCGATATCACCGGCCCTTTTTTCGTATGTGGGTTCCGGGAGTCAAATTCAGGACTTCGCACTTGCCAGGCAGGCTCTTACGCCGCTGAGCCATCTCACTGACTCTAAAATTCTTTTTAAAAGTAACAAGTATTACTGAGGATGTAGAGAAATTAAAACTCACACATTGCTTTCAGGAATGCTGCAGCTACTTTAGGAAACAATGAGCCAGTTCTTTAAAAGGTTAGACACAGAGTTATCATATGACCAAGTAATTCCATTCCTAGATGTGTGTATACCCAGAAGATCTAAAAACATATGTCCACACAAAAACTTGCACAGGAATGCTCCTGTCAATGGCATTTAAAATAGCCAAAAAGGCTTCCAACATCCATCATCTGATAGGTGGATAAGTAAAATGCAGCACATCCATACAACGTATAGGTAAATGGATGCACCTTGAGACCATATTCGTAAGTGAAATGAATTGGACTCACATGTGCAAACATCATATTGTCTCCCTGGTGTGAGAAACTGAAAGAGTAAATAAGATGTAAAATTATAATAGATAATGAGAAATGGGAAGAAATTGTTCAAAAGGAAAAAGGAACTAGGATGGGGAAGGGGGAAAGGAAGGAAGGGAAAAGGAAAAAAAATATAAGTTAGTTACACTACTAGTTTCTCTTAGTTCACTGAAAAGAAAGGTTTGTGCTAATATTGTCAGGAGAAGTCTTTATGCCCATATCTTGTACTCTGAAGATAACAGTATGCAATATATTAACTATTGTTATTCTACTAGTATTTTATTTTGAAATTTTGTTTTATTTTTCTTCCATTAAAAAGAAAAAAAGAAATATGGTTCAGCAGTAAAAAGGGAGAACGTGCTGATTCATGCTGTACAATACAAACATTGGAAGCCTTAAGAAAAAGAAGGCAGTCTCCGGAGGGCCACATAGTGTATGATTCCATTTATATGAACTATGCATAATAGGTTAAGTCCACAGGGATAAAAGCAATTAGTGCCTACAGGTTAGTTAGTGCCTAAGAGGAGAGGAGAATGGAAGGGATCTGGGGTTTCTCCTGAGGGGGTGAAATATTCTGGAATTAGGTAGTGGTTGCCCAGCTTTGTAAATACACCAAAAAACTGAAAACAAAAACCAAAAACACTGAATTGTACACTCTAAAGGGGTAAATCATTTGTTACGTGAAATATATCTAACAGAGCTGTTCCTCTAAAAAACAAAATGCTATCCTTGAATTGGGTCTTTATGGCATTCCTTTTGCTTTTCTTGACCTCCCATCCAACCCCAGGCAGTGAATCGAGAAGCCAAATATATTATCAATTTTATTTAGTTGAAGTAATCTGCATTGCTAAATGCTAAAGGAAATACAGTCTAACCCCAGGCAAACCATATCATAAATTAAAGCTAGAAAGGGCATGTAAATCAGACCAGTCATGATTGGAGATGTTAGTTTGTGAGTGTAGGAGTTGTCCAAAGGAAATGTGTCCGTGGGTGGGGAAAAGTGAGCCTGCCTTTCACTGACAGGGTGATCATTTTAAGCAAAGAATACAAGCTGGATACCATTTTTTGCCTTCTTGGGTCTATTTCTAGGTCCCAATTCCCACCTGACTTCACCAGCATTGTATAAACTGCTGGAGAAGTTGCTGGAGACAGCTGATGCCCAAGAGCCAGTCCCAAACCCTGCCTTCTGCAGAGGGAGCCATCAGTGGGTGACCCCCACAGGGATCTGGACCTGGGAGGAGCCAGGGACCTGCCTGATTCTCCTCGGATACCAGCTGTCCTCCTATGGGCCCCTGCTGAGGACTGAGCTTCAGGGAGAGTGTAGCTGTCCCTGAGAAGTTGTCAAGGGCATGAAATGTGGAAGAGCAGAGCAAGCTCACTTAGGAAGGCAGGATGAAGCAGAATTAGATAAAAGAAGACATTTGGAAGAATTAAGGAGGGAATAGAGGCAGCTGCCTGCAGAGTTTAATGACATCTCAAAGCTGACAGATCGTAAATATGCCTGTTACTCTCTTAGCCCTGAAAAATACTTCAGATTCTTCCTACTTGTTACTTTCGAGCTACTCCTTTTGAAAGTAACCCCTGGAGGTAAAGTTTCTATGTTTATGAAAGAGTGCAGTGGCTAAAAAGAAAGGGAGGATTGCTCCTTATTCTTGAGTTTCACCATTCTTGAAATACCAAAGCACCCATATTAGCTTTAAGAACTACTAGCAAAAAGCAAGTCAAGAAACAAAAGTAAGTCATAAATGATGTGAAAGCCCCACCTCCAGCATTAAAACAATCCCAGAATTCCTCAGGGGAATGTACCCTGTCCCATTCGAGGAATGTTGTTGTCTTGACAATATTTGAGCCCCTTAAAATGCAAATATTTTATTGTCCATGAAAAGGGCACTCATTAAATTAAAGCCAGAGAAAGGAAATTTTAAAAAAGAAATTCATGAGGTTGAATGAAAATTAAAAAGATGAAAAAATAAATAAATAATTCTAATGAAACACCATTTTGCTGAGTTATATATAAATAATGAGAAACATATTGTGCAGATTAAACCACCCTTGAACTACACTTAGATTCCAAAGTTAACAGACAAAGCATTCAGCAAAAAACTAAACTAAAAACAGCAAACATGTTTGAGATTTTGCCAGGCCTCAAAACAGCTTTTAAAAAGAAGAAAAACTAATAATAAGCTTATGATTTTATTTTTCCTAAAATATCTAGATGCCTTCAGGATAACAATTTACCCTGCCAGTGATGACTAAAACGAGAGAAATGGGAAGCAAACATCCTCCCCTTATTGGAATCTGGATTCATTTACTCTGAAACTTTTCACTAACCTTATTTAAATGTTTGCTTATACATTTAATGATTTTTTTAAAGGAGGGGTTTTTCTTATTAGATAATACTATTATAAATCAATACAAAAAGATGATATAAGTTTCTCTTCTGGGGAAGAGAAAAGAAAATTATGTGAAAAAAGTTGAATAAAGAAGATAGAAAAACTCTCTGTCCATATTTACTCGTCAGGACTCCTTGCAAATTCCCTTCATCTCAGTCCTCACGCGTTCGCGGCTGGACATAAACACGGTCCAGTCAGTTCTGCCCCGGTGCATATTTCTGTAACATAAAGTATTTCACATGTGACTGATCAATATGCAGTAACTGGAAGTACGACCTAGGAGTCACATGGAGTATTAGTGATTTGTCCCAGCGTGTTCAAGTCACACACAATTAAACGCCACCCTTGCGAGCTGGGCTGAGTGTTACGTGCACGAAGAAGCACAGTGCTCCGCCAGACCCCACTCTCCCCAACCTTTTGCTCTGCTCAGTTTGGCCACGTGCTGTGTCTCGCAAAAGCACGGGGCTCAGTTCTCCCCAAACTTTTGGACCTTACACCCAACTCCAGAACTCAGCAGGCTCACCTGCCCTATGTCCACTTGCATTGTTTTAGAAGTTAAGTCCTATATTTTAGCAGCATTTGTTTTGCATAAACTTAACGTGTCTTTTAAAATGTATTAGTAGTTTCATTACAGTTGTTGATTTCTGCTGTCTTGTTAACAAGGGTGGAAAAGTGAAAATAAGCCCCGTTGTTTTTAGTGTTCAGCTTTGCAGAACTCAAGATTTTTGGAATGCACGCGTAGCACACAATAGCAGCTGCATCTGTGACTGCAAAGGGCAACTGTCATTTGCCTATTTATCTAGGATAGAGACTAATCTCACTATTGAGACCCATGACATATGCTGGATTTTTTTTTACACTTTTTTTTTACACTGATTATATGAACTAATTATCGCCCTTTCCCAGTTCATTTTGTACTGCACATTTAGTCAGATGAAAGGAGGCAAAACGAAGAAATGAAACATTCTCTCCCTTTTTCTGCCAAAAGAATGAATAAAGTCAGGGCTGGTGAGATGGCTCAGCAGCACAAGCACCTGCCTGGCAAGCGCAAGTTCCTGAGTTAGACTCCCGGTACCCACACTAAAAAAAAAAAAAAAAAGAATGAATAAAGTGCAGAAGAAAGGACAGGACAAATTATGCATCTATGCTGCAAGATGTTCTGATGAATTTGGAGTTTTCCAGAACACTGATAATCTTACCTCTAAGCTGACTCAGCTATTAAAGGCCTTGGGGCCGGTGAGATGGCTCAGCGGCTTAAGCGCCTGCCCGGCAAGCGCGAGGGCCCGAGTTCGACTCCCGGAACCCACATACGAAAAAGGGGCCGGTGATATCGCTCAGCGGCACGGGCGCCTGCTGGCGCGCGAGGTCCTGAGGTCGTTCCCCCGGTACCCACCAAAAAAAAAAAAAAAAAAAGGCCTTGGCAAGCTTTTCCATGGGTCCTAGTTTAGTCTAGTTTAGCCAATAATTTGAAATTCTGCCTGGTTGGGGTAAATATTGCCTCCAGCTCCTTTATGGACGACATGGCCTGAGAAGTGGCCAACAACAGTGAATCTGAACCCTGAGCGAACCAGCCAACACCCCCCATAACTCCCTAAGCCCCCTTTCCCTTTTTTCCAAAGTATCAACATAAACTGAAAGGCAAGAGCTGTATTCGTGTCTTAAAAAGGTGGTGGACCCGGGCTAGAAGAGGGATTTTTATTAAACTGTCAGTTCTCATTCTGATTACGGGGAGAAAAGTGCTGCTCTGTTTTTCCGTATGTGAAAATCACAGAGCTGGAAGAACTGCTGAGGTAGCCTCTGGCTTGCCATTCTCCATTGATGGGGAGGCATCCCTAAGCTCCCGAAGAACCTGAGTGCTCTGACGGAGGACTTCATACAGCCTTCCGTCCTTGGCAGGGGCCACGGATAAACTTTCCACTCTGCTCTTGTCGCTCTGACACACAGGGCAGGAGCTCATATTTGAGAAGCAGTCGAGGACTGTGTCAGCACTCCAAACTGTCACTGAGACATCTGAAAATATGCTCATGTTACCAGGCTTAGTGACATTAGCATAAAATGATCAGGTGACTGCTGTGGCAGATTGCTTTCCAAAGTCAGCTGCAAAATGTCTCCACCTCACCTGCTCCTCTACGTCTCCACTTTGTTGCTGCTCCCATAGGGCGGTGAGCGGAGCCTCTGTCCCCTCTGTTGGAATCTGGACAGACCGTCACTTACATGTAATCAGCAGAACGATGCCGAATGACTTAGAGGCCCACATCATGATGGAGCCACCTCGATTGTTGGAGCTGCCGCATAAGAAGTCTGGCAGCCATTGCCAAAAGGAAGTCCGCACTGCATGGACAGGCGCCTGCACGCGGGCTGGCCTACGGCCCTCGTGTCAGAGTCCTCCCAGGAAGGCATCAGACGTGAGCGAATGGGCTTCCCACGCAAGACAACCGGTCCCCAAAGATCCTTCCTGAATTCCTGACCCACCTCACACCAGAGCATCGTACAATGGTCATATTGAGCTCACAAATTGTATACGATGTGTTACAGAGCAATAATAAATAGAAGATATGTAAAAGGTATTGTTAAAGTAGATTTTGCAAAAATCATAAGATTATTCATGCTTTAAATTCTGAGAACTATTATTTTTCTGTCCACCTGATTTCCTCCTTTCTGTCCCAGATTGTTCTGCACAAGTCTTCACCATGTCGTCCTATCCCAGTGTGGCCATTCCAAGGGCCCCCATGGCAAATCTGCCTCTCAGCTATCCCAGATTTCCACCTGTCTTCAAATAACCCAGGCTGCTTTCCCCATTTGTGCCTTTACTTACATTTTTGTCTCTGAGAGGTCCCACTTTCCTTCCACGAACATCCACGATATTTTACACTCAGCTATTCAACCTCCTCACTGCTTCTGCACCTCCTGCCACATGAGCAATTGCACCTTCTCAGGGGACCATCAGCCCTTCATAGAAACATCAGCTCCTCCCTACAGGGGCCCATGAGCCCCTGAATGGTCAGAGTTGTGTGCCCCTCATTTCCCCACAAGACTGACTCTTGAGAGCTTCCAAAAGAGCCCAAAAGCCCGGCAGCACTGCGTGTGCCTGTCAGCATGCTTCATGCTGCAGTTTGCACCCTCATCACGTGCCCACTGATAGATTTATACACACACAGGAAGCATCAAGGTGCTATATCAGGCACAACTCGCACAGTTTTAGCCAAAGAAAGTTGGCCCTGGTCATCATTTCTCCATATCATAAACAAGGAAACTGAGTCTTGAAGGTCACTTGGCTAAAAATGCAATGGTGCCGAGACTAAAACCAAAGTCTGGTTCCAAAGTCTATGTTCTTGCTATAGCATTTAGTGACCTTTTGTCAAATAGCAACCTTACTTCCACATATATTTGCAAATTTGTGATTCGTATCTGTCAGTGTGGGCTATGTTATTTCACAGAGACAAACAGCCTTCAAAGCATGAAATATTTCTTATAGGCCAGGGTCACTCTGCAGGGCAGCTGTCCTCCAGGGGATAGCTCAGCACTGCTTTTCCATGGCAATCAACATCTCCAACTGCTGAATCAGGGAAGAAGAAACTAGAGAATTGTATACCTAGCATCCACTAAAGGCCCAGAATCTGGCAAAGGACACACTTCCTTTCCATTAGTATTTCATTGGTCGAAGAGAGTCATGGCCACACCTAACTTCGAAAGTTAGGGACACACAACCTTCCTACACACTGATGAGGAGTAGTAACTCCTGACAATTGCTCAACAATAACAAGCAGGACAATTTAGTTATTCCAAAAGAAAGACTTAATTTGTCGTTCCTCTTGCCATCATTTTTGCTAATACAAGGAAACACTTAAAAATGATTACTGTGGTTCTCTAGGCTTAATCATATGCTGGCAACCATAAGGAAAACAAATAACATTTATATATATATATATATATATATATATATATATATATATATATATATATCAACCAATACTAAAATCCTCCAAAAACAGTTTCTGGAGTGTTCCTTTCCTTCATATTCCCACCATGTGCTATAAAATAGAGTGAAACACACGAGATGATGAGAACCGGCCCGGGGGTGGACTGAGCACAGAGACTCTGAGTGGGTCAGCCTGGGGCTCTCATCACAGAGCTTCGTGGGAGCGCAGTGCAGACCCGCACGCGGGGTGGGCAGCGTCGTCTCGAGAAGGCGTCGCGATGCTGACCACGCCCCATGCTCCGTAAGTTCCAGGAGACGGGGGTCTCACCTGCTGTATTTACGAATGGAGTTCAAGACGTTGGAAGAGCCCCAGTACACAGTATGTATTTAATCAGTTTTGGAGAATTAATGTATCTAATTTGCCTCCTATAAATCCTAGTTAATTTCATTGTTGTTCACCACTCTCTCTCGCTCTCTCTCTCTGTTATTCTGTTAGTGTACATTCTGCAACTGAGATAGACATCATAGATGTCATTCTTATAGTAACAACACGTTGGTACCCTGGCTAGCACTTTGCTATTAGAAATGCATTTTTACATACATCGTGTTCCCCTGAGGCTGACTGGTGTGGAGGCCTGAATAATGACCCCCAAATAGATTAGGTCCTCATCTCTGGGACCTGTACATATCACCTTACATAGCAAAGACGTTGCAGGTGTATCGGTCAGCGCTTACTAGAGAAGCAGATTTAATGCAAGGTATACAAATATATAAGAATTTACAAGATTGGCTTACAGTGGCTGCCCACAGAGTCAGGTGTGCAAGAAGGCAAAAGGGCTGCCTGCACGCTGGAGATCTGAAGGGTCCAGTTGAAGGCCTGGTGCTCTCTGCAGTGTCCCTTGTGAGTCTGTAACGGTGGCTGGAGGGGCTGCAATAGAAGGCTGAAGAGTCTGCACTGGAAGCCAGGAGATGACGTCCAAGGTGAAGGTGAAGCCTGGAGCTTCTCCAAAGAAACAGAAGCAAGCCTTCCTTCATTTCCCTTTTATATCATTCTGCTGACGATCCCCCCTATGGTGGGTCTTCCACACCCAGAGCTATGCTGAGCCAATTTAGTTGTGTAATTCTTACTCACATTGACTCAATCAGTTAACTACCAAAGCAGGCAAGATTCATGATCTTGAGATGGGAAGATTATCCTGGATTACCACATAGGCCCTAATACAATCACAAGTGTCCTTAATAGAGGGAGGCAAAGGAGGTTTGACACACACAGAAGAGAAGGCAGGGTGTGACAGTGGAGAAGAGACAGGAGTGACGTAGGCACGGACCAAGACACTGGCAGCTCCCAGAAGCCGAGTGAGACAAGGCGGGTTCTCCTCCAGAGCATCTGGAAGGAGTGTGCGCTGCCAGCGCCTTGATTTCAGCCCCAGGGAAGCAATCTCAGGTCTCTGCCCTTCAGAACTCTGAGAGGATAAATTTGCCTTGTTTGATGCCACCATGTTTGTGGTCACTCATAACAGCAGCAATGTCAGGAAACCGACATGACTCACATCCCAGATGTGAGGATCGACATTTTCCAGACTAGGGAACTATAACCCCGTAGCAGAAAGGAGCTTCCCCAGCATCACAAAGTTAGACAGCAAGGAGTCAGGACTAGAATTGGGGCAGCCACCTCCTCACCAAAAGCACATCCCTCTGCCAAAGCACATCGGAGAAGAGATGAGGACAGAACTTTTCCCAGGAGATTCCGGGAGGCAACCCACCATAACGTACAACAGGAGAGATGAGCTAAGATGTTGCACTGTCACAAGTGCTGGGGAAAGCAGAATGGTGGAGTGGGGAACAGCTGCAGAGAAAAGCCTCTAGAGGAGATATGCCCAGGATGCCCCTCTCCCTGCTGAGTGCTCATGGGGAGTGGCCCCAGGTCCTGGGCTTCAGTTTCCTCCTGTGTAAAAGCAAAAGTTGGATCACACTGCTGGTTCTCAGAGACTGCTCTCTTGGAATCCCTGTGAGAGTTGCAGGGACACCCAGAGGAGCCAGTCCTTATGCCCACTCCTCAGCAACTTCTCCCACACTAACATCTACATCGCATTCTGCATGTCTTCAGAACAAAAAGGATCTTCCACCAAAGTGATGTATGAAAACCACTAAATCCATAGTCTCTGTGGTCCCCAAACTCTACATGGAACAGCAGCAACTCATGTGTCCTCAGGGTTTGTCCCAAGACTGGGCCAGCAAGCACGACAGGGGTCGACTGAGGACCCAAAAGCATTTAGAAGGGATAACTGCAGCGCCTGCATCCATATCGCTTTGGAGAAGTCCTTTATTCATGGACTCTGAGTCAGCTGCATTGTCACAGCGGTGACCTGAACCAGCCAAACACAGTAGGCATTCAAATGAGGTGAAACGCTGCTCTGGGAGCACAGAACCCCTTACACCTCCTCACCGCCTGCAGGGCATGAGGGTCCTAATATACACAGGGCCATAACTGCTCTTGCAAACGCGCATGAACACCAGAAAGCAAACAGGCCCCGGGTGAAGGCCATCACCTCCTAGTGACAAGGTCTCTTAAGTAACAGAGAAGCTGTTTGATTTCCCTTTAAGTCACTTTAGTGGCCCTTCTCCCCAGTGCGCTCTGATGCCTGGGAGAAATGTATTATTAAAAGCAACCAATGTAGTATGAAGGCAAATTGGGCAAACTGCAATTTTATTGTCTCTGAGGCCAAGCAATTAAAAGGTCCACGTGAACAGGTGTGCAGTTAATACTGTTGGATAATTGACTAAGTATGGTCACTTCCAAGAATCCACCTCTATTCAGCTCATACAACTTAAACTTCAGAAAGAAGTGCAAAATATGCCCATGTTTTAAACTGTTTACTTAAAAAAAAAAAAGGCTTATTATGATTCCCACCTGGGCCATGAGTTAGCACTCATTATCGCAGTAACAATGGCCCCTTTGTTTTTATACTAATAACCATATTTAAACTACTGAAAGTTTGGAGAGCTATGGCCATAACGAAACTGAGGCCCAGGAAGGTTGACTGGTTTTGCCAAGGTCACAGAGGAACAGAGCCACAAAGGTAACTGGGCCAAGTTTTCAATTCAACCATTGTCCTAATACATGTAATAGAGTCATTTACTACTGGCCCAGTTCAGAGGCCCTTGAGCTTTTTCAATTCAAAAACATGAAGAGCGTGTGCAAGAAGCCATCCCCTCTGTACTGACTGGGGTCCTCAGAGAAAGAGAACCGACAGAATGCGTGTACACAGAAAGAAAGAGCTCTACTCTAAGGAATGTGTTTGTGTAATCATGGAGCCTTGGTGAGTTAAAAATTTAATGGGGGCCACTTGGCTGGAGACACAGGGAAGAGACAAAGCCTGAGGGCAGAGACAGTCTTCTGGTAGAAGCCCTTCTTGCGTGGCCTATGGCAGGAACAGGATGTCAGTCTCTGTTCTGTCACGATCTTCCATTGATTAGATGAGGCCTCCCCATCAATTAAAGGGTAATGTGCTTTACTCAGAGCCCACCAGTATAAACGCTCATCTCATCTGAAGAACGCTCTCACAGGAACAACCAGAATAACACTTAACCAAATAGCTCGGCACCATTGCCCAGCCAAGGTGACACATTAACCACCACACACCCCACCAGGTGTCCAAGCCTTTGCTCTCCGCAATCAGGAATGGCTGCCCACGTGGGAAGACCGGGAAGCAGGAATGCAAACTCGATGGCGTGCAGTGGCCCTGTGACTGACAGGTGAAATGCGGATGATGATGAAATGAGGTTCTCATGAGATCTCACCAGGACCCGGGGAGCTGGGGTCCAGTGTAGGGGGTGAGGTCTGCTGCGGAGGAAGCCTCAGTTTCTCAGCAGCTCCCAGGAGTACAAACATTCTGCTTATTCTTATTATCAATTGCTGTGAGGCAAACTATCCAAAATATAACGCCTGGCCTGGGCCAACAACTACTTTCGTAGCTGTCATGATTCTATCCTCAGAAAGAGCACCGAGGGGGCTGGTGAGATGGCTCAGCGGCATAAGCGCCTGCCTGGCAAGTGCAAGGGGCTGAGTTCGACTCCTGGAACCCACATACGAAAAAAGGGCCGGTGATATCGCTCAGCGGCACGGGCGCCTGCTGGCGCACGAGGTCCTGAGGTCGACCCCCGGTACCCACAAAAAAAAAAAAAGAGCACCGAGGAAGATGGCTTGTGTCTGTCCCATGTGGTGTCTGCTGGGGCTGGGACATGCAAATGACTTCATAATTCATAACCTGCTGCCTCAACTTCAAAGCTTCAAACAGCTGGGCACTTTCCAAGACACCTGATGGGCTCGGAGCTCCTGCAGCTGCAGTTCTTACAGTTGACTTGGTTCTTTCGTGTCCTCTGTGGAAGCTTGGGGCTTCTCCCTCTCCTCACCACCTCACCATGTGGTCTGTCCAGCAGAGCATCCAGATTTGTCACATGATGGCAGAAGGTTCCTAACAATGCTCAATCAGAAAGGGCCAATCCTTCATCAAGCTGGAGTCCACAGCAAGCCTCGGCTCACCCCAGAAATACTCTATTGGTTAAAGCAACTCACAGGCCTGCATCAGACCCAAGAAGAGCAAACACAAGTCTGTGGATACCGGGAGGGATGACTTATGGAGGCCACAGAAGGGACCACGTACTGCATCTCTCACAAGGTGTGAGCCTGTGCCAAGCACACACCCACATGCGTCTTCCCAGGACGAGCAGCCCTCTTGTTCCGTGGGCACCTCGTCTCAGGTGAACCCCAGGCTCCTAGACGCACCTCTGCAACTCCTCCCCTTCATTTCCTCTATTCCATGGCCTCGTTCTGTCTTAGAGACAGCTCTTCCACGTCCAAAGGCATTTGCATCTCCAACTCACTTTTCTTCCAGGTCACTCACACTAGAGTTGATGGTACATTGGAAGCTCCCCTGAAGCACCGTGAGTTTTCCTTTCCTTAAGAGTCAAGAAGCCTTGCTATCCAAATTCTCCAGGCTTGAGGCCTAATGGACAGGCTTGAGGCCTAACTGTCCTAATGGACAGTTGACACCAGAGCCAGCCCGGCACTTCATAGCTATCTCAATATCCTCACCGATAAAGTGCATGTGATCCCCCACAGGGCTATTGTGAGGATTAAATAAAGTATATAAAACAAATATATAAAGTATATGAAACAAAATTCAGTAAGCGCCCACTAGGATGATATAAACAGATCACTCCTGCCGTACATAACAGACATTTCCTCTGGTACCAGCGTGATAGACAACCCACGTCTGCATACCTTCTAAGGTATCTATGCTTGTCTTTGTTCATAGGAATGTTTTTTATTTTCATTTTTAATTCACCATATAATGTTATACGTAATTAGCATATACAATGTGATACTTTAAACAAGTATACGTTATGGAATGGCTAGATGTGGCTAATTAACAATCACGTTAGCTAGTCATCGCTTTTGTGGTTAGAGCAAGCCCTTGATGTTGACTTAATGGAAGTTCCATTGTGATACAAAAAATGCTAGGATATCTCCCCTAGGGAAAAAATGGGTCAGTATCAATATATTCAGGGATTAGTCCCCAAAGGAAATATTTGGAGATACATTACACCCCAAATTATGTAATAGATACACCTCCATATATACCTGCATATATATCTACATAAGTATCCTATGTGATATATATAAAATATGGACGATTGATTTGAATATATCACACCCATGACAGGGTCACAGACTTGCCCATATAAACCTCTCGAATTTGCCATGTACTCACAGAGCAGCAGCCGCATAAAGACAACAGAAACCCTGCAAATCCGACTGCATGAATGGGTTTGTCCAGCCCTTCCTCCCAGGTGTCCCCCGCTCTCAGGCCTCTGCACCTCCTGGCTTTGTCTCCGTCATGCCCACTGGGGTTGGGTGGTGGCCAAGGAAGGTGAACGGAAGACTGGAGTGGCCAAGCCACCCTTCAGTGAAAGGGCAAAGGGTGAGTCCTCAGAGCCCAAAGCCACTTTTTTGCCAACCCTTTCTTCCTCATCACAGACCAAAGGTTCACCTAAGAGCATCTTCACTTTTTTCAAAATGACATTTGCCAGGCAGACTTCATCTCATCAACATGATCAGATACTTTAAAAATGGTAGCATTGTTTTTAAACAATACAGAGTCCATCAGAAAAATGTATATGCCCTTCAGGAAAAGAAAATTAGTATGATGATTTTTCAACAGATGCTGTTACCCTCATATAGGGGACCGGAGAGGATGTCATACATCACAGAAAACCCACTATACTATTGGCACTTGGAGAAGAAACTGAAAATGCGTGTGCAGCAATCTCAGTGACCAAGGTTACCTGAGCAGCAGTTTGCAGGACTAATAAACGTCCGGAAACTCATGGCCACCGCTTTGGGCACCTCTTATAATTGTAGAGGCCAAATGTAACTTGTATTAATCTCATGATATCTCAATAAATTTAGTATTAAAATATTTATACAAATTGGATGATTGATCCTTAAGTGTGTATACATTTTTTGGCAGACTCTGTATTTTTTTCCCTGCTTTTGTGGTTCCCAGCCATCATGTCCTTTAACTGATCTGACCTTGCCAGGGCACAGAAGCAACATACAGCCCTACAGAGAGGGGCCCATGTGGGCCCTCCTGTTTCCAGAATTTACAGGCAGATGTGGTTCTCCATTATGGTCCTTGGCACTGTGCCCTGACCCTCTGCCTTCTCGGGACAGACCCAGCTCTGCCCTTACACTCACAGGCTCCCCTTGGACCATAGGCCTGGCCTTTGCCTGGCTGTTCGAGCTCTGTGTGAGGTGAAATCAAGCTTGGATAAAAGGGCACTCTCCTCACACAATCCAGCATGGCGGCCAAGCGGCGGACCCTAACTCAAAGATTGTCTTTGTCACTCTGAATGGGAAGGAGGCCCAGGAGAGGCCCAGGGAGGCATCTGTATAAACAATGCCTGAACATAGGCACATCCTCTGAGGCAGGCGGCTTCTGCATGGCACCATGAGCTAGGGTCACATTTCATGATGCCTATTAATCAATTTCTGTTCTATAAATGGATCGCACATATTGATTTTACCCCTATGTAACAGTTGACGAATTTTATAACAATCTTTTTACAGAAACACGGAAAAGAGATGATTCAGAAGAGTCATAAACTAGGTTCACTCAGTTCATTTAGGAAAGTAAATCATCTCTTTGAGTCTTTTTCCAATTTGTCTTTTTGTTGTTGCTTTTTAGCTGTGAAAATAATCAGAAAGTAACCATGGAGATGGATCACAAGTGCTTCGTGGGCCATGGCACACCACTCTCTGGCTCCAAGTTCTCAGGACGGAAGTGGGTTTTTCTAAGCAGAGAATTTCCCCTCTCTTTCAGGTTACAAAAGATTCATTTAGTTTTTTCATCTTCGGTATTTTCTGTGTTGACTATAATACTTCTGAAATCATTTTAAGGTGGGGGAAATTGGCTTAGCTCTTAAACTCTTTGGATTTCTCTGTAAGATGTTTTTAGCATCAGGCAAATTGAGGTTTACATGTCATCCACACCAAGAAAATATGGCAAAGCCATGGCATTTGAAAGAGCGGCACTGTAATAAAACAGGCAAGAAACAAACTTTTAAAGACAGTCCAAGATGATGAGGCAAGTTAACAAAATATGGAGAGATGAAACCATAACAAAGTCCAATTTTGCACAACACCATGTTTTTTCTGCTGCAATTGGATTTTGGTTACCCCTTGTCACTCCATCAGGGCCATGATCTTCTCCTTATGCCCAGCGTCATCCTCCCTAATGACCGCTGACAGAGTTTCCAATATTAAAATGTATTCAAAGCAAGTTCATCTTCGTGTGTGTCCCTTTGACATTCGTGCTGTGTCATGCGGCTTTCTGGAGGGCTGCCTTGTCTATTCTGACTTTTCTCTGAGTCTCAAGTAAACAAACTTCTGATCCTGATCGTGGATCCACTGGCTAAACTGCACGATTCTCTCTCTCTCTCCGCCCCTCACACACACACACACGCACACACACACACACTTTCTCATTCACTCATTCAGCTAAGCCTCGTGAACCTCGTAACTGACAGACAGCATGGTACAGTGCAGACTGCCCGTCTTTCTTAGGTGTGTGACCTTGGGCAGCTGGTCAGCCTCTCTGTGCCTCCAGCTCTCATCTGCGATATGCAGCTGGCGATACCCGTTCCCGACACTATAGGATCACTGTGAAGACTGAGAAAATCAGTGCTTAGAGTGCACTGAGCACAGAGCAAGTCCTCAGTAAACTTTTCCATCTTATTGCTTCCTACAACTAAATTTCTTTGTGCTGGATGTTTCTGAAGGGAATGGAGAGGGGGGGAAGAAAGTTCTCTCCCTTCCCCTGGGGAGGTAATAGCATCTAAACTGTGCAGATTTTTGTTTTAATTCAACACAGCTAATTGTTTGTATTGATTTTTTTAAACATGATTCTGATTATTGTAATACTGTGGTGCTTTGGGGAATCTGGAGACCTGGTCACATAAGTAATTTTACGTTTATACATTGAAGTTGCTGCTGGATCCTAAACATTACAGTACCTCGGGCTTGCCTTCGTCCTGTCTTCGCTGTGGAAATGACTACCCTCAGTGGAATAACTGTGTAACTACATATCCTCATTCTGAGGAGTCCTGCTTAATGTGGTCGCACACATCAATAGTTAGTTATTTCCTGGAATAAATGAAATAGTTTGCGTATAAATGTATTAGCCCAGAGATTCGTTCCACCAGTCCAAACCCCATTACAATCTTAAAGCAGCATGATGTCCTATTAGAAGAAAAGAGTTAATACTGAGCTGCACCCAACAACAGTCAAAGCTGTATTTTGTCCTGCGTAAATGCATGTGCATTTACCCCCGTGCATTTGCAAGGGGTACAGTGGTTTAACTCTAATTACACAAGAAATGATATCAAGAACCAACAATTGGGATTATATTGAATTAAAATGTTTCTGCACAACAAAGGAAAGAACCAACCAAAGGAAAAGACAACCTACAGAATGGGAAAAAAATTATCGGCAACTCCTTGGACAGATGGACTAACATCTACAATACACAAAGAATTAAAAAAATTAGACGCCCAAATATCAAAGACCCAATGAAAAACTGGGCAACTGAAATGAATCCACACTTCTCAGAAGAAGAACGAACCGGCTAATAAGTACAGGAAAAAAATGTTCAGTATCCCTGGCCATTAGAGAAATACAAATTAAAACAACACTGAGATTCTACCTTATTCCAGTAACAATGACTATCATCAAGAGTTCAAAAAGCAATACGTGCTGGCAAGGTTGTGAGAAAAAAAGAACATTTCTATGTTGTTGGTGGGAATGTAAACGAGTACAACAACTATACAAATCACTATGGAGATTCCTCAAAAAGCCAAAAATAGAAATTCCATTTGACCTAGCTATACCTTTTCTAGGTATCTCCCCAAAAATTTCAAAGACATCATATTATAGCAATACATGCATACCCATGTTTATACCAGCACAACTCATAATACTTAAATTTTGGAAGTGGCCTATATGTCCATCAACAGATGGATAAAGAAAATGTAGTACTACCCAGCCATAAAGAAGGATAAATTTGAGTCATTTGTAGGGAAATGGATGCACCTTGAGACCACGACGCTAAAAGAAGTAGATCACACACAGATGATTAAATATTGCATGGTTTCCCTTACAAAAGAAACTCAAAGTGCAAGTAATTTAAACAGCAAAAAAAAAGATGGATGGTAGGAAACAGGGAGGTAGACCTTTTACAAATGGGAAAAGGATCTAGTGATATAGGGCAAAGACAGGGAGGATAGGCAAAAGGAAGTAAAAAGAATTAAGACACAATATGTAGCTCGTAGGTATTCACCATGATGAATGTACTCATTATGAATCACACACATGTACTAAGAAAAAATGGAAAAATACATCATCAGTACTGAACTAGATTAAAAGTGCCCAGAGCATGAGGCAGCCAGCTGTCTGGTATACCAACATATAGAGACAATCTTTAGGTATTAGAACATTACAGGGAATGTAAGAAGGTAAAGAACATTCTGTTTCCCAAAACTCTCCTCAGAGACACATGAGCGTGTGCCAGCGGACATGTTCAAGTAGAAATACATGATCCCTGAGGCGTTCTATGAGCCATGATGCAAATAGCTGAAGAATTCCATTTCGATGAGTGGGATACGTGATTTTGGCATTGGGGTAAATTTTCTTGGGTTTAGTCAGAAATTAGATACCCTTTGCTTTTCCTTGTGTCCCATTAAATAAATGTTGAAGACATATACAATATATCTTTAAGGAGTAAAATTTTGTTAGCCTACAAAGGGCTTTATTTTCTCTTTTTGTTGTTGTCTGTGCTCATCTCGAAAGCCCAATACAGTAGGTCTACAGTGGTCTATAGGACTATAATTTTAACAACTCCCCACAAGTTTATGACAGACAGCAAGCACTGAAAACCACCATTGTAGGTAGTATTAATAAAAACCACACAGAACCACATCACTGTGACTTAGAATGGCTCTTTCTTGGTAGTGAATTGGAGTAGAAGGGCTTCATATTTCCTTCTAAATTGATTTCATGGATTTCACTAATGTACTATTAATTAGTCGATATGAAATATGTTTTTCAGGCATGCTGGTGCTTGCTATTTTCCAGATTTATTATGTGCATTACTGAGTTTTCCATCTTTCCTTCTCCACCTTTCAACTCCCACCTCAGCCTTCTTCCATTTACTCTCAATGAAGGGTAAGGTCAAGTTCCATCTTGCCTTCCAAAACATCTCAGTTCTCACTGACTTCGGCCAGGGATACTTGTGGCCTTTATTATTTATAAAACTTAAAGAAGCCCTAGCCTATATTAGAACAAACTATTACACTTTTCTGTACATTCAGGGCTCCCTGCAGTATTTGTGATCATTTCAGGTAAAAAAATGTGCCCTTATACCAACCACAGTTCTTGGGACTGGTGAAGTACTTCTTAAATACATAGCTTTTTGCCAATTATACGGATCAGTAACTGGTCATACCTAGACTAAGTCTGGAACACATATACATATGTGAGATCTAGGTTACAACTTTTACTTCATACCAGCTTCATAAGGCAGATCCGTGTCACCTGCCATATTGCAAATTGTCTCAATTCTTCATCTGATAAATGAAGGTAACATTACTCATCTCATGCAGTTATCTTGGTACCTACATGAGATAATGTATGTAAAACACAATGCCTCACACAGAGTAACTGACCAATAATTGGGAAGTTCTTTCCTTCATTCCATAAAGCCCTGGTTTCAAAAGCCACTTTCTTCTTTGAGTCCTTGGATGGCTCTTTGAAGCTCCCCAATGGCCATAGCAGAGCACTGAGGAAGAAAAAGAACAGAGCTTATCCTGACTGTAAATAGAAGTTCACGAAGGATCCACAACTTGTTCAGAGTTGGTCTCTGAAGGAATTAGTAATCACAGCACATGAATCTGATTCCCAATGGCATTTCATCTTTACAGTGCCTGACTTATGGAGGCTTCATTTTAGACCCTCATTAATTGAAACCCACTTCAAAACAGTGTAAAACTATTTGCATAGCAGGTTGAAATGGATGTCGCTCATATTCCTTATCCAGTCATTCCAAATCCTTGATAATTTTTCCTAATTTTTCTGTGCTTCTTTCAAGAGGATGCTGATCCAGTCAGAGGATGTGTTATTACATTATAAGAGCATTCATCAGTCAGGGTGGGCTACGTGATGCAGCAGCAACGAAGAGCTCATAAACCTCAGTGGCTAAAAGAATAAAGGTTTATTTCTGGTTTCCACTTGGTGTCTATCTTGGGTTGGTCAGGATAGGGGCATAGGAAGTTCTGCTGCACATTACAGCACTCTCGCATTAGCAACAGAGACTAAAGAAATGTCCCACTTTCCTGCTTCTATGAGGAGAGGGGGAAGTGTAGTGAAATATATACTGACTCATAAGGATTCTGCATGTTCGATCATATTTTAATGAGTAAAGCAGATCGTGCCTATCGTCCAAAGTCACGAGGAAGTAAAACTGACTACGGAGGTAGGAGGAAGAGAAATGCGGTCATTCTGAGTATCGCTAACAACTCTGCCAGATCGTTCCACATGAACAGCGAGTTTACTGGTTTCCAGCTGGCCCTGTGTTTGCACACTTGCCCTGCACACTGCTGTGGCTTCTGAGATCTTCTCTTCTGAGCCATAGGCGAAGCGCTCTCTCTCCATCTTTTGGTTTGGTGTAGACTTCAGCTCTGTGATGCCCAAACTGTCAGGTCAAGAAGGCCACGTGATAAACAAATTAACGCAACCCAAGTACTGGTGAGTCTTGGGTTTCATAATTCCTGGTAGATACAGAAAATTATTTCTAACTTTCATCAGACATTTACTGATTTTTTACTCTTTGCCAAAATTACATTGTAAATAAAATAACGGACATTTCTAAAAAAAAAAAACTCCTTTTTTTTTTTTTTTGTTTTTTTTGTAGGTACCAGGGGTCGACCTCAGGACCTCGTGCCGCTGAGCAATATCACCGGCCCTTTTCTCGTATGTGGGTTCCGGGAGTCGAACTCAGGCCCTCGCGATTGCCAGGCAGGAGCTTACGCCGCTGAGCCATCTCACCGGCCCCTCTCCTTCTTAAAAGTTGATTATATCAGGTATTTTGTTGCAACAGAAAGCTACCATGTCTTGTTTGTAATATTTAGCGATTTGACTGTGTGTCTGTACTGCTCTGGAATGAGACGACAGTGGGCCGCTTTTTAAATGTACCCAAGGTGAGTGTGCGTTTTTCTGGAACTCAGTCACGGGCCAGATGATGATCACGACATGACAGGAAATTGATGAAAATGAAAATGACAATGATGATGACCAGCGCTTCGGTGGGCTTACGACTTGTCAGTCCCTGCTCTCGTCCATCGTGTGAGTCACTTTATCCTCACAAGAACTCTTCGTAGTATTTGCTCCCACTATGCCCACTCGAGAGATGAGGGACGGTCACAGAGCTTCACAGGAGTTTACTCAACTGCATGAAGCTGGACTGTCACTTAGCTGCGACTTGAACGCTCCTTCTATACCCAAATACTCCGCTATTTTGCCTCTGCCATAATGATTAGAAATAAAAAGTCTGAATGAGATATGAAAATCTATTTGTAGAGTTAGAATTAATTATTTTTGTTATCAAGCATATTATTGATAAAGATGAAATATTCATTACAAAAAAATTCAAAGGAAGATATACACATAGCAAGAAACCCATAAAAGTGCTAAACCTTATTATTCAACAATGCTTATTTATCCTTAGAGAAAGGCATATAAAAACCACAACACACACGTGGAAAAAAAAAAAAAAACAACACAAGCCAGGCATGGTGGCACACACCTATAATCCCAGCTGTTCAGGAGGCTGAGACAGAAAGATCACCCGTCAAAGCCGGCCTCAGCAGATTACTGGGAATCTGTCCCAGCAAACAGAAAGGGTTGGGGATGAAGCTTGGTGAAAGATCACTGGGAAGCATGCATGAGATCCTGGACTTCATTTCTAGTAGTAAAAAAAAATACCCATTAGAACAGATCAGAATGTCTTAAAACAAAGAAAAATTTTTTAAACTGATTATGCCAAGAAATGAAAAGCATGGAAAGTAATTGAGGAAAAGAATCATATTTTCCTGATGGAAATGCAAAATGGTGTGACCTTTTTTGAGAAAGTTTGGCTATTTCTTTAAAAGGTCAATTTATCATATGACCCGGGAATCTACTCCTAGGTATTTGTGCAAGATAAGGAAAATATATATCTACATACACACACATAGGTAAATATTTATGGTCATTTCTTTTATAGTCACTAAAAAATGGAAATAATATAAAGACTTCTCAACTGGTGAATAGACAAGCAGATTGCTATACTCTCACGGAATGCTCCTCCATCCTAAACAGAAACAAACGATCAGCGTGTGCAACCAGTAGATGAATTGCGTGTGCATTAAGCTGAATGAATGAAGGTCACTGAGAAAGCTGTGTCCTGTACCACTCCCCACGTGGAGTCTCCAGACAGCAGAACCACGGGGATGGGCAGTGGTCATCAAAGGCTGGAAGTGGAGGCGAAGGCAAAAGAATTTCTTGGGGTGAAGAAATGCATATGGCTTGATTATGGGGGTAGTTCCATGATTTGCATGTGTTTTCAAAATTCACAGAACTATGCACTTGGCATAGCTTATACCATAGTTTAATTATGCCTCAACCACTCTGACAAGGAATGAAAGGATGGGATGGAACAAACACACGGTGTAGAGAGCGTGGCTGCTGTGTTCCAGGCCGCTTCCTGGGCCATACGATGGATATCACAGATGTGAGGTGGGGTACACTGTGTCACACCTGAGAACAGGCTCTGGGAGCTCATTTAGAGCTGGGCGACACAGCAGGAGCTGGAAAGACAGGTCAGGCCAAAAGGCCAGCAACTGTGCATAGGAGGTGCCTGCGTCTCCACAGCTCAGCAGCTCTCCTCCTGCTGCATCTTAGAAAAGAAAAATGCACATATCCGTGAGGAGACCTCCCACAGAGTGTCACTGTTGCAGTATTATGCAATGGCAAGAAAGAGGAAGAGGAGGATGGTCCCCAGGTTATCTACATGTCTATCAACATGCTCATGAATTACTACTCTGTGGCATAATGAGCAAAGAAAATTATATTACATAACAGAAATGAATGAGCGAGAGGGGTTAACATGCACGGTCTTACCACCGGAATTCCCAATTAGAGTAAGAATCACTAAAAGATTAACAAGGTGGCTGGATACAAGATCAAAACGTAATTGCAGTCTCTATAATAACATCAGGTGGTTAAAAGTGCAACTTTCCTTAAAGGCATCACTTACAACAGGAACAGAATAATAAAATGGAAATAATTTGTGTATCTCATCACCTCTATAGCTGTGGTTGTCAGTGGAAACGGCCTACAAATGATCCATCCGGAAGTAAACACGTAAGTATAATTCCATATACGAAAAATTAATAGATAAATGACGAGGAAGAGGAAGCAGTACAAGTCCGAAAATAATCCTTATCCTTCATGTCAGTCGTTCTCTGTAGATGAGCTCCACGGCAACAGAAGCAGCAGCTGCTGGGCTCTTGCTGGAAATGGAAATCCTCGGCCCCAGAAATTCTGGGGGTGCGGGCCAGTGACTTGTGGTTTCAGAAATCCTTCAGGCTGATGATGCACAGTGAACTTTGGGACAACTGTTCCCTGGCGAGGACACAACTTCCACTGTCTAAATTTACCGGTCACGGAGGTATGAAAGGACTGCAGTGCTCTCCAGTGGCAACCCCAGGACAATCTCACAGCGGAAAGTGGACAGTAGATGCCTCTGGAGAGTGATGCTGGCTTTTCATTCTTTTTATTTTTGAGACAGGGTCTCCCTGCATGGCCCAGACCGGCCTCAAACACACAATCTTCTTGCCTCAGCCTCCTAAGTAGGTGGAAATACGGGTGTGCCCTAACACACCTGGTATGATGCTAAGTTCTTGCGAAAGGTGAATTGTGTGCCAAGAAATTTTTTTCAGTTTTATATCATTCAGCACTGTTTGCTTTTTATAGCATGTTAAATTGTGTTTTTTAGAAGAAGGAATATATTTTTTAAATGAGTAGGGAAGATTTCTATCTCCCCTCCCTCTTCAGGGAAAGCTCTAACATTCATGGATGTTTCATTATCTAGGTCATGATCAGCAAGAAAAGAGCTCAAAAATTTACTAATAATATTAAATTAAGACTTTGCTCCATGCCTCAATCCCTGTTTTTCCAACTCTTTACCAAGAATTGCTGGCAACAGAAAGAAACATCTACTGTGCTTTCTCACTCTGGCTTCTCAGCATATAGAAAGTTAAATATCAATTTCACGTATGCAGATATTAATATGCCTTCCGTGTGAAGGATGAATCTGAAGAAGTAATCAGGAGGTTCTGAAAATGAGAGGTTTGTCCCCTCCACAGAAGAAGTAGCATCCAGTTTCATGGAAGTCCTTGTTCGAGAAGCAGTCACCCTCCCTGGCCTGGCCATCGCCAGTGAGGACCGTGCCATCGCTCCTCTCCCGATCTGCCCGCACATGCCCTCCTCCACGGGAGGGAGCGTTGTCTCCCTTGAATCTGGGCTGACCCCTTACTCCGATGAGCTGAATCAGAGCTACTTCAAGCCCATAACCCAAGCTGAGTTTCTACCTCCTTCTCAGAGCATGCGTAATTGGAATTCTAGCTCCAAATGAGGAAGCCTAAGTAGCTACACAGCCAGATCCACAGGGAGGAGACTGGAAGTTTCTGTCAGCAGCCCTACCTGAGCTCCCGAGCGCAGCCAGCACCAAGCGCCAGGTGTGTTGTTAGCTCCTGGATCGCTCATCCCCGTGTACCCTCAGACGTCTGCAGACCCAGCTGACACCCCCTGGAGAGGGCCTGCCCCCGAGGCTGAACCACACAACCATGAGTACTAGAGTGGCTCTTGCCTTTAAGGTATTTACGTCTCAGGTGTTTTATGTTGCATCGGTAGAATCTAGGAGTAGCGTCTCGTAACAGAAACTCAAAATATGCTGCCTTGACTTTTTGAGATCAGGTGACTGTCGGGGCTAGAAGGACCTTAAAGGAATCACTAAAGGAGGCCAGAAAGAGAGTGAGGAAATTGCTTTGGAGGCTGAGGAAAAGGCAGCCCATGTCATAGACAGGCAGAAAGTTGAGCGAAACTGTCCAACCTGGGGAACCATGACTGCATCTATGTGGGACAGAAAACAGGCTTGGCAAATGACTTCCACCTGGCGTAACTTGGGTCTTGAACGTCACCCAAAGGCTGTTATGTTAAAGCCCCATACGTTTGGTGCCCAGGATGTACTATTAGCAGGCGGTGGAACCTTTAAGAGGTAAGGCCTAGTGGGAAGGCCCTTCCTCTTTCTCTTCCTTTTTTTTCTTTCTTTTTTTTTTTTTTTTAATTTTGTTCCCTGACTGAGTGGTTTTGCTCCAAGCCCCTGCCCCTCCCATTTCTGCAGTGCTGGGATCCCTCCCCTAAGCTACTCCCCCAGCCCAACCTTTTCTCTTCATAAGTTGACTATCTCAGGTGTTTGTTAAATTGTAGAATACTGACCAACACACAGAAAGAATGTTAAAAGTGACAGTTGGCTGTTTCCAGTGCCTGTGAAAAAATGAGAAAAGAGAAGCATGAACCAAAATGAAAAAAAAAAATTTTTTTTTAAAGGACTGTTTACTTTAGGAGCAGAATTTAGAAAACATGGAGAACCCAAGACCCAAGAAAGGGTTCTCAAAAGAAGAAATGCTTACTTAAGGTAAGCATTAAATTAAGTTTGTTGCAAGCAATATGTGGTCTCAGAGACAAGTTCAAATGAAAATTACAGTGTAAGACCACAGAAAGATTTAAAATGGTGCCTAAGAGACCTTCCTAGCCAGCCAATATGTCATCCAAGACTCCTACAGGAGTTGTTCCAGAGCATTCTGGTTCTCACTGCAAGGTATAGAGGTGCCTGTCTCAAAGAGACATCTGGGAGTGGCATTTCGCTAATGGAGTGGGTTTATAATTTGATACACAGGAAACCTATGAAGCTTTTTAAAGGAACTATACTAATGGGTTAAAAAGGAAATAGAGATTTTAAAATGAAAAGAAGTCTTTGATTCCCTAACCCAGTGATGGTGAACCATGAAAACAAACAGCTGGCTGCCGTACACATGCCATAGGTTCACCACCATGGCCCTAACCTCTTACTGGGAGGGAAGAGGCTGAGAAAGCTTCTAGCTGCAAATATAGATTATTTCTTATGGAAAATAAAAGATGACTCAGAGAGATGAGTCAAGAGCCATAAAGGATCACTCTCCAGGAGCAGAATTAGAGCCTGATTAAAAAACAAACAAAAAACTGGCAATATACGCCTGATTGGATTTCAGAATTACTGTGAACCAGTGAAAACTACATGTCTGCTCTTTTTCCACCTTTTGAATTAGAGCATTCGTTATAATTATCCTGGTCACATTGTATGTGAGAAGTTATGTACAGGCAGAGAACTCATTTGTTCAATTTGCACATCTCTGCACCTAATATTGAGATGTTGGATTTAGAGCCGGTACCATAATGGTGATTCCAGGAGGCGATGTGGGAAGGGTGTGAATTACAGCAGCCAGTTCAAAGAGCAGGAGATGGTATCCAAAGACGGCGACTCCTCATGCACCTGTGCCAGGCTCACACTGAGTGGAGCTGATTTCTCCTCTTAAATCTGGGCTCGCTCCATTTCTTCTTTGACCAACAGAGTGTGGTGAAGGGACGCTCAGTCTTGGAGGACTGACAACTTCTGCTTCCTTCCTTCCGGATGCTCCTTGTTGGAGTGAGGAAGCCGTGCTCTGAGGAAAAGCGCGCTGCACGTGGAGAGGACCATGCGAAAGAGCTGAGCCCTCAGTCAGCCCTCCTAGTGAGGCTGCGGTCAGCAGCCGGCATCACTCCCAGCGTGAGAATGAGCCATTTCACAGATTTCCTCTCCGTCAACCCCAAGTGGCTGTAGCCCCAGCCAAACAATGTGGAGCAGAAGCTTAGCCCAAGTGAACCTCACTAATCTCTAGAGTTAGAAAAGGTAATAAAACGGTTGTTCTTTTAAGCTACTAAATTTTAGGAAAGGTTTGTTGTGGCACAGGACAACTGAAACGTAAACTTCGGCCAAGTCTCCAGCAGTGAAGTAGTTTGTGCATTTGATCCCAACAAGCGTCATTTTAATCTCATTTGCATCATATAATTGTTTAATTATTTCGTGGCTATAACTGCAAATTATCTAAATCATGCTTGCAATAGGATCAGAAAGAAAAAAATCTTAATTTCATTAACCACTGATTGACCACATCAATCAGATTCACACACCAACCTTTAATTTTAATACTTCCTCAGATGGGAGAAAAATGAAAAACAAAGCCCAAGGTCAAAGCTATCAAACAGAAACTTAGACGTTCTCCTGAGCTCCTGCATGCTGAGATCACACACATGTTGCTTGGCACTGAGAATAGAAGACTCGAAGACCTCAAAGTTCATACAGCAAGAAGGAGAAGAGCAGCCCAGGCTCCAGCAGCTCTGAGCTTGACCTGATCTTCTCAATTCCCCTTGCACACCCATCACCACACTCCGACCACCCACTCCGATCAGCAGCCGCTGCCGGCCATTGCTAGCAGTATTTATGCAAGTCCTTAAGATTCTGTAAGAGAAGTCCTGAGTGTCCCAAGATCCCTTCTAGTGTCCCTTTCCTGCTCAGATTCCAAGCAGGTGGAAACACAGTATTTCACAGAGAGCCCTGCATTTCCAGTGCTCCGGGCCCCCAACCCTCCCTACCTAGTGTCCACTGTCTTTGTCCTGGCCTTCACTGCGGTCCACACTGCTTACTGCTTACCCATATCCTCCAGATTCCTAACCCTCATGCCCCAGAGGTCTGCAACACCCCAAATCAACTTTCTCAAGCCGCTGACCACCGTCAACCCTATGTCCTGCAAGATCTCACAGCCCTGTCACGTGTGCCCCTCTCATCACCATCCTTCCCTTCATGGTCCTGGGCCTGTCATTCACTGCTGTCCCCTTGCAGGGAGATACAGCTCCACACAGAAAAGCCCTCCCCCTCCCTCTCCTTGGCCCCTGCTCTGTGTGGGGTACCCGGCTTTCGGCAGAGCTGCAGCACCACCCGACACGCTCTGCGTATTCACTCGTTTGCGTTTTTAAGTCCATCTCCCCTCACGGCCATGGAAGTGATGGAGACAGCAGCATCCGGCACATCATAGGTATTTAGTGAGCACGTGTTCAATGAATGACTACTTCCTCCTGTGGTGTGTATTTTTCTTGCAGGAACTCGGTGTTTTTACATCGCAGACCATTAAGCTGCTCTAAGTCTGCAATCCAGTAGTGGAAAGTGTCTGTCTTTGCCTGCAGTCTTCACAGATTGAGTAAATCAAGAGAAGCATCTGGAAATCTTAGTGTCCCTTGATTTCCTGGAGTTCCCAGGGCATTCCATGAACAAGTAGAAGGCTGTTGTGCTGAAGGAAACCAATAAAATGTCACTCCAAAATACTCTGCATTGGTGTGCTGACGACTTCAAGCTGAAGGGACCGGTGGATGAAGGGCATTCCATGGACCTCTTCAATTTAATGAAAGGGGGGTCTTCGAGGTACAATTAAGTGTCATGACGACCCCCCCAAGATTCCTGTCTTCCATCAGGCACAGCTAACACACTACAGGAGAAGACTAAAATTTTATATCTGGCCTAGAGGCTGGTGCTGGTTTGCCTGCTGTTGCAGAATTTCCAAGAACCTGGAGAGACCAGAAGGGCTTTTTCAGGAAGACTTTAATGATGCACCTCTAGAAATGCTCAAAACGAGGTTGGGCCCTGAACCAAGGTGAAGTCCCCTTTTATACCATGTGACATCAGGCTAGTAGAGATATGGAAGTGAAAAAAAGGCAGGCAGTCACCCTAGCAGTTAATCTGATGCTGTGCATCTCAGGATGTGAGGATGCTGTGCACCTTGTTTATAACCCCATTTGTTAATCGCTGTTAGTACCCAGTGTTGTCTAAGGAGGGGATTCCCTTGAGAGAACTGCCTGAAGTGTCTCCCTTAATAAGAAAAGCACCGGGCCTGGTGAGAAAGTGCAAGGCCGCAATCCTGAGAGAGAGGCTGCCCCTGGAGTTGCTTGCCTGAGCCAGGAAGATTTTTCAGAGGAAGGGAAAGGCTAGGTTTCTCTTTGAGTTCTGCTTTATTGCAGGCCTGGACCTTTCTCCCTAATCGCTTGTCTGTCAGACCTGCCACGCCACCTTGTTACCCACAAAGAGGTACCCAAGGGCACAAAGCAACAGGATGGATTAGAAGAGGACAGATCTTAACCTAGCCTCAAACTAGGGATGTTTTTGGAATCATGTAGACCCCATCCCAGAACAAGTGACTTGGGCTCTCCAGGTCAGAAGCTAGAAAACACTTAGAAAACACAGGTGATTCCGAGGCTCACTCCAAGTTAACTACTAATGGCCTGAAGACACGCAAATGAGGGAGAGGGTGATTAACCTGAAAAAGATGAGAAGGAATTTGAATTGGGCCTGGGAGAATGGATTAAACCTAAGTAGCATAAAAAGAAGAAATCCGTGTTCAGAGTGGGGTCCTGGAAGGGACACAGCATGCCGGACTGGCCCAGCCTGTCTTGACACAAACAGTCCAGTAGAGACAGTGGGAGGCACATCTGGAGAGGAAGATAGCATATTATGAGGGACTTTAAAAATCAGAGCTTCAATCCCTAGCCCCTTGAAGGTTTTGGAAGGAATGCACAGTAGTGGTGATTTTGTCTAGAAGAGTCAGTATGCTTCAGTGACAAGCAGAGCGTCTAAGCAAGGGCTCATCTCTTTGCAGTGGGAAATGTAGCCCAGCACCTGCTTCTCCCAGCATCCTCACTTTTATCTTCCACGGGGAGTGTCAGTGCCAAACCAAATATCAACCCATCTTAGTTTGACCAAGTTAGGAGAGAATAAAGAGGAAATAATAGAGATGCTGCACTTTGCTTCCCATGTTTTTATCAAGCTATAAGATGTCTGTATTTTTAAGATGAATAACAAATCAGGTGTTGTGGTAGCTGTAAACCTAGCTACTCAGGAGGCTGAAACAGGAAGATCACAAGTTCAAGGCTGGCCTGGGCAACGTAGACCCTGTCTCAAAATTAAAAGGGCTGGGGGTGTACCTCAGTAGTAAAGTACTTGCCTAACATACACAAAGCCCTGGGTATCAATCCCCAATACTACAAAAAGAAAAAAAAAAGCATAATAATAACATAATGGAGTGAACATGATATCATCCATATTATTATCTTTGAATTTACTGAAAGAAATTGGTGTGCTTTGAAATTTGCTTCTAGAAGTACAAGTTGTCTCCTCCATTCTGCCACAAGAATCTATTTGCCTCTAAGAGGATTTAGAATATTTACATCAGCAATGCATGAATAGTTAATTTTCAGCTTTAACTACAAAAATTATATTTTTGAATCCCTAGAAATAGGGTGATTTTGACACTTCTGTGAGTGTCTAAACCAGGCGTGGCAAGGCTGGTTCTGTAGCTTTGCTTTAAGTCCAAGGCCAGAAAGAATGGCAGATGGGATGAAAGGAAACCTCTGATGTACACAGAAGAGAAGAACCTTCCTCTTCCAGCCCTAGTGGAACATGGACAGGGTGAGGCTGAACACAGAGTACAGAGGACCATTGCCAGTGTCCTGGATCCCTGTCCTTCAGTGCTGCTTTGGAGCAGACAGAGGCAGGGAAGCCTGCCTGCTCCCACCTTGGCCTTTGGGAAATGGTAGCCACCACATCCATCATGGCAGGTCTAGCAATGATGAGCAAGACTGAGGAAAGACTAGTGGTGCCCCAGAGCCTGTGCAAGGTCTGGGCCAGCAATTTGTCTCTTCCTCAGTAGAGAGTTTCAGGGGATCTGAGAGTGACTATGCTGAACACAAAGCCATGGGGTCTGTGGGGCATGGAGTCTCATGCCCTGCAGAAGCCAGAAGGGATCTGCTCCGTGTACACAGCAAGCTCCATGAAGAGGCCCAGCCATCTGCAACCAAAGACTCGCACCAGGGCCACAGGACCTGTGACCTTCCCCACCTCCTCAAGGTCATGTCCTCTCCTCGTGCAGCCAGATGCCCGCTGGGGAATGGAGGGAGGGGAGGCTCAGTGAGAATAAAATCTGGATTCCGAGGTAGTTGGAAAACAGGGACTTTCCCATCTCTTTCTCATCCCCAGCACATGGGGGCTTGTAAGAAAATTCAGATGATTTGCAAGAAACTATAAAATCTGGATTTTCTTCCTTATTCATGTGGGATGTGTCCCGAGTCCCCTCACCCCAACTTTCAAGTAATACTGATCGCATATATACTATTTTTTCCCTACAATACACACCCATGGTAAAGTGTAACTGCTAGGACTATGATAACAATATACTGTAATAAAAGTTACCATGCATGTGGTCTCTCCTGGAAGAGTCAAGACAAATATCACTATTTTTAGACAATGATTGACCATGAGTACTTGAAACTGAGGAAAGCAAAACCGCAAGAAAAGGGATATTTTTCTGCATGTATATTTCTGTTATTTTTGTGTTATAGAAGGGGCATGCAAAGAGGAGTAATTATTCTCTTTATTTATACTGACACATAAAAATGTACATATTTACTGCATACAGCATGCTTTGAAATATGTATATATACACAAACACACACTGTGATATGTGTAAGCCTCACTATTTTAGTGGTGAGAGCACATTATAGCCACTCCCTTAGCATTTCCCAAGGTTATTATTGAGCATCATCATGTCGTCCAGTTGTTTGTGTATTTCACAATAGTTCGTATATTTCATTCCACAATTACTAGCTTTTCTCATTACAGGGTATTTTCTGAAACATTTCCCTAATGGAAACTAAATCTTGGTCATTGTAGTTAGGTGTTACAACAAGAATTCCAAAGCTACACAGACAATGTACTGCAGTTTCTGAATGAATCCATCCTTCTTTTCCAATTTCTAAACACAGCTGTGATCCACAAGGTGGCCCTAAACGCCACACAGTACAGTTCCCCTCCTGACCAGCAGGGCCTCTAGGAGGAGTCAAACCCTTTGTTTCCTGAAACATTTATGGACAATTAATTGAGTGGAGGAACAGCAGAATTAAACATCATGCTAACAAACTGATGTGTGTCTTTGGTGTCCATGTTCACCAAGCGGAGCCGAATTACAAACCACATGGGCAGCAGCACAGCGCGTTTTGGCTGCATTGAACACCAAAGAACACTGCATTACCTCGAGGATTTCTGCCAATTTTTCAAACACATGAAACTATAGCGACAGGAAAGAAACAGGTTCCAAAAGACTAGCAACTGTGCAAATAGAGTTAAAAAAGGAAGGAAGAAAAAACAAGCTTCAGCCATTGCAAAAGATTGCTTGATTTTAGATTGCCAGATTTCTGGCTTTTAATCAAAATACAGCCAGCTGCCTGCATTTAACGTTAATTGTTAAGCTCGTCTTCTCAGCCAATCATGTTCCTTCTGAGCTGGCACTGTAACAACAACAACAAAAATATAAAACTCTCTTGCTGACCCAGTTGGGGGGTGGTGATGAAGAATTAGTTCTAGGATTTGGTCAGCCTTCCTGTGAAGAACACCGCTTCAGCTTTCTAAAACAAGACAACAGACAACATCTGTACCTGGAAAGTTCCCTCACACCTGCCATATTAATGGACAGTGGGTTTAGCGCATAAACCCTATCAAGTCCTTCTCTCCTTCTCCACCAGAGTTCCTCTCTCCCCCAAAGAGCAATGCTTGCACTTTAAGGAGAGGAAGAATTTGTTTGGGGTCAGCTAGAGGGGTGGCCGCAGAGGAGCCACCTTCCTTAGCTCTTCTCTGCTTCCTGGTCAGCTAAGAAGTCTGAGATTGCAACCCTATCCTCGACTCTGTGCAATTTGGAGGAAGCTTCTCTCTGCTCCCGGACTGCTAACAACTCCAAATATGTCATCTTAGCCTCTGATTTTTCCTCAGGGCATAGATACCTTAGCTGCCTTTCAGGACTGGAATGCAAAGAATGCATTTGAGGCAGTCAGAAACAATCTCAGTCTCTCTCTCCTTCTCCATCTCCCTGTCTCTGTCTCTCTGTCTCTGTTTCTGTCTCTCTCTGTCTCATAAACTGTTCATGATGGCCAAGGCATAGGTCTTCCCAACAGTGCTGAAAGGGTGGCCCGATCGTCTCAGGACGGAAGCCGGGAAGGGCAGTGGCTCCCTCTGAGGCAGCCAGAGCCACCTCCATAAACGATTCAACCCCGAGCCTTGCAGGAGCTCTGATAAGGTCAGTCCACAAAGGAGGTGGGCAGAGGGAGCAGCAGCAGGTTTTCTTCTCTAGTCTTTCACACACCGAGGACAGCTAATATTCAAATTAGTGTAAGCAAACCCACAGTTGATTAAATTAAATCTCTTCTCTAGCTTAATATGCATAACTTGACATAATCAGAATGGAGAGTGAAAGCATAATTAAAAGGAGGGAATATATAGTGCAGCTATTTGGAATTAGGTACAACTGAACTAAGCTTGTAAAGTTTGATATTTATTGAATGCACAACAGTCCTGGGCTACGTTTGGTTTCAAAATATAAAGGAATGTGAGTTGGTGAACTCGGGAGTTAATTAAGAAATAAAGCCTTGGAAAATCTTTCATAAACAACAACAAATCTTAGGAGAAAACTTGTCAAGCCAGTGACCGGAAGTTTGCTCACCTTACTTAGTGGAACCATCAGAAGCGGCCCAGCGCACCGCACCACGCTCCATCCTGCTCCTTGGGAGGAGAATAGTTCAGGCCATGTTTATTTTATGGCAAGAGTTGACTCATTCCAAGATCCTCCCCATTACTGCCCGCAAACTCTCATTCTTTCCTTATGGCCCACATCTGACCCCCACACCCGCACCCACACCCCGCCCACATTACCTGTGTATGGGACCGCAATCTGAAAGAGAACCCCACCTTTGCTGCAGGCAAGGCCGCTCTGCAGATCCGGCGCGCACACTCCTTCATTTTCTTAACTTCCCCTTTCTGTGATGCTCCCATCACCTAGGACCTCGGAGAGAAGAAAGAGAAATGGCAAACCAGCACTGGAAAATGGTGCCGATCTCCATAGGTGCCCCTCTTGCCTCCTTACTTCTTGTCCATTTCTGAGCAGCAGAGATGATACCAGGCTCAGTCAGCAGCCAGGCTCGAGCCAAAGCACAGGCACTGGAAGAATGATTGTCCCCCACTTACTGAAGCAACAGCTGAGGCTGGCCAAGTGTCCATGAAGAAGCGGGCATTCGATCACGGGGACTCTAGCTCTAGAAGCCCTCCGCTCTTAACTGCCATGCTGTGCTGTTTGCCTGCAGAAAGTCCCCGGGCATGGACGTAGCAGTCCACGCCTGTTAGATGCAGGAGAGGAGCGGCTGGGGCATAAGCACTGCTTCGTCCCTGTCGGCATCCACTCCCTATCCTGAAGTCCACCTGAATTACTGTCCCAGCTTCCCATCCTCAGCCAGGGCTTTGATTCTCACAGGAGCAGGGACCCTGCTGAGAACCATGCACGCCCGGGATCTAGGTGGTGCACACCCCTGAAACCCCACCCCACCGCGCCTGTCTGTGCAAAAACATTTCCACCAAATGGGTCCCTGGTGCCAGAGCCTGGGAACCATGAGATACTTAGAGACTATTTTACTTCAACAGGCAAGATAGAGAAAATAGTTCAGAAATGGTGATTTGTGCCTGTCACATCGAATTAAATTTGGACTAAAGCTGACTGCATATTTTAAGCTTGTTCTAAAGGTTTCTCGGTATGTGGTGAACTGCAAAACCTAACTTGATTTGTAACATTTAGTGTGTGATGATCTTCCTTCAGAAAACCCAGAAAGTGTTCTCTCCCTCTCTGTGTCTGTCTCCTCCCTCTCTTTCTTCCCTCCCGCCCTCCCTGTCCCAGAAAGGAACCCCGAGGGGGAGGCCATCCTGATAAGCAGTCTTGAGGGGTTTGCAGATGGTCCTGGAGTCGCTCATGTGGAATTCTTTTCACTCTAAGAACCAGGGGCTCACAAAAGCTGATGCAAGTGGTGGTCATCGCAGGACACTTGGGAAAAGCCACACCATGGTGGGCAGGAGAAACTCCAACCTCTTAGGGGGTCAGATGTGCCCAGTCCGTGGTTTTCCAACATCAAAGAATGAAGTGAACTGAAGGAGGAAGTTACAAGCGCTTTATAGGGAATAAGGAGAAGAAGAAACGTAGCTCCTTGGATTTGCAGAAGGGGTCCCTAGTGGGTGGCCACAAGGGCACTTTGTCAGAGGTAATTTATACAGAAAGTCACAATGTGGGTCACAAGTATAGTTGCTTAGCTAATATAGACCCAGTAGGGAAGCAAGGCACGGAGCAAGGAAAGAACTCAGGCCTTTGGGGAAGGGATGGGTCTGTACGTGCTGGTCGCCCACTCTGTTGTCTGATGCCTATCTGGACTCGCTGGACCAGGCAGTGCTAATTACAGTAGACTCGCAAGCCGCTGTGTATCTCTAGGGAGGCTCGCAGGCCTGGCGGCTGCACCTCCATCTCAAGGCCTCTTCGGGTTCACCTCCAGCCGCGGTCTCAGTGTGTCTCAGCTTCTGTGCAAACTCCCTCAAGGGCACGTCCCTCTCTGACTGCATCTTCATTTCTACGTAACTGAGTGACCTATGATAATACTGATGGGGAACAAGAAACTCAGATACGTCCTGCTGACAAGCAGGACTCCTCTCCTGCTGAGGGCTTCCTGGGCTTTTCCCAGCCTCCTCGCTGCTTAGTTCAGGATGATGTAACTGAGTTCTGGCTCCAGTGAAAAGTCCCTTCAGCTCTTTCTTCCCCAGCCTCAACATCCTGGAGACCGTATGATTCAGATGGTGTAGCAGCTATGGGGAGGAGGAGGCTGCCCTCGCTGTACTGAAATCTGCATGATCGACAAATAGATATCTATTGTTTTAAGCCCCTGGGGTCTCAGAATGGCTTAGTTACAGGAATATAACCTAATCCACCCCTCTGCACCTGGTATTCCCTCTGCAACGAGATGTCAGTCCTAACTTCAGTGAAGGACAAAATAATTACCTAGAAGTTTATTGGAAATATAAGTTTGTGGGGTCTACACCCTGAGATTCTGATGAATTCCATGGGGCTCAGGGGTAAGAAAATGGAGAAGGGAAGTGTGTTTGAGATAGATAACGGGATCTGGTGTGTCTGGTACAAAAAGGAATGAAAAACATCTAAAAAAGATGTAAGATTTTTGTGATGGTTTGGTGGAAGCATTGGAAAAGAAAAGAAAGGAAAAAAAAAAGATGACTCAAAGCTTCTAGTTTGAAGGGCTTAAAAAATAATGGGACTGTGGGAGCCGAGTTCATTTCAAAAGAAAAGTGAGTTTGACCCAGAGGTCCCAGCTGAGGTATAGCAGGACAGCTGAAAATGTCAACAGTGATGCAGACAAAGGCAGACCTGCAGATGAAAGGAGAGCATGGAATGACTCCTTTGGGTGCTCCTGAGCTCCTCCAGGGGTGAACATTATGGCTTATATCTAGATATCCCCCCAATGCCTCATGCACTCATAGGTGGGGTTTTTTGGAGCTGGCTCAATAAAGGATATATTATGCTGGGATTAAAGATACTAAATTAGGGGCCGGTGAGATAGCTCAGTGGCATAAGTGCCTGCCTGGCAAGTGCGAGGTCCTGAGTTTGACTCCCAGTACCCATATAAAGGAAAAAAGGGTCGGTGATATCACTCAGCACCACAAGCTCCTACTGGCAAGCACGAGGTCCTGAGGTCGACTCCCAGTACCCACATAAAAAAATAATAATAATAATAATTAATAAATAAATAAAGGTACTAAATTTATCCACTGGTTTAGCATAGCTCCTGGTGTGGATAATGCGAAGGACCATCCTGACTGTGGGTGGCACCACCCAGAAGGCTTGTATTGTAGCCTGGAGGGGATAAAAGCGAAAGATGAAAGGCAGGCTGCTTGCTGCTGGGTGCCGCCTGCCTGCCCTGCCATGGACTGTTCCTCCTCTAATAATGCCCCTCTGTCATGCCACCCTGCCTTGCAGCCAGCCAACTATGGACTGAAACCTCTACAAATTGCGAGCTAAATAAACATGTCCTTCTTTAACTAATGTGCGTTGGGTATTTGATCCCAGCAACAAGAAAATTCACTGAGACAGAAAGGGCAGAAGCATAGGGGTGTGGCCATAGCCAGCACTTTGAGACGGTGCCCCGAAAGAAGCAGGAATTAGAGGACTGTGGCCCCTCTGTATCCAAGGCATTGGTCCCAGGACCCTTTCAGATATCAAAATCCGACGTAAGTCATTGATGTAGGACTTGCACATCACCTACACGTATCTGCCCACATGCTTCAACTCACCTCTAGGTGACTTGCAGTACCCAATGCAACGTGAATGTTGTGTAAATGGTTACTATGTTGTGTTGTTTAGGGAATAATGACAGGAAAAACATCTGCGCATATTCAGTACAGACATTTTTCGGTCTGTATGATCTCTAGGTGGTTGATCTGTAACCCACAGACTGAGACAGCAACTGCATTTGGAGAGCACCTGCGCCCCTAGATGTGGAAAGCAGCCAGGGGTGGAGGAGAGGTGTGCAGAGGATGGGGCTGGCTTTGGGGCCACCTTTGGGCCGCCATGCACAGCTCAGGCCCCCCAAGGCCCTTTGCTACTCTCCTCCTGCTGCTCCTCACCTGTTCTGTAGCCCAGCTCTGCCTACTTTTTACCCTCCACTGACTTCACCAGCACCTCCCTGACTTCCACCTATATCCAATCTCCTGCCCAGAATGCCTTCGCCTTGCCTCCTTCCTCCCCAAATCAAAGCCTAGGACCAGCCCTCTCCTATCCCTGAGTTCTGGGTAGCTTTCCTGGTGCCATCTCTGTGGGGTTTCCAGTGATTAATATTTGTTCTTCATGGTAGGGAGGGGAGAGAGGACATCTTTATAAATTTATATCCTGCTTTTAGGCAAATGGGGGAGGTCAGAGAGATTTTCTCCTATCTGTTTCTTCTCAGTTGGCTTCCACTCAAAGTGATCCTTGGTCCAAAGTGGCATATATGGAAATGGTATATTTTGCTACCCTCTATACTGTCATTTGAATGTGATTTGTTTAATTGTGTCCAAGGGTCCATCATAATTCAGGGGTTGGTCTGCAGGGTGGCGAGATTGGGAAATAGAGGAACCCATGGGTGAGCCCGCTGGCTCACTGGGCGTGCCCTCAAGAGGTAGCTCTTGAGAGAACATTGTTCTGTAAGCCTGAGTTTGGCCAATTATGCCTCTGCTCCTAATTAGAGGCATAATTGCTTGCTGCACAGCCACGATTGCTACCTGTGCCATGAGATATGCAGACAAACGACAGCCACCAACCCTATGCTATGTCATTTGGAATTCAGTGTCCAAAACTATGAGGTAAGATGAAAGGCGACTCTTTTTCTCCTTATAACATTAGCTGCCTCTGGTATTTCGTTATAGTGACAAAAAGCTGATTAATATCTTGCCCTGTGCTGGGATGGTGTGCTCTTGGGGAAGGCAGTGCTCCACAGGTGGGGCGGACCCAGAAGAGGCTGAGAGCTGAGCGTCAGCAGCACCAGCAGCTCCCCCTGCATAGGATGCAAAGGGCACATCTCCAGCGTGCTCTGCATCCCCTCCATTTATCACTCGGATGCTCTGGGTTCTAGGAATCAGCCCATAACGAGGGCAGCTGATATTTTTTCTTGGTTCCCAGGAAGTCACCAACTGGGTGCCATTCCTAGGTGGTGTGACCAGTAACTCGTCCAGGCCCGACAAGCACAGCTTAGCCTTCCCCAGACAGCTAGTGTCTATGTAGCGGCCAACAGGGCTCCTGCAGCAGCCCCTGGCTGCCCCTCAGTAAGGGCTGGGCAGAGACAATGAAAGCGCCGGTTTGTCAACAGCTCATCCCAGGATGCCCAGTCCAGGGCAGAGGAAGCACTGGCCCAGCAGCTTGGGCGAGTGCGACGGGAAGGAACATTTCTTTTTTCCAAGCCCGAGCCCTGAGACGGCTAAGCCGAGCTGGAACTGACAAGCGCTCGGGTCTGTCTGGACTCGCACAGATGGACTTTTAAGCACATAACACACGGAAGCACTTGTGCCAGGAAGCCGGCTTTTGCAGCACATCTCCGCTGCCCTACAGAACAAACAGGGACACACGAGCCCATGCCTCAGCGAGGCGATGCCGCCCATTCCTGTACCTGAGGAAAGTACCCTTAAAACGTGTCTGTGGAAACGCCGTGCTGAGGCAGGTGACACGGAGGACTAGATAAGGCCTGATAAACGTTGAAGTTGGTTTCTCTCACCCCACCCGAAGCCAAAGAAGGCTCTTACTTCCTCCGCCACCCCTCGCTGGTTGTGTGAGGCCCCGTGCTCCTTCTGGGAAAATGGAAGCAGAGATTTTTACAAACAAACAGGATAAGTTAAATGAGGACTGAGGAGTCTCAGAGCTCAAACTTGTGATCCTCTTCCTGGACCAACATGAGAATTAATTGTGACTACTGACAAAATGAGGTCCTCACAGGAGATAGTGGGGAGGACAGTCTTGTAGGCCGTGGCACAGGTGGCCGTCAGCTGCTTCCTAGCGCCTGCGTGGATGCTGGTAACTTATGGTGCTGAACCCAAGAGAAGCTGGTGATTTTTGAGTTCTGATATCACATGTGCTTGGGGTCTACTAAGACCCCTTGCTCTCCTCTAAAACTTCTCTCCCTTTCTGCCTCAGGAAGCTTTTTGGTAGTAGAAAGAACAGATGGAAATCTTTGCTCTCATTTTATCTGTATTCTCCCAAATCTGTTGTAATGATTGAGGTATACAAGAGTATTTTTCACCTTGTTGTGTCACTGATAAAACTTAAAAGCCAAGGGGAAAAACCTCCTTGCTTCTCCTTTGCTCCCCCCTCACCTCCCCTTGAGACCGTGAGCCCTGTTCCTGGGCTGTTTCTCAGCTTAGACTGCAGTGGGGTAGGGGTACCTATAATGTAGACTCTCAGGAGAAGAACATTTTAGTTAATATTTGAAAAAGATGTCATTACTTTAAAAAAATATCTCAGAAACATTGTCTTTCATATGCTTGTCTGCACAATCCTCAGTGGTCCCTGAGGGCCAGCTGAAGGTCTGCCTGCAGAAAGCCTCTGAGAAGGACCGGACGGTTATCAGTCACTGTGGTGACCCACTGACGTCCTGAAGGTGCTCCAACGCGGAGTGTCTTCCTCCAGGTGTAAGTGACCAGGCAGCCATGCTGACCTCGCTGCCACATCAGAAAGGAGTGGCTCCAGTATGCCATTCCTCCCCAGGAGGGAGAGCACCCGAGGAAGCCAGGGCCCAGTCACCGACCCCGGGGGAGGGCAGAAGAATGCTTTCTCTCTCTCTGCAGCTGGCACTATTGAATCTTTTCACTTAAGCACCGAAAAACAGTAATAATGAAGAAACCCGAAACCATTCTCTGATAGATGGTACACAGTGTAGGCTGAATTCAAATGCCAACTGTATTCCCAAATTACCCTTGGTTAGGTTACTTTAACTCTCTAAGCCTATGTCTTCTGGAAAATAGGGCTGCTGAGATCTGCTCCATAGAGTCAATTCAAACAGTAAATGTAGTGCCGGCTCCTTTCCCCCACGCATATGGAAAGGACACACACGGGCCGTTCTGTCAGACCAGTGACTCTTAAATTAACCACTCAGCAATTGCTGCCCTACTTTACAATCTAACAATGCCATCCACCCACACCATCCACCTTCTGAGGGCAAATTCAAACCAGAGCAAACTAGAGAACCAAGAAATAACTCTTGGTTCCTTTTCCAAACCTAAAAAAAATGACTGGCTTTCTTTCCCTCTCCTGCATGTCTCCAGACTGCTCACAATACTACTCGCCCTCAGCTGCATCCCTCCCAATTCTCTGTTCTCCAGCGCGACCCTTGCTTCCGTCAAGGTCTTTGTTTGAAATGTTTCCCATTTTCTCTGAATTGTAGCATGCTACACATTGGGAGAAAAGATCTGTTCTTATGTGCCACGCTAAATACCCAGAACATTGTAGAGAACTTCTTAAATTATTAAATTACAAAACCAAGAGTGATCCCAAAAGGGGAAGGGATTCTGGTTCGAAGGAAAGATTTCTGCATTCATCTTTCTCCAGTCTTCTTTCCTACACTGGTGCACTTCGGCAAAGCTGACACACTGGGGCTTCAGGGTCGCACAGAAAAATATATGCAGGAATTTGTCTACAGAGGACACCTGTGTCTCAGTACCCATCAACCAAGGAATTCCTTTAATTCTCCTGCCAAGTAATTCTAACTTCCACCTTACATCATTTCTCACTATCACCAGATTACTTCATGGTACTTGAGCAACTGGCATCCATAAGGGCAGGCACAGCACCTCACTCGTTACATCCCCCTCCCACTGCACAGTACCCACACACAGTAAACACACAGAGCACTGTGGTTCAATCGAATGCACCATAGCATAACTCACCGCAGCGCACTGTACTTAGAATACTCACATATGGATAAGCGCCATCTGTAGAAGTACTGTTATTGCTCTCCAGCTGGAAGCAGCATTAAGTGGAAAATGAAAACTTATTTTGTGCTCTCACTTTTGAAAGCAGAAGGAACATCTCTAAGAAGAAGGGAGAAAAAGAAAGGGAAATAGCAGAAGATGACAAATAGAGCCAGACACCCATAGAGAAAGTATTGTCTAGGTAGTTTGAGGGCAAAATTAGATGTCCCAGCCTCACACTTCTTTGGAACACGTAAATTGCTCCACCTCAGGAAGAATGAGCCTGAACACTTGACATGTCAGAGACGCTGAGTCAGATCTTTCTGAGGTTCAGTGGTTGGTTTCCCAGAATAGATTCTTACTCCTGTTTCTTCACAGTCCAGCAGCTGGAAGTCCGAGATCAAGGCGTCAGCAGGATTAGTATTTTGAAGACTTGCTTCTTGGCTTGTAGACAGCCACTGTGATGGTTTAGATCTAAAATGGTCCCCAAATCCTCATGTGTTTAGAAGGCGATTGGATTATGTGGGCAGCACGGCTGGCTTGATTTTGGGAGGCGGGTTCTGGTTGCAGGATACCGGCCAGTAGGGGCAAGGCCTGGAAGGGTTTATTTCTCGCCCCAGCACCTCCCTTGATTTTCTCTGCTTCCTGGACACCACGCCTAAGCAGCTGTCCTCTGCTTTGCCCCTCTACCATGTTGTCTGTCCTGTCTTAGAGCTAATTGGCTATAGACTGAAACCTGAACCCAAATAAACCTCTAATCCCTTAAGTTGTGGGTGTTGGGTATTTTGTCCTAGTGACAAAAAAGTGACTAAGACGGCCATCTGCTCCACATTTCTTCACATGGTCATTCCTCTGTGCATGTGTGTCCACATTTCCTTCTCTTAGGGACAAGAGTCATATCAGATTAGGGCTCACCATAATGACCTCATTTTAACTTAATGCTCTCTTTTAAAGATGCCATTTTTAAATAGTCATAGGGTGAGGCGCTGGGGGTAAGACCGCCAAATATAAATTGGCTGGGGTACACAAGTCAGCCAATAATAGTATCACCAAGACTAATTCCTGAGCTCCTACAAAATCCTCTTGATCACACTTTGCCAAAGATGCTCTGTGTTAGTCAGCTTTCCATTACTATAAAACAAATACCTGAGATACCAACTTATAAAAAGAAAAGGGTTTTTTGACTCATGGTTTTGAAAGCTTCCGTCCATGATTAATTGGCCTTGTTGCTTTTAGACCTGTGACAAAGCAGCACATCACGGCAGGGAGCAGGTGGGAAGAAAACCTGCTTACCTCATGGTGCTGGGAAGCAAAAGAGATGAACGGGAGAGGCTGGAGCTCAACTGTGGTTTCTACCCCCCCCCACAGCACCAAGCGAGAGCACACGATTCCAGCAGATGGGCCTCTGAGAGACGATCTAAATCCAGACTACAGCGGGGCCTTGGACCCTTGTTTTAGTGCGCCTGCCGGACCTGGTGAGGGCATCACCGTCCTATTAACAGCAACTCGTTAGTTTCAGAACGGAATATTGCCCAGATATACTTTGTTAATACGCTGAGAGTTAGTGGGGATCAGATTATACCATCTAGATAATGAATGTGATGATTATATTTAAAGACACTAATGGGTGTATTTCCAGTGATAAAAAGAATAGTGGTAGTCTGACAATAGATACATACAAAATAGCTCCACTATATGCTCTTAATCAACCACTTACAGAAAGCAAGGGACAAGGTAATTGTGCAACAATGTTTTTGAACATTTTTGAAAATCTAAACAATGTAATAAGGTTTGCTTTTTGCTCCTAATGTTGCTGGACAAAATGGTGAAAAGAAAAATGATGAGCTTGGGGATTCTTGCCGGTTCAAGGCACAAGTAGATGTCCTGAAAACCTCTGTGTGTGCTCTGAGGGAGACACTGATCTGCTATAGCTACGGGCCTAACACTGCTGACAGTTTGAACTCCTGGCCTTTCATGGTGCCCATTATTAAGAAAGAAAGGAGGATAGCTAGAGAAAAACTTCCTTCTGCAAAGGGAATACACACATACTCATATACAGGATGTTGGTAAAAGGTGGATATTTCAATGCTTTGTATATGTCCCTCCAAAACTCGCATCTTGGAACTTCAGCCCCATAGTGAGGGCATTAAGAGGTAGAGCCTTTGGGGAAGTGATGAAGCTGTGAGGGCTCTTCATCCATGAACGGATTAGGACTCTCATGAAAGAGGTAAATGACATGCCTCAGTGCATTTCGCCCTTTCATCTTGCATCATGTAAGGAGAATGACATCTTGGAAGCCTGGAGAACAGCCTTCACAAGACGCTGAATCTGCCGTCGACTTAATCTTGAAATTCCCAGCCTCTCAAACTGTGATAAATTTTTGTTGATTATAAATTAATCTAAAGTATTTTGTTTTAAAATACTTTAAATCTAAAGTCTAGAATATTTTGTTTTAGCATCCAGAATTGCTTAAGATAGAAGTTAGAAGCCATTCTAGTATGACCACACACAGAAACAAGGAATGTTATTGGAATGATCCAATATGTAAAGGTGGTAGCTGTTATAAGTGGCAAAGAACCTTGTTAAATTGTGTTTGTCCTCTGTGTTTTTTGGAAGATGGAATTTGTAAACGATGAAATCAGACATTTACCTGAAGAAATTTCTAAGCACATTGTTGAAGGAGAATCTCATTTCTTCCTACTTGCTTGTAGTAAAAAGTGAAAAGAGAAATAAATTGAAGAAAAATCATTTAAGAAAAAGGGAAGTGCAGCTTAAAGATAGGGTAAATTCTCTGCCTGTCCATATTGCTAAATACTTATTTATTTACTTACTTACTTTCAGATGAGAACACAAATGATGTGGCCAGACTTGAGAAATTATGGGCATATACAAGCAGAATCACTTCCTGTTTGAATGGAAGGGGTCAGAAATAGAATGAAATAAAGAAAGAATATCGGACTTCTTCACTCTTTAAGATTATACAATAGAGCTCTGTGGTTGTGAACATGTATTATTCTTCATGGCAAGGGAGAGGGCTTGAAGGTTATTCAGAGGTCATTAGGGCGGCTTTCTTGGATTCAAGGTGGGGACATCGCGCAGCTCTCAACAGGCCAAACGACAGCGGTGCCACCAGGTTGAGGAGGTGCAGACGCTGCCTGATGAGACTATAAGCAGATCATCAAAGCTTGAGGCTTAAGATCTAATGGAATTGGCCTTGCCTAGGACCCATCATGCCTTGCTGCCTTCTCACTTCAGCCTTTTGTGATGTCATTTTATGGCTGTCTCCACAGCATGTTTTGAGAGCACATAATTTGTTTAACTTCACAAGTTCATAGCTAAAGAGGAAATTTGCTTCAGGGTGAATTGTATCACAACTCTCACCTACATCTGATTTAGATGCAACTTTGGACTTTAAACCTTAGAGATGGTGGAATAAGCTGAGTCTTTGAAAGCTGTTGGGATAGAATGAATGCATTTTATATGCAGAGACATGAGTTCAGGGTTCAGGGACGATGTTTAGGTATTGAATGTTTGTGCCCCCCAAATGTATATGGTGAAGAACATAAATGTGTATGTTAGAATTAGCATATTGGGAAGTGGTAATTATGATTGAGTGAAGTCACAAAAGTTGGATGCCTGTGATAAGATGAATGTCTTTACAAAAAGATTTAGGATTTTCTTTACTGCACGAAGATACAGCGAGAAATTGGTCACGTGTAACCTTGGAAGAGAACCCTCACCCAGCAACCAAATCAGCCAGCACCTTGATCCTGGTCTTCTCAGCCTCTAATGCTGTGAGAAATAAATGCCTGTTGTTAAGCTACTGGTATTTTTTATGGCAATCTGAGCTGAATAATACCACGTATTAGCAGTAAGACAAGGAAATTTTCAACAATCAACCATATTTACAAACTATGTAAGCAATTTTCTTCCCATCATCTTGGTTGCTCTATTTCTATTCCCTAGAGGAGCTGCATGATAACAAAGTAAGCAGCACATTCCTGCAGATGTATTATAACTCGTTCGTTAATCCTGAGTTCATATTAGCTCAAGTTTAAGGAGTAAAGTCATATACATTTTCAGAATAGAGTTTTCTAGTTTGCTTAAAGATTGAGGGCACTTTTCACTTTCTGGAATTAAAAATCTGTTTTTATAAGAAAGCTCAATATAATAGAAAGCTCAATAAGGGGCTCTAGTGCATCTGCTACTATTGAAAATCTATTTCAAAAATTTTTTCAGTATTGATTTATTTAGCTTGGAAACACCAAAAAGAAAACCTGTTTTTTTTATTTTGTAGGGGCTTTTTCATATTAAAGTGAATAAGTTGACAGAATCCCATTTCAAGGGATTCACATCAATTTTTGCTGTGCTCCAAAGCCACTGGGAAGAAAAGTGAATCTTCATGAACTTCTTCAAGGCAAAAACCAGTGTGATGGATCGGACTATTTTCCCTACAGCAGATGACCAGGAAAAGAGACAACATCCATTTTTCCCTCAAAACGTTTACAAAAAGCAATTCCAAAAGAATTGTGGTGACGCATGTCCTTCCCCCAGCTCTCAGTTTCCATAATCATAACCATGCTAATCATCTCTGGTGATTCACAGGAAGGACCGCCAGAGCTAAGCAAGCAAGACAGCTATCGCTTCGTGTTTCCAGTTCCAGAACCTTCTTTAACAATGCTGGAAGGCTGTCAGCTTCTTAGACAAACCATCAGAAAGATAAACAGCCCAAATGTGACAGAAAAGCTTCCTTCAGGCAGAGGAGAGGAATTTGTGGAGGAGGGCACGAGGAAAGTGAAGCTGCCTGTCTTTCAGAGCCAAGCTTTCAAAGTCAAGGAAACAATGATTGGCATACCTACGGCAGTTTTACAAACACTAGAATCTATTAATCATTGAGATTTATCAATATCAGAAGATTTTACAGGTGTTGGAAGTCACACAGTGAGACTGGAGGAAGACATGAGGAGCTCAATGGCCATTTTCAGTCACATGAACTATGTCACCTCTTAGTTTCAATGTAAATTACAAAAATTATGAAAAAAGATCCAACATTTTATCTGCAATGATTGTATTTATATTTGTACAGTAAGAAAACATTTCAAGTGCCAACTCCATTAAGACTTTAGGTTATTTTTTAAATTGAACACAAAAACTCATTGCTTGAAATCTAAATGCTTCTAAAATTGTATTTGAAACACCATGAGCTGTGTATGTATCTCTTTAAGAAGAAAACAATTTCATTTTTATCGCTAATTCTGTTATTGACCATATTACTGTTGTTAAGAAGATATCAAATGTTTGGGTTTCTTGATACTTTTTAGGAGAGATTTAATAAATTTTGATGATGTTTATTGCACTGCCAGATCATGTCAAATTTGGTACTATTCATCCTTCCTACCAGATGGCAACATATTCAGAAGAGACAAAACTTGTACACACAGGTGGCACCTTCATACCTATGTTCTGAGAGTTTGCTTACTTTCTAATGAATATTTTTCAACAGATTGCAATATTTGGTTGTTTTCAGTTATTCGTAACAGCTATAAGATATTTAATTCATAACAGCTGTAAGATATTTAATATTTATATGGTTTCACTGGTCAAAATCTCCAGTTCTTACAAATTCTAGTTCCATTCTCAAATCAAGACTGTTTTCGTATACCTTCTATTTAAAACGGTATAATTGAGATGAAACTGCCAAAAACTAGACATGTTTATAATATAAAATATGGTAAAAGAGACACATGTGCATTTGTGAAACTATCACTACAATCAAATAATGAGCTTATCTATTTTTAAAAGGTCCTTATGTCCCCTTGTGACCCTATTCAACTCTTCTCCCCTCCCCAGTTTCTAGGCAACTGCTTATCTACTTTCTGTCACTATGGATTCGATTACATTTTCTAGAATATTGCGCTAGTAGAATCATAGAGTAGGCCATGACCTGCATGGCCAGTGGGGTCCTGAGAGGGGGCAATGAGAGATTAAGAGAAACAAGACACATAAAGAAAACCTGGGACTGGGTGGGACCTGACCTCTCTAATGGAGAAGCAGCGACAGGGTCCCAACCCAGCATCTTTATTTATACAAAGGAAAAAAAAAAAGGAAAAAGCATGCAATGGGATTGAGAGCGCAAAGTCTTAGTATTTTGCTGAGAACACTGGAAGTGAAAACATTCCCACAGCTATCTGCACTGTAGCTAACACAGAAGAAGAACACCAAGGCCGGACGCCTGTGGATATGCAGCCGAGCTAGAGGTGAACTAGTTCACACAGTCTGCCTCTGGCACTCCGTGTCCTTGGGACTGGCTTTGCTCTAGTGTGGAGGAATTACTGACCTCAGGCTTAGCAGTGGCTTAACCACTCCCCACAGAGCACATGCTCTATTTTTGTCTAATTTGTTTCATCTCAGTTGTTACATGTATCAATAACTTACTCCTTTTTGACTAGTATGATTAGTGTTCTCTTGCATGGAGGTACCATAACGTATTTATCCACTCACACATTGATGACTATTTTAGTTGTTTGTAATTCAGGGCTATGTCAAATCAACACGGTATGTAACTTATGCACAAATATTCATATGATTTATGAACATATTATCTAAAAAATGTTGGGTAAATAAGTGTTCAATGGCTGGGTCACATACTGTGGGTATATTTAATTTTTGAAGACTACCAAACTGTTTTCCAAAATGGCCACATTATTTTATACTCCCATCGGAAGTATACGAAGGTTTCCGTTTTTTCACATCCTCATCAACACTTAGTATGCTCAATGTTTATTTGAAATCATTTTGATAGGCGTATGTGATACTCCATTCTACTAATTTGCATATTTCTAACAACTAATGTTGAGCAACATTTCTTATGCTTATTTATCATCCATTATCTTCTTTGATGAAATACTTGTTCAGATCTTTTGATCATTTTTCACAGAATTTTTGTTTTGTTCTTTTGGAGTTTTAAGAGTTTTATTAATATATGATAGGCACAAATTCTTTGTTAAATATGTAATATGTACCTATTTTCTCTCTGTGCCATATCTTTGTATTCTTTTAACACTATTTTCCTCAAAACAGAAATTTAATTTCATTTTATTTTAGGTGCTGTGCATTTGGATTGAACCTAGGGCTTTGAGCTAGGATTCCACCCTACTCATATCCATCACTGGCCTATTTCCCCCAGCCCCAGAAATTTCAATTTTGATGATGTTTCATTTGTAAGTTTTCTATTTTATAGGCACATTGTCGATTTGTATATAAGACAGTTTTCCCTGCCCAATATAACACAGATATTCTTCTTTTTCTAAAAATTTTATAGTTTTAGGTTTTACATCTAGGTTTATGACCCACTTTTATTTAATTTTTGAACATGTGGATTCACCATATATGTGATGAGCTCTTTCTGCACTTTCTATTCTGTTTCTTTGATCTATTTGTCCATCTTAATGTTATCAGATGGTCTTCATTACTGTAGCTTAGCAAGAAGTCTTAGTCAAGTCTTCCAAATTCTTTGTTCTTTTTCAAATTTGGTTTTAGCTATTCTAGATCATTTACATTTCCCCAAGTTTCAAAATCACTTTGTTAATTTCTAGAGAAAAGGTCTAATGAGAGTTTGCTTAGGATTGCATTGACCGTGTAGAACAATTTGGTGGAGAGCTGACATTTTTATGACAAGTCTTCCATGAACGTGGTATTTCTCTATTTGTGTCTTCTTCATTCTCTCTCAGTAATATTTTGTACTTTTCACATCTGGCATATCTTTCTTAAGATTTACTCTTAAGTTTTGCAAATTTTTATACTACGTAAATTATGCTATTTTAAAATTTTAATTTCTTACTTTTGTGGCTGATATAGAAAGTTGATTTTTTGATACTGGGTTGCCCAGGCTGATCTTGAAATCATGAGCTTCCAGAGTAGTAGCTGGGACTCAAGTGTGTACCACCATGCTCATCCTGAAGTTAGAAATTTGTGTACTGATTTTGTATAGTGCAATACCATTAAATTCTTATTTTAGTTTTAGCAGTATTTTATAGATTTGGTAGGATTTTCTATGCAGATAATCATGTTGTTAGCTAACAATAACAGTTTTAATTCTTCATTTTCAACTTTTCAGTTTCTTTTTCTTGCCTTATTATACTAGCTAGACATTTCAGAGAAGTATTAAATAGAAGTGCTAATTCTTGATTTGTTTCTAATTTAGAAGGGGAGCAGCCTTTACCCATAAGTATAATATTGCATGCAGGTTTTCTATTAATGCTTTATAAGGTTGAAGAGGTTCCTTTCTGCTCCCTTTCTGTTAAGATCTTTTGTAAGGAATGGATTTTGGATTTTGTCAGTTGCTTTTTGGGTATTTATTAAAATGATTGCACAGTTTTCTTATTTAAGTCAATAAATATGACAGATTACATTTTTTTTGAAAATAAAGTCAGGCTTATTTTCATAGAGTAAAAGACATTTCCTGTTCTGTATCCCTGGAGTCTGCTAAAATTTCTGAAGGATTGTTGCATCTATGTTCAAGAAAAATACTGGCTGGCAGTTTTACTTTCTTCAAATTTTTATGTCTAATTTTTGGTGTCATATTGATGCTTGTGTTACAGAATGAATTGAATAATCCCCATTTTTTTCAACTTTTTGCAAGTTGTTTTTTTATATTATTTCTTTTATTATTTTATTTTATTTATTATTATTATTATTATTTGCCTTTTTTGAGACAGGGTCTTGCTATGCAGTTCAGGGTGGCCTTGACCTCACATTGTAGCCCAGGCTGGCCTTGAAGTCACAGCAATCCTCCTGCCTCAGCCTTGAAAGTGCTGGGATTACAGGCGTGTGCCACCATGCCCGGCTATGAGAAGATTTTAAACTATATATTCAATTTCTTCAACAAATAGTGCTCTATTCAAGATACCTATTTTTGCTTGATTAAGCTATGTTAGTATGTGTTTTTCAAGAATTTTTCTATTTTATCTAAATGGTCAAAATTTTTTGACATAAAATTGTTTATTATATTGCCCTATTAAAAACTGATGTTGATAATTTGTATCTCCTCTCTGTCCCTTCATCGCTTCCTTCCTTACTTCCTTTTATTCTTTCTTTCATTCTTCATTTAATTTCCAAATGCTCGGAACCTAAGTATTACTGATACAGGATGAATATCCCCAATCTGAAAATTCAAAATCTTCACTGCTCCAGAATCTGAAACTTTCTGAACTCTGACCTAACACTACAAGGGGAAACTTCTACACCTGACTTCACATGATGGATTGCAATTAAACTACAGGCGCACAAAAAATATTGTGTAAAAATTGCCTTTAAGATGCATGCTTATGAAATATAAATGAATTCCACTTACATTGGGTTCTACCTTCAAAATATCTCACTACATACATGCAAATATTCCAAAATCTGAAAAAGTATTCCAAAGTCTGAAACATTTCTGGCCTCAAGTATTTCTGCATCATTCTGATATTGATTTGCAACTTTATTTCAATTTGGTGAGAGAATATGCTTTGTACGGCATAACTCCTTTAAATTTTATCTTTTTATATTCTATTTATTTATTTATTTAGGTAGTACTGAGGAATTGAACTCCAGCCCTCACTCAACCCATGCAGACATTCTACTATTGAGCTACATCTCTAGCCAACACTTTTTATTTTTTATTCTGAGGCAAGTTATCATTAAGTTGCCCAGGCTGGGCTCAAAATATAAGTAGGCTGCAGTCTCCTAAGTGTCTAAGAATATAGGTGTGTGCCACCACAGCTGGCTCATTTTAAATTTTTTGACTTGTTTTGTAACTTAGAATGGGTTCTATCTTGGTGAGCATTCTGTCCCCACTTGAAAGAACATGCTCCCCTGCTCATCAAGTGAAAGCAGAAACTATTGATATTGTGTTAAAAAATAAACTTGGAGAATAGTTTTCCAATATTCTATAACAGTACTGATTTTCTGCCCACTTGTTCTACTCACAAACGATAAGATTGCGAATTTTTCTTTCTCTTTGCAGTTCTATCAGATTTGGGTTCATGTACACTAAAGTTGTAGTCTTTGGTGCCTAGAGGTTCAGAACTGTCACATCCTATTGACACAGGTACTCTGAAGTGACCCTCTTTGTCAGTGGTATCACTGGTAACCACATTCACCATGAAATCTACTTCAATAATTTAGCCACTACAGGGTTGTTATTGTTTTAACTAGCACTAGCTCGTATTTCTTTTTCTTTCTTCTTTCTACTTTCTTCTTTCTTCTTTCTTTCTTTCTTTCTTTCTTTCTTTCTTTCTTTCTTTCTTTCTTTTCTTTTTCTTTCTTTCTTCCTTTCTTTCTTTCTTCTTTCTTCCTTCTTTCTTTCTTTCTTCCTTCTTTCTTTCTTCTTTCTTTCTTTCCTTCTTTCTCTGTCTATTTCTTTCTTTCAGTGTTTTTACTTTCAAGTGCATGAGATGCTTCTACTCTGGCTATGAGAAACAGACCATTCCAATTCTGTGTGAATTCTGGGAACTCTTTCCTCTAACCCTTCTGTGTGGTTCTTTCCCCAGTCTCAGTTTCTTAACACATATGCCCTGGTTAGTACTAAAATGAACGCCGCTGATCTCTGGAGTTCTTCCTCTACAGCACTCTCCCATGCAGTACTCTGCCCTGTAAAATCTAGCAATCTTGGCTTCCCTCAGTTTGCAATTCTGTCTCATCAACTGAAGAAGACCTCTAAATTCTGCCTGGGTTGCCTCTCATTCCACTGCAGAATAGACACTTTTTTCACAAAATATATGGGTGTAATCCTAGGGTTCCTTTATTTTATTTCCCACCTCTGAGATCATTGTCCTTCATGACCTGATGCCCTATGTATTGAATATGTACTCAAAATATAGTTTGAATATATACTTAATTTATTTTAAATATATTCTTTTTTGTGTGTGTGTGGTACCGGGGGTCGACCTCAGGACCTCGTGGGCCAGCAGGCGCCTATGCCGCTAAGCTATATCACCGGCCCTTTTTCCGTATGTGGGTTCCGGGAGTCAAACTCAGGATGTCGCGCTTGCCAGGCAGGCACTTAGGTCGCTGAGCTATCTCACCGACCCTTTTAAATATATTCTTAATACTTTCTTAATATATTCAAATATATTATATATTCTTAGTATATTTATTATATATTAAATATATAATATATATTATTATATTAAATATATAATATATATTATAATATAATATAGTAGTATATATTAATATATATTAAATATATTCTTAATATATTCTAATATATATTGAAATATATATGTATCCTCATATACCGAGTAAATCAAATGTGTTCTTAATTTTTGAAATTTCAAATGAATATCGTTAGGTCTTGTGCAAGTAAAGACAAAGAAAATGTTGAGAGAAGTCTTTAATGCGGGAGTGTGGGAAGGCTGCAGTAGAGTGCAGAGAACCCTCAGAGGGGCTGGCTGCGAAACAAAGTATTTATGGGGCTTGTTTAAAGGTGGAGTGTGGAGGGGCAGGCAAAGTGATGTTACAAAGAGGAACTGGCGGATGTCCGACGCATGGTGAGGTGAGGGGAGGTACTTCCTGCTGGAGCAAGAAGAAGAAGGAGGGAGTGAGTGATATGTTGCTGTTTTAAGCTCTCCTCTGTGTTGGACCATCTCCATGATGACTAAGCAGCCTCCATATGGGCTAGAACCCATCATTCCCATCTTTTTGTTGATATAGGGCGACGTTTCTCTTGGACTACTTCCTGCTGAATGGGGGCGTCGTGATACGGGGTCGGGTTGGGAGGATGGGTCGTGCCTGCATGGGAGCTGGTGCCAGGTGTGTTGGTCAGGAGGAGGAGTTCTTGGGTGGTGAAGGCTCTTATCCTGGATTGGAGAAATCTTGAAAAAAGTTTAAAAAGGGAGGGAGCTATAAGAATCAGCATTGTTATCATGATTATGGGGCCCATGAGAGGGAGAAGAAAAGGGGCCCATGATCCAAAGGTATTATCCCACCATGACCAAGGTGAAGAGGTTTGTCCATAGCCCCACTGTTGGCTTTTTTTGTCGAGGTAGCTGCGAAGATTTTTTTACCTTGTTCATAAATATTCCAGACTCATTTACTAAGTAGCAACATTCCTCTCCTAGCATCTCACAAATTCCTCTCTGGCTGTGAGGACATCTAGAGCCCGGCAGTCTTGCAGAGTAACTGCCACAAGGCTGTTTATTTGGTTTTGGAGTGAATGAATAGATGTTGTTATGTCCTCTATTTGTTGATGAAGCTCAAGAGATAGTTAATGGTAGAAATCAGTGCTGTGCTTATACCTCCTGCCCCAAGACCAGTTCCAAGGACAGAAAAATGCCTATACCCATGAGAATCAGGACATGGGTGACTCTTGTCTTGTGGGTGAGGTGTGTTTTGTGAGGTTGGGGTTAAAGAGACTTTTCTATAGTGTCTTGAGAATTTAGTGTTAGAGCTGGAACAAGAAAGACTAAGGTACTGGATCCTGTCCATTGGAGAGGAAGGTAGGTGTAAGCTCCTGTTTGACAGCCTATAAACCATCCTCAGGGTGGGCAGACAGCTGTGCCTCAAGTAGAGGTGTTATTATGGGTGCAATGGGGAAGATCTCCCATTTGTAGTGAGGAGTTTTGGGCTCACAGGAGCAAGCAAGTAAGGTTGGTGGGCCATCGATAAGGACTATATATAGAGAGAGGGCCCACCATGGTGGGGTTAGATGGATAAGATAAATGGGAGGTATTCCATCTAGTAGGGGAGGCCATGTATAGATCTTGGTGATATGGGACACGGAGCCAGCATTCTGTGAGATTAAAGGGGTTTGAAAGAGTGTTGTATGTGTGTGTGAGAAGTTGAGGTATAGGTGGGGGAATGTGGGAGAGCATAGTGCAAGGGTTTGGCACCACAGGGTGAATGGGTATTACCACTTGATGACACTGAGATCTTGGACTAGTCGATAGGAGCCATTGAGTTTGAGTACTGGTAAAATAGGGGTATTGTAGGGTGAATGGGTACCCTTAAGAAAACCATTGGTTAATAGGCATTGGATTATAGGTTTAAGTCCCCGTTGGTGTTGGGGGCTATTGGATACTGGGGAATACAGGGGAAAGCTGAAGAGTCTTTAAGATGAATCAGTACAGGGACAGCGTGGGTTGCACGAGGGGCTGGAGGTGCCCCAGACTGTGGGATCTATGAGTGAGGAAGGAAGAGGGAGAGTAGAGCTGGCATTGTGTCATGATTGAGTTTGAAGGACAAGAGCTGTAGGGAGGGAAAAGGTGAAAGAGAAGTAAGTTTTGGGGAAAATCCCTGCCCAAGAGTGGTGTGGGGCAGGTTGGGATAATGAGAAAATTATGGGTAAAAAACAGAATCTGGAATCAGCAGGGAATGGGTCCCGTTTGGAGGGGTGGTGCAGGTTGGCCGTCAACTCCCACAACAGAGACCATTGGGTACAACAGCCTGAAAACTCAGGAAGAACACTATAAGTGGCCCCCATGTTGATAAGGAAAGACAGCGTCTTACCTGAGATGTCTAGTGAGACTCAGGGCTCTGAAAAAGATACCTTGATGGGGGCTGTGGGCCACAAGCCCCATCAGTCCTCTCCAGTGGTGAAGCTGAGCAGGTCGGCTGGTGATGAGTCTGGTGGTGGTGATGAGATCTCCGGTGAGGGTAGGGAGTTAGATGACTCACCCGCTCGCTGGCAGACAGGGCAATCACACTTCCAGTGACCCTCGAGATTGCAGATGGGACCGGGTCCCGGTGGTGGCCGCAGGTTGAGGCAGATTCATGCCCAGTGTCCTTCTTTCTTGCATTTGAAGCATGGTCCAGGAGGTCCAGCAGTGACTCGAGAGCTGGCTTCCCCTCTCTTAGGTGTTGGGCCTTTATCAGGCCAAATGGGAGCCCCAAATGCCACAGCCAGAAGCTGGCATTTAAGTTTCATTTTTTGAAGACTCTCTTATTTATGTTGTTCCTCCCTATTGTTAAAAACCCAGAAGGCCATATTAAGAAGGTCCCCCTGTGGGGTTTGAGGGCCAAGCTCTGCCTTTTTGAGTTTAGCTCTGATGTCGGGAGCTGATTGAGTGATAAAATGAGAGTTAATAATGGTGAGTCCCTCAGGCAATTGGGGATCTACACTGGTGTATCTAATGAGGGTGTCAGTGAGATGGGAGAGAAACACAGCAGGATTTTCATCTGAGCATTGGGTCTGTTCATGAAGTTTTTGGTAATTAGTTTGTTTGTGGGCAATTTTATTTAATCCTGCTATAATGCACCCAATCATCCAACCCATACATTGAGTGCCATTATTGCCCTGATAGTCTCATTGAGGATCTGCATTAGGAACTGCTGCTCCCCAACCAGGATGGTTATCATTTAATTGATGTCTATGATCAGCTTCTGCCTGGGCAGCATCCCATAGTTGGACCTTTTGTTGTGGAGACAGAGTGGAGATGAGGATAACATATAGGTCCTTGTAATGAAGGTCATAAGAACTAATAACAAATTGTAGTTCTTTTATATAGGTGGATGGATCTGTAGAGAAGGAACCAAGGAGCTGTGAAATGTGAGAGAGATCAGAGAGAGAGAGAAGGGAACATGGACATGGACTAGGCCTTCAGGCCCAGTGACCTCACAAAGAGGGAATAGGGATTGAGGGGGAGAAAATGGTGCCATACTATCATTGGGTGAGGACTTGGGGTTATCACATGACTGGTGATTATAGGATGACTGTCTATGGTCACATGATAAGGCAGTGCAAGATGGCGGCTGAATATCATATGACTGGTACCTATGAGATGGCTGCCCATTGTCACACAATGGGACTCCACAAGATGGTGACTGCCCACCATGTGACTGGTGAATACAAGATGGATGCCTATGGTCACATGGTGGGGCCTTGAATGATGGCAGCTGTCTACCATGTGACTGGTGACTACAAGATGGCTGCCTATGGTCACATGGTGGGGCCCCACAAGATGGTGGCTGTCCACCATGTGATTGGTGACTACAAGATGTCTGTCTATAGAAGGAACAGGAATGGGTGTGGTATGCCGGAGAAGAGAATGGCAGCAGAGAAGGAGCGGAAAGTAAGGGGGAAGATGAAGCCAAGGGAGTAGGAGAAGGTGGAGAGATGGGAGGAGCCGGGAGATGGGGAGAGAGTGGAGAGATGGGAGGAGGATTGGTTGGAAGAGGGGGGGCATTAGGGGGAAGATGGCGCTGAGGGAGTGGGGGAGGATGGAGAAGCAGGAACAAGAGAAATGGGAGGAGGAGGAGATGTTTGAGAGAGTTGAGGAGGTTGTGGAGAAGAAGGAACTGGATGAGGCTGTGGGGGATATAGAGGAGGGGGAGCAAAGGCAGAGGGAACATCATCTATGGGATTAGAGGGAGGTTCAGTGAGGGGAGCTGGTGGTGTGGAGCATGCCAAGAGCACTTGGGATGCCCCACATGTCTGGAGAAGGGAGGGGCACACCCTGAGAGCGAAAAAGGCCTGAACACAAGGGATTTCCAGCCATTTTCCATTGTGATAGCAAAAGTTGTCTAGGTCACAGAGGATTTGAAAATTGAAAGTACCCTCCTCGGGCCAGAGGCTGCCCTTATTGAGTTTATATTGAGGCCATGCCATCTGGCAGAGAAAAATTAATTTTTTTGGTTTGATGGCCTCCCAGAGACCAAGGGTGCTAAAGTTTTTTAAGAGGCACACAAGTGGAGTGTGTTTTGGGGGTTGTGAAGAAATATTTTCCATTGTGTTTGAATTAGAGGTGAGTCAGAGGGCAAATGCCAAGCACAACTCCTAAGAGGATCATCACCCTCTTCGGGGTGTGTATGAGAGAAATACCACATTGGCCCCATTGGCTATCACCTCAGGGACAGAGGGGGAGGACCAGGGGACATGAGGTCCTGAAGGACATGAGGGAGTCCTGGCATTGGCCAACAACTTTCAGAGAAAATGAGACATGATCAGAGACTACTGAGAGAGATTGGCTCACCTGTGAGAGGTGATGAGGATCGGTGTTGGATGTGAGCTTACATCGGCAAAGGCAGGTCAAAGGGAGGAAATAAAGTGGCTCATTGGTGGGGGGAGCTCAAGCCAGGGAGGCCCCAGAGGCTACAAGCCCCAACCCATCCGAGTCACGGCACCAAAATGTTAGGTCTGGTGCAAGTAAAGACAAAGAAAAGGTTGAGAGAAGCCTTTAATGTAGGAGTGTAGTAAGGCTGCAGTAGAGTGCAGAGAACCCTCAGAGGGGCTGGCTGTGAAACATAGTATTTATGGGGCTTGTTTAAAGGCAGAGCGTGGAGGGGCCAACAAAGTAACATTACAAAGAGGGATTGAAAGATGTTCGGCATGTGTGTGAAGCCAGAGGAGGTACTTCCTGCTGGAGCAAGAAGAAGAAGAAGGGAGTGGGTGATATGTTGTTGTTTTAAGCTCTCCTCCATGTTGGACCATTGCCGTGATGCTAAGCAGCCTCCACATGGGCTAGAACCCATCAAAAATAATGTATTATATACAAATATAAATTTTAAGATATATTGGTATACTTCTGAATCCACAAATATGTTCTTAAAATTCTTTTTCCTTTTATCTTCTTTATATTTCACATTCTGAGGCTTTGTTTTCTCCATATTAACATCTTATTATTTTCTTTTAAAGGAGTAAACTATATTGAACTAAAAAGCAAAGGTTTCTTTTCCTCTCACATTTTTTGTTTTACTAACAAAAACAATGGTTAAAAAGTTAAATATAATCTAAATGGAAACACACAAAGAAATCAGTACTTCCCAGAGTTAGAAGTACTATGAATCCTCTCTTATCTTCATGGATAACAACTTGTGAGCTTAATAATTTTGAAGGAGAAAGGAGGCACCAAGATGGCAGTGTGGTGAGCAGCAGAGAAAGAGGCTTTCTGAGAATCACTGTCCAGAAGCTGGAATATAGAACATGAGGAAGACAAGATGGAGGGAAGTGTGTCCCCTGGACCCAGAAAGGATCTGAGGTGTGAATTGAAGCCCACGGAGAGAATGAAGGGAGAAACTTCAATGAAGAAGGAGATAGCCCACGGCGCCTTCTCCCTGAGTCGGGACTCACTGCACAAGTGGACCAGTTCAATGCTGTGGACACACAGTGACTGCCAGCAACCCCAGAGGCCTCCGCAGAGAGACACATGGTGGAGAAGAGCAGCAGAGGTGAGGGACTGCACTGGCTGGTGGTGAGTGCTGAGGGCTCAGTTATCCCATGTGAGAGAGCGACTGGCCAGGAGTCATCATGGGAGGAGTGGCCAAGCTCAGAACTCAGAGCAGCTGTGGCTCCAACTATGGCTCCCAGCTGGGCTCAGGCCTGCAGAAGGTGCACTGATGGCTGCAGCTGAATGAGTCTGGTCTTGGCCACAAGGTGCAGGCTCGCTGAGATTATCCACTACCCCACCAAAAACCTACTGCTGGCTTGCTGGGACAGATTGGCATGGATCAGAACTCTGTCTCCACACGTTGTCTACCATTGACAGCAGAGACACACCTGGAAGTTGACTTTTTTGTCTCTCTCTCATTTGGTTTTTGTTGTTGTTATTGTGCTTTGTTTTTGTTTTTTGTTTTGGTTTTTTTCTCCTTCATTGTTTGATTCTGTTTTATATGAGTTTGAACATGGTTTCTAGCCTCTTTGTGCTGTTGTTCGGTTCTGTTCTTCTATCTCTTCCTTCTCTCTTTCCTTCCAGTCTTCTGCACCAGTTTCCTAAAGTTAGTGTGATTCCCCCTTAGTCCTCCAGCCTTATTTCTAATTTCTTACTCTTCTTCTAGTTCTCTGTTTTTTCCCTAACCCTTTTTAAATTTTAACCCCTGAGGGTAAAAATGACATGTTAAGGACTTATATAGTGCATATAATTTTCTAGTCTGTTTTAGATTTTGTTATATAACTACAAATCTAGTTCATATGGTTAAAGGTGGCAAATTAATGGTTACGTCAGTTTGTCATTTTCTAGACTGTGATTTTTGCTACTGTTATTGCTGATGGTACCACTTTAGCCAAAAGTGACATAATTGTTCTCAACAGCTATTCTTACTGGTATTCCAAGACTGAGATTGAATAAGGGTCATAGAAAATAATATGGCAGAGTGCCAAAGAACCAGGGGCTGTGCCACACAGGCAGCAACTTCTCAGCCCCAACAAATTGAAGAAGTAGGATCTTGCAATAGACTCAAAACCCAAAAACCAGTTACAACTGAAAGATACCTCAGAGAAATAGTCATTTACTAAGTGTTCTAAATAGTAGCAATAAAGCAACCCACCATAGGCAATTTACAAGCATCACCCCAGGAATTAAACTAAAAAAGAAAAGAACATGAGAAGGCACTTAAACTAGATGCAACCCCAGACATCCAGTTCACCAAATGCAGACCCGGGGCAATGAGGTGGGACAATCTGAAAGCCACCCATATGGCCTCTCTGAAGTGGTAATGACAAAGCAATTGAATGAGACTCTAGAAAAAATCAAATCAGAAATAATTTCTCAGATAACTGTAGAATCCACAATGAAAACCATGCTTAGTGACTCTAGAGCAGATACACAAAAAAAACAGAGGAGCTTAAGAAAATTATGGAAGCCATGAAGGCTCAGCATAGAAAAGAAATGGAATCCATCAGGCAAATTCAAGCAGATTTCCAAGAGAATAAAAATTCCATTGAGCTGGGGATATAGCTCAGTGATGCAGTGCCTACCTGGCAAGTATGAGGTCATGAGTTCAATTGCTGGTACCAAAAAAAATATTCCTTTGAAAGTATTTGTAGCAGATTAAGCCAATGTGAGCACAGGATCTTAGATATAGAAGACAGGCTTGTAGTTAGCACAAATGATATAGAAAAACTGTTCACAGACATCATGGCAGAAAACTTCCCAGTAGAGAAAAAGAATTTGATGTACAGATAAGTGAGGCATATAGAGCTCCAATTAGCCATGATAAAAAAAAAAAAACTTCATCCATGCATATCATAGTCAAGATTCCAGAAACTCAACACAAGAGTAGAATCTTAAAATCTGTTAGGGAAAAGAAACAAATCACCTATACAGGAAAGTCCATCAGAATCACAGCTGACTTTCAGCACAAACCCTCAAGCCAAGGATAGCTTGGAGCAAAGTATTTCAAGTTCTAAAGGAAAATAACCTTCAACCCATATTGATGTACTCCACAAAACTATCTGTCAAAACTGATGGAGAAATAAAACACTTCCATGACAAAGAACAACTGAGAAAATTTATGACCACCAAACCAGCACTCCAAAATGTTCTGAAGGACATTCTAGAAAGAGATAACAAGCACTACAACTCAATGAACCTAAACAGAAGGAATCCACCAGGCAAGGCAAACAATTAAAAAGAAGGAGGGAAAAAAATGGGGAACCAACGACAGGAAAATAACATGACAAGGATGTGAATACGTATCAGCTTTAACCATCAATGTTAATGGTCTCAATTTGCCAATCAAAAGACACAGACTGGCAGAATGCATCAAGAAACAAGATCCAACAATATGCTGCATGCAAGAAACACATTTAATTCAAAAAGAAATTCATTGACTAAAAGTCAAAGGATGGAAAACAATACTCTATGCAACAGGAACCCAGAAAAAAGCAGGGGTAGCTATCCTTTTTGCAGACAAAGTGAATTTCAAGCCAAGACTGATTCAGAGACATAAAGAAGGTCACTACATCCTTGTGAAGGGAATAACCCAAGAGGAAGAGATAACAATCATAAATATATATATGCACCAAATACCAGTGCACCCAACTATATAAAACAAATACTAATGGGCATGAAAAAATCAAATAAGCACTAATACAATTGTATTGGGGATCTCAATACCCCACTGTCACAAAAAGACAGATCAACTAGACAAAAACTCAACAATGGAATATTAGAACTGAAACAAACTTTTGAACAAATGGACTTAGTAGATGTCTACAGAGTGTTCCACCCACCACATCAGAATACACATTCTTCTCAGCTGCACATGGGACATTCTCCAAAATAGACCACATACTAGCTCACAAAACTTGCTCAAGTAAATGCAAAGGATTTGAATTATCCCATGCATATTATCAGACCATAGTGCAATGAAATTGGAAATCAATAGCAAAAGAAACCACAAGAACTTCATAAATACCTGGAAATTAAATACCACCCTCCTGAACAACCAATGGGTAACTGATGAAATTAAAAAAGAAATTAGACATTTTCTAAAATTGAATGATAGTGACAGTACAACATACCAGAACATATGAGAGAAAATGAAAGCAGTCCTAAGAGGCAAATTTATAGCAGTAAATACCCATATCAGGAAAAAAGAGCAATCACAAATAAATAACTTAAAGGTGAACCTCAAATTTCTAGAAAAAGAAGAACAGGCTAAGCCAAAAGCTCATACAAGGGAGGAAATTATAAAGGTCAGAGCAGAAATTAATGAATTGGAGACTAAAAAACAATACAAAGAATCAATGAATCAAAGAGTGGTTTCTTTAAAAGATCAAATAAAATTGAAAAAAAATGTAATCCAAACTTAATTTAAAAAGGAAAGAAAAGACTCAAATGCACACAATTAGGAATGAAAAGGGTGAAATCACAAATGACACTGCAGAAATCCAGAAGATCATCTACACCTATTTTGAAAACTTATATTCTAATAAGATGGAAAATGCAGAAGAAACGGACAGATTCCTAGATACATATGAATTACCAAAGCTGAATCAAGAATATATAAAAACCCTAAATAAAGCAATATCAATCAATGAAATCAAAGATGTAATTAAAAACCTACCAAAAAAGAAAAGCCCAGGCCCTGATGGATTCACTGCTGAATTCTACAAGAAATTTAGAGAAGACCTAACACCACTACTTCTCAAACCCTTTAATGAAGTTGAAAGGGAAGCAATACTCCCAAATTCATTCCTGGAAGCAAGCATTACCCTGATAGCAAAACTGGAGAAGGACCCAACCAAGAAAGGGAACTACAGACCAATCACTTTGGTGAACATACATGAAAAAATCCTCAATAAGATACTGTCAAACAGAATGCAACAAATCAGCAAGAAGATTATAAACCATGACCAAGTTGGATTCATCCCAGGGATGCAGGGATGGTACATAAATCAATAAATATAATACACCATATTAACAGAACAAGGACAAAAACCATGTAATCATCTCTATAGATGCAGAAAAAGCTTTTGACAAAGTCCAGCACCCATTCATGATAAAAACCCTACAGAAAATTATAATAAATGGTCTTTATCACAATCTGATAAAAGCCATCTATGACAAACCAACAGCCAGTATCATACTAAATGGAAAAAAACTGAAAGCTTTCACTCTAAAATCAGGAACAAGACAAGGATGTCCACTGTCTCCACTCTTATTCAACATAGTCTTGAAACTTTAGCCAGAGCAATTAGACAAGAGAGAGAAATAAGAAGAATAAGGATAGGAAAGGAAGAAGTTAAATTATCATTATTTGCAAATGACATGATACTCTACATAGAAGGCCCCAAAAACTTCACTTAAAAAACTGCTAGGGGCCGGTGAGATGGCTCAGCAGCTTAAGCTCCTGCCTGGCAAGGGCGAGGGCCCGAGTTCGACTCCCGAAACCCACATATGTAAAAGGGGCCGGTGATATCACTCAGCGGCACGGGCGCCTGCTGGTGCGCGAGGTCCTGAGGTCGACACCCTGGTACCCACAAAAAAAAAAAACTGCTAGATTTAATAAGCAATTCAGTAGTGTAGCTGGATACAAAGTCAACCCTCAAAAATCAATAGCCTTCCTGTACACAAATAAATAACTCATTGAGAGAAAAATTAGGGAAACAACACTATTCACAATAGCATCCAAAAAAAAAAAAAAGAAAGAAAAAAGAAATACTTGGGATCAATCTAACAAAGGATGTAAAAGACCTCTACATTGAAAACTACAGTACTCTGAAAAAGGGGATTGAAGAAGGTATCAGAAAATGGAAAGATATCCTTTGCTTTTGGGTAGGAAGAACCAATAGTGGAAATGGCCATAGTCTCAAAACTTTTATACAGATCTAATGGAATTCTGATCAAAATTCCAATGGTATATCTCAGACAATTAGAGGAAACAATCCTAAAATTCATTTGGAACCAGAAGAGACACAGAATAGCAAATACCATTCTGGGCAACAAAGGCAAGGCAGGGGACATCACAATCCTTGACTTGAAACTATACAATAAAGCTACTGTGATTAAAAAAAAAATAAAAAAACCAGTGTGGCACCGGCAAAAAAACAAACCTGAAGATCAATGCAACAGATTAGAAAATGCAGAAACAACTCCAAATGTACTCAGCCACCTTATCTTTGACAAAAGGGCCAAACATATTCTCTGGGAGAAAGATCGCTTCTTTAATAAATGGTGCTGGAAAAACTGGCTCTACACATGCCGAAGATTAAAATTAGACCCTTATCTTTCACCATGCACTAAACTAAATTAAAAATGGATCAAAGATCTAAATATTAAAACAGAAACATTAAATCTGCTACAAGATAGAATAGGTAAAACTCTTGAAGACATTGGTAGACAAAGACTTTATGAATAAAACTCCAATCACACAGGAACTATCTCAAAGAATCAACAACTGAGATCTCACCTTATTAAGAAGCATTTCCACAGCAAGAGAAACCACCAACAGAGTGAAGAGACAACCCACAACATGGGAAAAAATGTTTGCCAGCTGTTCCTCAAACAAAGGATTACTATTACGATCATATAAAGAACTCAAAAATATCAGACCTCCCAAATTTAAAGACCCAATCCAAATATGGGCATCTGAGATGAATACACACTTCTCAGATGAAGAAATACAAACAGCAAATAAATATATGAAAAAATGTTCGACATCACTGGTCATTCATGAGATGCAAATTAAAACAACACTGAGATTCCATCTCACTCTGAAAGAATGGCTTTTATCAAGAAATCAGGAACCTTTCTCCACTGTTGGTGGGAGTACCAACTGGTGCAACCACTGTGGAAATCAGTGTGGAGATTCCTGAAAAAAGTAGGGTTGGAGGTCCCATTTGACCCAGCTATTCCCCTTCTGGGTATCTTCCCAGAAGAATTGAAAGCATCATACCACAGCTATATATGTGCACCCATGTTTATAGCAGCACAATTTGTAATAGCTAAGTCTTGGTAACAACTCAAATGCCCATCAACCAAGGAATGGATAAAAAAGATGTGGTCTTTTTATACAATGGAGTACTACTCAGCCATAAAGAAGGATAAACTGGAGACTTTTATAGGTAAATGGATGCCACTCGAGACCATACTCATAAGTGAAATAAACCAGACACACATGTGTAAACATTGTGTTGTCTCCATAGTGTGAGAAGCTGAAAGAATAAATAAGATCCAAAATGTACAATAGATATTGTAAAATGGAAGAAGCTGTTAAAAAAGAAACAGAAACTGGAATGGGGGAAAGGAGAAAAGAAGGAAGGGAAAAGAAAAAAAATATATATATATATATGCAAATAGTTAAGATAGCTATAACACTAATTTCTCTTAGTTCATTGAAAAGAAAGGTTTGTGCTAATATTGTTTGGACATTTAAATGCCTGTATCTTATACTCTGAGTAACTAATTTAAAGATAACAATATGCAATGTATTAACCATTGTTATCCTCCTATTACCTTGTTTTGAAATTTTGTTTTATTTTTTCCCCTAAAAATAAAAAAAATAATAATAATTTTGAAGGAGAAGTGCCTCCCACCCTTCAGGACCAAGTAAGGATCCAGCTAAAGGGGAGACTAGAAATTCAGTCTTCATCTCTAGATTTTGAGCTTTTCAGAACAGTTCAATACTTGCCTCCAGCTGCACCACCACTCCGTACCCTATGTCTATTGCTGTGCTCAACAAACACTGGCCAAAGACAAGCCTCCCTTTTGTTGTCCATCTTTAAAAATCTGTAAGAGTGCAATTTGAGCACTAAGCATAATCCTAAATGATTGTGATTCTAATCATTGCTGCCTAAGTCTTTCGTGTCAGGCCTAGGCAGGGAGCCAAGGAGATGCCATTCACACAGGACTCACTCCAAGTTACTTGTTGTTTGGTTTGTTGTTGTTGTCGTTGTTGTTTTTAAAGACACAGTATCACAAATAGGAGAATGCCACCTCATTATATCTTGGATTTGTTTTGCTTTTGTTGACTTATTCTGGAAAGAAAGGTATTAGATTAAAGCAACATCAAGGACATTCCTAAAGAGGAATGAACTCGGGCCGGTGAGATGGCTCAGCAGCGTAAGCACCAGCCTGGCAAGCGCGAGGGCCCGAGTTCAACTCCCGGAACCCACATACGAAAAAAGGGCCGGTGATATCGCTCAGCGGCACGGGCTCCTGCTGGCGTGCGAGGTCCTGAGGTCGACCACTGGTACCCACCAAAAAAAACCAAAAAACAAACAAACAAAAAAAAAGAGGAATGAACTCATAAACAGGCAACTCCCAGCCAAGGAAGAGCAGTGGAGAGCATGTGGGCATGGGCTGACTGTCACGGCTGCCCTGTGGTGGTGGGGCCCGCTGGGGACATCTATAGTTTGCACAGCTACATGGAAAGCGGCTGTCACGTGGGGAGTGACAGAAAAGTAAGGAAATCAATAATTGAAATAACCCAGACAAAAGATATAGATAGTTTTCACATTCCAGAATGTTCCTGGCATGAGAGTTGTATATGCCTCTAAGTTAGAGCTACATATCAACGTGCATAGACTAACAGAAGAGGGAGAAATGGCACATAGAATCCCCGCCATCCCCTCCGGTCCCATCTCCACAAAAAATTTTCCCTAGGACAGCTTTAAACTTTTCACAATCTTACATGTGCACATTCCACAACACACAGCAAGGATGTGGGTGAAGAGAGTGCTGTTAATGGATAACGCTGCCCTTAGAGAAAAGTAATGCTGGATAAAATATAACTCCGGGTGACCTGCTGTTTCCACATAAGCGCAAACAGCACGCTCACCACAAGTGCCCTTAATAAACCCTGGGAAGGTGAAACAGCTCATGCACACAGAAGCTGTTAGGCACTTGGCCAGTGAGTGCTCTCCTCAAAGACAGTTACAGCCAAGCATTTTGCCATCTTCCCTAGTTTCCCACAACTGGAATACAAAGTGACAAAACCAAACGTGAATAACGAGCCTGTCCTTGAACGACCGGGCCACACATGAAAACTACAATGAAACTATTTCAGAAACGAGGAGTCCTAAAATGTGTCTGGGAAGCTGTGATGGTTTAAGTATGAAGTGTCCACCACAGACTCATGTTTTGAAGGCTGATCTACAAGGAAGCGATGTTCAGAAGTGGGGACTAGAGAGTTGACTGATCACAATGGCCCTAACTTCATCAATGGATTGAGCACTGATGAGTTCATTAACTGAATGGGCTGGCAGCAGGTGGGACCTGGCTGCAGGAAGCAGGCCCATGGGGTGTAATCTGGAAGGGTATATTCTTGTCTCTGGCCCCTTCTTCTCTCTCTGCTTCTTCCTTGCTCTCTCCACTTCTTTGCCACCATGAAGTGAGCAGCTTTCCTCTGCCACCCCATTCTACCATGATGTTTCTGCCTCGGGAGCCAGCCAACCATGGACTGAAACCTCTGAAATCATGAGCAGACACAAACCCTTTCTCCTTTAAGTTGTGTATAGCAGGTCTTTGATCACAGCAATGAAAAGCCGACTCTTACAAAAAGCTTAGTATGAGCCATTCTTCTGCCATGATAGACCATGAGAAAATCTTGAGTCCTTCTCCCCTTCCATTAAAAAGTATAATTACTACTAGAGCTGTGTTTCCTGGATGGTTTTCAAGAAAGTAATAAGTGAAAAAAACATAGTCTGTGAGATGATATATAAGTGTAAAATAGTAAAAACACATAGTATTTGACTCTAACAGTTAGAAAAGGCTTTTCTTCATCCATAGCCGACACATTCATGGTGAGTCTTCATATATATTAAAATAATAATGGTGTCTTATTTGTTTTTCTGGGCTTCCTCCTCTTCCTTCACTACCCTGTCTCTGTGTCTATTTTTACTACTTTGAAAATCATTTTGAAGCACTGAATGATTTTTCCTGAGAATTCCTAAGAATACTTGCTACTGTTTCTCAATTCCATTTACCGTCTTTGCTGCTTCTTACTTTTTGCCTGGTCCTCAGGACCAATTGGAGACAGACAGGCTATGTCTCCAGACGAACTCTACCCAAGGAAGGAATCAAGCCACAAGAAACCTGACTGGGATTCAGAACTCTGCAAGAAGCTCTGCATTGGCCTCTGGGTGTCCACCTCAATGCCTAAAAACACGCTGAGAGCCTAGCTGCTTTCTGCTTTGTCCACAGAGACACCCAGTGGTCACGTTGCTCATGCTGAGTACCAAGCTCATGACACAAACACTTTTGCAAACACAATTTTATTTACATCATTTGCTTTCCCTGGAAATGAGAGCAAAATGGAGGGAGTAGATGTTTATAAAGTTCAGAGGAAGACGACCTCATCCTGAGGCCGAAGCACTACTCCAAAGCTTGAGGGTCAGTTGTTGATCTATGGTGTGGCTTTGCTCTCATGGCAGCCTCAAGTTTAAGATCAACAGTTGATAATTTAGGAGGCCTGGCTTTGTAGTGGTGTGCAGTTCAGCATCCCTCTGTCAACATGTTTTAAAAATGTGCACACTAGAGTGATTTGGAGATCTCTAAGCAGACATGATGAGGATTTAGAGGTATAGCAATGGGTCGACAGTGTATTCGGCATTCAAACTGAGAGGTCTTCAGAGATTATTAAAACTCTTTTCCTGTTCATCCTGACAATTGTGCCAGTGACACTTTGCGGCTGCAGCATTTACCCAAGAGAACTCAGAGTACAGCCCCAAACAAAAGATCCCACTTTTGTTACTTTCACATCACTCTGCCAAGTTTGGTCACTGCAACCTCTGCTGCTGGCACAGTGACAAGGACTGCAGGGAGATGTGGAGGGAAACACACTCTTTTGTGCCAAAGGTAATGTTTGGCTTTGTGTCATTCTGTCCTTTGGAATTTAGCATACATAGAAAAATTACTAAATACTGATCATCACATACATTTCTGTTACACTGGAATAGAGCCAAGTTCTGTTTATAAATAACTCCAAGAACAGTATTTTTGTGTTTCATTTTCATTACAAAAACCAGTCATCTTTGCTTCCCCATCAGAGGGTGTTTATGAGAAATTAAATGAACGCTGGCATGAGCTGCTCTTTTTCTAGACACGCAATGAGTCGTAAGGGACATAAATGTGCAGATGAGGGAGGGAGCAGAGCAGGATAGGGAGAGGTAGGACACATAGTGAAGTTGAGAGCTACTTTTTTTGTTAAAAATGTCCACTTTCCAATTATGTTAAAATGTATTTTGAGATGTGTGCACACTGCAGTGGCCTAAGGGTCACAGCCTGAGACAACCTGGTGCTGTTGCGCCAGCAGACAGAACTTCCCTTGCTGCCGCCACTGTCACTAAGTCTCACCGCCATGAGTGCTGTCCAGGTAGCGTTAAGGTCCACCAACATGTGATGAATTCAGTAGGTGAAGGCTACAAAAAACTGTCATTCATTCATGCCCCCCATTATAGGAGATCTGTGAGCTCAGGTGCAATGAGGAGAAATAAGGATTTTAAATACAGCACCAGATTATAAAACAATGTAAGATTAAGGCCAACAAGTCTGGTCCATATGATACAGATCATAGGTGCAGATGTGGTCAATTAGAAAAGCATTAATAAAATACTTGGGATTTTTACTGTACTTGAAGAAGCAGTAGGATTTTGAGAGACAGAGAAAGTAGGATAAGGTCAGTCTTTTCAATTTTTTCAAACAAATTTTAATTTTCAGAAATTAAAACTTTAAATGGACATTGATATCTCCACAAACTGAGTGCATTGGTGGAGCCTGATGAAGGCAGCAAGGAGAAACTTTGGAGAAGGGCACCAACATCCAAGCTGAAATCTGGAGATGTGTTATAAAAGCACCAATGACCCAGAGCAATGAAAGCAACACAGGGCTGGGTGGACAGCTCCTCCCCTTCAACCCGCAACCTGCCAGTCTAGAACCACCTCCCGTCTCCCAGCACAACGTGGATAACTCATCCTAAGAAGAGTATAAACTATCCAGAAAGGATAGATCTGTCAAAGTACTTGTGTGAGCCCAATAATTTTAAGCTGCTTATTAATATGGCTTCTCCCATCTCAATTTGTCATGCAAGTCCATAATTAACCTTCCAACAACAATTCATTTTAGCTGTAATTAAAAACCTCTACAAAAGAGACATGATTCCTGGTACAGCTATCATCCCAGGACTTCCAAATTATTTTTGAGAAATATCTTGTCTTTGTCCTTTTATCTACTAGGGTTCTAGGATTGCAAACAACCAAAACCAGAGTAGGTTAATTTACATTAAAAATGGAGTTATTGGTATTTGTTGGCTACAGAATGGGAAACAAGGCTGAAGAAACAGATCTTAGGAGAGAGTGAGAGCTCGCTGTTAGGCTCTCTGGGGCCCATCATTTGCTTTTAGCTTAGTCCATTGTCACCCAAAAAGCTAGTACAATATGTAGTTCTTTTGATTTAAAAAGGACATACATTTAACCATAAAAGCTTGAAAACTCTTTGTAAGATGAAATGACCAAACTAGCAGAGTGGTGATTTTCTTTCTCCAGAAATTTGCTGACTAAAGGCAGCTATTGGTCAGGAAAGAACAGCCCTGAGTCCTATTACAGATCACACAAACTTCACCTTCTTTTCAGTAAGATTCTGTGATTCCACATCTATTTAACACCAATGTGAAAACTCAAAACACAACCAATCATAGAAAATGACTTATATTTCAGAAGGTGTCATCAATTTCACCTAGATATGGCATAAATCTTAACACCTGAAGGAGCTGATAACTTAGATTTATATAAAAATCATAAATAATGGAAAGCATGATGTGTTTCTCCTGCAAGATAGAGTGCACCTTTTAGCCAGGCATTTTCGAGCCCTTGGAACAAGTAATTCCAGCCAAACAAGGGCTTTTAAAAGGAAAATGACTTGTTAATGCTATTTCTAAGTTCTTTATTTATGCTTTGGTGTAGTAGAACAGTGTGATACTGTGGGGAACCACTCAGACTGCTTCAAAGCTCAGGGTTATCTAAGGACACCTGAGGATATGACCCTGCTAGTCTAGCACAAGTGCACAGTGGGATACAGTTATGTAACCATGATGTAGCACAGGTAAACACGCATGCGCTAGTTACAGCACTATGTAAGAATGTAAACATGAGATAACAATCTGTGTAAGATTTATACAATAAAGATGCAAGCAGCTCTCTTGCACTCTCACTCTGGCTCTCTGCTCTGCTCCATGCTGCCTGCTGTTGTTGCTGATGTCTTGCACACGTGTATTTTTAACCTTGGGACCTCACCTGCAAAAATCTCCCTTGCGCCCCCTGAGTGGGCTGACGACTGGCATAGTGGATGGGACATTGAGGTGAGTGGTCCTATGGAGGATGTGGAACAGGTCCTGAAGGTGAGGGAGAGCTCTGGGGAATGACTGATAAGCAGCCCTGGCCTCACCATGGCTACCTGTAGCCACCTTCTTGGCAGCTTGAAAGGCCCTGGAGGACAGGGAAATAGTCCGTTTGGAGCCCAGGGATGTCTTGCAAACCTTGGAAGTGATAGAAAAATTCCTCCCCTGACCATGAAATGGAAGGGCAGGTGGCTTGGCTGTTTTTCACTCTGTTCTGCTGCATAAATCAAGAGGCAGATGGCCTTGTCCAGCAAGTAGACCAGCTGCAGAAGATAGAGGAGGACCTTGAGCAATGGCCGGCTGCTGCAGAGTTCAAGTTGCAAGGTGTGGGAGGCACTGCCTCCTTCAGAAATGTCTCCAGAAGCATAAGTCCTCATGTCTGAGAAAAACCCCAGGAAAATCCCCTGGTTTTGCATGCTAGGCCAGCTATTTGTCAAAACGTGGAGGCAGGGGAACCCCTAGCCCAGGGAGGAGGACTGGGAGGGCCACCTACCTCTACCTAGCATACAACGTACAGGACCTATACAGCCAATGAGATGCAGGAGCTGGCAAAACAATTAAAGCAGAAGGTGGGTGAAAGAGTGTCTGCATGGCTGCTACAGCTGTGTGATGATGGGGCAGATAACACGCAGTTAACCCCACAGGAGGTGTCCCAAATAGCCAACATAGCCAGCAGCACCTCTATGGTAGGGGTTCTGCAGGATGTGCAGAGGACAGCCCCAGAAGCAAATAATCAGACTGTGATGAATTGTTTGATGGCAGTGACTTGCCTGGTTTGGGAGAATCCAGGTGACCTGCCAGAGCAAGTCACTATCTAGACTTGATAACTGTGCTACATGAAATGGGCATGTGGCAGATGATGTTCACGTTGCAGTACCATACCCCAGATGAGGAACCACATGAAGGACATGATGCTGGTGAGCAGGCTGGCTGGCATGTTTAGGTCAGCGGCAGCCCTTCTAGCCTCCTTTACAGATCACCTGATCCACGATGTTATGGATGCCTTGGACATACTGAAAGACTTGGAAGTAAAGCACCAATGTAAGGTGAGATCTATAAAAACTGTACTAGCAAAGGAGAAAAAGAAGGGGGGCCCTGGGTGAGGAGGGCCATTTCCCCAAGGACAGGCTCTGTGGCCCCTGAAGGTCGGTCAGTGCCAGATCTGAACGGACCTGCTGGCTGCCAGCTTAGCCACAGATAGGTTAGATGGGCAGCCTTTGGATGTGTTGCTGACTCTGTGGAGGCAGCTACAACCTGAGCAGCAATACCGGCTGATGGGCCAGGGCTAGAAGGCCAAAGCAGCCCAGGTGAAGCTGGAGGAAGTGACACTGGCCTCCTTTTACCTTGATTAGGAGGCAGGCTGAGGTAACTGGGTCTTAAGGGTCCCAGGAGACCAGAGGCCACATGTGGAACTATTTACTGCTCCCCAAAGAATGTGCAGCATGTACTAGCATTGGTGGATACCAGAGCTGAGTCAATGTTAATAGATGGTGACCCAGACCATTTTACAGGGCCTACTGCATGCATGGAAGGGTACGAAGGTCACTACACCACGACCATACTGTTATATGGTCGGGTAAGACAAGATCCACGACACTACGCAAATTACAGGCATAAGTGGGCTTTACACCAGATGACCAAAAGGGGCACAACACAGGGCTGGACAGATGCAGTGGGAGCTGCTTGCTGGATAAATGCAGTGGAAGCTGCTTTTCAGGACTCGAAGAGGGCTGTTGCATAGGTGCAAGCACTATGAGTCATTGACACTAACCTGCCCTTTATCCTGTCAGTGTGGAAGATGATGGGTTTGGCTGGAGCCTATGGCAAAAACAGGGGAAGCAGAAGCACCCTGTTGGGTTTTGGTCACAGTTGTGGAAGGGAGCTGAGAGCTGACATTCCCTGATTGAGAAACAGCAGTGCTGTACGCTGTTCTGCATGCCTGTGAGGAATCATGGACACATAGAGGGCTGGGTACAGAGGTGAACAGCCCATCCCAGGAGTGGAGTGACACAGGCTCCCACTCATGCACTGGGGGACGTACCTCCAACAGTGGCCTTCTTTTCAGCCAGCCTGTTGGCAGCAGAACTGGCAACAGTTTTGGGACCTGTGATGTACACAGCCCAAGAACCCATCTGGCAAGACGGACTGCAGGATGTGACCCCTAGTCCCTATGCAAAAGAGAAATAGGGACTTCCAGCCAATGCCAGATATACTGATGGGTCTAGACATGACCCAACCCTGAAATGGACAGCAGTCGCTGTCCAGCCCACTACGGAAGTACTCTGGTTTGAAACTGGAACAGGTGGGTCAAGCCAATGGGCAGAGTTGTGGACAGTGTGATTGCTTGTAAAGGCCCCCTGTGGGTGTGCACGGACAGTTGGGCCGTCTTGAGGGGGCTGATGCTCTGGCTGCCAGCTTGGTCAGCTCAGGAGTGACAGGGCACTGTCATTTGTGGGGGTGCCAAACTATGGCAAGATGTAGGGGAGTGTGGCCAAAAAGCTGACCGTGTAGGGTATCATGGTTCAGCACATAAGCCCCTTCTCTTACCAGGGAATGACTCAGTAGATGCCTTGACCAGGCATTTTAATGTTTGACTGCTAGAAATAGCATCTGACCAAAAATATTGACTGCTGCTTATGGGATGCCACTGGGAATAGCACCTGACCAGGGGCTAGGACCATGAACTTAGCTGTCCAGGTTGAAGTCCTTGCTCAACATTGGCCCAGGCTTTGAATGTGCAGTGCCAGGCTTTGATGTTGCTTATGGATGAAAATGTGCAAATGAAAAAAAGTAGTTTTGCAAAACCACAGATTCTTGGTTTGTTAACTACAGGTGCTTGTGCCCTGTTACATATAGAATGTTGCATTTATATACCCCTAACATCTTAGGGGGTGGGACGTGGGGAACCACTCAGACTGCTTCAAAGCTCAGGGGCATCTAAGGACACCTGAGAACATGACCCTACTTCTCTAGTGCAGGTGCACAGTGGGATACAGTTATGTAACCATGACTTAGCACAGGTAAACACACATGTGCTGGTTACAGCACTATGTAAGAATGTAAACATGAGATAATAACCTGTGTAAGAATTATACAGTAAAGATGCAGGCAGCTCTTCCACTCTAGCTCTTGCTCTTGCTCTCTGCTCTGCTCCATGCTGCCTGCTGTTGTTGCTGATGTCTTACATGTGTGTTCTTTAACCTTGGGACCTCACCTGCAACAATCTCCCTTGGGCACCCCAAGTGGGCTGACAGATAGCATATTGATGTATACTATCAATTGCACTAAAAAGACATTATCCAAGACCAGCAAAAATGGATTGGCAACATAAAAACTGTATAGGATTATCAAGTAGGAAAAAAGGCCATTAAACTTCTAGAGTCTCAATCTAATAGTTCAGTGAAGTTATCTTTTAACGTGTAAAATTAAAATTCTTTCTAAATGAACTGAAATGCTGATGAGATCATAGCAATTGAGATTCATATACTTGCATGGTTTTCAAATTGGTAATTCTAGAGAAGGAGGAGGAGTTGAAACTTTGCAGCAGATCATAGATCTTCAATCTTTTTTTAATGAATGAAAGTGATCTATAACCACCAGTCAATAAGGACTTACTTTAAAAATCCTGAGGTATGCATTCAATGACATATCATGTAACCATAAAAAAGAATAAAGGCGCCATCATGTCCTGATAAGAAGTCAAGGTCTAGATAATTTACATTAGCTTCCATTCAAGGAAAAGGAAAATAAATAAGAGAATGTCCATACATTTGTCTCCCTGTGCATTGCCTATCTTTGAAAGACGTATCAGAAATTGACAGCAATAGTTGTGTTTGAAGGGAGCTGGGGATCAGGGAATCAAGGTTGAAAATTTTTAACATATAACCCTTCTTTTTTTTCTCTTGAATTAAAACAATGCAAATGTGCTATCTATTTAATATATGAATGTAAATAAATTTTAATTACTTGGTTCATTAAATTGCCACTAAAAATGAATGTGATTGTGGAATCTAAATCTAAAATTATTTTGTAATCTTATAAAACAGCATGTGGTCATTTTAGTGACATACACTCATATTAAAGTGGTGATTAGTATCAACCTTCCACAACACCTACAAGCAACAGATTCCTTAGGCCTCTGTTAAAAACAGAAAACACTTAATTACCAAGTGGTCAGAGACAAATCCGCTGGTACTAAGCAGAAGCAACAGGACTAAAGAGGAGACTTTCTCATTACCCTTTCTGTGCAAAGACGGATCCAAGTGTAGTATGTACAAATGTCAGCGTGCATGTGGAGGCTACATAGCACTCTTGATTTTTTTGTAATTCAGCATAATTTCTATTCTGAGCCTTTCCTTCCCTTCACCAGTTTCTTCCTAAGCATCGATGTAAGCTCTAAGAAGCCCACATTGTGCCAAAGGACTGAGGTAAGGGAGAGAGGCAGCACCTGCTTCTCTGTTTGTCCGTGAATGCCTCTATCTGTCAATACTTCCAAGCCCCGCTCGCCATCATCTGGGATTGGTCTGTCCCTCCTGCCTAGGAGGGTCTCCAAGACCACCGAATAAGCTAATCTTGTCATTTCCTTGCTGGTTCCCCTTCCATCCTCTGGGCTCCCCTGTGGCCCAAGGCACCTTTTCCTTTTCTGAGGGAAGGACGTCTTGCAGTTCTTCCTCCTGTTTCCGTCAGGTCTCCTGTCAGTGTCCTTTCCACTCCCTTGCATGTCTGTTCAAATTCAGAGTGGCTTTTTATTTTTTTATGTGGGTAGCGGGAGCCGACCTCAGGACCTGGTGCTTGCCAGGCAGGTGCTTATGCCACTGAGCTATCTCACCAGTCCTTGTGTCTGTTCAAATTCAAACACCAAGAATATGCTTCCTTCTCCTGACTTTTTAATCCTTTGCATGAGAATCCCCTGAAAACAAGAAGTGCAGCCCAGCCTCCTAAAGTACTACTTTATTAGGCCCAGGGGTGAGGCCAGACAGGGTTAGTTTGCAAATGTTTTCCAGATAATTCTAATTCATGGTCAGTGGAAGCTCTAGTAAGTACTTAACAGGAAGTGCAAAGAAGAAAACAAAGGAAATACTGGGGAAAGAAAACTTTGGTTAATGTTTCATAATATTATGCAATCATATATGAATCAATATTTTGCAATCATACACAAACGCCAGAATCTGGAAACATCCTTGAAACTGAATTTGAATGTCAGAAGAAAACTGAAAACTCACATCCCAAGGCAACCAGTAATTTGGGGGGGGGGAGCTCAGCTATCTGAGCTAAAAATCCTGTGCAGTATGGTGTTTTGGAAAACCCTTACTCTTTTTTGTAAAGTCAGCAGCAAATCTCTGGCAGGAGACCTTTCTAGCTTGGACTCTCATGGAAAGGAGTTAGTTCTGCTTTGCCTGAGACTGTTAACAAATAAAAAATTGGAAAACAAGCAGAACCTTGACATCAGATAAAAAGAAGAGGATACTGATGTAAAATCCAAAGAACTTCATGGTGGGCACAATGCAACCCCTCAGCCCACATCCTAAGGAGGTGAGGGCTGTGTGCCATGGGCATAAGGCTGCATAGCTACCTTCTCTGGAGAGGCCCTAGGGAGCAATCTTGACTGCTCAGGCATCCTTAGGAGATGCTAAGGTATAGCTCTAGTGGAGGAGGGCTTAAGCACAGCACATACTTGGTCGGAATGTCTCATTCAACGGAGTTTGTTACTTGAGCGCTAAAGCCTCAGGATTCCCAGGGAAAACAGTGTCCACTTGGAGGGTGACAAAATGTGAGCTCTGGAATCAAGTCCCTGTCCTGGCTGTACCACTGCAGTTATATGACCTGGAGCAAGTTACTGAGACGCTGTGCCTCACTGGGCACATGCATGAAGCAATAATAGTAACAGAGCCTTCTTAGTAGAGTTCCCACAAAGATTGCATATGCAAATACTGATGAAACCCTCCTATGGAAAGCCTCTCTAAATGCCAGTTAATATGATTTTTTAAAATTCTATGGACAAATCCTTTCTATGACAGGCCTGAGAAATGGTACAGGTCACCTCAAAAGGTGGAAGTTACAAGTCACAAGTGTAATTCCAAGAAAGTAAAAAGAGAGAGAGGGGGCCATGAATGGTTTGCTACCTCCACACTGGGGCTTAACACACCGGTGTTGAGCTGAATTAAGACTTGTTTCCCTTTGCAGTGGGCCAACACTTCTCTAACCTTGGGAAAAAAGCAGAGCATGATTAAGAAGAGCAGACTAGGGGATTTTCTTCCTCCTTACTCTGTACGCTCAGCCTTCCACTCCCTCAGGGACTGTAAATGCAGAGTCTAACACCCAAAGATTGTGTACTGTACGTTAAGTGTGTGATGGTTGTGTAAATACTGAACATGTACAGAATTTCTTCTTTGTCCTTATTCCCTAAACAACACAGTATAACAACTGTTACATAGCATTTACATTGCATTAGGTATTATAAGTAATCTGGAGAAGATTCGAAGTTTACCAGAAGATGTGTATGGCTCATATGCATCGTTTTATAGGAGGAACTTGAGCATCTGCAGGTTTTGATGCAGGAAGCATCCTGGGACCAATGTTCTGTGGATACTGAAGCACGAGTATACTGACAAGAGTCCCGGAACTGCTCACTTCAAAGCCACTCTTTGCCTGTGTCCAAGTGGGCTGGTGGACGTCAGGCCATGGGGCCCCTCCAGGTCCTGGTCAGTGTCCTTAGACACCTCCATGAGTTCTCACGGTCCTCGTGAGGAACACAACCCCGTTGGCACCTCGTCCCCCTCCTTGGTTCTTCAGGAGGATTTTGCAGATCCTCAATTTTTCCTCCCCTCAAGACTCTCAGGAAACCAGAGTTCTTTCTTCCTAGCAGATGCCTGAGTAAGATGTAAAATAACTATGGCTTTTATATAATTATGAACTTAATGATACATAAAATTCACTATTTAAAGTAAGAAAAGTAGTTTTGAAAGTCTTTGAGTCCCACACAGAATAAAATACATATTATGTCAGAGGAATAATGTGACAATAGGTAGAGTGGGAAATAATTAGTACGGTATTTCTTATTTGGATTTGGTTTTTCTCTTCTCTTGCTCTTGCAATCTAGAACTTTCCTGTCCCTCACAAAAACCTCCTCCAGAAAAGTAACATTTGCATGCTTCCGAGCAAAAGTGTGACAGAGAACACGAGTCGGAATTGGTTTAAAAATGAAACACATAACCCGCTCCCCCCATCTTCACTGCATGCACCCCTGTATGCGCAGCCGCCTAGGGAGAGGGCTGGTGGCTGTCATCTTGGATGCACAGCTTTCTAAGTGGTGGAAGTTGCTAATGAAGCTGCCAGCTGCACAATCACAGGCCCCCTGGTGTGAGCTGAGTCAAAATTCACTCCTGCTTTGCTGTCAACAATTTATCAGTGTGCTTCCTACAGAAATAGAAAAATAAAGGAGAAGTCAAAAGAACGTCAAGAGAAAATTAGTAGGATGCTTTGGATAATTTCTTAGGCTCTGCCTCTGATTAACCTTTCAGTTATCTACTGCTATGTCTATTGCCATGGAAGCCCAAAGTTAGTAGCATAAAATGCCCGCGACTTTGTCTTAGGCACTGTATTGCCCAAATCTTGCATCATTTTCTCAGTGCTGACAACACAGCTGTAGTTTTTAAATGAACTTGTCCCAAATTTCTGGTCATGGATTCCAAACTCTTGATCACCACACACAGATACAAACATGCCCTCCTGTTCCAAAGAAATCGTGTCCCTCCACCAACCCTTTCCTGTTGAGATTCTCAACTGCACTTTCAGAAAAAATTTGTCTCCATGTTAACTCTCCCACAAGCAGATGGAACTTCAGCCCAAGCACAGTGTATCACCTACAGACCACTTCAAGGTGTCCAGATGGAAAGTAGCGGGACTTGAAAGGAGAGGCCCAAGTCCCGCTATTATAAGCCTTATGGTGAGATATTCAGTGAAATCATTTGAATGCTATAATAATGATAATTCTTGCCATCTTTCAAACATTTTGTTCAAGTAGCATTGACCTTATGAATCTTCTACTAGGAAGCAAAGTAAGCCCAGTTACCTCAGTGGGCACAACCCTGAGAGCTGGAGGCCGGGAACTTCTTTAAGTCTCCCTTATGGAAAGTCAGGCCACCGGGGCCCATGCTGAGTCAGAGTCCTCTGCAGAACCTGCAGTAGTCACAAGGGACTCACAGTGTCTGAACACACCAGCGGTCACAGCAACACACACTGGACACACCCCCAGAGGAGGCATAGCTAAGGGCTTCTTATCCTGAATGCCACCAATTTAGGAAAGCAAACTTACAACCAATGATGAAGCTCAAACGGCCCTGTTGGGGTCTTCTTGAGAAGACCAAGATGCGGAACCTCAAGCTCAAAATGCTCTCATATGGCCATGTTACAGACTTGCCAATTTTGAGTTTGCCCAACTTAAATCTTCTAATAAAATAGTGGCTAATGCTTATGCAACCCTCTAGGAGTTATTATAAAATTTCTCGTGAATTCTTTCAGTTGGTGCTCACCACCACCCAGCAACATGTCCCTGATTATATTGCTGTCTCTACTTTGTAAGCTCTGTGCTTCACCTCTCCAGGTCTCACACCTAAAACCCGCAAGCCTCAGAGGGTTGCTGAAGAGTGAAAGCTGAAGTTTTCACGCAGAATGACTTGCATGTTCCCAATTAATCATGAAAGACACTTCCTGTGCTATGTGTATATTCCTAGAACAACCTCAGGAAGCTTGAAAGGAGGAGGAGCTGGCACTTTGGGAGGGTGTATTCCTGGACGCCTTGGCCAAATACTATCAAGCTTCTATCCTAAGAGCACCCTGAATAGGAGAAAGATTAAAACACTGGCGTTCTCTAAAAAGCACAGCGGTGAGATGTGGTGGTGCATGCCTGTAATCCCAGCACTTTTGAGGCTGAGGCAGAAGGATTACGAAATGAGTTCAAGGCCAGCCTGAACTGCATAGTGAAACCCTGTCTCAAAAAGACAAAATAAAAGAAAAAAAAAATTGAAAAAGAACAGCAATCCTCCAAATCCCTAAGTGCGACATTTGGAGATGACTAACCCATGCAGGCCTTTTTCACCACGCAAGCCCCTGTGAGTGGGAGCTCCAGCAAAGGCATTGTCTTTCACATTTTAGTGACACCGTCAACACTGACTCATTCAACCCATGTCTGTTGAATGCCTACTACGTTCAGGCACTGTTCCAGGTGTTAGGAATGCAAAGGTAAACCAGAAGTCCCTGCTCCTGGGAAACTGTATCCTAGAGAGATGAGACAAACAGCTTGTGTGTGTGATGACTGGCATGTGCTGGGGAGAAAAACCAAGCAAGAAAAGAAGGACAGGTGGGGCGAGGTCATGGAAAGAGGCTGTTCTTCTAAGTGGGGTGGTCAGGGAGGCCTTGCTAAGGCCCTGTTCCACGTAAACATAAAGGAAACATGGCAGTGAAGCAGCAGGTGAGCTGCTGGTGTGCTGCTGAGACAGGTGCGCTGCTGAGACAGGTGAGCTGCGGAGGCAGGTGTGTGGAGGCAGGAGTGATGCGGAGGCAGGTGAGCTGCTGAGGCGGGAGTGATGCGGAGGCAGGTGTGCTGCTGAGGCGGGTGTGATGCAGAGGCAGGAGTGATGCGGAGGCAGGAGTGATACGGAGGCAGGTGTGCTGCTGAGGCAGGTGTGATGCGAAGGCAGGAGTGATGCGGAGGCAGGTGTGCTGCGGAGGCAGGAGTGATGCGGAGGCAGGTGTGCTGCGGAGGCAGGAGTGATGCGGAGGCAGGTGTGATGCGGAGGCAGGTGTGATGCGGAGGCAGGAGCGATGCGGAGGCAGGTGTGATGCGGAGGCAGGTGTGATGCGGAGGCAGGTGTGTTGCGGAGGCAGGAGTGATGCGGAGGCAGGTGTGATGCGGAGGCAGGAGTGATGCGGAGGCAGGTGTGCTGCGGAGGCAGGAGTGATGCGGAGGCAGGTGTGATGCGGAGGCAGGTGTGCTGCGGAGGCAGGAGTGATGCGGAGGCAGGTGTGTGGAGGCAGGTGTGCTGCTGAGAGAGGTGTGCTGCTGAGGCAGGGGTGCGGAGGCAGGTGAGCTGCTGAGGCAGGTGTGCTGCTGAGGCAGGGTGCTGTTGAGGCAGGTATGTGGAAGCAGGCTGTTTCTAGCACAGAAGAGAACACAAGAGAGGAACCTGAGGTAGAGGCACGCTCTGCCTATCCCCACCCCCACCGATTATGCAGACCCCTTCTTTATTCAGTTCAAAGTTTCAAAGCAATAAAGAATTCCTCCTTGTTCCACACCAAGACTGTGTCCCCCTGAAGGAGCCTAACCCATTCTCCCAAGCATTGGAAGTAGGTTTTAATTTTCTCTTCAAACACACAGCCTCAGAACCTGCAATGGTGACTTACACATTCACACATAGATGATGGTAAGAAAAAGAGAAACATTGAGGGGAAAGGAGATAGAAAAGGTGAAGGAGAAGGAGAGGAAAGGTAGAGGAGGCCACCCCGTGGAGCATGGACACCCACATCAAGCACACAGCATGTAGCCTAGTGCTTGGAAACTGTGTCACGTAACAAAGCAATGTGAGCACACTGTGGACACGGTGCCAGCGCCACTGCAGTGTCTCAAGAGGCAAAAGAAGAAAAGCTAAAAGTCTTTGAATTAACAGTCTATAGGGGCCAGTGAGATAGCTTAGCAGCATAAGCGCCTGCCTAGCAAACGTGAGGTCCTGAGTTTGACTCCCGGTACCCACATATTAAAAAAAAAAAAAAAAGTCTGTAAAGTCATGAAATACAGGACCCAAAGATGTTGTTTCAGAACTAATCCATATAATGATTAAAGCAATCATGTCTTTGATTCCTGTTTATGTAAGGTCCTGTCATGCTTAAGGCCCTGAGTTCAATTCCCACCATACACACACACACACACGACAAAAAAGAGTCTATTTATATAAACTAAGTACATTCGATTAAATGATGATTATTCAACTTTTAAAAGAAGAGTTCTACATCTCTGGAATTGTCATGAAAACATTATCTTTCTAAAGCTCTTTTTAAAGAATTCTACAATTAGAACTATTTATGTATGTATTTCATATGCCTTCATATCTCATAAGCTATGTTATTTCATGTATGTCACACAAAGCATGCTTCTAGCTTCCCTTTCTTGTGTCTAGACAGAAATCTTTCAAAACAAGGATTGTTTTAAATTCACAAAAATAAGGATAAGCTGAATGTATAAAAAAACACTAAAGTCTTTATTTGATGCAAAAATCTTTCTATGAAACTTTTTAAATGACCTACACCAGAGACCGCTGGCTCTGGAAATGCCCTTAATCCCATCCTTAACAGCAGCTGTCATCGCAGGACACAGGTGTTCTGGTCTCCTAGTCACTGCTGAGCGCCACAGAGCACTTGACAAACAGGTGCTGATTGACACCTGCCCACTCTCTGTCTCTGACTCAGCCAACCAGCAAAGGAGCAATTGCACTGAGTTTTCAGGCTCAGGTATGAATTGGTTGAGGAGCTTTTATCACCCAAAGAGCTTTACTTGGAAGTTGTTCCATAAAATAATATCAAGAATACATTCAAAGACCAATTGCTTGTGATTTTTTTCTTGGTATCAACAGAGTGTTTTCATCCAAAACATACTATATTGAATTTAGTGTTTGACCTTGGATATTTTTGATGCTTTTGTATACAAAAAAGAGAAAATTACTTCTAAGGTATTTTCTAAATATAACTGGCAGTACCAAGGTATATCTAATTGCCTGAATAAGTGATTCTACATGCTGAGAACAAAATCTAAATAATTTTAGTTCTGAGGATTTACAGCAGTCTGGAATGTGATCACCAAAAATAAACAGGTAGCTCCATCAATGGTGTCCAAGATTCTGCTTAAAATAGAAGAATGGGCCAGCGAGAGAGCTCAGCCGTATAAGCGCCTGCCTGGCAAGCACGAGGTCCTGAGTTTGACTCCCAGTATCCACATACAAAAAAAAAAAAAAAAAAAAAATAGAAGAGTGACTTGTCTTCCCTTTGAAACAACCCCAAGCACTTTTAAAAATGAACATGATGCATCTTTCATGAAACTAGAACTAGACCACCATTTTGAAACATATCCACGGAAGAAAGACTGCATCAGGTAGCAAAAATAAATTTTCCAAAGCAAGAGAAGTGTGAGGGATCTCGTTCTGCGTTCACCAGACTCATTTTCTTTGCCTGCTACACACATAGCTAGACTACAATTCCCAGACTTCCCTGCGGTTAGCTTTGGCATCTACAGCGGACCCCCGAATTTCGCGGGGATTAGGTTCCTAGACCACCGAGAATTGTGAAAAACCGCACATTTCAGATATGGTCAGAAAAATGTCTGTAAATGCCTATTTGTATAGTTTAAACACTAAATGTGCTATGTTTCCTGCAGTTATGTAATTTAATTTAATAAAATACTGCATTAATAAAGCCTTAGGAGGTGCAGGCCGCTTTGGCGGCGTCTTAGGGATCTCAGGGCTTTAAGAACAAAACCGAGAACCCTGGAGATAGCTCTGCGCGGTGCAGCAACCTGCTAGGAGCATCTGCGGAGATGGTTACAGGGCAGCAGCCAATCAGCAGCAGGGAGAACTGAGTAACGCTCTCGGATTGGCTACTCGTAAACCTCCTGCCCAAAAAAAAAAAAAAAAAAAAAATTGCTGAGGATATTTGCGGTTTCCAAGAAATTGAGGGAGTTTCCTGAACAATTATTAGTTAGGTTCTAAGGAAAAATCCGCCAACAACTGAGGCCGAGAACTCTGAAGCCCGACTTCACAGGGATATACTGTACTGGTGTTTGACTGACAGAATGTGAGGGAGAAAGAACCTGTTATTTCTGGATGAAATGTTTAAAAAGAAAGTCGGTTTAGGCCATTTTTTGCTGCTAATAACATAATATCACAGACTAAGCTATAAAGAAACAAGGTTTTGAGGGGCTCATAGGTCTGGTCCAAGGTGGAGGGGGTTACATCAGGTGTGGCATTCTTGTTGGCAGAGAGTGAAGCTGAGGCAAGGCATCACGTGCAACAGCGGGAGGTGCCTGAAACCTTACCAAACGGGTTTTGATAAAAGAGCCATCTTCAAGAGGACCCATTCACTCATTAAACCATTAATCGTACAGATGGATACATCTCTTCATGATCACACAGCCACAGTCACCTCTGAAAATTCCCACCTGGCCCCATCTCTTATCTCACACTGGGGATTAAATGTCAATGTGGTTTCAGAGGGAACAAACCGTATTCAAACCATAGCCTGTGACTCCCTCTCTTCTCCTCGTAGCCAGAACACGTAGTTCTGGGAAATAAGGAGAGAGGGTACAAATTACTTGGCGGGAGAAATTTATTCCCCCTTCCAAATCTGGGATCAAAAGTTAGGAGGTTCTAATTCTCCAAGGGGAAATTCTCCTGCCAGGGAAAGTTCAGGTTCTGTTAAAGCAGGAGCAGGAACTCGTGCAAGGCGTCACACAGTTGGCCGAGTAAGCAGAGGAGAGGGTCTGTACGGACAGGGGGACAGGGAGACATGGATGCTGCAACCTGAGACACGTGCGCAACAGTGGGGCCGGACCCCAGGGGCCACAGGGGCCGCCCTTACCACCTGCCCTGGTACGTCTAGGCAATGGGAAACCAAGATGATGCAATAAAAATGAATCAACCGAGCTGTCAGATCCCACAGAAATGAAAATTTGAGCCACCTCACCAGGTAGAGGGACCTCTGCCGCTGAAATGCTGACGGGAAGTCAGGGGAGTGTGAGGGATCTTACATCTTCAACCTCCCACTCCTGCGTTAGGCTCCACTCTGTTCTGCCTTTGAGCGTCTGCGCGTGCTGGCTGTGGCAAGAACAGTTAATGCTCACTAAATATCCAGCTTCCCTCTGTGATGAGTTACCAATACCTTACTGATTTAAATTAACCTTATGCACTTGGTATACAATTAAAGTGGGTAGCAGCTCTTTCATATTTCTCCTCTAGTGTTTTTAATACAATGTTAATGTATTGACATAGGGAAGTTAAACAAGAAAAACTGCATTACTGCCTCAATGGTTTCTGGAAAAAGGCCTTGGAAATGTTTAGGTGTTTTGACTCAGACTACTTCTAAGAATTTATAGAGTCTATGAAAGTCTACGGAATCTATGGAAACTATAGTAACAAAAGACCAGGCTCATCAGTGCCTAAGATGCCAAGTCATTGTCCTGCATGGAATGACAGAAGCTGCAGGGGCAGGTGAGCAGAAGCGGGCCGATAAGAGACCTCACTGAACTGCCCAGATCCTGGGGTGCACATGCCTTAGAGGAGTGCATTTATCTTTGTGGTACACGACCTTAGAAAACACTTCCGTACTCTTACATTTCTGTCTATGCCCACAGAATAAATGTGAAGTTGAGTCTTCCTAAATTTCCAGTGAAGTCGGTGCTCAGGCCCACAAGTGATTTACTTGAAAACAGACACAACGCATGGGTACCAGAGCCAGAGTTAAGCTCGAGTCTCAATTCTATCACTTAAATTCCATATTTTTACATTAATTTCTCCCACTGTGAGGATTTTCTTGTCAACGAAGGACTTACAGGTTTATGGTTCTTAATTTCACAGGACTTGTTCCTTCCACTCAAATTAGAATTGCAGTGCATTGCTTTCTATAAAAATACTATGTTGCTCATATGTCTAACCCCCAAAGTAAGTTTCAGCTTAGATGTTTGAAGCCATATGAGAGCAATGATTAAGCCAGCAGTGAGAATTCCTAAATGAAGCAGATAGCTTTAGAATCGCTTAACACCATGTTTCCTTGAACTCTAAGTAGTTGCTGTCAACCAAAAATGAATTCATTAAGTTTGCATGCTACAGAATATCAACATGTTTTTGTTCTCTCTTTGCCTAGTGTTGCCCTGTCCAACTTGTGATCCAGAATGAAACTATAGCAATCTGCTAAAAGTCACTGATATGATCCCAGCGCTTGCTTCGTCAACCTTCCAAGGGTCCCCGTTGTGCTTTGAGTGAAGCATGAAACCCCCACATGACTCCTGAGTTCACGGGCTGCCCGACCTCCCCTCTTCCTCCCCGGTCGCAGTATCTCCCTTCGGCCCCTGTGCTCCTGCTCAGCCAGGGCTCCTCAAAACGCTCCATGACCTGGGCACGTACTGTTTCGTGTAGAAATCACCAGTGCTTCCCAGGGCCCTTTGTCTTCCACCTTATTTCTCAAGCCCTGTGAATCCGGGAAGGCTGGGCAATTAATTTTTGCCAGTGATGTGTGATGAGTCATCTCCAGTCCAAGGCTTGAAGAACAGGTGTGGGATTCCATCTTTTCAGTCCCTGCCCCAGGCCATCTGTGCACTTAGAAGTGAGGCGATAATAGTGACAAATGGAAGCAGCCTGGGTCCCAGAGTCACTGCTTGGGAAAAAAGTCATGCAGGACAGCTGCTGTTGGCCTTTGACTTGGTATGAGTGAGAAGTAACCCTCTATTGTGCTCAGTGACTGAGGTTTGGGGGAGTTTGCTTTTGTAGCAGCAAGCATTTATTACCTGATGACATTTCAGCCTACAAAGTGCTCTCCACACTTTTCCACCCTCACCTCCACCACCGTCCGTTTTTGCCTACCACTTCCTCTTTACATTTCTGTGTGAAGCTCTTCTCTTCCAGCGCGCCCTCACCGGCTCCGCTGATCTCATACATCATAAAGTTCTCTGTCCCACAAGGACTGTGAGGCCAAAAGGGCTCGGATTGTTTGTCTCGGTCCAGCTGGATCACCACCTAGCGCACCGTGTCTTGTGACATAGAGCGGGTGCTTAGTACTTAAGAGGAAACGGGGAGAGAGGTTTTTGCAAAGGAGAAGGGGACCAAGAGATAGAGGGAGGGGAGGGAAGAGAAGGGAAGGGGCAGTAAAAAGAATCAAGATGTGTTGCGTACATGTACCAGCTCCCCATAATTAATGTAATCAACGTTTATTGCAATCATGTACTAATAAAAAGAAACATTAAAAAACTTTTAAAGAGAGTGAATGAGCTAACAGGGACTTAGTTTTCAGTTAGTACGATATCAATATGGTTTTGTTTAGTTAGACAAGAAACTTTTATTGGGTATCTGAGACTTAATATGCAAGTGGATAATGGTTAAAACATAAATAAAAATAGAACTCAGCTCCATTATTGCAATAACCAACCTGGGAAACCTATTCATTATTTACAGAAGTCAGCCTAAGAGGCCAGCCAGTTTATAAATCTGTAAGTCAAACTCGCAGGAAATCAGATTACTATTTGCGGCAACCAGCCCAGGAAGCCAAAAATTAACCCCTGTAACAATTGGCTTCAACTAACCAGTAGTCAATTAATAACTGACAGCTTCTCAAATTTCTGTCCCAACTTTCACCTTAAGATAAAGCAGAAAGCCAAATGCATAAACCAAACTCAGGATGCCAGGCTGCCTCCAGCTCCTTCCGCAGCAGCTCCAACCAGAGTATGCCTGCAGCCTGCCCTTTTCCAGTCCGTCACTTTCCTCCTTCTCTACCTGCCCTTGAATTTCTGCCAAAATGCAGGTAGTGGTGGCCAACTGTCTTGTAGCCAGAGCTGAACAAAAGGAAGAGAGGAAGCAAACAGGTCTAACTTCTACAGTTTGTGTGGAGCTTGAGCAATAGCATCCCCATCACTTGAGAACATGTTCAAGATGCAGATTCTCGGGTTCCCAAGATCTACTGAGTCAGAACCCTGGGAGCTGAGGCCCAGCACTGCTTTAACAAGCCCTCCATTCCATGCCAGTGTTTCCGGTGGAGAACCACAACAGTGTAATCACATCTGAATTGTCTCATGTCCATTACCTCATGTCAGTGGTGCCAGAAGGATCCTTCCCTACGAGAAGGTTCTACCAGTCTGTTATTCCCCCAGTTACTGCTACCAGGTACCAGACAAGCTCCAGCCAAACAGTAGGGAAGGCACATGCCCTCCTCTGGGACCCGTGCTTTTTCATAACACAGCACCCCCTCTGAAACATGTGTTACGTGCTTCCTTTCCTCCTTTTCCTATGCCACCTGGTATTATGATCTTTTAGAAGACAAACACCAATTTTGGCTGTGCCTAGTTACTAACTGTTCCAAAGAACCAGCCAAATTATTCTTATGACATGGATTCCTTCCTGCTGTATGTTGCTTCATATTTTTAGAGATTTCTGAGAGTTGGTCTAACATGTGGAAATGGATGTCCTCTAAGTTAAAACCTTATTTTATAAAAACCAGAAAAATATCAATGCAGATTCATACTAGCAGTTTCTAATATTATTGACTTTTCTCCAGGCTCAAATGTATCAGTTGCTCATACTTGTATTGAGATTTACTGTACAGATGTTTATGCCCTGTAACAATAGGTTAAAAAGATGAAAAGGAAGATTTTTTTCCCTTCAAAGTTTTAGCTTCTGAGTTAAAACTTTCTGACTTAAAAACTTTACTAAACAAATTATTTTTTCACAAGCATATAGTGGTTTTAAGAATTTGTGAGCAGGGACAGAGCTAGCTACTGAGCATTTCAAAGCTTAAAATCCATCAGGATTCCACTTTATAAATAAAAATGTAAAATTGGGTACAGAGTGCTGGGAGTGTAGCTCAGTGGTAGAGTGTTTTTCTAGCATGTTCATCCTTGGCGCCACAAAAAAAATTAGGTATAGATATCAGAGAAATGAAAACAATCACAACAAAATACGAATTTTTAAACACTCACAAGTATAACAAACATCAAAAAAGTGGTTGTGAAACAGATAAAATGTAAAAAAAAAAAAAAGATAAATTAAAGTCCTGATATATCTCAAGAATACTTTCCTGCCTATATTTTTGCCACGTACTCTTTGAGCATCCCTTTTTATATGACAAAGATTTTGTAACATCAAATACAAGATCAAAGATCTTTTCTTTAGCATGGTTGACCATGTTTTAAAACTGATGGCATAGAAGGTTCTTTCAGCATCACAGTTGTTAGAGATGATGTCATGTAAGTTTGTTCTGGAATGTTCACATGTGGGAAGATTTCTGTCGAGTTTCTGTCACAAATGAAGTTTACAGTTTGAAAGAGTTTTCTGTAAACTGGCTTCACGCTGCGCAGCTTTTAAACAGCGTTTCTCCCTTACGCCCTCACCGTGTTGGAGACCTGCTCATTGCACATGAGATCCTCATCTTCGTGTCTGTACATCAGGAGAGAGCGGGACAGGACGGCAGCCAGGCTCGCCTCATGACGACAGCCAGCCATGACTGAGCGACACACAGAGTGCAAACCAAGTAGGAACATTCCACTAATTCCCAATTAGGTCTCTTCGACTCAACTTTCCCTGAATGTCCACAGTTTCTTGAGGCCCAGCCCTAGGAAAGGAGAGGAAATGGATGAGAAATTGGAGTAAAGAGGCTGCAATACCTGGCATTCCATGGGCCATGTCAGTGGCCCATGCTAAGCAAGGGACCATGAAACCGGGCCCGCAGAAGATCCACCCTGATCAAGCATGGGACCTGTGCTGGAGTCCTGGCGGCTGAAGACAGATTCTGCACCTTTGAAGGACAAGGCAGGAGCTGGGGTGAGAGGAAGATGACAGAAGGGGAGGGTGGAGAAGGCAATGAAAAACATTAGTGGTCTGGGGCTGGTGTGCGAAATGGAAGAAAAAGTACATTGATGAACAGGAGCGCTTTTAGAAGGCAAACGTGCTCTCTCCTGCTGCCCTCGCGAGACCGTGACACAGAGTGCACACATCAGCCAAGAAAATTTGTCATAAATGATTAACTTCTGGAAGAACAAATCACTTGGCCTCTCCAGCTGAACAAACACAGCGTCAGTGACTGAGAGAGCTAAAGGCAATGCTTCAACACCACTGAGCACATTTTCATAAAAGTCCTAGCATTTTATGTCATGAGAGCCACAGGGAAGCTTAGGTAATGAACAAGGTCTCTTTAGGAGAAGGGAGAGCTCCCTGGGCCTGGCTCGTGGTGGCTGCACAGTCATGAGGGATACAGGGAACGGCTTCAAATATCAAAGATGGGTTTTGCTGCAGCTTTGAAAATGTGGCCCGAGTGTTCTGAAAGGAGAGTTAGATTTCAGAAAAATATTCCTATTTCTAAGATGCCAACAAAAAAACTGAATGAAGATGGCAAAATGGTGTGAGGAGCTAGGTGCAAGTTTCGTTGCCTCTGGGCTTCCGTCCTACATCCTCAGTGACCACTAAAGATTCAAAATGGCTTTTAGCTGGAAGAGTTGACAGAGAGACAGAATGTAAATTCGCATCCACTTTAATCCCCCGTATCCTCGTTCTGAGCAGCTTTCTACAGCAAGTAGATTTTTAAATAAAAAGTAAGTCCCCAGTCCCCAGGGAATTCTTGCTTCACTCCGATAAAGCTTATCAAGGACTGAAACAAATAACATGCAAATGAGATTGGATAAAATTAGTTAGAAACAAAGATCAGAATTTCCTTTTCATTATGTCCCTAAAAACCACCACCCCTCCAAAAGAAAACTTGAAGCAAAGGTAAAAGCACTGGAATTAAAATGTAATATACCACTTGATTTGTTTGGTTGGTTGGTTGAGCTTTGTTTTGTTTTGTTTTGTTTATTGCCATGACCTTGCTAAACTAAAATTAATGATCTGGCCAGCCCAAGACTATGCCTTAAAGCACATTTTCCTCTGTACAGCACAAGGGCAGAATTCCATTTGGAAGCTCACGCCTGATCCATGGTTATTTAAAACCCAACTGTTCTCTCTCCAGATCTGGAAAATAATTACTGGACAATGAACTGACATTGGTGAAAGATTGCTGATTTTATTTATTTTTTTTATTTTTTTTTTATTTTTATTTTTTTGTGGGTACCGGGGGGTCGACCTCAGGACCTCGCGTGCCAACAGGCACCCGTGCCGCTGAGCGACATCACCGGCCCCTTTTACGTATGTGGGATCCGGGAGTCGAACTCGGGCCCTCGCGCTTGCAAGGCAGGCGCTTACGCCGCTGAGCCATCTCACCGGCCCCTAAGATTGCTGATTTTAGAAGAGGCATCAAATACATGGTGATTCCTGTGATATGTAAAAGGTTTATTATAGCTTAATTTTAAATCATACCCATCTGGATACAAACTCAGGGTCACCAGGGAAGATTTGACTTTAGAGTCCCTGTTCTCTCTTAACTTTTAAGAAGCTAAACAAAAACTTTAAGAAGTAACTTAGAAATAACCACTTAAAACAAAATGTAGTCTTGTTCACAGCCTCTGGCTTGTATCATTTATATGCAAAGAATTTTTTTTTAAATGTCTCTTGAAAATTTAAAGGAAATAAGTGTTCATCGCTGGGCATAGTGGCACACACCTATAGTAATCTGAACTAGTAGGGAGGCTGAGGTGGGAAGATCACAAATTCAAGGCCATCCTGGGCAACTTACTGAGATCCTGTCTCAAAATAAAATTTTTAAAGGGCTGGCGGTATTGCTTAGCACAAGAGTACTCCTGTAGTTCATGCAAAGCCCTGGGTTCAGTCGCCAGTAGGGGGAAGGGGACTCATCCCAGAATACTTGGAAAGGAAAGAAAAACAGGAGGAAAAAAATCACCTATATCTGCCATCCAATTGTTTATTTTTTGCTGTTCATGTTTTTAAATATAAGCATAAATATATAGAGTAGTCAAACTTTATATGCTGATTTTCAGAGTCTTCCTGCTTGTAAAAATACCTGCTTATTGTAGATTATTAGAATGTAGTAAATTATACATCTAAAATGCCATCATCTAGAAATAACTTTTAAAATATATTGGTATAATTCTTAACATTTTTTCTTTTTTATAAATCTAAACAAATAAACATGTTTGCATTCTTGTTTGAAAAATTTTTAACAGAAAAGTATGAGTAAAATATGAATTGAATCCCCCCATCAATTTCTGCCACTCCCGCTCCATCTTGGTGAACTATTAGGTTATTTCTTTTTTAAAATGCTGCAATGAATGTGTTTGTACAAACACTTTACTTGTATACCTATGCCTATGGAAGATCTGTGCGTGTGTGGTGCTGGGAATCAAAACCTACCGCTGGACTACACTTACAGCACTATATGCAAATTTAATCCTGATAAGTGCCCCTTCAAAACCCTTGAAATTTACTTTCTGGTCAGTCGTGGGACCACTTGCCCTCCCATATCTTTGCCCACAAATTCCAAACTGTAGCCACAATTTTTACTACCCTAACGCAGTACTAGCAAAGTTAAGCAACTTTTCATTAGTTTACCTTAACAGCTCCATTTCCAGCTTTACTTTGAAACCGCCAAATTTCCCCTCCCGTGGGACAGTTTCTGCCTGCTCGGAATCCCCATCTGATGGGTTTCTCACTGCCCTGGTATCTTAGGATCTTCTCTTGAATCAACTTTCCATGGATACCGATTAATTAGCTTCCCTGATACACATGGATTCATCACAAATAATCATTTGGTGCTTATTTCTTGGTATTAGAACATCTCGTTTTTGTTTCCACTGCCTTTTTTTTATTCTAGTGCATTTTAATAAATGTATTATAATCTCCTCTGAAAGCACAAGCAACAGCTGTAAATTTTTTAACTCCCTCCAACTGGGAAATAGTCCCACTGCCAACTAACCCTCAAAATCCCTTTTTTGTCGCACATGGGCTCAAGACAGTCTCAGAGATGTTAAGAAACTTGCTCAACGTCCCACAACTAATAAGTAACCACGCTCTGATGCAAGCAAGGTCACTCTGACCCCTTAATCTGAGTACCTTCCATATAATTACACTGCCTTCTCTGTTCCAGGTATTTGTTCTGTCTTCTGTAAATATTCACTCAGTGCTTGCCCGCTTGCCACCCATAGGGCATTGTATGACTCTCATCATTCACCTGGTTACCTAACTCCACCATCTGCTCTGCCCTACACATCCCGTCAGTGCTATGTATTGTATCTTGATGTACTTCTCTACTTCATCTCTTCCACTCTGTACTCCACAACACAGGGATCTTCATCTTTACGTGAAGTAATATGACATTATTTTCTGGCCTCTTCCACCCAGTTTTCTCCCATATCTTCTTTTTAACCACACATTGCTAGTCTGTGCATGTCCCTCCTTTGCTTAACAAACTTCAGTGGCTCTCCATTTCCTGTGCAAAGCCCTTAGCACCATCTATAAGACCTTGAAAGCAAACCAGCTCAACTTTCCGGTCACTCTTCATCCTGGCCCTAATGAACTGTGATCTAGCCGTTACTGCTATTTCCTTAGCATCCCATCTTTCTCATGCCTCTGTGCCTTTGCTTATGCTGTTCTTTTGAACTTCGTTGCCCGTCACCAATCTCTTCTCAGAGACTTCACTGATAATCCCCGGCAGCATTGGCCTACATCAGGGAAAATACTTCAATCAGAGTGCAGTCCCTCTGGTGCAGCAGACACACATTCACAGGGTACGGTAGTGTTTTTGTGTGTGCGTCCCTAACTAGACTGCGATCTCATGGGAAGGAGTCATTCAAGGCAACTTAAAATTCACAATACAGGGGCCAATGAGATATCTCAGTGGCATAAGCGCCTGCCTGGCAAGCGCAAGGTCCTGAGTTTGACTCCCTGAACCACATAAAAAGGAAAAAAAGGGGCCGCTGATACTGCTCAGCAGCACAAGTGCTTGCTGGCAAGCACGAGGTCCTGAGGTCGACTCCCGGTACCCACATTAAAAAAAAAAAAAATTTCACAATACACAAGCCATGTGTCCCAGCTACTCAGGAGGGTGAGACAGGAGGCTCATAGGTTTGAACCTCATGGGGGAAATTTAGTAAAACCCTGTCTCAAAATAAAATTTTAAAAAGGGCTGGGACAGTAGCTCAGTACTCTTTAGGTTCTACTGCCAGTACTGAAAATAAAAAAAATTCGCAGCCTAGAGCCTTGCAGGAGAGGTGCTAAGTACGTGGCTGAATGTCTGGATCAGTAGAAGAACACGTGTTGAACTCCTGGAACCCACTCTGGGCTCTTTTGATTCCTCTTAATCACTTCAAGACAGAAAAATAAAAAGATAAAGATAATAGACAAGCAAAAACAAAACAAAAAGAATACCCTAGGAGCCAGCACATAAGAATACTTTGTATCCCTCAGCTTCTCCCTAAATGCCACTGTTAAGAAACAATGGGACCCGGTGGCATAGAAATGTCAATTGAACTCCAATAATTGCAAAAGCAAAAGGCCTTTATTTGATGGTCGTAAGAACTGCAATTCAGGAAACAGAGGTTCAGACAGCTCTGTTTTAGAGAAGTTTTTCCTTTTTTTTCTTTCTTTCCTTCTTTTTTTTTTTTTGAGATGGGCTCTCCGTGTAGTTCGGGCTGACCTTGAATTCACTATATAGCCCAGGCTGGGCTTGACCTCAGGGCAATCCTCCTGTGTCAGCCTCCTGACTGCTAGGATTACAGTCTTGCAACACCACACCTGGCTGGTCCAGGTAGCTCTGCATCAGTGTTCCAAGGAAGGCAGGAAAACTGAGATCCTACATGAGCTATAGAATATTGGGCAGGAATAGGGGCTGGGTGACAGAAAATAAAGAACTATGAACAGAAGGGACATGTTCATAAAACAAAATAAACATCCTAAGCCTGTGGGCACAATATAATTTTTAGGTCATTGCAGAGTCTTGCTGTCAAAGTGCGGAGGTGACCAAAGCTGACATTGCAAGCAGCAACTGGAATTGAGCATAAGCCTGGTTTCCTAATGAATTCCCCTCTCCACTGTTAAAAACTCCTTCAGTGCCGGTGAGATGGCTCAGCGGCATATGCACCTGCCTGGCAAGCGTGAGGGTCCGAGTTCGACTCTCCAAACCCACATACGAAAAAAGGGTCGGTGATATTGCTCAGCGGCATGGGCGCCTGCTGGCGTGCGAGGTCCTGAGGTTGACCCCCAGTATCCACAAAAAAAAAAAAAAAAAAAAAAATCCATCAACGCTGCTTTCATCACAATTGTCCTATTTTCACAGAAATCAGCCACTGTGGGAGAATTTACTCTGTGGAAAATGGCAAATAGTACAAATAATGTTTCACGGAGGGAGATTTGTTATTGTTGCTCTCATTTTAAATTGTACAATTCAGTGGCTTTTAATGTACTCATTAGGCTATGCAACTGTCATCGCTATCTAACTTCAGATCATTTTCATCACCCCAAAAAGAAACCATACCCATTATGGCTCACTCCTCCTACCACTCAGCCATAATGGCCCCTGGGTTTTTGAGAACTTGTTGTTAAAGGCTAAGACATCTGTTTCTTAACAGTTACTTTTCTCCTTCTCCTCACTAAATGTTTTGATTCTTCAAGGACCTCCTAAAACCCAAAGGTTTATATCATGAAGATTTATGTATCTTTAAAAAGAAGTTATTTCAGTTTTTGCTTAATTCAATTTACCCATCACAAGATGAGATGAAAACTGTCATGCAGAGAGGAGAAGATCAGAAAGTAATAAATCTTTTAAAAGGCTGGATCTCTTTCTGCTGGATTAGTATATGGGATTTACTCTTGCAGGAGACAATGGGCTCTTGTCTATTTTTAGATTAGATAATGCATTTCTTAGGACCCACAGGAGGCCTGGGCTTCTCTTATTACTGAGCGCACATGCCGAGACCAGAGATCTTATAAAAAGGAAAAAGAAAAAAGGCAAGGGAAAGGATTGGTGGTTTGCTCTTTTGATCACTGATGCAACTCCATCAGGAAAAATGAAATAAAATGCACAACAATTTTCTAAAAGTTTATTAGAAATGCACAAAAATACACATGTATCAAAAATTGATACTTGCACCCATATTCATTTGAGTGCACTTGCATTATGAGGTCATTTGTTAACCCCCTAATGATCCCACAGCCCCAGAACAGTTGCCTGGATGAGGGCTCCCCGGCACCTGATGCACGTTACTCATCTAGCTAATGCTCACTGACTGAACTTGTTTCTGAATCTTTTATATTTGCAAAAAGGGAGTGTTGGGTCAAACCCTAAGGTGGGGACTCTGCTCCTTGTTATCAAAATCTGGCCCGTGGGCCAGCAGAATGAGCACTGCCTGGAAGCCGGTCAGAATGCGGAGCCCCAAGCCCCAGCCGGACCCACAGCACCCATGTATATTAACCAGCATTTCTAGCTGATTTGTACGTGCATCCGTGCTTGACAAACACTGAACTGAAACCACTAGTAGCCCCTTTAGTCGGCATCTATTCTTACCTCACTTTTTGTCGTACGGAGAAGAGATCCACCGAAACTTACCTGGAATTCACCCAAATGGCCCTAAGTAGAGTGCGCGTGTCCTGGGAATCCCCATCGCATTCCGAGCTATTTTGTAGATAACGCAAGGGGTGTCGTGAATCCTCCAACACAGCTGAATCCTCTACACAGCTTGGAACCTTACCAACCACAAGAAAGCAAAGGCCTTGTCCACACCGATCTTGGAAATTTTTACTTAAGATAATGATTTTTCCTTCTAAAAGTAATTTATGATCATGATAGGAAACCTGGGGAACTATGGAGACGAAAATTAAAATCACGTGAATTTCACTTTGTTTTTAACTGAAATGCATTCCGGGGAACTTGAACATCACGAGTTCATGGTATCACAGGCGGCACTTCTCTCTTGAAGAGAGCGGCAATGGGAGGCCGAGCCTCTGACCAAGGCATCAAATAAATCACGGCAGTAAACAAAAATAGGTCATAAAAATCAAGGCTTGGCCTCTGTATAACCTCTATGCAAATACAAAACAGTAAAATTGTTTTCTAAGCCTAATACAAGGAGCACAAATGCACTGTACAAGGCCCCTATAGTACTCCATTGTTATAGATGTGTTTGTGTGTACAATTTCTCATAAAATGCAACTTTACATTATACATTTTAGTGAAAATAGTATGCTGGGTAAAATAGCCTGTAATAACTGTGCTTGCCTAAAGAGTTTGAAAAGACTTTTAGAGGATCACTGACATGGACCAGGTTTCAAAATATGTCCCAGAAAGTGTGATCTAATTCCATTTTCTTTCTTAGAAAAGTTCCTTGAAGTAGCAAGATGCTTTCAGATTTATCAGAACCGTTCCAAAGGACGGAGTGAGGTCCTCACCTGTGTTTGTGGTTGACATCAATGGCTGCTGCATAGAGAAATGTTCTATGAGGATCTCAGATTTGACCCAAAATATCTCTCCTTTGCTGTTGCATCTTCAATTCATTTATAAATGCTATTTATTATTGAATATGAAAAAGTCCCAGTATAGAAGAAGCAATGACTTTTTCCAGGTCGTTAGAAAGCCCCAAACTTTTAATAGTTTTATATATTTTTCATGGAGTGCTCAGTGAGGCAGATAACAAACTCTAACCAACTTGAGCTCTTCCTGCTGACTTGGACCAGAACCACACAGCTGAGGCTCCAGGGTGTTCAGAATCAGGTGGTGTGGTGAATGAGAAACCCCAAATCCCTTAGCCGTGAGGTCCCGGGAGCACCGGTAACAAACACCAAGCATCGTTTAAATGAACGTCCGTACCTGAAAGACACTATTGACCCTGGGGCCCTAGGCATAGAGATGCACTGGGTTTCTATTGCCAAGTAAGACAACAGAGCAGACTTTTGGCGCTTCTGCATGAAACAAAGACGTTCAGTAAAAGGTACACAACATAAAAATCCACCCACTTACTTAAATTGATGACACAAAGCTGACCGGAAAGGAAACATATGAAAATTTATTATCTCTGGCCTCCTCTTGACACAGAGTTGAGTTTAAAAGTTACGTTTTATGGGCCAGGGATATAGCTCAGTGGCACAGCACCTGTCTGGCAAGCGTGAGGTCCTGAGTTCGATTCCCAGTACCAAAAAAGAAAAAAAAATTACATTTTATTCTTAGTCCACAGTCATCAAAATCAGAAAAGTTATCTTGCATTGGGCCCTAGGGACCTGCCCTCACCCTAGGCCAGGGAGGATGACCGAACCTCCCTAAAGATGAGCTCAAAATTGAGGAACAAATGCAGCTAATAACCAATGTTACTAGTAAATGTAATAAGTAACAGGAATAGTTTTCCTCCCAAGAACTTCAGATAACAGTTGGATACAGACTATAAATTAGAATGTGTAATATGATTAAAGACAAAGAAAGAATTGAACTAAACAATATAGAAGTACCAACACTGAAATCGGGTTGCTAGGCAACCGTCGCGCACTACGAATGCAGGAACTCAGTACAGAAGAGGAGGAGTGGGAGCTGTGGGTCTCGCTTATGCTTCACTGAATTGGGTTTTTCTCCAAACACTGAATTCAGCCATGATTTGTTATTTCAAAGCAAGAATCAGATGGAAATAGTCCAATTCCAGTGCAAAAGCTACAGGTTTGTGTAGCTGATAGAGGGCACCAGCCATCCGTGTGGACTTGGTTAGTGATCGCATATTCTTATTGGGACGATCTCTACGTGTTTACATAGTTTTACACTTTTAAAACCATAAAGTAGTTTTGTTTCTCACTTTTAAAACGTGTCATTTATACTTGGCCACATCTGAATAGGTTAGACGTTAGGCTCCTATGTTTTTTTTTTCCTCTCCACATCACCGTGACACTGTTACCATCTGTTCATCGATCTTTCTGAAGGTTTCAGGATATAGATAAGGAAGCATCTACAAGGCACAACTTTTAGAATAAGCTGGAGACAGGCTGAGCCACGGAGCCTTCTGCAAACTGTGTGATAGCTCTCAATGCTACCACTACCCCCTTTAAACAAACCTTTGTAAGAGACAGAAAATGTGAGTAGAGAAAATGGAAACAAAGTGACTGCGCACCAGATTCCGCTCATGTGTAACGCTCACCCCAGTAGATCACTATTTTTTTTTTTTTTTGTGGGTACCGGGGGGTCGACCTCAGGACCTCGTGCGCCAGCAGGCGCCCATGCCGCTGAGCGATATTACCGGCCCCTTTTTCTATGTGGGTTCCGGGAGTCGAACTCGGGCCCTCGCGTTTGCCGGGCAGGCGCTTAAGCCGCTGAGCCATCTCACCGGCCCTAGATCACTATTTTTAACAGACTTTACTTTCTAGAGCAGTTTTAAGCGTGCGTTCGCTGCGACGGGTGAACCTGCGCGGTCGCGCCCTCGCCGGCGTCCGCGGTTTAGATCAGGGCCCACGCGCGACGTGTACGCTGTACACACTCGGGCAAATGCATGGTTTGTACCCACCATCGTGGCGTCGCAGAGCAGTTTCACCGTCCTCAACGGGCTCCGGGCTCCGTGCCTGCGCCCCACCCGCTGTCGCCAGCCTCGGGAACGCTGGCCTTTTCCCTTTCGCGGGACGTGTTTGCCGGACACCACGACCTCAGCCATCACGGGCAGCTGCACCTGCGCGTGATCGACAGCAGCACTCGGTTCGTAAACTCAGTTTGCTCCACAATGCGGAATGGTGGCCGCTTTCCTGCTCACGGGGGAAGGTGGCCGTGGTCCTGTTCCTCATCTCACGTGGAGTTCGTGAGCGGAAGCAGAATTTTGCCGAGCGGTTCTGTTAGGGGAGCAAATAGTTTGTGAAAAGAGGCGTTTGTGAGCTGAAGTATTACTGTATCTTAATTCTTCTTTTCCCATTCCCTTTCCCTCCCTTCAATCCTTCTTCCACTCATTTACAAAAGTTTTGCTTCCACTTTTCCTTCCATTCTTTTTTATCTCTCTTCTCTCCCTTCCCTTCCTTCTCTTCCCTCCCTTTTTCCCCTCCCATTTGAACATTTTCTTCCTACTTCCCAGTGTCTGTCCTCCATTTTGCTCCTTATTTACCCTCTAGGTTTCTCACACAAAAGAAACAATGCAATATTCAAATTTGTGTGTCTGACTTATTTCACTTAAAATTATGGTCTCAATATGCATCCATTACCTAAAAACGACTCGTTTATCCTTCTTTATGACAGAGTAGTACTCCACTGCATATAAATACCACATCTTCTTTATCCATTCATCTGTTGATGGGCATTTGGGCTGTTTCCAAGATTTAGCTATTACAAACTGTGCTGCTACAAACATGGGTGCACATATATCACTGTGTTATGATGCTTTTAACTTTCAGGAAGATATCTAGAAGGGGAAAAGCTGGGTCAAATGGAACCTCTAGTTCTGGTTTTCTGAGAAATCTCCATACTGATTTCCACAGTGGTTGCACCAGTCTACACTCCCACCAACAGTGGAGGGAAGGGTTCCTTTTCCCCCACATATCCACCAGCATTTGTTTTTGGTTGATTTCTTGATAATAGCCATTCTTTCTGGAGTGTGATGGAATCTCAGCGTGTTTTAATTTGCATTTCTCTTATGTGGAATGCTTTCATATATTTTTTGCTATTTGTACATCTTCATCTGAGAAGTGTCTATTTAATAAGATGCCCATATTTGGATTGGGTCTTTAAATTTGGGGGATCTGATTTTTTTTAGTTCTTTATGTATTTAGATATCAGTCCTTTGTCTGAGGAGTAGCTGATAAACATTTCTTCTCATTCTGTGAGTTGTCTTACTGTCCACATAGTTTTTGCTTCTTTCAGAATGTCACACAGTTGGAGTCTTACAGTATGTAGTCTTTTTTTTTTTTTAGTGTGTACCGGCAGTCAAACTCAGGATCTCACACTTGCCAGCAGGCACTTGTGCCACTGAGCGATATCACCGGCCCCCAGTATGTAGTCTTTTCAGATAGTTTTCTTCCACTTAGTAATAAGCATTTAAAGGTCCTCCACATTCTTTCAAGACTTGACAGGGTCACTTTAAATAATATTCCATTGTCTGAATGTGCCACCGTTGATTTATACACTCACCTACCAGATGTCCTCTTGGTTGTTTCCAAGTTTGACATTTAAGGTTCAAAGTGCTATAAACATCCATCTGCAGGTTTTTGTGTGGACACGTTCTCATCTCAACGGGGTAAATACCGAGGAACATGGTTGCTGGTTAATATTCCTAAAAGAAAGTTTCCAAATATGGGAACACTCACATATATTGTTATAATTTCAATAATGTGACATAACTGGATCATATAGTAAAAGTAGATCTGATTTTTAAGAAACTGCCAAATTCTCTTCCATTCCCATCAGCAATGAACAAGAGTTCCCTGTTGCTTTGTATCCTTGTTAGTGCCTGGTGTTGTCAGTGCCTGGGAGTTTGACCATTCTATTCGATGTGTAGTTGTATCTTGTTTGAACTGGCACTGCCCTGATGACATATGATGGGGAGCATCTTTTTATTTGCTTACGTGCATCTGTATTGTCTTCTTTGAGAGATGTCTGTCTGTAGTTCATTTTTAAATTAGATTGTCTCTTTTCTTATTATTGTAGATCGCTATTTCCTAAACTGTGTTGCACAGAATTCAGTTCCTTGACATGCTCACAGTAATGTTCTGTGAGAAAAAGTATTCCACAGTCCAGAGAAGCTTGGAGAATTCTAAAATAAACAGAGAGAGGAAGCTTTTTTCTAGGATAATGTGCACTGCAATTCCCAAGACAGGAATTGGGTATGCTGGTTTCTCTTATTAAAGTTTATTTTTGGCCTAGGAACGTGAGAACAGTAAGAACACTAGGTATATACAAGCTATATTTTATATTTTTCAGCTCCATTGTTCTGTATATAACTGTACGGACATGTTTCTATATATGTGCTACTTCTAACAGACAACTTTGACCAATACAAATATAGGTTATGTCACTCTTCGGAAAGTAGAATCATATATAGGAGTGTCCCCAAATTTGGAAACTTTATCTTAAGAATATTAACCATCCCTTAGGTCAAGCTAATGTCTTGTTTCCTCCATAAAACTTCTCATATTTAGGATCTACATTGATTTCTCTTCTTCAAGATGTTTTGGGGCAGGTGAGATGGCTTAGCAGCATAAGCGCCTGCCTGGCAAGCGCGAGGTCCTGAGTTCAACCCCCAGTACCCACATAAAAAAAAAAAAAAAAAAAAAGATGTTTTGACTCCTTTGATGTAGATTTTTCTATGTAGTTTAACCCTTAAATGTGTATTCCCTTGAATACCCTTTGTTATTCCATGTTATGATCTCAACTCCCCAAACAGGTTGTTCATTTCTTCAGAAATGAGCCACGAGTTACTTCCGAGTCTCCCACCTCTTAGCAGAGCGTCATGTACATGGGAGGGTTGGAAGCAGAGCTGTCAACGTGCTCAGCCTCTGCATCTCAGGTCCCGCATGCGTGGGCCACCTGCAGATCAGGCACTAAGTAGTGAGGCCCATGAAGAATTGAATCTGTTCTGCACAGGTGCAAACTTGTTTTCCTTGTCGTTATTCCCCAATTGATACAGTGCAGCAGTGATTTGTATAGCATTTGCATTGTACGAGGGGTGATCAAAATATACAATGAATGTTTAAATTTAAAAAAAATATTACACTGAAAGACTGCCTTATCCAGCAGAAAGGCAGGCTCATAAATTACAATGTCCTCACCCACCTTATTCCCAGGTCTGGCACCATGTGACTTTTGGCTGTTCTCCAAGTCAAAATGACCATGAAAGATAAATGTTTTGAATCAATTCAGGGCATCAAGGTAGCCAAGACAGCACAACTAAAAACACTCGTGAAAGAGGACTTACAGGGCTGCTTCAGAGAGTGGCAAGAGTGTGGAATAAATGTGTTTGAAGAAAGAGGTGCGTTTTGAGGGGACTCGATGACAGTGTTTTTTCTTGAAACAAATTTTAAAAATGTAAACAGTCCTGCATTTTTCGACGCTTAGGTATTATAAGCAATCTAGAGATGATTTAAAGCATACAGGAGGATGAACACAGGTTCTGTGCAAATGCGACAGCATTTTATATAAAGACCTGGTGCATTCAGGGATTTTAAATCCACATAGGATCCTGGAACCAAGGAATAACTGACCACTGTAATTGTTTCTTTCTTGCACCTGCCTTCTTTCCTTCCTTCTTTCTTCTTTCCTTCCTTTCTTCCTCCCTCCCTCTCTCCCTCCCTCCCTTCCTTCCTTCTTTAGCTTTTGATTAAATGTAAATTTATTGAAAACATAATATCTATTTTCAGAAGAGACCAAAGTAGGGCCAAATTAGAAAACTCACTTCAGGCTGTTTCAGAAAGCCAGTGCATAGGTGATCATAAATGTACAAACTTTACAGCACCTTTGATTTATGCACAGTATGACAATTTCTCCCATTAACCGATAGGTTGTACACTTGCCAAGAAGCAGAGAAACATGGATGTAGCTCAATAACAGAGCACTTGCCCAGATGAGGCTCTGGATTCAATTCCCCAGCACTAAATAAATAAATGAAAATTTAAATGGAGAAAAATATATTTAATAATGACTAACCGCATTGTATTTTAACAGTGGAAAAAGCCATTTTAATGTAGGATTGCAACAAGACTTATTGAGGGCACTGTGAATGGTTAACATGTCACGCCCTGCCAGTGGGGTGCACTGTGATGTTCAATAGGATTAGCCAGGTGGGATTGTCCGTATTCCCATTACAATAGGGGGTCGACCAAATATTGCTGGAATCTGCCATGGGGAAACTCAGGCCCTTCAATCTTCTACCAAGCAAAAACTATGAATTCTGCGCAAATGGGTACCCTAAAAACAGAAGAAAGCAATGCACCTGAATTGAAAGCATTCCCATGATTGAGTAAATGGCGTACAAGCCTCAGAGACGATCACTCTTAGAAGAAATCATCGTTGAATTACACTTCTAAAAGGAGCAAATTTCAAAGAAGACTTATAAAAATAAAAGATTTACAGAATTTTCTTCAGAATGATATTGAGAATGTGCTTAAAATTCTTGAAGAAGGGTACTGCTCTAGAGTGATTCAATATAACACTTCATGTTTAATTTACTGTATAAGTACTTCATTGTTTTGAAATTTTCCAGGTATGGCTGAATGAGTTGTTAGAGAAACTGTATAATTAATATTCTCCTCAATATTTACTACAATAGTTTTTTTAAAAAATAAATGGTCACAATTTTGTGTTGAAGAACATTGTCTCGTACAATGACATGCAAGAAATGTATATATTTTTTTATTTATTTATTTTTTTGTGGGTACCGGGGGTCGACCTCAGGACCTCGCGCGCCAGCAGGCGCCTGTGCCGCTGAGCGATATCACCGGCCCCTTTTTCGTATGTGGGTTCGGGGAGTCGAACTCGGGCCCTCGCGCTTGCCGGGCAGGCGCTTAAGCCGCTGAGCCATCTCACGGGCCCAATATTTTAAACCTTTTTATTGAGGTATGACTGACATACAAAAAGCTGTTCATATTTAATGTATACATCCTGACAAATTTAAGGATAACCATATACCTATCAAACCATCACCATTGTCAAGGTGATAAGCATAAGATAAAGGGTTTTGAAAAACTTTTCATCTTATTTAAAATAGGATGTGTTTACTCTGGAGCAAGGACATTAATTAACTGCCTGAACATGGACAGTGAGACGCTGCTTTACAAGGAAATTACTCGATGGTTATAAACATGTAGATACCCACATAAAGCATTTAATTGGCATTGAAGGGTCATCTTAATTAATTTCCTATTAACACCACAGGATGTGACCTCAAAGACTCACTTGTGAGCTGCTAGCAGTGGAAGTCTGCAAATAGTCCCTCAGGCTTTGTGTCTGCGATCTGCCCTTGCTCTGCCTTCACCGCGAGGCATTCAAGCCAGAGTTTACAGCAACAGGGATGGGATCCTCAGCTGCGTTTGAAAGGCAGTCTTACGGGAGTTCCGTTTATACCTGTGTCCCATGCCAGAAAGACATGCTAACCTGGGGAAACAGCAAGTTTCTCTTCCAGCATCACTCTTTGCAGTGGCTTGTTTTACTAACAGCTCTGATTTCTGAGGTCTTAGCTTTCCCTATTTTATGTTTCCTTGAGCAAGATATTCATTTCAATTCAGTAAGCAAGATATAAGCAGAAACTTACTCAGAGCTGTCTGAAGGGTTTTCCTGGGTGACACAGAGCTGTGGTGTGTTTAAGCATTAAATGCCACATCATTGTCAAAGTGGTGATGTGACCTGGCCACCTTCACAATTTGGATGAGTCCCTCAAAATGGTGGTCATTTAATGCTGTGAACTAAGGAAGTGAAAAGGAGAAAGGGCTTTATCTTCCTGGACTAGGAACGGTTACTTGGTCAAGGAAATGTTCAGGGACGCGCACCATAAAACAACACTCCTAACTCATTCACATGCTGGGTGTTGCTCATAGCTGGGAAACGTGAGGGAAGAGATACTCTGCTATCGGCTATATTAGAAGAGTGTATCGTGCTCACTTACAGATAATGTTTTATATAGTAAACATTCTAAAGGCAGAACCAGCAAAATGGGATCACGCACACAGGCTTTTAAAATATCTTGCAGGGCATGGCAGCACATACCTACAATCCCAGCACTCGGAAGGCTGAAGCAAGAGGATCGCTGTGAGTTTGTGGCCAGGCTGGGCTACACAGTGAGTTCTAGGGCACCCTGAACTACATAGCAAGTCTCTGCCTCAAAAAACAAAATTATATCTACATAAGCGAAGCATTACCAGTTACATATCTTGCCACTCCTGCTGCCTTTCATGGCTGTGTATCTCCTTGTTTATCTCCTTCAAGGTTTTGGAACTGGGGTATCCCCTGGTACACTCCTCACTCACTCCCCAGCCCACACTTACCCCACTTCCACATTCAAAATGTTGGCCAGCACTTTCCCTCTCCCCTCCTCCCTTCATTTAGCTCCGTCCTTAAACTATAAGTCTGTGGCTCTGATGGTACTGCTGGGCTTCCAGGGGCTTCTGTGTGGTTCTTGATGACCACGCTGGCCTAGGAGAAAGAGCAACAGGGCTGGGCCTGTCATTATACCCCCAGCATCACACAGCTATAATTTTATATTTTGTTTAGTGATCCAGAAGGGACCACGAGAGCACCATGGGACAGTGAAGAACTATGACCACCTTTTATGGACGTTTCCATTAACAGAGACTTGGAGCCGTTGGAATACTGCTGAAACTTGCTTTCATGCTTCATAGAAAGTGAACACCAAGTACCACCATATTCTTGTCCCTGTGTTAAACTCGAGCTGTTGAATTGATTTTTAAAGCCACCCCAAACTCACCCACATGAGAGGCCATTGTTAACTGGATAACTGGTTCCAGCTGCAACAAAAACTTTGCAAATCCAGGTAAGTACTTTTCCATTTTAGACCTCATGGTCACTTTGGAAAAAAAAGAAAAAAGAAAAAAAAAGAAAGAAAAATGGGCATCGGGTTGGGCATCTAGCTGTATGTCTTTGATAATCCTGCTAAGGTTCTCAGATGGTTTGCATGAAGGGACACCCAAGCATTCACCTTTCATTTTGTAGCTTATTCTCAGGAGTAGATTCACAGCTCCCCCTTGACTGGCATCTACCCAGAATGATAAATAAATCAGACCACCTATTTATTTACACTGTTTCCCTCTGGAGCATTTGAATTCATGTGTTCCGCCTCCGTGAAGGGCTGTTTTGAACTTTCAAGAGGAAAGAGTAAAACTTAAAAAAATACAACCCTCACCATTGTTTTGTGGGAGGCAAACGTGCCAGGATCCCACATTGTCTCTGCAGTTAGATGCCTGATTTTAAAGCTCCCCTCCATTCCTATGCAAACGTGGGAAAATTACTGAAGTGACCCACACCTTAGCTTCCTCCTTGCAAAAATGGGGCAATGATCATTACTTGCCTCGTAGGGTTGATAGTGTGAATTTTAAATGTGTGTATAACCCAGTGCCTGGCACACAGCAGGGTTCAATATAGTTGTTATTTTTACTATTTGATTTGCAATTTTAACTGATGCTCAGTGTTAAAATAATGAGGCATTGGATGATGATTATTATGGAGGTATAATAAAGATAAAAATAATATTTTCAATTAAAGGGCATCACTTAGTCTTAAACAACAGATAAACTCTTGCCCTCTATCTCCTGTTGTTGTCTTGATCATTGGAGAAAGTCTTGAAGCAGACTGTAATACGAAGGTCCAAAGGAAAGATAATAATTGAAAAGTGATTATTTTTGAGCTCCAAATATATTCCTCAGCAAAAATGAGTACAGATTTCTCACATACTCTACGTTCTGAGAGGGAAAAAGTAACTCAGAGGGAAAAGGATAAAATACTGTAGGAGGGTTTCAAAGTGGCCTGGGAAAGAAAACTCTGTTAGTTGCTCCTTTGAAGTTAGATTGAATTGAGACGATTTGCTACCCAAGAAATGAAGGCATGATTTGCAGTGAATATTTAATCTTTTCTAAAAATATGGAGCTAGGAGAAAGCCAAGGAAATACTTTCATTTAAAAGGAGCCAACTTTGGTGTTGTTTTCTATGTAGGTGGAAAGTGCTGTGTTTTTATTCTTTCCAATCAGTAACTAAAATTCAGTCCCAATACACATTTTCTTTAAGTAATTCTAACTTTCTCTGGTCTTTAGAGAGGACTTCTTTTTTGTTTTTTGTTTTTGAAACTGGGGTTGAACCCAGGGCCTCGTGCATGGTAAGCACATACTCTACCACTAACCAGCCCTCAGCTCAAGGTGGACGTTGGAAGCAGCCAGGATCCCAGGGTTCTTTCTCCAGTTGATTTCTACAGATGGGTGACCAAGAAGTTGCTTCTACTGTCTACCAACGTCTTTTACTGCTTGACTTTCAGCCCCATTCCTCCCACTGGTAAGATCTGAACATGAACTAGACCCTTGGACATGGTCTTCTTGGTGTATTTTGAGCTGAGGTGGGAAGCGTGCAATATGCTGAGGTCACCAGAACATAAGTTTAGAATCAAATAAACCGTTCAGATCTGCTGGTGCTGCCACCTCGTCTGCTAAGCCTCAGTTTCTTCATTGGTAAAATGGGAATCCTACCTTTATCATGAGACTTTGTGAAAATTAATGAGGTCATACATGCATACATGTTCTCGCAGGGGCCAGACAAGCTGCAGTTAATGCTCTGGAATTTTGAAGCTACCTGAATGTGAGTCCTGCCTTCATCACAGTCATGTGATATTGGAAATACTGGGGTCAGCGTTCACCTATCAAATGAGGGTAATGATAGCTCCTGATCCATTACAGCACTTGGAATGATTAAATGAAATGTATAATAACAGCTTGGCTAACATGGGCTCAGCTACTATTGAAGAATATTATTTCTTTCTTGTATTCTCTTCTGGGAAGCTGGAATTTCTTTAGTCTTGTATCATGAGGATTATTTTCACCTTCTTCTGAACCCCTGCAGTAGACTTTTGTATCTCTCTTATAGCACTTCTCCCATGGGATATTTAGTTTTATGTGTCAGCTTGGCTGAGCTATAATACCCAGTTATTCACTCAAAGACTAATCTTTTTTTTTTTTTTTTTGTGGGTACCGGGGGGTCGACCTCAGGACCTTGCGCGCCAACAGGCACCCGTGCCGCTGAGCAATATCACCGGCCCCTTTTTTGTATGTGGGATCCGGGAGTCGAACTCGGGCCCTCACGCTTGCAAGGCAGGCGCTTAAGCCGCTGAGCCATCTCACCGGCCCTCAAAGACTAATCTTGATATTGCCGCGAAGGTACAATATCTGTAAATGAGGTTAACATCTGCAATCAGCTAATTTAAAGTAAATGAGATTCATTCGTTAATTTGGGCAGGCCTCATTTAGCTAGTTGAAAACTATAAGAGCAAAAACTGAAGGTTCTTGAAAAAGAGGAAATTCTGCCTCAAGATTATAGCTTCAGGGGCTGGTGAGACAGCTCAGCGGCATAAGTGCCTGCCTGGAAAGCGTGAGGTCCTGAGTTCAACTCCCAGATCCCACATACAAAAAAAGGGCCATCGATATTGCTCAGCAACACGGCACCTGCTGGAGCACGAGGCCTTGAGTTCGACCCCCAGTACCCACAAAAAAAAAAAAAAAAAAAAAAAATCACAGCATCAAATCCCACCCTAGTTTCCAGCCTGCTGGCTTGTCCTATAAATCACACACTTTGCAACTCCTGCAATCACACAAGCCAATTTCTTTAAAAAAAAAAAAAAAAAGTCATATATCTCTTTATAAGTTATGATCTCTGTTTCTTTAGGACACTGATTACATCCCACTTCTCCATTTTTAAAAGGTTCATATGAAAATTTGAGTTACACACATCATTTGCCCTGCAGGATAGGAAGTTGCTGGGGCAGGGAACCTCATGTAGCTCTTTGCATCTGTCCCAGTTAGTTCCTAGTACTGTCTGCTCCATGGTACATCTTAAATTAAAACTTTGCATGCCTCTGCATGTCAGTTCTGCTTCTATGTGGGTGTGTAGAGTGTTTTAAATTTTTTTAAATTGTCAATTTAAAAAAAATAATATTTCTCATAAAAATATGGGATTGGAGATATCTTTTGTAAAGTCAGTAGATTTGGAAACACGGGGCTCATATTTCTTCATGATAACAATTGGATGGAGGTTCACAGGGGCTTTCTGCCCAGAAGGATCTGTTGTCCAACTTATCTGGCTAGAGATAGACACTTGTATTTGCCAAGTCTATATTCCATATGTGTTTGGGTTTTTGGCTTCTTTGCTTCTTTGTGGTACTGGGAATCAAACTCAGGGCCTCACACATGCTGGGCAAGTGCTAGTATGTGTTTGTTTGTTAAGTAAAAAGTGATGAGTGAATGGGGGATTTATTTAAATTTGCATTATTTTATTGTAATATCCATTTTTCTTTTAAATACTGTGGTACTCCAACTATTTGAGAATCCCATAGATATCTGTGATAATAAATTGTGATGTCAACTTAAACAAGAAATGCCTAACAGATTGGTTTAACATAGTTCTCGGTGGGTCTGGATGATGGACTTACTGAAGATGGAAGGGTCACCCTGGGTGTGGGTGGCACCAACCAATAGGCTTGTAGCCTGGATGGATAAAAAGGGAAAGAAGGAAGACTCACTTCTGCTTTTTCAGAGGAGCTCCAGTCTTCAGCAGCACCTTTGCATTCTGATCTCCACGCTTCCAGCGAAGACCCTTCAGCTTCTTGATACAGACTCAAAGGGGACTCTGCAGTACGTGCAGTCTTTTCAACTTTTAACTGGATCCCCTGGCTCTCCAGTGTGCAGACAGCCCATTTGCGTTCTCCCAACCTGACTGTAGGTAGCCGTTGTAAACCTACCTTCTAAATTAAATTCCTTATCATCTATCTATCTATCATCTGTCTATTTATCACCTATCTATAATATTAAATGTGTTCTAGTGAATGCTACCCGATAACAATAGCTATCTGCTATACATGTTGTATATATTTATTTAAATAACACAATCTAATTATTTAGAACCTGAATTTTTCATTTGCATACTGTGGGTTGGATAAATCCAAAGGTCTGTGTGTTGAAGTCTTGTGTACCAGCCTGGCAGTTTATTGGGGTGGTGAACCCTTTGAGAAGTAGAGTCTAACAGGAGAAAGGTCACAGAGGCCATGGGGACATTGGGACCCAGACTCTCCCTCTCTCTCTGCCTGCTGGCTGTCATGAATTGAGTAGCTTTTGGACCACTCACTTCCCCCATAATACATTGCCTTGCCGCAAGCCCAAAAGCAGCAGGACCAACGGATAATGAACTGGAACCTCTGAAACCATGGGCTGAAACAAATCTTGTCTCCTTATAATTTGGTTACCTCACATATTTTTGTCATGTGATAGAAACCTGACTAGCACATCATTAAATAACCTAAATTTCTATGCTGCCTGAATTCCAGAGAGGGGAAATAAACACTAAAAGAAAGAGCCTTGAATGTAAAATTCTAGCAGTGACAGGTTCTAAGAGTGGGTTTGCCCGAGTCATCTGAATGAAACCAGGCCTTTATTGAAATGATACTCATAGAAAACACAGACGTATTTTTATGGTGACAAGTAGATTTAAAACTACTGTGAAAATGGCACTAGAACTTGGAGTTCTAGTTCTCCTAAAATAGCCATTTCTCATTTTTAATTTGTTTACTGCTTCTGTCTTCTTTGCCTTGCTTCAGTGTCCTTAATGCAATTATTCCAGATCCTCTTCTAATCTGTTTGAAATTAGAGCTGAATTGACCTCCCCAAATAGGATTGCTATGGTCTGGTTTCTGTAAAATGATTCAATATTGAGTGAAGTTACATTTTCTGAAACTTGGAATTTTTTATTAAAACATTCAATTTCAGGTCCACTTGCAGGTTTTGTGAATAATCCAAAGATAAGTTTCAGCCACATCTCCGGGAAGTCTGTATTGTAATGCAGAAACCAGTCAAAAGAAAACTGTTCACAAATATCCACCAATGGTAAACTAACAGAGGTATGAACTCAGCCACGTCACGGAGGAGTGGACCATCCTAGCTGAGAACCGCTTTTTAGATGTTATTTTAATTGGCGCATATCAACTGTACATATCTATAGGATACAGTGCGACATTTTAATACATGTACACATTGCATAATGATCAAAATCAGAGTTATTAGTATAAACATTTATTATTTCTTTGCAGTTAAAAACATTCAAAACCCTCTCTTTTAGCTGTTTTGAAATGTGCACTGCAGTATTTGGTTGTAGTCATTTTGCTGTGCAATAGAACACCGGAAATTAATCTTCCTATCCGACATGAATAGATCTCTCTCCAGGGCCCTCTCCAGCTGGACAACTTTTAATCAGGAGTGACACTGGGCACACTCCTGAAGTCCTGTCCCTCGCATTCGCTTGGGGCCTCTGGGATAGAATTGGCAGAGAAAGAAGAAACAAAGAGGAGATGACAATGGGTCACGAAGAGGTTCTGCGACCATCTTGGGATCCACAGAGCTGCGTGACGGAGGCGCCAGCATTACGATTAGGTGATGGAATTAATGGTCTTGTTTAAACGGGAACTTTAGTTAACCATGCCTTGCAATGCCCTTATAGGACAGGGAAGACTCCCTCTGAGGCGTCTTTATATGAAATAAACTGACAACAGTGGATTAACAAGAGAAAAGTATGCAAATTCATTACATGCATGAGGGCATCACAGGAATGAAAAGTGGCTATCCAGAAACAAAGTGAGATTTAGGAACATTTGTACCTCTTCAGAGAGAAAGAGATGTAGGCCCCTTAGGGGAGAGTAAATGATTTATGGGAAAGAGGGACAGTCCCTTAAAAAAGGGGGATTCTTTGGGACAGTTTGATTGGATAAGGCATTTACTTCTTTCCTGTGATAAGACCTAATTTTCTCTGGCAGATGAAACTTGCAGAGAAGTGCCACGTCCCGCACAGCTCTCAAAGTTCCCCATGGGGAAGGACAGCGAGGCGATGGAGAAATAAAGCAAAGAGACAAAAGCTGAGGTCAGGCGGAGCCCTCTCTCCTGATGGGAGGACAGGAACTGCTCAACCAAGGCAGTGCGTTTATTTATACATGTAGCAAGTTGGTGTCACATGACACCCTTTTTCCTAGCAACCCATTGCTTCGATTGCCTTGGGGCTAGGTGTTGTCTGGGCTGGAACAGTTTGTTTACAGAGCTCACCTCAGCCGTTCTTTGTTGCTTCTTTGTTGCTCTTTGTTCCTTGGCTGGCCCATCTCACCCATGGCACTGGGGAGGTGGAGAAGGAGCCCATGTGCGTGGGATCAATTTCCAGCTTCAGCCACTCCCCACAGGGAAGGTTCTAATGACAATTATTCCTTTGGAGGATCTATCTTTGGATAGGTAAGGGAAGTTCAAAAGAAAGCCTGCATTTGTTGTCTTCATGTGCCTTCAGCTAAAAATGATCAGTATACCAAAGTGGCATATTTGGGAGTGTCCTTATCCCTTTACCTCTTGGGCTTGCTATTTTTACATGTGCACCTGCTAGCACTTAGGTGTGCAAGCTTTCTCACATCACACAGTTGCACGTTAACACATGTTAGCAACTTCCAACCAATGACTGACGCAGAAATGGCATATAACTACCTCACCTCCTCCCTGACCCCAGAAGCAGCTCTTAGCAGATATCCTAGAAGCTTTAGACTTCCTCCTAGCAGCATTCAACCAACAGATGATGGAAAATGGTGTATAAGCAGCCTAATTTCCTCACCACAAGTGGGTGAAAATAACTCCCAGGCACATATTCTGCACTGTTTTCTGATTTCCCAGCAGTATTAAGTGCCTCTTCCCCAAGATGGTCAGTGGATTCATAACACACATTTTATGACCCGTCTTCCAGTCCCAGTTCCAATTTCACTCCTCTTCTGGTGTTTTGGGATCCCCTCCAAGCCTGGGATTTTGCACTTGAAAACTTGTCTCAGAGAAGGCTTCTGGGAAAACACAAACCAAATAGCATCTATTTCCCAAAAGTTTCATCTTTGTCTGGAGAAAAAAAATCTGTGTTCATTTATGATTTCATTGGCTCATTCTTGCTTTCAAAAATGATTGATTGAGTGGCTCTTTAATGCAAAATCATCGAGCCAGCTGCTGGTAATACAGAGTGAATGGACAGGCTGTGCCGCAGAGCCGTCTGTCCCACAGCATACAATGTAAGCCCCGTGTGTAATTTAAATTCCTCTAGTCACACTGAAAAGTGGGGGGAAAAAAAGAAAAAGAGAAATCCACTATATCCAAAATATGATCATTTCAGTGTGTGCTAAGTCTTTGAAAATCATTGTTCACTTTACATTTATAGCTCTGCTCGATTTCAGCTAGCCATAGTTCAAGTGCTCAGTAGCCACATATGGCTAGAGGCTCCATACAGAGCAGCCCAGCTCTTGAAATTTACAGTCTGATGAGGAAGGAAGGGGAACAGGTCACTTAGGAAATAATCAAGCAATAGGGAATTAGTTTCCTAAACTGAGGGCTCCCCAACTTAGTGCGTACCTGAGTCACCTGAAAAGCTAGTAAAGGACATGAGTCCAAGGCTCCTGGCAGTAGGATGAGGTCCCAGGCCTTTGCACTTTCGCCTTGTTCTGAGGGGACGTGGATATACATCAAGGTTTGCTGGTCACTGTCCTGCCTCATCTCCTAAGGTAATTTTCTCACTAACTGTTTTTTAGGTAAGGCCATTGCTCTCCACCTTCTTTATACTGAGGTACCTAAGGAATTTTGAGAAAAAAATACTGACATGTGGATCTCTTCTCAGAAATCATACCTTGGAAGTACAGAGAGGATTTTTAAGAATATTGGTGCATCCCACTCATCTCAGAGATTCTGATTACGTGGTGAGAAGGGAGGCCCACCTACCAAGAGAGATTAAGTCTTTCTGGGTGATTATTAAGTACAACCAAATTTGCGAACCACTGACCTAAATTATGATAGGTAAGAAAACAACCCATACTCAGGTGTCTAGTTTTATAAACCACAGCAAAGAATCTTGAAGGACGTAGGTTATATCCCATCCCATAGAGAATATTGATATCTTCATGCTCCTTTTATTCATCCTTATTTTCTAATTTTCTTGATAAGATTGCATGACATTTGAAATGTAAGATAATAAAACAAAACCAAAATAAACAATGTAAGAGTACATAGTAGATTTTTTTTTTTTTAGACTTTGCTTAAGTTTTGCTTCTAGTTTTCAGCTTATTATGTTAGCTTTTTGGTAATGTTTTCCTAAGTGTTTAACTTAGCCTTTAATTGAATGGCACCATCTTTGTCACCTAGAATGATGGCCCTGGCAATGTCATGGAGACCTACTTGGGGGATAAGACCGGGATGAGAAACCAGTTACCAAATGGATGTTACTGATTAGCGTGCCTTTCAGGGTTGGTTCAGGAGTCTGCGTGAGCCTTTGTCCTGTTGCTCCTGGACTTCTAGTCAGGTTGTTGCAGAAATCTGACATCAAACCGGATGGAAGACTCTTTGCACCTGAGGAGTTGGAAGCCAACTTTTATTTTTAGTGCTAGCTGACTGATGGGAACCAGGTCTCAAATCATCAGCATAGAGTCAGCTTAGAGTTCAGCTTATATACAATTTTGCAAACCGGAAATACAAAGCTGATTGCAGGTTATTATATGATCAGTTACATAAGCCAAGGCATATGTTGTCAGGCAGATTTGTTCTGGGTGGGCTCTGCTAGGGAGGGCGCTGTCTGAGTGGGTGGGTGAAATCAGGCAAGCATGTCCCTGCCTGGGTTATTCTGTCCTAGGTGGAAATTTCCTGGAATAGGCAAGCAAAACAAAATATGTTTATAGGCAAGAAAGTATGGTCAGTGTAGCTGGATGCAGTCAGATAAGGCTGAGTCGAACTGCCTCTGAGTTATAGCTGGTGTGGTGGTCAAGGCCAGCTGAGTCTAACTACGTGACAGGCCGCGTGAGCTTAGGCAGTGGCTACTAATTGATTTCTAATTTCTGCTATGAAATTTCTATAAGTTTGCTATTCTATAACTGCTCTTACAAGGTGGGTCTTACAGTTGAGGCCCTGAAACTACGAAGCACCTGGGTGTTTGTTTTGCAATGATGCTTTTTGCTGAGTTTGGGCTCTCAGTAATAGGGAATCAGGGGGTGAGAAAAACCACAACAAAATATTGAAAAGCCAAGCCAGGGCTTCATGCATAAAGCAGCTGACCTTTAAATTAAATATTGAATTATTTAAGGCTATAAACATTGATCTTCTCTTAGACCAATTCCATTTATATCTAAATGGTCAAATCCGGAAGTGCTAAGTTTTGAGTGTCTGTATAGATAATCCTGGATGCTCGGCACTGACCTGAGCACCTTCACCTGGGCCAATCATCGAAGCAGAGTCAAGTGTTACTAGTTTAGCTGCTTCCTAATATCTTCAAGGTTTCAGTGTATTCACGGGAGTCACATAAAGCATTTTTGAAGTTCACTTTGATAAACTGAAATAAAATTAACTTTAAACTGTTGGTAAGTTTAAAATATTGTCTAAACACTGATCTGTTCTGGTATTATAGAAATGACAAATTCAAGCCAGAGCAAGGGGCAAATTTCTCACTGTTTGATTTTTGTGTCTTCCATGGTTTTCAGATTCATGTTTACAGATTGTGTTGTGCATGCTTTGCATCGTTTTTTTTCTTTTTTCTATAATGGGAATCAAACCCAGAGATTTAATCATACTAGGTAAGTGCTCCAACCCTGAGCTGCCCCCCAGAATGCTTTGTGTTTCATTTCCAGCGTGAACTTGACCTGGAAGGTTAGAACCTTCAAGAGAAGTCAGACGCTAAACTACATTTAGCACCCTGCACACTGGCTTTGTTCTCCCAAAACAGGTTTTTGCTTTGCAGAATAGAATGACTAGGAAAACACACCCAGCCAAATTCCTATTTGAGTGCATTCCGGAGACTTCGACTTGTCCAGATGTGTCTGATGAGCTGGAGGCAGGTGGGTAAGAGGTGATTTACACTCACTGATTGATGCCAGGCCGGTTTGGTTGTTGTTGTTGTTGTTGTTGAAGGAGAGGAAGGGATGATTACCATGAGCCTAGGAGAGAGATAGGGGTTGGGAGGATATTTTGGTACTGGGTCCCTACCTTGCCTAGATATGGCCAAGACACCAGTACAGAGTCAGCTTCCTTCAGCTCCAGGTGACAAAAATGCGACTCAAAGTCAGTAACGCTTTCTCCCTGGGCCGCAGACTATCACTAGGTCTCACACCCCAGGGAGCATCTAAAAAGAACTTTGGGATGGACTTTGACCTTCCTTCGGTGGGCGTGGACAGCAAGGTGGGGTTGAGTGTTGTGAAGAGTCAGGTGAGGAGAAGAGCCCGAGGCTCGCCCACTTGGAGAATGTGCCTGAGTCAGGCGTGGGATCCACAGGAGACAACAGCAGGGATTCACAGACGAAACTCGGGACACTCGTCATTGCTCTATAGTGGAGCACATTGAGAATGTGGGCTTTTCCCATCCATCTGACTCCTCCGTAGTCATCTTCTGTGTTACATGCGAATATCAGCGGGAATCACTTCTGTTCAGGAATGCAGCAGAGGGGCTTCCTTAGCCTAATAGGTTCCTCAGTGGTGAGGAACACGCAGCATTGTCTCCAGTGAAGACTTTGGTTCTTAGAAAGATTTTTAGAAATCTTGCACTGGAGCACAACAATGAACAAGCAACTGTTTGGATTTTCATACAGGAAATCCTCTTGGCCAGCAATCACCCACAGGAAACTGTCAGAAGTGCACATGATGCCCAAGGAAGTGTTGTTTTGAGAATACCTTACAAATTAGCTCCAACCATTACCAAAGAGCATCACAGGCCTATAATTTCTATGTAAACTCCACTCACTGAGTCACATTATGCTTTTATTTTGTTTTTGTATTTTGCTCAAGAAATTGTCATGCATTTAAAAACCCCCAAACCTTCACTAACTGTGTAAAATACCTTGCTGAGGTCACTGGAGGGAAGTATCTTTTGGCACCATTAGGGTAGCGTGTCCAGGTGGGAAATTTAGACTCAGTACTGGGAAGTGCTGATTCCTCCCTCACTCATCCTGCAGCCTTTGCTCTTCTGAGCTTGGGCTTCTTTCATTTGTACAGTGAAGGCCTTAAGTCCAAGTCCTTATTTGATAGCTACTTGTAGAGTAACAGAGTCTTGCCATGTGTTTCCCTAGTTATTCCCAAACTTAACCACCACCACTTACTCTTAGTACTATTACTGGTTCTGGGGTTCTGGGGATTTTTTCTAGAGATTTTTTCTAGGTTCTCCTTGTCTTGAACAAAGAATTGGGCAAAACAAGCACAAAAGATAGTGAGGTTTTATATTTATTAATGCTAAGAAAAGAAACAGAGAGAGTGTGGGCCAATTAAAGAAGGAAAAGAAGTGCAGTGCACACTACAGGGTGACAGAGGACCGTGTGAAAGGGAGAACACAGTGGTCAAGAGCTTAATAGTCACTTTTATTTTTTTGTAATCTCCCACTTCTTAAGCTGACATCAGGTCTGGGCAGTTCTATTAAAACCCTACTTGATTTCTCCAAGAAGAATTGAAGACAGCTCTTTCTGCCTGGTTCTAGGTGCAGGACCTGGGCACTCACCTCCCGGCTCTCTGATTCTCAGGTCACGCTTGCTTGCCCAGCTGATTTGCCACATCCTAATCTCCTGCCTCAGTCCTGATTCCCAAGATCCTCCATTTTGGTTCTAATAGATTTACATGTCTAGGAACTCACATTTCAAATTCTTCTGTAAGAAATTTACTTGGTGTGCCACAAAAATGGAAATGTATGTATTATTTTTCCTAATTTCAATTTGGTGATGATAAAATATTCATGTAATACAGAATAAACTAAAAATTACTGCTAAGCACATCTCTCAACTAACTGTACCACAGACCATATTTTGGTGTATCAGTGTCTAGAACTGTTTCTGTGGAAAATCACAAACATTTATTTTTTTCTAGGTTATTTCCAGAAGTTTTGCAAATCCTTATCTTTTCCTCACACATATTATGTGAATATCTTCCCATGTTAATATGAAATCTTTTCATACCAAGAAATATAGTTCTATCTCATCATTTTCTATGACATTAGTATGTTCTCTCACATGGTTAAGTCATCATTTATATAATTATTCCACTGATGGACATTGAGATTGGTTCCATTTTGTGTGTGTAAAAACAAAGCTAAAATGCCCATCTTTGTATATCCATCTTTGTGAATATTTATCTCTGCTTCTCTACCTACCCCCGCCCCCATAGATTTCTGCAAGTAGAAATCCTGGTTCAAAACACATCCAGAAAAGCTGTGCCAAATTACATTCTTACCAAATCACATAAAAGTGCCCCTTTCTCTAACCTCTACCTATATTGGCATTATCATTCTTTTAAACTTTTATCTAACAGTAGGCTAAAATGGCATCTTGTTTCATTTTTACCTATTTGACCAGAAGCAAGGTTGCACATACTTTTATGTGTCTATTGACCTTTTTACTGTCTTTGTTTATAAACTACCTAGCAATATCTTTTCCCCATTATTCTACGGGCAATAAATTCCATTATTCTACGGGAATGTGTATTAGTCTGTTTTGCATTACTATAACAAAATAGCTAAGGCTGGATCGCTTTATAAAGAAAAGAAGTTTATTTAGCTCAGAGTTCTAGAGGTTCAGAGACCCCATATCTGGTGATGGTCTTCCTGCTGACCCTACTTCTAAATACCACAGTTGAATTAAATTTCCACTCTCTTAGTGCTTCACAAGAGGGATTATGTTTCAACACATGAACTCATGGGGGACAATTTCAAACCATAGCTGAATGTGTATCTTTTTTGTTATTGCTCGTCTATATTAAGGCTATCTTATTAATTCAATGCAGAAGGTATGCCTTTATCCTCAAATTACTCTAATTTTAAATTAGGGCTCAATTCGTCCATTAGAATATCATTCATAAAATTAAAGTTTATGGTATATTGGGAAGACTAGATTGCTGTATGGAAGTCAAATCTTATTTTCTGTGTTAAACTAACTTATTTTCAAATTCCACTTCTTTCATATTCCTCTTATTTCACTCCCACTCTCCACCCAGAATCCTTCCCTAAGCCCCCTGCTTCTACTTCAGCTCCCCAAAAGTGAGGCCATAAAGGTGCTCAGTGATTAGAGAACTTGAACATTTTGAAAGAGAAGTGGGTGGTGATGGCACATTCCTGAAACCTGAAAGAAAGCCAGTGTGCTATAATTGAGATTTCACATTGGGAACTGATCGCTATGGCAACAAAGGACAGATTTTGAAAAATAAGGTTTAGTATAAAAGAATTAAGGGAGAAATTGATTAGAAAAAAGACTGTCCCTTATTTTCCTTTTAGTTTGTTTGTCATGTATACCACACTCTACATTGGCACCCACAAAACATGTTTCTGCTTTCAGAATCAAACACATTTTAATTGTGTTTGCACAGCATAAAGAAGACACAAGAAGGAAATGCTTTAGATAAATTTTTTGCAATAATAGTGAAAATATCTCTTTGGAGTCTTTTCTTTGAGAAGAAATAATGTAATTTAAAATATATACATAGTTTAGAATTCTTTTTTAACTTAATATTTTCATTCACTCAAGCAGTAAGTATTAACTGAGCCATTGTGTGAGCAAATTCAGATCTGGTCTCCATGTTCATGGAGCTTACATAAAACAGGACGTATTTTCTCATTTTCTTAAAATTACTCTTTAAACCATGAATTTGATGGTGCCTAGTATGCCAATGGGTGTATATATGATAACCTAAATAATTACTATTGTTTGACATTAGATTGATTTTAATGTTTTTATTACAATAGCCAATGGAGTAATGAGTTTCTGGTAATTTCTTCAAGATTTGTTTCCTAGAAAGACAATTGCATTATTAGCTTAAAACATCTAAACCTCTTTTGAAAACATCACATTCTAAGAAATAATAAAATCGCAGAGTTTTCCAGTGAAAAGTTCATCTCATCAATAACACTGTGTCTAGAAATGCAGCATGGATCTGAGAGGGCAATAAATTCCCTTATTTTATTAGGGTCCCCAACATAGGTGGTAAGAGTAGAATTTTGCTTTAGAAGTCAAACAAAACTTTGGTCTGATTTCTAAAGCAAAATTCTACTCTTACCACCTATGTTGGGGACCCTAATAAACACCCTATGTTTATTCCCCAAAGATCCTCATTCCTTCTATCCATTATGTCATTTACCAGAATATAGATTTTTCATAATGGAATATATTTTGTTAACAAGACATTTCAATTACATTTTATGAATCATCTGACACATCAATATAGTAGTCAACAAATTTTGCATTTGCAAGAGCCAGAATTATAAGTGCCATCTCCTTTTGGCTTGGCTCATAACATATATGCTCTAGGCAATATTTCTTAATCGCCCCACTTCTCCCTGAGGATGCAATGGGAGAAAACTCCTTGTATATTAGGAGCTTATAATTCTAGCCTTGTTTCAGCTTTTGTGTGTCCTGAGGCAAGTTACTTACTTTTCCTGTGTCTGACTTTTCTCACCTATAAAATAAGAAGGCTGGAGTAGATGATTGCAGTGGTGTTCTTTTCCTTCTCGTCGTCCTAGTACACACACACAGACACACTCACGGTTTATTTCACTTTCCTCATTACCATATGTTGCTTTGTAAAAGATCTTGAGAATCAAATCTTATTTGTGCAGTTTACAAATGTTGTCCATTCAAAGGTGAAGGGTAAATTCCCCATCTCTTCCTCCTTTTTCTTTTCTACTCCATCTTTTATTTTTTCTTTCTTCTTTCTCTTTGTTTGGCTGCTGATTCCCTATATGGCTTTTCCATAGGTTTGCTTAAGGTAGGTACCAAAAGGGGCAGAGCTGAATGACTTTTGGTTAAGCCATTTAATATCTTTGGGCTTTCACTTTTGTTCTTGTCTCAGTTTTCACTTTCAAACTCTTGTGACCACCTTACACATGCACACAATATACCGACTAAAACCAATCTCTGCCCCCTTTGACATGTAGCTCACACTTAATCTTGCAAACTCGAGCTCAAGCCATCCCCCACGTTGGTGGCCAGCCCCTTCTCTTCACTGGAAGTCCATGTTCTCAGCCCCAGTTCCCACAGGCCTCCTTCAGGAAGCCTTCTTTGATACCCTTGGCAGGTCAAGTTTGCTTTCTCATTTCAAACACTCACAAACTCCCAGCCCATTTTCTCTCTAGCTCCAAACACAGCTCAGCAATAGACAAAAATATTAAATACATAAATAAATTATAAAGGCATGACTCTCTACAAAAACAAGGCAAAGACCTCTCTAGAGAAGAAAATAGGACAGAAACACAAAGCAATGAGCAAGCCTAAAACTACAAGGCAGCTGGTGTCTCTGGGCCTGAGGATGGTGCAAATTTTGTGGGATAACTGAGACCAAAATATCCCATGAAAGTGGGAGATTGAATTAGATACATTGCCTGAAACTGGAGACTGCCACCAAATCCCTGGCCTGTGAGCAGAGGCTGAAGGAAACAGCGTTCAGGAAAGTATGAACCTTAGTGAGAGGAGGAAGCAGCCTCAGTGTCAGCCTATAAGGGAGTCCATGGCTTGTGAGTCGGTCAAGGCAGCTTTGATACCCTCAACACCACTTGGAGCAGGAGCCCTGAATTCTTGTATAACATCTGGTTCTCATGGGAGGCACAGAAATGGCTTAGGGGCTGTCTTAGTTACTTTTCTCATTGCTGAAACAAAATACCCAACACCCACAAGTTAAAGAAGGAAAAGTTTATTTAGCTCACAGTTTGTAGAGGTTTCAGTTTATAATCAGCTGGCTCCAAGGCAGGGTGGCAAATCGCAGAGGGGCATTGCAGAGGAGAAACTGTTCATGGCAGGCAGAAGGTAGCAAAGGAAGCAAGGGACGCTCACAGCTCTTTCTAACCCTTATACCTTATCCAAGTTACTTAGGGTGGGTAGCACTCGCACCCTTAATCCTAGAGCTCTTGGCCCTAGCATTGCACCATGAATCAATTCCAGCAACACACGCTCTAGATCCAGCCACCTCCGAAAAAGCCCCACCTCTGACTGCATGAGGCTTTGTGGGGACGTCTCGACACAAGTCATAACAGGGAGGAAGCTATCTTAGTCTGTTTTGCGTTTTTGCAACAAAATACCTGAGGTGGGAACTTATAAAGAGTTTTCTTTAGCTCATGATTGTGATGACTGTAAGGATCAAACAATATGGGACTAGCATCTCAAGAGCAGCCTTTTTTAGCTGTGTCACAGTATGGCAAAAAGCAGAGAATTCCCTGCTCTGACCAAGTGCAGCTGGGGTCTATGTGCCTGCAAGGAAGCCAGAGATTGCAGAAAGGCCGGGCTCACAGCAACCTCCTCTCATGGTGGCCAGTGAAATCCTCCAAGGTCCAACCCATTTGGGGAAACAGCCTCCTTCCCTTAGAAGAACAGTCACGGCAGCCATGACACTGACCTCATGAGGCCTCTCCCCTCCTAGAGCTCTACCAGCTTTGAGTACCGCTAACACTGGGGATCAAGCTGTCAGCACTTGCAGCTTTTGGGAAAAGTTCATGTCTAAATCATAGTGTAGAGGGGCTGGTGAGATGGCTCAGCAGCATAAGCGCCTGCCCGGCAAGTGCGAGGTCCCGAGTTCGACTCCCGGAACCCACATACAAGAAAAGGGCCGGTGATATAGCTCAGCGGCACGGGCGCCTGCTGGCGCGCGAGGTCCTGAGGTCGACCCCCGGTACCCACACACACACAAAATAATCATAGTGTAGAGAAAGGCTAACCTCAGAGAGGAGGGCTGGTTCTGGGGCTCAGTGGTAGAGTGCTTGCCTAGCATGGGTGAAACCTTGGACTTGATCCGCAGCACTGCAAAACAGAACAAAACAAAGCAAAAGATTAAAATGGTGACAAGAAAACACAGATACAATCAAAACTCTTGCTCCTGATTAGCTCACAACCTCCAAATCCAATCTATATGAAGAAAGCTGATGTTCAAGAGACAAGTGAGGGCCGGTGAGATGGCTGAGCAGCGTAAGCGCCTGCCTGGCAAGCGCAAGGGCCCGAGTTCGACTCCCGGATCCCACATACGAAAAAAGGGCCGGTGATATCGCTCAGCGGCACGGGCGCCTGCTGGCGCGCGAGGTCCTGAGGTCAACCCCCGGTACCCACAGAAAAAAAAAAAAAAAAAAAAGAGAGACAAGTGATAAGCTCATTAAGTAAAAAGTTTACTCCCAAGAAAATGAAAATACGGGAGTAAGCAGAAAATGACATCAAAATAAGTTTGTTTAAAACCATCAAAGAGATAACAGAAAGAATAACATTTATTTAAGTCTTACACTAGCTATGAGAGGAGGCGCCATTTAGTTTTTGTCAATTCAGGACCTGAGACTTAGAGAGGTTAAACAACTAGCTCAGAGGCTCACACTAGCACGCAGTAGAGCCAGATGTCACACTCAGGGCCGTCTCCAAAGCCAGGCGTTTCACCACTGTGTGATTGCTCCCATCAGTGACTACAGGGTAAAATGTCTTTGCATGTTTCAAGTCATTCTGAAAGGAAAAATGTAATAGAGCACATCTTTAAAATGACTTGAGTGTGGAGAGATTGGGTCTCTATTAAAATATGAACTAGAAAACAATAATTTCATGGAACTCCAACTCAAGAACTAGTTATTGAACATCTACAACTTGTCCAGCCCCCTGCTATGTGCTTTGAGTGTTGTTGGTGGTAGGGAGAAAAACTGTAAGATGCACAGTCTAACTGGGGGGAAGACTGGAAAAACATTTATTGAGCATCTATAACTTTGTCCAACACCCTAATAGGTACTATGATGTTGTTGGTAATAGGGAGAAAAACTGTGAGCTTTAAAGTCCAACTGGGGGGTGTAGGAGTTGGAGTTATGCACCGGGTTTATGATTATATTCACCAAAACGTGCCTGCCTAAAAAAATGAATGGTTCAGCCAATAAGGCAATCAGCATTCCAGAAAAACTGTAGGCACTGGTGGCATTCAAGTCGGGTTTTGAAGTACGGGTGTGGTTTGGATTGAATGATCTTCAAGGAAAGAGAATTTCAGGAAGAAGAAATAGCCTGCTGAAAAAAAAAAAAGGTAGGGAAATCTGTGCCATTTTCAGGGCCCAGTGGGGATACGCTGTTAACTAGAAAGGAAACATACCGCTGAGATGGTGCAAAACGCGTTTGTAAAGAACAGATTCAGCCCAGATCACACTCGTTGCTTGTTTAGCAACCACCATTTATTCCTATGCACCTGATGTAAGGTGCAGTCATGAGATAAAGAAAATTTTCTACTGATTTTAATAAAATAAATGCAAATGTGTTCGAAACGAGTACCAAAATAGCGAAACAATTTGCACAGCTGGAAAAGTTTATCAACTGAACAGTGACGATTTAATGTAAGTTATAAAGAATAATTTGAAGGTTAATGGATGTGGTTTGGACATAACATGCTAAAGGTTTATGGTGTTCTCAAGCAAGGAAGAGACGATGGCTCATGATTATTCTTTGGAATGTACATTTTGTTAGTTACTTTTCCATTACTGTGACAAAATATATTTGATAATAACGTCGAAGTGCACAAAGGTCTGATTGGCTCACAGTTTGGGAGATTTCAGTCCTTCGAAAGTTGACCTTGCTGCTTTTGGGCCTGTGGAGAGTCGGTGAAGCACGGAGAAGAGGGATAGTGAAGCAAAGCTGCTCGGCCTGTTGGGCAGGAAGCAGAAGGGAGAGACTGGAAAGGGCTGGTGCACCAAAAGTTCCTGCAAGGGCACAGCCCCCGTGACTACCCTTCTACCACCAGGCCACAGGCCACATCGCAGTAGTGCCACAGGCTGGAGACATGGGCATTTGGGGGACATTAAAGATCCATTTATGACACACAGTCTTCCTTTCTTCCCCACTTTTTACCATCTTTTTAAATTTTGGGGGGCCCAAAATCATTTTACAGTAAAATTCCACAAGAAAGTTACAGCTCGGCAAAGCCAAATGGAGACTCCGTGAGAATGCTGTGTGATGCACCTGGAAACAGAAGATGCAGCCAACAGTCGGAGGTCTGGAAGGAGATGCAGCCCTGCTCAGCTGTGCCTTCCAATTCAGGATCTGTAACATGTTACCACAGACAGGGTAGCTCAAACAGCTAAAATTTCTGGGCCATTGAGATGGCTCAGCAGCATAAGTGCTTGCCTGGCAAGCGTGAGGTCTTGAGTTCGACTCCCGGAACCCACATACGAGAAAAGGGCCAGCGATATCGCTCAGCAGCACAGGCGCCTGCTGGTGTGCGAGGTCCTGAGGTCGACCCTCAGTAACCACAAAAAAAAAAAACAAAAAAAAAAACAATTAAAATTTATTTCTCACACTTCTGGAGACCTAGAAGTCTAAGATCAAGTGCTGTGATGTTTGATTCTGGGAGTGCGTGCTTTCTGGTTTGCAAATAGCCATCTTCTTTTACTTCACATGATAGATAAGAGAGAGAGGGAGAGAGAGAGTGCAAATTCTCATGTCCCTTCTTAGAACTAATGTCCTTCATGACCAGTAATGCTCCAAACCTTAACTCTCAATACCATGACCTTGGGGGTCAGTATTTCAATATACAAATTGGAGGGAAACAGTACATCTAGGCAAAGCAAATTACCTTGGGCTCATCCAAACATAAGACAATCTTTAATCATCCCACATGTACATCTTTGGGTAAACCCATGAGTGTATTCTCACCTAAACTGTAAGACTGAGTGATCTAGTTGCTATTTAGCAAAGTTTAGGGTAAAGAACTCACGTTAGAAAAAATGAATCAGATATTTGATTCTGGGCCTCACACCCGGGACCTAGAGCAGGCTAAGCACCTGTTTCACCTCTGAGCTACAAGTTATTTCATTGTGTGTGTGTGTGTGTGTGTGTGGTGTTGGGGAACAAACCCAGGGCTTTACATGTGCCACACAAGCGTTTTACCACCGCACTATATATTCTTAGGCTGGAATCTGTAGTTTGGAAATGAGCTTTTTCAAGAGTCTTTGCTGTGAAAGTTGTTAACTGAACCATCACTGTGTGAGGTAAGTCTGTACTCGGGATGGTACCATTGCGGTGAAGGTCTGTGGGGGCTAAATGCAGGTCCCTTCTCCTGAGACACAGATGCCACGACCAGGAAGTACCTGCTTCCTGCCTGTGGGCAGCAGGCATCCTGCCAGCAAAGCCACCATACTTGACGGTAAACCAGCAGCCACCTCACTGCTTAGAGATGGCAGCTGTCCTTTTCTGTCAACACCTAAACACTGGGATGTTTGGATTTCAGACTATTACCTGTCACATATTCATGATATTTGTTGTCTTAGGAAAACTGTGTTACCTTTTCTTTGTATGACTTCCTTGGTAAATACTTTCTGGGGCTCTGCTGATTTTGTTAACAAAAATAGAAGAAAAATGAGCAAGACCAACTCATTTGTTGTAACAAGAGTTGCTTGATCTTCCAGTTTGATATGCAAACACAGACAAATATTGACTTCACCCTTCAACTTGATACCTTCAGTATACATATGACAAACCCCGTAAAGAGCAAAGATCTGCCTTGAGTGACTATTATAAATTATATTTGAATGACTAAAGGGAGAGCTTTAGTAACAACGGTTGATATTTTCCTCCTTACCATGTTGATTTAAACAGGTTTGCTCACCAGAGATGTCTTTAAAATCAGTAAAGGGAAATCTCCAAGTAAACACGTTATTGACTGGGAGCTTTCCAAATCAACATGTTTGGGAATGTAGGTTTTATTTCTTTGGGGGTGGGGAGGAGGTGGTAGGCTTGCTTTTGGGTTTTAATTTTGTTTTTTCTTTTTTCATTAAAAAAGAGTAAAGAGGGCCGGTGAGATGGCTCAGCGGCATAAGTGCCTGCCTTGCAAGCGCGAGGGCCCGAGTTCGACTCCCGGATCCCACATATGAAAAAGGGGCTGGTGATATCGCTCAGCGGCACGGGTGCCTGTTGGTGCGTGAGGTCCTGAGGTCGACCCCCCGGTACCCACCAAAAAAAAAAAAGAGTAAAGAGAGAGATAGAAGGAAGGAAAGAAAAAAAAAAAAAAAGAAAGACCAAAACAAATAAACAAGAACTATAGAAGAGGTTAGGTGTGGTGTTATGGGCCTGTAATTCCAGCACTCTGGGAGCCTGATACAGGAGGATCACAAGTTTGAGCCCAGTCTGGGCGGCTTAGAAGCTTAATCAGACCTTGTCTTAAAAAAAAAAAAAAAAAAAAAAAAAATTCAAAAAGCTAAAGGCTGGGGATGCAGTTCATTGTGAAGACCCAGTACTGGGAGAAAAAAAAAAAAAAAATACAAGGAAAGAAATCCTGGTATACTGCATTCTCCATTGCTCTTTGAAAATAACCCCACAGAATCTTCTCTTTTGATGTGAAAAATCTAATTTAGAATCTTTTTCCAAAATGCCCATACTCACCTTTTGTCTCCATCAAAATGAATGCAGATACATAGTACTATTAAGTTGAAGTTCATGTTCACAGCTTAATTAAATAATAACTAAAGAAAAATGAGGGGTTTCCCAATGCTTACTATTGCCTAACCTGTTATTAAGTAATTAGTTAGGTTTTCATCATTTTATGGTTGAAAATAAGGATAGTGGTAATAATTAGTTATATAGGAGTGATACGTGACACAGGGAATCCTGGCCACTCTCTCTACTGAGACGCTAAATAGGCTTCAGGATCTACCTGCATTAGACCTAACTTATTCTGAAATAACTATGATCAGGACAATTATAGCCAAAGCTATTTGTGTCTTCATGTAAATTAGAGCTCTCAGACCTGGGATCCCTTGAGATTTGCTGGTTTTTTTCAACCTTAGGGTGGAAAACAAATTTGACCCTGATTCATATTCGCAAAGACTCTGATTGAAGAATTCTCAATAATTAATGCATGGAAACCCAAACCACACATGTGCATTAATGGGTAGGCAATTACATTAATGGCTAAGTAACTTTCTGCTACACATTTTAATTTTACATTTTGTTGACAGGTAGCTTTTAGAAAGTGCTTCCTTAAGACCATGCTGAATTTGTTATCTGCATTTAACAGAACAAGGGGCAAAAAGTGCACGTAGCTGATGACTTGCTCGAGGTCATAGAAGCAAAGCCGGATGTGGAATTCACGGCTCTTGAGCTTTGGTTGTTTGCCTGGGTTTCCTGTTGTTTTCGATCTGCTGCCTAGGAACAGCAGCTCGTCCTTACTCAACAGTGTAGAATCTGCTGAACATGCTGTTACCAAAGCAGAGTTTCTAAGTGAATCAAATTCTTGTTAAATTGGTTCTTTGAATTCCATATATAGAAAAAGAAATCCTCAGAAGCAATCACAGTTTAAGTTGGAATTCTGTCACAATTTGAAAAACAAATTATCCTAACAACTTATTTAGTGTCAGTTTTCTCGTGGATTTCCCTCTTCTGCTGCATTTTTAATTTATTTGTTGGCTTGTTTTTAAGAGATAATTTCAGTATATTATAGCCAAAAGGAATCCGTTGCTCCTAGGAGGAAAAAGTAATGAAAGAACTTTGGAAGCAACAAGAATAATAGACAATAATGATAGATTATATATTAAATGCTAACATTGTTTTCAAAACTTTATATTTAAATGTTGGCATCTGTTAGCTTTCTGTCACTGTACTGAAACAATTGAGGCAATTAATTTATAGAAAGAAAGATTTATTTTAGCTCCTGGTTTTGGAGGTTCTTGTCTATGATCAAGTGGCCCCAGAGCTTTGGCCTCTGGCAAGGGCGGCACACCATGGCCAGGTACACGGTGGACCAACCCAATCACCTGGTCAGCCAGAAGCAGACGGCGGAACCAGAACAGTGTGCAAGACAGGCTGAACTGATGCTTGGAGACTGATTCGGCAGACAGAGAACTCATAAAAAGGTCTGTCAGATGCTGCTTGTTGAATGTTCCATAAAGGAGAGGCCAAGTGCTCCTTTCATGTTCCATTAGATAGCAGTTTTAATATCTTATACATTAAGATATTTCAATGCTGAGGCAGGAGGATCACAAGTTCAAGGCCAGCCTGGGCAACATAACAAGATTCTGTCTCAAAATTACTGGAAGCTAGCATTACCTTGATTCCAAAACCAGACAAGGACTCAACTGAAAAAGAAAACTACAGGCCATTCTCTTTAATGAACATAGATGCAAAAATCCTCAACACGATACTGAAAAACAATGCAACAAATTATTAAAAAGATCATATATCAAGACCAAGTAGGTTTCATCTCAGGGATGCAAGGATGGTTCAATAAATGTAATATATCACATTAACAGAAGCAAGGACAAAAATCACATGATCATCTCGATAGACACAGGGAAAGCCTTTGACAAATCCAAAAGTCCATTCACAATAAAAACTCTGAAGAAAATAAGTATAGATGGACCTTTTATTAATCTGATAAAAGCCATTTATGACAAACCTACTACCAACATCACATTAAATGAGGAAAAACTGAAAGTTTTCCATCTAAAATCGGGAACAAGACAAGGACACCCACCATCACCATTCCAGCTCAACGGAGCATTCAAAACTTTGGCAAGAGCAATTAAGCAAGAAAAAGAAAAAAAAAGGGGATATGTATAGGAAAGGAAGAAGTTAAACTCTCCTTATTCACAGATGACATGATCCTTTACACAGGACACCCCAAAAATCTACTAAATGAACTCCTACAACTAATAAATTCAGCAAGGAAGCAGGATACAAAATCAACACACAAAATCAATAGTGTTCCAGTACACTAATAGTGAGCCCACTTAGAAAGAAATTAGAAAACAATACCATTCACAATAGCTTAGAAATATTAAATGCTTAGAAATTAGCCTAACCAAGGAAGTGGAAGACCTCTATAATGAAAATCATAGTACTCTGAAAAAGGAGATTAAAGAGGACAGCAGAAGGGCCGGTGAGACGGCTCAGCGGCTTAAGCGCCTGCCTTGCAAGCGCGAAGGCCCGAGTTCGACTCCCGGAACCCACATACGAAAAAGGGGCCGGTGATATCACTCAGTGGCACGGGCGCCTGCTGGCGCACGAGGTCCTGAGGTCGTCCCCCCGGTACCCACAAAAAAAAAAAAAAAAAAAAAAAAAAAAGAGGACAGCAGAAGATGGAAAACTATCCCCTATTCCTGGATATGTCGAGACAGTGCCATATTGTAAAAATGCCCATACTACTAGAACTGATCTAAATATCAACAGAATTCCTCACACAACTCGAAAAAAAAAATCCTAAAATTCATATGAACCCGGAAAAGACTAAGAATAGCAAAAGCAATACTGGTCAACAAGACCAAAGCAGGAAGAATCACAATCCCTGATTGCAAGCTATGTTACAAAGTTACATGGATAAAAATGGCGTGATGCTGGCACAAAAACAGACATGTGGATGAATGGAACAGAACAGAGGAAGCAGAAACAACCAGTCACATCCAGCCATCTGGTCTTTGACAGAGGGGCCCGAAACATACCCTAGAGCGGTGATGATGAACCTGTAGAGACTGAGTGTCCAAACTGCAATCCAAAACCTACTCATTTATTGCAAAGAGCCAACACTGCAATTAAATCTGAAAATTGAGGTTTCAATTAAAAAAAAAACAACACATACATTAACATTTTTTGTCTTAAAAGAAAAACACAATAACAGAGTTTTCAATGATACAAATAGCTTTTTATTGAAAGGAAAATGTTTGCATTTGGCATACTTTTGCACAATTAATATGATCTTTGCTATTGTATGCACGCTGATAATTTGTCAGACCTTGGTGACTCGGCCTCTGCCGAAAGAGAGGGCTCTGCGTGCCTGCTGTGGCACACGTGCCATAGGTTTGCCACCACTGCTCTGCAGCACAGAGAGCCTCTTCAACAAATGATGCGGAGAAAGCTGGCTATCGACATGCAGAAGACCGAATCTAGACCCATTGTCTATCACAATGCACTAAACTAAAATCAAATGGATTAAAGATCTAAATAGTAAAACAGAAATGTTTAATCTGCCGGAAGAAAAAAAAATGGTAAAACCCTTAAAGACCTAGGCATAGGCAAGGACTTCCTGAACAGAACCCCAATTGCACAAGAAATAGCACCAAGAATCAACAAATCGGATTACATCAAATTAAATACTTCTGTACAGCAAAGGAATCAACCAAGAGAATGAAGATGAAACCCACAGAATGGGAGAAAGTTATTTTTTCCTTTCTTTTTTTGAATGGGAGAAAGTTTTGTCAGTTACTTCTTGGAAAAAAGACTAATATCTAGAATACATAAGAACTCAAAACAATTAGACCCCCCAAAATAAATGACCCAACCAAAAAATGGGCTACTGAAATGAAGAGACACTTCTCAGAAGAAAGTACAAACGCCCAACAAATACATGAAAAAATGTTTAACACCTCTGGCAATTAGAAAAATGCAAATTAAAACAACATTGAGATTCTATCTTACTCCAGAAGGCATAGTTATCATCAAGAAATCAAACAGCAAATGCTGGATAGGCTGCAGGAAAAATGGAATCCTTCTATATTATTGGTGAGAATGTAAATTAAGTACAACCACTATAGAAATCATTATGGAGATTCTTCAAAAAATTAAAAATAGAAATTCCATTTGACCTAGCTCTTCCCCTTTTAGGTATCTTCCTCAAAGAGTTAAAGACATCCTAGTACAGTGATACACACATACCCTTGTTTATAGCAGCACAAATCATAATAGCTAAATCTTGGAAGTGGTCTATATGTCCACCGACAGATGAAAAGATAAAGACAATGAGGTATTTACACACAGTGGAGGACTACCTGCCAAAAAGAAGGATAAAATTTGGTCATTTGTAGGAAAATGGGTGCAACTTGAGACCATAGTGTTAAGTGAAATAAATCAGACACACAAACTTAAATATCACATGGTTTCTCTTATATGAAAACTCCAAGTATAACTAATTTATAAAGCAAAATAAAAGATAGATAATAGGGTACAGGGAGATAGATCTTTTGCAAATGGGAAGGGGATCATGAGAGGGATGGAGGAGAAGGCAGAGGAGAAGAGGAAATAAAAAGAATTAAGATGTGTTATGTACATGTACCAGCTCCCCACAATGGATGTAATCATTATGTACTGCAAACATGTACTAATAAAAAATTTTTAAAAAGAATTAAAAAAAGAAACCACAAATACGAACTGAAAAAAAAAAAGTGCAAATGGCTGAGGATCTAGCTCAGCACTCACTGGGTTCGATACCCAGAGAGAGAGAGAGAGAAAGAGAGAGAGATTTCAGAGCATGCCTTTGGAGGGCCTCCCCTGAAAATGTCTTTAGATACAGGGCTGTCACAATCTTTCTCCAGAGTTGTTTGGAAGCATGTAACTGGAAACACTGGTAGACAACTTAAGCAAAACAGGTTGGTTTCTCCCTTGCTGTAAGAAGCATCTGGAGGTAGAGTCCAGAGCTGAGATTAGGCAGTTGAAGTTTACGTTGTCAGAGAGCCAAGTCCCATCCTTGCTTCTGCAACATGAAAATGCAAACATCTTGCACACTCCAGATGGCCTAGTGGAGCAGGGCAGCACCTGGGGTTTAGACCTTAAGTCCCAATCTCTATGTGGACTCCAGAAAGAAAAGAGCAAAGGGAGAGGGCACCCCTGGCAGCTGAGTTAGTCCCTTTTATGGAAGCTGTGCTGAATGAAGCTCCATTTCTGTTTCAATCTCATTGGCAAAGAGTTCTGGGAAATGTAGTCTTTTAACAAGACTTTTGCTGCCTAAGGCTTAGTACAATTCTGTTAGTGAGGAGGAAGAGAAAACCTACATTGCAAAACAACCCTTGATGACTGCTATGGACCACCTCTCCCCCTTCCAGGCTTTCATGTCTCTCTTCATTCTGTTATCAAAATTTCCTGACTTGCCTGGTTCTCAGCTCTTTTCCTTCAGGTTCATTTGTTTATTGGTTGGTTAGTTTTGTTTTTGTTTTGAGACAGAGTCTCACTATGTAGTTTAGGCTTGCCTAGAACTCTTTATGTAGTCAGGCTGGCCTCAAACTCATGGCAATCCTCCTGTCTCAGCTTCCCAAATGCTGGGATTAGAGATGTGTAACACCACATATGGTTGGTTAGTATTTTATCTTGTTTTGATGCTAACATGTCAGTGACTGGCAGGGCTTAATATGCACTATAGAAATACTACTTTAGGCATGAATATTTAATAGGATCATTTTAGGTATTTGTGATAATCTGAAGATAAAGGGGGAGAAGAGATGTTAGAAATGAGTCCCCAGATTCAAATTGTCAGTGCTGGAGAGAATGCACTCAGACAGAAAGCAAGAGGACTGGACAAGGAAAAGTTTAAAGTTTACTTCTGCAGAGGGCGTAAGTACACTCAGACATGAGGCACCAGGCGTGCTGAGTGGCGGCGAAGTGGGGTTTTTAGGCCTAACCCATGGGAAGCAGCTGACCTCTTTCCCCACTGGCCGGGTTGAAGGTTCACAGTCTATCCTGATTGGCTAGTGTAAGTGACGCAAAGGGTGGGCCTGAGGAGTTGTTGGATAGCGTTGTTAATTGAGGGAAGGGCGGGAGGGGAGAGGGTGTGGGAAACAGAAGGTCCTTGGCCATTGATAAGCTCTCTTGGTCTATAGCTATGTTTCCAGAATTTAAACTGAGCAAGTGTTTCCCATAATTTCAGTATGTTCAGGAAGGGCTGCTTAGGGTAAACTAGAGTCTACGATGGAGGCACTCCTGTTTATATTCTTTGATAAAAAAGACAGGGCCAGTTTCTCACAGAAACATTACTAAGCAAGTATATGCAGAAACTCACAGCATATGGCTCTTCCTCCTCCAGTCTCACAGACTTGCTTGCTTCCCTTCTGCCTTCCTATGATTTTCAGAGTTGGATAAACAAAATGGTGCCTCACCTTTAAGCTTCAGGCTGCTCTAATGTGTAAATCAGTTGGTTTTAATCCTGGATGTGCATGAGAATCAAAATACCCCTTTGTCCAAAACACATGTATATGGGTTCCATCATAATCATCAAGGTTATATTATAATTTAATGTATTTTTTTGAAAACCTGGTTCATGCTGGTGGGCCTTCCATGTGGAGAACTATAGTTTTTGGACATTTCTAATTAATATGGGATGTTGTTTTTTCTTTTAACATATCAGATTTATCTCAAAAATAACAAATGGGTACATAGTCAGCATGCTTGAGGCCCTGGAATTAATTCACAGAACTACAAAACAGGAAGAGTATTTAACATTGGGAATGCCTCTAACCCTGACCTCCATTAGTCCCACTAGGGAAGCAGTACCTGCTAGAATATGTAATATCTGGAATTCTCCATCCATAACTGAATTACAGAGGTCTCTAGTTGAAGAGTTCCTGCTCTGATAATGGCAATGGCAATTGTTTGCCTGGGTTGCCTGATAGGAATTCCACAGATTGCTGAATCAGACTTTTCTCAAATCCTAGTTCTAATTTGAGCAGCTATTCTGCATAAGAAAGGGGAAACTTTCCCTCCACCCTCTTATGTTCAGTAACTGGATCCTGTGAATTAAAGTGGGCGAGACAGATAAATTGAAGAAAAGATTTATTTTCGTGCTTTACAAAAAAGAGGTAAAAATATCACAAATAAATAAGTAGGCCTCAGAAGTTATATGCATTTTAAGAAGGCTGATGAATTGTGAAAAGAGGGAGGAAAAAGAGTTTGGGTTAATGGAAGTGGTAAATTATGGAAAAGTAAATATGCTCCCAAGCTTTGTGGAAGATAAGATCTATTCTGGTAAGGTTTATTTATGCGACCTCACCTTGGTGTAGGTTTTCCGTCTCCTGTGATAAGAGTTGTGCTCTTCCTCCTGGTTTGGGGGTAGGGGACACCTTCATAAAAGGAAATTTGTGCCCTGTTTTGAGACAGAAAGGGGGAGGGCAGAGAGTTCCTCCTATGTCTGTTATTTCTAAATTTCTTTAGCTCAAAATAATCCTTTTGCCAAAGTGGCATATTTTGGGGTGGTATATCCTGACTCCCCTTCTATGTTGTCTATGTCGATGGCACGACCTGGATTCTCTAATCTCCATGTCCCCTAGTTCCAGTGGGCTCACAGCAGAGCACTGCAGGAACAGTACCCCCGTATAGTCAAACTTCATAGAAAGTAGGAAGCAGGTTTGAGAAACCTCAGGCTCAAGAACATTTAGACTCATGCCTTACTTTTCTACTCCAACTGTGTTTGCTAAAGATTCAACTTTGTGGAAAGGGGAGTCTGACTGACCAGCTTGATGTGGTATGTCAACCTTGTAGTATTTGGGATAACAGGGCCTTCTGATTGGCAACTCTTCAGGACTACAGGAATAGGATAGTAAATATACCCCAAAGAAAGAAACATTCCAGATACAGATAATAGATGTCCCCTACAATAAACTATAGAAGCAGTACTACAGGGAATGTAGTTTATCAGAATTAGCTGTTGAACCTAAATGAGGAGAAATACATTAAAATTTCCATTTATGTGCCAGAATATATGGGGCCAGATTATGGACTGGCCAACTGCTCATGTAAATATCACCTGTGGTCGAGTAGGCCCTGATATGTCACAGAGGGAAAAGCTTAAATACTGCATGATTTCTCTTATAAAGAGTAAACTAAGAGAAACCCAAATTATAAATAAAAAGCAAAATAAAAGATAGATAATAGGAAATAAGGCAAATATTTCTCAAATGATAAGGAGATCAAGAGACAGAGGAAGGGGGCAGGGGAGGAATGAAAAAAGGAGTTCTGACATGTTATGTACCTGTACCAATGCCACACAAGGAATATAAACATTTTTTAATGAAAACATGTGATGAGTGAAAAATGCAAAAACAATTCTTGAGAATTTTGAATGAATGTAAAGCTGAGTACCATTGGTGAACAGCTATGCTCTGTTACCACGAACATCTAGTAAGTTCCTTTGGCCTTTCTTGAAGTAACTGTAGCTATTTTATTGGGAGGAACTAACTGATACCAAGAAAGATTAAGTGAATTCTGGAGAGTACAGAATGCCACGTAGTTTGCTGATGAGAATGATTGGCCAAATGCACTTGGTAGTAAGTGAAAGGAAAACTCCATTTTGGGGATAATTTCAGAGATTATAGTACAACTAAACATTTGAATAGACTGTCTAATGCTTCTTTATTGCATTCTGGTATATTTCCTGATTTGGCCTGGGGTAGGCGCTGACTGAGCTTGTGTAATAAGGGTAAGTAAGAAACGTAGCGGTGCACTGTGGAGACTCATCCATTCAGAGTTGAATCATTGGAGCAAATGCCTCCCTTACACATGCCAGGCAGCTGTTGAGTTAGTGTAGATGTTTTATATTTTTATGTGATGTTTGGTTCTATATGACCACAAAAATAAGCAGAGGAGAGAATTAGGAAAACCTGCTCACAGCCCCTGCAGAGAGATATGACAAGCCGGGCCACATGCAGAAACAACAGGGTGCTCAGGAGGTAGAAGACAAGCCAGTGTGGAGAGCACGAGGCCAGAACCTTTCCCAGGGTTGAGCAGGGCAGACGGCTAGGACTGGCTGTCTGAGTAGTTTCGGAGGCTCTAAAGTACAGGAGCAGCACTCATCACCTGGTTCCGGCCTCAGGATGATTAAGGCAGAAGAATGCTGCCTCTCGAGCTCTACGGGCAGGATAAACAGATGCGCTTCTGCTTTGCCAGCTGTCACGTCAAAGGCGTGCTCTAGGCTGGACTCTTTGCTCTTACTAGGAATTGGCTAAGCTGGGCTCAAAATATCCAACAATTCTTGGAGTACCTGTGGCAAATCTGAATGTTATGAAGGTCATGGCAAGTCCTGACAGGAGAATCACAGTGAAGACTAAGGATTACAGAGCAATGTCATGCTCCTTAAAGTAAATAACTATTCTTCTCAGAGAAGCAGCTCCTGACTTGTTTTCAGGGTTTGATCTAAATGCGTGAGCTGGATGCTGTCTGGAACGGCCAGCCGTCGAAGCAGGTCCAGTCCCAGGCATCAGAAGCAGTTCTAGGATGCAGCCTGAGGAGCCTTCGAAGAAAATGCTATTTACGTGATTATGTGGCTTATACTCCAAATGTGCCTTCTCCTGCTACACATCTGCCCTTCCCTCCCCCTGTAGTTGTGAGCATGTGGAGAATCCCTGTGACTGGACGTTTTGGAAAAACTTAATTTGATCCTGTTCACGGATGTTCCCGCTTGACTTGCCTCCCCCCTCCAGAAGCGGACAGTTGAAGCATTTCAGTGTGAAATATGAGGAGGGAAAATCTTCCCACTGGACACAGTTTTGATCGGCATGTCTCTGCACTACTCAGCTCTCTGTTCCTAGACAGAGAACAAGTTTTATTTTGGCTCACAGTTTTGGGGATCCCAGTCCATGACCAACTGACCCCTTTGCTTCAGGGCCAGCGGTGAGGCAGCAGGTCAGGGCAGAAGAGCGTGGTGGAGCAAAACTTCTGTCCTCAGGGCCAGGAATCAAACATGAGTGAGGACAACACAGGGCCCCACAGTCCCCTTCAAGGACAAGTTCCTGGGGCCCTGAAGTCCTCCCAGGAAGCCATGCCTCTCAGTCTCAGCACCTGCCAGATGCACTAACCCGGGGGGCCAAACCCTTAATATACAGACCTTCGGGAGACTTCTCACATCCTAATATAGCAAACCCTGCCAGCTTGTCTGAGAGGGGAGATTATCTGAAGTAATAAGTTTCTCTGCCAACTACTGTACAGTGGTTCTGACCAGATGACCAGGGATTTGAAAAGAGCAAGCTGGAAGATTTGGACAAAAAATGATCTGGAAAATGCCAGACCTTTTAGAATGGGGCAAATGTGTGAGAATCTTTATATCTCATTTCAGTGGTGCATGTTTTAGTCCATTATCTGTTGCTATAACTGAATACCTGAGACTGATAGTCCATTAACCCAATACCCATCAATCTATGAACAAATTAATCCAGTGGTGAGGACAGAGGTCTCGTGACTCAGTCAATATCCCACCTCCAAATATTATTAACACGTGAATTTGGGCATTGAGTTTGGGCATTGAGTTTTCGATACATGAATTTAGAAGGCACATTCAAACCACAGCTGTGGGGGAGACTTGTCTGGAAGTTCCTTGGCCATACGAGAAAGAGTACCCTCACTCAAGGGCCAAAGGACAGCCAGGCATGCTTGCAATGCCAATGTTCTGGGAGGCTGAGGCAGGAGGATTGCAAATCCAAGTCCAGCCTGGGCAACTTAGCAACTTGGCAAGACTCTGTCTCAAAAAATAATAGGGGACTAGGGATATAGCCTAGTATGAAAGCCCTGGGTTCAATCCTCAATGCTACCAAATTTAAAAAAAAATGGAGAATGAGTGGGTAGGCAAAGAAGAGTCTTGATTTCAGAGAAAGACACAGAGGTGAAGACAATAATCAAGGAAGTCATTGATGACATAGGACCTTCCAAAAGCTTGTGAGAGAGGAAAAGAGGGGGGATCTGTGTTGTAAAGCACAATACAGCATAGGAGACATTATGTTTAACAAGGGACTTATATTTGGGGTTCTGACAAGGCTAATAGAGAAGTAAGCACAGTGGCTTTATGTCCGAGGGAATTCTGAGTCTAATATCAGACTACCAGAGAAGAAGTTATCTAATAATTAGGACTTCAGGTGGGAAGAGAACTCGGACCTCTATAGAAGGACTTGGCAATTGACAGGGCTCCAGGGAGGGATTCCTTTCCTGGAGTTGACAGTATGTTTATAGCCATCTTCTATTTCTTTCTAACATAACCTGACTTTGTTTAGGATGACATGTACCCCATTCCCCAAGTCATTTGATTTCTGAGGCTTTCTATCAATAACCACAACTTAAATCAGATATTCCACTGACAAAGGTTCTTTGTAAGCTATATTTTCAATAGACTATAGGAGGGAGGGGAAGGGAGGAGGGAAGAAGGGAACGAAAAAATTAAGATGTGTTACATACATGTACCAACTTCTCACAATGAGCGTAATCATCATGTACTGAAAACATGTACTAATAAAAACAATCTATCAGACAAACAAGACTATAGGCACACATTTTCATACATTGACTGTCTCTCTTCCTACCTGAACACAATTGCAATGTCCTCTTACAAACGTAAAGAACACTTCACGCCAAGGAAAGTGAAGAAGAAAGTTAGAGATATACCAGATCATTGACGATTTCCCCAGTCTGCTGCACCGGCTCTGTACTTCTCATCTCTGGATTTCCTTTTTATGAGAAAAACAAATGTCGTATATGTTTAAACACAAAAGTTAGGTTTCTGACTCATCCTGCAGAATGCAATTCTAACTAAAGAAAAACTCTGGGGTGAACAAATTGTGTGGCAGTTTGCATATGATTTACCACCCCCCACACACACCAAATTTATATGCTGGAAGCGTGGTCCCCCTCTGGTGATACTGAGGTGGTGGAATCTTTGAAAAGTGAGATCTGGTGGAAGGTAATTAGGTTTTGGCACTCAACCCTTGTGAAAGGTGTAATGTTGGTGTCCTAGAGTGAATTCTGTCCCCAAGGTTCAAATCCTTCTGGTGAGAGTGGGTTGTAATAAAAGAATAAGTCTGGTGTCCCCCTAGTTCTTCGTTCTTGTCTTGTCACGTGACCACTCCCTCTCACGCACATTCCCCTTGATGCCACCACCGTGCTGTGATGTCACCAGAGTTTCTCATCAGAGGCTGAGCGGATGGGGCCACCTGGTTTGGGATTTTCAGCCTCCAAACCTCTGAGCTAAATACACCTCTTTCTGTATAAATTCCCCGGTTATAGCAACACAAAATGGACAGGTGAAACCAGTTTTCTTTCTGAGTGTTTAACTGTTAAATCTGGGACAAGATCAGAAGATGATATCGTGGCCTAGAGGAAAGAGTACGAATTAAAACATCTTGGAGAGATATGGGCTTGCTTATTTTTATGTAATCAGTACAATAAATAACTAAATGGTGTTGAAGCCCTTGGGTAACAAGCAGTTGAGAATCCACCATATCCATACATTTCTGTAAATTCTAGACTGTTTCTACATGAGAATCTTGCCCAGGTAAGATCTGCAGCACTGGAAGAAAGAGCAGGAACAGTGGGCTAAGCTATACCTGCTCAATGAGCTTAGCTGCCCAGGGACAGAACGGTTTAGAGGGAGAAGCCTGTAGTGTGCTCTGAGAAGCCGCGAACATAAATCTAAAAGGGAAGCAGAATGCTTAGACATCTTCTGAAGTTCTCATCTCTGAAGGGGACGGCCGCTCAGGCTGAGGACCCCTGGCATCCTGAAAACTGTGAGGACCCCAGAGGTCCTTCCTGGCAGGCTACAGGAGCACCAAAGGAAGTGGGGGGAAACACGCAGGCCAGGGGGTGATAAAATATGAATTGATAAAGAACATGTGCTGTGTGTACACAATGGAATTTTATTCAGCCATAAAGAATTAATTTTAGTCATTTGTAAGAAAATAGATCTGTAGATCATAGTGCTAAGTGAAATAAGTCAACAGAAAAATTTAAATGTTACATAATTTCTTTTCTATGAGAAAAACAATTATAAATTTTGTTTTTCTTTTTTATTAGCCTATGCTTGCAATACATAATAATTACATTCATCTTGGGGAATTGATACAATCTCCCCTGTGGATCTCCTCCCATCCGCCACTCCCTAATTAAAGAGTGAAATAAAGTTAAATGTTTTGGAGTCAGAGAAGGGGATCAGAGACAGCGGGAAGGGTAGAGGGGGGAAGATGGGATAGAAAATTATATATATGTATGTATTAAATACTGGGCCTGATTGCCCAGTGACATTATTTTGCTCACCCTCCGTAACATCTTCAGTTTGCTTCTCTCTTTCTTGTGACGCCTACACTCTTCCTTTTTCTTTTTTTAGATTTAATTTTTTTAACAGTCATTTATTTATTTATTTCTTGAGACAGTTGTCACCATGCTGTCCAGGTTGGCCTCTAATTCTCGGGCTCGAGTGATCCTCATGCCTCAGCCTGTAGTGCTGGGGCTACAGGCACACACCGCACGCCACTGTGCCCGGCTCTTTCTTCCTTTGATGTTGGCTCCAGGCCTGTTGTGAATTTGATTTCACTCAATGCAGGGAGTCATAATAATTTACTATTATCGCTCAGAAAATACACCATGCAGGCATCTCTCAAAAAAGTTGATGGCCTACTTTTAGTAGATGTTTTCCTTGGGAGAAGAAGTTTTTAAAAAGCAAATACCTAAAATTCTACCTTCTTAATAAAGGCCCCATTCGACAGTGTACCCTTTTGATATCATGCTCATAGCAAATGTTTTTGGTTATGAAAAAGCCCAGCAATTTTTTCACAGTTAGATTTTAAAATAGGGTTGAGCAGCTGGGGGTGAAGCTCAGAGGTCGAACACTTGGTTAGTATGTGCAACACCCTGGTTTCCATCCACAGCACTGCAAAAACAAAACAAAGTAAATAAGTAAATATTGAATATAGTTTTATTTTGAAAAGTATTTAACAACAAGGGGACAGTGCCTGGAATATAATAAGTGCCTGGAGTATAATAAGCACTAAATTATTACTTGCAAAACATCAGCCATATTCGAGTACTGACTCTCAGTTACTTAAGTTTTTAAATTGATATTATTTAAATAATTTCTTAAAATTGTGCTTCATCCTAGGAAACTATATTCAATCATTTTAATATATTATGAGCTGGTTATATTTTCAAGTTCACATTTTAACAATTATAATTGTTAGGTATGACCTTTAAATGACATATTTATTGGGTAGAACCCCAAATCACTTTGCATATTGCTTGAGCCATTGGTACAGGCATATGCACCATACTTTGTGAATCAATGCACCAAGTAAATGTTGGACAACACTATTCTGTAAATATTTCTCTTTGGAGACTGAGTATTCAAAGGCACCCTCTAATAATGCAGATGATAAATTCTCAAGACTGTATTTAGATAAATCACAGGGAGACTTGGCTCCTGATATTCTGAAAAACCTTTAGGAAAAATCTCTTTGACTGTTCTTTAAAGGTTATTGCTGCTAGACAACCTCTTTCTTCCAGATGTTGACCAAATTTCTTAAATTTTTATTAAAGCTCCTGTCCTGTTAAGGATGGAGGTGGCACTACACATTCTGCTTCTGCCTGACATTGCATTAGGGTTGGGAGCTCAGTGAGGACAACAGGATTCAATACAAAAGAGTTCATGAATTTCCTTACTACTTCTCGCCCACCTGTGGGGGTCATGTGCTGTAGACAGGCAGCAGTGGATTAGAAAATGAGTGCCTTTATGGTTTGTGTCTAGGTGTCTTCCCAAAGCCTATTGCAGTTTTAGATGGGGCTTTTTTGGAGGTGGCTGAATCTAGAGCGTGTGATTGACTCATGATACAGTGCTAGGATTAAGGGGGCTGGGATTAAGGGAGGGTGATTGCTGGATCAGTCCACTGAATGGATTGACACTGCCCTAATCCCAGTAGACCGGACACAATATAAGGAACAGAAAGAAGTTTGTCTATCCCTTCTCTTGTTGCTTTTGCTGTCTTCTGCCACCATGGACTGTTGCCTCTTTGCTGTAGGGGAAAAATAAACAGGACCAAGCCAGATGGAAGACGCTTAGCACCAAGGAACTTGGAAGGCGATCTTTATTAACACCAGCAGGCTGGGGGACCATGGGGTCCAAATCACCAGCCCGGTCTTGAGGTTAAACAGTCACATATAGGTTGTTAGCAGTGAATACAAAAGAATGATAACAGGATACTTGTTAGTTGGCTACCTATTATCTCATCATACATTGCTAGGCAGGTTTGGTTCAGGCAAGTTAATTGGGGGCTTTCTGTCCTATAACAGGGAGGTCAAGCCTAGGGTGAGCCAGAGGAATCAATCACTGTCTTAGACTGTTTCTGAGTGGTAACTCCTTGAAACCTTGGAATGGGTTAACACAAAACGATGTACTTTGCTTGAGGTGTACTTATCTTACATGCTGCAGCTGGCATTGGAATGCCAAGGCCACCTGAGCTTTGCCATTTTCTAATTAAGGGAGCAGTCTGTGCCTGCCTTTCCTCGTCTTTGAGTATAGTGACAGACTTATAAGTTTTAAATGTTTTAAGATTTTCTTTACATTTTCAATTTCCCTGACACTGCCTTGTGCCACCCTACTTTGGAGCCAGCCAATTATAGACTGAAACCTCTGCCAACTATGAGCTAAATAAACCTTCCTTTAACTTTGGGTGTCAGGCATTTTGTCTCAGCAGTCAGAGAAAAGTAGCTAAGACAAGTATACTCACTGGCTGCCTCTCAACTTTAGTTTGGTCAAATGGATTAGAGCAGGATTCTGTCTCCAGAGGTGGGAAAGATCAGGTTTCAGAAATGAATGATATTCTGCCCCATCCTCCCACCTGATCAATGGTAATTATTCATAACAACACATAGTGGGCCATTTTCTTTTAATTTATTGATTTTAAACCAGATTGGAGTGAACTTTTCTACGCAAATCTGGAAAACATGTGTTATACTTTAGGATCATAATTATTTTACTTTGTTTCAAAGAGAATTGTAGCATTCAAACACAAATCCAAATCAAAACCAAATTCCTCAGGTGGTAAACCGAATCAAAAGAAGAGTTGCTTCTAATTACCATCCGTCTCTGATTGCAGTTATCTGGATTCATCTATGACTGGTAAATTCATAATTTATGAAGCCCTACACTCACTGCCACTTGCCTTAATAGCCCTCGTTTTAGAAAGATTATGTCTTTAAGCCAAAGGATGCTTAACACAATGTTTAGTGATGCTGATGAATCTTGATCAATTATTCCTAAAATAGGCACTTGTGAAAAAGGAAGTGATTTCCTAACTCATTTCTGCTTCTCCTCTAGGCCAATCCACGCCACCTCCTTTCTCCCTAGCACAGGAGCAGTGTAAGGCTGGAAGGTACAGGAACCCCCCCATCTGCTGACTCTGACTGCACTGAAGAAAGCAAATGAGTCAGTGTGTTTTCAAACTTTCAACGGGCTGAGGTGAGGGCCCTCTGCTGTCTCACGGTGTAGCGCTCAGTGATGAGGACCTCATCCTTTGTAGCAGGTATCTGACTTGCCAGTTTCTCAGGAGAGTCCTGAGAAAGGTCTCATCAGGAAGAGGACTCTTGTTTCTGGTTTAGAGCAGGTGACAGTCACAGTTCCCATGAAGAGGCTACTCTTGGATTTGAGAGGTAGCTGGCCATCAGCAAAATCACATGGATGTCCATAATCAAAATGCATCTCCAAGCAAACTCCTGAGCAAAGTGGATTTACCTCAACTATCATCTACAGCCTCAGGAATTCTGACTGAAATCCTCTTGGTGTGGGAGAAAAAAGCCAGAGTCCACGTGAGGCAAAGCTCTGGTACTCCTGGGTCACCTGGCTTAGACTTGGCATCACCAAGCTTCGTCATGTTAGGCAAGTCACTTAACCTGTCTGAGTGCCAGTTTCCTAAGCAGAAAATGAGCTGACCAAGCATTTCCTAGTGTTTCTTTTAGCTCTAAGCTTCTGTGGCTCAACTATGTGCCTTTTCCAGAACCCCACTGAGTCCTCAGAGGAGCTCGGTCACCCTCAATGAGTGTCCAGAAACTGATGATACCCATGAAATAAAGAGTTTCTGGTATCTAGTTTCTAGTTTCTAGGCATGTTAGCTCTGCCTTTTATTTTCTCTTCTGTGCTTAGAATTCACTAATTGAGAATGTCACGGGGCATGCCTTCACTTCCTTCTGCTTGGCTTTACCAGTGAACTATGGAAGCAACTATTGGCACAGAAATAATTTAATAAGCTTTAGAGCAAAAGCAACTTTAGCTCAAATTCCAGCTCAACCAATTACTATCCAAGGGACTCTAAGCAATAATTCAAGGTATCTTCTGTAAAGTGAAAATTAACACATCATATCGCAGAACTCTTGAGATGATTGAATACCTTCCACATCCCAAAGGCATTTAATGACTCGCCCAATCAAAACTCATGTTTCCACTCCATCCTTTGAGATTCCCACAACCACAAGGATGTTCCATCTTGCATGTCAAAGTTTCAGTTTCTCTACTTCTTCAGTTTAATTATTTTCTTTTATCCCACCGAAACTACTAACTACCATGGCCATAATGTGAATATTTCATCATCCCTAAGAGCATGATCCCTGAAGATTATTTTGTAACTATTATCTGACCCCTCTTCATAGCCTTCTCCCTCCATTGCTGTAGTATTTCTATGCCAACAACACTTTGACCTCAACAGGACTTAATCTTTTGATCCTAATATATTTTCAGCATCAGGCACTTATCATATTTGCATTTCCCTTCTTTCTGAGATCAGAGGCCAAGGCCTATTCCTCTAATTACCTCTTGTGTATTCCATGAACCTTGTAGGCCTTCTCCCCAGTGGCTCATTCATCTAGAAAACATATAATCTTGATTAAATCCAGCAATCTTCACTGCCTTCCCTTGCTGGGAAATACGACATTAGCCATGTTTCCTGGTTCCTGCTTTGGTTTTATGATCACAAATCTCACTGTATATCCATTGCTACCCAGCTGCCTTATTGGGCTTCGCTAATACATCAGTTTTCCCGCTGTCTTATATGGCCACCGCATACCTTCATTCCCCTCAAATCTTTATATTCCTCCCCAGCTGCCTCACCTTGAATTAGACACTGGGAATCCTCAAGCAGGTACATACTCCTTTGTGTTTCTGTACTTCCCATGCATCCCATCAGTTACTATGAAGAAGCCAGAATACTTTTTTGTGTGGTTTCTCTCCTCTTACCTGCTCCCAGGGTTTGAACTGTTGCCCCTTCTACATTTATAGGACCTGCTTTATGGCAAACATCACACTGGCCCTGGGATACAAAGACCAACAAGACACCATTCCTCCCAGATGACCAGCTGGATGACTACATGGGGATGCCTGTCCCAGGGGAATGTGCAAACTTCTATGCAAACACAGGTTGTTCAGGAATTCCTTGCATTGGGAAGTAGGAGGGCAGGAAATAATTCCAGGATTCAATGGAAATTTAGCAGTAACACTGTAAATCTTCATTATTTACTTGGGGCTAATTAAGTTTCTTGTCTTTAACAGTAATCTTATTCTCCTCATATTGGAATCCCAAGCCCCACTTTATTTTTCCATAAAATAAAATGCTTTAGTTTATGTAAGATCAGTTGCATAACTTAGAGAGGACTCTTAAAGAAATCAATGGTTTGTTATGTGTCCCAAGTATTTTTTTTTCATTTTTCTCTTCATTTACTTATATTTTATTATACAGAATATTTTCAACTTTTGTGAAGTTAAATTTATCTACTGCTTTATAATTTTTTGTCATCTTGCTTAATAAGACTTCTTTCTATGAAGCATGTTCTTCTTTTCCTTCACTGAACACTCACTAATGGAATGCCTACTATGATCTAAGAATTGTGGTTGGTCTTGATTTCAGTTAGAAAAGGAAGACAATTATTTTTGAAGACATCCACTTCATAATTTTGGATCATCACTGTTATGGCTTGTGTCTAGATGTCCTCCCAGAACCTCATGCCATCATAGGTGGGTCTTTTACAGAGGTGGCTGGATCTACAGTGTGTGATTGATTCATGGTTCAATGCTAGGATTAAAGGTGCTAGGATTAAGGGGGTGATTACTAAATCAGTCCACTGATTGGTTTGGCACCACCCTAATCCCTGTAGGCTGGATACAATGTAAGGTACAGAAAAGGCTTGTCTTATCCCTCGTTTGCTTTGTTACCTTCTGCCCATTATGAACTGTTTCTTCTCTACAATGCCCCTCTACCATGCCACCATGCCTTGGAGCCAGTTGATCGTGGACTGAAACCTCTATAAACTGTGAGCTAAATAAACCTTCCCCTTTTTAACTTTGGGTGTTGGATATCTTGTCTCAGCAATGAGAGAAAAGTAACTAGAACAGAATTTAGTACCAAGAGTGAGGTGGTTGCTATGACTGTACCTGACCACGTGGCTTAGGAGCCTTTGGAGCTGGCTTGTGGGAAAGGGAAGAGTTAGGAAATGTTTGGAGATGCTGGCTGAAAAAGTAGAGCTGGAATGCCTTAGGCTGTATTTGATGGGAGATTCTGGTCGGAGCTCAGAAGACAGGAAGGCTGATAGAAATCCTGCTAGTAAAGACCAGGCTCGTGAGGTTCTGCTGGGAAGAAGGACTGCATTGGCTGTTGGACTTCATATGATGTGTGTTGTGTCTTGGCAGAAAGTTTGTCTACATATTGCTCAAGTCCACAGACTTTGCCTAAGACTGAGATTAAGGGTCATGGACTAATTACTCAGGCAAAAGAAATTTCAAGGCAGTCTAATGTTGAGGTGGTGGCATGGCTACTGTTGGGAGCTTTTAGCCAGATTTATGTTGAGAATCAAGAGCAAAGAGCCCAGCGGAACGATTTAAAACATTTTGAGATTTGCCAGAAAGGAAACTACAGGAAAATTGTGGCCCGCAAAGATGGAACAGAGAAGAAATTGGTTGTTGAAAAGATTAGCAAGAAAAAAACCAAGTATTTCAGAAGAAGACAACAGAAAATATGGCCTGAGGACATCAGAAGAACCAACAGGACTCCAGCCTCGGCAGTCTCAGAGTTGCAAAGGTGAAAGACTTTACTTTGAGAAGATAGCCCCAGAGCACCATGTTCCAAAATGGTGGCAGCCTAGGGAAGTTCTTTCTAGGGATTTGGTTCATAGAAATTTGACCCCTACAGCCAAGAGAGATGGAAGCCTGGCTACTGCTTCAGCTGGCAGAAGACCTTGGGATCATCCACATGGTGCTGGTTTTAAGTGCATGCAGAATGCAAGTGTTGTGGCATCAGGAAGGCTTTCACCTAGATTTCAGAAGAAAGCCTGAGAGGCCAGGCAATGTGTGTGTGCCCCTGAGAGGGCAGTGTGTGAAGCTGTGAGTGTGAAGATAAAGGTGCAGTGGAGACACTAGAAGTTTAGAGAACATGGATCATCTGAGGAAAACTGCAAGGAGGGAACAGAGCCATTCCCACAGAGAAGCCATGGAGGCTACAACCACCAGCAGTGGTGGAGGGGTGGAGCCACCCAAGCCCTTTGGAGTTCATTTGCCACAGATTGCCAAGGATGCTTGTAGTGGAACTGTGGGATTTATTGTTTGCCCTGCTGGATTTTGGTTTTGCTTTGGTCTCATTCCTTTGAATCCGTTTGTAACTTTTGGAATGAAAATGCCTATCTTGCGCCATTGAATGTTGGAGTTGTTTAACTTTCTTTTCATTTGTACAGATACTTGCAGCAAAGAATTTACCCTAAATCTCAGAGGAGACTTGAGACTTGGACTTCTCAAATGCTGAAACCATTAGGACATTGGCAACTCTTAGAGATGGACTAAACCCTTTTGCATAAAGGGATGTACATGAGTCTTTGGGGTGCAAGTGGTAGAATGTTATGACTTGTGTCTAGATGTACCTCCAAAGCCTCATGCAGTAATAGGTGGGGCTTTTTCAGACGTGGCTCAGTTTAGAGTGTGTGACTGATTCATGATCCAATGCTAAGATTAAGAGTACTAGGATTAAGGGTGGGTGATTACTAAATCAGTCCACTGATTGGTTTGGCAACACCCTAATCCTGGTAGGCTTGATACAATATAAGGTACAGAAAAGGCTTGTCTCTTGCTTTCTTTGCTACTTTCTGCCCACCATGAACTGTTTCTGCACTCTGATGCCCCTCTGGCACACCATCCTGCCTTGAAGTCGGCCAATTATGGACTGAAACCTCTATAAACTGTGAATTAAATAACCTTTTCCCCTTTAACTTTGGGTGTTGGGTATTTTGTCTCAGCAGTGAGAGAAAAGTAACTAAGATAGTCGCCAACGCTTTGGAAGGTATACACTGAATGACATGATTGATAATACTTAGGAAACTGGTGAGAGGGGATGTTAAGAGAGATGAGACCTGAAGAATGAAAAGGAGCTGTCTCAGTTACTTTTCTCTCATTGCTGAGACAAAATACCCAACACCCAAAGTTGAGGAAGGAAAGGTTTATTTAGCTTACAGTTTATGGAGGTTTCAGTCCATAATCAGCTGTCTCCCAGGCAGGGTAGCATGGCATAGGGGCAAAAGCTCATGGTGGCAGAAGACAGCAAAAGCAACAAGAGCACAAAAGGGGGAAAGAAGCCTCTTTTCCTCCCTTATATTGTAAGCAGCCTATCCGCCCTAGGATGGGTGTAGCATTCATATCATCCCCCTCCCCTCCTCTTGCACAGGCTCAGGATGTTTACAAAGTGAGGACCCTGGCCCCCTGCTGAGTCACTTAGTTAAATTTCTAAACTTCTCAAGTTGACACAATGAGTCAACCTTTACAGGAGCCCACCAGCCATGTCACAAACCAGGTAAAGATACAAGTTTACCCGACTGAGGATCCTCTAAAAGGGTCAGGGAAATTCTGAAAAATTTTGTTTAGAGGTGCAAAAGGAAACCTTCTATTTCACCACTTACTTTTTAGATCTGGAATAATGACATGTAAGTGTATTTTATTATTCCTCTGCTTTCAGCAGAGGCATATATTTAAGGTAATATGTTGAAAGTTTCTTTAAAGTATATATAGGTCGATTTGGCTTTAAGGAATGCTCTATAAAAACAAATTGCAATGTTCTGAATGTTCTCGGAACTCAAAGGCAGGATTCTTCCACTCCTGCAAAAAATATATGGAGGTAAATGCAATTAATAAGATACTATGAAGAAATAGTCTTCATAGTTTTATAAGAAATAGTCTTTGCTCTAAAGAGGTTAAAATCATTAGAGGATGATAAGACATGAACATAAATACTTACAGTGTAATAAGGGTCTTAAGAGAGCTAAAAATGGAGTATTGTCACTTTTCAGGAGAGGGCTAGCCTTGAATGCCAGGATGCCTTAGGGAGGACTGGATGGTATACCCGACACTACAGAGCTGGACCCTAGAGCGCTGTACCATCAATGAAACTAAGGGCATGGAAAGGGATGGCACAAAGGCAAAAAAGGTTTGGGTATATTTGAGGTAAGTTAACAGTCAGTTTGGATGAATATTGAGGTTGACTCGGGAGATTCAAGGAACCATGGTTTAATGGTAGCTGGGTAAGGACAAGAGTGTCATTGGCAAGACTTTGGTTCCTGGCGGGAACAGCACCCATGGAGAGGCAGATTTGACACTACACCATGGGACCCTGGCTCTACTGGGCATCCTTTGTCTGCAGAAACTCAGAAACCTCATGTTCTTCTTGCCACATCTGAGCACCTTTCTCCCAAAGGCATATGTGTGCTTTTATCTTCAGGGGTCCAGATCTGCTTCTCTTTCTCAAAGGACTGCTTCTGGGGCCATCTTTCTTGCAAGATCATGGTGCTAGAAAGTCCTTGAAGTTCATGTCCCTTCCGTCCCTCCCAGGTAGATTATGAAAAGCTCAGCTCCCTGGCCTCAGGGAAAGACAATTCTGGGCTACCTTCCCCTTTAGCATTCCTCTGTGGGATCAGGCTGAATGTATTCCATGGGACTTGGCCTGAAATTGGCCCTTCCCTGCTTGGCTTCTTCCTCTTTCTGTCTTATTCACCCCATTTCTGAATCTGGTTCTTCAGGAGACACCTCTTCAATAAATCGCACAGACATGAATTCTTCCCAGCGTCCATTTCCAGGGAGCTGGTTAAATACGCCAGCCAATGCGTATAGGTGCAGGAATGCCACAGGAGTACTGAGGCCCATTTACCCTCAGGGGACCAACTAAGAAATGGAATAAAAAGACAACAACAAATTGGGAGGCTCAAGAAGGGAGTGGACATCACAGGCAGTTTGTCATTCTTTTGGTGTCCCGTAATTTTTGAAAGCCCTTATTATGTTTGGGATGTTTCCAGCTTCTTGCATCTTGCCTCATCCAAGTAGACCTCAGAAAACTGAACTTTCTAATTTATCTCACAGGTGGGATGCAGGAGTGCAATGCTTGTGGCATCCATCGGACACGCATCCATCAGTAACCCTGGTTACCCGCGGTGACATCTGCCCAGCAGTGAGCACCTAGGGAAGAGGTCTTCTTGTACAAATCTTTATTATTTCTGCTGAGCAGGTGGTAGCTGCAGTTTTGGCCTTTTGAGGAGCAGACAATAGTGGAGGTGGCTCTCTGTGGTGTTCAGTAGGAGAGTGGTGACAGTGGCCACAGTGATGGGAATGCTTTCTCTTCAGGCCAGTTCTGGGGTCTGGCTTTTGGGCTTTGTTCCTGGAAACTCAGCACCAGCACCCCTGGTTCCCCAGCCCTTCCAACATTTTTGCAATGAATTCCTGTTCTGAATACTGTGCTTGGAGCCATCCTCAGCTGCTTGCATGTAGAAACTCTGCATGAGACAGTAAAGGAGGGGAAATGCTGGCTGTGGAGAACAGTCTTACAAGTCACGTGAAAACAAGTGACAGGGCTAGTTTGCTGTTGTGGCCAGCCTCTGACATTGCCCCTGCCTTCCGGTGTTCATGTCTTTTCCTTGTCCCCTTCCGTGTTGAATCAGGGCTGGGGTGTGTGACCAACAGAATACGGAGGAAATCACAGTGTGTGACTTCCGGGGCTAGTCTGTAAAGGCATCATAGCTTCTATGTTGGCTTCCGGCCCTCTCACTCTAGGGGAACACCAGCCCCCATGTTGCGAGAACACTCAAGCAGCACTGTGGAGATGCTACACAGAGCAGGATCCACTTGTCAGCACCGACTTGACAGTTGCACGAGTGAGCCACCTCAGAGGGATCTTCCTTTCCGCCTCGCCTTCAGGTACCACAGCCTTCGCCAAACTCACTGCCGCCTGGTGAGAGACCGGAGCCAGAGCTGCCCAAGCGAGCTGCTACTGAATGCTTGACTCACAGAAGCTGTGAAAGAAAGGAAATACGGTTATGTTAAGCCACTGAGTCTTGTAATAATTTATTAGGTAGCAGTAAATAAACTAAGATATAGCATTGGCAGATGGTTTGTTTCTATAGGGCAAGGGAAAACTGAGCCTGTTCGCAATGTAAAAAAGGGGGCAGAACCCATGTAGAGGATGGCTGCCCTGAGGGAGAGGAGAACCGAGCAGAGCGCAGAAGCAGAGGGAAGGCAAGAGCAAAGGGAGGGAGGAAGGTAGTGTGGAAGGAAGGGATGGAGAAAGGAAAGAAGGATGGAGGGGACCGAGGGAGAGAGAAGGGCAGGAAGAAGGAAGGAAGGTGATCAAGCATGCAGGGTAGTGTGGCAGGGAGAAGGAACTTCTTTCCTTGAGATAGGAACAAGAAGGAGGAAACAGGTTAGCTAGGACCCAGGATGAGCACAAAGAAGAGATCTGATCAAAATCTTCAACTTCTCAGCAAAGGAGGAGTGGAGCAAGTTCATACGCAAAGACTGAGGGAGCTGCAAGTGAATGGGCACACGTTTTAAACTCACATTTATTTAGTGTTTACACACTTTTTGTGCCAGATATCATGCTAAGATCCTTCCATACATAATCCCATTTAGCAGTTCTACCAACTTCCCGAGACAGTGTCATTGTCCTTCTAATTTTGTATGGGAGTTAAGGAACTGAGGAACTGAAGCACTGAACCAGTTATGTCAGATGCCGGGGGGGTCCCCAGAACTGTTTGAGTGGTTTGCTTAAAAAATGAGTCAGGGCCGGTGATATGGCTCAGTGGCATAACCGCCTGCCTGGCAAGCGTGAGGTCCTGAGTTCGACTCCCAGTACCCACATAAGGGAAAAAAAGGGCTGGTGATATCACTGAGCAGCACAAGTGCCTGCTGGCAAGCATGAGGTCCTGAGTTTGACTCCCTGTACCCACATAAAAAAAAAAAAAAAATGAGGCAATGCAAGATGAATCAAATGGAAAAGATTTCTTAACAAAAATATAGGATTCTCGACCTTCACAATTTTGACCATAAAAATAGCCACAAAGATAAACTGATTTTTTCCTACCTGTTTAAATTGGCTTTTTTAATAGCCTCAAATAGCCAGATGTGTCAAGAAACACTTAAAGAGTAGGCATTGCGTTGCATGGTAAAATATTACGAAACTTCACACATAATATCACGAAGTCATGCACATTCTTTTTTTTTTTTTTTTGGTTGGGGGAGGTAAATCTATCCAGGAGGTTTGTAGAGTGTCTTGAAAAGGCCGTACTATTAATATCTAATGCTCTGCATTGAAGTAACAAAAGATGTGGGATTACCTGCCAGCTCTTGGGTTGGAAAGTTGATTTATTCTGTGAGAGGCCAAAGTCAGCAAAATAATCAAAGGGAAGCTTGGTTACTAAAACCTGAGCTGGCCAGGCATTTTAAAGCTATGATAATTGAAATCATATGAGACTGGAGAAAGAACTGACAGCTTGGTGAGTAGTCAGCCCACTTTTTAGGGAGTATCCAGTCTTGGGTATCGCCATTTCTGAGCACGCATTCTGTGATGAGCCATGCAGTTTGACTACACAAGCACAGACCACTGATCGCCACTTTTCCTTACCTCCAATTGTCCCTCGTCACCCCTCAGACCACCCTACCTCTTTCCTGCACAAATACCCCTCCCTCCTGACCTTGAGCGGCAGACCTGAGACAGACCCTCTCATCTCTATGCTTGGTTGCCTTGGACGTAGGCTCTTTCTCTTTTGCAAACTTATCATTTCAGTAATTAGTGTATTGAGCAGTGGGCAAAATGAGCCTGATTTGGTAACATACACAAATATGTTAATCATAGTGAATAGATTTAAAAGATCTAAACCTATTCAAGAGGGTGAGAATGTTTAAACAAATATGATTTTGTCATGTAAGAATATAAGATCAGGAAAATCATACCTTAAAATATTTCAGGGGCATGAAAATAGTTGTGATATGTGAAAAAATAAAAGAATAAAACCATATATATATTGTTTCTAATTATGCAAAATTTAAAAAAAATTAGTGGAAACAGAGAATGCTATACTTGCATATATAAAAAACACACCAAAATATTAAGTGTGTAATACCCAGGGTCTATCTATATATCCTGTATGTCTTAGTTACTTTTCTCATTGCTGAGACAAAATACCCAATGCCCAATGTTAAGGGAGGCAGGGTTTATTTGGCTTACAGTTCATAGAGGTTTCAGTCCATAGTTGGCTGGCTCCAAGGCAGGGTGGCATTGCAGAGGAGAAACAGTTCATGGCAGGCAGAAAGTAGCAAAGCAAACAAGGGACAAGATAAGCCTCTTTCTGTCCCTTATATTGTATCCAGGGTACCGGGATGGGGGGGGGTGTCAAACCAATCAGTGAACTGATTTAGTGATACCCACCCTTAATCCAAGCACCTTTAATCTTAGCATTACACGGTGAATCAGTCACACACTCTAGATTTAGCCACCATTGAAAAAGCCCCAACTATGACTGCATGAGGCTCTGGGTGGGAGGAGGGACATCTAGACACAAGCTGTAACATTGTCATTAGTTAATTACACTGAAGGATAATTGATTCAGAAGAAACTATTCACTATGTGACACCATGTGGCCTGTACCATGCTTGCTACCTTTTTGAAAATTTCTGAAAGACTTCTACATATTAAAACATATACATATAATCTTCTATATATAATCAAATACCTAATCAAATTATTCCAAAGGCAGAAAGCATTTCTCAAAGATACATTTAAGATGCAGTTTTAAATAGATGAAATAATTTATTTAGTTACTTTCTCAAAATTTCAATATTAATATTTGAAAATTATCATCTGTATTGGTTTTCCATTGCTTTAACAAAATACTGGAGGCTGGATACTTTATATAAAAAGAGGTTTACTGAGCTCAGTTTTGGATGTTGGGAATCCAGAATCAGGTGTCCCCATTTGTGTGGCTTCTGGTGCTCGCCTTTCTAATGGCAGGTGGGATGGTGGTGAGAGCACGTGATGAGGGGTCACACAGTAGGACATGAGCCAGAGGGGGGGAGGGGCTGGTCACACTCTTTATAACAACCCTCTCACCAGAACTAATCAGGGTCCCACGAGAACTACTCCATCAATCCCTTTCAAGGGCACAGTCCCCAGAACCCTATTCACCTAACACACTAATCCCCACCTTTTAAGGTTCCAGCACTGCAATATGGCCACGCCAAAGAGCAATCCTCCAACACAGGAGCCCTCTGGGACAAGCCATATCCAAGTCACAACATGAGCCATGAGAAGAGCGTAGCTAGGGTTGGGGTAAGGATGCTTTTTAAATCTTAAGAGAGGGGTGGAAGCTGGAGGATGCGGAAGTGGGGATGGATTTGCAGCCATTGTACATTTTCTTATAACCTCTACTAATAATAGATTTCATTGGTTTTGGTTGAATAACTTCATTTGGGTGTTTTTTTCTAGGAAACCTAAGCTTGGAAATTTAAGAAAAGTCAAGTAGGACTTTCCTTTAAGAAAGACGATTCTAAAGAAATATGAAGTATGATGACTTCTAAGTCATAAAGCCCTAGGTCTGACTATTTACCAACATCTTTACCCTCAATAAATAATAAAGTGAAAAGATGGGTATTAAACTATTGGAAGTACTTCTGGATTCCTGAGATGTAGTGCTCTTCTGGGATATTGCCTCACAAATTTTCATCTCAAAATTTCCTAAAACTGAGAGAAAATGGCAGAAAATTCTTAAGCAACACGTTAAATTGCACTGATTATTTTTATGTTTTTTTTAAAAGAGTATGTTTGGACTTATTAAATCTATACAGTTTTACAGGTGTGTAAATCGAGTCCTCAGAATGAAAATACTGTACTGAATGGGTCAAAGATTATTGCTCTATTTGCAAATCTTCAAACTGTCAGAACCTTCTGGAAAAATTTATGGCAATTTTGTCTCCTTTTTTTTTTTGTGGGTACCGGGGGGTCGACCTCAGGACCTCGCGTTGGCGCCCGTGCCGCTGAGCGATATCACCGGCCCCTTCTTTTCGTATGTGGGATCCGGGAGTCGAACTTGGGCCCTCGCGCTTGCCGGGGCAGGCGCTTAAGCCGCTGAGCCATCTCACCGGCCCCCATTTGTCTCCTTTTTTTAAGGTAATGTTTCTACAAAGCCTACCAAAGTGCTATACGTAAGGCTGTAAATCACTTTGCAGGCTTGAGTAATGGGACTTTTATTTCATGAAACCATGCCAAGAAACCCAGAGGCTTTCATCAATATTGAATCTTCTGCAATATTTAATACTATTTTTACTGAATAAAGGTGAATTTTGATACTGACTGAAAATATTTTGCTGAAAGGAAAATAAATAGAAATCCGTGGTGTTAAGTCTGATGCTTTTAAAAAAGTTCATTAGTCCCAGCTGAAGAAAAAAAAATAAAGTCAATAGAAAATAAATATAACTGCATTCATTGAATCAGTGCAGATGCGAGTTCAGATTTTATCTGTAATTATGGTTGGTACATACTGTTCTAATAGATGAATAAGCTGGGGTGCTTCTTTTTGGATGACTTTTTTCTAGTTTTGCATTAAGGGTGTTTGACAAAAGAGAAACTCCTTTGAATGCGCCATTCTTCCCCTCCCAATTTTATCCAAATATTCTTGCAGGGAAATGTGGAATCTGATAGCTAATTGCATTAAAATGCCAAGAGCAGGGGAGTCCTATGGGAAGCGTATGTTATGCAAAGCTAAATTCGTGTGTAATCCTTCCTCAGTGTCCTCTGGCAACTGAGTCCATTACCCCTGCCCCATACCAAAGCTCAGACACTCAAGTACTTTGTATAAAATGGCATATTTTACGCAGGTATTTGCATATAACCTATGTATATCCCCTTATACTTTAAATCAGTTCCAGATTACTTATAGTAATAACTCATGCAATGTAAATGCTATGTAAATAATTGCTATACTGCATTGTCTAGAAAATAATGAGAAAAAGTGCACATATATCCATTACAGGTGCAATTTTCCCCCAATATTTTGTGCCACAGTTGGTTGAACGGTGGATGTGGAATTCTTAGATACATAAGGTCAACTATATACAGTACTAACAAAATGAGTGAGGTACTTGGAGGCAGTTCTACGTATGTATTCAGCTAGGGACCCGATTAACATTCTGCGTGTTTAATTTTGCAAGTTGTAGGAAACACTGCCAAGCTCTTGCTTCAGGTGGTTTCAGAACCTAAAAGAAATTGGACAAAGCATAAAAGAAATCAGGCTCAGGGCACAAACCAAACCTGTAACCCCACATGTTTTATAATCTCTTCAGGCCTTTTAGGCACTGGTCAGTGATTTTTAAGTGTTTATTTGCACCCCGCTTATTTTTACAAATGATTTAATACCTTTAGTAGTCCGGTGGCTCGTAAATGAAAATGAGAAAGAAACCAAGTAAGAGGGAAAGTGAGGGCAGAGAAGTAGGACAAGCAAAAATCTACTTCATGGTGCTACAGCAAACAGAAATACCAAAATGACACCCAGGATTTGGAGACAGATTTATTTACATCAACAGGCACTGATCAGGATCACTCCCAAAATATCAGGCCCTGATCTCTGGTGGTCTAGGGCTTGTATGGAACAAGCAAGCAGGAAGCACAGAGGCAGAATGGCTTGTCAATGGGGGACTGGTTCTTACAACATGCATCATAATGACCAGCTGTGTATCACAGTGACCAGTCGTTTCTAAGAAACGGAAGTAACAGGAACTATAGCGGGAACGGTTACCTGGGCAACTAACAGAAACTGAAGTCTACTGGCCGAGGGGGCATTTACTGCTACACTGGTGCCTGGGCTCACACCCTCCCAGTTCCGATGGTGAGGCAGGTAATGTGAAGGTCCTTGCTCGTAAAACCACGCCCTGCAGGAGGGCGGGGAGACTGGAGAGACCTTGGGAGAAGGAATCGGAGAGGAGCTGTGAATGGCACACAGCTCAGCAGGAGGTGTGTAATGTGCACTTGGCCATTTTGTTTGTGAATATTCAATTTCACTATGGAAAACCAGAAAAGAAGTGGGGTAGATGAAACTTCCAAGATGTGTTAAGCATAGACAGGAAGTTAGTAACCTGTCAGGCCAAGCAGACGGCGAGTGTTTATGACGCACTCTGTATTGTATCCAGGAGGGCTGTGAGACTCTTGATGTTCAGAAAGTTTCAATTTACCACCGATTGACGAGGCCCATTCTGGCCCTACCTGCTCTAGGGCCAAGAAACAGATAAACAGAGCATACAGATGTGCTCATCAGATTTATGGGAATTCTTGCCCCTCTGCACTTGCTTGGGTTACCATGCTGTTGTTCCCCCAAGAGGGCCTCTAGCTCTCCTCTTTCCAGTCATGCCTCCTGGCCCTAGGTGACCTCATCATCTTCCATGCCCACAGCTCCCCAGGCATAACACTCCCTCCCATCCCACAGGCACCGTTTCCACCTGGACATCATCTGGATGTCCCACGGGCACCTCAGTCTTCTCTCCCTAAACTGTCTGTCCACGGGCACTTCAGGCTACGCGGCCGCAATATCAAACTCACCACTCAGTGAAAACTTCAAGTCACCCTCACTCTGTCATTTTCCTCCGGTGCCAAAGAGGAAAGTCCTTGTGCCAAATCCTGAGATTTCTACCTTCTTAAAACTTCTCATTGTTGGTCTCTACCCATCATCTGCAAGGATTTGCTAAATTGGTACCAATTTACCCTGGGTGTGAAAGACTTCAAAGTGAAGCCCCAAATGCTGAGCACAAGGAACAAGACCTTCACACTCTACCTTCATTTACTTCCCTACTCTTATCTCGATTTGGGGTGTGATAGAAAAGACCCTTTGCCCTTCTTGCTTACCTCTTATTCATCTCACTGCCAGGCTCTGATTACTTCCAGACACCTGAATGAGCTGCTGCCTTTTTTATATTCAAGATTATACCTTTGGTATTTTCCTTTCTACACGTCTTCCTGTCCTATTCTCTACTGCCTCCCGGCCCAGCACCCCATTATCCACTATTTTATTTTCTTACTCTTAACCTTCTTTCGAATGTTTCACAAAATTGTAGCTCCACTAAGAAATCTCCCTGAAATGCCAGTCTCACCATGACCCCTATGCACCACCCCTGGGCGTTATCTGAATTAAGTGCCCTTCTTGCCTGTTTTCATAATTGTTATTCTACTATCATAAGTCAGGGTTCCAGAGGAAAGAGGTGGCGTGATCAGATGATTAGGGTGACTGAAGGGGAGGTTGGAGAGGTGGATGGGGCAGGAACCAGATTAGTGACAGTGGAATCAGAACTGATCCCCAGTTTGAAGAGAGGAGAGAAGGAGAGAGGGAAAGGGAGGGAGGGAGGAAGAGAGAGAGAGAGAGAGAGAGAGAGAGAGAGAGAGAGGGAAAGAGAAAGCAGAAAGAGAAACACAGATACAAGGGACTAACTGGTATGGAGCTGTGACATTTGTTGGAAGAAAGCTGAGGCAACCTTGCAGGAAGAAAGCAGGAGAAAGACATTCTGTCCTTCTGAAATGCTTGCCCAAATTAGTGCAGATGTGAAGCTCAGGGATGAATAATTCATCCAAGGTCAGTCAGCTGTTAAATGGTTCCACCAGTATTAGATCCAGTTTTGTGACTCAAAATCCAACACTGTTTTTGGCTACTGCAGAAAATCTGTAATCAGCACTGGAGAATAAGGTAGGTAAGCCATACTAATTCCTCAATAGTACAGTCCTTTTAATTGCCTTAGAAAATATATTTATTTTGTAGGAAAGCAATCGTTCACACTCATGTTCCAAGTTTCTTCCAAATATATGTGTTTTTGATTTTTTCCCCCCAACAGATGTATTCATTTGCATTTTCCCCTGATGAATCACTTTTGTTTTGGTTATTTTTGAGTGTATTTCTCACCTCTCAAAATCCTTTTCTATTAATCGAATTCTCACACCCACCCCTTAGGTTAATGCCACCTCCCAAATTGGCACCCTCCCTGATTCTATCAACCACGTGCTTTATTGGTGAGCCGTTCAGTGAAATTTTCCCTGAGACTAAGATCTGACATAAGGCCTGAAGGACAGCCTATTGTTTTACTTTTTTCAAAAACTTCTGTTGATCCAAAGACTTTGAATTATCCCATTGCAGAATGCTATGTGACCCAGCCTGGCTTCGAACTCCTGGTGATCCTCCTCCTCTAGTCTCCCGAGCGCTGGGGTGACAGGCCCGTGCCCCTACACCGGAGTCTGGAGTTCTCTGTCAGAGCCTTCCTCTACTTGCGGCTCCCCGCCCAAAAATCTGGTGAGAACATGGGGTGAGAATTAGAGAGAAATGGTTGAGGGGCCTTCAGTGGCTATGTGGTTTCTGTGTTGACCAGCACAGTCCTCCCGAAGTACGATGCAAACCACATAGGTATTGTTATATTTTAGTAGCTGAATTTTATTTATTTTTATTTTTTGTGGCTGGTAGTTTTACTTATAAGTATGAAAATGGGACCTCGTTTTGCTATTTCTTTTTCTGGTTTTTCAAAGAGATGACTGCATTTCTGAATTTTAAAATGTAACAAGAAATAGGTGCGATTGATTCATTATTAAATATATTTTATTTAACCCAATATATCCAAGTACTGTCATCCGAACGTACAACTAATGTGAAAACACGTATGAGTTATTTCTATTCTTATTTTCGTACTGTCTTGGGACCCGATGAGTGTTTCACCCGTCTGCACCCTCGCTTGGGACCGGCTGTGGGGCAGCCAGCCCCTCCACACCGCGTCGGCGGCCCGGGGCGTCCAGCGTCCCGACCCGGTCTTCCCCCCTTCGGACCCGCTCGGGAGCAGCCGGCCTGGGAGCAGCGGCAGCTGACAGGCGCGCCCCTGCCTTCCGCTCCTCAGTGCCACTGACCTGTGTCGTCGTAGACATGGGACTGGTCTCTTCCAGAATGGCCTCATTTATTAGCTATTCGTTATCTAGCTTTTCCATCAGAATGTGGGCTTCACCCGAGCAGGGATTTTAAAAACCAGTTTTTATTTTCGTGGATTCCCGGCGCCGAGCACCGCTTCTGGCACGTACACAGGAACATCTGGGCACGCGGGACTCTGCCTCCCGAGACCGAGCGGAAGGGGGCAGCGCGGGCCGGCACAGGTGCGGCGGGCGGGCGCGCAGGTCCCGGGCCGTGCGCCTCCCCGCGGGCGTGGGCGTGGGCGCGGGCGCGCGCGGAGCCGCCGGCGCCGGAGGGGTGGGCCGCGCCGCAGCCGCCCCGGGGTCCCCATTGGCCGCCAGCTGCGGAGGCCGCGAGGCGCCGGGGCTGCCGCACGGCGGAGCTGGGGGCCGGGCGGAGCCGGCGCGGGGACCCTCGCGGCCCGGGGTTGCGCCCCGCCGCCCGCGGTCCTCGTCGCGCCCATGCTCGGCGGCGGCCGCGCTTCCTGGGACCCGCGGGGTGCGGGCGTCGGTGAGTGGCCGCGCCTCGGTGCCTCGGGAAGGCCCGGCCGGGGGCGGTGGCGCGGGCCGGGCCGGCGCTTTGTGTCGGGCGCGCGGACCCCGGGCGGACGGCCGCTCCCGCCCTCCCTGCTCCCCGGGCCGCGCCGGTCGGCCGGGTAACGGCGGGAGTGGCGGGACTGCGCCTCCGCGCGGCCGGCGGCTGGCGGGCGCTCCCCGCGAGGGCCGCGCTCTCCCGCCGCGCCCGGCCGGCGGCCTGGGTGGGCGTGTGTGCGGAGAAGGGGGGCGGGGAGGCCGGCCACTTCCGGAGCCGGCGCGGCCCGGGCGGACAGACTCGGTTCCCGGGCCGGGACCTCGGCAGGGGACTCCGAGCGGGGCGGCCCCGGTCCGGTTTAACAAAGGGTGCGCCTCTCCGCCCTGCGGGGAGGGCGCGCGGCGCGCGGGGCCGAGCCCTGGGGAGGTGCGCTTCCTTCTGGGCTTGTCATTTGATTGTTGTGGCCTCTTTTTTAAAGGACTGGAGGTTGATGCATGAGGGGCATCCAGAGGCGCAGGAGCGGTGGTGATGGTTTGGGAAGCGGAGCTGAAGTGCGCTGGGCCTCGGTGAGGTGTGACATTTTATCATGACGGTGTTCAGGCAGGAAAACGTGGACGATTACTACGACACCGGCGAGGAACTTGGCAGGTACAGGGGTGCTGGGAGCGCACGGTGCTGGGTTGTGGGAATGCGTGACACTGGGGCCGGGGGCAGCAAACAAATGGGGTTTGAATCAGGAGGTATCTCCCTCACCCTTCCAAGAGATGGGGAGATTGTAGAGAAAGGAGTTGCTAACCCGGGAAGGCCGGGGACCAGAAATAAATCGTCTAATCCAAGGAGGTGGGGAGAGCAACCGCTCTGTGTGATTAGGGTGCACGGTATAGCGATCAGATCTCCTGGACGAGGACAGATTGAATCGTGTGCTATAACTCTGTCAGCCTTCGCCCTTCTGAGACAATGAAGCAAATGGTAAGATTCCGATTGCAGCTACAGTTAGTTCTGTAGTGCGAGTTAAATAGTACAAATTAATAGGCTTTGAACATTATAATGCTTTACCTCTTTGTGAATTTTCAGTGTAACATGCTCTTCTGGTGGGTGGTGGGTTAAAACTTGGCAGATGTTGATGTTGGGCTTGCATTTTGAAACTTCCTCTGCCTAGGAAGGTTGGCGTTGGGGATTGTTTTGGTTTCATTTGCTGTACAATGTTAAATCTTTAACAAATCGATGAGAGTCTACTGTGGCTATCTGGATAAAATGTCCCAGTTTCTAGGTGAACAGATTTCTTTGGAGGCATCTAAGGACTGCTGGCTGTTTCCTTTGAGTTTTCCAGAGTGTATTGAGCTCTGCTTTATGTTAGCAAAAAACCCAGTTTTCATAAATTTAAAATGCAGTTGATGGAATTTGTGGTGTACATGCATTGTGAGTAAAGTAGGCAAAAAGATCTTTAAACAAAGAAAGTACTTGCGTATTTGCAGTATGTGTATTGAAATTTGTATTTTTCCATCACACCCAATGTCCCCATACAAAGCTTCCTTTTTCTTCACGAAAAGGAAATTTAAAAACACACCCTAGAATTACCTAGTGAAATTAAGAAAGCTGGTTTTAACTAAAAAAAATTTAAGGTTCAGATTATAGTAAAAGACTGCCAGCAATTTTTAAAAAGATTCTGCTATAAATTACTTCTGTAGATGTTTAGTGTTGATCCAAAACATGGATAGGAACTTGTGCTGAGATTTAGTGAGTGAATAAAAGCTCTGGAAAAATCACATTTCATGGATATGTTTAAGATGAAGGTATAAGAGCGTGAGGTTGACATACTTTGTTTAACCGGAATCAAATCACTTTATTTCTGTGGTTTTCAGCAAGCCAGGTGGTGTACGGAGTTTTCCTTTGGGACTAGCAAATAAAAAAAGTTAGAAAATGTATTTCAACTCCATTTGTGTAGGGTGCTCTGATTATATAAATTCTGCTATTAAGGAAAGATGATTAAGTTAAGATGTGAACATGGTTTTATGGATTCAGTATATTAACTTCGTCTTTATTAAGATCTCTTGGTAGAATTGTGTTAAGAGAAAGAAACAGTGAAGCTTCCTGTGACTGATGAGGGGAGTCTGCAATCTTCATTTTGTGGGCTCAGTGACAAGGGAGGTGGTCTGTTCATTTGTCACTAGTTGTTTGTCACTTTGATTGTGGCTCTGTCTTGATTTCTGTGTATAACTTTCTCCCCACTGTGGAAGACTAATTGCTGAAGTGGTTATTAAATTATTTATGTGACCCAGGAATTTCAAAGAAGTGCTCTGACCAACGGAGTTGGGGATTTAGAAAAAAATAAATATGCATACCCACCTATCTTGTGTAGCTAAAATTGTTTTTGCCAAAAGAAGAGGCAAATGCTTGGCTTTGTCTGAAGGTTTTTGAAGTCTCGTGGCTTGTATGTCTGCCTTGTATATGGCCACTTCCACAAAGCAAATCTTGATGGACGTGTAGGAAAGGCTTGCTTGTGGCTGATGTGTGTCATGCTGAAGACTGAGGGTGAAGGCAGGCGTTTAGTGGCTGAAAATGGGAATGGACAGGTATTCGGCACAAACACAGGGTTGTTTTTAAGAAGTGGGATATATGTTTCTAAGCAGCGAGTTATGAGCAGACCAACATCTAAGGTTCAAGGCTTTACCTACATATCTGTAGCAATCTGAATATAGTAATAGCTACTCACCTGATGAATGGATTCAGATAAAGTCCATAGCTAGCGGAGGGAAGATAGGGTTTAAGAGTAGAAAACATTATTATTGTTGCCGTTATTTTACTATTAGAAAAATCGAGTGTGTGTGTGTAGTTCAGTGCTGCCCAAGACTTCTTTAAAAGCTTTCTGTCTACTGTCAAGGGCTTTATAGAGTATTCTGACTTCACCAGTGTTACGTTGGAGGAACGATGGAGTCGATGGACCATCACACAGCTATTCTGCTCCAAACCCCGGCTTACAGACTTGCTAGGTTTATGATTTTGAAAAGCTGACCTACCCACTCTGACCCTCGCGATCTTCATATGTGAGTGAGAGGCCTGGTGCTTACTTCGTGGCTGTGGTGAAAATCACGTAACATAACATACGTGAAAGTATTTCATCAGCAGTAGAAAGTTGGACAGACACAAATGTTAGTCATAGGCCCGGCCAAGAATTTGGGTGTCGGGGTAAGCTGACAGGCTGCTCCGCGGTGTCCTGTGAGTCTGCCTCCTGGGAGGCCCTGCGGGAGAGGGGTCACGGGCGAAGCCGATGCTGACCGCGCTGGGCCTCTCCTTGCTGATTCTGATGAATGCACCTCCGGCCTTGAGCTGGCGCACCCTCCACGCAGAAGCAGGTTGCTGTGGTGAACAGGACTGGTCATCTTTAGAAGATGGGTGACCTTTGACTCTGACTCCAGGAGGCCCTCTAGGATCCGACCCTCTATCCCAGGAGGCTCACGGAACTGCTTCCGTCGTGGGCAGTGGTCTCCAAGATGAGTGCTTGTAAATGCGGTTTTCTACCTGTCCTGCTACACTGGTGTTTTTATGCCCAGCATGCCCTGCCTTCTCTTATCAGTTGGCACTTCAGGTGGCTGCAGGCTGGCTTGCCTCACCATCGGCTGTGGTTACAGCTTTGGCTGTCATTCAGCCTAACCTGGGGTACCTGAACGACTGGCCTTCTTTTGAGTCCCACTCTCTTACCTTACATGATCTCAGGACCTAAGTCCTAGTTCCTTAATAAGTCTGCAAGGAAAAAAATGATTTTTCCCCTTTCAGGAGCTAAACGGCTTGTGTGAGACACGCCATTGGTCCATGACCGTGGCTGCCGGTGACACGCTCCATGATGTTATTACTGTCTTGCACTGCTCCTTGTAGCTAGCCGGTAGGTTCCTTCAGGCCGCCTTCTGTGGTTCAAGTTGTCGTGGTCCACGCCCTTGAGGGTGTGCAGTGTGCAGCGGAAGTCCAGGCATGTGTATGCTCGACGTCTGGATGAGCTAAGGGAGATGGGCTGGTGCGGTATTGAGACCACAATGGTGATTTAAGATGCAGGGAGTGTTGCAGACGTTGATGATCTAGGAGAGGCATTGTGCGATGTGGAAGAGCCTTCGCACTCCCATTTGGAATGCCTGGAGACCCCTGTGTTGCAAGGGTGTGAGAATTCAGTGCCTCCAAACATGGTACACATTGTCACCGCCTAATAGGTTATATTTAATAACCTGTTTGCCACACCATGGCATTTTACCACCCTGCTATTCTCTTGGTGCTGTGACCTTGGACTTGATCGTCTTCTAAAAAACAAAATTTCTAATGCCTAATTAGATGCATGGTACCTTGTAGATGCCCAATAAATTCATGCTGATTGACTGAATGGATCAATATATGGAAAGCACTTTGAAAAAAAAGTCTAGATATTAGGCCTTCAGTAACTGATGACTATGGTGAAGATGCACACTCAGGATATAAATGCTGCAGATCACAAAAATAACAGTTTTTGATTTTATGTTTTCTGTGGCTGAATAGTAATGAGCACAGCAGCCAAAACTTCCAAGCTCAAGATAAGTTTTAAACAAAACAAATGAAGTGGAGCATTAAATATTTTACATTGGTTTGGATGGTGCTTGGAAGCTAATAATTCAAATTTATAACATTCTTCTTTTGGCATAAAATCCATAGGCATTTTAATTGAAGTAAGAAATCACCCTGAGGGCTGCCCGTGCACGTTTTTATGTCGCGGTGGGTTTGGTGGATGGCAGGAATGAGTGCTGAGAACAGCGACGCTCTGCATCTAGGAGAGGAGCTGGGGCTTTCTTCGGAAGCAGGAATCACAGACGCAGGGGGGTCGTGGGCTGATCACCCTGCTAGGGCTGTGCCGAGCGTGGTTTCCCTTTGGATTTCTGACTCAGAACGTGCTCAGATGTCTCCTCCGATAGGAGAGGCCGCAGAGTTTCAACAGGAAAAGTTCAGCCGTGAGCTGCATACCGGTGTTTAGAATGAAGCCAGAAATTCCTGTTGTCTGATGATGTTGTAGCCGTTGTGACGTCGCTCGACACATTGCTACAAGTGTGTGGTGACACCGGTGACAACCTGCTGTGCTGCCAGTCCTGTGAAGTACGGCACATACAACAATGTGAAGTACGCCACATACAACAATGTGAAGTACGCGACAGCTGGTAATCTTAATAGATGACTTGCTGATTCATGTGTGCTGTACTTTTAGTTATTTTAGTGTGTACTCTTTAAAAACAGGTTGGCCGTGCAGCACCGTGCCGTATTGCGTCAGCCGCAGCCTCGCGTGTGCTGTGTCTGGATTGCACCAGGAGACCACAGTGAGCGATCGACCCTTGCGCCCCGGGTTCGTGCGGCTGTGCCCTTTGTGTTAGCTCAGTGAAGGTACTGCCCAGCCGTTCCGTGCTGCGCATGCGCCTTGTGAGGCGACACCTGACTGCGCATACCTTAGAGCTGACGGCTAGTGACTCCTGAAGCCCCGTGTGTTGCAGGAAGTCTAATGATCATCTTCCAGGTCGCAAGGGTGGGCAGGGTGGTGTCAGGAGTGGACTTTGGTTGAATGCTGCAATCGAGCACTGGGGCTGTGGTTCCGCGCTACTCAGGGTAGCTTCACTAGGTTCAGTGGGACGAAGGAGCGAGGCTGTGAGGTGTTTAGTAGGTGAGGAGGCCAAAGAGCCTAACTTCCTGTGCTGCCATGCCCTCATTTTACTGTAGGCTGTGTCTTACCCAGCCATTTGGGAGGGTAGAGGCTGGTGACATTGACAAGCCCCAGAAAAGCCACGAAAACACACTGAATTTACAGAGATGGATGCTTGGGTTGATTTCAGAAACTAGAAGCAAGTATTGTATTAGGAGAGGTGACTTTGTCTCTTTCAGTTTATTGGCAATGCTGTAACCTTTGAAGGCACAGACTAGTTCGCTCCAGATGGGGTGGGAGGAGGGAGAGGGGGCGGCAAAAGCTGTATTCTCTGGTTGATGGATACCTGCTGAGGTGGGGTGCAGGGGCAAGGTGACAAGGTCAAGGTTATGTTGCCTGTCTCAGCAGGGAAATGTGTTGGGGCAGTCATCCTTAATTGTAGTCAACTGCTATGTTCTACCAACCCAACCAAGCATTTTGTTCAAATGAAATAAAACATGGTCTAAGTAGGAATTTAGTTTTTGGCTGTGAGACAAAGGAAGACACCTGCTGGAGGGGGAGCAGCTTCCACTGGTGCAGGGTGGCCCCGAGTCTCAGAGACACGGGCTGGGAGAAAGCCCAGGCAGCCAGCGCGACCTCCCTTCTCATCAGTCCAGTCCCTGTGGTGACAAGTCGTGTGGCTTTCCCTCTCAAAGCCAAATGAAGCTGATAGCTTAGAGAGCTGTTCGGGGCCGCTATTCACCACCGGTCCTCCTCAGTGTGTGTGCCGGAGAGGATGCTTAGGGATGGATAGTAGCCACTTTATGGAGCCCTTCACTGCAGACCCAGCCAGGCCAGCAGCTTCTCTCTTCAAGCCCAGAGCTCTCACAGGCCTTCCCAGCACACTGGCAACTTTGTGACCTGTTACGAATGGAGTTAGCACATGGCATGGCTTTAGTCAAGCCCCAGAGTTAATAGTTGAGCTTTTTAGAAAGTTCACAAAACACTTTCACAACTATTTAACTTTTGATTAATGTAATGTGTAAGAATCTGGCCTCTGCCCTGTGGTTTCACCTCCTGAATGACCAACAGTTCACTGAGTAGAGCTTGTTTGTCCGGCTGAGAACTGGTGAGTGATTGTGTGGGACTTTATGTAGAAACAAATAATTATTACTTTGATTTAGTTGGGATAATTGTTCAAGACAAAAATGCATTGCTTTTGAATCTCGAAGGAAATTATATAGCAATATAAATATTTATAATAAATACAGTGTGTTACTTTTTAACATTCTAAATGAGTTCCTTGAAATGTACAGGACAGGGTGGAGGAAAAAGTTGGCATTTGGGTTTTCTACATTTTCTACTACAATGGGTTTAAGATACCTTTCTCTGACTAGGACATCTTTTTTAGGTAAAACAAAAAGTATAGTTGTATCCCAGCTCTTGATTTAATATGTGGGATGGGTTTTTGTAAAGAAAAAGTCTAAAATCTTTAGTAGTTTGTGTCTTGTTTTCAGTCCCAGTCCAGAACCACACAGAACGGTGGTGTGATAGTCGGTAATCGCTGGAGACAGCCGACAGACACAGTCCAGAGCGGTGCCTGTTTATTGCTTCGGCCTTTGTTTGAGGGTGTTGAAAGCTAGTGTGGCTTACAGATCACCTGTGGTAATTTAAGTGTGGTGTTGCCTACCTCACAGAAGGGGTCATGAGGCTTTCTTTTTCTGTGCTACCTGTTGACATTTCCATTGTGAACTTGGGAAATTTTGCTTAATAACCTAACGTATATTCAGAGATGTCAGTAGGGTAGGAGGTTGGGAGAATGTTTGTGATTTTTTCCCTTTATAAACAGATTCAATTTTGGATGAGGACCAAAAAAATTTTTTTGGATGAAGAACATAATGTTTGAGCAAATGTACTTCTAAATTGCTGATCCCCAGAGTATAAAAAGTTTGTATTGGTGATACTTATGTTCATAAACCTGATGGTTTGGGCTGGGAAATTTGCTTCTGCATACCACCTCTCTTTTGGGACATACTTTATTTTCTATCAGAACTGCCTCATTACTTTTATTTAGATTTATGTGACGAGTGATGCTGTTTTTTAAATATTTTATGTACAGTTGGTATTATAAGTTATACACCCTAAATCAGAAGATCCAAAACCCAAAGTGCTCTAAAATCTGAAACTTTGAGCGCTAACATGGTGCCATAGATGGAAAATTTCACAACATGGAACTTTGTTTCATGCAGAAAATTATTAAAAGGATTGTATCAAAATTCCTTGCAGGCTATATATATCAGGTGTATAGGAAACAAATGCACTTCGTGTCTAGACTTGGGTCTTATCCTCAAGATATCTCATTGTGTACCTGCAAATATTCCAAACATCTGAAATCTAAACACTTCTGATCATTTTGGATGAGAGGTACTCAGTTTCTGTAAGTTTTCACTTACAGGAATGAAATAATTTCCATTATTGAGTAGTTCGGTCTACAGTTCATTTCTTTCTTCTTTCAAAACTGTATAACTGTTTTCTTTCTTTCCCTTTTTTGATGCTGGGAATTGAACCCAAGACCTAGGCAAGCATTCTACCCCTGAACTATATCCCTAACTCAACTTTTTCTTTCTAACATAAAGATTGTCAGATATTTGAAGCCTTGCGACAATCCCCATACCATACCCACAGTATAGAATTTCCCATTTGAATAGGAAATACAGAGAAAGTGACCAATGCCTTTCTTTTGTGCCATCCTGCAGAGGGTCATATTTTGCCTGTCTGTCTGCCTAGCAACTCATATGTCTGTCCACGGTTGGGCTGCATGTGAGGGGAGGAAGTAGGTTATGTTTAAGAAGAGAGGTGCAGAGGGCTATGTGGAAGACGGTAGGGAGAAGTCAGGTTTTAGAGCTGATTCAGTTCTGACTGTTTCTGCTTTTCTTTGAGAAGTTCTTCTAAATCACTTTGCGTCTTTTTTTCTTTTTTTGGCCATCTGTGGTTTATGGATAAGCAGCAGAAATGTCTGTCTCTGGGAAGGTGATGGAAGGCTGCAACCCTTTGGGTGTAATATTTAATAAACTCAGAGTTACAAGCTGTTCCTCTACAGAAAACTAAAGCTCAGGTGGCATGGGTGTGTATTATAGGGAACAGACTTTCCACAGGTAACTGCTGAAGTCCTAAAGGCAGAATCACACGTGATGCACGGAGACGTTATCCGTAGGGATTTGGACAAAAAATACTAAAAAGTTACTTGCTGCATTAAAAATACAAGTCGAACATTTCTAGTCTGCAAATCTGAAAAGTTCTTTTTGTTTTTGGGGTGGAGACTCACTGTGTTCTTCAGGCTAGATTTAAACTTGCCATTCTTTTTTTTTAAATTAATTTTACTGGTATACTTCTAACATACATAATGATTGTATTTATCATAGGGAATTAATATATCTTAATTCTTTTTTTCTGCATTCCCCTCTTCCCTTCAATCCTGCTTCCCCTCTCCCTTTGCAGAACATTGTTTCTGTTGTTTTCCTTCCATTCCTTTTTATGCCTGTTCCCTCCCTTCCCTGCCACCCTCAGCCTCCTGAGCAGCTGGGTTTACAGAACATACCACCACCCTTGGCTGATTCGGAAATGTGATGTCCCCAGCTTTCAGCACCACTGTGATGCTCAGAAACCTTTGGATTTTGGAGCATTTCAGTTTTCAGATTAGGGATGTCCAAACACTCCTGGTCCCAAGCATTTCAGGGAAATGATACTCGAAGTATAGTATCTTCTTGGCCTACCACTCAGTTACTGGGGAGCAGACTGCTGCGGATTCCAGTGTACACCCGTGGTAGAATGTGGGCAGCTGTCTGCTGAGTGTCCGCAGTCAGTATGTGAGCTGCTGTGATGCCAGCGCCTTCCACCAGCGTGGCCGTTACGAGCTCTGGCTTCAGACAGTTGTGGTGTCTTTTCTGTCCCCACTGCCATGTATAAAGGAGCCCTTTTCGTCTTGGTTCTGCTCACTCATCATAAAAGGGCCTCTTGTAGACAGCTGTTCTTTTTCTCGCCAGTGTCATGGGAGATGGGAGAGGAAGATATTCACTTTATTCCCATTAAGAATTGATAAGGGTTTGTTCCAAGCTTTGTCATCTCTTCCCTATCACAAGAGCTTCCATCCTCTGATGCAGTTGTTTGGGAGAGGAAGAGAATTAGTACAAATAGAATATTTTCCAGTCCATGCTTACCTCCCCACCCCTCCTTTGGCTCTAAGAGATAAGAATGCTTGGCAAATACAGCAGCGGACAAGGGAAATGGAAGCCTGCTGGCCTTGTAGAAACATGCAGTGCTTTGGTTTTTTTCCATCGTGATTTGGGTGTTGGACGATTATGTCCTGCTTTATGAACATTCCCAATTAAAATGGACTATCCCTGGTGAGCCTCATCTTTAGAAGCAACATACTTTTCAATGCATGTAATTTTGAAAGTTATGTATTAGAGAAAGACAGCAAAGTTTTAAGGGAGATAAAGAGATATTGGAAGTTATGTACATATAACCTGGAGAATAAGAGGCAAATATGAATACTGTACACAGGAACCTGACCAGTTTGCACAGCTTTCTCCAGAGGATGCTCAGGGTGGTCTACATGAAGGCTCTGCTTCTTAATTCCCATGTCCATTGACGATTTAGATTAGACAGTGGGCCACTTTGTATTCTTTTCTTTTTCTGTACTGGGGATTGAACCCAGGGCCTTCACAGTGAGCTACACCCCCAGTCCTCCCAGTCCTTTATTTCTTATTTTTTCTATTTTGAGGCAGGATCTTGCTAAATCACTGAGTTGACCAACCTAGGCCGGACGTGTCGTCCTCCTCTCTGAGTGCTAGCATGGCCAGCGCACACCACTGTGCCCAGCTTGGATTCTTTTATAATTGGCTGTGTGTGTGGTTCTTGACTGCCCCTATGGATTTTGAGTTTTCTGAGAGGAAAGAACATGACTTTTTGTGTCTCCTCTGTTGGTTGGGACTAAGCTGAAGGTACCTATCCAGAAACTAAAATAGTGGTTCAGGCCTTCAGATCTGCGTTAGTTCGTTTTCGCTGTTCTAATGGAATGCTACAGACCGAGTAACTACAAAGAGAAGCAGGTCATTCTGTTTGTGATCCTGGAGGCCGGGAAGTCCAAGGGTGCGGTGCCCGCGTCTGGAGGGGCCGTTCGTGCTTTGTTAATTCTCTGGCGGAGGTGAAAGGGCGAGAGCAAGCCAGCAAGGGAAGGCTGGAAGGGTTGATGCGCTTTTTATAGCTACCCGCAGCGCGCATCTATCTGGAGCGCTTCCCGAGTCCACAGACTCTGGCGTCGGGGATCAGGTTCAACATGGAGCTTGGAGGGGAGAAGAAACTTACAGCAGGACCCAAATCCCTGACTCCACAACACGGTTCCCATGGCGAACTCACTCGACTTCTGTGAGATTCATTTTTCTCTTTTATACGGTGCGGATAATTGTTATACCCACAGGATCTGTGTGAAGTTCTCAGCGTGGAGCTAGGCACACAGTCAAGAGGTGGCGGCTGTTTAACAAGACAGACAGCAAGGGTGACGGAAAGGAAGAGAGAGACTTAGAACCTGCCCCTGGGTCTGGGTCTCTGTCTTCTCTGTGTTCCCTGTTCATTCTTCATTTGCATAGCCAGGTTCTGGCCTGGATCCCCAAAGTGGGTTTGTCTGCAGCCCCATCCTTCCTCTCTTTTCCCCTTTTCCTCTTTTTCCTTCTCTTTGGCCCAGGCTGCAGGGTAGGCGCATTCTGCCTAGCTTGACTTCGTTTACCTGGTCTGTCTGCCTAGGAGTGCCTGCCCCACCCTGGCTGGCTTGGACCCAGGCCTCAGTTTCTCTGCAGGTCTCCGTCCTTGTGGTGTGCTAGGTACATGGCAGTTAGAGTTTCCAGGACACATATTAGTGAAGAATTCACCTTTGCATTTGAGAGTGGGCTGCTGGAGGCCTTGCTTAAACAGATGCCTTTGCCAAAGCCAGCAGACACTGTGGGAAAGGGAATGAGACGCTTTTTGTTTTGGGGGCTCTGTTAAGATGAGAAGAGATGCATTCAAGGAAACAAAGGCAACTTAGGGCTGCTCTGGAGCCTGGAGCTGGCTGCTCAGCAAGAGGGCTGCTCGGAAATGCTTTGAGGGATGGCAGCCCTGTCATTGTTGGGAACCAAGACTCGATCTCGGCATGTAAATTCAGCTTTTAAATATGGTGCGCTTAAATTACCAAAAGGTAGGTTTTGTTTTCTTAGCTTATGTTTTTGATTGAAAACTGCTGCAAGCGGCCAGAAGCACTAGGAGGGGAGCAGTGATTGATTTTTCTTGTGGATCTTCATGGAGAGAAGAGTCTGAAGTGAGTGTGGGCATCCAAGTTGCTGATCGAGGTGAGCTTGTTACAGAATGTAAGACATACAGCAGATCCGGAGGCTCCATTCATTTCTGACACGTACTAATTTGAGATGTGAAAATGGGTGTTTGGCCAAGCCAGGATTGTCTGTGCCAAGAAAAGCCTATTAGGTTGGTGTTTGAAAGGCTGAATTGTTAGGATTTGCTTAATGGTGAGGCTCTGCCAGCTGCTGCGGGTAAATGCCCACTTGCGAGTCTGAGTGCTGGCCCTTGTTTGCCTGGAGTGGTTTGTTCAAGGAACATGGCTGCTAAAGGCAAGGCTGCTTTGAAAGGAATTTTCTTTCTTTTTTTGGGGCCCATTGGGTAGATATCTTCAGTTTATAAAAGTAATATTAAGCTCTCAAAACCTGAAAAGGAAAATGCCTTAAAATAAGATCTGTAAGGGCCGGTGAGATGGCTCAGCGGCTTAAGCGCCTGCGCGGCAAGCGCGAGGGCCCGAGTTCGACTCCCGGAACCCACATACGAAAAAGGGGCCGGTGATATCGCTCAGCGGCACGGGCGTGCAGGCACCCGAGGTCCTGAGGTCGACCCCCCGGTACCCACAAAAAAAAAAAAAAAAAAAAAAAAAAAAAGATCTGTAAGATGAATTCAGGTAAAATATCAAGGAGTGAAAATGCTAAATTGAAACCATAATTTTGCCCATTTTCATTCATTCTCAAAGACTGAATGTCTACCTGTGTGATGTGTTGCAGGGTGAGTACTGAGCATGGCACTGTTGTCATAATAAACTTCTAATCAAATAGAGGAGACAGATTTTTCATCACCAACAGTATTAGAAAGTCTAAATATGATAAACAAGGGTTAGGGTATGCTGCAGTGGTAGAGCAAGTGCAAGGCTGAGGGTTGGATCATTAGCACCAGGAAAAAAGGAAAAAAAAAAAAAACAGATGAAGCGTGAAAAATCATTTTAGAATTCAGGCCAAGAGAGATCATCCTGACTTAGAGGATTTATTCACTCACTCGTTCATTCATACGTTCATTCGGATTCTTGTGGAGGACGTAGAAGTGTAAGCAGGTGTGTTCGGGTGTGGGTATGTACCGTGTATGAGTCTCTGTCCATAGATTCCCTGGGAAAAACTGGAAATCCAAAGCGGAGGAAGGGGAAAGGAAGCTAAGATTTGCTAGAGACCCCCGTAGACCGGCAGCAGGTGTGGGCTCGTCAGTCATGTTGTGTAGAGGAGGAAAGCAGGCCTCAGAGAGGTGACTGGTCGCCGATGGTGTGAAGCGTGAAGTGCCAGAGACGGCAGTTGGCCTCCCGTGCTGTAGTGTGCTGCCTGGAGGCTGGGTCTTGAGTGGCATGACTTGCTTTTTGACCTGTGCTTTGGTTAGTGTCTCGGAGAAGTTTAAAGTGGCACAGTGCTGGCTCATACGATATGTTTAATACCTTTTATTCCTTGCTTCCTCAGAACCAGCGGTTTGTGTCCTCAGCACTGTTGACAGTGTGCTCTAGGTGACGTTTTGTCGTGTGGGGTTCCCTGACATTGCACATGTTTAGCAGCACTCATGGCCTCTACCCGTGGGTACCATTACCGCTCCCACAGAAATGTCTCCAGCTGTTGCCAGGTATCTGTCGGGGGTGAAATCCTCCCTCTTTTCACTGGAACCACTGGGCTGCAGGATCAGCACAGATCACTCCTGACTGATGGGCTTCTGGGGCTGGAGCCAGGCAGGAGCCTGTACCTTGCGAGCTTCCTGTGGAACGAGCTGAAAATGCATTGACCTTGGGTGTCCAGAACACGGGTAGGAAGAGAACAGGCTGCTGAATGGTGTGAGTGCGAGGTCTGGGGCCATTGCTGTTTCCCTGGCTTGTGTAGGCTGCCCCAGGAGTGCACTCTGTGTCCCTCCTGTGTCCCAGTGGTCTGGGCTGAGGCTGGATGAGTGAGGCTCAGAGGAGCTGCTGGCTGGAATCTCTCCTGACACTCACACTGATGGAATAGTAGATGTGGAGTCACCGCCCCTTCTTCGTACCCGTCACCGTGGTAATTACGTGTCTACTTCATGGTTAAAGTGTCATTCTCTTCCTTTAGCCTGGAAGCTCCTGTGATCCGGGTCTGTGTCTTGTTTTCTGTTGTAGCACTGAGCATGGAAAGTGGTCCCAAGTAGGTCTCAGTGAGTTTCTGTTCATCAGATAAACGGAAAGTTTGCCTCAGTTGTTGGGATGAACCAAACCCAGTGTGATTAAGTTTAATGGATATAAAGCTGAAACCATACAATGGAAGAACACTGTTCCCATGCAGCAGCAGGGAGATGTGGCATGACCATTGGGAGAAGAATATTGGAGCTTTGGTAATTTACAAATGTCCAGGTAATTTACAGATGCCAATCGTCATCACTACATTAAAAGGAAATACAGCTTTCAACTATACCATAGAAATTGAACGTCCATGTCGGGAAAGTGTTGGTCTGTTTTCTCTGAGCTCACTCTACCTGTGGGACCCGATGTGGTGGTCTCTTCTGGGCAAGAAGAAGGCAAAAGTCAAGGGCCCTGTTGTCTCAAGGACAGGGTATTTTATTGAGTTACAAAGTCAAGTGCTCTTATTGTTGGGATCCAGAATATCCCCCAAAAGGCTTGGTTGCCGATGGACTTCTGGGACGTGATTGGATCCTGCAGGCGCTAACTCCATCAGTGGATCAACCCCCTGACGAGATCATCGATGGTCTCACTGAGAGGTGAAGAAACAGGAGGGGTGGCCGGTTGACGGGAGTGGGTCATGGAGCATGACCTTGGGGACTACACTTTATCGGGTCCATGACCCCTTTCTGGCTCTTTCCCGTTCTCTGCTTCCCAGCTGCCATGAAGTGAGCTGCTTTCCTCCACTGCTGCCTTCTGCAGACCTTAGACTGAAACCTCTGAAACCCTGAGCCAAAGTAAACCTTTCTTCTTTAAAGCTGTATTTATCAAGTGTTTGGTTACAGTGAAGAGAGGCTAACATAGGCACTGTGTGCACATTGTTGCAAGTGTTAGTTGCATTTAATTCCTCAGACTAGCTTCTCATGGGGAGCCTGTGTATCCGAGCTTGGCAAACTTTTCCTATAAAAGTAATCAATATTGTAAGCTTTGTGAGCCACAGTTGGAGTTCAAAAGCAGACAGACGGTCCGTGTCCGAACGGGTGGGGCTGTGTTCCAATAAACACAGCCAGTGGCCGAGTTCAGTCTGTGGGGCTGTAGTTTGTAACCTCTGCTCTGCTTTACTGATGAATAAACCAAGGTTCAGAGAGTTGGAATAATTTAATTGGCCAAAATGAGTAAGGGGTGGAGCTGAGATTTGAACCTGAGCTGTTAGGCTCCTGAGGCCATGGCCTGTTGGATGGGGCCTTGTTGTTTGGGTGACAGTAGGACACCAGATTGGGGGCCATGGAGGGAGCAGTGGGGAGGCAGAGTTTGGTGCAGTAGGAAGAACGCAAAACTGTCCAACGTGTAGCAGGTGCAGGTGTGGTTGTGAGCATCGACACTAGAGGTATTCGCACTGAGTGCTGCTTGTTAGGGATTTTGAGAAAAGGGTCTCTGACTGGGGAGGGCAGTTGAATGGACAACATCTGAGGATCTCTTCCAGCCCTGTGGATTGGGGACGATCTGCAAAGGGAGCCACGTGGATAATGGTGTCTGTCAGAGCCTTCGTAGGCTTCAGTGGTGGATCCCACGGGAGCTGCTGGGCTGGTAACTGCTATTTTCTTCCCCTTTTCAGGGTCAACTGTGCTGACCTCTCCTACCCACTCCTAGTGATTGTTTCTTCCTGGGTCCGTCCCACCAACAACCCCTGTTCCCTGCAGTAGTCAGCCGCTTCCTAACCCCTTTCCCATGCCCCAAGCCCTGATCCCACGCTCAGCTGAATCCCCAGAGAGAGCACAGAAGGGAGCATGGGGCATTGTGAGGCTCCCAGTCACAAGGCACCCTGGGTAGCTCATCCTTGCTTGAGAAGGGCAGTGGGTGCCAACAAGAAGTTCGTGGTCTGGCTGAATGTGCTCCAGTTTCTGACCTTGTCCTGGGTGTGGAAATTGGGGCTGTCTCCAGCACATTGTCTTTTTCTCTGTGTTTCCACTGGGTTCCAGCTGGAGGTTGGGTAAGGCAAGAACCCCTGCATGCTGCCAGCCAGCCCTGCAGTATCCACACTGCCACCTCTGGGGACAGGTCACATCATCAGCACCCTTCAAATGCCACTCTGCCTCTGGAGTCTGAGCCCACCCATCCAAGGCCAGCGCTGGGCTTAGGCCAGTGGCGGCAGACACTACAATTTCTTCCTTGCCCTCCCCGCTGAGCCACCGTGTGAGTCACGGCCAGGGCTCTCTTCTGTCACTGTCTTACCTTGGTCCACACTATGTTCTCCCAAGGATGGCTTCCTGCTCTGGTTTTCATGAGTTTAATTTTAACCTGCTTAACAGCTGTTTTTTTTTTTTTCCTTCAGGCTGATTTCCAGATTTTAGTCAAAGCCAGCTATAACTCCTTGCTTTGATTCTTTCTTTATTCTCGCGGGCCCTCCAGTTTCCACCTCACCAGTTGGCAGGTGGTAAGCATGCCCTGTGCCATGGGGAACCCCATGCCGGCTTTTATTTTTGCAGCTGTCCTTTCCTCCTGGGGGCCTTTCAAAGGTACCCGATTAACTCTGGGGACACTGGCAGGAGGTGCAAAGAATACTTTCTGCCCTGACCGCTTAGCGCTTTCAGATGTGCTAACCAAGGCCCAGGAGGGCTGTGGAGGTGAATTGAAGCAGCTTGTTGGGAGGAGGGGTGAGAGGACTGGGACTTGTTTGGAAGACACTGGAAAAGGGAAGAAAGAGTGCTAGCAGGAAACTGGATCCTCCTGGTGGTCCAGACTGAGGTCATGGGATGGTCAGGTACACGCTGGCACTGTCTGGTATCAGAGGAGGGCCACCAGCACAGGCAACTCTCCTTCTGCCCCCCTCCCCCCACTGTGCTCCCATTAGTCAAACACAGCAGGAAGCCTTTGCAGGGAGCCAGCAGTGTGCAAGGAAGAGGGAAGAACAAGTGGAGGGCGGGGACAGACGGGCAAGTAGGGAATAAGCAGGGAAGGGAGTCCACTGGTGTCAGCGGGGAAGAATAGCAAGTCTGCTGTGTTACTGCTCCCCTCTGTTGGTGCAGGTACTTAATATCTGCAGTTTCAATGTACTAGACCTTCTTCTCTACTTTGTGTTCTGGGTTTATATTTCATTTTCCCTGTAAAGTCATTCCTGAGCATACCATCCCAAATTGGTGCCATCCTAGGGCACTTGCTTATTGGCACATTCATCTAGCCCTAAGAACACTGTTGCCGTTCTGTCCCTCTCTCCTCTTTCTCTCTCTGTCTCTGTCTCTCTCTGTATGTGTGTGTATGTGTGCATGCATACTTCGCTTAGATTGTAAGCTCCCAAAGGTGTCATAGTTCCTATGAGTTTTAAGGGCGGACTGGGTGTAGTCAGTCCCACTTCTGGGCATATATCGAAAGGAAATCAGTACATTGAAGAGGTATCTGCATCTCCATGTTCACTGTAACATTGTTCACAGTAGCCAAGATGATGGGATCAACCTAAGAGTCCCTCAGTGGGTGAATGGAGAAGAAAACTGTGGTGTGAACCACACCTGCGGATACCAGAATCCACCATGCTCAAGTCTCTTACGATATCATATTTTTACATAACCTGTGCAAGCCTTCTGTATACTTTCCGCCATATCTAGATCGCTTATCATAGCTAGTACAGTGTAAATGCAGTGTAAAGGTTGGTAGGCTGTATCGTTCAGGAAAGTCTGAACACGTTCATACAGAAGCAGCATGATAGGGCTAATGATGCATGCACTCACAGCCTGAGGTCGGGTGGATCCAGGAGGGTGATAAGGTGTGTAGTGTGTGTGTGTGCAAATGTCTCCATCCTGCGAGTGATGCTGGGAGGTGACAGCTCCATAAAGCAATGTGCCACCCAGTAGCACTCTGCTAGTGGAAGAGAGTAAGATTCAGACAAAACCATTGCATCTTTTTCCTGTAGCATGTTAATGATTTTCCCAACACCCACTGATACTTAAACCTTGTCATCGATAGTTAAGTCATAGTGGGAGCCACGCCTAACAGGAAAAAATGTGAGTGACCCCCTTGCCACTGTGAAGGAGGAACGGGCACCAGAGGTAATGGTGACCCAGGTGCTGCTCTTCCCCTTGTCCGGGCCAGCGTGGTGCTCGGAAGGAGAGGCACACATCCGTGCCTGGCCGGGGAGCCCCTCCTGCTTGCCGTTTGCCCTGGGTATCTCACTTTCACAGTGAAAACTGAGGGCCCTGGTGCGAGACCAGCAGCCAGTCTCACCGCTGCCCGCCAGCCAGGCGTGTCAAACTCACTGTCTTTTAATGGTGCTTAAAAATTGGAGATTTGCAAAAGGAGGAGGAAGTCTTGATATAGAATTGACTTCTTTCCTGCTAAATTTTAATTGATTCTACTACCGGTAAAAGGTGTGCGTAGGGTTCTAAAAGAGTGGAATTTAGTTGTGGTTGAAAGTGAGTTCTAGAGAAGCACTAGATTCACACCCAGGGAGAAGTAAGGGAGGGTTCTAGCAGAACTGTGAAAACAGTTCCAGCAGAACAGCTGATAGGAAAATAGGCTTCTGGCGCTGAGGATTTGGGAGTCTTGCCAGCATTACAAGGTGTGAATTAGCTTTGTGGGCACTCAGGGAGGGAACAGAGGAACTGCCAGCTGTGAGGCTTTGAAAGAATCTGTGAGGGCCCAGCATCCCTGCTCAGACAGGAAAAGGGACAGCAGGGGACAGAGCAGTTTTCAACCCCGTGGCTCCACTTTCTCCTGTGGTAATAAAGGGTTACAGACAGGAAGACAGTTTCTTGAAAGTCAAAAGACACAGGAAAGTTGTTTGGGAACAGATGTTTAAAAATCAGCCACTTCAGGGTGGGAAGAATGAGAATATGGTTAACAACTTCATGGCTTACGTGGTTTTCTTTTTGACCTTGCAGCTTTGTGCTTCTTTTATCGATTGGGAAACCAGAGGTCAAGGACATGGAGTTTGAGGCAGCAGAGTTAATTCAGTGTTGGATGGAAAAGTCTCAAATCTGAAAATCCAAAATCTGAAATGCTCTGAAATCCCAAACTTGGCGTGTTTAACCAGTAAAGTCCAAGAAGATACTAAAAAATCTGATCCCAAGCATTTTAGATAAGGGATATTCAACCTGTGTGTGTGTGTGTGTATGTACATATGTGTGCATGTGTGTATGTGTGTGTATGTATTCTACCTGTGTGTGATATAGATACAGAGATACACAAATATACACACATTTGATTATTATACATTTTGCTGAAATAAAAGATGTATAACACAATTTACAAAAAATTATAGACTGTGCATATTTTTATTATAAATTCCACTCAGTGTTTGTTAGTTTTTCCTGTAACTAGCTTAATTTTTTCTGTGGCTGGGTGTTTGACAAACAGAGTTGCATGTGAATCTAATTCTTTTCCTAGTAAATTTGTTGCCTTTACATCTGATAAATGAGGTACTGTTAGACTCTTTCTCAACCACCCTGTACCTGGTTTTGGCTTTAGCACTGCCAATTGCAGTAGCACTAGCTGTCTCATTAGCTTTTGATGTCATTTCAAGGTTTGGGACATTATTCGTTCGGATGTCATCAAAGACTGTCCGTGTTCAGCAGCCAGCTCATGCAATTCTTGAAAAGTGAGTGGTTGGCGCTTGGGAGCTAGCAGGGGCAGGCCTGAGCACGTCACCAGCCCAGCTCTGTTGACAGAGTCTGGAAAGTCAGGTGCTCCTAGGACTTACTCCCTCTTAGCCTCTTTCCCGGCGGTGCTGGGTGTGATTGGAGATTCAGTAGGAGTTGGTGGGCTAGATGAACGAGATTGCAAAGCTGGAACTGGGAGCCAGTAGACGGAACTCCGGTTCATACCCCATGCAAACTAGGTCCTTTGGTGGGCAGTAAGGGATCCTAAAAGAAGGGGCCTCAAGGGCTGTCTCCACCATCAGCGCTCGGCTGAAGGGCCCTGCCATCTGGTGGGATGTTAGCACTTGGGCCGTGTGACACAAAGAGAGAAGGACAACAGTGTCTTTTCAGTGTCCTTTTCTTCCAGGTTTAGTTGTCTGACATTTTTATTTCCCATCTTCTAAGAAAGGGAAGGCCTTCTTGTCTAGCAGTTTAATGCTTTATGGTTGTCATCAATATCAAACTGCATAGAACTTTTTAAAGGATAAGGGATTTATATACCTGTTCTTAGACAGGTCCCTTTACACCCTCTGAAATTAAGTAGGTAATATGTTCACATGATTTAAAATTCAAAGAGAATATCCTTATGCCCTCTCATGATTAGCTTCTCCTAGGAGGAGGATTATTCTAGATTTCCTCTATGCATACTTAAGTCAGTGGGATTGTAAATAAATATTTCCATGTTTTCAGGGACATGGTATAAGGTGATACACATTGTTATACACTTTTTTTTCTCAGCTCACAATATGACTTGAAAATTATCCCATTACTGTACAAAGGATATAGCTATTTCTGTTCTATGCATTTATCATCAGTTACTTAACCCTTTCTCAATCTGTGGACTTTCAGGGTTTGTTTCTAATTTTCCTCTTATAAGCAATTTTGCAATGAATACCTTTGTATAAAAATTTGAAAATATCTGTAGGTAAGGTCCTGGAAGCGGAATTGCTGAATGAAGGAGTGTATGCGCTTGCCGTTCTTGTTGGTACTACCAGGTCACTCCTCACAGAAATAGGTCAGTTCATGATCTAACCATGAGCAAGAAAGCTGCTCTTTTATCCCCTCCCATAATTATTTGGTTCCTGCCACACGATAAGTATAGTTTAATTAATTTTTAAAATATGAATGAGTGTGAGCATTTTCTTAAATGTGTTTAAGAACTGTTTCGTCTTTGCTGTGAATTTTCTGTTCATACCATTTGTCTGTTTCACTGCAGCCTTCTATTAATTTGTAGGTGCTCTTTATATATTAAAAATAACTTTATGCTTACGATATGACACATCTTTTCTTAAGGTTACCATTTGTCTTTTGACATTTTTTCATGCTGTATTCTTTGTATTGAGGAAAGATATATGTAATCTAAAATTTGTCATTTTAGCCAGTTTTAGGCATACAGTTCAGTGTCATTAAATGTGATCACATTACTTGTATAGTCATCACTCTGTCCATCTCCAGAACTTTTCCATCATCCCAAATGGATCTCTTTTAAAGTAATCAGATTTACTAAATTCTTTTCATCTTTCATGCACTTCGTATCACTGTTAGAAAGCCCTTTCCTACTCTGAATTTATTTAAAAATATTCTTTCTTTTTTTTTCTAGTACTTTTATAGTTTATTGTGTTCAAACCTATGATTCTGGGCCGGGGATGGAGCTCAGTGATCAGGTGCTTTACCTTGCATGAGATCCCGAGTACGGTCGCCAGCAACACACACACTCACCACCCCCATACACACAAATACGTAATCCATTGCAAATTAATTTTGGTGTAAAGTGTCAGATATGGCTCCAGTTGTATTCTTTTTCTTTTTTCTTTGCTTTTTCTTTTTTCTTTTTAACCTAGCGCTCTTTGATTGTCATTTGGTGACCAAAACATGGTTTGAGGGCTGGTTGGATTCAACCAGGGAGATGTCTGGTACTGTTAGTAGTGGTAGGGAAGCAGCAAAGCAGCCATTTCCAGAAATTACGGGGGCTTCAGAAATTAAGCCTGAATAGACTGATAAAGTGTAGGAAAACATAGGCCCTACAGTAGTCGTGCTTGCTACCCTTACACAGAGCCACAGACAAGCAGTCAGCACATTGTATAACCTGTTGGAAGATAGTCACAGGCATCTTTACCCAGCGAGGTGGATAAAACAGGGCACAGCCCCTAAGACAGTCCCCAGCAGTGCCTGAGGTTGGGCCTGTTTCTCGCTTCTGGAGCCACCAGCAAGTAGCCCGTGGGCTCTTCTCCCAGTCCAGTGCTCCAGGTGTGCTGGGCCTCCATTCTGTCACCATCAGGGCAGCCAGACAGGGCCTGGGGCATCGAGGCCCCAGACTTACTACCTTTGGCTGCAGGCAAGCAGCATAGGCATCAGTTCTGTGTGTTCTGTCAGGTAAAGTGGAAGAGGGTAGGAGACACATACCTGAGACCTTGAGTTCCAAGTTTCTTAAAGCCTGGAAGTGGAGCTAGGGTGGGTTCCCTGGCAGAACCACCTCATAGAAATCCGTGGAACAGCAGGCGTGACCACATACCTGCAGACCGCTGTGAACAGTGCGCCCTGCGTGTCCTTGGGGCCCTCTCATCGCAGGGTCTGTGGGTGGTCTCACGGAAGCGGTTGAAGAATGTGTCTCTGTGGATGCGTGGGTGAGTTCCAGATCTTTCTGCCTTGCACTTGCACTGCCCCAACACAGTGCTTTGCTCAGAGAGGAGTTGGATACGTGAATGACAAAATATCAATTTCCAGAAATAATCTGAGGTAGATCTGGGTGGGGCCATGTCTGATTGGAATCTCCGGTCCTCCTGTGTGTGTTTTCATCTGTCTGCCAGGGCCCGGATGTCGCTCCTCCATGGCCCGCCAGGCTCTGCTCACTGTGCCTGGTGCACGCTGCACGCTGGAACACTGAGGAGCCAGAGCAGCCGCCCCTGCCGTGCTCTTTGTGGTGAGGGTTGGGTGATCTGGAGCATCTGGGCAGGTTCAGCAGTCAGGTGAGCCCAGGTATGCAGATAGAGGCTGCACGTTTGTTTTTAGAATGTAAAAGTACAGTTTACCTGGAAACAGTGAGTATTTAAATTCTCTGTTGGGTTTTGCTCTTTTTCCAGATTACTGGTAGGTTCGTTGGCCCTTTAAGAGGTATTCTTTATATACAGTAACATTCAGGCTTGTACTATAAAATTCTGAGTTTTGGTGAACACATATAGTTCTGTAACCACGACTGCAAGGAAGATACATAGCAGTTCATCATTTCCCACATTCCCATCGGTGCCTTGTGTCTTGTCGTGAGCGAGCGAGGGAGCCCTGTTTCTTTGTGTCTGCAGCCTCTGACCAGCTTTCTGTTTCTGCAGTCCTTCCCTGTTGAGAAAGACATAGAAACATAGCGTGTTTTTTTTTTTTTTTTTTTTTTTTGTGGTATTAGGGATTGAACCTAACAGGGCCTTTGCACTGAGCTACATACCTGCCTCCTCCCTTTTATTTTGAGACAAGGTCTTGCTGATTGCCCAGGTGGGACTTTATCCTCCTGCCTCAGCCTCCCAAGTGCTGGAATTGCAGGTGTGTGTGACATTGGTCACACGTATACTTTTTAAGTCCGGCTGGCACACCGCATTTGTGGTTCATCCTTTTCGTTGCCTACAGTAATAGTCATCCTTTCTTATTGCCGAGTCGTGGTCCATTGTGTGAATATGTTCCCTTTAATCTGTTCACCACCTGAAGGGCGTTGAAGTTTTTCCAGTGTATTACAGTACCCCCACTCACCCCCACTGATTTCTACAGTGTCCGTTACACTCAGCAAAATTCAGTAGATACTTTGAGAGGGACCACATTCATATAACTTTTATTGTAATATGCTGTTATAATTGTCTAGTTATGAGATACTGTTCTTTATCTCTAACTTATTTCACATTTTAATGTAATACATGTAGATATTAATAGAGAAAATATGAAAAAGCATTCTTCTATAAAAAAAGAAAATTTCACAACAATATAACTAGAGAATAGTAATAGTTAATGCACAGTTAATAATAGTTACTCTTAATTCATCTCTCAAATGTTATCATAGATATGTCTGTATGGAAAAACACGATATACAGACAGTTTGGTCTTAGCTACAGTTTTAGGTGTCCTGGGGGTCCTGAAATGTTTCCCGTGCTAAGTGGGGCCGCTGTCGTGGTCCTCTGTTCCTAGCTGCTAGTGGGTGGGAAGCTTCAGAGAACCGCCATGATGCTAACCAACTGTGTTTGTGTCTCTTTGGAGAACAAAGCTTTTGGGACAGCATCCCCCAAGACAGTCTGTACAGTCATGCAGCAGTGGTCCTTTGTGATGGTGGTGATAGTGGTATTGTCACCGTGTCCAAATCTGCTTGACATGTCACCATTCCAACATCCTTGATTATTCCCTGCTGCTCTTCCCTGGGAGTGACAGACCTTCTTTGATGTTGAAGCCAATTAGAAATGTTATCAGAAGATTTCTCTGAAAGCTCAGAACCCAAACTAAACCATCTCCATATGCTGTTTTCTACTTCAAAGACAGTTGGAGGATAGTGAGATGGAATTTTTACTGAGAGTGTAGGAGGACTCCTTATGAGTGGGGGCCAGGAAGGAAGGGAAGGGAAAGAACACATTGGACACATGGGCTCTGGGCAGGCTAGGAAAGGGGACTCCTGAACCCAGTGCACAGTTTTGCACTGCAGTTGAGTTGGTGTCTGCATGCTGTCACTCAGGTGGGTCTGGTCTCATGGGACTGGACTAGTTCTCAAGAGGGTGGGTTATCATAAAAGAGCAAGCCTACCTTTCCCTGCTTTACCATGTGGTCTTTCCCTCTTAGTTTGCTCCTGCCACGATGCCATCTGCCATATTGTAATGGAGCCAGAAATTCCTCACCAGAGGTGGAGCAGGCGGGACCACCCAGTCTTGGGGCCCCCAAAACTCTGAACTGAATAAACTTCTTTTCTGTACCTAGCCCCAGGTATTTTGTTATAGTATTGGGAAATGGGCTAAGACAAATGGGCTAAGACAGGGACCCAGTGGGCCTCTTGGGTCTCTGATAGTGAGCCTTCCCGTTCAGAAATCCAGTGTACGACAGTCTTTGTGGCCTGCTGGGTCTGCAGGTCCAGAAGTGGCAGCTCCGTGCTGCAGGCATGTCCCTGTTCCACCGCTGCTCACCAGACATGCCAGGGACCTCGTGCTGTGGAGAGGCGAAGCCTGCTGCAGCCAGGCTGGCTCCAGCCCCAGCAGAGCATGAAGCAGCGCTCGGTCCCGCTGAGGTGAGCGCCATGTCGGGAATTTGATACTTTCTGAATCCAGGTCTCTATGCAAGGTGATCTGGCAGAAGATCCTCACAGCCTTTAAAAGATAGGTAAATAGATGTGCCCATGATGCTGTGTGTCATTAACAAGTACCTCAAAACACAGGCCTGATGTCTTCCGTGAGCAGCGTCCAGGCACTGAGCTGCTCTTTGAGCTGATGCTGGCTGGCCTGTTGAGACTTCCCCCAGGGGGACGTTTCACATCCTTCTTCTCACACGAGTGACGTTTAAAACACTTCTTTGAAGCACGCACATTAAAGTGGAAGAAAATTCAAGCATGGGAGATGATCTGATAACTGAGGCCTTTGCTACAAGTGATTTTCTGTTGACACGGATGCAGAAATGATCCCTCCTTTCTACTGTGTTCAGTTCACTTCGGAAGGGATAAAGTCCAGAAGCACTCCCATTGCATGTGTGCATCCGCAGGATTTCATGTGCCTGTCTGTGTAGGGGATTTGAACTCCATGCATCAAGCCACATGGTAATGACATTAATGCTGATGTTTAACATAAGACTAGCATGCTTCAAACAGTTGCCGGTACTAATCAGGCTTGAGAGAGCTCCAGCAGGCCTGCGGAATTGATGCTCTCTTTGGAGGGAAGCTTACTATGCAGTGCATTGTCTGGTTCTTCTGCTCCCCCAGAGAGGCCAATCATTACCATCTCTACCTTCAGTCACCATTTACTTGTCACTTGCTCAGTGAAGCTGAACTTGACCATCTTGTAAATATCAGTTCTCGTGGGGTACCCCACACAGTACCCCATTTTCTTCTGTATTCTCCCCCTAGCACTTAGCAGTTTCTAAGGTACTTCTAAAATAACCTTACTATGTCATCTTGTAAACTTTGGAGGTATTGACTATTCTGTAACTCTTTGGGCAGATGCCTGTTTTATTCCAAGCCTTTAAAACAGTGCTAGACATTATAGATGCTCAGTAAAAAGTTACGGAGTGAATGCCCACACGGATGAGGGGTGCAGGGCATACTGTGTTGTTGTTGTTGTTTTGGGTGTTGCTGGGGACCTTGCGTATGCTAGGCCAGGACTCTAGCTCAGAGCTACGCCCTAGCCGGCCAACGTTTTGGTCATCGGTTGGTGTTTGTTTATTGACTGCAAAGCTGGAGGACAGGCCCAGTGGACACTGGAGGGACAGGACTTCGAGATCACATGAACTACAGCCACAGCCGACATCCCCTTCCCTGCAAGCACACCTGACAGCATTGCAGCTGGTGGAAAAAGGGAAGCACCAGTCGCAAGGGGCAGAGGTGACTGGGGAGAAGGGCAGACTGCGGAGGCTCTGTTACCTGCCGCTCTTGCAAGTCAGATCTGCTCTGTTGTCGAAGTGGGATTTCATCTGCTCTCAGTCCCTCTGCCTCCCCTTTCCTCCCTCTCCTCCCACTTCTCCCTCCCCCTCCTCCCTCCCTTCTTCCTCTCTTTCTTTCTTTATTCCAGTACTGGGAATTGAACCCAGAGCCTCACTAATGCCAGGCAGGTGCTCTACCACTGAGATCCATCTCCATTCCCTTTTCAAAAAATATTGAGACAGAGGTCTTGGCCAAGCTCCCCAAGCTGGGCTGGAAGGTGTCCCCCTTCCCTCAGCCTCCCGAGTTGCTGGGATTGCTGTTGTGTGCAGCCACTCTGGCTGAATCTCTTTGTTGTCTCTGACCCTTTACATTCGGAGCATCACAGGGATGCTTGGTGTGGAAGATTCTTGCTGCCTCCCCAATATCTTAGAACCCTGCTTCCTCTCCAGCAGAACGAGATTGTGAGCATGGCTGTGGCAATCTGTGTAGACCGAAGGAGAGTGTGTGTCTGAATGCTTCCAGCGGTGCCGTTACCACTGTTATTTAAGCTTTTCCCTCGGGGTTTGGAATGTGAAAAGCACAGCCTCATCTTGCCCTCCTCCTTTTCTTGACAAGATCTCTGGTTCTTTTGTATTCTGTCATTTTTATTCACTCACTGTGGCCTGTACTATAGCAACATGGCATTTTCCAGAATGTGGGGAATAAGCTGACCTTGAACTTGTCACTTTCATAGAGTAGTCAGGAGTGCAGGGGAGCAGTCCAGAGCTTGTGTAGTTCTGATGCTGACCTCCAAGACACCGCCCACCAACACAGATGGTATTACCTGTTCCTGCATTTAGCCCTCCAGAGGGCTTGGTTTAAAATTTGTGGGTTGACTGCAAGTTTGTTTTGTGTGAAGAGTTTACGTTAAGCACACCAAGGTTCTTTCCAAGCCTCAAATAATATGTTCTGCTTTTCTTGGACCATTCTGTAATTGGAAGAGAAAGTTAGTGCACAAGTGCATGCACTCCCTTTTAGTTTCAGGGGATGAATCTTTCATCCACTGTACTTTAGAAATTTCAGAATAATTTTCCTCTGCTTAAGGAGTATGAAGCTGGGTCTTTATTTTATTTTATTTATTTATTGTTTTGTGGGTACCGGGGGTCAAACTCAGGACCTCGCACGCCAGCAGGCGCCCGTGCCGCTGAGTGATATCACCGGCCCTTTTTTCGTATGTGGGTACCGGGACTCGAACTTAGGACCTCACGCTTGCCAGGCAGGTGAAGCTGGGTCTTTAAAAAAGACAAAACGTTATTTAATTTTTAAACCTTGCTCTCTAGGGAATGGTGACAATTTGGGACAAACTAAACAAGACAACCCTTTGTGTCAACAGGGGTTTCTTGTGATGTGTCATGTGAAAAGGATGTGGCAGGTGGCAACAAACATCCAGAGAAATCCCTGGGGGGCCTTTTGGAAGGTCAGCCTCCCTGGTCACTGGGGCCATAGCAATGACCATATTCATGCAGGCCTGCCCTTCAGAGGAGGTTTTTAAGTAATTTCCTTCCCCCAGGGGATGGAGTCACAGGGAGCCAGACACTACTAGCATAAGGCCTTTTAAAAATAGACTGATGACTTTAAGGAATGCTTGTCCTTTGGGCAGTCAAGTGGAAGCATGGATGTATTTTAAAATACAGTATTTATCTAACACTTCCTCTCAAGCCAGAAGGGGGGATGTGGAGGGCAAGGGAGGGAGAGAAAGAGGGAGAAGGAGGCATCTTTGTTAGTGTTACTGAGGGGGAAATGCTCTGATAGTTTGATCTTCCTGTCATGTACAGGGGCTCAGTATGTACTTCCCGTCCATCCCCTGGAGACCTTGGCAGGTGTGTGAGCACCAGGTCCCCTCCTAGGGCTCTCCAATTGCCAGTATTTGGCTACAGTTCATTACTGCCACCGCCAGTCTCTGGCCTGGTCATTCAAAGAAGAAGCAGTACTTGAAAACTGGCCTGATTATTTCCTTTGGGCCTTCTTGTGCTTTCTTTGTCAAGCACATACTACTTTATAATCGAAGAGAACAGAATAACTAGAAGAAAGAATGGTTATGTCTCGAGGCTATATGAAAGTTTTGTAAATGGAAGGAAAGTTTAGGGGTGAGGGGGCTCTCGCACAGATGCAAACCTCTGCTGGAATATTGACCCAGACGTGCGTAGATAAATGTGGAAGAGCACCCACTTCAGTTTCACGCTGAGAAAAGCAGCCCCTCCCCAGGAAGGGTCTGGGACTGTCACCACAGGGTTTCCCATGGGTGCTGTATGTTGTATGTTGTCTGAAAGGCTGTCTCTCTCCATTGCCTGCTGCGATCATGAAGGATCACAGAACACTGGAGGACATTGGCCTGCTGGAAGAAAGGGGAGGCGAGAGATGGGTTTCAGTTCAGGGAAATCCTCAGGGCCCCCTGTGTTATTCAGATTTCCATCACTGTGACAAATACCTAAGAACAGCGGTTTTAGAAGGAGGAAAGACTTACTTTGGTTCATGATTTCAAAGGCTGCCGTCCCCTGTGGCTTGGCCCTGTAGCCCTGGGCCCATGATGAGGCAGAAAACCATGATGGAGAGCACGTGGCAGAGGAGCATGCTCACCTTAAGGCATCTGGGAACCACATGGAGAAAGGCCTGTCCCAGTCCCTCCCTGAGGGCATGTACGCAGTGAGCTAGCTCCCTCTCCGCTGCCTTCTCAAGGTTCCATTCCCAGTTAGTTTCACAGGCTGGGGACCGAGCTTTCAACACGCGGACATTGGGGACATTGACGAACCCAGCTGTACTGGCCCAGTATTTATGCAGCACTTCGCTGCTGTGTGCCCCCAGCCTGGTATTTTTTCAGAATGTGTTGTAGGTAATACTGGGAACTATCAGGCCTGGCTGTTGGTTTTAAGTTTTTTGAGATGCTGGCATTATTAGCAGTATACTCTTAAACAGACTCTGGTGCTGAGGTGGGGCAGATCTGCCTCTGGACAGATGAGTTTTAATGATGCGTGGGTTCTCTCGTGTCCGCAAGGACGCCACGGTGTGAGTAGCTAAGGGCTGTCCACACCAGCGTCCTGTGGTTGTCTGTGGTCTGCTGACAGTGAGTTCAAGGCCAGGTCCAGCCCCTGCTTTTCCTCATAGCCTTGTGCTAAGAATAGCTTTTGTATTTTTAACTGATTGAGTAAAATCCAAACTAGGACACTCTTTTGTGACATATGAATATCATATGAGATTCAGATTATCTCAGTATCCATAAATAAAGTTTTATTGGGACACAGCGACACCCATTCATTGGTCTGTGACTGCTTTCGCACTAACATGGCAGAGGTCGGTGGTTGACAGAGCCCGGGTCACCCGTGTAGCTGGCGGTGCTGTCTGCATCTTTACAGTTGGCCAGTAAGTTCGTCACTAGGGTAAGCATGTTGTGCTTTTCTCTTGTGTTGTTCTGTTTCTATTTCTGGGACCATGTATTAACTTAATTCCATTTGTATTATAAAGTAACAGTTCTTATTTTGATTACATTTTTCATACTCCTCCCTTCATAAAAATCCACAAATGCTAAACAGTGAATGAATAGATGGACTGTTGAGAATGTAGAGCCAGGTGTCCGTGGGAGAGCCCCTTGGTGCTTTAAGAGGAGAAACCTCATTCCTCCTCTTCTACATCCCATCTCTTTTCTTCCAAAGTTTTATTATAAACATTTTTTTAGATATATCAAAAGGTTGATAGGACTGAATAGCCAACTGTCTACCACCTGAATTCTACAATTAGTAGACAGAAAATTCTACAATTTTTCTGTCTTTATTTCCTTTGTCGCCTATCTGTTCATCCATCCATCTTAATCTTTTTTTTTTTTTTGTGGGTACCGGGGGTCTACCTCAGGACCTCGCGTGCCAGGAGGCGCTCGTGCCACTGAGGGATATCACTGGCCCTTTTTTCGTATGTGGGATCCGGGAGTCGAACTCGGGCCCTTGCGCTTGCCGGGCAGGCGTGTACGCTGCTGAGCCATCTCACCGGCCCATCCATCTTAATCTTGATGCGTTTCAGAATGAGATGCAGATATCAGTACATTCCAGCTACGCATTGCTTCTTTCATCCTTGTTGGTTAGGCATAGTGCTGAGGTGTAGAAGCGGCCTCTGTGTTCCCAGGCAGCATCAGGCTGGAAGAGGGGGCAGCCCACAGGTCCAGCCAGGCTGGGACACACCTGTGCGGGGTGTGCTGGTGGCACTGGGAGGTGTTAAGAACCTGCTGTTTGACGGACCCAGGGAGGAACCTTCTCAAGATAAGGAAGCCTTTCATGATGGGAACAATGAGTTTCTAATGATCCAGTTTTCCAGTCCTCTTTAAGGTCTATTTAAATGTATTTGCATAGCTCTTCAGCATTTTAGAGCAGTTTTCTGGGGTAGTATTGGCCCCACTATGGTTCTGTGGGAGTTATCTCAATTTCTTAGGAAAGTTTTTTTTAAGTTTACACGGTGTTCTGAATTCTGCATTCTTCGGGAAAATAGTTTAATAAACCATAGGGCATACTTTTTAGTAAATATATACTGTGCTTATATTGTATGTCATATTTTCACATATCTAACCACAATGCAGATGGTTTATTTTGGCTTTTTTTTTTTTTTTTTTTTTTTTTTTTTTGGCGGCACTGGGATTAAACCCAGGGCCTTCACTCTGAGCTGTATTCCTAGCCCTTTATTTAATTTTTTTGAAATTAAAAACAAAAACAACCTTTTAGACAGGGTCTTGCTAAGTTGCTTAGGGTGAGCTAGAACTTGTGATCCTGTGGTCCTTCTGCCTCAGCCTCTCAGAGAGCTGGAATTACTTTTTTGTTTTTTTATATACTGCAGTGTTGTCCCAACTGATTTGACTTAGAGATTTTTAGCTGGGATCTCAGGGGCAGGGGTACTGTGTTGAACACTTCATCAGATATCTCACTGGATCTTCCAAGGCCCCTAGTGCAGGGCCGATCCCCATGTAGACGTCCCATGGACGTTACTTACCTTTGAGTTTATTTTGAGTTACTAGTAGGACATCAGTAAAAGGAACTTAAAGCATATTCATTGTTCTTGTCAGTAGATGCTGTTGAGACCGGTCAAATGACTGTTTTCAACAGAAACAGGTACCCTTACTTTAAAATTTTGAGCTGTTCTCCTTGATTTGTTAGAATCAATTGTGCATCTGTATTTATGAACAGGAAGAGCATTTAAAAATGCTTTTTAGAAAGCATGTTACTCAGATTAAAGAATAAATTCTCACCATCAGTTCTTAGCTTCGTGAAACTGCATTGTATCCCTGGGTGCACAGATGATGAGAGCCCATCCGTTTTTCTCGGTTCTCTGTGTGTGCAGCCCTGTACACGTCCTGCCGTGTGCAACCCGTGGTCGTGATGCCCCTCTGGGGCCACTCCTGGCTCGAGAATTCCCAGTCTCCCGCACTTTCTGTGTTATGTGACCATGGAGTATTGTCCCTGAGTGTTGTGGAGCAGAAAACCGGCCCAGAGACAGTCATGAGGGCACTGCCTCACACTCGTGTCTACTGAATTCGTTTTAGTGTTCAATGCTGGCGTTTCATAGGAAATGAATGTTTTTGGATACTGAATTACAGAAAAGCTATAAACTGTACTAAGTTTTGAGAGTGATTAAGAAAAGGTAGAAATTTGAAACTCGCTTTGTGTGGGCGGAATCAGCGTCTTCTATATCAATTACGGACTCAGTAGACTGCGAGGTTCGGTTGCGCCACACGCGGCGCTCTCGTGTGTGCGTGTCTTCCGCGACGTCAGGTACATAATGTTTTTGAAAGTAATGCTGTCTGTAAATATGTCTTGTTTTATTTTTTTCCTCCAAGAAAGGTTCTGCTCTCTGCCCTAATTTAAAAATATAGTGGTTCAGGGTTTTACTTTCTCTTTGTATTGCAGGAACATAACTGAAGATATTTTAGAGTATTTCTAGATCTATAAATTTCATCAATTCTTCGCAGTATTATTCAATAAAATATGTATTATTTTCAATAAATAGATGATTTTTATAGTAAATGTCCTTCCACAAAACATATCTTTAAGGCAGTTTAATATGTGTGTATGTGGAAGGGGGAAAATAATTCAACAGATTTAACCCAAAAGGCCTGTGGTGGTTATGTTTAGGGAAGGGTTGCATCTAGGTAGTTTATTTATTTTTATTTTGTCTGTGCTGAGAGTTAAAATCATCAAAGCCTTGTGCATGTGCTGTCCAAGCACTCTACCACTGAGTGTTCATGTAGGTGTGTTTTCCCTCATCCCCATCTAGGTTTCTTTTGTTTTCCTTTTGCTTATCACTTGTCTAAAGTCCCCTTAATAGATGTTTTACCTTGGTAATAAGAAATAAGGTGAATGTTTGTTTATGTCTGCTACCAAGTGAGGTGGGTTTGTGCACATGCAGATCGATGTGTGTTCTTCATTGGTCCAAGCTTAGCTGGTTACTCAAACCAACCCCTGTGCTCTCCGAGATCAGGGGCAACGGTTTCCTTCCTCACTGCTTCCTGGTTTCTGGTTTCTTCTTTCTTCTTGCAGCCATGAAGCACAGAGGCTCACGAATGCATTCTCAGGAGAGTGGGCGTGGAAGGTGTAAGCTGTGGCCCACATCTGCAAGGCAGGAGTTTTTAAGGGTGTGGAAAGAGCATGTGGCCCGAAGGTGGTTCATGATAGAGTCTCTTTGCTCTAGGGAGGTGCTGAATAATTAGAGGCCTTTGATTTTTAAAAATACTGATTTTTAAAACCAGGAATCTTAAGATTCTGACAGGTGAATTAATTTTTAAAAAATCTTCAAATCAGGTGGGAATTATAAAAATGTTTTGGGGGCCGGTGAGATAGCTCAGTGGCATAAGTGCCTGCCTGGCAAGCGTGAGGTCCTGAGTTTGACTCCCAGTACCCACATACGAAAAAAGGGCCGGTGATATCGCTCAGCGGCACGGGTGCCTGCTGGTGTGCGAGGTCTTGAGGTCGACCCCCCGGTACCCACAAAAAAAAAAAAAAAAAGTTTTGGAGACTGTAACTGAACCAATCAATAATGCAATAATAAAGCATCAAATCAATACCTGGTCCCCCACAGCCCCCTACCCTTGTCAGCCTTGAATGACGCCATTATCATGCAGTGTTCAGATTATTTCACAGATTGTTTCATTTAATACATTTTTTTTTGGTTTAAAGCAAATGATACCCTCTTTGAGAATGTTTTATTCTTATTAAAATTATTCTATTGAGTAGACACAATAACAATGAATGTATCCAAAAGTCAAAGATAGGAAAGAATTCTAATTAACTTCATTTTATATTTTTTTAATGGAGGAGCGGTGTTTGCTTTATCATCTGAGCAGTGATAGTTGTTTTAAATGAAATTTTACTTTGAAAATCTTGATATTGGAGAAGGGTTCTAGTGGGTTTTGGAAGCCCTTGAGTGGTGCATTGTATCCGCCATTACGGAGCACATGTGTAGGTTGCTGTGCTTCAGAGGCTGGGGACGGAAGCATGTGCTTCTGGTTGTGCTGCGGAGTATGTGTGTATGATGTGTGCATATGTGTGGTGTGAATGTGGTGTGTGAATATTTGTATTTTGTGTGGTTTCTGTGTACAGTGTGCACGTGGTATGTGATGTATATAGTGTGTGTATGGTATGTGTGTGGTGCAGGTAATGTGTGTGGGGTTTGTGTGGTCTGTGTGTGTATGTGGGTGTGTGTGGAGCATGTGATATATGTGGTGCATATGTGTATAAGTGGTGTACACATAGGTAGAGTATGTGTTTGCACATGTGGAGGCGGAGTATGTTGTATTGTAAGTGTGTGGCACACAGGGCGTGTGTGGAGGGCTCGTGCTTTCAGAGGGAGCAGCGGAGGATGCCATAAAGGATGCTTTTCTCATGCTCTCCTTTTGTGGACGAGGATTTCTGGAAGCAGCAGATGGTATAAAATGCGCAGCTGTAAAGTTAGAAGAAAATTGTGGTGAGGATCAGATTGGTTTCAGAGGTCAAGGAGGCGCAGCCTCATAAAATCAAACCTCTTAAGCTGTAAACGTCAGAGTGCAAGGTCCCAGGCAACCTGGGGGTCGCCCGCGCGTGCGTTCATGGAGGTAGCGGCTGCCAGTCTTTAACTCACGGTCCCAGGGAACTGGTTCCGATGCTCTGTAACCCTGCAGATGGCCTGAAGACTTCAGGGTATTCTCATTCTTGCTTTAAGCTCAGAAAGATTCTAATTAAAGCTAAAGTAACAATCTCAATGCTGTTGTTTAAATAAATTTACCAAAGCTATAGTTGTTGAGTCTTCTCAGAGGAAATTAAAGGTGTTCATTTCCCACAGAAGTGTGGCCTAATACTTGAGCCAGACGATGGCACTGAAGAATGACGTAGCAGTCTAACCTTTGGGAGTACAGATTTTTAAAAGACTTTTCTCCCTAATTATAAGAGAAATAAGGGCGTGTGTGTGTGTGTGTGTATGTGTGTGTGTGATCACCATAAAAAGTCTTTGTAAATAGTCAGTTATTTTGCAAGTATATATGAAGGTGTCTGAATATGTGTAGATGTGTCTTAGTTTATTTTGCACATCTGTGTTCAAGTTGTAGATACAAAGACTGTGTCCCTCCATTTGCCTTAAAATGCCGCTGAAGTCCTCAGCAACACAGTTCACTTGTCTTTGAAATGTGTTGTTAAGACAAAAATGTGAACAGAATTATTTTAAAATACAAAAATAAGTGAAACTCAGTGTTTATGTGAATGACTCTCTGCCCAGCTATTTTCTTGCTGGCCAATTCTAGGAACTGTGCATATATTAAAGAGAAAATTATGAGAGATTAAAACAAAGAAAAAAACTCCCATCAGATTAATTATATATTAAATGTTACCTGTGGTTAAAAATTAAAATTATAAAATAACAGTGAATGTTTATAGCTTTATAAACTGTTTATTGACTTTATTTTTCAAATTAATTTTAACTCAGTTTTAAAATATAAGTGTTTTTGAGACCTTAGCTGTGCTGAATCTTTGTGTGTGTTAGAAAGTGCATTTGTTTGAGGGCCGGTGATATAGCTCAGTGGCATAAGCACCTGCCTGGCAAGCCTGAGGTCCTGAGTTTGGTTCCCGGTACCCATATAAGGGGAAAAAAAAAAAAAAAAAAAAAAAGTGTGTTTGGATACTAAGAAATGGGCTAGATCGCCTCAATGAACCATCTCTATATATGTATGTAGATCTTTTATGGAAACTCTGTGTTAGCTTAAATCTTCTGAAAATGATAAGAATTCTAGCATGTTAAAAGTGACAGCAATTTAAAATGTACAGTTTCTTTAAAATTATATATATATTTTATATATATGGTTTAAGATGCATAGATTATTTATGCTTGTGAAAGCTATGTGTAACATTTTCCTGAATAAATCAGTTTACTAAGATAATTATAGTAACAGGAATGTCAGTGTGATCAATTCTAGTTGTGATACACCTTACACCATGGTGTAGTTGCTCATTTATCTGTTCCTTTTCCGTATCGTGAGCCTTTAAGGCCACCTGTGTCTTAATTATCCTTTAATCCTTAGGATTGATATATACTTGACACATAAATAATAGTTGACTTAATAAAATTTGGACTATGACAGACATATCACAAAAATCTGTTCTAAGTTTTTCTAACCAACCCAAACCTTACACAGGAATGAAAGCAATTTCAAAGAATTACCAGGTTTATTCTTACACTTTACCACATTTGATTAAAATACTTCAGATTTTTCAAGTGGTTGTAATATCTGTTATATGCATAAATTGTCAGAACTATCTTTAGAAAAGACAAAATCACAACGTGCAAGTAGAACATCCTTTTAATTACCAGTGAATATTGGTTATGGCTTTTGTTCCTTGATGAGCCATTTCTGGTGAATCCTTCTACTGAGCATTCCTGTGTAGGTCTTGTCCCTGTCATGTGTGAGTGGCTTTTCCTCCAACGCTACAGAATGGTGAGAAACACAGCACAGCCTACTGCAGGGCGGACTGTCCTGCCAGGGGCGGCGTGTGACTCTCAGAAGTGGTCTTCTGCGGTTAACCATCGAGGACATGCAGAAGAGGAAATGTGTGATTTATCTTCAGACTGAGGACAGAAGTAAAGAGAATCGAAACCTTTCGGGTATATTTTCATGCACTATTCTTTTTGAGGAGGGTTCAACACATGTATATTTTGACTGTATCCATCCCCGTGAGGAACCACTCTTTACATGTTAAATAGCAGCAGACGTCATTGTGATTGTATAGCCATTGCCATGAATAATGTGATAGAATCATTTTTCTGGTATGTATCTATCATGTATTTCTACAAGCCATGCATTTTTATGCTCTTCCTGTGCGTGACAATTACATTTTACTATTTTCTGCTGTTTCTTGTTCTCAGGTCAGAGAGTGTCTTTGTGCATCTTTAAAATGGTGTTGGTAGCTACACAAAATTAAAATGAATTTTTGAAGAAATAGAAATCAGCACATTGTTTTAGACCTTGAATGTAATGACAACAACAAGAGTTACAAGCCTGAGCTTTAATAGGAAAGAATCAGCAGCTCATTTACAGAAGAAACAAAAAACAAAAAACAGCAAAGCAACCCACTGGGCTTTTCAGGCAATCAGCAAAGTTTCATACTAATCTGTACTTGGAGAATTTTATATTGATTTAGCTCAGTTTAATCCCAGATTAACTGTGAAGGATTAATTCTTTGTTTTCTAAGGTGGAAAATTACTTATTAATAGTAGTAGATAACATTTCCCAAATATTTAAGGCATGTCAGGTGGTGGTGCTTTTTAGTAATGCTTTCCATGGATTATTCCCCAGTCATCACAACAGCATAAGAGGTTGGTGCTATTCATGCCTGTTGAATATATGAGAAAAGGGAGGCTTCATGGGATCATGGGATTTGCCGTGGTGCACAGAGAGGAGGGGTTAAGGTCAGGCTCGGAGCCTTGTGTGGGGCAGTACCCGGCCAGAGCGCATGGAACTGCACGCAGCGTGCACGTCAGTTGGTTGCCACAGCTGCCTTGTACTGTACGAATCCCAAGTTGGTTTTCTGGTATCTAGTCTCTGTTGTGAAAGAGAAATCAGTGTTGCTTTATCAAGTGCCTATGGTACGGGTTGGCTTACATTCAGTTGCTCATGGAAGGCTCACCAAACCCTATGAGGTAGGGAAGATCATTGCCATTTTAAGGATGAAGAAATGTGGCTGAGTGGCTGAATTGTGTAAATACCAGTGACCAGTGAGAAGTGAAACCCGAGTCCTTCTGCTTCCATATGAATGCCCTTGCCCTTGGGCGGCCTCAGAGCCTGCTCCCACGGGGCCTCCCAGGGACCCTCGTTTCCCTGCCCTCACTGGAAGAGTCTGTGGAAATATAGCAAATATGGGAAACGATGTCATGATCATAAGTAGATGTTCAATAGTGCGGCTCACTGTTAGTCTGTATTTTTATAATTAAATATCTTAGTACAGTTATACATGACATATTAGGCAAAGAATATTGCTTCTGCAATGAAGCATGGTAAACATTTTATTAGAATGGTCTTAATTATTTAAAGTACAGCATATGTTGTATAGAATAAGTTAGAGATTTTTAACTTAGCTTAACTTAAAAATTATTTAAGGAATGTAATCCATTACCCAAATTTTAGAAAAGCAGGGGAAAAATCACCCATAACCCCATTAACTCAGTGAAACCTCTCTCGGGATTTTTAGCTCATGAATATTTTTTGACATGAAGATGAACCAGCAAGCTCACCAGATTTTCATTTTTGGGTATTATATGCACAAGCAGGGAGACATTTTATAAATGCCATGCTTGGCAGTGTACAGTACTTGAGAATGTGTGGGTGTGTGTGTGTGTTCATGTACACACTCGTGTGCATGTATAGTATGTGTGTGTGTGTGTATATAAATACGTATGTATACACACCCACCAGAAGATTTACCTAACATTTCTTCCACAACAGTCTACACCTTTCTAAAAATAAATACTTTTGCAATGTTATTAGTGACTTAATACTTATTATTTTGTTTTTTTTTTTTGTGGGTACCGGGGGGTCGACCTCAGGACCTTGCGTGCCAACAAGCACCCGTGCTGCTGAGCAATATCACCGGCCCCTTTTTCGTATGTGGGTTCCGGGAGTCGAACTCGGCCCCTCACACTGGCAAGGCAGGCGCTTACGCTGCTGAGCCATCTCACCGGCCCTTAATACTTACTTTTAATAGTGAGATACGGATCGTTTCCCACAGGTGGTGCTTTGCCCGGCTTTTACCGGCGAGATGGATAGACTTTAAACTGGGGAACATGGGCTACTTGGATACTAATTTTTAGATGAGTGTTAGGTGGTTAGAATGATATAAAACTAATTTCCTCACTAGTATCCAGAGTGTAGAAGAAAGGGTTTATGCTAGAGGATAAAATTGAGAAATGAAGATTTTAGTTTTGCCTCCCTTCTCTAAGGGAAAGGGGCCGTTCAGCACTGCTTTCTGGCAGATGAATGATTTCATACCTATGAGGCCCCTCCTCGAAGGGAAAGCCTCTCACCACTGAGGACAGGACCCATCTTCGCACTGTGGGTGGTGTCCTACACGCCCTGGAGTACTTCGACATTGCGCGGATTGCTTTTCAAATTGGCCTCCCTATCTGCAGGATACTGTCAGCTCCCCTGTACTTTGTAGCAAGTACTGAACTCTTGGAGACAGAGGTTGTCAGGCCAACTGCTGAAGTACTAGGCATCTTTTTATTCAGAAAATTCCAGGCCCCCAGGAGTCTGGGCTCCCTCTTCATTGCAGACAACTTCTTTTTCTTTGTGTGGGTACCAGGGGTCGACCTCAGGACCTCGCGTGCCAGCAGGCGCCCGTGCCGCTGAGCGATATCACTGGCCCTTTTTTCGTATGTGGGTTCTGGAAGTGGAACTCGGGCCCTCGTGCTTGCCCGCCCTGCAGACAGCTTCTTGTCAAGATGTTAGGAGGTGCTCAGTGAGCTTTAGAAGTGGTTCCTGAACCAGTACAGAACTGTAATTAATAAAGCTCAACTCTGCCAGCTACTCGTCATGATTAATGGTGCTTTGATTGAAATATACACAGTACTGGAGGATTAGCTGACCACAAGCAGGAACTCTTGAGTATTCATTAGCTTCTCTCAATTTTAGGTAAATGTGGAACCTATTAGAAAAAAATATATGAGACGGACATTGGTCTGGCTGTTTAGCTTTGCCTTTGTTGGCGACCTTAGGCAAAATATTTTGGCTGTACAATAAGGGGTACATTGTGTTGTCTCACAGGATCTCTAAGATGCTAAATTTGGATGATTCCTCATGGTGTAGCATTTTGCCACATCCCAAAAAGTGTAAAGGAAGAGTTGTCTTCTTTATTTGTGCCGTAGACTTCTTTTTGCTCCTCACCCCCTTTCCTTCCTTCTTTTTCAGTGTTTACTCATTTTTAGTACTTTACATAGCACACACTTCCATCTTGCTGTCTGGGAAGTTGATTTTCAGTTAAACAAACTTGAGCTTTCTTGCTGAGAGGCTGGGTATAGTGGAGGAAAATTATCATAGGTTTTAATATTCAGGTACGGTACAGCCAGCAGGTCAGGAGATGACTGCTGATGGAAAGACAGCAGGCGCTCAGGGTCCCCAGCAAAAGAGAGACCACACCATGACTCATAGGGCTGCAGGAGTAACACCGGGGTGCCAGGAGCAGAGAGACCTTGGGGAAGGATGGGCAGGAGCCTTTATTGTGGTTTCTGCAGAAAGGAGTAGATGGAGCAGGGTAGGGGAGTTTTGCATTGGCCAGTCTGAGTAACTTCCGTGGGCTCTGGGGCACAGGGGTGGCCCTGGCTGGCAGCTACCAGGTCCTGGGTTGGTCAGGGCAGAGCAGGCGTGGGCTGGAATGTGAAAGCCAGGTGGAGGGTGGGTATGGGCTCTCTGCTGGGGAGGGGTTGGCTTGCACATCAACGGTGTGCTCGCGGGTTTGTCTTTCACAGTCCACTGGAGTAGGGCAGCCCTGGGAGAAGCAGTCCCTTCTGGGCTAGCAAGGTCCCAAAGTTGGAGCCTCAGAGATAACAGGCAAGGTTAATGTAGAGCGGGATGGCTTATTGGCTTTGGGTGACGAGATGTATTACCCTTCTCTCCGTCTACCTCCTTTGCACCATTTCTCCTATATTTCTCCTATTCTTATGTCTGTTCTGCGAAATATAAGCTTGATAGTATGATCAATAAAAGACATTTGGTGATTGAAAAGCTGTAATGATTTACCCTCTTTTTCTGTAAGTAATGCTGAAACACTGGAATTGCTTCTTTGATTCTCCAACAACTAAATGTCAGGTATTCAGAGTTACTTTCGTCCCCAAAGAGGAAAGCACAGCGTTGTTCTTGTTGGCATCATTGTTTCTTTTTGGGTAACCATTTCTGAGCCAGTGTTCCACATAGTTGGCCCTCTTCTTGGGGAGCACAGTATTAGTTTTGTTCCGGGTGAACAAGTGTGCTGGAGGTTAGCTATATGCTTTAACTGAGGTTTCTCAGCTGGAGTCTTCCCAGGTGTATTTGAGGAACTGGTTCTAATTTGGGGGGGCAGCCAGCAAAATTGAGGCTACACAGCAGATTGTAAAGAACACACCCTTTGGAAACTCACCACCAGTGGTGGTTGGGTGGGGTTATCCTCTGAGGATTTTAAGAATACTAAGGGCTGGGTCTGCCAGTCCACCTTGGGTAACATCCTGGGCAGGCCTTCCTCCATTGATGCTCTGTCCCATCATGAGTAGCAGTGACAAACCATGGAACCTCTTTCTTAAAACTGGATTGATCATGCGTTGGTTTGTCCCAACCAGAACTCATGTTGAAATTTGACTCTCATGCTGCTGTGTTGGAAGGTGGTGGGGCTTTTAGGAGGTGCTGGCCATGAAGACAGAGTTCTCAGGCATGGACTAATGGTTTTCTCGTGGGAAAGGGTTAGCTGTCTCAGGTTTGGCCCCCTTTTTCCTCTTGTACACACCTGCTTCCCCTGGCACGTTTTCTCCATGCAAGGAGCAGCACATGGCCCTCAGCAGAAGCCAAGCAGCTGCTGATGCTTTCCTAGCCTCCAGAACCCTGAGCCAAGATGAACCTTTTTCTTTATAAGTTACCCAATCTCAGATATTTTGTTAGAGTAGCTGAAAATGATCCCAGGTACATTATCTTGTTTGTTAATTTAGATTTTAAACCAATCTTTTGGTCTCTGTGAGGTTAATGATGAAATCCTTAAAGGTCCAGAGGCTGAGGGCTTGTTATTAGGGAGAGCTGGGAAGGGCGTCCTTATTCCCAAGGCAGTGGTGATAGTGGATGAATGCCAGGAAGCAGTGAAATCCCCCGAAGCTGAGGGAAAAGGGGAAGAGACAGGCCCTAAGGAAGAGATATGGAAGAGAATCGTCCTGGCCTCACAGCAGGGCTTGGGGACAGCCTGCCATGATTTCCACCTGGACCCCGTGGGGGAACAACGAGCGAGTGCTGTGACCTCTTCCAGGGCAGCGCAGGTCCTGATATAGTGACAGAGAAACTGTAACCGAAGCCGAGAGCTGCCCCGGCGCCCAGCGCTACAGTTCTGCAGATAAACATCACTGGGTTTGTCATCTGTGGGCTGCGAGCTGTGCTGATAGACACACGGAAGTCTAGCCTGCAGCGGGTATGAGTGTCCGATGCCTCGCTGGGCCAGTCATTGGTGGCCTGGATCTATACTCGGTGACACTGAGTAATCTCGGCTGCCAGTAAGCCGGGGCGGGGGGCTTCATAGGCAAGGAGTCCCTGTGACAGCTGAGATCAGGTTCTCAGACGAGCAGGAGCTTCCAGGGCCAGCTCACCTTTCAGGCTGCTCATCTGGGAAATGTGACTCCAGGCTGGACAGGGACATGCCCAGCCTCCCAGGGTCCCACACTCTCTAGGACTCAGTAGGGCGTCCAGAGCCGGGCTCTGCAGCCTGCAGTGGGGGACGCTGCTCTCCAGGAAGTTCGTCCAGGAGCGTGGGGTTTGGTGCACTGTGGCTGACTAGGACATCGTGGCTTTCCTGGCCCCCTGGACCAGGGATTTCCTTTTGAACCCCTCTGAATGTCCCAAAATGGGGCAAGGAGGGATGTTTACCGAAAGACGGGTATTATCAGCCGGAACAGTGACGGGGACACTACAGAATATTAGGGCTTGAGCAATGTGTAGCCCCTTAGACTCATTCTGTGCAGCACTCCAGCAGACGTCAGCATTGGTGATGTCCCCTTTGGCCAAGTACAGACCAAAAAAGAAAAAGAAAAGAAAGCTACTTAAAATTTTTTATTGTAGGGCCGGTGATATAGCTCAGCGGCATAAGCGCCTGAGTGGCAAGTGTGAGGTCCTGAGTTTGACTCCCGGTACCTGCATATAAGAAAAATTTTTTTTGTTGTGTATATATATCATAAAATACTCCATTTTAGACATGTCTCAGTGCACAGTTCAGTGGCAGTAAGTACATTCATACTGCCGTGCAGTTGTCACTGCTGTCCATCTCCAGAACATTTCTGTCTTCTCAAGCTGAGGTCTCCGTCCCCTAAGCACCAACTCCTCGTCCCCGCCCAGCCCTTGGCACTCACCTTTGTACTCTCTGTGTCTGATTAAAACTGTTTCTGAGAAGATGAAGCCTGGCGTTGTTGATATTTCCATTCCAGCTGGCCAGCCAGACACGAGAACACGCAGAACCCCAGCCATCAGAATCTTGGCGTGTTTTCTGTCCTGACTTACGTCTGTCAGAGGAGGCGCACGGGCCACTGGAAATGTTGAGAGTCGCGCAGTCTCTGACCTTTCCCCAGCGTTCTGTGCACATGCATGTTACTGATTGTTCAGTATAATTAATCCAGTTTCATCACTAGGCATTTATTTTTTGCGATCTTTTCTTTCATCTGACTACAAGCCTTAAGGATGTGGACCAAGTCTTTTTTATCATTGTAGTCTCAGCTGTGGGCGCTGTGTCCGGCACGTAGGGTGCTCAGCGTATTTTTAATATTCTACAGTAGAAGAGGACAAGGCAAGAATGCCTGGCCCATGGGCAGGAAACATTCAGGAGGACACTCCCAGCATGCCCTCTGCTGATTTTTGACGTTTTCAACAGAAAGTAGGGAACCATCTGGGTGCGGTGGCACCCAGCACTGTAATCCCAGCACTGGGGAGGCTGAGGCAGGGGGATCATCTTGAGTTCCAGGCCAACATGGGCTACACAGTGAATTCAGGGCCAGCCTGGACTACACAGTGAGATCAACAACAACAGCAGCAGCTAGAAAGTAGGGAACCAGATTGGTAAATGCTGTAAATTAAACTGTAAAATGAACATTTGGGCAGTGCCCTTTTAGTAGAACTTGTTCCGTGTTTCTCAGAAAAATGCCCCCAAACATCCAAACACATAAGCTTATTGCCTTGGTAGATTCCCAAACTCTGATCTGAAATCTTGTTGAAAGGCATTAAACAATCATGTTTTAATTTTCATCTGAGTAGCTTGGTAAAGAGTTTCTGATTCTTTAAAATTTCACATTTACTTTTGCCATCAGTCGTCTCTTAAGCCCAAGGATATTGAAGGAGGTTATTTGTTGAATGTTTTTATACTGATGCTTTTAGAGGCTCACTGTTGCTGCTGTGCTTTTAAAAATCATTATTATTCACATGTTCTACAGGGCCTCAAGGAATTGTTTTTTAGCTAAGTAACAATCACCAGTTTAAAAAATTGTGAAGTACTGGAAGAAGCAGTAAAGATAAAATGGAATACTAAATAAAAATCATCTTCACTTTACAAAACTGGGGCCTGGGAGTACGACTCCGTGGAAAGCACTTGCCCAGCGTGCAGGATACCCTGGACTCTGGCAGGGAGCTGCAGGGACCACTCCTAGGAGCCTCCCCCAGAGACCCGCCCCTGCCCACACTCACATCCCTGGCAGGGCTCACTGCTTGCTTCTGTGGCTGGGAGGCATCCTGGAAGACCATGGGTCCCCATGGCAACCAAACCCCTGAAACAGTCAAGTGCCATCCAGTGGCCTCTGCCTTGCTAGCTGCCCTGGAGGGACCGTGGGAGCCACTGCTGCCAACACCTGAAAGGAGGCTTTTATGGCGGTGTCTACGTAGAGGCCTGATTCCAGGAGAGGACTCGGAGCTGAGCAACTTGCTGCCGTGGAGAAGGAGCCATACCTGGGCTCCTCAGAGCCCTAACAGACCTGGGGGTGGGGAGCCCCACGGGTGTGCAGAGGCCCTGTCACCCTGCTGTGCTAGGGTGCCTGGCTGTAATGACTTAGGCCTTGGGGGTTTTCATAACATCCCCTTTCTCAGTAACAAGAGTTCCTTATTTCTGAAAACTCCACAGTCCCAGAAGCCTCGCTTCCTGATCCAGTTGTTCCCCTGGGGCATTTCTGCAGCATAGCGTGTTTGCGAGCAGACATTAGGTCTGGATGGGTAGGCAGAGCTGAGCCTGGTCTTGACCTTTTAGAGCAGTGTGCCCTCTCTCTTTCCTGTGTCACAGACAGAGGAGATGGAAAGTCAAACCTGGGGCTGTCTGGTGCTCTTTCTCAAGTAATGTTAGTAACGCAAATAACAAAAGCCAGCTTTCCCCCAATTAAAAAGTAAAAAAATTAAAACCCTCAGTGTTTAAAACCTCTCAAAGCCCTAGAAGCATCTTAATGCTTGTTGTTCAGAACAAATAGGCAATCACGCAGATGCGCATTATTAAAAAATTACTGGCTACCTAAAACGTAGGCAAGTCTGTATCATCGTGTTTCAACAATGTATGGGAAAATTATTATTTAAAGGAATGGGAGACATTCTAGTTCATGTTGCTCCTAGATATTGTTTCATTCTTAAAAAGACAAGTGAGAAAATTAGGTATTATGAAGGAAGAAGCAAGAGTGATGTGACCATCATGGTTACTATGCAGGAGCAGAGGAAGAGGCTGTTTATTTGCATTTTAATCTCCATTGCTGTGAATCACTGGTAATACAGGACCCAAAAATAGAAGAAGGCAATTTGGGGTGAACATTTCATGAACAGGAACTTTCGTGGCTGAGCACCTGTGTGAGCTGGGTGTTGCTCTAAGTGCTTTTTCACGCATTATGGGTGAAGTGCCCACTGTGCACTCGTGCCCACGGTGCGCTCGTGCCCACTCTGCGCTCCTACCCATGGTGTAGCTGCCTGCAGTGTGTCTGAAGTGGGCCAAGGCTCATCAGTTTGCTCTCTCTGGGTCTTGGTTCATTTACCATATGTCTTCAGGAACCTGCTATACACTGGTCAGTATTCTGGCCACTGGGGATACAGCGGCAGACAGAACAGTCTGATCTCTTGGGGGGATGCAGGAAGGGGTGCAGGTGATTGGCAGGAGGTGGGGGGACAAAGTTCTTCAGCTGAAAGCCTGTGAAGGAACTTCAGCTGCTGTTTCACAGAGGGAACCCTCGGCCTGTGAGCGGTGAAGTGTTTTGCTCATAGTCAGTGAAGGAGGCCGTGGTACATTCACTCCTGGGGCGTGGCAAGCCCGCGAGGATTCTAGTCAGACACATGCGACTCCTCAGCCCATGTGCTCAGCGGGAGGAATTTCTTAGTTATTTTTTCTTAAAGGAGTAGAATTGCTTTTTTTCTGTCTTTGCTCTCAGTAAAGGACTAAGAGTGAATTACCCTGCTGAGCTGAAAGCCTGTTCGCTTGGAGAGGGCCCTTTGCTTGGTGTTGGGTCTTCCATCCGGGTGTGCTGAGGCCCTGGTCTTTGAGGGGCTGGCCCTGTAGCTGGGGTGGAGCCGGAGGAGGCCCTGGGTGGTGCCGTAGTTGTCAGCCTTGTGGTGGAGGGAGTGGGTGGCTTTCAGCTTGTCCTCTCTGGCCTCCAGCTATTCGTGTCCTCTGAGAGGCAGACAAGAGGAAGGCAGGCCAGTCCCTACCTCTCCTCTCCCCTGGCTGCCTTGTGGGAAGCCAGGAACAGGACCTTCTTCATCCCAGCATGGCCCCTGCAGCTGTGTCTCTCTTCATGAGGCCTGTGGTTGTCTCAGAGCCTGTGTTCAAGGTGAGGATGGGCTGGCAGCCGCACATCCTCCCGGGCGGTCCTCTGAGGCCTGTGTAGGACTCCTCTGGCCGTGAGGAGACTTTGTTCCTTGTGTTCCGCCTGTTCTGTGCTACTACATCCAGCTTCCCTCCTGCTTCCCAATTCTCATCCATCATGTGAAGAAAATGCAGTTTTATCCCTGTGCCTGTGACTCAGGGAACTCTTTTGTGAGCTCTAAAGCCATGTGGAGTAAGAAATTAAAAACAGAGCCGGTGATATCGCTCAGCGGCATTAAGCGCCTGCCCGGCAAGCGCGAGGTCCTGAGTTCGACTCCCAGTACCCACATTTAAAAAAAAAAAAAAAAGAAATAAAAAACTTAATATTAAATGTCCATAGCTTTTATTGACAGGTAATCTTGGGGACTGTTAAATAAGAATTACAGAGGCCATCGTTTCAGACTGAGCACCCGTTCTGGGCCCGACCAAATGAGGCTAAAAATCAGAATGGAGTCATGCACACCCGCGCTCATCAACTGAGTCCCCAGACTAAGCTGTTTATCTGTCCTTCCAGCAAATCAGGGTTAGAGAGAGAGAGCACGTTTCTCACACAGGATGAAGATCCGTTTTAATCCTTACACAAAATGAGTCATCTGAAGTAGCCCAATGTTAATTAGTCCATTATTTTTCTTTTGTTCTGTCTCCTTGTCCCCACCTTGTAAGGAAAGTCACTTCTAAATGGCCAGTCTGCTTTTTGTTCTTCTGTTTCTGCTTTCTTTTTAGCCTTTCTCTGTCTATAAAACCAACTGTTCCGCTCAGTCCAGCAGAGCACTTAACTCTGTTTTATGTTCCTGATTCTGGAATCAGAAATAAAGCTGATTAAGGTCATTAAATTAAATTGTTGTAATTTTGTCCTTTGACAGAAAAAGTCATTAAGAGATTTTTTCTTTCTCCTACGGAATCCCCTCCTGTTACTTAAAAGATTACTTATTGAGAAATGATCTAGTAAAAGAAAAATGTATTGGCGTTTTAAAAATACCTACTTCTGCCAGGCACGATGGTGTACACCTCCAATCCGAGCTACATGGGAGGCTGAGGCAGGAGGATCACCAAGTTTGAGGCCAGCCTGGGCAGCTTAGCAAGATCTTGTCTCAAAATAAAATTAATAAAAAGGAAAAAATAATTATTACCTAATTCTGATCTCCAGCTACTCATATCCCCTACTACCCAGGCATGTCATTTGTTGGATAAGTCAGTGAGCAGTCCTTTGAGTGTTTTCCTGCTTTCCACTTGCTGACCTGAACAAAACTTTCATTTTAGGCTAATTGTCAGAATTGTGAGAAAGAGCTCCACATCTTCTTTCTCTGACAGCTCACTGCAGGGGCAGTCTGTGGTTTTACATGAAGGCCGCAGGATGTCTTCGTGACTGCTCTCTCCTCTGTATGGCGGGCATGTGTCTCGGCCTGTCAGTACCTTCCCTGACATGTCCCAGTGAGAGTCCAGAAAAAGTGGGTCATGCTTGTTTGTCAGGAGCACTGCTGGGCAGTGTTGTAAAACTTGAGGATAAAGTCACAGACCAGTGGATAAGCCTCAAAAAGAAATTAGGGGATACAGTCTAATAAGATTTTCTAGTGAATGTTTGAAATGAATAAAGAGTCTTGAAATCACTTGAAATCACTGCACACACATAAATACCGTTTTCTGCCTGTGTCCACATGTAAATACACATAGCAAAGCTGCAGGGCGCTCATTGTTCTCCAGCCTTCGTATATGCAGGGGTGAAGAATTCCTAGGTACTGGTTGGTCCCTTTGTCTCTGCTCCGCTGTTCCTGACCTCTGAGTGAAGGAGCTGTAACTACAGGGGTCTCTCTTGGCATTGGCAAGCAGGTCCTCCAGGGATCCCATCCTCGCCTCGTTGGACAGCCTGCTGGAGCCACGTGGGGCTCAACGTGAGCCCGCTCTTGGGGCTGTCCAGTCATGCTGGGAGCCTGGGCACCAGACCTCTACCCTGGGGGAACCTGGGTGGCCGCCTCCATTTCTGTTATTTATTGGTAATCTGCACACTTAGGGGAGGGAAGGAGAGTTCAGGTGTCGGTGTGTTAAGTTAGGGAAGAAGTCTCAAGTTTGAGTGTGTTTGTGAGCCTGTGTGTACTGTCTGTCTCCTCCTTCCCTTCTGCCCCACGGCACAGTAACCAGTATTCACGGAGCCAGGCATGTTGGGCTTTGATGGTTATCTAACTTAATCCACTCAACTGTCTCATTCAGGTGCTAATACAGATAACCCTCAATTTGCAATGAGTTTCTTATCAATTTACAATGGATTAATTGTAAAGCCATTATAAAATGAAAATCACACATTTTAAGTCGTTGGTCATAAGTGGAAAATGCCTCAACTGCGCCTGCCCACTGGACACCCCCGCTTCCCAGCACAGCACGCTGCGGAGTGGGAGTTCTTCCCCTTTCTGATGCGGGGCTGACCAGGAGCCCTGGCTTGCTACCACTGTCCAGCATCGTGAGCGAGAGAAGGTCAGACTGCATATCACTAACTGAGGAAAAGATCAAAACTCAAACTTCAAAATGAGGTTTCTGTTGAATGTGTCTGGCTTTTGCACATTCTGAAGTTGAAAAATCATAAGTGGAACCATTGTAAATCCATTGACCATCTATAACATCCTCACTCGTAAGAGAAGGCAGAGAAAGGTCATGTGTCATCACTCCTACTTGAGTTTTCAGTGCCCTCGGTAGCTGCATTTCATCGAGGATGGAACAGGTGTGAAGGGATACAAAGGGGAGGGCAGGGCGGCTTCTACACCAGTGCTGTGCAGTACTTTTCTGAGATTGGAATGGCTTTTGCAGTCCAGTGTGGTAACCGCTAGTCACATGTGGCTGTTGAACATAGGAAATGTGACTCGTGCCTCTAAAGAAGTCAGTCGTTAGGAATTGTTAATTTGAGTTACTTAAGGTTCAGTTTCAGTAGCATCTGCGGCTAGTGGCTGCTGTTCTAGACTTCCCCCGACACGGATGCCACTGTGGCTGTCCTGGATGCTCCTCAGAGCAGCAGGCAGGAGCAGCCACAGCAGCTTTGGACTTAATTCTCCGATTGACCCCTCTTGGGTGCACATGGCTCAGGCAGCGTGACCGCGGTAGGGGTCCCGACTGCATGGAGCACTGCTCCATGGTTCTTTTTGAACTGAGACCAGTCAGCAGTTAGATGTCGGCAGGTGCCTTGGGTGTTTGAAGGGAATGAGGCTGAGGCCTTTTTGATCCCCATCGCCTCAGGGAATAGCCCTGTGAGCCTGTGCTCACACACCCTCCTCCCCGAGTGCCTCTGCCTCCTTCTGCTGTCCCCCCCCTCCTTTGTTTGCCATTGTATCTTAAAATAAAATCCTATTTTATTTTTGATTGTGGCTACAATCACCTAGCACTGAATTTACCATCTTCAACATTTTCGTGTGCGCAGTTCCCTAGTGTGAAGCATAACCACATGGTTACGCAGCACATCCTCAGGACTTTTTCATCTTGCCGCACTGAAACTCCGAGTACTGACTTCCCTTCTCCCGGCCTGGCTTCACACACTGTTCTGCTTTCTGGTTTCACTAGCATGTCCCCAAGGTTCAGACGTGGTAACATCCGGCAGTTCCCTTCTCTTCTTACAGCTGCATTCACTTTCATCTGTGTATGTCCTGCTTTTCTGTAGTCAGCCATCAGTGCACAGTGGGCATTCTTCCGTCTTACCTCCCTTCCATTCCCTCCTACTTTCTCAAAATAAAACATGAAATTAAAGTATTTAAGCACTTACCAAATTAGATGAGGAACTTGTTTCGTGTTTTAAGGGCAGCAAGAGTTGAGTCTTTATCTTTTTTCCAAGTATACCAAATATGTCTACCTTGAATGGATTTTGTTCTACTGAAACTTTACACTGATTTTTAATTTGTCTGGGTCATAGACGTTCCATAGAAATAAGAAATTCCTCAGGTCTGCCCGGAGTAGTGGTGGTGAACTTATGGCATGTGGGCCACAGCAGAGCCCTCTCTGGTGCCATGAAAGTCAAGTTGCCACAGTCAAGGTTTGAGAAATTAATCAGCATGTGTATAACAAAGATCACAGTAATTGTGCAAAAGCATGCCAAATGCAAGCTTTTACCTTTCAGTAAAAAGCTGTTTGTATCATTGAAAGCTCTGTTACTGTGTTTTTCTTCTAAAACAAAAGCTGTTAACGTATGAGTTGTTTTTTCTAAACTAAAACCTCAGTATTCAGGTTTAGTTGCAGCGTTGGTACTTTTGTGATAAATAAGTGGGTTTGGGGCTGCAGTTTGGTCACTTGGTTTCTAAAGGGTTCGGCCATCGCTGGCCTAGGGGATTGCCTTGTTGAGATGGTAGTTGGGTAAACATTGCATTTGGCTGCTGGAAACAGAACCCCTCCCTTCCTCCAGGTAGTTAATAAGTTAACCTTTCTCTCCTGCAGAAGGACGCAGTGCTCCCGTGGAAGACCCAGCTTCCCCTGGTCTTCAGGCCTAGCCTTAGGGTGTCAGCCAGAACTTAGTCTGCCCTGCTTGTGGTTCAGGCAAGAGGGAGGGAAGTTTGTAGGGCCCAAGGGTGCATTCCTGCTTCACTGGCATGTGTTAAGCCCCACAGTGGCTCTGCTCCCTGCCCATCAGCTGGACAGGTTACAAAGCACCCTCACCCCCACTTTGGACACATCGCCATGCTGAATAAAATGGGGATTTTGATGGGATGGTGAGAGGAGCTGGGTATAGGGCAGATAGCCTGAAGCTCTGTGTGTACCTGGTGATCTTGAGTGTCTACCCTCTTGGGGTTCAAGGGATGGTAAAAGAAATTTGGGGCACCGACTCCTTTAGATGGCCTGCCCTTGATACCAGAGGTGTCTGCCTGCTCTTTGTGCCTACACAGTATATCCGCTGCCTTTGAGGGTGCGGGTTCTAAATTCTTCCAAGACCAGAGGAAGAGGGCAGGTTGTGTGTGTGTCTGGCTTGGTTTCTCCTTATGTCTGATCATGGAGAAGCGTGGGCTGGAGGGAGCTGCTTGCCGGGACTCCTCTGGACGGGTCTGCTTTAAATACTTTTGTTTAAATGGGCTTTAAAATGTGAGGGGAAAGGGAAGGTTCAGCTCTGCTCAGAAGTCTCTTGCAGATGATAGTTGGTCACACTATAATTTAAAGAAGACATTCAGTGGTGACGATGCCTTGACTTCAAAGTGTCACTTAGCCGTGTTGGAGAGATGCAGTTTCCCAGATTTTGTATTAGTCTGTGTTTTGCTACTAAAATAGAATACTTGAGCCTGATACTGATGTAGAAAAGAGATTTATTTTGCTTACCATTTTGCAGGCAGCCCCATTGGGGAGGCTTTGGTAAGGGCCTAATGGCACTCTCACCAAAGCTCACTCGAGGGGCTGTGAGATCCCCTTGGTCCCCGCCAGAGATACATTCACAGTGCCCGAAGCAGCTCTCACTGACGCCCGCTCAGTGCTACCACCCTGGACCACGCCAGTGGCATGTGAACCCTTGGAGGGACGGTTGCTCGCAGTTGGATGCAGCAATTTAGTCCATCTTCCCTCTTCACAGTCTGCCTGTGAGGGGACGGGTCTGCGGGCAGCAGGGGCGGTCTGAGGACCCTGCCTCTGAGGGGGAGAGGGAAGCCTGGAGAGATCAGTCCAGGCTTGCTGAGTGTGTGTCAGGCCTCTGGGGACATCTCTGTGAAGATCCCTCGAGCCCGCAGGGCAGGCCCGGAAGAGTCAGGTTCAGATCCCACGGGAGAGGGCACTGAGCTGTGTGATGCACGCATGGTATCGGGTCATTCTAGGCAGCAACGTGCGGGCTAAGAGTGAGTCCAGAGAAAACAGCCTGGTGCTTAGACCTGGTTTTGGCCCTTTTTCTAGGACAGTGGCTTCTTCTTTCCTCTGGTCAGGACTGTGGGTGAGGTGGTCTCAGTGGGCAGTGCAGATATCCTCTGGTCCCATGATCCCAAACTTGGTATGGTGACCAAAGGAGTCAGCGCAAAGGTCCTGTGACAGGTAAGGAACTTGAAATGGCCCCAAACTCTCTACCTTAACTCAGTGCCTTCGGTGAGTTTTTGGCGAAGAAAGAAAATTAAGCAGTTTCCTAAATGCAAGATAAGACAGAAGGAGGAGCAGTTAGGCGGAAGAAAGCAGGGAACAGTGTATTACTGCCATTTAAACTGCTCAAAACCCAGGAGCCATCTTGCCTAAAATGGGTTATCCCTTTCTTCAGCATAAGAATAAAGATTAGTTGTATATTCATCATATTTATACTCAGTGAGGATGGCCAAAGTCATGTTGCTGTAACCAACAATTCTAATGGCTAATACATGTTAGCCAGAGATCTAGTTCATGTGTCCTAGCTCCAGGAGCAAACCTCACGGAGCCTCTGTCATCTGAAAAATCGAAGTCATTAGTGAGGGAGGAGGATGTGGCAGATTGAGGACTGGCTCTCAAAGCTCTTGTCTGGAGCTAACACCAGGACCTGAGCTCACATCTCCTTGTCCAAAAGAAGCCTACCATGTGTCAAAAGGAGAGGAACAGAATACCCGACGAGTCACTTGCCTCAGCTATCTAAATAGAGTTCTGTTTCTACAGGAAAAGAGTCAGGAGCTGGGTCTACATTATTCACAGCTGGAGGAAGCTGAGGTTGCACTTATTGTAGAGGCTATTTTAATTGTAAAGGAAATTTTAAAAACTTGTATTTCTGATGCTAGTATATTTCAACTAACACTACTCAAGGAAGATTGACAGGCACAGCCTGTTCCCATAATTAGAAAGCTACAAAACTTAACGAGCCTTAACATTCCAGGTGCCAGCTGCAAAATAAGTGTAATTCAGCCAGACAGTGATGTTTTGCTTACTTTCAAGTTCCAGAGACATCATTTCAAGGACAGCTTTACTCAGTCTAAGACAGTGATTGATTCCTCCTGCTCACTCTAGCCTTGACCTCCCTGTTACAGGATAGGAAGCCCCCAGTTAACTTGCCTGAACCAAACCTGCCTAGCAATGTATGACAAGACATATGCAAACAGCTGTAAAATATCATATCTCCTTTTTGTACTTCCTTCTGAAAACCTGTATAAGAAACTACCCTACCCCAAGACAGTGCTGATGATTTAAGAACTGGTTCCCATCAGCCCGCTAGCATTAAAAGAAAAGTTGCCTTCTGACTCCTCAGGTGCAAAGGGTCTTCCATTTGGTTTAATGTCAGATTTCTGTAACATTGTAACCTGGTAGCACATTGTTTTGCCTAATCTCAGGCGTGGTGTCTGGAAGGAAATAAAGTCTAACTTTATAAATAAAATCTGAGTTTGCCAGGTCTAACTCACAGAATAATGGCATGTCAACTGCCCAGATCTGGAAGACAGATTGAAGCATCAATTTGCTGCTATTGCAGAATGAAGACACTTTGCTGCCTTTTAAGTTTAAAGAATTATTTAAAGAGGATTTTTGCCCAGACGTGATGACTTGCTGTGCTTCTTTATGGAATTTAAACCAAAAGCCGACCTTGTAGATATTCTACTTCATGATGAAAGATGTGATTTGGAGTGCAGGTTAGAAAGTGGGAGGAAGGGGGCCGGTGAGATGGCTCAGTGGCGTAAGCGCCTGCCTGGCAAGTGCGAGGGCCTGAGTTCGACTCCCGGAACCCACATACGAAAAAAGGGCCAGTGATATCGCTCAGTGGCACGGGCGCCTGCTGGCGCATGAGGTCCTGAGGTCGACCCCCCAGTACCCACAAAAAAAAAAAAAAAAAAAAGAAAGTGGGAGGAAGGCAGCAATCTGCCGAGGGAGTTATGGTCAGTGAGTTTTAGGGTGGATACTGGGCCATCTTTGTGAGATCATTGTGCTCTTAGTCTGTCGCATGGAGGTTTTCGCAAATGAAAGAGACCTTTCATTCCACATTAACTGCATCTTTGGGTATTCTTTTCCAGTTCCTAAATTTATAAATATATGCGTTTGTGAAAATGTCTCCAGTCATTCACACAAATTTATTAGACCCCTTTTGTATGGAAAGAACTGTGAGAATTGTAATTGGGGATATAAAAGTAAATAGGATTTTAAGGTCCTATTTACCTTAAAATCTTAAAATTTACCTTAAAATCTTAAAATTTACCTTAAAATCTTAAATCTTAAATTTACCTTAAAATCTTAAAATTAAAAATTAAAAATTAAAATCTTAAAATTTGAATTTTGAATTTAAGGGGTCCATGCTCCGACTTGAAAGATACATGTGAACATGTGTCTTTTTCTCTGGCTTCCTATGTATAATTTACTGTCACTTTTTTTTTTTTTCCTGCTTCTTTCATTCTTCCTTTCCCCCACTATTGTAACCGTGTTCATGACTGCTACTCACTACGGCTAGTTACATGTGAACACTTGTTTTTATCACACGCCAGGCACCTTGCTAAGCATTTTCCATGTACTATCTCATTTCATTCTTGCAAGAATACTGTAAGGCAGACATTCTTTTTCTCATTTTGCTGATGATAAAATTGAGATCCAAAAAAGTTAAGCATCTTGCCAAAGGTTGCACAGCATTTAAAGCTAGAACTTGGGTTTGAACCTTATCTGTCTCAGGACTTTTGAGGGTCTGGAACTGGATCTCAGCCAGCTTCCTGAAGGTCTCTTAGAGCCTCCCTGGGAGGAGCAAAGGGGCTGCTGTGTGTGCTCTGAGTGGGCCCCGGAGGACTTGTGTGCCTTGACTCTGCCCCTGTTCCTGACTAGTCCAGGGAGTAGTGATGATGCCAGAAGGTCCTAAAGGCTATTAATGGTGATGTTTAAAATTCTGAGTAGAGAAGGGAAGTAATTGGGGGCATATGGGGGTGAGAATAGGAGGGGACTGGAAGAGGGTGTGGCTTAAGACATCTTCATCCTTAGGGGAAAGACAAGGAAATAGGGCGTAACAGGGTACCCACTAAGGCTACACTTGCTCCCAAGTGCTCCTGTGCGCATGCCCCTGGGTGGCTTGTGAAAATGCAGGTTCTGACTGAGCAGGTCTTCATTGAGTTGCAGGCCCACTGAAGATAACCAGTGTGACCAAGGGCTAGAGTAGGTGCTCAGTGGCCTCAGAAGGAAAAATCATGGAAATGAGCCCTGACAAAGGGATCCATGACTACAGAATACAGAGGATGACTAATAAATGGAGCCTGATGTTGTTAAGGGTACAAAGGTGTCATCCAGACCAGGTGGGATTACACAAAGGAGTTGGTGTAGGAACAGTGGCTATGTCTTAATTTAAAGAAAATACTAATTTTTGAAAAAGGTAATATGGGAATGGACAGTGAAATATTTCCAAAAATGTCTACATAGATCTTGGAAGTCTGTGATTCGGATACTCTTCGGTGAAGATTCAAAGAGAGAGTTTTCATAAAGTTTTGAGGAAATATGACTCAGAGCTCAGCTGCAATATGGTTGGCTCCACTTTGGTGTTTCACAAAACCAGTTGGTCACAGAGTAGAGGCTTGGTTGTTGTAGGGGACTTCAAAGATCTATGCATTTTGCTAATGACAAAAGGGCTACCACATGTACCATTGGCATTAGTAATGGTATCCTTGTCTACCAAAGCAGCGAATTTAGGGCCCTGGTCATAACTGGCAGCCTTCTTTCCTTAATCAGAACACACCCCTGAAGTGGTGAAACAGGCACGCCATCATGGCACGAAGAGGATTTCAGCAGGATGTTAACAGTGTCCCTGCTGGGACAGATCCTTTTGGCCGGTGTGGAAAGAGCGCAAGCTGCTTCCTATGTATTTGGATTCCTGCTTCGATAGGGAAATAGCAAGAAAGCTGATTAATGAAGGGTTACCCCCGCTAATTCATGTAGATATAGATGGACTGCGTGTGAAATGCAAAGTTCCTTCCAAAACAAATTATTATGACATTAACATATACTCTCTATGGGCAAAAGCAAGTGAGGGCAGAGTCATGGGACGTGGCTGACTCCAGAAATGCTTGGCCTGTCCTCCCATGGTAGTGGATGCCAAGTCAATCTGTAGCTAATTATTGTCTTGAATATGTACTCAAATTAGCTGTGTGGCAAGCCATCTGCCGTCTCCTCCAGACACCCTTGATGGGGACTGGAAAAGGAAAATCCTGCCAAAATAAAAATAAGCCCCTACTACATGGATAAGTTAGGGAAAAATACGAGGTCAAGTTTGTGGTGGATGGGCGTCAGTAAAGCAGAGAGGGATGGGGAATGAGCAGGTTACTGTCTTCTCCACTTTCTCTGTGTCTGACCTTCCTCTTGTGTTTCTTTCTGTTAGAAAAAGACCAGTTGTGGATCGGGAGACTCTAGTCTGAATCAGAGATGCTGGGCCAGAACTGAAAGTAGTGAGGGAATTAGGCTCAGTTGTGGGAAAGTATTTTGGAGCCTCTTCTTTTTAATTCAACTGACAACCTTGTGGTTTTTACTGGTTTGTTTGACATGGTATAAGCCCTTGTCAGATTTAAGCTCTTCTGGGTGCTGGCTTGCAGTCACTGTCCTCTCCAGGCTACTCCAGGGCTTCTCAGATGGCCTATGAGCCCAATCCCACCTGGTCCTCCTCCCATGGCGGCCCTTCCAAATGTGGCTCAAGAGTTCTGAGTGGCAGTCTAGAAGTCTAGAAGTGATTGGATAGTGATTGGATAGTATATGTTGCTATATCATGTCTGAGAGCCCCTATTCGCATTTAGTTCCTTTTAATACTCATAGTGTGGTGGTACATCACTATAATCCCAGCTTCTCAGAAGGCTGAGGCAGGAGAATCACAAGTGTGAGGCCAGGCTGGGCAACTTAGTTAAGACCCTATCTCAAAAAGGGCTGAGGGCCGGGGATATAGCTCAGTGGCACAAGCGTCTACCTGGCAAGTGCAAGGTCCTGAGTTCAATTCCCGGTACCAAAAAAAAAAAAAAAGGTTGGGGTTGTAGCTGAGTGGTAAAGTGCTTACTGGTACTGAAAACAAAACAGAACTCTTCTAGAAATCCCAAGAGGAGTGGTTGCTGTTCATCCCCAGTAGTAATACTGAGGAAATGAAGCCTCTGACATGATGGTGGCCATCAAATTTCTCACAGCCAGTGAGTAGGAGACCAAGATGCAATTACAGACTTCGTCACCCGTTCTGCCCTGGAGGCTGGTTGTGGAGGAGAGGATAGTGAAGAGGGAAGGTGACAGGGAACAGCAGGGCTGTCTGCAGGGCAGTTGCCCTTCCCTGGGCTCCTGCTGCCTGGGAGGATCTGGGCCAGTGCTGCGAACTTGGCTAAGCCTTTGGGCAATGCCAGAAATTTCAACTTTCAAATACTGACAGTGGATGTAATTATTTTCAAAACACTGTAGCTCAGTGCTATGGCTCAAACAAACAGCATCTCCAACGATGCTCCAGTTGGGATCAGTGGATAAAAGCAACACCCCCCGGTGAATAAGGCTTAACTTCCTTTGAGGGTACTTGCTTTTTAGAAGATTTCACTGAAGCAGTTTACTTTTTCATTAATGCAGCCCCTGAGGGAGATGCTTTTTTATCCAGGACCCCTTCCTGTGCCTGCTCTGGGTCCCCCAGCCTAAGGAATGTTGGCTACAGAGTGGGACAGTGGGGTACAGTGTGAGCGATACCACCCTGCAGCTTAGCCATGCTCTCTGCCCCCCAGGATACAGAAGGGGAAGGCTGTCCACGTGCACTAGTCATTAAAGCATCACTTTGTAATAACCCCGGAAAAGGGGGGAATGGGCTGCCTGAGCCACCTGGTTTTGGAGTCTCAGCAAAACAGGTCCACTTCTAGATAGCAGTTGTTAATCATTTCCTACCAGGATGTGAAGGGGGAGCTGTCCTCAGCCTAGCTGAGTTTTAGTCCTGGGATCCTTGGGGCTGATATAATGAGCAAATTTCATACTGAGAAAGGAGTTTTAGACAGAGAATGGGCTACCGAAAGGAATGGCCAGTCTGCGAGAGTGATTAAAAATATTTTGTGTGGTGATTTCTCTTGATGGAGGAAATTCATATATTAGGTCATTTCTGGCTTGGCATAGGCAACCTGTTTGCACTAACCTCAGTGGTCCTCAGTTTTGACTGCTTGGAGAATTTTCTGTGAATGTTAAAAATAACTGCTACTTGGGCCGAGCCTTAGAGCTTAGACTCTTATTGGCCGGGGTTCTGGGAAAGACTGGATGTAGATTTATAACAGCTCCAACAGTGGCTTTGTGGTTATAGTAACAAAGTTCTAGGTGTGTAGATTTGAAACTCCATTGTGCTTCAGAAGGACCTGGAAAGCTGGTTAATGTGCAGATTGCTGGGCCCTGGAACCTCTGTTCTTAGGAGCTCCACTTCCAGCCAGACCCATTTGATCTTGGCTGCGTGCCTCCCTGAGAATACACACACACACACACACACACACACACACCATACGTGTGCACACACGTTATTTGCAATGAATAAATATAAATACTGTAGTGTCCCACTTTTGACGAGCACTTGAGGGAGAAATAGTTTTCTGGAAATGGATGTCTATTAAGGCCCAAAGGGTGTGATTACCTTAACTCCTCACAGCTGGAGTGCGGTGGACTAGCTGTGTTTTGCAGAGGGGGTGGGTGCAGAGCTGGATCCTGGATCCATGTAGATGCATTCCATGGGTGTCTTTTTAATCCAGACTTGTCCTAGGAGAGGTCTTCCAGGCCATTGATCTTGAGTCTCTGCTTCCTGCCTAAAGTGGTAGTTCGTAGACATGCTGCCAAACAGCTGTAAATGCAAGGCCTGAGGACTAATTTCCCCTTGCTTTGTTTTTAAAGACTCCAGAAGACAACTTTCACAAATATGGTAAATTAAGTTTTGGATGTTGTCTTTTGATTAAAGGCATCACCATAAAATGCTCCTTGTAGATTCCTGAATGCAACGTAATATTTATATTTCTGGCAATATAATATTTGTGTTTCTGGCTATCAGTCAGAGAACCTTATGAAACAAAAGCTTGTTTTCCCCCTCATTCTTATAACTCTTATATTCAAGTTTGCATTGCACTTCTAGTGTTATTCTTTGCATAACCAAGTCACTTGCTAATATTTTCTTTGTCACTTTGTGATAAGAGAGTTTGTTAGTTGCAGTCCCAGAGAGAAGGCACGAACACTGCCGATCAAATATCCCTGCAGCCTTTACAGACTCGACCTGATTTTCCCTCTGACGTCACACGAGACACTTCATTTTTCTGTTTAGGCCTTTCTGTCTAATTCATACTTTGTTTCTGACACTAACTTTGTCTAATTATTAACAGGGAGAGATACTGCCAGTTGCCATTTAGTAAAGGGAGAGAAGTTATGTTTGGGAACTCACTTTATTGCATCTGATCAGTACTTTCTTTACCTCTGAGATTGTTAGCCTCTGGTGGGGCCAGGCCCTTTGTCGTTCTTCTCATCATTTCGTTATGCCAGTAAGTAGTCAGGTGCACCTGGTGTAAATAATACAGGTTTTCCTCAGCAGAGCTACAGTTACATGACCCTACAGGCAAAGGCTTTCTGCCTGGAGAGTGACAAGTCTGCTTTACAGTGACATCCCCTTCCCATGGGATTCCTGATCCAAGGAGTTGCAGAGTCATCATTTTATGGTAATGATTTAGGAGATTGATTCCAGAAACTGAATTACCCATTCACATGCTCAAAATGCCTAATTCTCCAGCTTCTGGGGACAAAAAAGGGGAGAGAAACCATTCTGGAAACTTAAAATGTGTAGTAAGAGTCTCAGTGATTTTTTTTTTTTTTTTTTAAATCCAGAGTGTCATATGCTCAATTTGTTTCTTGTGGTTACATGTGGAACTGACCCCTAAATGTGCTGATAAGAGGAGAATAAGTAAGAAAAGGCTCCCAGGACTTTAGTCTGATACAAAAGTCACTTGGTTTCAGTGAACTGGACTGGAACATGAGATTTTTGTTTGCTGTTGAAAGTTTAGCCCTTGAATTTCGGGTTGGACTGTTTGGTTCATTAAGGAAGATGTGGACACCTCATGCCAATGCCTGTTTTCTTTAACAGAGAATAAGAGGCATTGTGCGTTTGGTACACACACAGACAAAGTGAACAGTGACTTAATTGTACAGTGGGAACAAAAGCCATCACCTAGGGATGAGATGAGGGACCGCAGAGTTCTGCTCACAGCTCAGTCTCTGCAAAATCGGTGGCTAGGAACCCCTAAGCGAGCATCTGAACTGTTGCTGGTGTTTGCCTGTGAAGTTGTTATCAATGGAGTATTTTCTCCTAGAGCTCAAAAAAGAGGGGATGCAGCTCTGTGGGGGACTGGAGGGCGCGCGCATACGCACACATGCACACACACCCCCTAGAAGTCAGGCAGAAGGAGGAGACTGAGTAGGGAACAGAGTCTGGTTCTCCCATCCAAGCTGCCTCTTTGTGAAGCTCAAGTGACACAAATTGATGGTTGTGTCACATGGCCACCCATCTGCCTGCCAGCAATTCAGGTCTGGTGAGAGTCACAGAAAAAGCATTGACACACTCTATTTGTGTGCTTATCTGCAGGCATTCTGTGTGCCAGTATGGCAACTGGGGGCCTCCAGGCCTGTGGTGGATCCCCAGGGCCCCTAAGTCTTCTGTCATGTGAGTGTGGTGCCACTGTTTCTCCTCAAAAGGTGACCTAGTGGGTGAGAAGCTGATCTCTTGAGAGTGGCCAAGCGGTGTAGCGCGTATTGTCATGGTGGTAATATTGGTGGATGACCCCGCATGAGGCCCATGGATTCCTCCAGAGCACTTGGCCTTGGGGTATCAGTCAAGACCAAGACCTCCTGTGTTCTTGTTCACTGGGGAGAATGTTGTTGGCCCAGGGATTGGGAGAAGGTAAACCACAAGTGAAAAGTGTTGCTTCAGAATTGGAAATGCCTATCCCTTGAATGGTTCTGTTGAGTTTGGCAAATCTATACCAATGAATATAGCAGCTAATAATAATAGTGATAACAAAATCCAAGCTGGCCTTTATTGACCCTTCACACTATATCTTTTGTGCACTGTCACTTTCAATCCTCACTCTAAGTGCTTTTTATTTTTAAAAATGAAACAAGATGAAAAGCAAGCAGATATTTTGATTGAGTCCCGTGCCAATGGCTAAATATATTACATTGAAGTCATGCCATCACCCTTCAAAGCCAGCAGGAGGTCTCAGACTTCAGTGTGCTTGAGAATTGCCTGGGGACTTTGTTACCGGGCAGGTTCTGATTCTGGGTCTGGGTGGAGACAGGTCCTGTGCTTCTAGAGTGGGTGCAGCTGAGGCCGATGCTGCTGTCCACAGAACACTAGGTGGCAAGTCTCCACGTTAGAGATTACCAAGGCTGGCTGAGGCTCTGAAACACAGCTTCCCTCCCATTGCCAAGATTTTGACTTTTTTTTTCAGTACTGGGAGTTGGACCTAGAGAGCACTGAACTGCATTCCCAGCCCTTTTTATTTTATTTTGAGACAGGGTCTTGCTAAATTGCCCAGGCTCACCTGGAACTTGCAGTCCTCCTACTTCAGCCTCTCAATAGCTTGGTGTGGACCTCTGCGCCAGCCTGAGATTTTGACTCAGAAGACAGGAGACTTGCTTTTGCAAAACAGTGAGCCAGCCGAGGACCATAGCGTGTCTGTGGTGTATCCAGGGTCACACAGAAAGCATCCACCCCCCTTCCTCACTCTGCCTCTGACTTCACATCCAGTGGTATCATGTGCACGCCTTCAAGTCTCTCCTTCTTGCTGACATCTGGTGACCACTCTGGCTGTCCGGGGGTATCCTCCTTACTGTTTGCCTCACCCTGAGCCTGGCAGGCCCAGCACACTGCACATTGAGTACAGATGACTCTGTATGCAAGCATGGACACACTGCTCCCCAGATTGCTGGTGATGCTTGAGCTCTGTCCCTCGCATGCGGCCGTTTATTAATACAGCGCCTGGAGGTGTCAGGAGGGTGAGGTTGCCGGGCATGGGGTGGCAGGAATATGTGACTCTGAAAGAGGCTTAGTATGTTTGCAGGGGTGGCAGCAAAGCTGTGTGCTGCACTGATGGAAGGAAGCTTAGATTTCTGGGAAGAGAAAGTGTAGTCCCAACTCTGGCTGGCACTTTAGGTGAATGCACTGGGTCAGAGAAAATGACATTCTTCTCTGGAGAAGTCCACAGCCCTGATACTTCAGGCGTCCCGGAACTTCACAAGCTGTCGGAACTGCTCTTGTGGGATTCACCGTTGCACCCTGATCTCCCATTCCAGTCCAAGCTGACTCTTGAATCATTGGAGGTTTTGAAGGTTCCTTTAGAGACATTTCTGTTAACTGAATGTTTGGTAGGATTAGTTTTGGCTCCTTGTGACAGAAAATTTAAAATAATAGCTTAAAGAGGATAGGCGTTTATTTCTACAGCGTATAGGAGTCCGAAACTGGAGTGACAGCTTTTGGTGTTAAGCATTTCGCCTCTTATCATACCACCCTGTCATTCTAAGCAAGGGACTCTGCGGTCATGGCCCAGCGTGGCCCTTGTTCTGTATGACCCAGGAAGAAGGGCCGCTTTTCTCCATGAAAGACATCCCTTGGGTGTGGCACACGACTTCTTGCTGCTCACATCCTTTGGGTCAGCATGTAGTTTCATGGCTACGAGGAAGGTGAAGAGATACAGCCTTCATATTAAGTGACCAGTTGCTCAGCCAAAAATTGGCAATTCTAGGACTCAGGAAAAAGGGAAGATAAAAAATTGTGATAGACAATTGTCGTGACTTCATTAGGGTTCTGAGGTCATTCAGGCCTATTGGGTATTACCCATTAAGGTGGTAATTCACATATTTCAGATCGATGCTTCGCAGACACAATTTGCATCAGTATTATTTGAACATTAAGAATTACATAAATTTTTAGTGTTAGTTAAGTGTGAGTGGGCAATTCTATGTTTTTGCTAGAATGTTTTATCTAGTGCCTAAAAAATACCTAGGATTTATTTCTGTGCAGGTGAAGACTCTTAAGTGGGCTGAAGGCTAACACTTCATTCTCTCTTTCTCTCTCTGTCTCTCTCTTTCTGACTCTGTCTCTCTCTCTCTCTGTGTCTCTATCTCTGTCTCTTTGTCTCTCTGTCTCTGTCTCTGTCTCTCTGCCTCTCTCTCTCTGCCTAGCAGCACAGTATTTTCCCTTTAGAAGACAAGGTACCCAAAGAAGTTTAAGAATAATAATTTTCTTCAGCCTACTCCTCCCGGATTTGAACAGAACAGTCTCCTGTTCCCAGGCCTTCAGGAGCTCTTAGGCCTCCAGGAGCTCCCTGCTGCACACAGATTCTGGGGTGCAGCAGAGGCACAGAGAGAGTTGATGCTGCGGGGAGCCTGCAGTGCTCCCAGCCCAGCCTTGGGAGGGAGGCTGTGAATACAGTTAAGGCCGCAAAACAAAGCAGCCAAATGGTACTTGGCGTTTCCATGGTTTGGTTGCTTTTGTTTTTTCTAACTAGGTCACGTTAGCAGTAATTAGATACCCATTTTAAGAAATCTCCTTAATTTAGCATTCAGCATATTCCAAAGTTAGAGGAATTTCTATGGGCTGTTCTTCACACACATACATACACAGGCCAGAGTCGATGAAAATGTTTGAATTTGTGCTGAAGGCAGCCTGAACTTTTCCTGTGCTGAATGCATTGCTACCTTTTCTGTACTAGCCAGAATTAAACACAAAACAAAGAAAAATAAAAGCAAAATGGGCAGCATGATGTTTGCTTCTTTGCGAGGCTTCATCTTGGCCAGGGTCTATCTGTTGATGGAGGGAAAATAGCTAGGAACTGTATCTTGGCCTCCACACCTCTCATGCTGCCTGTTCCTAACAGGTTGAAGTTTCTCTGGATCTCAGTTTTTCTTTTCTAGCAATGCAAATGGCTGTGCCTCCTCCCTGGACTGCTGTGATGCATGTGAACACTGAAGTGTGTACATGAATGATCCAGCCCAGCACTCAGTTCAATAAATTAATAGGAAATAACAGTCCGATTTGCCACACAAATTTATATGAGTCTGGTATGGAATGCAAAGCCATCAAAACAAACCCGAGGACCAAAACTCTACATCACTGGTTCTCAGAGTGTGGTCCCAGGCTCAGCATGAGCGGCATCACTGCGACTCCCTGGAGATGCAGATCCTTATGCCCCACCCACTAAATTGGAAGCTTGCCATCTGTGTCTTTAGATTGATGTGAATGTATGCTCACGTTTGAGAGCCACTGGTCTCTACTTCCTTGTTCTCAGGCTTTGTTGGAGCTGAGATTTTTCTAGGGAGTGCTTTAGAATGTGAAAGCTAGGGGCCCCACCACCAGAGTCTGATTCCGTGCATCCGGGTGAGAGCACAGGCCTGAGCATTTTTTCAACCTGGTTGCAGTGAGCAGCCAGATTTGAGAAATTCTGCTCCGAAGAGTTTCTGTCTTGGCCTCACTATCTCCTTCCTTCTTCCCCTCCTTTTGCTGTTTCTCTCCTCTTTCATCTACTCTTCTGTGTGAGGGCTGAAATTGAGGGAAGAATTCTTTTATAGCAAGTGCTCAGGGGGGATAACAGGGACTGCCTGAGATGTTTGCCACAGGCCATAGAAAATTCCCATGGCTTTTACCTTCTTTCCCACAGCTCTATGTTATCCTTGATGGCAGCAGTCTTCAGATTTTAAATGTAACTCATGCCATGTAGAAAGTTTGGAAAAAAAAAAAAAATAGAAAGCTTTGAAGGAGAGAATGGAAATCTCCCATAATGCTTTTCTCCCAAAGATCACATTAAATGCTAACATTTTGCTGTTAGCTTTCAGTCTTCCTTTTATCCGTCCTTTTTAATAAAAAGTGAGGATCATTCTGATGTACATAGTTGTATAGCTTGCTTTTTTTACCCAACATTATATTAAGATAATTTTGCATGATTTCTTTTCACTCCAGTTTCAGAGCTGGCATCTATACCATGTGGATTTGTTGTAATGAGCTTTGCCATTTCCCTTGGTTAGTGCCATTCTTCTTATGCTAGCTGTAAACATCCTTGTAAAGAAATCAGATAGATTCCTAGAAGTAGACCCACTGAGCTAAAAGTTATAAACATCTTAACGTTCTTGTTAAACAGAACTAAATTTATTTCCAGAAGGGCTATGTCATTTCACTTCTGCTCTCTGAATGAGATGGCATCTTTCCTTGCACTTTTGCAGACATGGTTACTACCTTAGAAACCAAACTCAAAACACCATGTATGTCCTTGCCCTCTGGCATCATTCTGTGATTGTGGTCTTAGATATTGATACCCATGCATCTTTATCTTTCTTTTACTCATCTTTGGGAATCATGTTTATCTTTCAGTGTCTGACAGCTTTAGTTTGAGATTTTTTATGTTATCTTGGGATTTGAGGCTGTTGGAAATGCTCAGCTTTGCTCTCTTGTAACTTCATCTTTATTATATCTGGGCCTCATCTTTGATGCCTTTGTATGCTTTAACCTAGTTATGTCCTGCATGTTGGCACATGCCAGTGTGGCGTTTAGGACGGTACCCTGAGGAGGCACTTGATAATGCTGTGGGATATGGCAGCAAAGGCATGTGTAGCATTGCAGTCAAATTATTCTAGATCATTAAGGTGTAATGTATTGGAGGGGTGGCGTGACATCTCCAGCAACATATATTCACACACACAAACACATTCACACGCATGCACTTCTTCAGGGCATCATGAAGGGGAGTCTTTTAGGACTCCCAACTGAACCAGTAAGATAATTCATTTTTTTTTTTGGCTTTCTGTAGGGAACCACTCAGACTGCTTCAAAGCTCAGGGGCGTCTAAGGACACCTGAGGACATGACCCCACTTGTCTAGCACAGGCACAGTGGGATACAGTTATGTAACCATGACTTAGCACAGGTAAACACATATGCGCTATGTAAGAATGTAATCATGAGCTAACAACCTGTATAAGAATTATACAATGAAGACGCAGGTGGCTCTTGCTCTGGGTCTCTGCTCTGCTCCATGCTGCCTGCTATTATTGCTGATGTCTTGCACACGTGTGTTCTTTAACCTTGGGACCTCATCCGAGAAAATCTCCCTTGGGCCCCCAGAGCAGGCCGAGCCTTTCCTTGACAAACGAATGTTTGATTGAAGCACCAAATAATTTGTAATTGCAAACTTCCTTTTTGAACTAAATGTGTTTTATTTAGGTAGCAGAGGTAGAAAATATTTTTACTGCTATGTGTACCATCTTGCAGCCATCCAAGGTGGTCACAATGGTAAAGCTATGCAGGTCAGTAACTTTAGGTGTGAGACACTCATGGAAAAGCTCTATGTTGCAAAGGTGGTGATGAACAAGTGAATCCATTGCTGTTTTAATTCATGAGGCTGCTTCTGGCAGTTTCCCATCCTAGTTGCACTACTTTTGGAAGTGTATCGACGTCTACCTACCAGTTTGAATTGGTGCCTTAGCTTAGAGCACCTGTGGCCCATGGAGAATAACAGAGGCCCAGCTGTTGGAGAATCTTAATAACTTGGCATTACAGTTGTCCATCAGTATCCAAGGGGAATTGGTCCCAGCCCCCCTATCTCTGAAGATTATAAAATCTGTGGATGCTCAACTCCCTTATATAGAATTTCATAGTTTTTGCATAGAACCTATGCATATCCTTCCATATGATTTAAATCATCTCTAGATTACTTATCATACCTAATTCAGTGTAGATGCTATGTGAGTAGTTGTCACATGTACTGTTAGAGATGAGTGGGAAGAAAAATGCGTGCATATGGTCAGTACAGATACAGTTTTTTCCTAAGTATTTTCTGTGTGTGGTTGGTTGAACCTGTGGGTTCAGTGCCCATAAATGCGTAACCCAGCCTGCATTTGGAAGGTGGGGAAGCTTCGGAAGACAAGGAGAGGAAGAAGGATTGAACTTTTTTCTGCATATGGTCAAGGCCACAAATCTATGTTCTGCTTCTGTGTACAGTGAGTCTCTGGCCCTCTTTTTCAGTGTAAAGAAGCAGCTGAATAATTCCGTAGGAATGAACTGATGGTCTTACTCTTATCCAAAGACTCTTAGATGTATTCTTTCTCATCTGTTCATTCATCCAGCTATCTGTCCATCCACCATTCTAATACAAACCTAGTACTGTCTAAGCTACTAGAAAGTAGCTGCTTTTTTGTCTTCATTTTCTAAAGCACAACAGTAATGTACAATGTAAGCGTGTGTAATTCTGTGGAGGCCCAGTGGTGGCCTGGTATATAAAGAAGTTTTATTTTCATTAAAACTGGACTTTATGAGAAACATAGAGCCTGTGCCTATTACGAGGCCTCTGTCTCGTCTATTCAGGAGCAGTGGTTATAGCAGGTAAAGTGGTTAAGGAGGAAGGCAGGGACATTTTTTAACTGTTGACCAGATAACCTCTTAACCTGAGTTACAACTACCCAGCATGTCCCTTCTTCCAGACGATTCTTTTCAGTTCCTAATTTTAAAAAGAAAGTAAGGAAAAAAAAAAAGAAAAGAAAAGAGGCCTGTGGCTATGATCAGCTCATTTGGGGATGTGGTAGCTGGATGGTAGCCCGGTGCTGGTCCCCTCATAACCTCAGAAGCTGTGAATAAGTTATCTTACATGGTAAACAGACTGCAGAGGTGGCAGCAGGAAACTAACCTGGGGCGGGGGAGGGGTTACCAATGCCGAAGCCGTTGCAAATATTCTATCCCTCATAAGTATAATTTTGCTTTTTAGATCATATGCCTTAGTATTTGGTTCATAAAATATGGAATTCCTAGCTGACTGTATAGTAGTGAATTCATTTTATCCTTCATCTCTTTACCTTTATCTTTGGAGGAATTTCCTGCTCTACAGTTGTTCCATGTTGCTGAGCGCTTACTGTATACATGACTGTGTGCAAGGCTAGAGTGACTAGAAAGATGGATGCTTCCTCCCGTTCTGCATCCCTTTACCATGCATTCCACTCTGTAGATTAGACTGCCCACCCGAAGGTAGGACATATGTAGATTTTCTGGGTCAGATTGAGACATTAAACTTCTAAAGAGGCTTTTGAAGTTTTAAGGAGAAGCAGTACTGAGTATGCTTCTGATAACATGTGAAGCCACTTCCATGGATCTGTGATCATTATTTCTGTGTGTGCCCTTTGTACAACTTGGTGTGGCCTCTGCTGTAAGTGTCCATTACACATACCTGTGAACCAGTAACCCTCTCCTCCTTAGCTGCAGGCAGCAGGATGAACACCCCTGACCCAGTTAAATAACAATCAGATAACTTATCCAGGTGGTTTCTCTCCACTTGCGTTCAGTCTTCCGAACCACTTTCACATGCATCATCTAGAACTCTGATGCTGTTTCCTTCTGCTCCGCAGTCTAGCTTCCAGAAGTCCATAGCTTCTGGAGATGCACAGATGCATGTATTCCTCGGACACATACCAAGTTGCTCTAACTGCATAGTTACTGTGCTTTTGTTTTCATTTTACCTTCCAAGGTGTGGAGCTGGGAATGGCAAGGGTGGTACCTGGCCAGGGTTACCTTGCGGGGACACTAATCCTAATTAGCATCTTAAATAAATAAGCAAATAGAGCTCATCTCTAGGCATATACATAGACAAAGGTTGACCCAAGCACAAATGAGGACGATGGAACCAAGCTATAGCTTTTAAAAAAATCTTAATTTTACTTAAAATATGTCCAGAAATCAAAATGGATTGGAAATGACATAGTTGTCATTACCAGTAATGGAGAAAACTGCCTTCAGGGGATGTGGTTTTGCAGGACCTGAATCCATATGCTGGTGTGTAGTTGTGGCTAGGATGGGTTGTAAATTAGAATTTGAGTATTTTCCTTCACTACTTCAATTCTCTGTTGGCTCTGTGGAAGGTAAGCTATGGTGGGGGTAGGGCAAAAGCAGTGCAGTCACATGATCAGCCTACAAAGCAGAGCCAGCGTCAGAACCTGTCTGTCTGAACTGCCTGGGAAACTTGGCGAACCTTCACCTGGTGGGGAGCAAGCCACATTCAGCTTGTGCCCTTCACCTGGAGTGGATAAGGTGCCTTTCCCTGAGGTCATATGTAGTTTTAAACATTTATTCCCCCTCATATTGTTTAATTTGAGACTCTTGGCTTCAGGTAATAATAAATTTTAGCTGAAATTTAATTTGAATAGGGCCTCATATATAAAGTTCAGTATTCTGCAAGAAAATAACTTTTTTTAAAATCCAGAAGGCCTTCAAAACTGTACTATTTAAAGTGAGCGACTTTATGTTTTCAACAAAAGATTTATTTTGTCTCTACTGGAATGCAGGCTTGTACCAGATACAGGTCTCCCCTCCAGTTCCTTCTTAATGAGCCGGAGTCACTAATAAGATCTGAAATGAGTGTCCATAAAATAGTACTGAAGTTGTTGCTAGAATCTTGGCAGCTTTTCTGATTCTATGAAATGATTTAAAGCAGAGTGGAGTTAGAGTGAAATGAGTTAAAAGGTTAGGTGTGTCCTGGAAAAACAAAACAAAACAAAAACAACAGAGAAGCAGTAATCATTAGTCTCTGCAGCTGTAGGACCTACCCCGCTGTGGCCCAGTTAGCGGTGGACATTTGGTGACAGTTACTGCTGTTCTTCTATGGTGGTTCTTTCTATAGAGAGTGGTCGGGATGGCTGGCAGGTTTGAAAGGACTCACACTTCAGTTGCTTGTGCCATGTTTCTTTGTGGCTGTGACACATTCCTCCTTACCATGCTCACACTTTGCCAGTGCCCCCACTTATTATGGGGTCTCGTCATGAGGGACTTTGAGATGTACTAGAGGTTTAGAAGTGCAGCTGTGTGGGGCCGGTGAGATGGCTCAGCGGCTTAAGCGCCTGCGCGGCAAGCGCGAGGGCCCGAGTTCGACTCCTGGAACCCACATACGAAAAAGGGGCCGGTGATATCGCTCAGCGGCACGGGCACGCAGGCACCCGAGGTCCTGAGGTCGACCCCCCGGTACCCACAAAAAAAAAAAAAAAAAAAAAAAAAAAAGAAGTGCAGCTGTGTGGTAGGTGGAGCTCCAGGGTCTGTCATGTTCCGTGCAGAAGTGGTTGACCCCTGGGATCTTGGAACTTACCCTCTCTAGGTCAGCAGTAGGTATACCGGGCACTTCTAAAATGGCATGCCATTTTCTTTCTGTTATATAACAGGAAGAAAGAATGAAGCAAAGGAAGGAAGGAGAGTCAGGGGAAAATGTCTGTTAAGAGGTTGGAATTCTCAGCTAGGAGGAGGAAGAATAATGTTACCATTTCATGTGATATTTTAGAGAACCCTGCCCTGTCACACTGGGCCTGCTACTGTTCACTGGATGGATGAATGAATGCACACAAGTAGCAGTAACGGAGACTTGGGGTAGACAGCCTCGTTGTTCCTCAGTGTGTTTAAACTGGCCAGCACGCAGGAGCGTTAAGCAAGCTAGGCATAAATGCCCACAGCAAATGAGTCCTGTGTCGTAGGCTTGTTGATTTTATGGTTTTGACAAGCAAGGGGAAGGTAATAGACATTAGTTCTGTGATCTCTTGAAAGTGAAGAAGAGGTGAATATTTAAGAAATGTGATGCATGGAGAGGGCAGGTGTCTATGCACAGGGAGACTCTGCCCCCCACCCCGTCACCTGTAGGTGACTTTAACCTCCTTGACAGTGATGTGATCTGTGTTCTGCCTCCTAGTTCCTTGACCTCCTCATTTCTGCTGACCCTGTCTTCATTCCACTGCTGTCTCCAGGAGCTTCCCTCAAATCTCCATTTTCAGGCAGCCGTTCACATAGCACGTTTCCCGCAACCTCTCCCACCCTCCTGCCGTAACACCTCTTCACTCTCAGTGGAAAACTAGTTGCCAAGTTTTCACTATCTTGCTCTCCTGTGCAGTGTGAGGAGGTGGAAGCAGGGGAGAAGGCTTAAGAAAAATTAAGATCATAGGGAAAATCCACTTACCAAGTAAGAGCAGACTTTCAAAGTTAACTGAATCAGAACCTCTGTTAGTATTTAACACTGACGCAGATGTGTTTTTGTTGCCTTATTCCCTACACTGTGCAGAAATCTTGATGGTCACTTCTGTGGAACTATAAGCTTATCTGTGAGCACTGGTGACACTAGCAAGGAATTGGCTAGAGAAGCCTGCGTGAGACTTTGTAAATGCGTTCAGGTACACAGATGCTTCCTCTCGTAGTAGGTAGGTTGTTCAGTTGACCTCTCTACTCAAGACGGCAGAGTGTACATAAGAAAACCATCTTAGTGCATGTAAATGAAGAACCGAAAATATATTCACATGTTTTTAAGAGAATTGTGCAGAATACATAGTCAGAGTTTCCAGGAGAATCTTGTCTCTGTTGTGGTTATGGTTTAGATTTAGGGTGTTCCTCAGGCTTGTGTGTTCAGAGGTTGGGGCTTTTCGAAGGTGATTGGATCGTTGGGGTGATGGAATGCACTGATGAATCCATAGCTGAAGGTTCTGTTAGGAGGTGGGCCTGGTGGGAAGCGGCGGGTCTTGCGGGCATGACCCGGAAGGGCATATCTTCTTCTGTTGCTCCTCCCTTCTCTCTCTACTTCCTGTCTGCGACAGTGTGAGCAGCTTTACTCCATCAGACCCTCCCACCATTCCATTCCTGCCTCAGAGCCAGCTGACTATGGACTGAAAGCCAGTGTAAACCTCATCACAAGTTGTGGGCATTGGGTGTTGTGTCCCAGTGACAGGAAAGTAACTAAGACAGTTCTTCTCCTAATAAAGTGAGCATTCATATTTTTCATCTTCCAATGATTAATGTGCTAAATTAGCTATGGCTCACCTCCCAGGGACTTCAGTAGTGTCTCTTCTACTTCCTTTCTGTATATACTCAAGCCATGCCCCAGTTTTTATATTGTAGCTATAAAGTTAGCCTGAAGCTGTTTTGTTTGACACAGTAGCCACTGGGCACTTGTGGCCACTGAGCACATGCAGCGTGGCTGGTCTAAATGAGATGTGCTGAGACTATAAAAGGTACGCAGAGGTTAGACATTCAACAAGACTGTAAACTGTCTCATAATTTTTTGAAATGATTGAGTGCCTTTGTAAATCTTAATATTTTAATATATTGGGATAAATAAAATATACTCTCAAACTTAGATATATTAATGTGGTTGCTAGAAAATTTTAAATTGTGCATGTGGTTTGCATTTGTGGCTTGTATTATACATCTGATGGACAACTCTGTCCTAAAGTATGCTGTTGTTTCAATTTGTAAACGTTTGTCACTTAAAACTTAAATGTATATGTATGTCCTAATTATGAGGGTTACATAGCTGTAACCCACTTTCTGTGTACAATATTATAGAACAAGCCTTTTAAGCAAATAATTGACAATAATACTTAAATAGATTAATACATATATCTAGTTTACTTAAGTACAGTCGGATTGAAGTTTTCATAGCTTTTCATATCTGAGATTTTATTCCATTTAACAATGTATGTTTGAGGGATGTTAGAATTTTGGAGCTAGTACAAAGTTCACTTTTGTTGGCTTTACCCAGAACCACTGACATTTATTCTTCTGAACCTGACAGATGGTGACTAACACCGAGCGTTTTCAGAGTTAATTTGAGTCCCCTAAACTCACCTTCCCCAGTTTGCTTACCTATTTTCTTATCATAAGGACCCGGTAATGAAAAAAAATCTAATGTTCTCTTCAGTGATTGGGGCAGTAAATCAAGCATTAACAGGAGATACCTGGAATTCCAAGGACTGAGCTTGAATGTCGTTTCATCCACCCATTTGTTGGGCATTTGCTGAGATAAGATGTGCAGCCTGTTTGTCTGTTTTATATTTTTATATTCTCAGCAGGGCTGGAAGTCCTCTCTTCCCTCACTGAAAGCACAGATTTGGAAATGTGTGACATATTCTCGTGACTGCACAGGTCCGTCCTTGTTGGGCTCATGGGGATAGATGGCAGCATGGCTTTCCTGCATGCCCCTGCCTTCCTCCATAGCAGCCAACAGCACTTTATATTTACATTAATGATAATGGAAGAAAAACAGGACTTGGTCCTTCTCTACTCCCTTAGCTTATTTAAATTTTGCTTTTAACGGTTTGTTTTCTAACACTAAACATTTCTCAGGAGGATGCTAATCATATTTTTCTTATGCATGATAAATACTGGTCTTGAATGATTAGAATCACAAAGTCCACATGAGAAATAAAGCTGCCTTGGACATGAATAGACTCAAGTTAGAAACGGTCTTAGATACCCTGGATTAGAGTCTTTTCTCTAATTTTCTTGCCTCACCAAAAAAGTGGAGCAGTAGCCTATAATTGTCCCAGTGTGCTGTTGCCCAGGGAATTTAACCACCTTTCCCAAGGCTATGGGGCCAGAAAGATATCAGGATAATATTAATCAAGGGCCCAAGATGTGGAAGTGGACCATTTTTGTTCTCATGCTTTCTTCCCCTCCACCCTGAATATTTCAGTGTTTCAGACGGCTAAGCAGTTTTAGATGGAGGGAGAGAACCCTCCTCACGAGCCGAGTTGGTCTAACCCGCAGCCTTCATGGAGACCGTGGAGCAGCCCTTGCTGAAGATGGCATTTCCAGGAAAGGGGGGAAGGGCTCCCACAGCAGCGTGTGGCTTTCATTTTCTCTCACAGGACAACTTGGGCCTTGGCTTGTGCCTAAGAGCTGCAGACAGGATAAAGCACTATATATAATAATAGTAACTATAGTTATAATTTTGAGCATATGGCCCATGTTATATGCTGACACTATTGAAAGGGCTTTACATGTTTAACTTATTTAGTCTTTGTAACAACTGTCTCATATAGACATGTTTATTGCATTCAGTTTGCTGATGAGCAGCCTGAGCTACAGAGAGGTTGAGGAATTCACTCAAAAGCACAGAACCAATGAGTGGCAAATCTAGGATATAAAACCATGCCCTCTGCCTTTAAAGTTCACAGATCATCATGTTTTCCAGAAGATAAAAATAATTTCATCTGTCTAGACATTTATATTAGATTATAGTTTTGGATAAATTGAACTGGCCGTTTCTATATCCTATTGAAAAGGATCCCTTCTTCTCCATCTTGTATTAGAAACTAACCTAAACCTGTTAGGGGTCTTTAGACACAGATGCAGTGGTTTTATTCCCATCTGTGATACCACTTAAACATTTCCGAATATTAGCATTATGTTTGTATGCTAGCTTGCAGTATATAAAACATCTTTTTACTTCTTTTGAGTCTTACAATAACTCTAGAAGCTAAGCATTGTTAATCTTAGTTTTTTAATGTTTTGTTTTGTTTTGTTTTGTTTTTGCAGTGCTAGGGATTGAGCCCGGGGCCTTGTGCATGCTGGGCAAGTGCTTTACCACTGAGCTACACCTTTACCTTGTTTTGTTTTGCTTTCCACGTGGACATGCTGAGACTCAGTAAGCAGGGAAGGATCAGTGTTCGGACAGATGTAATGTGATAAAATGGGTCAGCTTCTAGCACTGCTGCTTTCTGGCCCAGTATTCTTACTCTGATTCTGCATTTTCTCTCATGCTGTGGATACTCTCTGGTGCTTTGGCAGTGTGGTTTAACAATTGTTTTTAAAAGCTCATATATTGTAGATCATTATGAAGGGGCTTAAAATTCACATTTCTCAAGCATTATTCATGAGAACTCATTTGCAGCTCAAAATGTAATAACTAGTGATGTATCTATCAGGAATGTAATAATCATGACATAGCTGGGAAAATGGTTTCTGTTATTGTGCATTCGCCTGCCTATTAAGTGGAAAGCATGTTCCACATGGTGTTTATTGAGCTCTCAGAACTTCTTAGCCAGCACCTCATAGTTCCAGTTCACTTTTTCTGTGCAGATGCTTCATGACACTGGAGTCCTTCACCTTTACTTTCACCTCTGATGTTGATGCACAGCCCCCTCAAATCTACACCCTGGAGTGGCAACTAAACAAGTGGCCTGGGGTAATATTCTTGTAACTTCTGCCGTGCCTGCCTGAGGTCACTGGTATAATTTAAATGTCCCCCAATTGAAGGGTTGGCCCCAGGGTTGAATGGTGCTATTGGGAGGTGGTGAAACCCTTAGGAGGTAGGGCCTAGTGAAAGGAAGTTAGGTCATTGGAGGTGAGCTCTGGAAGGGGGTATTGGGAGCCCAGCTGCTTCCTTGCTCTTTTCTTTTTACCATGAGATGAGAAGCTTTGCTCTACCGCAAAGCTCTCTGCCACAATGTTCAGCCTTGCCACAGGCCCAAAACATTAGTTCCAAGTGACCATGGACAGAAACCTCTGTAACTGTGAGCCAAAATAAACTTTTTGTTTGTTTATCTCAGGTACTTCTCACAGCAACAGAAAGCTGACTAACATGGGCATCTCACCTATGTGTTTATTTAAATGTGTTCTGCCTTCCTGTTAGATTGTTCATTGCTCTAGGGCTATAGCTGCCATTTCCAGTGGGCCTTATTATGTAGCCTGGAAGCTACAGGGGCTCTTTAAAGGCCTGTTGTTCCTACGTGATTACAGAGGAGTACAGACTATTGACCCCAGTGGCAACATTGTACAGACCCTCATCTCTGCAGAGTTTGGCTTTCTGTGCTGGGAGAGGTGCAGAGCTCCTGAGCCCTGTACTGCAGGTGAGGCAGAGCAAGCCTGGCAAGAGGAAGAAGGGCTTCTCACCCAACCCCAGCATGCTCCTTACAGGAGGTCAGAGCTCCTGTCACCCCCTGACACACTTCCTACCATGCCCTGTTGCCTCCTTGGCTGCCCAAAAAACTATTTTCATCAAACAACTTCTGAACCCCCTCACTCAGTGGCAGTGAACCTATGGCATGCTTGGCACACTGGGCTGTTTGTTATCATTGAAAGCCCTGAAAGATTTGCCATCACTGCTCTAACACATGATCACTCCGTATCTCCCAGAAATGAGAGTCCACACTCTCATAGGAAGTGACACCCCATGAAAAGGTCACTGGGTTTGCAGTCCTTGCTTAGGGAGCCATCACCTGCAAACTTCGTACACATGAATTATTTTTCTTTACATTTATTTTCTTGATTGTTGACCTAAGCCTTACTGTGAGGCATGCTCTCAGAATTCTTACATCCTTGGAGACGCAGTGTCACTGATGTATTTGGTCTCCTAGCCGTGGAATTTGCAGCCGCCTCCTGGCTCTCACGGTAAGCTCATGTGTGCTGGAATTGGATCCCAGAGGTGAGGTCAGCCCTGCTGGCAGTCTTCCGGAGAGTTCTGCTTCTATTGAGGGAATACTCAGGCTTCCCAGGAGCTCTGGTTTCTCTTTAACTTATCATCTTTCAGTTTTATCTATGCGGCTCTCACTTCAGGTAACTCCAGCAGTCAAGTTCCCTGCCAGCCTCGCCTTCCCTGGCCTGAAGTGACCTCTCAGGTCCCTCCCCATTGCCTCTTCTCTCTAGACTTCCTCTGTGAGGTGAGTCCTCCCTGATTCACAGCCAAGGTGACAGATCTGTAGTCATCTCGGCAAAGGACTTGGCCAGGGGCACTATGGAAAGATTCTTCCTTGCTGGACAGATGGCCAGGCAGCTGTTCACTGCCTCTGAGAGACTTGGGCCTGTGACTGCTGCAGCACCAGAGAAGGAAAACCCTGGAGATGCTTTACCACTCAGCATCACCGAGGTGCATCAGCCACAGGAGTGCCCTGAGAACCACGTAACTCCAGGTGAATCTGAACTTCTCCCAAGTCACTTAAGCTCAAACTCTTCAGCAGTACAGACTTGACTTCTCACGATAAGATGGAGCTAATTCTTCCAAAGACAAAGGGTGACAGAGCGTCCCAAATTTGCCCATAAAAACAACACAGGCAAATAGTATGGCTACCTAAATTGTGAGGGGGATCAGTAAAAATGTTAGGCACCTTTGTGCTCCAGGACTGGGCAGAGCACGTACTAGGGAGGACCTCCCACAATTCCGTGAGCTGCTGCGTCTGTGCTGCCTGTGTAGGATTTGCTGGCTTGTGACCGCTGCCCTTCAGACTCATCTTTCTTTCTGCCCTTCTCTTTCTGTCCAGCTGTTTATTTTCTCTCTTGAATCTTAGCACCTTCAATGACTCTTTTTCTTGTTTTGAACACAGAATGAGGAATTTGGGATTAGCTGCCATGCATCTTCCCTCTCCCCATGAAGTTATAAGAACCTCCTGTTCCCTTTTAAACTCTTTTTTTCCCCTGAGAGCAGCCTGCTGAGTTGAGAACAAGCAGTACCTTTGGCCCAGTTCTCTTTGTCCTCATAACTGAAAAGGGATTGCATGACAAAGAAAGTGCGATCAGATAACTGATGGGCCAAGGGGATGGCACCCTGAAGTCAGGGGGATCCCATGGGCCAGCCCCTCCCAGGCTCAGCTGGGCCAACCCAGGCTTCTGGGGGCTGGAATGTGGTCTCAGAGCAGTGAGCTCTGGTCTCTAGCCCCTGATGTGGTCACCACTCATTGAATGATACTCACATAGGAGTAATCTGCAGATATCTACTTTTTAAAAATGAGGACATTTTGTTCTCCATAAAACAGGATTCAAAGTCAGTCATGATTCTAGTGTGGGGCTTACTATATTTGGAGAAAATATTGGAGTGGCGTTGTTTATCTTGTCCCCTAGAGACCCTGTTTAGATTGTATCACATGATATTTTTCCAACAGGTTTTCTTCCTGCCTTTCCCTTTTGGCTTTAAAGACAAAACAAACAAACGAACAAACAGATATCACACACACTGTGTTCTATATTTGGTCCTAGGGACAGTGCTGAGCAAAGTGAGTGAATTCTTTTGCCATCTTCAGCTGGTCGTGGGCCCCAGTCTCCGCATACTGCCATCACATAGCACCTGCAGGGCTGTCGCTTTGGCATGTCCCGGTAATCCGCAGGGGTTGTAAACTCCTGGCGCCAAAGATCCTGTGTGAACCAGGTGGGACTCGCATGACAGCAAATCCCAGAAAGCAAGGAGCTGGGCCTCAAACAGGTCGGCAAGGATGGCAGTTCAGCTGTTGGAAGGCAGTGGGCACAGAGGCTGCTTAGGAAGCCTTGGGACCCAGGCTGCTCATCACCACCACGCTTTACCTCAGGGTGGGTGTCACGATCCGCGGTGGCAGTAAGGGCCTGAGTTCACCCCGAGTCTGCTGGCCAGTGCTTAGTGCGCTCAGCCTCTGTTCACCAAGCATGCTCTCTGCCTGTTCTCAGTTGCCACCCAAACCTGCAGCCCAGCTGGCAGCTAAAAGAACAGGAGAGAAAAAAAGCCCTCACGTTCCCTGCTGGTCTCATGTGATAAAAAGCTTTGCATCAAGCCCTCATCGATTTGCCTGTGCCCCTAAGCTACAGTTTGATGAACAGTGAGAAAGACGCAGAAGAGGCACCAGACCTGAGGAGGTGGGGTGGCCTCCTCTCCCAGACCAACCTTCGAGGGTCTCCACATTCTAATGGCTCAGAGCCCCAAAGGGTCTGAATTGCCATGGCATTTCCCAACTCCAGCTCACGCTTAGCTCCACCAGGCCTGTAGCATTGTACCAGTGGCATCATACCTTGGAAATAGCCTCAAATGCAATCTGTTCTGCACCTTAAAAGGAAGGAACCTTAAGAATCTAGTACCAGCTTTAAGAACTAGGGAGAAAGGACAAAGCACAGGAACCCTGGACTCCAAAATGCTTCATGACCAAGCAAACAAACAACAACAAAGGTGATACTGCAGTTAACCCCATACCCAAATGGTGGGAAATGCTGAATGCAACACCCTTCGTGCAAAGGGCCAGGTCTGCTGAGTCATGCATACAGCAGTCCAGTGTGACTTTGTGTACCAAGTTTTCTGTACACTTGCCTGGCCGTGAAACCTTTCTCCACGTAGCATCTTTGTATGGGGGCTGCAGAGCCCCCACATTGAGAGCTGCTTTTAGATGGGTCTGGATCCTTCTGCCTCCAAAGAAATATCGTGGGGATAAGCAGAGTGAACAGAGGCACCACTGCCGTCTTCCTAGTCTTCCCTTGTGTCCAAGTCCTCAGCTGCTCTTGTGTGCTAACTTCTTAATTGTAAAGAGGCCACATTGAGCCACCTGATGCTCTGTGTGTTTCTACAATGCCACCCTGGAGCCTCCTACCACGAGTCCTGGGTCCTCAGTTTTGCTGCCTTCTCTGTGGTCTTCTGTGAGATCTTGTCCCCAGGAGGATGCTGCTCCCCGGGAGACCCGCCCCTCTGGTGCTCTCCTTGCCTGGTGTGTCACTGATGTGCTCTGGCTCGCCATTCTCCTGCATCTTGCTGCTGACCTTGATGTTGCTGTGGTTTCTTGGGAGACAGGGGCTGTTTATCCACTCAGCAAACTGCTCCTCCCTGTCTGCACTGAGGCAGCCTAAGCTACTGTTGGCAGGCAAGGAAGCCCTTGTTCTTCAAATCATAGGGCATTTTGCTGAGCCCTTATAGCAGTTCAAAATAGTTTTTTAAGGATTTTATTTTTTAACAAAAAATCACCACCTTTGCTTTCTTTCTAAAATGTAGTTTGCTTGCTTCTTACTCATAGCTTCTCAAAGGGCAGAAAGAGAGCAATTCCAAGTGCGTGCCACACCACATAAGTGTTCTGAAGGAGTTGTGCACCACTTGCTGCTGATGTTGCAAGTTTCCGTGTAGGATTTGCCTTTGTGATCTGCTGAAATCCATGGTGCTGGTAGGGTTAGGATGGAAGGAGAGGCTTCTGCTGGAGGAGGGGAGGCTTCTTTTTCACACGAGATTGGCAACAGTGATGTCCCTATTGGTGTGCATTTGAACTAGTCAGAATGAAGATTGGGTAGCTGAATTTTATTGTACGTATCCTGGCGTTTGCTTTGTAGGCATTTCCCTGGCTGGAGACCTGCTTTACTACAGAGCCTGGGAAAAGTAAAGTTGGAGGCCAGCAGTCAGCTCTGCTCTGCCAGAGATACGGGCAGACATCTCAGTGAAAGTCTTGGGGGCTTGTTGGTTGTGTTGTCTGCATTTGGTGCAGAGGTCTGCTATTGCTGGGATGCGGCTTGGCCCCCAAAGATTTGTGCACTAGAAGCTTGGTCCCCAATATAATGGTACGTACGAAAACCCCGATGAGGGTATCAGTCTAAAAGTTTAGTTACTGAAACCCTTGCTGAGGGTATCAGTCTAACCCACCCCGCAATATGGCATAGGGATGCAAAAGAAAGATAGAGAATATTCTGCAGTTGAGCTGTGGGCCATTGTTCTCTGTGGAACAAAAGGCCTTGTCTGCAAAAGCTCATGGCTTTCATTGGTAGCAATCAGGGAGGTGGGTGGGTGGGGTCCCAGCAGAGTGCATAGGGAAAAGAAACTTTGTAGCCATACCAGGCACTGAGGCCTCCAATTAGCAACGCAGGGATAGTTTTGATGTAAGCAAGGCTGGCACCTTTACTGCTAGGAAAGTGTAATCCTTTGGAGTCTCATGGCCTCAGCTGAGATGTTATCTCTTGTCTTACCCCTGGAATCTCACAGACTCTTGCTCCAGCCTCCATTCCAGCCGTCAGCATGGAGGCTGTTCTTACCCATGTGTTGCTGCTTTGCTATTACTTTGCATATCTCAGTAAATAGGGTGAAGGAGAGGTCAGGGACAGGCCGAGGCAAGGGCTTTGTTTCTGAGGAAAGAGCAGTGTGGTGGTCTCCCACAGGTATGGAGAGGCATGCATCCTTCAGAGATAGGTCAGAGATAGGGCCACACGGGAGGTGATTAGATCACGAGGCACTGCCCTTTTGCAGGGATTAATGTGCATATTGCAGGAAGGGATTAGTTCCTTCTAGGAGTGCCTTGTTATCAAAGATTAGGCAAGGTTCCTCCCTGCTGTCTCACTTCCTCTCTTGCCATGTGACCTCTCCTGCATGTGGCTTTTTTCCTTTTTGCTTATCGACCATGTTATGATGCAGCCTCAGTAGAGGCCAACCAGATAGGACACTCCCCAGTCTTGGATTTGCAGCTTTTTAAGCTGTGGGTTAAGTAAACCTCTTTCCTTTATAAAGCACCCAGCATCAGATATTTTGCTGTGGCACTACAAAATATAATAAGACAGATAGAGATCCTTCTAAATGATACAGAGCTCCCCTTGAAAGACAGGAAATTATTGCCAAGAAAAGAAGCAAAGGACCCAGGAGGCAGTTCCCCCATGCTGATGGGAGCCTGGGAAGGGGCCTGCATTCCAGGTGGCCTGGATGGTTGCTCGTTTCCATGCTTTCTTGGGAGCCCAGCCTGTGGCCAAGTCACCTACTGATCCCTGACCTTCTGACACTTCTTTCCTTCACACAGCCTCCTAAGTGATCGTTGAACCCAGTATCCAAATTTCTTTGTGGCTATTCTACCTCTCCATTGTTTTATCACAAACTAGTCCACAACTTGGTAACTGAAAATAGCTATTTATGTTGCTTCCTGGACTCTCAAGTTCTGTGGGCCACTTGGGCTCAGCTGGGTGTTCCTTGCTGAGGGTCTGTCATGATGTTGTGCTAAGATACTGGGTGGACTGTAGCATCCGAACATTTGGTGGCCCAGGCTCACACACAGGGCTGCCCTTTAAAGCGCTGTCAGCTTAGCTGGATCTGTGTATGGGAGCCTGCCTGTGGCCTCCCCACAAACCTGGAATTCTTTTAGTGTGGTGGTTGGGTCCCAAGAGGGAAGCCAAGAAACCTGGGCAGAAGTACTGGAATCATTTCTGCAACATTCTGTTGGCCAAGCAAGTCACTAGGTTTTGCTCACATTCAAGGGGAGAGTATTAGCTTTCCCCTGAGATGGGGAATAGAAGGGGACACCTTAGACAGGCATGAGGTGGAGGAGGTGGCAGAGGTCATCTCTGGAAAATGCAGTCCACTTCCCATCACCTATTTGTAAGCAAAAACTTCAGTATCTAAGCAAAATCACAAGGTCCTTTGGTGACTGAAGGGGACAAATCAAGTATGTCTTCCTCTAAAGTGAAAATAGCTTTGTTGAGTACTAGTGGAAGAAAAATGTTGAGGCTTCACATTTAGAGTTCAGACTCGTTGGGTCAAAAATGACAAGGAAAAATGGTAGCCTCTTGGCTTCTGTAAGAAGTACTGCGAAGCTGAGACACTTGCTAGTTATTATTGTTTATATTCATTTGATGTGTTGAGAGAAAGATGTGTGCGCTCACATGTATGGCTTCATTTCGTATTGTCATCGCTCTCACACAAGTCCCTCTTTTCTCTAGTTGCTGACAGTTGAGGCTGGTCTGTTTCGAGCAGGCATAGTTTGTGCAACTGACCCAGCACCTCCCCAACCACTGTTCCTCTTTCTAGAAATACAAGAGAAGCTCTTTCACTCTTCCCCACCACAACTCACCATGTTCCTCCACTTGGAAACTCTGTCCCTTCACATGCATTGCATTTGTCTATTTTCTGTTGCTATAATGAAATACCTGAGGCTGGGTAAGGTATAAAGAAAAGAGGTCTACTCCATTCTCAGTCTTAGAGGCTGAAAGACTGGACAGCACGGACCATCTGTCGAGTGCCCCCGTGGAGGATGGCATCATGGCAGGAGCACGTGTGAGAGGGAGCAGTCTTCTTGTGAGACAGGAAGCCCTAGCAGTCTGCAGCTGGGCAAGCTTGTCCTTTTATAGCAACCCTCAACTAGCCCCACCTTAATCTCTTCTGAGAGAGGACAGTGTCCTCAGCAAGGCCTAACAGCCTCCTACCGCGTCCACCTCTCAGGGTACCTCACTGGGGATTGAGCCTCCAACAAATGAACCCCCGGGTGACAAACACATCCAACCACAGTATTCAGGGTGGCCCTGTCCAGCTTGGCAAGATCTCTTGACCTCCTCTGTCCCCTCAGCCAGCAGCGCCTTGTTCGTGTTGTCCCTACTGGTCTGTAAGCCCTCAAGGTCTTTTCCCTGCCCTCAGTGTGACGATTATCAGATGCTAACTCATTCCTGAGGAATCATTTCTGTCACCTGCATTCTTCCCTAAGCCCTGTAATTCTAGTATTCTGGCAGGATTCAAGTCTTGCTACTGTCTCAGTGAAGCTCTTTAAGACAAATAGATTACCTGTAGACTAGCATTAAAAATTTTCCAGAGATTTAATACATGAATTCTGAAGTAAAAAGTTATTTTGTGTTCATTGCAAAGACATGGGAGAGAGAAAACCTTACTAGCTGTTAGGATTTAAACCAGACCTGCTTTAAGTGTGAATGTAGAAAATTCATAATAATAGTTACCATAAATAATTTTAATTGTGATATGTGGTGGGTAGATATTCATAATCAAAGATGAAAGTGACGTGCCATCTTAGTCACATTTTAAAGCTCTGCAGCCGCCTGCCCAGGTGGGTGTGCTGCTTCTCACCGAGGGGCTGAGCGGGACTGCACGGATAATGCTCGGCCCAGCTGGGCACCCACTCGGGAGGCAGAAATCGTTATGTGTAGTCAGCCGGTGCCTTTTCCATTTCGAACGTACTGTCTTTTTTTTTTTTTTTCCTGTGCTGAGGATTGAACCCAAGGCCTCACGCATACTAGGCAAGGACTCTAACACTGCGCTGTGTCCCCCCGGGATATCCTTTCTGTTAGTACACGTCCACCCTGTTTTTCTTCTGGAGGAACAGAGGCTCCCACAAATACCTCAGTTTGAAAATAAGGCCTGTCTGGGTTGAACAATGTCACGCAGGTCTGCTTTCACTGTAACAGGAACTGTATAATACCTGTAAAACTACGGATGCTTCAGAAGTGGATGCACAACATTCTTGCGCCCTGACTTTGAGAATCTTCTCGTGTTTCTTTCTAATTGTGAGTGTAAGTTGAGTATCTCTTATCTGAAACGCTTGGGATCAAAGATGTTTCAGATTTTGTTGTTGGTGTTGTTTGTTTTGGATTTGGAGTACAGGTATCTGGGTAGAAATAATGAGATGTCTCGGGGTTGGGACCCAAGTCTAAGCGTGAAATTCATGGATGTTTCATAGATGCCCCACACACATAGCCTGCAGTGATTTTATACTTTTTTCCTTGGTGCTGGGCATCAAACCCAAGGTGTCATGCATGCTGGACAAGCACCACAGAGCTACATCTTCACCTTTATACAGTACTGTTAATGATTTCTTGCATGAAACAAAGTTTCGTGATGGGGAATTTCCCACTTGACATCATGTCAGCATGCAGAAAGTTTCAGAGTTTGGACATCTTGGGTTTTCCTGCTAGGTTGGGGATGTTCAGCCTGTATGGCGCTTTCTCAGCCTGTATACAAACATGGTTTACTTTTTATTGCAGGGGACTTCAGAGGACCTCACAGCTATGGTTTTCATTAATTAAAACATTTTGTAAGTTTTCAATGAGGAGGAAAAGGGGACGTTACCCAAATTGATTCAACTGCAAATTCCATGTTTGAATTCCCCTTGTAAAGCTCTTTCCTGGAAAGATGTTTGTAACTTCCCAGGGAGGGGACTTGTATAATCAAACGGGATGCACACAAGGTCAGCACAGAAGTAGGGCTCAGGGAATGGAATTTTGGGAGCAAATATACTGGGTTTGGATTAATTTCTCAGTTATGCACCTTACTTGCTGAATGATTTGTTGACAGTTTTAAAACACTTGGTTTTCCATTGATATGAGAGATGGCAGTGATGTATCACACAGTGTTATGCTTATTAATAAAGTGATCTGTGTGAAGAGAGCCCCTCATTTAACCCTGAAATCCCAGTCATACTTCCTTCAGTGGCTACATGGGTCAACTGGATTTATTAGTAAGTTGGACAAATAAATTAATTACCGGTTCTTTGTGAAGTTTTTCTCCTGACCCAAGGTTTTTTTCTTTCTAATAAAATTTGTGATTATTTTTGAATCAAGTCTTTTTTTTTTAAGAGATAAAACTCTTTAAAGCAGGATTGTGTCTCATGGTCTTTGCATATATCTGACCCCACTAATAGTTAATAAATGTTTGTTATGTTTGACTGAAAGTTTTTAATGTCAGAATGAGTTTGGCTGTCGTTACCTAATGCAACAAGCTGCTGTATTAGTTATTAGTTGATAAGAAAGTGTGTGCATTGGAAAAGTGACACACGGTAGCATTACGTTCCGTGAGCTCAGGGCAGGTACTGCAGCACTGTTCCCAGGGAGAGAGTCAGGGTCCTGTGAGCCTCGGGCACAGCGTTCCTGTGAACCTATTGTGCAACCTTACTTTTGATGTGTTTCTGCTTAGAGACACTTTATTTAATGTACTGTGGATTCTGTAGCACGGAACTTGTGCCACCAGCACGCTAACGACTGCCCGAATGAGGCCCATCTCACAGGCGGCACATCACAGCCTCTGCTTAGAACACTGGACAACATTTCTCCATTGTGCTGAGTGCCATCTTCAACTGGAAAATCCCCAACAGAAAGCACAAAAGTACCAAAAAAAAAAAAAAAAAGGTTTAAATAGACAACAAAAAGGACACTTGTTACAGCAAGGGGGATGAATTAGCAAGCCAGAGCATTGCCGCGTGTGTCCTCAGCTAGGAACGACAGCAGCCAGCATGTCCAACCAGTGTGTGTATATCTGTGAATATCCGCAAAAGTGCCACGAGTATTGGTGCAGAGCTTACAGAAAATGTCGCGAGAAGGCATATTCCCACGTCTAAAACCCGCGAGTGATGAGGGTCGACTGTAGTTTTATCAAAATCAAATGACAGGGCGCACAGAATTCCTGTTTGCCGGTTGAGCGGATGCCTGCACTTTGAGCAGCTACCGCTGCATTGATAGGAATGAACTGGACACTGGTACTGGACATGCCAGCTGCAAGGCTTGCCCTTCAGAGCAGGCCGCGGTGAGGCCCTGCTTCTTTCCGCACGTTCACTTTCCCTCCTGGCCTGAGCTCATGTGTTACTCTGGGAGGCCAAGAATTAGAAACACTTGCCAACAAACACAAACAAACGAACAAACAAACAGGTTGCTTTTTTCATTTGTTGAGGTGGTGGTGGTGTGTGAGGAGAAATTGTCCCTCAGGTGATCCAAATCCAGGGTAGAAAGTGGGTGCCAGGGAGCACTTGGGTTGAGGGCCAGTTGCCCAGGAGGGACAGAATCAGCGCAGCGGTTGATCCACAGCCCACAGGAAGAAGCGAGCGCTGGTGACGGCAGGAGAATGGCTCCTCTGCCAGTCTGTCCTCGCCACAGCCTGGCTTGGCAAGTCTGTGGTGGAGAAGCTGACAGGCGTCATCGAGAACACAGAGGTACCCAGGGCTGCGTGGGCCAGGCTGCCTGTACTGTGACCAGCGCGTGGCTCTGAGTTCCCAAGGCCAGGCCCTGTGGTGAGCAGCTGACAGTGGCTGCACCCACTGGGGTGGGGAGAAAAGGGGGCCGGGGATGGCACGTGCACGAAGGGTGAGCCAGCAGCCAGGTCGAGCAATAGTTTCATACACATTATTAATGTGGTGCCATCCTGCGGGGATTTTTTTTTTTTTTTTTTTTTTGGCCTATTAGGGCTTTCTTTTCCCCAGTCAGTGATGGGAAGGGATATTTTGAGAGTAACGTTGCATCACTTCGAGACTAAAGCTATAGTGTGCTAATGAAAATAATTCCAGTTGTTGCAGATTAATAATAGCTAACATTACTGAAGACTTAGCATGGTCAGGAGTTTTCTGAACACTTTGTGTGTTAGCTCACTTAGTCAACTTCCTGCTTGCTGTAGTTTGGATACTGAACACCCTCAAAAGGCCCAAGTGCTAGGGCCTGGTCCCCAGGGCGCAGCTACCTGGAGGCAGTAGACCAGCTAAGAGGTGGCCAGGGGAGGAAATTAGGTCACCAGGGGCTGTGTCCACGGAGAGGATCCTGGGACCCTACTCCTTCTTTGCTCTCTGCTTCCTGGCCGTGAGTTGAGTGGCTTTTGCTTTGCTGTGTGCTACCAGTGCGATGTGCTGCCTCACGACAGGCCCAGAAGTGGTGGGGCCAACTGATTGTGGACTGGAATCTCTAAAACGATTAGTTAGGGTAAACCTTTTCTCTTTATAAGTCGATTATCTCGGGTGCGTTTTTACAGTGAAGGAAAGGTGACTAATACACCCTTCCACTCCAGCAGCTCTGCACGACAGGCAGGTGCCCTGACAGCACCCGGCTCAGCAGTCTGTGCGGCCGCCGCACGTCTAGGTGGTGCTTCAGGCTGCTACACAGTTCCACGAGTTACGCAGCAATAACGCAGCAGCCTCGGTGTGATGCCTCTGGCTCTCAGGATTAGGGTCTTGGAGTTCAGAAGCAGCACTTGGCCTTGTTCATGGACTCTGCGGGGTGACTTTGCCCTCAGGGTCTGAGGGGATAGAAAGATGCCCTGTCCCCAGGGATTGACAGTCTTGGGAGCTGGAAGTGGCGAGAAACAGGCACTTCCAAGTGCCACCAAGGAGCGCAAGGTGCTCTGTGGACTTGGAGAGATTGGAAGATGGCAGGGGAAGGCAGATTGATAAGGGAGTCAGAGAACAACAGGGAAAGATGTCTTCAAAGAAGGGTTGTTTAGATAGGTCTAGAACATTTCCTGAGAGCATTCTAGACCCTCACTTGACCCTCTGCTGTTAGGCTTAGCCAGGAGCCGGGCATCGGTGGTGAAGGTGCCATTCCCTCCTGTCCTCCCTGATCACTTCCTGTCTGGCCGCTGCTATACTGTGGGAGCCTGAAGCCGAGTGAGGGATCGCTCCTCAGGTCCTGGAGGTTTCGTTGCACACTGGGCGGCGTGGTTTCCTTAGGCACATGCTCACACTCCTGGGACACATGCGCCCTGCCCTTAGGATCATTGGGGGAGAGTCCAACACTGAACATTTGGTGGTGAAAAGACACGCCAAAGAGTCTTTGATTTTAGGTTTGGTTTAAATTCTTTGTGGCTGTCCTGCAGGAGGTGTCGTTTGTTTTCTAAATTCTTTGCTCTTTGGCTTTGTATTTTAAAGGACTGTGGTTCAGACTGAGGTGCATCTTGAATTTGAAGGCCCTGAGACAAGCTGCAGTGACCAGGCAAGAGCTGCAAATGGGCCTGGCCTTTGGGAGCCCAGGGTGCATGGGGCTTGGTTGACCAGGGCAGGGCCTCTCCACCCCTGTCTCCAAGAGGGCCCTGTGGGGACCCAGTGTCTTCTTTGTGAGGAGGCACCAGAAGCCCCTCTTCCCTGGACTCTGTCCGGCAGTTGCTACATGTGTCTCATTCAGGCCGGTTCCCTCTTCTCTCCCAGTGCCCTGTCTCCACAACCACCCACCTGAGCACCTGAGTGTACAGTTTTTGGCTTCCCAGAGAAATTGGAAAATCATTGTAATGAAGTCAGATCTTGGATCTCATGGCTCGTGTGTGTGTGTGGTTTATTTTAGCTCTACCATTTTCTCGCAGTAGGGTTAGAGTTTCATTTCACATCACAACAGTTTCGTTCTTGAACTTAGGTATATTTGTTTATAATATTTCGGTGATAAATCATACTATATTTTGTACTAATGTCTTTTTAGTTTTACTAGGCTGTAACTTCCTTGAGGATAAAGGTTATTCTTGACCCATTCTTGTGTCCATTATAGAGTCTATCACTGCGCTTTCCAATATTTCAGCTGTAGCTGAGTGTGTTTTATTGGCCTGAGTAGGCAATAATGTCAAGGGGTCCTTCGAATTCAGCGGATCAAGAGCTCATGGCATATTACCTGGCGCCAACATTCTCTCATAGCCACATCTGTGATGGGTTTTGCTATTTGAATGTAATATGAATCCAGATATGCATATTTGTGTGTAGGGATGAGAGTATCATAAATACCTATTTAATTAGAATGTAAAAAACTTCTATAATCTTAAAATGATTTAGATTATTGATAAAGAGGACCCTGTAGAGCTCCTTCTACAAAAATATTTCTCCATTAAAATATTTAAGTGTCAGAATAGTACTATTCATAACAAAATCATGCCTACTTAAATCAGTCCCAAATTACTATTTTAAACCACTTCCTGGGGAAAATATAAAATATTTCTAAGAATATTTTTAAATTATGAAAATTATTCCAAACTCCTGCAAAAGAAGATAGAAAAATGTTAATGGAATAGGGACTGGAAAATGGCTGTGTCCTTTTATTTTGGCATCAGCATCCACGATGGTGAAAGAATCAGGATCTTAAATAAAGTGAGAAAAGGAAATGACGGGTGTCTGTGTCTTCCTCAGTATCAGGGTCTTCTGGTCTAATCACCCCACCTCCCACTTTACTTCGTCATTCCTGATAGCCGTGGCTTCCCGGAGGGTTCTTGGTTTAATTCTTCGGTCCGACTCATGGATCCCATGACTCCTGAAGGTAGTGAGCTCACGGGCAGTTGGCATTACCATTCCAGTGTGATTTATTGTTTAGCTTCTCTGCTGTCCTGCTGCGGGGGTGGGGGGGAGGGTATCCATAACCTGTCATGCAAAGCTGGCTACAAAAATAATTCTTCACTATGTGTTTTTCTTCATTGGCCTCCTGCTGCTGAAATAAATGAATAATATTTGAAAGGGTCCATTCTTTAACATCAACCTATTATTTTTCATTTGATTTTCTTTTCCCTTTTTGTCTTCATGCGAGGCAGATAAAGCCAGCTAAACATGACTGATAGTTCTGTACATCGCATTTCTCCAGCAGGTGCCAAGAGGCATGCAGACCCTTTGGTGGGTGGCTTGGCCTCTCGTGGGTGTGGGGAGAAGTGAAGGTGTTGGTGTCAGTACAGGAGGCCTCTCTGCTGTTTTGCTGGCTTCCTGGAACCCCTTGCTTACCTCCTGTGATCTCCCCTGCTTGTTGCCCACACACATTTTAGGTCAAGTGCTGTTATTATACTATTTCATACATGGGAAGGAGTTTGTGGTTAGATTGCTCTGTGGCATTTAGGATGCTTTCCTCTGTGGAAAATAGAAAACCCAAATCAAACTGCCTTTAGTAGTAAAGGGAATTTATTGGCTGATGCTAAAAAACCCAAAGCAGGAGGCTTCAGGCTAGGGTCGATCTGGCTGCTCCATAGTGTTACTGCAGACCAGATTTCTTTTCTAATGGTACTGCCTCTGTGGGGGTTGTGTTCAAACTGTGTGTGACTCCCCGTGACCCCTGGATGTCTGGTAGCAGGCTAGGGTGTTAACACACAGAAGGAAATGAGGCTCAGAAAGACACTGTCTCCCTATTCTCTGCAAAGTCCCACTTAGATCAAGTACCTGCTGTTGGAGCCGGAGAACACAATGCACTGATTGGCTTAGCCCAGGGTTAACGTCTGCAGGTGGGGTAGAGCCAGCTGCCCAGAACGCAGAGCTCCTAGCTTGACGTACCTTTGCAGAACGGTGGGCGCTCGAGCCAGAGAACTGGCACACAGATGTGTAGTACTTGAGGCTTATCAGGCTCTCGGTTGTGAACAGAATAATAAATATTTTTTCATTCTGGGTGTTTCCATTGATTAATAACGGTGTTCGAAATAGGTCTTCAAGGGTGGGGCCTTAGATATTTATATTTTCTACCAGTTTCCTGGCATTGGTCCTTTTTTCCCCCTAGCTCTAAGACTAGACCTTAGGGAAACAGCCTGTTGGAAGTGTGGTCAGAGTAGCAAGTGCCTTCCCCCTGCCCCTAGATCTGAAGTGAGAGAGAGGAGGGGAGTAAAAAAATGTAGACATTATTACCTGTTCAGTAAAGTTTACTTTAACCACTTATTAGTACAATTATTTAAATACAGGATGACCAAAAATCGCATATTTTCCATTAATTTTTATAAGATAATATAATAGGAAATATAAAAATGACAATTTTATCAAATTTGTTCAATAATTTTTCTGTGTGTGGTATATCTTAAACCATTTGATACACGATACAACGTTGCAATCTGTTTTTTTTTTTGTTGGTACCGGGGGGTCGACCTCAGGACCTCGCGCGCCAGCAGGCACCCGTGCCGCTGAGCGATATCACCGGCCGCTTTTTCGTATGTGGGTTCCGGGAGTCGAACTCGGGCCCTTGCGCTTGCCGGGCAGGCGCTTAAGCCGCTGAGCCATCTCACCGGCTGCAATCTGGACACTAGTATCTAGTCTCTTTTGGAATTCTTTTTGCTTTATTGTCCTCCTTTGAACAGCACCCTTTACACTGTCGTGGTGGCTTTTCCTTTTTTCCGTGGGTGGTATAATTTCAATAAAATGTCCACCCACTAAACGTAATGGTGAAGACGTCGACAGTGGGCATCCTGGTTGGCATTTCACTGTCCCATAATTTTCAATTATTTGGTCTGTTGGATCTAGTCTCAATTGTAAATGACTTTTTGAACCCCCTTGTTTTGAATAAATAACAAATGAGTCCCATATTTTTTGGTCCAGAAGGTGCATAAATATTTTATAATAATATTTTTTCCTGCCTTTTTGATTACAGGACGGCTTGTTAGATATTGGTCAACTCTGTCAGCACCATTCATAGAATTATTATAATCATTGACCACGGTTGGAATGTTTTGGTTTCGTTTCTTCTTTCATGTTCTATCATTTCTGTATTATGAGCAGTTGACAGGTGACGCCTTTTTTGTCTTTCCATTTCATAAGCAGACTTTTCCTCTCTGATATGCTAACGTTTCTCCCTTTTTCATTTCTTCCTTTTGCAGATCTTTTGGCACTTCCTTCCTGTTCAGTCTCAGTGTCCCAAACGGGTCTGTTTTGTTGTAAAAGAATATCACTGAGTTCTGCAGAAGTATAAAAATTACCTCTGATGTACTTATGATAAGTTTTTATAGATTGTAGCACAAAATCGTTATTTTCCACAAATAAAATAAACATGAATTAGTAAAAGAAAATAACCAGAACTTCTTATTAGATTTCCCTAGGAGCAAACATCAGAGGCAAATACATTGGTTTTAAATAAAAAAGTCTGCAAAAAATAGTTGATGTAAAAGAAATAGATGTACAAGTGTATGTCGTACAAATGATAGTCGACTGGTTGAAATGACACCTGCCCAGGGACACTTGGGATAGCCAGTATGTAAACAAACATGCTGGCCAAGTGACACTGGGATAAACTGTTAAGTGGTTAAGAAAATAATTTTTATCACTTGAACCATTATTCGGAAGGAACAGGCATAATAAAGCTGCAGTATGTACAGTAAGAAGCATCCCTACTTAATTTGTTAATTTCTCGCCACTTGAACTTCTCTGTTACAGTCTTTCTCCCTCATACCACATCCTCTTTCAGATCATGCTTTTAGTGAGAACTAAAAAGGATATCCCATCTTTCCCTTTCAGCGGACAGTTTGCTGTCGTGAAGAAATGCCGTGAGAAGAGCACCGGTCTGCAGTACGCCGCCAAGTTTATCCGGAAGAGGAGGACCAAGTCCAGCCGGCGGGGAGTGAGCCGGGAGGACATCGAGCGGGAGGTCAGCATCCTGAAGGAGATCCAGCACCCCAACGTCATCACTCTGCACGAGGTGTACGAGAGCAAGACAGATGTCATTCTGATCCTGGAACTGTGAGTGTCCTCCGCGGGTAGACGTGGAGGGATGGCGGGTGACAGGAGGGTCAGCCCAGCGTCTTTCCAGCCAGACCTCCAGGCAGATGCAGCTGTGCTCACAGGCACAGCAGGAATGCATTCTGCTGGGCCTCGGTGGGCTGCCTGGCTTAGGCTTTGCTGCAGTTTTCAAGGAGAAAGTGTAAGGAGCAGCTTCCCTTGATTTTCAGGAGGGCCCCCAAATCTTGTGGTTCACCACTTATCCGAGTTTCTCTTTGTCTGCCTCCTGTTTTCCGAGTTTTCCATTAAGCTTCAGGCCAGTGTCCTTTCCTCTGTGTTCCTGTTTTCCCTGTTTTTCTCCTTCTCTGCTTTTGTTTGCTTTCTTTCTCTCTTCTCCCCTCAGCTCTTCCTCCTTGCATGCACACACACGCACACGCACCATTTTTAACTGTGGAACTGTCAACGCTAATTACATAAGCAGGGCAAACTGAACCAGGTGTGATTATAGGACTTGTTTTTCCGGCATGCTGCTGATTTTCTCAGGCAAGCCCTGCTCACCTGCTCATCATGGTGGGTGGCAGATTGTGCCACAGTACTCTGTAGCCTTTCTAGTCTCCAGCTCGTGTCCCTCCCTGACCCAGCTTCCTGCCTAAGTGTGTCATGTGGGGCCCCATTCCAGCAGCATTTGCTGGCAGGAGAGGAGAGGAAGCCCACAGGGGCACACAGTGGGGTCTCTCTGGAGCTTTGTGGAGGGAGAGTGGGTGGAGCGAAAGAAGATTCTGCCATAAACTGTCCCTGGTGGTTCTTGGTAATGACAGGTCCCGTTTGTGTCCTGGGAGCCCATGAGATTTGCCTGTCTTCCAGCCCTGCAGCCCCCTCTCTTTGCACGTCTCTTGGGGATTTTTGGTGTTTTTTGGAAAAATGGTCTCTCTGTGTTGTCCTGGATGCCTCGCACTCCTGGGCTCAGGTTCCCGAGGAGCTGGGACTGCAGGTGTGTGCCACCAACCCTGGATAATTCTCAGTGTTGTTTTTTTTTTTTTTTAGCCCAGAAGAGAAAGCTAAAAAGAACATTTACAGAGCAGCCAGCCCAGCCCCCTGGTGCCATCCTACCGGCACCCCTGGTCCTCACACTTCTTGATTCATCACTGGAATTTGGGCACATTGGTTTATGGTTCTCCACCACAGGTTTCTTAACTACAGAATGGGATTCATAACACCTACATCGAAAAGGTTTTGGGAGGTGAATGAAATAAGACTTGTCAAATACCTTACTCTTTCTCGGCCTTGGCACTGGTGATATTTGGAGATACACCATTCTTTGTATTTTGTATTTTTTTTTGGTCTTTTTGAGACAAGGTCTTGCTATGTAGTTCGGGCGGGCCTTGAACTCAGTATGTAGATTAGGTTGGCCTTGAACTTGCGTTGATCCTCCTGCCTCAACCTCCCAAGTGCTGGGATTGCAGGTGTGTGCCCCCACACCCAGCAGCACCATTCTTGTTCAGGCCACTGTCCTGTGTGTTGTAGAATGTTTAGCACCATCTGTGCACTGGATGCCAGTGACACCCACCAGCACCAGCTGTGACAGGCAGAAATCCAAAACCGTGTCCTGACGTGGGCACATATAACTGGGAATAACTCCCTCCCGTTCCCAGGACCCCAGCATTAAAGGAAGGGCAAAGCTTCAAGGGGATGGGGACCAAGGCCTGCTTAGGGTACAGCAGAGGAAGAGGGGTGCATACAGTGTTCCCTTTAAGTGGCTTTAAATGGCTTCTGGGACACCACAGGCTATGCTAAAGACAGGACTGGGAACCAGGATATCCAAGGCACATCCTCCATAGTCTGTAAGCCTAGACTCCCTCCTTAAGGCTTTGTTGTAAGAGACCAAGAACGCAAAGTTGAGGACCAAGAAACACCCCAAACTGCCTTTGCAGAGGCCTCCCAGCTTGTGCCCAGTGGTCAGAGAGAAAGCCACTTGTCCTCTTTTCCTACCAGGATATGAGAACCATGGCATGTGTGCGCATTTTGTGCCCACCTGCGTGTGTGTGTTTGGGACTCCACTTCCGTTGTCTGACCTCATTCTATAAACAGTTTTCATTAGCTGCCTTTACCTTGTGCCTAATTTGGATGGCATACATTTCTTTTTTCACCGTTTGATTTAACACAAGTTTCAAAGTAAATTTGTGATGTTGGAAGGTTGTGTGTAATGCTGTGAAGGTGAACAAATGTGGATCATGTAACTACAGTACTTCCCAAGTCAGGACACAGAACACTCCTGCTGCCCTGCATACGGCAGTATCCCTTGCGCTGTTTCGTAGGCGTCCTGCCCTCTGCTCCCTAACGCCCCGCAGCTGTGGAGCTGATCTTCATCCCTACTGTTTTGTCATTTGGAAAATGTCATGCAAAGAGGACCATAGAGTATATAACCTCTTAAGACTGGTTCCTCTGACTCAGCGAGTGTTTCTGCGATTTGTGTGTAGCTTGTTTCTTTTTATTGCTGAGTGTTCTGCCATATGGGTGTTTATCCATTTACCCCTGTTATGGCTGTGTCTAGATGTCCTTCCAAAGCCTTGTGCGGTCATAGGGTTTTTCCGGAGGTGGCTGAGTCTAGAGTATATGACTGATTTGTAGTGCTGTGCTGGGATTAAGGGTGCTGGGAATAAGGGTGGGTGATTGCTGGATTAGTCCACAGATTGGATTGGCACTACTCTAATCCCGGTAGAGTGGATGCGATATAAGGGACAGAAAGAAGCTTGTCTCAGTCTTTCTTGTTGCTTTTGCTGTTTTTGCCACCATGAACTGTTGCCCCTCTGCCATGTGCCACCCTGCCTTGGAGCCAGCCACTTATGGACTGAAACCTCTACAGACTGTGAGCTAAATAACCTTTCCCCTTTTAACTTTGGGTGTAGGGTATTTTGTCTCAGGAACGAGAAAAGTAAGACACCTCTGAAGGACATTTGGGTTGTCTCTGGTATGTATTTATCATGAATAAATCTCCTATAAACTCTCACAGACTTGTGTTCGAACATACAGATCGCTAGGTCATATTGAAAGTTTAAGTTTAAATGTGTAAGAGGCTGCCAACCTATTTGCTAAAGTAGCCGTATAATGATAGTCCCCAGGGCAGCGGGCAAAACTCTGGTTGCTCTGCCTGCCCTTGACGTGCACTCTAATCACGTCAAGGCTACCTCACGGGATATTTCCCTGACCACCCCCAGGGCCTGACGTGCCTGGCAGTGTACAGCTTTACATCGCTAAGTACGTCACTTTACAAGTATGTCACTGAGTGAGAGCACCAGAAGCAGCAGTGTTGGGTGTGGACAGGAGAGGTCTTAGAGGTGGCCCCTTCCTAATATTTTGCTCTCTACAAATTTCAGCATCTCCTGTGAACTACTTGTTTTTGCCTTTTTACCCACCAGGCATAAAGGGGTTGTGACACCTTCATTGTCAACTTAGCTGGGCTGTGGGCTGCCCAGATACTTGGTCAGTATTATCTGAGTTTCCATCAAGGTATTTCTGGGTGAGGTCAACATTTACATCAGTAGTCTGAGTAAACCACATGGGCTCCCTCTGGTGGGTGGGCCTCTGACCAGACAAGGCCTGACTAGACAAACAGATTAACTCTGTGAAGTAAGAAAAATCTCTCCTGCCTGATAATTTCAAACTGGAACATTGGATTTTTCTTGACTTTGGACTTGAACTGAAACACTGGCTCTTCCTTGTGGTTTAGCCAGCTGCCTACTGGGCTAGAGCTGCAGCATCAGTCTTCCTGGGTTGCCAGCTTGCCGACTCACCGTTCAGATCTTGGGACTTGTCAGCCTCCCAAACTGCACAGGCCACATTAGGATGTGTGTCTATAATTTATATATAACATATATTGGTTCTCCTATTGGTTCTGTTTCTCTGGAGAACTCTAATATAGTGGTACTAAATGTTAAGGAAGTGAAGTACACTTATTTTTATCTTGATGACCTGTCCCATTTTGTGTACATTCACAGAGCCATGAGAGATGTTTTTTAAAAATTTTAATAGACTACTCAGATTATTTTGTTTGTCCAGGTTAGAGTGATCTTTGCCTTTGAGAAAATGAGCATTGTTCTACATTCTACCAGATTTAAAGGAACTTTTAGGTTTTTTAGTGACAGGCACCATCTCTTCTTTTCTTTCTTAAGAATGTTGAGGTGTACTGGTGGTTAGAAACAAAATGAAAGGGGGCTGGTGAGATGGCTCAGCGGCGTATGTGCCTGCCTGGTAAGCGCGAGGGCCCAAATTCGACTCCTGGTACCCACATACGAGAAAAGGGCCAGTGATATTGGTCAGTGGCACGGGCGCCTGCTGGCGCGTGAGGTCCTGAGGTCAACCCTCGGTACCCACAAAAAAAAAAAAAAAAAAAAAACAATAAAAATTAAGAATTTGTCAGAAAGTAAGTGTATAGCTTAATAGTGGCCATTTATCTACATCCTCCATGTCAGTAATCTTTGAGCAGGATTTGGTTTGGATTTATTGTTTGGGATGAACACTGCTGAAGCCCAGCTTCCTCGAGGCTTCCCGGTGAAGCACGTTCCCCAACTCTAACCCTAACTCTGATCCTAAGCCTATCCTTGCTATGGAGACAAAGACCCCAGTGGCTGCCTCACTGGATATTTCCCTGACCACACCCAGGGCCTGAGAAGATCCTTTGCTGTCCTTTGTGCCCATACTATCTTGTTACTTTTCTTGTTGCTGAGACCAAATATCCAACACCCACAAGTTAAAGGAGGAAAGGTCTATTTAGCTCAGTTTGTAGAGGTTTCAGTCCATTATCAGCTGGTTCCAAGGCAGGGTGGCATGGCAGACAGGCATCGTGGAGGAGAAACAGTTCATGGCAGGCGGAAGACAGCAAAAGCAAGCAAGCAAGGGACAACCATAGCTCTTTCTATTTTATCCATGCTACTTGGGGTGGGTAGCTCTCACAGCCTTAATCCTAGTGCCTTGATCCTCACACTGCACCATGAATCAATTCCATTGTCACACACTCTAGATCCAGCCACCTCTGAAAAAGCCCCACCTATGGCTGCACGAGGCACTGGGGGGACATCTAGACACAGCCATAACAGATACTGAGTGCTTGCTTGTGTAAAAGGAACAGTGAGGGCCGGTGATGTAGCTCAGCGGCATAAGCGCCTGCCTGGCAAGTGCGAGGTCCTGAGTTTGAGGTCCTGACTCTCGGTACCCACATATTAAAAAAAAAAAAAAGAAGGAACAGTGGTCAAATCCTAGGCTGGGAGCTGCCCTTTAATGGTTTTGCAAGCCTGAGAGCCCCTTTAAAATCGTAGTTTTACCCCTACTTGCTTACTGGAAAATAATCTTCTCACAGTCAGTCTGCAGCTGAGTGTAGCATAAACACAAAAGAGGTGTCTGTCATATCTTAAAATCACGATCCCATGCCCCGCACAGCCCATCGTTCCCTGGTAAAGTTGTGCCGATACAGAGATCTCATCTTGCTGTGCCCACCCACATGCCATTGCAGGGCAAGCCTTGACAAGGCTGCAGTCTTCAGTGCTTGAGTCATTTTGTAACCTGCCTTGTTACCTGGTGAAGAGTGAAGCCAAATTTACAGAAGTTAAAATTGACTGTGTCAATCAGCTTTCCACTGCTGTGGTAAAGTACCTGAGATAATCAATTTAGGAAGAAGAAAAGTTTATTTTGGCTCATGGTTTCAGAGGTTTCAGTCCATTTTCACTTGACCCCATTGTTTTTAGGTCTTTGGTGAGGCAGAACTTTAGAACAGGGAGCACACAGCTGAGCAAAGCTGGAGAGAGAGGGAGGGAGGGAGAGGTGGAGAGAGAGAGAGATGCTGGGGTGCCGATCTCCCCTTTAGGAGAACTTCCCCAGCCTTCTACCAAGGCCCACGTCCTAATTGTTCTACTACCCCCTGACCAAGCCTTGAATATGAAGGCCTTTGGGAGAACCTTCTCATCAACCGTATAACGTTGACACGATTTCTTATGTGTGCAGCAGTGTTAATCAGATGCTTCTAGCATTGCCTTCCTGAACTTGCTGCTCAGAAACAGTCAAGCATTTTGGTGTATGGATAGTGCTGTGTTCCTCTGTCCTGCTCTCCTCCACTCAGCACAGCTCCAAGGCCCTGGCAGACCAGGTGAGGCAGTGCGAATGCGTACGGTTCATCTCCAGGATGCCACGGAGTCCAGCAACACCAGGGATGGAGAGGGCTGTGGCTCCCTGGAGTCCTCATGACCCACCTCCAAGGGACCGGCATCAGTCAGCTGACTGTTGCTGTGGGATTTTGCAGCCAGTGTTGCCAGATCTTCTACTTTTTCCAAGATAACTCTGTAATGTAGATTTTTATTTACAATTCATTCATAGTATTCATGAGCAGACAAAATTAAACATACTTGACCTGTACAAACTTCCAGATTCCAGCCCGTTTTATGTAACAAAAATATTAGTTATTTACTGTAGGAGAAGCAGCATGAGACATGCACTCAGAGACGGTCCTGAAAGGCTGGGGATTTTTTGGGAAAGGCAAGACACACACTAAGCATCACAGAACGATTTTTTAAAATGTACAGTGTGGTCTAAAGCAATAGGCCTTTTAGGTTGGAGCCCAAGTGTTTGTATTCTTAACAGTTCACGGACGCTTCTGCTGCTGCTAGGACTAGGGTTCGCCTTTGAAGGAGGTATTAAAGGTTGACTTGTGTTCCCCAGAATACATGGAAGTCCTGTCCTCCTGTGTCTCATTATGTGGTCTTATGAGAAATAGGTTCGTTTTAGAGGTCATTAAGACGAGGTCATGCAGGAGTAGAGCAGGACACACATCGAATCTGACAGTGCCCTCACAACAGGCCCTGTGAAGACCGGAGCGCAGAGGGTACTGTGTGTGGATGGGAGCTCCGAGTAACGCATCCATGAGCGAAGGCATGCATGGGCCCTCCCAGAACCAGGGCCGAGGCACGGAACTGAGTCTCCCCTGGCCTGTAACACCTCGAGGTAGGGCTGCTGTCCTGCAGAACTATCAGATGTGAATTGTTGTTTCCACCCTCCCAGGTGATTACAGCATCCTCTGTTGCAGCAGCCCTGGGGAAAGCAGCACAGAAGCGCACTCGACAGCAGCAGTGCTGTAATTCCTACCCCGCGGGCCCACTCAGTGCTGCTGTAAGTTCTGTGAGCTGCTCAAAAACAGAAGAGCGAATCGTGGTAGTAGTATCAGTGGGTGACTGCAAAACTATGTGATACTTAAATCTTACTTGGGAAGAAGGCCTGGGCAGAAAAGGATTGGAAAGGGGCCGGAGGCCTGGGGACTAACAAAGGGAGGGACTGGACATCACAGCCTGCTTCAGGGCCATCCCTTTGGCAGCTTGGAATCATCTGTCTGAAAGGTTAACATGCATAGATTTATGAAGTAAAAGAGGTAACACTGCCGAGGAAGAGCGGGCATGGTAGATTTTTCCGAAGAAATCAAGCCAGTTTGGTCCTCTAATCCTTTTTCCTCCTTATTAACTGAAGCAGATCTTTAAAATGAAGTAACACCTTTTATCTCTCTCTCCTCCTCCTCCTTCCCTCCCCTCCCTTCCCCCTTCCCTCTTTTGTGATAGGAAATTCCATTAATTTGTGCTGTGATTATAGATAGCCAAATCCAGGTTATGGAATGAAGAATGTGATTTTTGTTTTCACTTTAGAAAGTCAATTTTATCATGGTTAAAAAAACAACCACCGTGAGTATATTATCCTAATCTGTTTAAGTGTGCAGTACGGCGGTGGTAACTGTGCGCACACTGTTGTACAGTAGATTTCTAGAGCTTTTTTGTTTTTGACAAACTGAATTGCTATACCTGTTGTCTTAGCTCTCTTTCTGACTTGAATCAAATTGCTAATTTCTGGGATTCAGTTTGTTCAATGTAAACAAATGCCAAGTGTGCCATGTTAGATTGCCTCATGTGGGATATTTGTTCATTTGGCTCATTCTCTCTTGGCCAGGCCGCGATGTAAACTAAGCAGAATAGGAATAGGAATTCGTTCATTGAGTACCAGCATGGAGCGTATGTGTAGACGAAGACATACTGTCCTGGCCAGCAAATCCAGACCCGCCAGGTCCTTTCAGGATACAATGGCGGTGATTCAAATGATGGCTTCAGGTTACCTGGAAGGTGGCAGAAGCTGTAGGAAACCAGGTACAGGTAGTGGGGCATAGTGAAGCTGGTCATCCAGGGGTATTTGAGACCAAGGCCTATTAGTAACCCTGTTCCTTTCTTCTTTCCTGGTGCCCATGATACAGAAAAGCACGGAGACTTCTTCAGTGTTTTTGGTAGCTGGCGCATGTGTCTTCTCCTCTCTGAGCCTGAGCCAGTTCTTTTGACTTTTTGAACTTTTGTTTTTATTCACAAAGGTAATTTCAAGGGCTCTCCTGGTTTAAACTTCTGGCTCCTCAGCTATCTCTTATGAGGCAATAACAGAGAGGTAAAGTGTTATTTGGCAACAGCCTCCATCTTTCACAACAGAATTAAATCATGTAAAATAGGTTATTTGCCACTCAGGCTTTCTCTTGGTAAATGAAACCCTGTCTGTATCTTCCCGTGTGCTTATGTCTTGCCAATTCAGTTGACAAGTGTTTCCTTTATGTTATTAAATCGGTATTTTTGCTCACTTAAGTGAATTATTTGATTTCTGGATGGTCTGAAGAAAAATTGGGACAATAGAAATCTGAGAGTCAAACCATATATGGCACCTGTGAGCTCATAGATGTATGGTTTTTAGGATTATTCATCCATTTCGATAGCTTGTGTGGTGTTCTCTGTGCTGTGTACATGAGCTGTCAATAGTGAGTACTTGGAATCTCTACTTATCTCCAAGAAAAACCTGTGATGCTTCAGGTTTGGGAAACTGAGGCCACATGGCGTGCTTAGGGGTGGAGTCTGTCTACGGTGCACCCCTGGAGTAGTGCTGCGGGCTGCTGACCGTTCTCTTAAAACCAGCCGTGTCACGCGTCTTCCTGTCTTGGTCAGTCTCCCAGAACCAGCACTAAGAAGCGAGGTCAGAAGGGAACTCAGGAATTGTGGCTTAACTGACCCCTCAACCATTCTGGCTTCACCTCTTGTTCCTTCCCTTTTCTTGCTGCCCCCTGTCTTCTCCATCCCAGCTGTGGGTTCCCTTATGCCGTGGCTGTTACCATAGCTTCCTCTCTTGTGTCCAGAGCCGCCTCCCAGCCCTCAGGCCTCAGGGCTGCTACTGTGGAATCCAGGCTCAGCCCTAAGGCTCTACCTGGCTTCCCTCCATGCTGCTCCTGCGGTGCCCGGGATTCTGAGACAGTGCTTTGGGTCAAGGTTTGGAGGCAGGAAGCTGGGGATGGTTCTCCAAGACATGGTGTGCAGCCCACAGGCCCTGGAGGGACTGGGACTGCCTTACTGGACTAGAATCCACAGCAGGTCAGTAGCAACCTTTCCAGAACCATCCTGAGCCCCCTCAGAAGCCCCCGCCCACTTCATGTCCTTGTAAAATGTTGTCTAATGAGCAAGCAAAAAATACTTCTAGAAAAAACTTTTATTGCTTTTTTCCCTTAACTTTGATCGAACTATTACCTCATCTCCTTCTGTAAACCCTCCTTCCTCGTGAGTGTAACTTGTTTTTAACATTGTCAGCATCACTGTGATGCAGACTAGGAACACTGGGGCTCTAGCGCAATGGTGGTGATGAGGCGCGTTCCGCAGCCCCGCTGGTTTAACTTCCAAACTCTACGGGAAGGCGGTTCCGAAGCATGGCCACCTTGAGGTGACGCGAATAACTGCTTCACTGACAAAATGCATCTGAGTGGGGCATGTTCTTCCCTAGATCGTGGGAGCGTCAGTGACCTTTTCTGCAGTATTTTGAGGGGGAAATTAAAGTAGAATTGATAGTTTCAGAAGTGTAGAGTAGAACAATTAGTTCTTTTGAGGTGGTCCCAATTAGGCAGGGAAACTCGTCCTGCAGGATGGTTCTGTACACCTAACCCCCCTGTCCTGGGATGCCACATTGTATCTGAAGGGACAGCAGCCTTCTGGATGCTCCTGAGCATCCATGTGTATAAGGATGCAATTGGAAGGGTGGTCATGGAGGTAGGAAGCAATCTGTGCCTGCTCCTTTTTCTTTCTTGACTCCTATTCCCTTTTCAGAACACTTTAATCTGCTCCTTGTTCCTTTATGGACACTGAAAGGGCTCCTACCTAAGCTTCTTAATAGGTATTGCAAAATTCCTTCATACGCATACAGGCCAGGATACTCAGCTATTACTTCCTCTACACAGGTGATTGTAAGGCTTTATCTCTAGATCTCTCTGGGCCCCGTGATGCTTCCCCTGGGGCCTACCCAGATGGATCTCCCCAGGTACTCCATATGTAGCACACCCTGAGGTGAGCTCACAATCTCCCCTCTCTAGGCTGTGACTCCCTCTCATTCTCTAACTTGGTTAATGGCATCTCCCCTTCCTGGTTGGCCAGACTAGAAGCCCTGAAATTCTTCTTGCCTGTCTCTTATCCTCATTCTCCAGGGTGCTACACAATCCTATCTTTTATTAGATCCAATGGGTTCTGCCATGGAAGGAGCTTCTGGATCTCTCATATTTTTGCCCTCACCAAGGATCCCATTACCTCTTCCCTTAGTTATTACAGCATTCTTCCATCCGGTTCACCCCCTGATGTAGTAGAAAACAGCTACTTAGCTTGCTGAAAAGTCTTTCATGAATAAGGACGTGAAGAGATGCTCAGTGCCATTCATCAGTAGGAATGCCCACGCCAGAACCACAGTGAGGTCCCTCTTCACACCCAGCAAGGTGGCATAATCAAAAAGGGAGGGGCACGTGAAGATTTGGAGAAACGGGGGCCCTCTGACATTGCTGGTGCAAATGTAATGGTGTAGCCACTTTAGAAAACAGTTCGGTTGTTTGTCACAGTGTTGAACATAGTCACCCTATGGCTCAGCATTTCCACCCTGCAGACTGTCCAAGAGGAGTGAAGCTATGTCCCCATACAAAAACTTATACATGAATGTTTGTGGCAGCATTATTCATGATTATTCATGATTCAGCATTATTCACAGTGGAAATAAACCGTATTTCCATCAACCAGTCCTACAACATGTATGTATTAGAACAGGCTGTTGTTTGGCCTTTAAAAATAATGAGATACTGATACTTGCCACAACCTTGAAAATATTATGCCAAGTGAAACAAGCCAATCTCAAAAGACCATGTGTGATATGATTTCACTTACATGAAGACCCCAGATGAGCAAATCTGTTGAGTAGGTAGTGGTAAGTGGAAATGGGATTGGCTGCTTATAGGCACAGAGTTTCTTTTGATGAAAATGTTCTAAAATTAAATAGTGGTGATAGTTGTATAACTGTGAAATACTAATACCTATAGAATTGTACACCTACCATAAAACAATAATTTACAACTAATTTACGTTTCAGATAAGATTTTAAAGACATCCTGCCACTGCATGAGGCTCACGGTCCATGTGGTCTTTGAACCCATGGCCAGGTCCCTCCTTGTATCCATCCACTCCCCCCAATCCCTTCACCTCTATCAGCTGTTGTTTGTAGAGGACTCTTGCCATTTCCAGATCCTACCTTGGGCCCCTGGAGAGCTCCTACATATCTGTGAAAGCCCTGCCCATACTTCACACCTTCTCTTTGGTTTTCCTGCCTACTCCATTTAGGTTTAATGGCTTTCATATGTGTGTCTTCGTCACCTTTTAGAAGTGTGCTAGTTATAGCACTTAACATACCTTATTAGAAATGTTTATGTATTTTTCTCCTGTAATGGACTGTGAGCTTTCCAGGAGGTATACCATTATTTTACTTTTGCTAGCACACGGTCAGTGCCCAGCACAGTGGCTACAGTTGAATTAATCCAGGAGACAAGCTGGGAGGTGCCTGTAATGACCCCGATGAGTGGCAGTGAGTGGGGCCTTTTTTGGTAAGGATGGGAGATCAAGGGAGGAAACAAAGTATTGCTCCCAGAGGATCTGATCATTTGTGGTCTTTTCTCATGGGAACAGAGGAGTTTGTTAGCTTCGCTAATTTCCACCTGGGGCTTGAAAGCATTGGGACCCATGACCCTGTTTTCCCACTGGGCCCTGCGTGCATGGCGTGGGCAGTGATGACTACAAGGACAGTCGATGGGACTCCAAGGGACGGGAGTTGAGAGCCTATTGTAAGTCTGGCATTACGATGCTAGATGACAATGACAGTGAGGGGTGGGCAGCTGAAATCAAAACTGCTGCTTATCATTGGCATATGGTGTAATAATGCCTGTTAATAGCAGATGCTCAATAAATATTTATAGGAAGAAGGAAGGAAGGAGGGAGGGAAAGAAAAGAAAAGAAAGAGGAAAAGGAAAAGAGAGAAGATGAGCTCCTCCGACATGTAAAGCCCCTTTGCCCATTATGGCGTCCTCTGTGGCCCTGGGCCGGCCCGGCCCTGGTGAGCCCGTGGTCTGACTGCTGCTGTGGTGCAGACCCAAACCGCCTCTCCATCTCCGACGAGGTGGTGAGGGTGGCTGGCTGTCTGCAGCCTGGTCTGGTCTTCCTAGCAGAGCAGTGTCGTGAGCTACTTTCGTTTCCCCTTCGATGGCCAGCAGGAGGGCCTCGGCTCCATGTGCATCTCTGTCCCTGAGTCCCCCTTTTCTGTCAGGGGACAGGTTCCTCAGTGCTCCAGAGGGGAAGCTGAGAGAGGAAGTAATCTGACATTCTCACCACCTGCTGGTGAGTTTCAGCTGTTTCAGCTTTTCCATTTCTTCCTCATCCTCCAGCTCTTTTTTCTCCTTCCCAAATACAAGCAGAGGGGAAGGACCCTTCTGCTCTGTGCCCATGAAAATCACAGCTCTCCAGGTCTTGGGTCGTTGGCCGTGCTCCCGTCTGCTGCTTTCTTCCTGGGATTTCTGGATCACTAACAACAATCGTCAGCTTCCATCTTAGCACTTTCCACTGGGTCATCGGGGTCAAGGAGTAGGAGGAGCTACGTCTCTGAGCTTCCCCTGGGCAGTAGCTTCTCTTGTTTTCAGGTGGAGGAGACAGAGTGGTTTTGGAATAGGCCTCCATCCATGGTTGTCCCAGCCTGCTTTACTTCCCGCAGGCCTTTTGTCGTAGTGCCAGTTATAATTACCCAGGCTGAAGAGATGTCTGCTGGCCCAGCTTTTTTGCTTGCCCCACTTTCGATTGGCCTAATTATTTTTGTGGGTCTCCAAAGCCTGGGCTGAAGCCATTAAAGTAAAGAGAGGTCTGGCATATGCTGTGGTCTTTCTGGCTGTTGAGAGTGTCCCTTCTCTTTGCATGAGGATTTTCTTTAGCTCAAGAAGTCTGCACAGACCAATTGGAAGGTAGATCTATAGCTTGTGTCTCAGCCTTCCTCCTACCCTACCTCATGCCCTGCCTTATTACCCAAAGCAGCGCTTCCGTCCCATTTTCTTACACTGGCACAGTACTCTCTGAACATGACCATTGACTTGGACCGCAGGATACCTGCATGAGGCTGGAGGTCTAGCTGAGTACTGCAGGGCTCCATTAAGACAGTCCTAGGGCTTTAATCTTGTAATTCTGCACACCTGTTCCCTAGCCCTGTTGGCAGACTCAGACCCTGGAATCTGTGGCCAAGAGGGCTATATGTGGTTTTTCTGCCTGAACCAACCTAGTCACAACTTCTATGTTCCTGGGGTCACCTGCAATAAGCATTTCTTTATCTGTTGACTTCTTGAAACTCTCCAGAGAGGGGCAAGTCTGTTTCTGTGTATCACTCTCATTCTTGGTGTGACACCCTTCCTTCCTTCCTTCCTTCCTTCCTTCCTTCCTTCCTTCCTTCCTTCCTTCCTCCCTCCCTCCCTCCCTCCCTCCCTCCCTCCCTTTTGTGTTTTCACTCCTGGGCATCAAACCCAGGGCCACAAGCATGCTAAGTAGATGCTGCACCCCTGAGTTACACTATAGCTATGTGTTATGGTTTATAAGTAGATGTCACCATGTGATCATAGGTGGGGCTTTAGGGTGTGATTGGATTATGGGGCTTATAACTGATGTGCGGTTAGGGGCGGGGTCTGGTCAGAAGAGGCAGGGGGTGTGGCCTGGAAGGGTTTATCTCCCTCCTTGCACTTCCTTCAATCACCCTGTCTGCTTCCCTGCCACCATGACTCGAGTGACCCTTCTCTGCCGTGCTCTGGTGTCACGCTGCCCTGCCTCAGAGCCACTGGACTCTCAACTAAAACCTCTACAACCTGTGAGCTGAAATAAACCTGGCCTCCTTCAACTCGCAGGTGTTTGGTATTGTGTCTCAGTGAGGGGGAAAGTGACTAAGACATGTAATCAATGAGACCTTTTCTGCGTATTCTCCAGACGTTGCATGTCTCTTAAAAGTGGAGCTGAGGACCTCCTGCAGTCCTTTGGATAGAGTGGAATAGCCTCATGTGTCAGGAGTTAAATCCACACCACACCCCCATTGCAGGGAGTTAAGGGTCCACTCTGACCCCAGACCCCTTTGCTGGCCTGCTATCATCTGGGCTCAATGGCATTTGTTCATAATTTACTTGAAGTGGCCTCTTTGGACCCTCTCTCCCTCTTCCTGGCTTCCACTACAGCTGAGGCCTCGGAGACTCCAGGTGCAAGTGTCCTTGTCACCCGTCAGAAGCCTGGGGCTGCCCTCCCATCCACATGCCTCCCTGCAGCAGAGCCCTTTTTCAGACATCATCACCTCTCCCCAGGGCATCCTCTGCTCATGGAATTGCTGGAGAAGCGCACTGAGCCGTTCTTGTACAGAGCCTTTTATTCTTGCTGCCTTGCATTTTTCTCCATTTTCTCTACCTGAACTGATGGGCTCCATCATTTCCATTTCTGGGAGCTTTAACACAAATTCTGACTCCATCTGTTTGGAATACTTTTGTATTCCGCATGTCTCTCTCCATCCATTCCTCTTTCCCATGTGCCCTTTCTCCCTGTCCCCTATGGGAATGGAAATGCGAGGAGAGCATGAGAAAGTGACCAAGCACTCAGAGTTGGGAGAGGGAGGGCTGTAGTTTCTGTGATCCCATTGTAGGTGTGACAGCTGCTGCCTACGGAAGACATCCTGCATGGGGTGACGCCTCACCGGATGTCTGAGCTGTAGGCCTGATAATGCACAGCGCAGCCATCGAGGCTTCTCTTCCAGGAAGACATCTCTCACACATTGTCTGCGAATCAGGGCTCATTGTTTAGATGAGCATTTTGATCTGTTTAGCCAGGAGAAGGAAAATTATTTGTGTTCCTTGAAAGAGGAACAGAGAAATTAAAACTGCTTCTTGTTGGCTGGCTTGTTTTATAAATGCATCATATTTTACATGATTCCTCAATTTATTAAAAAGAGATTATTTTAAAAAGTACTACGTCTAGCTGAGAAAACCCACCCTTCTGTTTGAGACTCTGTCTCAGCAAACTGCCATGTGGTCATTTGGCCGTGAACTTGAACCTGACACCCTCTAAGTCGGGGGTCTGGGTTTTCCTGTCAGGGAACCGCTAGGACTTGAAAGCACCCTCAGTTGTGCTGTGTCAGTACCTACGACAACCTCACAACCACTCTGCGTTGTGGTCTGGCCCCATTCTGTGGTGGCCCCTGGGATTAATAAATTGTGATGTGTTCTCTTCTTGCCAGTCTGGCATTCTGCCCCATCCTGGATACTGAAAGCAAGCCGTGACTCTTCCTGCCTTTTCATTCATGAATGAAAGTAATTGCTTTAAAATTTTCACTTTTCTCCATACAGTTTCACAGATTAAGGTGACTAGAAACCTTACTCTCGTGGTCAGGACCTACTGGGGATCACAAATTATTTCCAAATTGGATTTATTTTACAAGACTAGGGCCGGTGAGATGGCTCAGCGGCGTAAGCACCTGCCTTGTAAGTACAAGGGCCCGAGTTCGACTCCCGGAACCCACATACAAAAAAGGGGCCGGTGATATCGCTCAGCGGCACGGGTGCCTGTTGGCGCGCGAGGTCCTGAGGTCGACTCCCCGGTACCCACAAAAAAAAAAAAAAAAAACAAGACTCTTCTTTTTCTTGCCACAGTTAGGAGCGTTAGATTTTGTCCCCCATGCATGTAGCTCTAGCTCTAAAAGCACAAGGTTTTCTGTCTGCCTCAATTCTCTGAAGGCCCTGCATCAGCCTGGATACAAGGAACTGAAATAAAATCACGTGTTAGCTCTAGAGAGGTTGAGGACAAGGTGGCATGGTTACGTGGTGGTCTACAGGGTAGGCAGGGAGTGGGGGTGTGAGGCAGGTTTGAGATTCTGTGAAGGTTTTTGGGCACCAGAGGAGGAGTTTTGAAGGGGTGTGAGCAAACATTTCCTGAGCAAAAACTGGGTGCCATACTCTGTGCCCATAAATGCTTTTCATCTTTCCTCATTTAATATTAAGGAAGCCGTGAAAAACTTCAGCTTCCTTAGGATAATCAGCCTGAGAAGCAAAACTGAATTAGGAGTTAACACTTTTAACAATCCCAAACAGCTTTATATTTTCTGAGCAAAAATATTGACAGTGGCTGGGCACTTTTATGTGTTAGGTTTTGAGCTAAACACATTATATACATTGCATTATTTAATTCTCTCAAAAGTCTAAAGAAATAGTATTAGGAGCCCCTGCAGACGCATAGCAAAGCATCTACGGCGGTGATGGTGAACCTTTTAGAGACAAGTGCCCAAACTGTAACCCAAAATGTGCTTATCTATTGCAAAGTGTCAACAGTGCAATTAAACCTGAATACTAAGGTTTTAGTTTAGAAAAAACAAATCATACATTAACCTCTTTTGTCTTAAAAACAACACTCCTGGGGTCCCCATGACTGATATAAGGCTTTGTGACTTAAAAGGGTATGAGGTGTTCATTCTGTCACCAGACAGGGCCCAGGGAGGGCCCCCCAGAGAGGAAATGGGGACCTGAATTTGCCCCACTGGAATAGGTTTGCCAGCTCCTGTCACAGAAAAGCCTTTCGGGACATGTCAGGGAGAGGGATAGGCAGATTTATGAGGCAGAGTAGAAGTACACACTCAGAAGAGAGTGTGGGCGCTTGGGGGATAAGGCACGTTATGGTCTGGGGCTGGAGGTATTTATGCGTTTTGGGGGGTCTGCAAGACTGATGATGTGTATTCCTAGGATTTGTACTCCTAGACTAGGCTAGAATGCAAACCGTTTGTACGTGTTTGAACTTTAGAGATACCATACCCAATTAAGAGTGCTACTTCCTTGAGGGTGTAAGTCTGTGGAATTTGTGAATCTATAGTATCTTAAGAAAAGCCCAAGAAAGGTTTAAGTCTTTTAAGTCTTTTAAGACTCAGGAATTTTGGAATAAGTTTCCTGGAAGAGTAATCTTGGGTAACTGTGGGTCCTGAAGCTACAGTTGCCTTAAAAGTACAATATTAAAATTATGACTTTCTTTGTCTCCTTTCTGTTTTTATCTCTTCTACCCTCCCTCATGATCAGGAACCTGCAGTTTGGATGGGTCTCAGCAGAGCCAGCTCACTTTTGTCCTTTGCGGCACTGCTTCTGTAATGTGATCTCTCACACAGCTGGCACCACATGGTGTTGCTGGCTGTGGGCTAGCAGTTCTTTTGGGAGGATTTCCTCCCATGATGCCTGTCTCATGGCTGCTGTCAGCTGAGTCAGGCACGTTGGCTCCACTCCACATACACATCTCTGTGGAGCTGCTTCAATCTCCTTCAGCTGGGTGGCTGGGTTTCAATGGCATGTGCTCCAAAATAGGTTGCGGAAGTAGCCAGTCTCTTAACCTGCGCCTGGAAATGCCTGCGTAGCCCGCTTTTCCTCCCTCCCTCCCTCCCTCCCTTCCTTCTTCCATTTCTTTCTTTCTCTCTTCCATTTCTTTCTTTCTTTCTTTCTTTCTTTCTTTCTTTCTTTCTTTCTTTCTTTCTTTCTTTCTTTCTTTCTCTTTTCTTTTCTTTCTTTTTCTTTCTTTCTTTTCTTTCTTTTCTTTCTCTTTCTTTCTCTTTCTTTTCTCTCTCTCTTTCTTTCTTCTGTCTGTCTGTCCTTCTGTCCATCCTTTCTGTTGGTCAAGCAGGCACAGAACCTGCTCAGATTCAAGGCAAGAAGAAATAGATCACATCTTTCAATGGGTAGGGTCAAAGAATTGCAACCATTGATTTTTTTCTTAACTTCTTTTTTTTACTTCTTTGATCCTAATTACTTATTTTAACAGTTTCCTTGTATGTTATCTTTCCTTTCTAGGTCTTTTTTAAAAGTACATGTTTGCAGGACATAATGATTACAGTCATTGTGCAAATGGGAAGGGGACGAAGAATTGGAAGGAGCATCTTTATTCTGCTAGAGGCCCAGAAATGTGATCATACAGCCAGCAAGTGGATAGGACCCCTATATTCTGCTTTCTCCTACGTCCTGTGACATACTTGAGGTGGCCAAAGCACCTGATTGACCTCAGTTTTTTTTTATACCTTTTCCTGCTATTAAAAGTAGACCTGTAGCATCAAAGCCCATCATAGCTCTAGAAGCCCACTGAAGTAGATTCTAGAAACATTCCTATACCACTTCACATGTATTTGGAGTTTACTCTAAGAATAACCCTGGCAGTACTCTTGGGTATCAGGAAGAGTATAAAAACTAAGTTGTTCTTGAGCAGTTCACACACAACAGCTGTGGAGGGTGTCTTAGTTACTTTCTCATTGCTGAGACAAAATACCTAACACCCACAACTTAAAGGAGGGGAGGTTTATTTGGGCTCAAGATAAAGGTTTCAGTTGATAGTTGGCTGGCTCCGTGGCAGGAACAGCATGATGGAAGAGCCTGGTTGAAGAAAGCTACTTACCTCATGGCAGCCAGGAAGCAGAGAGAGAAGGGAAGAGCCTGGGAAGGGAGATGCACCCTTCCAGGCCACACCCCCAGTGACTGACCTCTTCCAATCAGCCCCCACCTCCTAACAGCAGATCAGCTCTAGTGCCACCATATACAGCCACCTTCTAAAAGCTCTGCCTCTGCATACACGAGGTTCTTTGGGGGTAATCTAAACTGTAACATTCTGCCCTTGGCTCCCAAAAGACTCATGACCATCTGATTGTGCAAAATGCATTCAGTCCATTTCTAAGAGTCACCAAAGTTCTAACAGTTTCAGCATCACTAAAAGTTCAAGTCCAAAATCTCCTCTTGAGACTCAAGGCAAACTCTTAGCTATGAGCCCCTGTAAAAATCAGAAAGAAAGATAAATACTTCCAATATGCAATGGCACAGGGCAAACACTCCCATACCAAAAGGCAGGAATAGCAACACAGAAGGAAATGAGATCAAAGCTAGGCCACAATCCAGCAGGGCAAACATTAAATCCTTTAGCTCCATGTGTAGCACCTGGGGCCAGTTGTGGTGAAATACAAGCTCCCAAAAGCTTGAGCAGCCCTGCCCTTTTGACATTGCAGGTTATAGCCCTCATGGCCTGTCTCTTGGGCTGGCTTCACTCGCTGCCTGTGGCTTTCCTCAGCAGAGATTACGCATTCCTGGCGTCTCCAACTTCCTGGGGTCTCCACTGCAGTTTCAGCTTCACTCTCAGTTTCGTGTACTTCCCTCTCAGGAGCACACTGCCTGGCCGCCTAGACCTTCTTCTGAAATCAGGGTGGAAGCCTTCCTGAACCCACAACTCTTGCATTCTGCATCTGCATAAAAGCAGCACCAAGGTCTGTTGCCTGCGTGAGCAGTAGCCAGGGTCCCTTGAAACTTGGCCTTAGAAGCCTCTGGATAGCTGAGCCCTGTGAACTCAATCCCTGGAAACCAGTTCTCTAGGTGGCACTTTTCAAAGCAGGGTGCCCTGGTTGTCTCTTCTCAAAGCAGTCTTTCACTTTTACACCTTGGAGCCCTACAGTGGGTGGGGTGTTGTTGATTCTTCAGATGCTTCTAAGGCATTTTTCCTGTTGTCCTGATGCAAGTACTTGGCTTCTTTTTAATGCACACCTTTTCAGCAACCGTGCTTGCTTGGCTTTGCTCCGACTTTGGAAGTGCTTCCTTTTTGGCCAAACTGAAAACTTTTAAAAGGGCTTTTTGCTGCTGATTTTCAGTATAAACCTAGCTAAATGCTGCCAGCAGTCCCCATGCCGCAGCATGAACGTTAGCCTGCCTTGACAGTTTCTTTACCAGGTTAATTCATCTGCTACCCTTAATCGCAGTCTCCCACAGTGTCTCATGACATGAGCAAAACGTAGACGGATTTTCTGCCAAAGCATAACACACATGTTCTTGAGTCCAACTACAATGGAGTCCTTGTTCTAACTGAAACCTGTGGAGCCTGGCCTCACCATCTGCATTTCTGTTGCTGTTCTGGTTTTCTGAACTCTGCCCTGAATCTCCCACCAAGCTCATCTTACAGCATTCTAGGGCTTTTTAGCTGACATCTCCAAACTTTCCAGACTCCTCCTGCAAACCAGTTCCAGACTTCTGAACCACATGGTCAGGTGATCACAGCAATGACCTCACTTCTCTGGTAGCAGAATTTGTCTTATCACTTTCTCATCAATGGGACCCGATACTTGACACTTGGAACTTAAAGAGGGAGAGGTTTGTTTTGGCTCACAGTTACAGTCCATGATCCTCTGGCTCCAAAGCAGGAATGGCATTGTGGAAAGGCATGGGTGGAGGAAAGCTGCTCATATCATGGTGGCCAGAAAGCAGAGAGTGAGGGCCTGGATGGAGGAAAGCTACTCATCCCAGGGCAGCCTGGGAGCAGAGAGAGAGGAGGGAGGAGGCAGAGAGCGAGATCCATTCTTCCAGGTCACACCCCCAGGGACCCCCTCTTCCAACCAGACCCTGCTTCCTAACAGCAAGTCAGCTGTGGCGCTCCCATGATCCAGTCATCAAGCCCATGGGAGTTTGGAGGGTCAATTCTTGTTCTAAACCATAGCATGGACCAAAGACTGACACCTGTTTTAGGAGTAGTGCTTGAGAAAGAAAGTGTGTATGGTTTTAAATGGTTTAAGAAAAGCAAAGAATAATATGTAGCAGAGTCAACTAGTTGCAACTATCACATAGAAAAAACCTTTCCCAGAAAGTTTTTTACCCTCTGTTCTAGGAGGAACAGGAAGACCTGTATTACCAGGGAGAGATTTGAGGTCTGCAGAAGAAGGGCTTTCCTAACTTGAGTTGTCTGTCTGTACACACAGCAGCGCTCAGGGATTCATATGTCTGTGGTGTGCTGGTAAATGGTGAAGAACTGGTTCTCTAAGGGATTTATAATTTTGCCTATTTCCATGACATGGATATTCCCCCATGGCCAATTTCCAGCTGCCAACATGATGTCACTAAATGTGCAGTTAGGAAGAGATGCATGTAATTGGCTCTCAGGAGCCCTAGATTTCTACAGTGATAGGTTCAAGGATTCAGAGGATATAATAGGCTGCCTTCAAGTAGCTCCTACTTGAAGAGGTATGTAGGGACTTGGAGGAGGAAAAGTAGTACTGGGAAAACCTGTGAAATTTCATCTGCTATGTTCACAGACAACCTTTCTTAATATTTACAGGCACAGAAAGATTAAATACCTTGTCCTGGTTCATACAGCTACTAAATTCCACCTGTTATTTATTGTTCTCCCATTTGATTTAGAAAAAAAATCAGGAAGTTTACCTCTAAATTTAAAACTTCCTTTTAACAGAATGTCAGTTTAAGCAGAGTTTCAAAGGCAAATGACACATTGGTAGAATAGTTGAAATACAGTTTAGCATCCAGAATATGTAAGGAACACGATCAGTTAAAATTAAAAACAATAAGAATCCATAGAAAATGGATAATGGGCATAGAAAACAGTTTACACCACTCAAGTAAAATAAACATGTGCAAGATTATCAGTATTGTTACTAAAGAGGAAAATGTCTCCTAAAACATTCATTCTTGTTTTATTCACCCATCAAATTGGCCAAAAGTAATAATACAAAGCAACACCAAATACAAATTGGTGTTGTGAAGCAAAAGCAAAATCTATAAACTACTGATCAAAAAATGAGTTGATACAGCATAACCTATGACCAAGCATAACTTGTGACCCAGAAATTGCACATTGGGCTACATATCCTAGGGCCTAGAAAAACTGTCACATCCTAAGAGTAGTGGGTGCAGAAAGAATCACTGCTTTGTGGTTTGTGATAGTGAAGATTTGGCAAATCATGAAGGCCGTCAGGCAGGGAATGGCCAAACCAACTGCGCTAGATACCCAGGTGAGCAGTGGACAGCAGTGAAACTGCCTGTAACAAAGCGCATTCCTGTGCTAAATAAAGTAGCAAACTGCAAACTGATGCATGTAGTCTGATACAATTTATTGTCTTAAAATACACATAAAACAATGTCACATAATTCATAGACTACTTACAAAAATGTCCAGGGAGTTCTACTCTATTCATAACGGTGCCTGTTTTAGGAGAGATAGGAAAGAGGGTGGCCAGGACTGGAGAGGAGGGCAGATGGCCAGAAGAGACTTCGTTTTATAGGTAGCTGTTCTAAATTTTGCAGGGAGACTCCACTGTTAAAAGAGACCAGACCGAGGCTTAGTTCTTTCCCAGTGGAGGGGCTGCTGAGAAGGAAGTGGCACCTCCTTCAGTGAGCCTGTGTCCTCCAGGCTGGCCTTCAGGGGAGCCCCCCATGGGAAAGTGGTGTCCAAGTGTGGCCAGCTTGGCCTTGAGTCCTCTTGAGGACTCCCTCTAGTCAGAGTCCCCTGAGCCCTCTTCCCTAGGCAGCATTACGCGTGTCTTCTTTGCTTCCTATCGTGTGACTGGGAAGACTGAAACTTTAAGACTTTCTTGAGAGTGGGGAACGACAAGAGGAAGTAGAGAGTCACATTAAATAGTCATGATTTTAAAGCACAGGCGTAGTGTTGCCAAAACTCCCTCCTGCTCATCCCTGGCCACCTGCCCTTGTTCCTGCCGCCTCATAGCTGCCCTCAGGAATATCTAGACCCCGAGTCCACGTGCAGGCGAGAGATCCAGAGAGGTGGGCTGTCTCCCACGTAGCCAGGATCCACCTTCCAGTTCTCTTATTTCCAAGGTCTCCCTAGATTTCGGGTTCCAGAAATGTCCGTGCCCTTTAGCCGAAGAGCATGTGTGGCCTTCCTTTGTTGTTAGTGTGACAGTCACCCTGGAGTCTCACACTCTAAGCTTAGTATCTGGACAGGGGGTGCACAGAGGGTAATCCCAAGAGTTTTCTTATACAGAGACCTACGACTAGAAGGAACTGAGTCCGAGGATGGCTGCACGGGGCATTCACAGCCTCGCCACATGCCAGGCTCTCATGTCCTAAGTCATATTATCCTCAGTCATCAGTATGACGAAGAGTAGGTGTTAATATTCCCATTTTATCGACTGAGAAATTCTTCCTCAGAAAGTTAGTTGACCTGAGATTACAGAGCCCAGATTTAAATTCAGGATGCCACCTCCAATATCTTTTAATCTTTGAGTGATATTCTGCCTTTAGAGACCTTCAGAAAGTTCCTTCCTGCTTTTTTTTTTTTTTTTACAAACTCCCTGAAGTGAAAGATCACTCCCCTCCATGCATTTGGAGTGCCAGGCATGCTTTTCCATGAGAATCCCCAGAATTCCTTTTAAGTTGTTAACTTGAATTTGAGATTAAAACCAAAAATGTGTTTTGAGATACAGCTTGCATTTTCTGATTCAAAGGAGATAGAGCTCATTTAGAGGAGGCCTCAATGTTAGGAACTTCTTCGATGACGTTCATTCTATTTGGGAGCAGCAGTATATAAGGAAGGAGAGAATGGCATTCTCAGGCTTTTTGGAGAGGGGTATTTAGATGTTTCCAACGATAAATTCATACGTATTTCTCAAATGCAAAAGAGGAATCATGGCATTTCATCTTTTCCTTTGTACGTCTCAGTTTTTCATTCAGCGAGGTCCTCAGTAACCTAAGAAGTTTAAATTAGAATATGAGAGTGACGAAGTGAAACTCCTTCAAGGCTTTCCCTAGATCAGTGATGGCAAAACTTTCAGAGACAAGTGCCCAAACTGCAACCCAAAACACACTTATTTGTTGAAAGTGCCAATACTGCAGTTAAACCTGAATACTGAAAAAACAACTCACACATTAATATTTTTTGTCTTAAAAGAAAACCAACACTTGTGCCATAGGTTCACCACCACTGGCTTAGATTAACAAGAAAAAAATTAAACACAACTAAATAGCAAGGAGAACTGCATTTTAATTTTTAGTTTATTCAGTGTTAATACCACGAGGTAGTTGGGTACCACCTCGTTACTTCCCATGTGGATATCAGGATAGTTACGTTTAAAAGAATAATCATCTCAAAATGTTGGGGGAAATGGCTGATACAATTTTATGACCTAATTTGGATTTCTTACCCCATTTTCTGACCTAAATTTTAAAATTATTCTGACAGTGCATGATTGAACCTTTCCTTATTAAGTATCCAATGCAAAGCACAGAACAATCCAAAAGTAAGGCTCAGAGAAACCATTATTGAATTCTGAATATCCCTCCCTTAAGTTCCTTTCTGTCTTTTTCCTGAGTTTCTTTAGCTATCTGTAATATTTTATTTGCAGCTCATGAACAGTACTATTTTATGGGTTGGAATTGGAGGCTCCCTCCCCCACCCCCAGAATGTATTGAGGCCCTAACTCCTTGGATCTCAGAATATGATATTATTTGGAAGCAGGGTCCTTGTGTATATAACCAAGATAAAATGAAGTCCCTAGGTAGCTCCTAATGCAGTATGACTGTTGTCCTTTAAAAAGGTGGAAAATTTGGACACAGACATGGCCATGCAGAGAGGCAGCCTGATGAAGAGACGCAGGGAGAATGCCATGTGAAGCCAGGGGATTGGAGTGATCATTGGCAAGCCAGGGAGCATCATGGATCTTTGGCAAACCACCAGAAGCTGGGCAGAGACAATTAAGGATGCCCCAACAGGCTTCCAGCGGAGAGAGGCTCTGCCAACACCTTGATTTTGGACTTCTCTAGAATTGTGAGATAATAAACTTCTGTTACTTTAAGCCACCTAATTTGTGATACTGTGTCAGTGCTGACCTATCAAACTAATATGCTGCCTGTACCTAAACCTTTCAAAGTACACATTTCTTCTCCCACAGTCAGTGTGACTGTGTATTTTTCAAAGATGACTTCAGCACTATTTCCTGTCCTCCATGCTTGTCCAGATCCTTGAAATTCTGCTGTGTCTCACTGGCCAAAGTGATCACAGGGCCCGTTAGGGTTCTGGAGGTGGATTCCTAGATGCCAGCCCTTGAGGGAGAGTAGCAAGACCACAGCACACAAGGGCACGAGGGCAAGGTCCTGCTACGGTCATCTTTGGGAAACACAGAATGCCACCGTGGGCAGTGCTGTGCCAAAGGCAGCCACCCGGGATGCAGAGCTGCTTGTGCGCATCCCTTCCCAACTCTGCAGTCACTGGCGGCTTATGGGCAGCTTGAGGTGACTCTGTGGGAGCAGGCTTTGCCCCATGGCAACCCCACAGAGCTTCGTGCAGAACAGTGCGGCGCACCACTGCCACCGTGGGAAGAATTCTAGTTTGAAGCCACACGGGAAGAAGGACAGCAGCATTTCTTTTTTTTTTTTTTTTTTTTTTTTGTTCATGATTTTTTTTTATTTATTTTTTTTATTTTTTAAAGAGAAGAAAAAAAACAAAACAAATCAAAAGAAGAACAAATTTTCAAAACAACATAATAGGAGGGTAACAATGGTTAATACATTACGTATTACTATCTTTAAGTTAGTTATTCAGGACACCAGACATTAGCATTCAATTGTCCAAACATTATTGGCACAAACCTTACTCTTCAATGAACTAAGTAAAAATGGTAGTGTATCTATCTTAACCATCTTATATATATATATATAAAATTTTTTTTCCCTTTCCCTTCTTTCTTTTCCCTATTCCAGTCTCTCTTTCCTTTTGACCAGTTTCTTTTTGATTCACCATATCTATTGTACATTTTGGATCTTATTTACTCTTTCAGTTTCTCATACTAGAGAGATAATACGATGCTTACACATGTGCTTCTGGTTTATTTCACTTATGAGTATTTTCTCGAGTTGCATCCATTTACCTATAAAAGTCTCCAGTTTATCCTTCTTTATGGCTGAATAGTACTCCATTGTATAAAAATACCACATCTTTCTTATCCATTCCTCAGTTGATGGGCATTTGGGTTGTTTCCAAGATCTGGCTATTACAAATTGTGCTGCTATAAACATGGGTGCACATATATTGCTGTGGTACGATGTTTTTAATTCTTCTGGGAAGATGCCCAGAAGGGGAATAGCTGGGTCAAATGGGACCTCCAACCCTAGTTTTCTGAGGAATCTCCACACTGACTTCCACAGTGGCTGTACCAGTCGACACTCCCACCAACAGTGAAGAAGGGTTCCTTTTTCCCCACAGCCCCTCCAGCATTTGTTATTAGTTGATTTCTTAATAGTAGCCATTCTTTCTGGGGTGAGATGGTATCTCAGTGTTGTTTTAATTTGCATCTCTCGAATGACTAGTGATGTTGCACATTTTTTTGTATATTTATTTGCCATTAGTATTTCTTCATCTGAGAAATGTGTATTCATCTCAGATGACCATTTTTGGAGTGGGTCTTTAAATTTGGGAGGTCTGATTTTTTTGAGTTCTTTATATGTTCTCGATAGTAATCCTTTGTCTGAGGAACAGCTGGCAAACATTTTTTCCCACATTGTGGGTTGTCTCTTCACTCTGTTGGTGGTTTCTCTTGCTGTGCAAAAGCTTTTTAATAAGATGAGATCCCAGTTATTGATTCTTTGGGATAGTTCCCGTGCGGTAGAGTTTTTATTCATAAAGTCTTTGCCTACACCAATGTCTCCAAGGGTTTTACCTATCCTACCTTCCAGCAGATTTAATATTTCTGTTTTAATATTTAGATCTCTGATCCATTTTGAATTTAGTTTAGTGCATGGTGAAAGATATGGATCTAGTTTTAATCTTCGGCATGTGTAGAGCCAGTTTTTCCAGCACCATTTATTAAAGAGGCTATCTTTCTTCCAGCGAATGTGTTTGGCACCTTTGTCAAAGATAAGGTGGCTTAGTATGTCTGGGGTTGTTTCAGCATCTTCTAATCTGTTCCATTGATCTTCAGGTCTGTTTTTTTGCCAGTACCACACTGTTTTTATCACAGTAGCTTTATAATATAATTTCAAGTTGGGGATTGTGATGCCCCCTGCCTTGCCTTTGTTGCCCAGAATTGCCTTTGCTATTCTAGGTCTCTTCTGATTCCAAATGAATTTTAGGATTGTTTTCTCTAATTCTGTGAGATATGCTGTTGGAATTTTGATTGGAATTGCATTAAATCTGTATAACAATTTTGGAAGTATGGCCATTTTCACTATATTGGTTCTTCCTATCCAGGAGCAAGGGATATCTTTCCATTTTCTGATATCCTCTTCAATCTCCTTTTTCATAGTACTGTAGTTTTCAGTATAGAGGTCTTTTACATCCTTCGTGAGGTTGATTCCTAGGTATTTCATTTTTTTGGATGTTATTGTGAAAGCTATTGTTTCCCTAATTTCTCTTTCAGTAAGTTTGTTATTTGTGTACAGGAAGGCTATTGACTTTTGAGTATTGACTTTGTATCCAGCTACACTACTGAATTTGCTTATTAAATCTAGCAGTTTTTTAGTGGAGTTTTTGGGATCTTCTGTGTAGAGTATCATGTCATCGGACAGCAGCATTTCTTGAGCCTCTGTCCTTTCTGGAACTCCAGACCAACTCTGTGAGATGTGATTGTTCTACCTAATTTTATTTAAAAGGGATCTGTGTCTTGATGAGGCTGAGTAACCTGGTGGGATTTCACTCGAGGTCCCTTCAGCTTGGATGCTGGAACTAGCAGGAGATGAGGCTCCTGACCTGAAGAAGGGGAGGTTAGCAGGGGAAAGCAGCCAGTAAGGAGGGACAGAGCTTGGGCTGGGACAGCCGTGGAGGCCTGGCAGGCAGGAAGGGTTGGACATGGAGCCCCTAGGAGCAACGCCGGGACCCTGTCCTTCACAGCCATTTGGGTGCTGTGAGATTGCCCCCAGCTCCAGGCAGCCAGACCCCAGCCGCTCCTGAGGAGGGAGAGGTGTGGGTATTTACGGGGGCACAGTGTGTGAGTGAGGGGAGGTCAGTAAGAGGGCAGGCGCCGTCGTCTCTGAGGAAATATCTATCGTCACTATTCTGCTCCTCCTTCCTGCTCTTCCCTTTCCTCCTCCTCTTCCTCTTCATCCTTTCCCCTTTCCTATTCCTTCTCCCCCCGCACCCCTCCCCCGTTCCGGGAAATACAGCGGTCGCCTCTGACCAGCGCAGCAGCTTGAGCAGGAGTGGCGAGTGGAAGAGGCTGTGCGGGGGCCCGCCTCGGGCAGATGTCACAGTGTGCTGTGCAGTCTCCTTTCTCAGAGCGTCAATAGCTTTCACTCTTTGGACCTCAACCGTGCCAGACATGGCAGGACTATTGCCATAAGTTTAATCCTCATAACTTGCAAATAAATAGGTCCTTTGTTTGCTGGAAAACGAGGCTCAGGGGAAGGGAAAACCTACAAGTCACAGGGTTAGCCATGACAGCGCTAAGACTTGAACCTGGAGGTCCCAGCTCTGGACCTGCAGCACTGGGGTGCCCTCTGAGTCGTGAGGGACACCACACCTGGACGTGCAGAAGAGAGCGGAGAGCAAACAGGCAATCAGGCATCTGGCATGGGTAGTTGCTTTCCAATCTTCTGGTTTCCTTTCTCCCCCTATAACTGAAGGATTCCCTCTCCTCGTGTCCTTAGGAGTAGTGAGATGCAAAAGGACCTCACATTGTTGAGTGCGGAAACACTAGAGGATTCATGGCCAAGGACATGGGAGTGCTGCATCTGCCCAGACAAGGCTGGGGTGCAGGGAGAAGAGGCAGGCTGCCCCTGCGCAGGGCCCACACCTTCTTAGGGCCTCTGCTGCCCATGTGGACACCTGAGTATCCCAGCGGGGCTCAGCTTCTGTGCTGTCCCCAGGGAGGAGGCCTGAGGACCATTCTCAGGAGGCCCCCTACTTCTGCCAGCCCTTTGGGGTTAAGTGCAGGGTGAGGAGAGTCAACTCACTCTCTGGGCAAATCAGAGGGAGGCTTTAGAGAGGGAACATGGAATTAACATTTGGAAAAATCATTCTCAGTTTTTGGAGCGCTTGTTAAGAATGCTGAATTCCCTGGTCCCCCTTCTTGAAACCCCTCATGCAGAAGGTTGGAAGTGAGGCTCACATCTGCATTTTGAAGGCATCCCTTCTGAGGCTAGCAGACCCTGGGCTATGTACATCAAGACAGATATCAACTTGAAGGGTTAGAGTGGGATCTAAACCTTTCCTTTTAAAAACCCACTTTTTATAATTATTGTTTAATTTCATGAGTACCCGTTTTCTTACTCCAAATGGATGTAGCGCCATCGGTGTGTCTGTTTCCGAGGCTGTCCTGCCAGGAGAAAGATAAAGAATGTAGCAGTTTTGTGCATAATTGCACTTAATTATCATGTTGTGACTATATGGTTGAACTTGCTAAGATTAATTTATAAAAATTCTTACTAAAATTTACCTGTTTTGCCATTAATCACTATCGTGATTTTTTTTTTTTTTTTTGTGGGTACCAGGGGTCGAACTCAGGACCTCGTGCACCAGCAGGCGCCCGTGCTGCTGAGCGATATCACCGGCCCTTTTTTTCATTTTATGTGGGTTCCGGGAGTCAAACTCAGGACCTCGTGCTTACCAGACAGGCGCTTATGCCACTGAGCCATCTCACCGGCCCTAGTGTGATGTTTTAAGGGGAGTTTGTTCATCTGTCACTGGATCAGGAAGTCAGAGCACTGCTGTACGCCTGGCTCTGGGCTGGGGGGATAGAACTGTCCCCATGGCTGGCAAGCGCTGACCACTGCCCTCCAGTCTGGCCAGGGAGACAGACTAGCCTTGGACATTTCAATTTTGTGTAAGTTTATTCTTGCTAAATAAAATATTTCTTAAATCAGTGACTAGATGTGATTTTTATCAATCACATTTATAAATGTGTGTGTTGACATATAAACAAATAATAAGCCAAAAGGAAATTCTTGTGAGACCACTTGAAAAAATTGAGTTGAAAGAATTGGGTTGAAAAAATTGATTAACATAGAGGTTATGAGGTGTCTAGGTGCTGTGTAACTGAGATAGGCTGATTTATTCTGTAAATCCTGTACAAGACTGGCACGTAGTTTTTTTCCCATCAGTGAGTTAAGACCTCTGAGCACATGTAATTAAATGTTTCAAAGATGCATTGTTCTCTGCCCCGTTTGTGAACATGACACCTGAGGCAAGTGGTAGCCAGGTGCTTTCGAGCACTGCCCGAATGCACCATCCTGCGAGTGCAGAGACTGCTACTGCGCTCTGTGGTGCGGTCACATCTTTCTGCTTCTTCATGTCTGAGGTCTGAGCATGCCAGGAAGTGCAGGAAAGAATGAGTCGCTGTAGAACAGAATTGTCACCGGTAAACTCCGCTTCTGGGTTTTCAGTGTTGCAGGTGGCGAGCTGTTTGACTTCTTAGCTGAAAAGGAATCCCTGACTGAAGAGGAAGCAACTGAATTTCTCAAGCAGATTCTTAACGGTGTTTACTACCTGCACTCCCTTCAGATTGCCCACTTCGATCTTAAGGTACGTTGCTGAGAGTGGAAGCTGGAGGGAAGCTTATGCTGACCACAGCCTTGGTGGTTTGTTTGCTAAGAAAAATTGAATGAGACATCTGAGAGAGATCTTTTCCTATATGGCCTTAGTAAGTGGAACTAGTAACACAGATTGACAAGTAGGTAATGCACGCCAGCTGTTGGGAAGCCTAACCTTTTTGTGGAATAGAGCTTAAGATTAATGATTATATTTAAGAGTCTTGAGGCAGAGGCAAGGTCTATCAGCCAGGTCTTAAGCGAGGGAGCTGTTCTTGGTTCCTGGGGGTATTTTCAGCCTGGAGCAATCCGTGGGCATGGTTTCCATCCACCTGTGGCTGTTGGGATTGGTAGAAAGGGTCTTGTTCTCTACTGGCAATCTGATGCAGAGGCTGTGACCTTACCCTGATGCTGGTTACAGAGCAATCCCAACTCTGAGATTGGCTGTGCAAAGTTTTTGACTGGCTGGAGGCAAGGCATTATGGGCAATGAGAAGGCATATAGGTCGTGATCCTGGCCGTCAGAGCGCTACTCTTTGGGAAGGGAAAACACAAAGGGGCAGCAGGAAGTGACACTGTTAGATTCAAGTTCCAGCTCAAGGCAGCGAGAGGAGATGTAGCAGAATGTTACTCAGGTTGTTTGTTGGAGAACAAGACTTCAGAGGTCCGAGGGTATTCTCCATACTCACTGTAGTGGAGCTTTCACAGCTGCATCTGTATCCCGGAGTGCTCACTAGCCACACCCCAAAGGCAGCTTGCTGCAACACCTGCAGCTCTGCGCGATGTCTTTTTCTGGCCCTGGGAGCTGGAAATTCCATGAATGAATGGCTGTGGAGCATTTCTCGACAATGAGGGGTTGGGAGATGTGGGAAAGGTCCCAGCTCCTTTGAGCTTCATTTGGATTAACGCTGAGTACTACTTTTTCTCCCAAAGTTGTCCTGAAGGACTGAACTGGTCACATCCATCTTCATAAGACAGCTAGTCATTCTGGCTTCCTCCTGTTTCCTGCCTCCTCTGCCCTACTGTGTGTCTCCTGGTGGCCTCCAGCACGCAGCCCTGGCCCCCAGACCCTTGTCTCAGGCCTGGTCCTGGGAGAACCTGAGCCACAACATCCAGCTACTCTGTGTGTTCTTTCAACTACTCCTCTGCTCCTTATTTTGTTTGTTTGTTTGTTTGGTCATTTTTTAGGAGCAAGGAAGAACTGTTCTTCCACCTTCTCCTCAACATCATGCTACAGCTCTTTATTTTTGTCCTTTTTTTAAGCCTGAGAACATAATGCTTTTGGATAAAAATGCTCCCAAACCTCGGATCAAAATCATCGACTTTGGCTTGGCTCATAAAATTGACTTTGGAAATGAATTCAAGAACATATTCGGAACACCGGAGTTTGTTGGTGGGTTTCTCCATCCCTGTGGTAATCTGTGTCTAGTAAAGAGCATGCTGGCGGAACTTCCCCCGCTGTAAGCGCGCGTCCCTGGTCCATGTTTCTGGTTGTTACATGAAGAGAGATTCTGCCAGTTTTCCGTCTTCCCGAGCTAAATAAATGTTTATTTCCTCTCAGCTCCTGAGATAGTCAACTACGAACCGCTGGGTCTCGAGGCGGATATGTGGTAAGGAAAAAATCCTTGATGTTGCTCTCTTTCTGATTTGGTTTACTATTCCTCTGACATGATTTTTGTTTTTTGTTTTGTTTTGCCTAGGAGTATCGGGGTCATAACCTATATTCTGTAAGTAACCAAATCCACCACTTGGATTCTGTCCTTTTCTTTGAGATCACATTTACTCACTAAATGTGCCTTGCTGATCCTTCCAGCTTGTGCGTGCTCTTGTGTAAACACATCCTTCTTACACCCCAAACACGTTTCATTTATGCTAAATAACTTTTTCAGATTCAAAATGAATCACCAGGAACTGCAGCATTACCATCGTAGGAAAACATGGCTGTCCTTCGCTGCAGAGAAAAGAGGAAGAAAGGGTTTATTTAAAGCCACTGGACACTATTTCAGAATAACTTTAAAAATGAGTTCTTTGCATTGGCTGGATGCTTTTGTTCAGGACAGCTGAATGCCCCATGAAATCTGATTGAATGTTAAAGTGACTGTCCGAGCACCAAATTTTCATTTATTCCCTCTCCCCTTATCAGATATCAGTGGAGCGAAATGACAGCCCAAGGCGACCATTCAGATTCTGTGCCCCACTTTATTTTTTACAGCCTAAGCGGGGCCTCCCCATTTCTTGGAGACACTAAGCAAGACACATTAGCAAATGTATCTGCGGTCAACTACGAATTTGAGGAAGAATACTTCAGTAATACCAGTGCCCTAGCCAAAGATTTCATCAGAAGACTTCTGGTTAAGGATCCAAAGTGAGTGTCCATCATTCCCGGGAGGGGCTGGGCCATGTTCCCTGCACAAGGCCACCTTTCTCAGACCCAGGTTGCTCCTTCCACCAAAAGGGAGCATGCTGTGTGGAGCGCTTTAGAAAACATGCTCAGAACTGTGCACCCACACGTTCGGTCCCTCCACATGACATTACCAAAAAAAGACTGGTGTTGCTCTCGCCCCCTTCTGTGAGGCAGGCCCTGAACGGCTTTCTTCCAAGGTGTCCACTCAGTGGGCGGGGCGGGCATAGAAACCACCGCATCCTTTCTGCCATGCTAACAGCATCTTTTCTCCCTCCCTCCCCACCGAAGGAAGAGGATGACAATTCAGGACAGTCTGCAGCATCCCTGGATCAAGGTGAGCCACGTGCTGCTTTAGTCATTTCTCTACGTAGTTGGTTTGGGTCTCCTAGAATCCCTTTGTCCTGGAGTACTGCTAGCTAAGGTTCTTGCGCAGAATGTTACCTGTGCTGTTGGTGCCATGCATTAAAACACAGGTTAGAGTGCATCCTAATAATCACAGAGGTGGAGGAGAGAAACAGACTATTACAGAGCATGTTGGAAAAGGTCAAGTTCACTCAGCAGCCATGCTTGGTTTGGCCTGTGGAGGTGATGGTCCAACAGTATTTTTTAAAAATTTGAATGAATTTCTACTGTGTAAATATTATATCAAATCTGGATTTCCAGCTTCACTTGAAAAATGTAAAGATCTACCAAAACAGTCCTTGTGCCACAGGGCCATGGGAAACAACACTATAGCCTTTCACTAGGGCAGGCGGCTGCCCCTGGCGTGACACCTGCACATTACCTGCCCTGTGGGCATTTGAGTTAAAGAAACTGATGTTGCTTCAGCCTCAAACCAAAAGAACTAAAGTTGGGGGATGTGTTAGTTTCCCATTGCTGTGACAAAGTACCTAAGGGAAAAAGGCTTATTGTGGTTCACAGTTTCAGTCCTTGCTTATTTGGCTCTGTTGTTTTTGGACCTGTTACGAGGCAGACATCATGTGGGTACCATGTGGCAGAGCAGAGTTGCTCTCCTTGTGGCCTGGAGGGAAAGAGAGAGATGGGGAGGACTTGGAGTCCACACCCCGACAACCTAACTTCCTTCCACTAGGCTCTGTCTTTTAAAGGTTCCACCACTTCCGTGTAGCACCACAGGCTGGTGACCACACCTTTAGCATATGAGCCTTTGGTGAGATATTTAAGATCCAAGCCATATCATGGGAATGTGACAGTTACCAAACAAAATCATGGAACCAACAAGCGGCATTCCAGAAGTGGGCTTGGGACAAGTAGAGGACACCTCCTGCCTAAGCTTCTATCCATAGTCGTCGGCTGCTTCTGTTGGATGTGAGCCCAGTTTCTAAATGCATCCACTGAACTCGATGCAGTAGAAGGAATTCAAATGCTGTAGAATCCACCAAATTTGCACACCTCTGAGGTTCCTCCCAGCTTGAAATTGCTTGATGATACCCAGGCTCAGAAACTTAATAATATGCCTGAATCTTGCCATCTTCAAACTGTCAGTATGGGAAATTGTAGTTCGGTTTGACGCCAAGCTCAGCTTCTTTCCAGACCCAGTTTTTGTGGATTATATTAAACCCTCAGCAAAGAGAGTTCTGCTGCTAAGACTAAGTTCCTAGATTTTGCACGTTTTCCCAGTTTGTAATACTATTTTAGGGAAGGTGAATATATAAGCTTATTTGGAATAATGAGAGATTTCAAAAATTGTCATATAACCCATTTCTGTAATTGGAGAGCTCTAAATTTTTTTCTTGAATTTTCATTTTAGCCTAAAGATACGCAACAAGCACTTAGTAGAAAAGCATCAGCAGTAAATATGGAGAAATTCAAGAAGTTTGCAGCCCGGAAAAAATGGAAAGTAAGATTGTTTGATATGGAAGGATTAACAAATTATTTCTTCTGCATAGTTCTGTCTGCTCAGGGTTCGTCTCTTCTGACACTGGCAATGGGAAATTACATTCTTTTTCGTTTTTGATTCGCTGTGTTCTTCTGCACCATTACCCTACTTTTAAAGATAAGCAAAAACCATTTAGTCCTTTCTCACTCTTTCTAATGTAATTTTGCATTTTCTTTTGTCAAATTACTTCCCAAAGCAATTTTTTTAAATCAGTTTAATAAAATTACAATGAAGTCTTTTTCTAAATACAACAAGTGGCATTTTAAATAAATTCATTCTTTGGGGTAAGCAGCTATGACAATACATTTATAGCAGAGTGTATGTAAATGACCTTTTTGTTTCAGCCTTGGTCCCTGACGGGCTGGGACCGGATGGGGACAGGAGCATTAGCAGTGTGGCCGGTTTTATTTTCTCGGGGTGGATGGTCTCTGCCCCGAGGCAGTGTCTCTGGGCCAAGAGGCACTGGTACAGGCATCCTCAGAGCAATTAAAATTCAAGTTTCAGATTGTGATGGAGTGGCTTCTTATTGCCAGGGTCATGGCAAATCCAGAGGAAGTAAACGCTGTGTGTGTTTCCCCCGCACTGGACCAACAATGCACCTCCTTTTCACCCCGATCAAGTTTGGGTGCCATGATAGGGCCAAGCACCACAGCACTAGACTCTCAGAGAAGCCCTTAGCAGAAGGCTTCAAGTGTAGAGAACCACTGCAAGTTCTCTCCTCTTGTGCTAATGCCTCTCTGGTGCTTCTGCCTTTGAGCATACACACATAATAAATACAGAAATATTTGTCCTGTAGACCAAGGTTTCCCACACTCGTTCATCTTTGATAACTGTATGTGCTCTGATAATCACATTACCTACCCACTGCTCACAGAGCCCAGGGCCCCTGCATCCTGAGTCCTGAGCTGCTTGAGGGACCTACAAGGAGTTTGCTAGGGTGAGATCACACTGCTCAAAGAACAGAGAACAAAGTATGGAGAAAGAAGGATGCAGAGTTCTGCAGCTTAATAATAAAATGAGAAGAATCTCTATCATGTTGTCTGGATTCGTAAGACCTTTAGAATTATTCTTCAAGCAGATATAGTACAACCTGTCATGGGATCACCCACCCCCAGAGAAAGGATGCTGTCAGCAGTGAAAGCCATCTTAAAGACTGTCACTTGCAGCAATTTCAGTGTTGTTATATGAGCTCCCTTTCCTCCGCTTCCCCTGACTTTATTTTTGGTTGTTGTTTTTAAAGCAATCTGTTCGCTTGATATCACTGTGCCAAAGGCTGTCCAGGTCATTCTTGTCCAGAAGTAACGTGAGTGTTGCCAGGAGTGATGATACTCTGGTAAGCAAACCTGTTTACCTTGGTGATCCTGTTTCTTAACTGCTGTGTCTTTGGAGTGTGTAGATTGTTCTGGTTCTTCAGCAACACAGAAAACCTGAAGCACTGGTGTAGCTGATTTGATGTCCCCTGTGGCTTCTTTCCTCCTTTTTTCATTTGGGTGGCACCGTCCTTCTATCTCTCACACTACTCACGCTTTTGCTCACACCACATACCGTGCACACATATGCATATGTGTGCGTGTGCCCCCCCCACACACCTGGTTAAAGGAGAGCTTAGCAGGGGAGAAGAACAGAGTTTATTCTACTTTGTATGAACTAAAACGAGAGCCCTCAGTTGCATGGACATGAAGGACTCAGTGGTACGGAAGGGGCAGATAGTCCTCACCTTCCCCCTGCCCCGGGACGTCAGGGAGAGTGCCGCTCTGCTGGCTGTCCTGTCTTGTGGATGAGAAAGCCACACTCTCTTTTGTTATGGACATTACATTGCCCAAGGCCCTTGAGAACAGCACCACCTTCTCCCTGCAATCCAAACTGAAATGCAATCCCAGATAGCTTTCCAGATATGATGAGACACATGTGCGTGCAACGTGGCTCCCGACAGTCAAACAGCAGGGCTCTGTTACTGCTGGAGTGAAGGGGGCTCCGGAAAGGGCAGGCGTGCTGGGCGGTGGGAAGCCCCTCGCCCTGTAACTGAGTACTCAGGGTGCACTGGGGACTCCACAGGCACGGTCTCACAGCAGCAGACACCAGCTCCTTTTCCCCTGAAGCTGGGGAAGCTTCAGGGGAAAAAGCTTTACTGAGCCTCCAGTCTAGCCTTGTGCAGTAAAAAGAGATAGAAGATGTTAAAAGGAAAAAAAAGTGGGAGAGAAGTTAGGAAGAGGAAGAGGGAGAGGAGGAAGGAGGCCTCCTTGGGAATTGTTTGAGGGTAGCTGTGGAACCAGGAGAAAGATGAAAATTAACAATGTAAGCAGGATAATGCAAGTGATGAGGGATTGTATATTATAATCATCCTGAGTAATTGGTTGGGGGAAAAATACTCGTATCACAGTGAAAGGCTTCGCATAGGAAATCTAGATAAGGAAACCCCCGCTCTCAGAAGCCAGTGTCACTCCTCACCTCTGTGTTAATCTTGAAGATTTGGTCTCAGACTCTGTTTTAATCCTTCCACATACCCCATTTCTCTTGACTTTCACCTCTATGCAAGTGACTTCTAGTCATCTATTTGGATTGTGATAGAAAAGCAAAACAAGTGGCATTCTTAAACTTGCTGTCTTAGTTACATTTCTCTCATTGCTGAGACAAAATACCCAACACCCAAAGGTAAAGGAGGAAAGGTTTATTTAGCTCACAGTTTGTAGAGGTTTCGGTCCATAATCGGCTGGCTCCAAGGCAGGGTGGCACATGGGAGAGGGCAACAGTTCATGGTAGCAGAAGACAGCAAAAGCAACAAGAGAGAGGAGACAAGCCTCTTTCTGTCCCTTATATTATATCCAGCTTACTGGGGTTAGAGCATTCCTAATCCAATCACCAGATTGATCGTAGCCTTGCACCATGAATCGCTCACACATTCTAGATTCAGTCACCTTTGAAAAAGCCCCACCTACGACTGTATGAAGCTTTGGGGGGACATCTAGACACAAGCCATAACAAGGTTTCTCTAGGTTATTCTTTATTTTAATGGACCACAGTTTGGAAAAAGCTTGTTAAAAAATAGCAAGGTGGCAAAGAATTAAAAACTTTCTGTTCAGTACTCTGTAATTATCTCTCCTTTGTGATTAGAAATGCATCCATTTTCTTTTTCTGACTTCTAGTTTTATGTTTTTCCCATTGTGATCAGGTATCAGAGAACATTGCTGTTTTATTTTAGACATAAAGAGGATATTCAGGTGCTCAAAAACATTTAATTCTGTAATTAAGAGACTGTCTTATTCAAAGATACCATTTCCTGGGTTCTACAGTTTTTCTTTTCCTTATCCAGAGAGTTTGTATTCCTCACAGCCACTGAAATTCCCCACAGTGGCTTCTGGAACTGTGTTTTGACAAATTTCTATGATAAACACAAAGGGTTTCTTGTCATCATCGTTGTTCAAAATCTGAATCTTGAAAGCTCTTTCCTCTGTGGGTTACTGTGCAGGTGGCACTGGCTCAGGTAAAGAGTGGATGGTATTAGTTGGCAACACGGAAAGGGGACAAAGTGATCTCCCAGTTCCCTTCATGATGGGGGGGCTAGGGCAGTAAACGGCTCACTGTCCTCTGCACACCCCTTTAACAAGTAAGTAGTGGCTTTGCTTATGTTGATAAGAGGAACAGGGCCAGCAAGCTGCTCCTCCTTTCTGTTCTCACTGTCTTGTTCCAGGATGAGGAGGACTCTTTTGTGATGAAAGCCATCATCCATGCCATCAATGATGACAATGTCCCAGGCCTGCAGCACCTTCTGGGCTCATTGTCCAACTATGATGTTAACCAACCCAACAAGGTCTGTTTCTGCTCTGCCAGAAATGTGTCGGGGACTGTGCATCTCCAGGTCCAAGTTTGGAACGATACCACCTGCTTCTCCATTCTCCCCTCCAGTGGGAAGCCCCTAACACAAGGAGAGTTATTTCTGTTTAGAGTGATTGCGGTGACACACAAGGTCTTTCTGCACTGAGGGCTTTCCTTCATTCCCGTATTGCACCTTTGCCCATGAAATGCTGAATCTGCTCAGCCTGCATATGACAGTGTCTTTGGTTAGGAATCTGAAAGCGGAAGGCTGCTTGTCCTTCTGCTGTGTCCCCGCCATCCACCTGTAACGCTGGGCCTGAGACCTGGGAGGGGTGTGTGGGTGGGATGGGAGAGGAGGCGGCAATAACAGCGTCGGCCTTTTCTTTCCTATCAAACTCGAATGGTCATTTTTTTCTCATCTGTTCCAGCACGGGACACCTCCGTTACTCATTGCTGCTGGCTGTGGGAATATTCAAATCTTACAGCTGCTCCTAAAAAGAGGCTCAAGAATTGATGTCCAGGATAAGGTCATAATTCTGTTTTTTCAAAAAATGAATGCATTTTTAGTTGTAGAGATACTAGAAGAAAAAAAAAATGTCCGTCCTGATGTTCTAATTCATCTCCCAGTTTCCTATAAAGGAAAATGAATTGCTTAAATAGTCTGCGTAATCTGATTCCAAACATGCATTAGAAAAAGGCAAACGTTTCTCTCTCCTGTGGCTCAGTGTCAGCATTTCTTTGTACCTACTTCAGATTTTGCTCCTTAGCAGTGTTAGATGTCAGAGTTGTAAAAGTTTTCATTACCTAGTTAAGTTACTCAGAAAAGACTTTGCCTATATGAGTGTTAGGGCACCCAAGTATGAATGATACCTTTTGAGGTAGGTACCTCAGAAGTACAGACAAAATTAACATCTGATAATCCTGACAATGAATCTGTCCTCAGCTCCCATAGATGCCAGCAGAGCTGTTAGCGGGTGAAATCTGCCTCTTCACAGTACAGTCAGCCCTGTGCATCCATGGGGTCTGCATCCCTAGATTCAACCAACTGGATCAAAAATACGTGGGAAAAAAATCCAGAAAGTTTTTCATCTCATTATTCTGTACACAATATACTATAACAACTATTTACATGGTATTTCCATTCGTTGGGTATTGTGATTAATTTAGAGATGATTTAAAGTATGCAAGAGGATATGCACTGGATCTACACAAATTCCACATCATTTTATAGAAGGGCACGGGTGGACACGATGTCCGCAGAGGGCCTGGCTCCATCTGCAGGTACCAAGGGCGACTGGATAAAGAATTCAAATGAGAGGTTGAAACGAGCTTTAAAGAGAGAAAAACATCTTTTGCTTTGAAATAATTGCCGATTTACCAAGGAACTTACAAAGATAGTACAGAGAATTCCCTTATACCCTACACACAGCATTCCCTAATGCTAGTACCTTATATAACTATGGTACAGTTGCTAAAACTATTAACGTCGAATGAGTTTTATTCCTTTTGGAAGTGGCTTCTTGGGATTTGTCATTGCATGGGAAAGGGAGTCGAGTGATTCTGAGGGAAACGTGTTCATCTCGGTTGGTTCTCTGCTACTGTGACCATGTGGGTCTTCGTGCAGGGCGGATCCAATGCTGTGTACTGGGCCTCTCGGCATGGCCATGTGGACACTTTGAAATTTCTCATTGAGAACAAGTGCCCTTTGGATGTGAAAGACAAGGTAAGGGCGTTCTCTGGGGAGGGGTGGGTTAGGTGCACCAGGACCCCAGAGTGAAGGTTCAGGACCAAGATCCTCCTGCAAAGCATTTAAAGCCAAAGTTGCCTTTGCCTGTGGCTTGGTCTGATTTTGAAATCTGCCTTAAGGTGAAATCTGCTAGATAGTTGTCGTAATATGCAAGCATTAAATTATCTTTCCCATAACATGGATACCCCAAGGTCTAACAGGAAAACAACTAGAAAGAGACCGGAGTCCTGAAATTCCAATTCACCTTATGCTGCTAAGCAAATGCCCACCATTCTCTTCCTCTTTGAAAAGGCTGACAGTGCTGACCTACGGTCACCAGCACTAGGAGATTAGTGTGATAATGCACACCAGTAAGGCTTTTGTGGGACCAAGATGCTCGTGAAGTTTTTGATTTATCATTGTATCTTTCTTTATGTTTTATTTAGTTCACACAATAATCCTGCGCATTAATTGGCAGGGCTAGAATCTGATCAAACCTAGGTTTTCTACTTTCTCATCAATTACTTATTCTACTATACCACATTTCATACAAACGTTTCCAATGCTTGTAAGCTAATTTGCAATGTTAATTTAAGGCTGCCACACCCAGTTACATGGGTTGTGCACTGTACCATACCTAAGGAATGACTCATCAAAGAGACTGTGCTAGCTAGGTGTGACAGCACACATCTGCAGCATCAGCTACGGTAGAGCTTGAGGCAGGAGCATCATGAGTTCAAGTCCAACCTGAGAAACAAAGCAAAACCTTCTCCACAGCGAGACAGAGAGTGTTAGCTAGCTTTTGGTCACTATGAAAAAAATACCTGAGAAATTAACTGAAAAGGAGGAAAGGTTTAGCTCGGCTCACGGTTTCAGAAGTTGCAGTCTGAGGCCAGTCGGCTGTGCTGCTCTGGGGCCTGTGGTGAGGCAGAGCGTCACGGTGGGCAGTGTGTGGTGGGACACAGCCACTCACCTCACGGCGTCCGGGAAAGACAGGAAGTGGCTGGGGCCCAGCATCCCCTCCAAGGGCACACGCCAGTGAGCTGACTTCCTTCTCCCGGGCTGCACCACCTAACTTAGGTTCACCGTGTCACAGTGGTGCCGTGGGCTGGCCCTGAGCTGTAGCCCATAGACCTTAGGGGACGTTTAAGATCGAAACTGTAATACATATATCATGGCAGTTTTTTGGCAGTTGGTAATGCAATATCTTGTTTTTTTTTAGTTTATTCAGACTTTGGGGGGGGCAAATATAAGTAAAGTATCTTAAAGGACTTCACTTGTTATTAACTCACAGAAAATTGTTACATGAGCAGATAGTAATGATTTAACGTCTCTCAAGAATAAGAAATAACTTTCTGAGCATAGACAGACCATGGAATGAGAAACTTAATAAATAAAACTGTACGTTTAAATAACTGCAGTATGATGAACCTAATACTCAAAAAGGAATTTTGTGTGTCTTAAAGCCGACAGCTAGAAGCATCTGTGTGTCATGAAGGCTTGGCACGCTGTCACGGAAAAGGCAAAGCAGTCTCACTGTGTGTGCACTTGGGTTGTCACTAGCAGCGTGAGCTGTTGGCGTGGGCTAATGCCACTGCCTGGTGGACGACCATCTCCGGGCCCCTGGCCCATCTCCAGGGAGTGTGGTCTGAGGGAGGGTGCCACCAAGAGGAGGACATGGGCCAGGCATGCATGGGAGCAGGCCTTGCCTTCGGCCACCACAGCCTGCTCCCTGAGCAGGCTCAGCCTGTTTCTTTTGCAGTCTGGAGAGACGGCCCTTCACGTGTCAGCTCGCTATGGCCACGCCGACGTGGTTCAGCTTCTGTGCAGCTTCGGATCCAATCCCGACTTTCAGGACAAGGTGGGTCACGGTGGCCGACGTGCTCCCTGTGTCACGCGCAGGCAGCCAAATGATCCCTGGAGCCTTTGGTGTTTTATCCAACTTAGACTTCCTGTCGGCCCTTCCTGAGGGCACCCGGTCAGAGCACTTGGTGTGGGGGAAGTGTTGGTGCCAGGTCCGCTTCTGAGCGCTGCACTGCCTCATTTAACCTGGGGAACCCTGCGAGATGGGCCACTGTCACTGTCACCCTCATTTGACAGATGAGGGACTGAGGGAGGGGAAAGTTCCGTGACTTGCTCAGCTCTCCTACTGGTTGGAGCTGGGCTCAAACCAACACAGTCTGGTTTCAGAGTTCACCCTTGTCACTACCGGGACCTTTCACTCACAGACAAATAAGTGTCTATTCGTGCTGACAGTGAAGGTGCAGACCTCACAGTCCTGAGAAACCTCCAGAGCAGCCCTTCCTGTCACTACTTAAAGCACAGCTGTTTTGATTGCTTCCTTGACAAAGCAGTCATGCTGTGTTGACTCATCTTTGTGTTATGTATGTGAGGGAATTTTTAGGCAAGAAGACTTAGAATTCTTGCTCGGAGAAGTGCTCTCCTCCTGTTAATAGTTTCAGATGCAGTAAGTGAAGGCATTTTCACCAGTGAGATGTTACAAATCCACCCACATGAAGGCTCTGTGTTTGGAAAAGCTGAGTCGATTTCCAGGAGCTCCCCAAAGTTACTTGTTAGTAAATGCTGAGCAAGTCAAATTCTTCCAACACACAAGTTTTAAGGAAAGAAAAGAAAGGAGGGACATTGGGTCTGCCTCTTACTCGTCATATCTCACACTGGAGTTATAATATCAGATTAATATTTTGCCCCAGTAGCTGGGAGCTCTTACCCTACTGCCTTGACTTGAACTTGTTCCTGAATTCCACCAAGTTTCTCACCATGCCTGTGCTTTCCTTCACGTCACCGCGTCATCCTCCTCGGTGTGCTTCTCTCTGGGCCAGGAAGAAGAAACCCCTCTGCACTGTGCCGCCTGGCATGGCTATTACTCCGTGGCCAAAGCCCTTTGTGAAGCTGGTGGTAATGTGAACATCAAGAACCGGGAAGGAGAGACGCCACTCCTGACAGCCTCTGCCAGGGGCCACCACGACATTGTGGAGTGTCTGGCTGAGCACGGAGCTGACCTTAATGCCTCTGACAAGGTGCTTTCTTGGGGGAGTGGGTCACTGTCACAGAGAAGTGATCTGGGGGACTTGCGGGACTGCTAGACTCATCAGTGTGTTTCTGAAGGACAATAAGCTCTTGAATACAACAACTTGTAATTATCTTTTCTCTGTCCCAAAGATTCTGTGAACTTTTGGTGTAATAATTAATATTCATTTGTGGCATGTAACAAAATTCATGAATCAGTCCAACCATTTTGGCCTCTTAATTTTAACCTTTTCAGCTTTGGAGCAAGTGCAGTGATGATCATGGACTCCAAGACAAATCTGTTTGAGGACGGAGACAGGCAGCATGCTATTAGTTTTTAGGTTCACAAAGACATAGGTGCTTTATTTACTTCTATCACTTCCTGTTTTGTGGAAAGATGATAAACCACTCTTATTCATCTTGCGATTTCAGTTCTGGACCAGGTGTTTCCTTTTTAAGCAAACTCAGCCTAATCTGCTTTTATTGTGGATTTATACTTTAGTGTTGATGTGCCACATATAGTTAGATTTGGGGTGCTGTAGTTAATTTATGAAGTTCCATTTGTGAAGTGCTGTCTTGGTAGGGAGTACTGGTTCTTCGGGGGGACAGTGTTGCCCATAGGGGACTTTGGACCGTGTCTGCAGACATAGTTGGGTTGCCACACTAGGGTACACATGCTGCTGGCATCTGGTAGAGCGAGACCCGTGGTGGGGAGCCTCACAGCAGGGCTATCGACCCAAAATGATGAGCGTGTCGAGGTGGGGAAGCTGTGGTGCAGAGATGTAACAGAAGTGCTTCAGAGCCCTCTCACTGAGGCCGAAACCCAGCGCCACCTGCTCCCCAGGGAGGCCATGCTGCGTGGCATGGATTCGGGGCTCGTTCCTGTGGGACGCAAGTTAAGGGAGTTACGTCTGCCCTCGTGCGGATGACAGCCCTGAGCAGATTATTCCTTATTGTTTTCACAGTTTCTCCTGGTGTAAAATAAAACAGTAGGCTTCTTACCTAGGAGGTTAGTAAGTATTGCTGGGCAAATGTTTCTAAAAGTATGTTTTTAATACTCAACTAAACTGGCCACTGAAGAACCGGCGATGACTTAACATGTGATAAATCCCGAGATGAAGAAGAATGGGTTCTTTCCACTTGGTTGCACTGCCCGAGCCTGAATTACTCAAGCTGATGTCCCGTTTAGGCTGTGATCATTCAGAGTGGAGCAGATAAAGCCTCTCCCACCCTTTAGCGTAGAGTCATTAACTGCTTAAATCCTGCTCTAGGTTTGGTACTAATGGTCCTTCTGCTAATCAGGCCTTAGCTGGTGATGGTGGGAAAGGCGGGGAGACCAGGGCCGCCTGCCTGAGTGCACAGCGCTCATGGCCTTGGTTCGTTTCCAGGATGAGCACATTGCCCTTCATCTTGCTGTGCGGCGGTGTCAGATGGAGGTCGTCAAGACTCTCATCAGCCGAGGGTGTTCAGTTGACTTCCAAGACAGGCATGGCAACACCCCCCTTCACGTGGCCTGCAAAGATGGCAATGTGCCTATCGTGGTGGCCCTCTGTGAAGCAAACTGTGCTTTAGACATCTCAAACAAGGTAAGTGTGGAGGATGAGATCCCTGCAGAGTCCGCCTGTGTCTCTCTATCCACCTGTTTCTGGGTTTTGGCCAAGTTTCTATTTGTATTTTATTGTTCAAAGTAAATATCACTCATGTGGACTTGTTTTTTTAGGATAGTCCCAGTTTACAGTGACTTTTGAATAACTTCCTAGAATAACAAAAACATTATTGTATTAACAAGTTCTGACTGGCCCACTGGTGGGCATTTAGAGAGAGAGAGAGAGAGAGAGAGAGAATAGGAATGAGAATGGGTGCACGCTCCTATAGAATCGGATAACGTGGTACAAATGAGGGCATCTGTCTGGAGCACTAAGTCTTCAGGAAATACCTGATGACATGATTTGATCAAAGTTCCTAGGGCCTTATAGCTTTCTTATCTTTCTCCATTGAGAAATCTGTGGTCAAAAGTTCCTAACACTTTTTCTCATGCTAAATTATTTGGTAAGACCAAGGGGAGGCTATCATCTGGTAAATGATAAAAAATGAAAATAATAAATTATGTGCTTCCAGGTTCATAAAAATTCCATATGCTGATGTCTAGAGGTTGACTACACACTTCGCTTTTCTCTGAATCCCACTGAGATTTTCATCACCAAATGAGATGGAGCCTTTGGGTACTCACGTCATTTTAGGTCTGCCACTGTATGAAGGGCAGACACTCTCCTGCTACGATTGTTAAAAACAAATCCAGCAGGATTGAGTTAATTGCGGGAAGAGTCTGTTTATAAATGCCATAAGCAGTGCTAGCAGGATTTTTTATAATTTGAGGTAAAATAATATCTAAAATAGCCAGAAAATTATATTTCTACAGAAAAACTATTCCTCTTGCATACTATGTGATTAATTGTAATGAAATTGAAACCAGTTACTTTCCCATTCTGGGAGGAGAGAATGTGACACCCTGGGCATTAGCTGCTGGTGCTTTCCCGGTCTATCCCATTCTAATCTTGCCACATCAGTTATGGGACTTAAGAGAAAAGCCAAGGGTAACATTAAATAGCATCAAGACTCAGCTTTCTTTCTAGGATTCTTTAAATGAATCTAAAGTGGCTTCAAGGAACGTCGAGCACTCAGTAGACTTCCTTTAGACTTGGTGACTACACAGTGGGCCTACTGTGTGCACAGCATTTGGGGATGTAGCTCAGTAGTACAACACATTTTTTGCAGGAAAAGGCCTGGGTTAAATCTCTTGCGATCCCCCTAAACACGTAAACAGTGCACTTGTTAAATATGCCGTTTAAAAACTTAGCAGGACAATCCCAGACTTCATGTTTAAAAACATGAAAGGGTGTGTAACTCAGTGGGGAGTGCACGCTTAAAACATGAGGCTCTGGGCTCCATCCTCAGCACTGTAAACAAACAAAAAAGCAAAGCAAAACAAAGAACCCTGGCTTATTTGATGGGAAAGTCTCCACATTTTTGACACTGCAAGTTCCCATTGGTAGTTCATAAGTGCTGCTATGAACTTTGATTTTTAACAGTCTGACAAAGCAGTTATATAGGGGGCATTCAGTACATGGTTTTGGTATTAAATTGAGTTTAGCAGAAGTCAGAATTGTCAGTTCTGTAGTTTGAGCCTCTCGGAACCAGCAGCAATATTTAAAGCTCTCATCCTGACCCCCTTAAGAGGGGCCACGCACTGGCTGTCAGCAGCTCTGCAATGGGGGCGCTGCAGGTTGTCCTCGCTGCCTGGATGCTGAGCACACCGTGGCTTTGCGGGTCTCATGCCTCCTTTGGAAGGGGTGATGTTACTCCTCACCATAGTCCATTTCATGTTACTCTAACAAAATCCCTCAGACCGAGCACTTTATAAAAGAAACGGGTTTATTTAGTTCCTAGTGTTAAGAGGACGAAAGTTCAAGATCAGGCGGACCTATAGAGTCAGCTTCTGGTGAGGACCTTCTGGCTGCCTAGGGTGTGGTGAAAGTCATCACGTGGCAGGAATGCAAGGGGGGCGGTGGGAGGGAGGGAGGAGGAGGAGAGGAGGAGGAGGAGGAGGAGAAGGACAGGGAGGGGAAAGAGGGACATCATGTGGCAAGAGAGGAAGCAACTCTGCTTTAACAGCTCGCTGTTGTAACCAACCCATTCCTTCAAGGCCTAACCCGCTCTGCAGAGAGAGGCATTGGTCCCTCTGAAGGTGCTGCCTGGAGACCCCCCCCCACCCCGCTGTGCAGACCTGGGCAGGCTGCGCCACGATGACCTTGGAGTGCAAACCCCGAGCACACAGACCTTTGAGGGATAAAACCATGTCCAAACCATAGTACTCTTATTTTTCTGTTTCTTCCCATTGTTTTTTATTTTCTAAAGACTGGTGATTGAGACTCTCGAGAAGCTTAAGTAAGGTAAAATTAGTTTTCCTCCAGGGCCCGTCCCATGCAGCCTTCCAGAGACTCGCTCAGTGAGAGCTGTCAGCGTGGGTGTGCCATGGGGCATCTGCAGTCTTCAAGCCCACGGTTGCTCTTTCCCCGTGGTGGTGTTTCGGCTTCTTCTACTAGATTAGACCCTCCAGCGGGCAAATGACCGTTCAGATCCTGCCGCCTTCACCGTGTGCGGCAAGACCTTGTCATTGTCTTTGATGTCTGCTGCCGTGGAAGGAAGATGCTCCTTCCTGCTTCACTCCCTTCCTTGGAAGTCCAGGAGTGTGGCTGCCAACCCAGCCGTGCTAGAGAACGTGCTGCAGGAGGAGGACACGGAGCGTGTGGCCTTCGCTCACCTGCATCTTTCTGGGTTCTAATAAGTAAAGGAGGAGAAAGCGCACTGCCCACACACTCCGGGCGGGGAGTGAGAGAGCTCTGTACACACCCAGCTTCCTTAATGCTTCCCGGACAGCACGTGCTGCTTATGGGGAGAGGTGCTCGCGGGTGCCAAAGGGGATGCTGCACCCTCAGGCTGCTTGTAGACAGGTGTGTGCACATCTGGGGGCAGCAGCCTGTCACGTTGTTGTCACTACCATGATGGGCTCAGGGGCTGTGGAAAACACAGAGGCAGTACTCGGGGCAACACAGAACCAGAGGAAGCTCTCGGAGGTGATAGCGTGACCACGGCTCTGACAGATGATGGCACCAGAAAGCCACTCTTGGACAGAAAGCATGCAAATCTGTTGGGGACCACAGGGGACACAGAGGGGACATAATGTACTTATTTAGGGAGAAGGTTGGGGGAGAGGTGAGGAAGCTGGGCCCAGAGGGCAAACCGCCTGCACTGTGGTAGTAAGGAGTTCGAGTTTTGCTCCATCCAAAGTGGGGTCTTCACAAGTGCCGGTCTCCTTGCCCCTCTTCCTCCTCGTACACTGCCCATCATTTCTCTTCCCGCCTATAAGACTGCATCATCTGTGGTCAAAACTGCATCTTCCTTACATTTTATCTCCCACACATTTCATCCAGACCTTCCAAATCTTTTTTCCTCCTTAACTCTAGGACATTTGAAATTGTATTATCTGCTTTCTGAATCCCTGTAGAGATGATAGTAAACAAAGCGTGAACAGGTGCGCACACTGCAGGGTTATTTACAACGAGGAGTCAGAACTCCCGTCCTGTCCATCCCAGGCAAGCTGGCCTGATACACCCTGCTACAGCCGTGCGCCGAGTGTCATTTGGCCGTTCAAAAGCGTGTAGCAGATGCAGTTACAGATGCGGAAGAGCACTCGCAATCTCCGATTGGGTGAGTGAGGCAGGGTGGCAGGCGGATGCAGAGCACTGCATCTCGCCTGTCTAAGTCAGTTATCTCTTACGGAGGGTTCAGAGGTGACAGCTCGGGAGGAGACACCCCAGATGTTAAGCAGGCAGAGACTTGTTTTCTACCATTTATCCTTCTATATTAGTTGGATATTTTAAATGAATGTGTGTTAACTTCACAACAGAAACCAGTAAGTACAAAATAAACAGCGAAGAACAGAGATCCCCAAACTTCTATCAGCTCATGGCATCCTTAGCATCTCTAATTTTTGTTCATGGTTTCCCTGAATGAAAGAAGTACCTCGAGGTTCTGAGTATTTGTTCAGTCCACGCAACTCAGCCACCCCTGAGAAAGATAAAACATAAAGGGAAAGGAAACTAACATCTTCCTCGCCATTACGTAGCTGCAAGTGCTCACTCAGCACTCTGTGCCTGTTGGGCACACGCTCATCCAGCCTCGCTCAGAGTGGACGCCCCGCCTCATGGCCTGCTCCCCTGGACTTTCCGGAATCCTTGCTGTCACAGCAGCCAGCAGACTCTGGGGCCGGCACGCAGACCCAGTGTCATGGAAAGCAAAGGGAGCGGTCCAGTGTTGAGACTCTGAACCCTGAGCCAGCAGCTCACCTAGGATGCCGACCGCGCGGCCCCCCCAGAACCCCGAACTCTTCCTCAGGACCCTGTGAATCTACTGCAGTGTCCTGAGCTGCTGAGGCGTAACAGCACAATGGCACGCCCTCGAATTTTCCCTCATTAGTGCCTTCCACCACCTCCTCCCTGGCTGTGTCCCAGTGTGAACCTAGTACAAATATTGCCAGGACTTGGGGGCCCTCATGCCCCTGATTCACACCTCCTTTCTGCCAGCACAGCCAGGGACTTGACTCATCTTTGACAAGCCTCCTGGTCTTCCATGTTTTGAACTCGTATTTTGAAGTCACTCTTCTAACTGCACATTCCTTGAAAATCTTTGGCCTGGCTGCCTCCCTCGGGGAGCCACGGCCTCTCTTTCTTGGTGGACCCAGGTGCCTTGCATAATGCCGCTCCTGGACACTCTCCCTAAGTGTCCTCCACAGCCATGAGATGTGAACCAAAGGGTCTTATTAACCAATAGTCGTGAACCAGGCATGGTGGCTCTCACCTGTGATCCTGGCTACTCAGGAGGCTGAGGCAGGAGGATCACAAATTCAAGGTCAGCCTGGGCTACATAGTGAGACCCTATCTCAAATTTTTAAAAAAGCATTTTTTGAAAACAAAAGAAAGAACAGTGAGAAGCCTTCTCTTTGGTGTTTTTTTCTCTTCCAGTATGGACGGACACCTCTACACCTTGCAGCCAACAATGGGATCCTCGATGTGGTCCGGTACCTCTGTCTGATGGGGGCCAGCGTGGAGGCTCTGACCTCGGTGAGTGTGGGGCTCTGGCTCTGGCAGGAGAGAGCTGCTGGGGGTTTCTGTGCCTTAAGGGCACAGCGGGAAGGAATTGCTTGGCAACTGCATTCTAAACCAACAAGCTGCTATTAAGCTTCACCTCCTCCATGGCAGTTACATAAACACTTGCCCACACAACCCAGTTTAATATCTAGTTAATGTTTCATCCTCTTCTCAAGCACCAGGCCCCACTCTGCCTGAAATCCCCACTGGTTCTCCCTGGCCTTTCGGCTTTCCGTGTTACACAACAAGTGCTCTGCAGTTTCTTTTAGATGTGTGTCTCCTTCCGGGAGCGCTGCCCTTCAGCCCCAGGACGCTGGTGCCTGTTGGAGTTAGTGGAAGGTGCAGCCCTAGGTGTCTGTGCAGGGAGTCTGCTTTTGCTACCACATCTGCAAAATGCTTCAGTAAGACTAACCAGCCCCTGACGCCCCACTGCCCACACCGACCTAGCGTCTCCCAGGGAAGAAACCTCCTGGTCCACGGTTCACTTACTGGAGAGAGGGTTGCAGCTTTGTTGCTACAGTGGCATGTTGTCATTTACATTGTTGGTGGCTCCGCAGAGGGCTGAGTGTCCAGTCTCTGTCATGGGAGAGCCCTGAACCTCACCAATTAGAGCTGTACTGGTAGAAGGTGATTTTCTGCAGGGATCAGTGGTATTTTAATGCGGTACCCACCTCAGGGTCCTGCGGCTGGAAGCTGAGCCTGTCTTTAGATATTATCAAGGACTTAGCAGGCTGTGGCCCGTGGGGCCAGATCCAGCCTGCTGCTTGTTTTGTGAATAGTTTCATTTCCTGGCTAACATGCTACAGTGTCAGAGGTGGGTAATTGCAAGAGACGACGTGGCCCACAGAGCCTGGCGTGTGTCTGATGTGGCTCTCCGGAGAGCCCGTCCGCGGCCTGTGGTGCAGGACGACGTCCCCCGACTGTGCTCGTGTCTCTGCCATACCTGCCCCCCCACCCCTGCTGTAGGTAATGGGTCTGTTCTGTGCACTGCTGGGCCCAAGCTGTGCTTGCTCTTCAAGCCCGTTATTACCAGTTTTGGCACGGAGTTGGGCCTCTTCTTCGGGCCCCTCCTCACCCCCTGCAAATCCATGTAGGATACAGAGGCAGAACCCAGCGGTGCACGGAGCTCCTAGGCTGGATGTGCCATCGTCAACCCGGCCCGTTCATGTCTGACACGTAGCCCAGGGACTTTGTAAAAAAGCATTTTTATGAGGTAAACATTTTTGTCACAGATACCGTCTCATTAAACAAAAAAACACAAAGATGGCTTTGAGGATCCCAGTGTCTGACTCTTGTGTACTCTGGCCCTGTGGGCCAGGGCTGCTGATATACATGGCCTCCAGGCTCCACGGGGTGTGTCTGCGAGCCTCAGGCCCCTCTGTCCCTCCCATGCCAGCCATCTCCTTGGTTGACACCTCCTCAGGCTACTGGCCCTCAGGTGCGGCTCTTGCTGTCTACCTTCCCAATTCCTGAGAACCTCTTCGCTGGCCTCGCCTGCTGCTCTCCCTGGCTGCTGTGAGCCTCAGGGAGCCTCACTCACCCACCCCCTACTACACCCGAGCTCTGTACCGGGCACAGCTAGCAAGGAATAAAATAGCATCGAGACAGGTGTGTTCCGCAGAAACTAACAGAGAAGGGGAGACAGACACTGACCCAAGCGTCACACAGTCAGTATGTAGTCACCGAGCGGGACAAGGCTGACAAGAAAGAGTGGCATCTCGGGAGCTGAGGGGGTTGGAGGTGCTCCTGATAGGACCCAGGTCCTGCACCATGAGGGCAAGTGGCAGGAAGAGGGCAGAAGCCTGAGCTTGGTGGCCACCAGTGCCTCCCAGGACCTGGAAGGACAGTGAGGGTGATACTGTGGGGAGCTGCCCAGGCAGGTGGAGGAGTGTCCTGGGCTGCAGGTGGCCTTCCCAGCAGGGAGGGTGGGGTCTTCCTCCTAGAGCAGGGCTACCGTTAGCTATCCTCAGCAGGTGGGGTGTGACCATGGGGACACTCAGACCTGTGCTGAAGACATCACCTGTAGAAACAGAGCTTGTGGCCACATCTGTCATTTCAGATTTTCTGGCAGCTACCTCAAAGGAAAAAGAGAAAGAGAAAGTGAATTTCTCTGGTATATTTTATTTAGTAAAAGACATGTGTATTTTGAAGTTACTGAGAAATTCACCTTCTCTGGTTTATACCAGGTTTCCCACATCCCGTGTGTGTTCTACACTCGTAGCCCATCTTTCCTGGGCCACGTTTCGGACCTCTGGAAAGGGGTTGCTAACCCAGCACCAAAACTTTCTCTCATCCTGCTTCAGTAAGTGCTCTTCTTTCCTGTCCTTCAGAACAACCCAGCCCAGGCGCGCCCTGCAGGGTTCCCGTTCCTCTCTCCTTCTGTTTTCAGCCAGGAAACTGTGCCGTACTCTGAGCGTCTGCCGTGTCTTCTTGCTTTCCTTCCCTCCTGCGTCTGCACTGCTCTGTCTTCAACTCCGAATGACTCTTGTCAGACACCGCAGCCACCTCCTGGCAGCTCTTTCCTTTTACACTTCTATTATAAAATAAAAAGCATATTTAAAAACAAAAGCACATAAGCAAATGATGTAGTTATCATTATAAGCAAACACCTTTGTAGTCCCATTCTGGCCGAGAAACAGAACCCTGGAAGCTGTGGCCTGAGCCACGGGTGCCTTCCTCCCTGCCAGAATGCATCCACCTCTCTGGTTCTTGCATCGCTTCCTTGAGCTTCTTTCTTCTTCCACTCACCCACGACCCAGGGGCTCTTCCAGATCCTGTTTCACATCGTCTCCCCAGGTCTTGGTGTACTTAACATTCCTTGACCCTCTCTTGTCATGGGTAAAAAGTCCTCCTTGCGCCTTCTCCTCCTCCTCCTGCTCGACCTTCTGCTGCTCTCCTTTACCCCGTTCCTCCTGGCCATCTACCCTCTCACTGTCCACTTCCTCCAGGCCCACCCTCTTCTTGGGGCTGGTTCTGTGAAGCTGTCTCTTCTATGAGCACAGGAGCTGGGGGATTGGGCAAGAATCTCTGGTTGGGGTGTGGTGTCTGATAAGCCCCTGATTCACGTGGGGACACATTACAGGCCTATAAGGGAGCAGATAGGGCTAAGCAGTCCTGAGTGGGATATGGGCTGTGCCCTGAGCACCCGTCTTAGCCCCAGGCAGGAGTTCTGGGCCTGACAGTCTTGCCCCAGGGTCCACTTGAAATTGAAGACGGTTTTGGGTGTCACACCTAGGGGTTAGGGGATGCTACTGGCATCTGGTAGGCAGAAGCCAGAGATGTTACCAAGTACCACTTTATGGAGCAGGACAGCCCCCAGGATGGAGAATTACTGGTCCAAAATGTCAGTAGAATCCAGATTGAGAAATGCTGGCTGATGGGAGCCTGTGCATGTCTGAGAGAGTAACTTTTTTTGTTGTTGTTGTTTTGTTTATGTGGGTACCGGGAGTCGAACTCAGGACCTTGTGCTTGCTGAGCAGGCACTTATGCCACTGAGCCATCTCACTGGCCCGAGAGAGTAACTTGAATTGAGGAGTCAGAAGATTAGCAGATTTCTAGATCTAACTTTGTTATTGTTAAACATTGATACAGAAATTACATTCTTCTTTGTTATGTAAAAAGAAAAAAAGGTCTGCCTGTATTTATTTGGAAATTGCTTCTCATCTTTTCAACTTTCAAATGTTGAGTGTTCTCTAAACCCGCAACAGAATAGCCCCTGAGGGTTCATTTTGCCCTTGGGGTCCTGGGTGAAGCACCCCCACCCCCACCCCCATGGCTCTGAGGTCTCCAGCACGCAGAGCACTGAGAACTGGGGCTGACCCGGGATTGTGAAGAGGATCACAAGAAACGTAAGCCCTTGTGCACCTGCATGTTGTAGAGCAAATTCGAACAGCGCAAAACTGCAGCCCTGTGAAAATTCTCCAATGAAAAAGCAAACACCAAAGTGTTGCAGATCTATAGGTCTTCATTGTATGTTCATTAGAAATCTTCAAATCAGAATCTGTTAGACAAAGACTTCTCCTTTGGAATCAGTAATTACCAGGAGCTGGCTTCCTAGGAAGGCTGTGTTTGCCTGGGTAAGGTTTGTGAGACACGAGCTTGCCTGGAGGAGGTGAAACATCTGATGACACTCCTGATTGTCTGCATGATTGGAGAAAGGGGCCCAGGACAGGGGACTGAGCCACTGGGTGAGTTTCAACAGAAGCTCACAGGCCATGGTGTCTCCCCACTGTACCTCTGGGTGCTTTGTTCCTGTGTCTCTCTCTTCCTTTCCTGGCCAACCAAATAAAGCAAGGTCCTTCAGACTGGGAAGCACTCCAGAACATGCTCTTTGTCCACCTGTTTTGCTGCTGATGCCTCAGACCATGAGATTCAGTGTGTGAAGCATACCTGGCTGTCTTTTGCAGAGGAAAAAAAACTAATGATTTTTTTCCAACAGGATGGAAAGACAGCAGAGGATCTTGCCAAGTTGGAACAGCATGAGCACGTGGCAGGTCTCCTTGCAAAGCTCCGAAAGGTGAGAAATCCTTTTTACCCTTCTGAAACTCTCTACTTGTTTTTATGTGCAAAATTTCCAGTCTCTTCCCTTGTAAACCATGGGGATAAATAAAAGAAAGCTTTAAGCACAGGTGTGGGAAGAGTGTCTATCCCCGTCTTGTAGTTTGTGCATCAGCTGGCATACATGCAGAAGTTCCCTAGCAGGTTTGCTCTTCCTTACTTGGACTTGAAAATGATTTGGTCTCTTTACTGTGCTGTGCCTGGTCTCCCTCCTCCCACCCTCTCCATCCTGAGCAGCCCTGTAAAGTAGAGGGGAGATGGAATGCTGACTTTGTCTCTTTCTTTCCTTCTTTGTGTTTTTGAGCTTCCAGATTCACTTCAGCTCCTGTTTAGCAAATGCAGTTTCTCTAAGGTTTACAGCAATATGACAAGGATAAGTGATGCACGTGTACCCTCGCATCCCACCACATAACAGTGTGTATCGAGAGACTTCCATGGAGCCATGCCCTTTAAACCGGAAACTGTTTCATGCACAAAGATATTCATTTGGTATTATTTAAAATGCAGTAATTAAAATTGGAAACTTTATATTAGGAACAGTAATGTCACACAGTTACAGAAGAGAATGCTTCTTGGTCTTTAGAAATGTTTTTGAAGAGATTTTAGTCTCAAGAGTTAAATGCATAGAGTGTCCCTGGGCTTCAAGCAAAAGAATTGCATGCACTTTATAATCTCTGCTATGTTAAACATGTATAGAAGAAAATAATACAGTATCTTTCATTTTTGCTATTATGAGTTATTAATCTTTTCTTTAATCATTACTATATCTTTCCAGATCTCTTCTAACAATCATGTAATAATTCAAAACAAACTTTCTAGAAATAAAAAGATTCGGTTAGTTTTTTGAAAAGATATTATCCAAAACATGTTCAGGATATCCCCCAAATTTCCTGTCATTAGCCAGAAAAGTGCCTGTAGGACAGAGGACGATGTGTTATGTTTGACATTCGTTAGAAGTTCGATTGTTCCTAATTGTTTCATGGTCTTAGAGGGAGAATAAAGATGGGGATAGTTTCTTTCCTAGTACAGAACTGAACTTGGAAAGACCTGTCTGTTCCAAGTGCGTATGAGTATCTCAGACTCTTCTGAGCTGACCTGGTGGGGAGGTCATGCCACGGGTCATTAGCGTACGCCCTTGTGCTTTGGATGCTGTGAGGGGCCATGGAGGCACCAGGTGGAAAAATGATGAACACAGAGATTTCCCAGGCCCCTAGAGAGATTTGATTCCCCCTTTTGTTGAGATTTCAGAGAGGGAGGGAGGGAGAGGGGGAGGAGAGAGAGCGAGAGATCAAGATCTAGAAAAACATCCCCATGGTAACGTAACTTTTAAGATGAAGTTCCTAATTTTTAAATGAATTTTATTGAAGCAGTGGTAATCAGCCAAACAGAACACAACCCAGGCCCCAGTTTGCAGCCTCCAGCTTTGGCTGCAGTACAGAGTTGGTTTCCTTTGGTCTGTTGTAGATATAAAGGCTGTTTTAAGTTGGTGACCTTTGCAGCACCCATTGGTATGAAAAGACGCATGAAGTCTGGCCTTGCTGCAGGCTCCTGGACTCCACAGTCAGGTCTCTGTTAGAGTCGAGTGGTAGAAAGGAACATGTTATCGAAGCCTGGGGAAAGGCCGTCCCCAGCTATGCAGCCATGCTTCGCCAGCTGTTCTCAGCCTCCCAGAATTCCAGAGAAAGACCGCAACCCCTGCTCTCCCCTGCGGCCATGGCCAGCAGTGTGTCCTCCCTTTGTGTCTGCCAGCCCTCGCTCAGCTGCCGCCATGGCCAGCACCCTTCAGACTGGGCACTGGAAAATGCAGTGGCCACATCCGTCTAGGCCTGGGATGCTGATATCACCTCCAAAGCTCATAGTATAGAGCAGGGCACTTGGGTCTGTGCAGTCAGCTCCTCTTTAAGCAAAAATCAGCTGCAAACACCAGACCTCTGAAATCAAAGGGGCCACTACTGAAGACTGCCTTCCTCTGGCAGAGGGACAGGTGTTTTCTTGGGTTTTGCTGTGTCTTCCCCCCTAGAATGGTCTGTTCTTTTGTTTAAAAATAGATTGCCAGGCTGGATGCAAACCCAGATGTACTTTACAATGACAAGCCTAGGAAAAATAATAAATGCTCAGGAAAAAAAAGGCATAAAGGGAGAACAGAGAAAAGATGCCAGGGTTGGATTGGATTGTGAGGTACAAGGTCTTTCTCCCTTAATCTGCTGCCCAAGATTCTCACCGTGCTTAGATTGCCGTTGTAGTTAGACTGTAAGGAAAGAGGAGCGCAGGGGACGCTCCCTCGGGGAAGCGTGGCTGACTGCTTTGCAGCCCAGAATTTTGGATTGGGGGGGGGCTTGCACTGTTGTGGTTTCTTTCACTGAAGAGGGAATAACACTATTTTGAATTTTATCATTATCCTGTGATTTTTCTCTAAAGGAGAGGTCAAGGCAAAGCATTTTCTGTTTTTGTTTTTTGGGTCTTTGGTTTGTTTGTCTTTTTGAGACAGGGTTTCACTATGCAGTTCAGGCTGGCCTTGAACTCACTATGTAGCAGAGGCTGGCCTTGAACTCACTATGTAGCAGAGGCTGGCCTTGAACTCGCAGTGATCCTCCTGCGACAGCCTGCCGAGTGCTGGGATGGGATGACAGGCGTGCGCCACCACGCCCGGCTTAAGAAGAGTTGTTCTAATGCTCCTGATTCAGGACATCACTCCTTTTACACCCAGAATCCAAGGAGAAGCTCCCTCTTGCTTCTTTCTGAGAGGCAGAGTTCAGCATGGCAGCTCAGAGCGCAGGCTCAGGCCTCTTCTCTTCCAGTCCCAGGCCTGGGAGATTCTTGCCAGATGAGTCAGCCAGCAGCCAGCTGCTCGAGGCTCTGTGCCTGAGCCTCCCGCTTCGCGCGCTGGAGGGAGGACAGAGATGAGGGTCAGGCGGGGGGGGGGGGGGTGTAAATAATGAGAGCAGCGTCTGCACACAGTGAGTGCCCTGTCTGCCGCTGTGGTTGGTGCCATGCACAGCACTCTTGGCATGGACGCTGTGGGGCCACCATGGCCGGAACCCTGGGGCATCATTTGTCATAGCAGCCACCCTTCAGCCCGTCTCCGTGGCTGGCACCACATCCACAGGCTTGTGGAGCGGAGTTCTTATGGGAAACACCTCTGCTAATTAGTGCAGAGCTGAGCTCCGGCCTCAAGTGGAAGTTGTGGTTTTCGGTGCCCTTTGAGTGGGCACCAGGCTGCTGTGGGGTGGATTTGTCACCAGCAAGGACAGTGGGCCTTCCGCACACCTGCTGCACCTGTGCGGCAGCCTGGCCCAGCAGGACACAAATTGCCTCCTGGTGGCGTGGACCCGGGTTCCTGTTCCCTTCTGCACCTCAGCAAGACTCTCATAGCCAGGGGTGTGGGCGCACACCTGCCATCCCCGCCCTCTGGGAGACGGAGGCAAGGAGATCACAAGTTTGAGTCCAGCTTGGCAATTTAGCAAGACCCTGTGTCAAAATAAAAATAATGGCTGGGTGTGTAGCTCAGGGCAAAGGCCCTGGGATTAATCCCTGGCACCACAGGGAAAAACACCAAAACCTCCTGTTTGTCTGCCTTTGCCATCCTTCAAGTGACTAGATAGCAGTTTCTCAGTAGCCAGAAGGAGAGAGCTCTGCTGAGCATTGCTAACCACAGTTGGTCTGTTTTGGATTTTTGCTGTTTTGTTTTTAATAAGTCCCAACATAAATACCTGCTTGGCACGGGGGTGCACCCAATACTGGGATTTGACTGTTGGAAATGATTGCGCTGTCACAGCTGCATCCTTGGGGAGCACGGGCTGAGAATCCTGGCAGGTCGTACAGTCCTGCGGAGCAAGCCAGGCAGTAGGGTTATCTGTGATTACAGTTGGGGTCCCGGAAGAAGAAACTGTTCACAGCTGGGGTGCAAGGGGGCTTCAGAGAGGGGAGAGGGTGATTCACACTGAGGAACATTTGTCATCATTTCCTCATCAGTGTCATTTCTTCTTCCGTTTTTCAATGTCTCTCACCAGGGCAGTGTTTGGGGTGGGTGGGTCCCTGGCCTCCAAGCATCTTATGTCATAGCACCCCTTCCCCTACTTCTTTGTGAAAACCGAGAAATGCCTCTGCACATTTCCTGACACCCCGTCAGCAGGGCGCCCTTCTGTGAGAGCCACTGCAGGCTGACCACAGGCTCACTCCTGGGGAGAGGTCAGCACCCAGCTGCGGCAGTGGCCTTCAGTGGCCTCACCGTTCCATTTGGTTTCCACGTGCACCAGTTTGCAAAAACAGCACTTCCTGTGTGTTTTACTTCTCATCAGTTGCCATTCCCTAGGAATATGCTTTTGAACATTGGCTGGGGATTCATCTGTGTACCTGCACGACGGAGGAGGGTGGGGAGGCTGTTCTGACAGTGAGGGGGCTGACCCATGGGGGCGAGGGGCCTCGCAGCCAGTGCTGTCAAGGAGTCCATGTTAGTCCGACCTCTGGACTGAGGGTGAGATGGGCAGCCCAGAGCCAAGGCTGTGAGAGAAAGAAGGACACGGGCCAGGGCAGAGGTGTGCAGAGTGTACTCTGGTCTTGTTCAACATGGAGCGAGTTAGAGGCAGTGATGCTGCCCAATTTGGTGACATCATATTGAGGTCTTGAAGTCAGCCAGCGTGGAAGCATTTACATCACAGGAATCAGCAAATCTTGTTGCCCATTTCCCATTGAGCTAGTTTACCAGGCCCCACAGCTACGCTCGGGCTGGTAGTTGCCACTTTGTAACAAGGAGGTCGCCCCTTCCACTTCATCCTGTGCAACTGCTGCCAATAGACAAAACCCCATCTGCCCTCCAGAGCTGTCCAGAACTGCGCTGTTGCTTAGCTGGACCCACTTGTTCCACTCTAGAAAGAGAGGGATTCTTGTCATGATAGGCGGTGAGGTGTTCCATTTGGAGTTTCCTTTAGCATCCATCTTTACTAACTCCATGCCTGCAAGTCCCATTCTTATCTGATGTTAAAATGCTATTTTCATGGGCTTGGAGGGTTGGCTTATTTTATTTTGTTTGTTGTTCTAGTCAGATTTTACCATAAGCTGCTATTAAAAGTAGTTTGCTTTGCCTAAGCCTATACAGGGGAGAGGTGCCCAGAATATTTTGGAAAGCAGGAAAATATTAGTAGTTGCCCAGAATTAAAAACTGACCACAAGTAAACTGCAGTTGCGGAACTGAGAGTTGCCACTCCCTGCTATGTGGCCCTGACTGCATCCTGCCGTGCATGCGAAGCCACATCACCTCTCTGAGCTCTTTATCTGGCTTCCCTAGGCTGTGGATGGTCCTCCCAGTCAACCTGCAGAGATTTGGTCACTTCTGATGAGAAAGCAAAAACCAGCTTGCTAAATTGCCATTGGACAGTGGTGCTGGCGGAAGGGAAACTAGATACCTACAGATTCATCAGTGTTTTAAAGAGCAATACAGCTACCAAATAGTACCTGTACACACACTGTTAGAAGGTTCGCCAGTGTCTGCTGTGTGCCAGGAACTTAAAGGCACAGGAGAGGCGGGAGCCACCAGAAGGGACGCGACCCAGCCAGAGAGTGAATAAGAAAGGTCCGGCGTTGTCAAACAATAGCCCAGAAGCCAAAGCCCACCCATCCACGTTTATCTTGGTAAATAAACTTTTTTTAGAACACAGCCACACCCATTCATCTACTCTTGTCTTGCAGCAGGGACCATCTGCGCCCTTGCAGAAGGGCTTGTTGCCCCCGGTGTACGTGTTTTGCAGGCAATTAAAATGGGATGAAGGGAGGTACAGATGGGGCTTGGGAGGCTGCTTTCCCGTGGGTGATCAGGGAGCCTCTTTGCTGTGACACTGAAACCAACGCCTGAAGGGAAGAAGAGGGAGCCGCCAGAGGAAGCGATGGCGAAGGCAGAGCGTGGCCAGGGCCAAGGTCCCAAGGAGTACAAAGCTGAGCTTGTTCAGTGAACAGGCAGGAAAGGAGGGTGACTGGCCGGGGCCAGAGCGTGAGCACGTGGCGTGTGATGCCTGCTGTGACCAGGGAGGTGGCAGAACTTACAGACCTTGGTGAGGAGATGGGACAGGTCTGGCCCGTTAAGCAGGCAGGTGTGGCACCACGTCAGGTTCAGGACTTCCCTCAGGCTGCTCAGAGCACAGGCTCAGGCTCAGGCTCAGGGTCAGGGTCAGGGTCAGGAGGCAGAGCAGAGGCCTGCACTTGCTTGTGCTGTCACCTCTGTTCCTTGGTGAGCCTGGGGCTCACGTTCCTCTGTAGATATTTACAGTGAGTAAAGCTCACACACAGGTGACGTAACATGCGCCACGCAGCCAGCTGTGTGACCGCCCAGTGAGGAGCTGCCTTCTCTTGCCGCCCTGGTCTCAGCTTGCACTGAGGAAGGCTTGCCCGCACCCGTGGACACGCAGGCCACACTCGTAGACCCGGGGCGACACACTGGAGAGCGTTCAAAGGCGTGAGCCAAAATAGCACAACGACCCGGCTCTCTACTTCCCTGAGGGTGTTGCTGGACCTGCTCGCTCCTGGCCCAGCCAGTGAGGGCCTGACCAAGCCAGCTTAGTGGCCAGCCCTGGTCTCCATCCCTGGTCTCTGGATGGTCTTGTAGCTTTTGTTAAACACTGACGATAGGCAGACTTTTGTGCTCCTCTTCAAGTAAGTTAATATTTGTAACACCTTCTGCAACTCGCTTGGAGCCCTTCTGCCCTGCAGCTGCTCCGTGCCTTGCCATCTAGTGGCCAGAAGTGAAAATGCACCTCTGCTGATGAGCGATGAAGGAAGCTGTTAGGAATTCGGTTGTGCTTAGATTCTCCAAGTCTCAGTGAGGCGCATGAAGGGTCTTCCTGGTGGACGAGGTTAGATTTCCTTAGAATGAGAACAGAGGATATTTTCTTTTCCTTGTCTTTTAAAATTGTGGCAAACTCACGAGAGAGCAGTTTCCTGGCTTATGCCATAGGCCACTCTATCGAAACCACCAGCTCTTGTGGAGGAGAAAGGAGAGGATTCTGGAGAGAGGGTGGACAGGGCTCCTTTGCTGTTCTGTGGCCTTTGACAGCCTTTTCTGCTTGCCCTAATGCCCACTAGTAAAGTGAGGTGGGTTTCATTGTATGGTCACTCAGAGTGAGGGACAGCATAAAAATTGAGCTGCAAATCTAGTGCATTCTAGCATAAAACAAAGGTTCTGAGATGAGCATGGCCCCCTCTAAATTAGGGCTCAAAGTTCAAGGCAAGACTTTCTCTGGGAAAGAATTGAAGCCCGGCAGCTCACAGAGGACTCAGGAGACCACTCACAGAGACCTGCAAGTGAAAAAATTTGCCTATGAAACAGACTCAAATGAGCTAAAATGACACGTTTGCCCATTGTCTATGGAAATTCATACAAGGAGTCACCTTTTTGTAGCTATTACAAATCTCATCTAAAATAGCCATGTGTGCTTGAGATGGGCACTGCTGCGGAAGTGCCTTGGCATCTCTGAGCCTCAATCTCCTCATCTGAAGGGGAGGATGAGGATGTTTGCCCCAGAAGTTCTCAGTTTAAGTAAGGGATGTGAACGAGAGCACAGGAGTTGGAAGATGCTGTGCACGAGGAAGTTATCACTGCAGACAGGAAATCTGTCTCTCATTCTTCCTGGCTGCCTCTCCCCTCCTCCTCCATTTCTTGGGCTGGCCCAGGAAATAGGTGCACAGATGCCAGCAGCTGCTGATGCACCACTGCCCTGCACCGTGCTTGAAGTAGGGAACTGCAGAGTCTGTACAAGGAAGGCTTAACCGTGACGTCCCCTCAGCTCTCAGGAGTGAGGCCACTGTGTGGGTTCAGTCACTTCTAGAAGCCACAGTGGGGCACAGCAGTGTGTGTAAGTTTCTGTGGTTCAGGTCTTCTGCAAGCGCGAGGGCCTTGGGGATTCTTGCAGAATGAAAAGAGAGCTCCTTCAGTGCTCCAGAGCGCCCACCGTCAGAACCACGGGGCAGAGAATGGGCGGAGATGAGCTGCAAGCTGAGTCGGGGCATGGAAACAAGGGCCCCAGGGTCCCCCTGCACGTTCAGGCAGAAGCGGGGTCTGTGCTCTCTTCTCTGTCCAAGGGGAGCAGACACTGCTGTGCAGGTCTCTGTGTGGAGTGAGCTGTGTGTTCCGGAGCAGGTGGAGAAGGCTTCATCTCGGCAGGCTGCTCACAGTGGAAGGCGATGGCTGTCGGCACAGTGACCCAGCTCAGGGCTCCTGTGTGACACGGTGAGGGCAGTGCTGTGGATCCAGGAGGGCGAGGGGCTGATTCTGAAGGTGAAGTTGGTGGGAGGAAGGTCAGGTTTCTTGAGCAGGTCCTGGGCATCAAGTCACACTGGCTGACCTGTAGCAGGGAGGACACGGGGGAATCCCAGCCCATTCCTCCGAGCCAGCGGGTGCTTCCCCGGTGCACCTGTTTCAGAATAGAGCCTCGTCAGCCTTTGCCCTGACTCTGATATTGAACCGGGGCGTTGCTGGCGAGATGCCCTAGCCCTGTCCGAGGTCTGTGTCATTTTGTCTGTGAACTTGTTGAGATTTGAGGTTAGAAGAAGAAACCAGAATGTTCCATGCATCACCATCCAAAGCTGTGGCTCCCAACCCTGGCCTCAGCATTTTACAACAGATCTTCTGTAGTGCCCGTTTACCTCCCTGAAGTAAAACCCATGCATATCTATACACATTTAGTCCATCTCACCTGTACAGATAATTGTCAAAGTCAACAAAGTGCCCTCCCTGGAAAAGAGCAGACTTTTTTTTTTGTGGGTACTGGAAATCGAACTCAGGACCTCGTGCTTGCCAGGCAGGCGCTGCACCACTGAGTGAAATCCCTGGCCCCAAAAGAGCAGACTTTGAAGGGAAATTACTTATAAGAAGACATAGTGGTCTCAGCATGCAAATGGAGGGATGCGGGCTGCAAGGGTGGTGAGGGGGCAGATGCCAGGACTATCGGAAGTAGTTTCTGCGGGCACCACCGGGTGGCTGGTCTGGTAGCTCGAAGGCCACCGTGGCATGCTAATGGGGTATTCAGAGGGGAACAATCAGTCACAAGGCATGAAGACAAAAGCAAAATGTGTTCAAATGCCACTTTATAAGATAGTTACAGTCTTGCAGAACTCAGGGTATATAAAACCATGCCATCCCCAAGCCCTCTAGGTTGTGCATGAAATGCAGTTAAATCCTAAACTCAGACAATTGTAAACAGGTTTTTCTTCTGTACAAATTTCCCAGCAGATGCTGACTGGGGCCCAGGAACATTCCTCACTGGGTGGTACATTTTGTGCATACATTATTGAGACACCTAGCATCCAGCACCAGTAGAGTGCCCATGACATTGCGGGAACAAGTGCCACTTGCAGCTTTCCACAGTACCCACTAGGTGGCAGTATTGCCTCTACTGAGACTGCCTGGTCTCCCTTTAGAAATCAAAAATGGAGGTAGGAAAATTGGAGTCTGGGGTGTGGGTGAGGGGACTGTGAGTGAGGGGACTGTGAGTTTGTAACTGCACAGTTATTAATGGAAGATGTAGCAGTGGCCCACCAGTTAGAGATAAACAGAAAATGAGCACCTTTCGATTCAGAACTGAATAAATAGTTCAGCCGCGTGCGAGATCTGACCAAGACGCCCTTGCAAGGGGCCCCTGTGCCTGAAGCCGGTTGTACAGTGCCTGCTCCCGGGGCATCCTACGTGAGTCAGGACTGGGGATTTTGTCTCCACCTTCCACTTGGCTCCTGGTCTACAAGGGTAGAGCTCCACATAATTCTCTAGTCTAGGGTCACAGTGGAGCCTGGGGAGGAAGCTTGCAGGGGAGATGACAGGCAAGAGTGGTTCTGTGGAATGCATGGAAGTTAGGCTGAAGCAGGAGGTGTCCCCTTGGATTTGGAGGGGACCTCAGCTGCGTGCAGCAGCTCCAGACAGGGAGCTGCTGTTTGGGAGCAGGGCAGGATGGGATGGAGAGGAGGCAGGTGTGCGAGGCCAGAGACACAAATGGCATGAGGGAAGCCCCCCCAACCTTGAGGTGGGCTCTCTGGGTACTTGCTGAGCACCCTGACAACCCTGTCCCACCCGAGAGCACCTACGCTCCACTGATGCCAAACTGTCTGCGTTGTGCGCCTCCCCGGGGTGCAGGGCTGGCCTGGTCTGAGTGTTCTGGTCCTTCGCATAAGGAGGGTATGCTCCTTGTGATTGTGGATAAGCAAGTGAGTGAAGCCATGCATGAATATGAGTTAGGGGGACTCCTGCTTCTCCCAGTGGGACTGAGAAGCAGGCAAGAAGATTGTTGTGTCCTCCTGCCTCTCCGCGGCAGGTAGCCTTGTCCTTTGTACCGCACCATCTCCTTGCCCTCCTGTTCTGTGACAGTGCTGTTGAAGAACCAGACCCTTCACACAGAGGTGAACTAGTTGCTTCATTTGGCCAAACAGCTCATCCTAGTGGTGTTTAGATCAATGGCTTCACAATCGCTCCACCCAATTTGTTATGCATCAACATGCCGTGCAAACAGGTGGAGACAGAAAGCAGAGCGCAGAGTGGAGGTTGCCAGGGGCTGAGCAGAGGGCTGAGGCCGTGACTGCTGATGGGTTGGGTTTCCTTCTGGGGTGGAGAAGGTGCTCTGGAACTACATTGCAGTGTTGGTTACTTGCATTGGAAGTGCACTAAAAACCTGTGAACTGTATACTTAAAAACGGTGATGGTATGTGAATTTCACCTGAATTTTTAAACATTTCAGGGGCGATAGGAGAAAAAAATACATCTGTAACATGAGCAAAACCCCGGGAGTAGGAACCCTGAGCATGACGTACAGCGTGTGGTTGGGGCTCTGCCTCCCTGTGATCTCAGGCTCTTTTCCTCCACGTCCAGGACACACACCGAGGGCTCTTCATCCAGCAGCTCCGTCCCACACAGAACCCGCAGCCGAGAATCAAACTCAAGCTCTTTGGCCACTCAGGGTCCGGGAAGACCACCCTGGTGGAATCTCTCAAGTGCGGGCTGCTGAGGAGCTTCTTCCGCAGGCGCCGGCCCCGCCTCTCCTCCACCAGCTCCGCTCGGTTCCCGCCATCACCTCTGGCTGCTAAGCCAACAGGTAGGAGACTGCAGCGGGCTGCAGTGTGTGCGGCAGGCGCTGGCTTCTTCACTGTCTTGGGCTAAGTTCCAGGATGAGCGGGTGTTGAGTTTGGGTCCCTCGGCCTGTGGACGAGCAGAACCCACGGCCTTGGTGGCTCCAGATGTAGTCTGAGTCGGCTGTTGGACTTGTGTCTACCCCTCTCCTGTCCTGTGATGGCGAACTGCCCAACCACAGCAGGAAATACCCCCCCACACTAAAATCACACAGATGCCCGGGTCCAGAATCACAGCTGTGCACACCGCAGAACGGCGTCGTGCTCTGCTCAGGGACTCTGCCCTTGCCACAGTGCCTGTCCGTACAGAGCACAGATGCAGTTCTGGCCCCCAAGAGGTGACGCACCCTCCCCTCTGCTTTCTCTCTGGAGTGCTGCGGGCGCACCGCACATGTAGAATCCACAGCAGCAAAAGTCACTTCCCGAAGAAGCACTGTTCCTGCCCAGTCCAGAGCTGCAGTGTTTCCAGAGGCTCCTTCCTGGTTACAGCAGCCGGTCCCTTTGGCCACGTCACGCCAGCCCTCTTTGGCAAGCAGGCTTTGCTCTCTTCCCGCCGGCGCAGACCGTTAGCCATTCACTGCAGGGGCCGTCAAGGCTCATACCCAGGACTGTGGAGTCGCCTTTCCTTCTCCAGTAGAGAGACGCCTGCAGCGAGCGGAAGAGACTGCTGTCTTGGGGTCCTTTCTCCGGAGTCCCCCTTTAGAGGAAGGGAGTTACTTTTTGTGAGAATGAGAATAGAGACTTCCAGGAATTTTTAAACAACGTCAGTCATTCCGCCACGTGCCTCAGGTACATTTTCTACACACGACGTTACAGAGGTGTTCTAGGTGTTCCCTAAACTGAAAGAATGATCTGAAGTTCATGTGTCTGTGACCTTTGTCTCTCACTGAGGCAAGACGTGTGGGGAGCATGAGCAGCAGGAACCGCGGGCTGAGATCTACTCAACTTCTCAACTTCTTCTCTGAGCACAGCGATAGAATTGAAACTCAAGGAAGAAATACAACCAATGTGGATTTATATTTAGTGTGCTGATAATATCGCTAACACACTGCTAATGTTTTTGAGCACCAGCTGTGTGCCAGGAAACTGGACACAATGTGGTGTGCCTACCCCTCATTCAGTGCACACAGCAGCCTCCTGGACTGCTTTCCCTGTGGTGTCGTGAGGCCTCTGGAGCCTCGAGAGGACAGTAGCTGCCCTGAGTCCCAAGCTGCCGATTCATGGAGCATCCAGTGCCTGAGCCAGGGCCTGTCAGTGACACTGCGCGAGGACATTTACACGTGCACATATCCCATTTTCCGCTGCTCCATTTGCTCTCTTTGAGATTGGTTACACCATGAAGCAGATTTGTTTGGGGATCTGAGGAGTGGGGCCAGACTCCGGTTCCAGGCCAGCAGTAGGTAGTGTGCGCCTCTGGCAGTCCCCGATGCCAGATCTAGAGAGGGCCGGCCGTCCTGCTAGGGAAGAGGGATATGAGGTGAGCCTGATGCAGAGAGAGGGAGAGGGAGAGGAGACACATGAGCACCAGATCAGTAGATCAGAAGGGGTTTGGAACCAGTGGTTTGGCTCTGATTGCTATGAAGACTTTTTTCCCCACAGGCCACAGGCAGTGACGTGAGTTTCCTGGGAGGGAGAAACTTTAACTGTTACTCGGCCTTCACTCTGCAGAAGTGATGTCTCCATTCCCCTCCCTGCTGTCGATTTTCCAGGTCTGGTCTCTGAAATAGGCTCTTGATAAGATATGGTTCGTGATGGTGACATTGTCAGCAGGCCTCTCTCTCTCAAGCCATCCTCCAGGTGGGCATGGAGAGATTTGAGTTGCAGGGCACTGGGACAGAAGATTCCTGGGGGACAATCTACTCCTGGAGCGGATGCCACCCAGGGGCTCTCAGCAGAGCCTGGCAGCCCAGCGAGGAGGCTGCTCCTCCTGTTTCCTTGGTCTCCCTGGGTGGGCTTGGAGCTGCCTTCTTCAGCTGAATCCTTCCATTTCTCGCTCACACTTGCTGGGCAGCAGAAGCCCACTTCTCCAGGAAGACTGTTTGGATGGTAGATGCTGCTCTAAGTCCCACGCAGCTCTATTCTCTAGTCTTTCTGGAGTTCTGTCAGCTCAGAGGATGCCGGCTTTGCTCCCAGGAGGACCTGAAGGGAGAAAACCTCCCATGAGTTTTTCCCTTCCTGGGAGTTGAAACTCATCCTTTACTCAAGAGGCACAGAAAGTCCACTGGGGACTTGCAAGTCTTAAGAAAGTGACACATGCCAGAAAGGAACAAGAGAAGGCCGTGTGTGGCCAGCTTGCATGATGACTGCTCCTTAGGCAGAGGTCAAAGGGGTGTGTGGACACTTAAGTAAGAAGCAAGAAGACCCCCGAGAAAGGCCTTGCAGGATGAGCACGGCTGTGCTGACCTGGCTTCTGGGTGCTGCACAATGATCAGCTTGTCCAAATTTTATGACTCTGGGAAACTGTAATTACTAATTAGTAATTACTAATCCCATCCCAGGGAAAGTAGCCCAAGACCCAGAGACAAGGCATAGCTGTCCAGGAAAGATGAACACCTGCTACCAGCGGGCCTGGCCTGACAAGTTGCTGTTTTCTTTTTAGAGTGAAAGAGGGCAAGAAGAAAATTGAATTCGTTTCCAGCATTTAAATCAAGAGATCACCTAAAATTCTTAGAGAATTGGAAGCTTCAGCTACCCTGGATTTGCCTTCCTGCATGGCACTGGTTGTGGACACAGCTCCCACGTCCAAGTCTCCATCATCCCCATTCCACCCCAAGCCGCATGGGACAGGAGAGAGCAGAGGCCGACCTCCTAACCCTGTGTGAAAGTTGGCCCTGTTGCCCCAGTGACATTTCAGGGCAGTCTATTGGAGCAGGAATGCTCTGGGTCTTGGGATCCCGGCTGAGGGTCACACTTGGTCGGTATTAGAGTTGTGTTTGCCCAAAGCCAGGTGGCCTCTGGGAGGGCTCAGACAAGAAGAGAAGAGGCCCATGACCCATAGCGGCCCACACTGCTTAATGCCTGGTGGCCTGCCCACTCCAGAGTGGCGGGCAGAGTATTTTTTTACACAGTCTCGGAAGTAGTGGGATCCCCTGCTGTTGAATCCAACACCTGCCTGCAGCTGGCGAGGAGACAGCAGCTGTACCCCCAAGAACCATCTTCTCATGCCCTGGTGAGGGCCCCTGTAGCTCTGTGTCCAGGGAGCTGCAGCAGGAGGCACAGCCATCGGGGTGGGGTCGGGCCCGAACCCCGAGGGGGTGGGATGGCCAGGTCTCTAGTCACTGCCTGGCCCTCACAGCTTGTTATCCATGGAATTCTTTTTTATTTATTTATTTATTTATTTATTATTTATTTTTTTTTGTGGGTACCGGGGGGTCGACCTCAGGACCTCGCGTGCCAGCAGGCGCCCGTGCCGCTGAGCGATATCACCGGCCCCTTTTTTCGTATGTGGGATCCGGGAGTCGAACTCGGGCCATCGCGCTTGCCGGGCAGGCGCTTATGCCGCTGAGCCATCTCACCGGCCCTATGGAATTCTTAAAATAGCAGCCTGCCACAAAGATGAGAGCCTGAGAGATGCAGCCAGGGGGAGCGCAGGTCCTGGCAGTGGGCTACGTGTGCTGCGGAACAGAATTGCTGTTGCTTTCTAGACACTGGGGCAAGGCCACCCCTGAGCAGCTTCCTCCAGGAAAGTCCTCTGGTTCCAGAACAGCAGCATCGTCCCTCACAGTGGCCTTGCTGTGCCTGACTGGCTGTGCTCTGCTCTGTGCCAGACCAGTGCTCGGGATGCCAATGACTTCTCCTGGACTTGGCAGGCCTTGTTCCTCCCGTGGGAGTGATGCCCACGCGGGCATGTGTCTTTCCCCCATTACTCGGACAGCAGGGGGTTTGTTAGCTTTTACAGTTTTGGCCTTCTGCTGTTGCCTTTCTCACATAAACGCTGGCGGCAAAGGCTGAGCTTGCAGTCAGGAGGCGGGATGAGGTGCAGGTCCTTACCCGTGGAGTGAGGCCTGCTTGCTGCAGCTCACAGCCCAGGGTCCACTTTGGCCCTTACACACAGGGCTGCACTGGATGGTCAGAGCGGAGCCTGAGGTGGGTGGAGGGATGGAGCTCTTACTCCATTTGAGAGACTCTCAGAGCCTCTGATGTGGAAGGTGGCATCGGAAGATTCTGCGTTCACACACTGGCCTGACACATGGGGCTGATGGAAGCCGTCATGTGAACCTCATGCTTGCTTGTCATTATGGCTTATGTTTAGATGTCCCCTCAAAGCCTTGTGCGGTCATAGGTGGGGATTTTTCAGAGGTGGCTGGATCTAGGGTGTGTGATTACTAAGTCAGTCCACTGATAGGTTTGGCACCACCCTGATCCTGGTAGCCTAGACAGAGTATAAAAGGAGCAGAAAGAAGCTGCTAGGGTCCTTCGCTTGCTTGTTTTTGCTGTCTTCTGCCTGCCATGGACTGTTTCTCCTCTGTGATGCCCCTCTGCCAAGCCACCCTGCCTCGGAGCCAGCCAGTTATGGACTAAGACCTCTACAAACTGTGAGCTAAAAACCTTTCCCCTTTAACTTTGGATGTCGGGTTTTTTGTCTCAGCAGTGAGAGAAGTAACTGAGACACTTGTCCTCTAGCTTCCACACACGTCACTCAGCTTTGTGGCCTGCTGAAGCTTGTGGCTGTGGAGATGTAGCTCTGCAGGATGAAGGAAAATATCCAGCTGCAAGGGAGGAGCACTTGAGAGATTGCTCCTGTCCTTGCCAAAGAGCAGCAGGCTCAGGAAGTCCCTTCTGACCCTGACGCCAAAGTACATTCTGTTTTGGGTCAGCCACTTCCTACCACCAGGAGGCAGTCTTTAGCAAGAAACAGAAAGTTTTCTTTTTGTGATTGCAGTGTTTGCCAAGATGCTATTACTGTAATCATACTATACACAGCCCCTGTTCTAAGCTTTTATCCCCCTGGGAAGGAGTGACAGCCACCTCCCAAATACTGCCTGTCTGAGGCAGCGAGCCCAAGCCCGCAGGCCACTGACCGCACTTCTGTCAGACGGTTGTTCCAGACACAAGTTCCAGGGCACAGGGTAGTGACACATCCATTCCTGGGGGTCGCCAAAGCTCTCGCCAGATATGCACACGTGATCTGCAGAAAAATACACTGGGATGTAACTGTAATGGCCTTGAAGGCAGTGTCATTTTGTTTTCATCTCACATTCCTCTTTGCCAATTTTATACTTCTACAAAAAGAACAAAATGTATATGAAACTCTTTCCTCTTGCTGCCCTACCTTCTTTCCTTGTACCTAGCCCTGACCCTGCCGTCTACTTTTTTGATCCTTGTTCCTTCCTTTTGATATTCCCATTATCCATGTCTTGAGTCTCAACTCTTCAGTCTCTTAAGTACGGGGTTATCTTTGCGATTAGATCACCAGTTTTAAAAGTCAGACTGCCCAGGTGAAGCGGTCACTTCTTTGGTAACTGGCAATGTCTGCTGGTACAGATCCTGAAGGAGCAGTGCTGTGTGGCACAGTTACACTCATTGTGTCCCTCCTCTAGTGCGTTTGTTTACCAGATATTTAGGGAGCCCCCACCACAGACCAGGCCCCAGGTCACAGCCCTGAAGCAGAAAGGCGGCTTCTGTCTTCACCGTGGGATGGCAAGCTGTCAGGCACCAGGGATGGGGAGAGAGCGCAGTCTCTGTTCCCACACGCGGGACCCAGGCCTCGCAACCCAGCCAGCCCCCCAGTACATGTTGGCACACACACACTCATTTCTGACTTACTAAAGTACATTTATTGAAATTGAAACAGTTAATTCCCTTGCTGTAAATGACAACTTAGTACCACTGCCATTGGTAAAAGCGAATGCAATGAACATTGAGCAGGGTCATTAAAATCTAGCTGTATGCTCTTGCCTGTTTTCTTGTTATTAAGGAAGAGTATGGCACTTACTGAAGGATTGTTCAAGTCTTCACGCCACAAATTGAAATATGCTGCCAGAGCAACTGAAAGGCCTTCGAGGGAATTCTCAAAACTTTCTTGTGTGTTCCAGCATCGTTTAATGTTCATGGCTTGCGACTGTGGGGAAGCATTTTGCATTCAACCTAAAATAACTTCACAGACCAGTGCAGTGCTCGTCTGTGACAGCCAGGGTCCGAGCGAGAGTACGCCTGAGACTTTAGTAATGGGCGGTCATGGGCAGAACTCGCACGGGCATGGAGAGACGGTAAAGCACCCAGACACTGGCAAGACAGCAGAACCATTACCACCCTTGGGGTGTAAAGATGAGAGGCACGGACCTAAGTGTCCTGGGAGTGTTAGAGCTGTGGCAGGAACTGCTCGGGAGGAGGTAGCGTCATGGAGCGACACAGCTAGTACAGAGAAGAGCAGGAAATGAGAGGAAAGGAAGTACCTCAACATTTTTTGCCTCCTGCGTTCTCTGCCTCCCAGTGACTGCCCTAACCAGAAAACCAAATGGCAAGTAAGCCAGGGGGATGTAGTCCATAGACACAGCCTCTCCGGGCATAGAGCAGGACAGAAAGAGCTCTGGGGAGGTACGGTGACCGGAACACATTGACACGGGCTCCCTGGGCACAACACCACACAGCACACGTGGGGCACATACCCAGACCAGCCCAAAGCCAAGTGGGAGGGGGCAGAGCGGTTTCTGGAAAAGGCAACTGCACGGCAAGGCTGCGTGAAGTCTCACATTCTTCCCTTCTGACCTGCAGTCTCCGTGAGCATCAGCAACCTGTATCCGGGCTGCGAGAATGTGAGCGTGAGGAGCCGCAGCATGATGTTTGAGCCCGGACTCACCAAAGGGATGCTCGAAGTGTTCGTGGCTCCGTCCCATCACCCGCACTGCTCAGCTGATGACCAGTCCACCAAGGCCATTGACATCCAGAACGCCTACTTGAATGGTATGCGCCACGTGTCCCAAAGGGAGGGACCTCAGATTCCCTGTGGCAGGGCTCTAAGTTATTCACCTAGAGGAGCTTGTCCCAGACTGTGTGTGACATCCAGAAGAAAACCCAATGCAGAATGGTGGTGAGAGTAACCCAGGACTGAACTGTGGCTGGCTAACACCCCCCAAAAGTAAAGCTAAATACTAGGGTGTCATTACATAGCAAAGCACCCAGCACACAGTAGGTGCTTAATCAGTAATGGATAAAGTCCGCTAAGACTGATAAGCCTCATAAAGCACACACCACTCATAGTATGATGGGCCACGTATGAGAAATATGATTTTAAAACACAGCTGAAGTCAGCGCTGTGGTAGAGACACAGGCGTCCTTTCTTCATATGCAGTCTTAAGTGTGTTCTTTCCTCTCAAGCATTTCCAAGGGGGTGAAGCTGTAAGTTTACTGGGAAGAATGTCTTCACCCAGAAAATCAGTTGCATCCTCTCTGCAGGGCCCTAGCCAGTCCCAAGACACTAAAAGAGTTTCTGCTTTGTTGGAGGGCAGCGTAGAGCTGAGCTTGAAGTTTAAACACACAGAATCTGTCCTGCAGCTGCCCCTAAGTTGCCGTGTGGCCCAGGCCAACCTGCCGGATTTCCCTGAGATAGAGCCTGCATCTGTAAGATGGGGCTATATTAGTCCATTTTCTGTTGTTACAAGAAATACCTGATATCGGGTACTTTATGAAGAAAAGAGGTTTATTTAGCTTTCAGTCTTAGAGGCTAAAAGCCCCCCATTGAGTGGCCCCATCAGTTTGGCCTCTGGAGAGGCTCCCTTCACTGTGCTGCTTCATGGTGTTGTGGGGTGGGGGTCCACACCGCTGCTCCTCTGGAACACGCAGCTACCTGCATCGAAACTAAGCTCCTAAGGAATTAAAGAGGCAGAGTTTAACATAAAGGAAGATGGCTTTTTGAAAAATAGTGGAGAAAGGGAAGATAGCTACTCTGGAAGAGTAGGGGGCATCAGAAAGGCAAATACTCCCGAGCCCTTGTCTCCAGCTCTTTTTATTTAGGACTAGTGAGGCTGAGGCAGGAAGATCACCCTAAGTTTGAAGCCAGCCTGCAATACAAAGTGAGACCCTGTCTCAAAAAACAAAAAAAATATACTTTTGGAAAATATTTTTTTTTTGTTTTTGCATTTTTTTTTTTTTTTTTTTTTTTTTTTTGGGGGTACCGGGGGGTCGACCTCAGGACCTCGCGCGCCAGCAGGCGCCCGTGTCGCTGAGCGATATCACCGGCCCCTTTTTCGTATGTGGGATCCGGGAGTCGAACTCGGGCCCTCGCGCTTGCCGGGCAGGCGCTTAAGCCGCTGAGCCATCTCACCGGCCCGAAAATATTTGTTTTTAATTAATGTTTTATTTAAAAGCTATATTAATATATTGTTAATTTATAACGAAAACATTAACTTTTGTATTATAAAATTACAAATCACCACATGCATAGGTCATCAGTCATTTTAAAACTTCTGTTATTAACTCATATTTGTGTCTCAAAGAGTGTCATATTTTGATGTAAGCACTGTGTATTTAGAAAAGAACTTATACTCGAGGTGGGAAAAGCCCACCCTTCTTTCACTCTTTTTCAAAAATCTTTGTTATTGAACCTTATAAGTCATTTAGTAAAAGCAAAATGATTTAAAAATAAAACTCATTTTAAGCATTTAATTTAAGCAAAGACTAGATAGTAAAATAATAGCGTGGTTGCTGACACGCGTGCAGGGACAGTGAGGGAGGAGTAGGCAGCATAGGGCATGAGCTGGGCAGCAAGCGTAACACAGAGAACCACGTGCTTGCTCACAACAGGATGGACTGGAAGGGGCTGCCCTTTGCGGGACCTTTGCACCCTCCTTGCCATGTGCCCTCAGCTCTGTGTACTGTGGCTCACCCCAGAAACAAATGCTAAGACCCTGACTGCACAATCAGAGAAATAGTTACAGTTAGAAATTCAGCTTACCCCTATCAGCATGGCAAGACAAAGACGCCACGCTGAGAACTTCACCTTGGGCTCTTCCTGCCATCCAGCTCGCTTGCTGTGTGCCCCCACCCCCCTGAAATATTATCTGTAAAACTTTGATTTACTTCACGTTTGTTATCTGAATTTCTCATTCCGAGCTGGAGAGACTTCGGTTCTGAGTCAGCCTCGCTCCACCTCCTGCATTCCGGCCGGGGTGGAGAGATGAACCAGCAAAGCAGAGGGTCTCCTCACGGGAGGACCCCAGCCCCCCAGACTGCCGCCTGACTCAGCATAAGAGACTGGGGCCAATGGTTCTACAGGAAACGTAGTCACAAGAAATTCAGGTCACAATTTGGGGTGCGGAGAGTTACGATGATATTCCAGAAGATGACATGACTGTACTTGAATAAGTGTAGGTTTTTGTACATGAATAAATGTAGATTGTTGTACATGAAAAAATAAGGCATTTTCTGAAAATAAGCCCTATTGCATCTTTTAGGACAAAAATTAATATGTCCTATTTTCAGGGAAATATGGTACAGTATTACAGAGAGGCGAGCAAGTTTTTTTTTAACGTCTCTTAAAACTATTGGCATTAGGCAGCATAAACCATGAACAGACAGGTGAGTCATAGCTATTAACTCTTAATAACAAAAAGTTGCTTTTAAACTGTTATAAGAATATGAAATAAGCTGTGCTTATCTTCAGAATTCTTAAATGATGAGCAGATACAACCCTGAGCTGATCTGAGACTTTTTTTTTTTTTTTAATGCGGGTACTGGGAGTCGAACTCAGGACCTCACGCATGCCAGGCAGGCGCTTATGCCGCTGAGCCATCTCACCGGCCGAATCTGAGACTTTTTAAAGCTCATTTTTAAGTAACCAGTCGATCTACAGTTTAACAAAAGTCTTTACTTTTGGAATTTGTTGTCTCTAGAATAGTTATTTTGAGACTTATTAAAAGGATCAGATCTTTTGATTTTTATCAGTGTTGTATCAACAAAATTTATGAAATATATTTGACTCAAATAGATGCTTAAAATTTTTAGAAGCAAAGAATATATAAATTTATACATAGCAAATTTTTTTTTTTTTTTGTGGGTACCGGGGTCGACCTCAGGACCTTGCGCTCCAGCAGGCGCCCGTGCCGCTGAGCAATATCACCGGCCCTTTTTTTGTATGTGGGTAGCGGGAGTTGAACTCAGGACCTCACGCTTGCCAGGCAGGTGCTTATGCCACTGAGCTATCTCACTGGCCCTAGCAAATGTTTTAGTATCTTAATTATAAATAACTTAGATGCTTATGTACTTATTTAATTTTCAAGTACTTATTTAATACTTAATTTTTAACGATTACTTTTATATTATCTACAAGATGTAAAATACCTAGCAAACACAAGTCAGTGGTTCAAAACAATTTTCATTTTGCAACTATAAAGTGCCCTTTTATTTTTACTTTTATTAATACATGTTTGTAGTATATAATGATTACATTCACTGTAGGAAACTGGTACATGTAGATAACACATTTCAATTCTACTTTTTCCCCTTCCCTCCACCCCCTTTTATTTTTCCAGCATCAGATTCATTTATCTTCTATGACCTTATGAAGTTAATTGTTATATATATATAAATTGAAAACTTTTTTTTTCTTTGCTGAGGAAAATGCTTTTAAAAACCATAGTCAGTATTCTGAAATTGTATTTATATGTACTGTAACAAAATGCTATTTAAAAATCTTTGAAGGGTATTTTGGAGCTTTTGAACTTGAACATTTATACTGAATCCCAATAAATTCTTTTTAACCAAATTTTTATGTTCCCAAAAGTAAATTATCCTGGATAATATGGATGCCCATGAGTAAATCCATTATTACAGTAACTTTGATTAATTATGAACATTTAAAATTACGAAACTCAGAAGATCTACAAAGATTTAAGAACTGTTGGGAAAAATACTCATTTTATATCAGGTCCTCCTGGCTTTACCATTTTAGAGTTGTGGAAGTGACTGTTTATGTAAAAATGGACCCAGCTTTTTAGGAAATTAGGAAGAAGTACAGCGTGTACGGACAGTGTTTACTCACAGGTTAACGTATACGACAAAACTGTCCACTTTTTTTTTACGTAGACTTAGTAAGAAAGCTCTCATATGGACTTTTATTAGATAACGTTTAAGAAACAAACTTTTCCATTGCTCCCACTTATTTACTGTAATAAACCACAGAGGATTTTTGTTACCCATTTAACTTTTGCCGAATAGAATAACCACGTAGAGGCTCTCAGCCTTTGTAAACTACTCTTGTCTAAGAAAGCAGCCCTGAGGACATTTTGGATGACACCAATCCTGAAACTGACGTGGTCGTGACGCAGGGACACTGGAGGGATGGGAGGTCGGCAGACTGGGGCCTTTACCTGCTACTCATTAGAAACATAATTTGCATTTTTTTGAAAAATTAGGGATTTAAAAGCCATTTTTGCTATAAAATCTAATTCTTTAAACCAATGTATAGTAAAATATTGTATCTTAAGGCCCCTTTTATTAATGTGAGAAGCAGCCTTCTTATTGACTATTGGTATATTACATTTTTTGAGAAGCTTAACGATTTAAACATTGCAGGAAAAGAATGTCTAGCCAGTGCTGTATTTGTTATAATGGTTAACCAACTCTGATTTTAAGTCTTTAACATTTAAATTCAAAAATTTTAATTATCTTTTATTGTTTTTAAAGTGTTTTTATACCTTAACAAAACTGAATTTTTTTTTAAAAGTTAAGCACCTAAAATATAATTTTGGTTGGCCAACACAGGCAGCATGCACGTTTTTAGTCAATGACACCTTTGTCATATTTTTTAAAAAACTTCTTTAAAGTTATGTGAATGAAGTCATTTGGGTTTATGCTTTTTTAGTTACTGAGCGGCCTTATTTTTTAAATTAATCTGGTATGACCTAAATAATATTTAAACACAAGTATACACAAAGGATTTAATATGTACACATTTATGTCAACACCCAGAAAACAAAGACTATCATTTATCAGCTTTTATAAAGTTATACTATTGGCATTTTTTTACAGTTTTAAGCAAATTTATTTTTAAATTTGCATGTCTGAAGGTAGGATTTTAGGTTGTAGCAAGGTGAGAAATACGTATTTTAAAAGAGATTGCTTGTCTAGTTCATATGAGTTTGAATTTTCTGAAATTTTTTCTGCCTTCTTAGTCTTAGTTAATTTCAAAGCTCTTGCCCCAGATTTCTAAACATTTTTTATTGCATTAAAATTTAGATATTGGTCCGAAGTTTATACATCTTATCTTAGCTGTATTGCTCAAGGCTTCCTATATGGAACAAAGAAACCTTTAAGACAATGTCCCCCACCAAGAAAAACATTAAGGCCAGCCATTTATAGTGTAATTAAAAAAATTTTTTTTTTTTTAGTTAAGGAATAGAGGTAGCAGGAGAGAAAAAGTTTTAGCAAACAAGTTTTGACAAATATTTTGAAACACACTGGTTTAGAATGAGCCAAGGACTGATAGCAAAGATGAGGGGAAATTTAAATACCAACAAATCTGCCGACATTGCCCAAGTAGCTACATGGCCAGTGGGTGGAGAAGGCTCTTCCTTGTATTTGTCACTAATCTAGAAAAGGGCAAGGAAAGCAGCTATGGATACTATTTTGGGCCTAAGTTATTTTTTAAAATTAATTTTTTTGGTGCATTGTAGATATACCTAATGATAAAATTCATCCTAGGGAATTTGTACCTGTACATGACATATCTTGATTTTTCTTTTCTTCCCATTTCCCTCACCTCCATTCATCCCCTCTTCCCCTCCTTATTTAGAAAAGCTTTGTTTCCACTTTTTCCTTCTATTCTCTTTTTCCTTTTCCCATCCTTTCTTTTCCCCTCCCCCCTCCCAAGTTCCCATTCTGATTTGAACATTTTCTTCCTATTTCACAATATCTATTGTACATTTTGGTCCTTATTTACCCTTTCACTTTCTCACACCAGAGAAACCATGCAATTTTAAACATGTACGTTCAGTTTATTTCACTTATGAGTATGGTCTCAAGGTCCATCTATTTACCTAGAAATGTCTCAAGTTTATCCTTCTTTATGGCGGAGTAGTACTCCACTGAATATAAAAAAGACATCTTCTTTATCCATTTATTGGTTTATGGATATTTGGGCTATTTCTAAAATTTAGCTATTACAAACTGTGCTGCTATAAACAAGGGTGTGCATATATCACTGTGGTATGATGCTTTTAATTCTTTTGGGAAGATACAAAGAAGGGGAATAGCTGGGTCAAATGGAACCTCTAGTTGTAGTTTTTTGAAGAATTTCCACACTGATTTCCATAGTGCTTGCACCAGTCTACACTTCCACCAACAGTGGAGAAGTGTTCCTTTTTCCCCATAGCCCCACCAGCATTTGTTATTGGTTGATTTCTTGAAAATAGCCGTTCTTTCTGGGGTGAGGTGGAATCTCAGTGTTATTTGAATTTGCATCTCTCAAATAATCAGGGATTTTGGACACTTTTTTATATATTTATTTGCCATTTGTACTTCATCTGAGAAGTCTCTATAATTTCATGTGCCAATTTTTGGATTAAGTCTTTAAATTTGAGAGGTCTGATTTTTTTGAGTTCTTTATATATTCTAGATATTAGTCCTTGGTCTAGGGAACAGGTAACAAAAATTTTTTCCCACTGTGGGTTGTCTCTTCACTGTGTTGGTGGTTTCTTTTGCTGTGCAAAAGCTTGTTAATGTGATGAGATCCCAGTTGTTGATTCTTTGTGGATATTTCCTGTACAATCAGGGTTTTGTTCATAAAGTCTTTGCCTCTACCTGTATCTTAAGGATCTTTCAGCAGATTTAGTGTTTCTGTTTTAATATTTATATCTTTGATCTAAATCTTTGATTTAGTTTAGTTGCATGGCGAGAAATAATGGGTCTGGTTTGTGGCATGTGGAAATTCAGTTTTCCTAGCACCATTTAGTAAAGAGGCTGTCTTTCTTCCAGTGAAAGTGTTTGGCCCCTTTGTCAAAAATAAGGTGGCTGAGTGTATTTGGAGTTACTTCTGCATTTTCTAATCAGTTGCATTGATCCTTGGGTCTTGTTATTTTTTTTTTTTTCCTTCTTTTTTTTTTCCTTTCTTCTTTTTTTTTCTTTTTTTTTTTTGGTAGCACCATGCTGTTTTTATCACTGTAGCTTTGTAGTATAATTTCAAGTCAAGGATTGTCATGCCCTCTGCCTTGCCTTTGTTGCCCAGAAATGCTTTTGCTATTCTAGGTCTCTTCTGATTCCAAATGAATTTTAGGATTATTTTCTCTAATTATGTGAGTAATACTATTGATATTTTGATCAGGATTGCATTAAATCTGTATAACAATTTTGGGAGTATGGAAATTGGCACTGTACTGGTTCTTCCTACCCAACAACAAGGGACATATTTCCATTTTCTGATTTCCTCTTCGATCTCCTTTTTCAGAGTACTGTAGATTTCAATGTAAAGTCTTTTACTTCTTTTGTTAGATTGATTCCTAAGTATTTCATTTACTCTGGTTCTATTGTGAAAGTGTTGTTTCTCTAATTTCTCTCTCAGTGAGTTTGTTATTTGTGTACAGGAATGCTTTTGATTTTTAAGTGATGATTTTGTATCCATCTACACTATCAAATTTGGTTATTAAATCTAGAAGTCTTTTGGTGGAGTTTTTGGGGTCTTCTATCTAGAGTATCATGTCATTCACAAATAATGATAATTTAACTTCTTCCTTTTGTGTCCTTACTCCTTTAAGGAGAAATATCTTTCTCTTATCTAATTACTCTGGCTAATGTTTCCACAACTATATTGAATAGGAGTGGTGGTAGTGGACATTATTGTCTTGTTCCTGATTTTAGATTGAAAGCTTTCAGTTTTTGTCCATTTAGTATGCTGTTGGCTGTTGGTTTGTCATAGATAGCTTTTATCAGATTGAGATAAAGAGTGTCTGTTCCAATTTTTTGCAGGATTTTTATCATGAGTGGTATTGGACTTCGTCAAATGTTTTTTCTGCATCTGTTGAAATGATCATATGATTTTTGTCCTTGGCTTTGTTAATATGTTGTATTACATTTATTGATTTGTGTATGTTGATTCATCCCTGGGATGAATCCAACTTGGTCATGGTGTATAATATTCTTGATGATTTGCTGCATTCCGTTTGCTAGTATCTTATTGAGGATTTTTACATCTATGTTCATTAGGGAGATTGGCCTATAATTCTCTTTTTTGGTTGGGTCTTTCTCTGTTTTTGGTATCAGGGTAATGGTTGCTTCCACAATGAATTTGGGAGTATCGTTTCTCTTTTAATTTCATTAAAGTGTTTGAGAAATAGTGGTATGAGGTCCTCTCTAAATTTCTTGTAGAATTCAGCAGTGAATTTGTCAGGGCCTGGCCTTTTTTTTGTTGGTAGGTTTTTAATTACATCTTCAATTTCATTGACTAATATTGGTTTATTTAGAAATTTTATATCTTCTCTATCCAGCTTTGATAATTCATATGTATCTAGGAGTCTGTCAGGTTTTTTCTGCATGTTCCATCTTATGACAGTACAAGTTCTTGAAGTAAGTATAGATGATCTTCTGGATTTCTGCAGAATCTATTGTGATTTCACCCTTTTTATTCCTAACTGCATGGATTTGAGTCTTTTCTTTTTGATAAGGTTGGCTAAGGTTTGTCTATTTTATTTAATCTTTCAAAGAACCAACTTTTGGATTCGTTGATTATTTGTATTGTTTTCTTAGTCTCCGTTGCATTCAGTTTTGCTCTAATCTTTATAATTTCCTGCCTCATATGAGCAATGGGCTTGACTTGCTCTTCTTTTTCTAGAAGCTTGAGGTTCAACATGAGGTGGTTATTTGAGCTACCTCTGTTTTTCTGATATGGGAATTTACCACTATGAATTTCCTTCATAGGACTGCTTTCATCGTGTCCCATAAGTTCCCGTATGTTGTTTTGGCATTATTGTTTAATTGTAGAAACTGTCTATTTTCTTCTTTAATTTGAACTGTGACCCATTGGTTGTTCAGGAGGGTACTGTTTAATTTCCATGTGTTTATGAAGTTCTTGTGGTTTCTTTTGCCATTGATTTCCAATTTCATTGAGCTATGGTCTGATAATATGCATGTGATAGTTTCAGTTCCTTTGCATTTACTTAAGCATGTTCTATGGGTTAGCATGTGGTCTATTTTGGAGAACATCCCATGTGCAGCTGAGAAAAATGCATATTCTGATGTTGTGGGGTAGAACATTCTGTAGATATCTCCTCAGTCCATTTCTTCAAAAATTTAGTACAGTTCTGATATTTCTTGATTTTTTGGTCTAGTTGATCTTTTTGTGACAGTGGGGTATTGAGGTCCCCCATTACAATTGTGTTAGTGCTTATTTGATTTTTCATGTCTGTTAATATTTTTTTATGTAGTTGAATGCATTGATATTTGGTGCATATGTATTTTTGATACCTCTTCTTGGAGTTTTCCTTTAACAAGTGTGTAGTGACCTCCTTTGTCTCTTTTTCATTGACTCCGATCAATCTTATGTTACTCTTCTTTGTATCATCCAGCAGCTGTTGGTTGATTTTTTTGTGGCCCCTTGCTATTTTTAAGAAATCTTTCTTTTCGTGATTGCTAACTGCAGTCCTGTCTCACAGATCTGATATTCTGTCCTCACATTGGTTCCTTCTGCTGTGTATACTTTCAATAGAATTTTTAATCTCCTGGATATCTGATTGAATCTGTTTCATGGATCCATGTCTTTACTGTGCTGGATGTTCATGGATTCTGTCATTTCTTTTTTTTTTTTTTTATGTGGGTACCGGCAGTTGAACTCAGGACCTCACGCTTGCCAGAAGGCGCTTGTGCCACTGAGTGATATCACCGGCCCTTTTTTCCTTTATGTGGGTACTGGGAGTCTAACTTAGGACCTTGTGCTTGCTGGACAGGCGCTTATGCCGCTGAACCATCTCACCGGCCCCTGAGCTATCTCACTGGCCCTGTCATTTTCTTAAGCTCCTCTATTTTTTTTATCTGTATCTACTCTAGATTCACTAATGATCTTCATTGTCATCATTATCTCTGAAATTATCTGAGAAATTATTTCTGATTTGATTTTTTTTCTAGAGCCTCATTCATCTGCTCTGTTATTTCTGTTTTTACCACTTCAGAGAGTCCAAGTGAGTGGCTTTTGAGTTGTTCCACCTCATTGCCCCCTGGGTTTGCGTTTGGTGAGCTGGAAGTCTGGGGTTGCATCTTGCTTCTGTGTCTTCTCATTTTCTATTTCTTTTTAGTTTACATCCTGCACTGATGCTCGTGAATTGTTTATGGTAGGTATCTTGCTAATATCGAGAACACTTAGGAAATGACTACTTTTAAGAGGTGTCTTCCAGGTGCAGCTGGCTCTTGGGTTTTGAGTCTGTTGCAAGAGCCTACCCCTTCAATGTATTGGGGATGGGAAATTGCTGCCTATTTGGCCTAGCTCCTGGTTCTTTGGCACTGGCCTATAGTATTGTTTCGGACCCTCAGGCTGGCACACCAGGAAGAACAACTGATTAGAACAGTTATGTCACCTCGGCTAAAATAGTATAATCAGTAATAACAATAGCATCAAACACAGCCTAGATAAACTGTGGTAACTATAATTTGCCACATTTAACCATATGAACAAGATTTGTAGTTACACAACAAAATCTAAAACAAACTACAAAATTGTATACAGTAAATATCCCCTCCATGTGGCAATTTTACTCCCAGGGAGAAAATTTTAAAAGGGTTAGAGGAGAAAAATAGAGAAATAGAAGAAGAGAGAGGGATTAGCAGCAAGGCTGGAGAACAAAGGAAAATTGCACAAACTTTGGGAATTGGTGAAGAAGAGAGAAGGGCAAGAAAGAAGAAACAGAAACAAGAACAGAATGATACTGCAATAACAACAAAAACTAGAAACAGTGTTCACACTCATAAAAAGAACAATTAAGTAAAAAATTAAAATATTAAAAATTAATAAAAATTAAAAAGCAAAGGAAGAAAAGTAGAAAATCCACTTCAGGGTGTGTCTCTGCTGTCACTGGGAGACAGGGGCCAGACAGAGCCCAGACCCTTGCTGACTGATCCCAGCAGGCCAGCAGTAGAATTATGGCACTGGTGGATAATCCCAGCAAACCTGGGTCTTTAATTCCACTGAAGTTCAGGCTGCTTCTCGTTTCTGGCTGTGAGGTTGGGACCCCAGTTGTTCATCCCACAGCACTCCGAGTGCCTCCTGCCAGTTTGAACTCTGCTCCGTGATGTCCTAATGGCTTGAACTCCGCTGTGCCTCACTCTGACACCGGGAGCCTCTAGATGGAGCCAACCTGCAGCTGCTCCAAGTTTTGACTTCAGTTGGCTTCTTTCCAAAATGGCAACAGTCTGATCGCCCTCTCTGGCGTGCACCTGAGCCCGAATAACTCACCAGCCACTGCAGTCCGCAGCTTCCACTGCTCCATTCCACTGGTGCATTTCTCTGTGGAGGCCTCTGGGGTCACCAGTAGTCACGGTGTGTCTGCAAGTTTGAGCTGCTCCTCCCATGCCATGACCCTGGGCTCAGGGACAAAGCGCCACTTGCCACTTCTCTCTTCTGTGTTCTGGTTTCTCTTCACTCTCCCTGTGAGCTCCAATTCTAACTTCAGTTTCTTGATGGGTCCCAGGGACTCACTTCCCTCCTCCTCCTCTTTCTATGTTCCAGTGTCTGGATTCCAGGTATCAGAGAGGCTATTTCTCTGCTGCTCACCATCCTACCGTCTTCCCAGAAGTGGCCAAAGTTATTATTATTTTTTTAAAATTTTTTATGTTTTTGGTGGGTACCGGGGGTCGACCTCAGGACCTAGCGCACCAGCAGGCGCCCGTGCCGCTGAGTGATAACACTGGCCCTTTTTTCGTATGTGGGTTCTGGGAGTCAAACTCGGGCCCTCACGCTTGCCAGGCAGGCGCTTATGCCGCTGAGCCATCTCACCGGCCTGGCCAAAGTTATTTTAAAGAATCTTTTTAAGGACAATTTTGTGAAATACAGTGTGCTTTAATTGTATAGGCCATGTTGTATCACAATAAAATTATCTTTTTTTTTTTAATTACAGGTAACTAATATTTTTAGGGAGCTGCAAAGTAGCACAGGCACTTTTATTTTTGAGCAGTTTACAACAGAGTTCCTCAAACACTCCACCGATTTTTAAAAACTTTTAATCTACACTTTTTTGTTGACAAATAGTTGATGAACCTTGAACTCTGTGGGCTTACAGAGAAGCCTCAGAATAACTCAAAGCCCCAAGTGCCTTATATAATTTAAATGACTGAAATCTGTTGACCATTTTAGAATAAAGGTGATTATAAGGAGAGAAAGATAAAAGAAACAAAGACCTACCTAAACAAATGTATACTTTAAAACATATGCCTGGAAATGCTTTTTTTAATCTGTGAATTTCTTTTACACGAGTTAGTGCCCTAAATTATGTGCAGTCATTGTGAATGGCTGCAAGTGGCTTTGCCAGGTGACCTGATAAGGTCTAGGTTGTGAGGACAGCAGATCCCTGGAGTGCGTGGTTTAGTCGGAAGCCAGGTGGAGTTGTCAGCGCCTCAGAAACCTTTTCTTTTTATTCAACAAAAGTGTGTATAGGCAGCTGATGCTGGGAGCAGGAAAAGGGAGATTCCCAGGTGTGAAAGTGTCCTCGGCAGCTGCTGGAAGATCACTGAAGTCCTGACTATGGGTTCAGCTAGCCACAGCATCACTCCTTTTAAATTGACTGTCAGGGTACAAGGTACTCAGGAGCAGCGACTTATGTCCCATCTGGGCTGCCAAAACTTTTAGAGCCCACTTAGGCACAAGGGCTCAGGTTCATCTGCTTGCCATTAACCAAATCAATTAAAAACAAAAAAGATTTACTTAAAGCTCCAAAAACATAAAAGGGCCTATTTGCCTGAAATCACCATCTCACCATTTACAGGTAGGTAAGGGATTTTTTAAATAATAAAAAGTGGAGAAGAGGAAAAACAGAGGAATAATGCAGATCTCCATACTTACTTTATCCAGCTTCAGTTAGTTCATTGTCCCCCTTCGTGTGGGGAAAAAAAAAAAAAAAATGAAACAAACAAAACAGAAAAACTGAGCTCTAGGCTTCATGTCAACATCTGCATTTTCATTCATCTGTGCTAAAGAGGTGGGAAAAGCTGTTTATGTGTTAAACCTCAAAGAGCCACTTGTCTCTAAAAAAGTACAGAAAACACCCCTAACTTTTAAAGTTCCATTTTGCAGTGCTAGCCACATATTACACATGTGGATCTATCCTTAAGTCCGTGTTGTGCATACACACAAAAATGCCATCAGTGTCACCAGCCCTATGCAGAATCCCCAGCGTACTAAGAAAAAGTGCTAAGTTTGGTGGTGGTGTCTCAGGATGGTCATCTTTATTTTTCTTTTTCTGTAGGAGTTGGCGATTTCAGTGTGTGGGAGTTCTCTGGAAATCCTGTGTACTTCTGCTGCTATGACTATTTTGCTGTAAATGATCCTACATCGATCCATGTCATTGTTTTTAGTCTAGAAGAACCCTATGAGATTCAGCTGAACCAAGTGATTTTCTGGCTCAGTTTCCTGAAGTCTCTGGTCCCAGTGGAGGAGCCCATAGGTGAGCTGAGCCTCCAGGCCATGCTTGCTCTTCCTCTGCGTTCTGCTGCTGCTGCCCATCTCGTGCTTGGCCACAGCCATGCCCAGAGCCTGCAGCTTGGGTCTTGGAGCTGCTGTTTCCATCCCTTCTTCTCCCCACTGGGAGGTTCCACTCTGCAGCTCAGCTGGGCACTGTGTCCTGCAGGGAGTTTTTGTCCTGTGATCACATATTTCTGTCTCAAAGACCAATTCTAATATATTCTTCGGGAGCTGTTTCTCACTCTTTCTGTACTTTAGAGCCATGATTTTTGCTGGATGCAAAGTGGAATCCTCCTTCAAGAGCTCCAGCTCCTTTTTAAAAAGACCCATGATTCACCAGTAGAACGAGCTGTCCATTCTGCCGATCCTTCAAGCCCTGGAGAAACGCGGCCCAGTGGCCTCACTGTGGCATCCTGATGTTATTCCTAGAGAACAGAGAACATGGAGAGTGGACTTCTGTTTGTGTAGAACAAGAGAAGCAGCCTTCCCTGGGGAAATACAACACTCAGGAGCCAGGGTTTTTCCCCCAAAAAGTATAGAATAATAGGTTGGATTTAATATCTGTCAGCATGCTGCCATTTGGGTCTTTCTCCTTTGTCGCACTTTTTTTTTTTTTTTTTGTGGGTATCGGGGGTCGACCTCAGGACCTTGCGCGCCAGCAGGCGCCCGTGCCGCTGAGCAATATCACCGGCCCCTTTTTTCGTATGTGGGTTCCGGGAGTTGAACTCAGGCCCTCGCACTTGCCAGGCAGGCGCGTACGCTGCTGAGCCATCTCACCGGCCCCCGCACTTTTTACCCATTCCAGTGAGAGCTGCTACCACGTGAGTCTCAGGCGGTTTCTCTTTGGACCCTGTTGCTGCATGAGGAGGGCTTTCTTTGGGCCTACAAAGAGCACCCTCCTTGTAGGAGGTTAAATCTTTCCCCTCGTATAGGAGGAGGTATTTGTATGGAGCCCTGAGATGCTGACATGTGCTGAAGTCACTTGTGGTCCACTGCTGAGAGCCCTCCTTATGGCCTAGGATGGGCTCCCTTGTTGTTTGCCGGGCCTGGGGTCTTTTAGCGGTTTATACCTTGCAGCAGGCATGGGGCCTTGAGTCTGTGGGCAAGTTGTACACTCCCTGAAGGCAGTCTGGCCACGAAGCCAGTGCAGCCCTCACTCCGGCAGGAGAGTCAGCCAGGTAGGGGAGTGTGCTCCTGACAGTCCCTTCTCTGTCCCCAGCCTTTGGTGGTAAGCTGAAGAACCCACTCCGAGTGGTCCTGGTGGCCACCCATGCTGACATCATGAATGTCCCTCGTCCAGCTGGAGGCGAGTTTGGATATGACAAAGACATGTCATTACTGAAAGAGATCAGGAACAGGTGAGGACAGCCTGGGGGAGCCTCCTATCCTGAGGAACTGGATTTGGGGGGGTGGGTGTGGAAATACAGATGGAAGCCATGTGACCTGACAGAGGGACAAAAGACCTTTCTTTCATGACTGATCTTGTTAATTTTCACCTTTCCAAAGAACGAATACACATGTAACAATGAAAGAGATGAAGCACGTCTGATACAGAGTGCCAACCCTCTCACTGCTTTCTTCCTCTCAGCACCAATGTCCAGAGGGGATTTCTGGTGCTGCTTTGGCTTGCAGTTCTTTTCCTGATTTTCACCATAGCACTGATCAGTGTTGCTCAGCATACACGTTGCAACCCACTAGTGGGCCATGGCAGGAGGTAGTGACTAATTCTGTCTGCAGTGGGATAGGATGAGATGAAATGGAATAGAAGATATTGTAATAGATCAGAGTGCATTTAGTGTCAAGTATTATTTTTTAATTTTTTTCTTTTAGGAAACTTAAGTGTGCACAGCATCAGAGGTAAAATACATAAGTTTTTACTCAGAGAGTGTGACACTCCTTTTTCTCATTGGTACAGTTATTACCTGAAACTGGGTAACTCAGAAAGAAAGCGTTGATGTAGTTCACAGTTCTGGAGGCAGAAAATCCCCACAGCAGCCCTGGTGAAGACCTCCTTGGCTACAGCACAGTGCGGCAGAGAGCGTCATAGCGGGTTACCTGCCGAAGGGAAGCCAGGGAGACCCAGGGATCTCGCTTTCCCTTTGTAGCGACTCTGTGAGGTCTCACTGGCATCCCATGGATACTACCCTCATTCCTTTGGGGAGTAGCACCCCAGTGACTTTAATCACCTTCAGTGAGGTCCCACCTCTCAAAGCTTCCACCGTGACACACACTGGGAACTTAACCTCAAACACACGAGTCGTCGGGAGACAAACCACATCTGAATCAAGCATTCTCCATCAAAAAACAGGGAACTGGGTGGTAGTAACTTGAGTCTTGAATTATCAGTTTGACACATCCCTCCTTTCTTCCTGTTGTAAAAGTGAGTCTCCTGTGAACACTTTCAGGTGAATGTACTCTACCCCATCTTCAGTCCCTCCACTCTCAGCAGTGTCACTTATAAGATGAACACATGGGCCTCCCCTTTCCTGCTCAGGAGGAGCTGATATCTTTCCATAGTGTGTTCCTGCTGCTGGTTGGAAAGCCAGTGGTCCCATTGGTATGACTGGGGGTGCATGCGTATGTCCCCAAATCTGTGCACTTAAGAGTGACTACACTGAGTCTAGCAAACAGCAGGGACAGAAACACTGCAAGGTGCTCTGGGACCAGTAGGAGCCCTGGGCCCTGCATGGAAAGACCTGAGGAAATTGACTCAGGACTGATGTAGCTCTCGCTCCTGCCATAGGTTTGGGAATGATCTTCACATTTCAAATAAGTTGTTTGTGCTGGATGCTGGGGCTTCTGGGTCTAAGGACATCAAGGTACTTCGGAATCACCTCCAAGAAATTCGAAGTCAAATAGTCTCGGTGAGTCTACCCTGGAGGACCCTGGATCTAACCTTTGCTGTCATCAGCAGTGACCATGGGACTGGCCTCTCTGTTCTGCTCTCTTTATTAGGTTTGGTTTTCAGGGGTTGCTTTCCCAGTAGGACCCAGGACTAAGGGACCACATGGGTATGCTATTAGCATATTATTCTGCAGTGAGGTGGGATAGGAGAGAAACAAGAAATGGTAGTAGTTATTATGGGCCAGGCAGACTAAATCAGAGTGCTTACAATTCTTACTGTTTACATGGTTTAAATACAAAATTTCTTTTTACAAATTACAAAAGGAATTCTAAAGTGCTTTGTTGTGGAATGTAAGAAAACTCAGAGAAAAAGTCATAAAATTTGTCAAAGGAGCATTTAAAAAAATTAAGAAAAGTTAGAAAATACTAACAAAATTTATTAAACAATGTAAAACTATAGATCAGAAAAAATGGAATGAGACTGTGTTCTTGCCACAGGTAAGATATAAAAAAAATGCTTCATTTTTCCCAAGTTAAATAAATTTCATATGGTTCCAGTTAGCATTTGGTGGGGGGGAAGGATGGTTGGGGTTTTTAATCTTAAAATTTCACTGGAAGAAGAAATAAAATATATGATAAAGGCTCTATGATCAGTACAATTAAATAAGAGTAAGAGTGTCAATGTAGATCAAAATGTTAAACAAATTTAATAAACAGTATCTTAATTTAATGGGGAAAGTATTTGCTTAGTAATCCTGCACAACTGGTTATTTGACTGGGAGGAAATAAACCTGATTATCCTACTTTCCATATTGCCTGAACATTTATGGATTAAAACTATCGAATGGTCAAATATAAAACAATATCTCAAATGGTAATTTTGGGGAATGTGTTTATAAAATAACTTAGACCTGAGACAAACTTCAAAGAATGGTTACAAAAATCTACAAATCTTCAAATAAAGTGTACTTACTTAACAACACAAACATTTAAAACAAATCTCCGGCAATAAAGATGGATAAAATTAAAAAGTAAAATAGACTGGGGAAAATTGTCAATGCATTTGACACATAAAGGATTGCTTACTCATAATATTCAGAATGCTCTAAAACTGGTAAGAAACAGAAAAAACATGCTAAAATTAGGGGAAAATGCTACACTGCTTTCAGGAAGGTTCCCACCACTCAAGCGTGAGTCTGACTTGGGTAGGTGTGACACCTCTGCTGTCCCACGGAGGTACCTGGGATCCGGTTCCCTTCCAACACCAGGCTCTGGTTCCGCACCTGCACTTGGAATACTCAGGAAACCCTTTCCTCCATCACGAAAATGTGGTCCATGCACCTCAAGTAGGCACATTCCGCAGATGGGAGTGGTCTGTCAGGCCTCTGGGACTGAGAGCCCCCAAACCAGCAGGTGCTGAGCCACCCGTGTTTGGATGACAGCCTCCTTCCTCAGGCAGCATGGAGCCCTTGAAGATTTTGAGCTGGGTTATGGTACAACACACCACCAACCAGTGAGGCCAGGCAGGTGGAGCCCCCCAAATAAACTGCTTATGCCTGAGAACCTTTTACTGATTGGGGATTGGAATTCAGGTGACATAAAACTTGATTGGAAAGGATGCCTAATTAACGATGCAGTGCAGTATGTGGCTCGTGTGTTTGCTAATGAGGACAGCATGTTGATATGACTCTGAAACATAGGCTGGTTTATTTAACAAACTTAAAAGGTTAAAGTTCAATTTCAAGCCATTTACCAGGAACTGGTCTAATGGAAATAACAGTTCAATAGCAATCCCCATGAATACCAAATTTACTGGTTAAAATTCCGCTCTACTGTTGACAACGATACTCATTCTCTGTTCTCTGTTCCTAAAGTACCCATTGCCAGAGTGGAACAGTAGAACATGCCCAGTGGGGCATGAGGGAGGGGTGAGCGAGTGAAGAAAGAGGGAGGGAAGAATTGAGCAGAATACGATGAATTACAAAATTCCAAAAGTTCCAAATCATAAGTCTCAAGACTTACCATCTATTTATCAAGACAGAGCTGAAAAGCTTGTACAAAACTGTACATTTGATAAACAGATTCTGCCTAAAGGTGCCACTAAAGCAATAACTGCCCCAGCACCCCACCAGCAAAGCGTCATCTCACGGGGGGTCATGGCATTGTGTCCGCTGGGCTCCTCACTCACTGTCTCCCACCCTGCATGCTCTAGGGCTGCCCCCCCATGACTCACCTGTGTGAGAAAATCATTTCCACACTACCCTCCTGGAGGAAGCTCAATGGGCCCAATCAGCTAATGTCCCTGCAGCAGTTTGTCTATGATGTGCAAGACCAGCTGAACCCCCTGGCCAGCGAGGAGGACCTCAGGCGAATCGCACAGCAGCTCCACAGCACAGGCGAGGTAAGTTCTCCATGTGGCCAGGCAGTGGGGCAAGGTGTAGCAGGGACTCAGTCTGTCCCAAGGTCCAGGGCTTGGAAAGGGAATGAGCCTGGGTGACAGAGTGGACCTAGCCTAGTCACCCACAATATTTCCAGATGTGCAGCCCTTACTGTCTCAGGTAATTCCCAAACCTGCAGCTCTCTGTTTCTCCTTCACTTCAGCACTGCTGTTCAGATTCCTCTATTTTGCTTTTGTCTTCCATTTCCTGTTAGGGGCACAGGGTCACTGCCCTGGGTGACGTCTCCTCACTCACCTTTGGAGACACAGTAGTTTTCTGCTGTTTCTGGCAGCCGCCAGGCTGGTGGTCTCCTGTGCTCAGGAGGGTCCAGCTCCAAGCTGACTTCCTGGTCAACAAAGAGTTGAGAAAAGGTGGTGAGTTGTCCTCAGGCAGAGCAATCTGGAGACACTAAGACAGAGAAATAGTGTGCAGAGCACAGACTGATCATCCCTAAACACACACTTAAAACCCCAGGTGTCTGCTCAGAGTGACAGAAAATGGACTTTTTGCTTCTAGTTGTGTGACATTCAGTACTGGCGTTGAGTGCATGTACCCATCCCCAGAAAGGGGCGTAACTTCACATTCCTCCCTCCTGTGGAATCAGGAGGCAGCATGGGCTGGACCGCACCAAGAGCAGAATATTGGAGAATATTGAAACCAGAAGCTCAGGTGCCACGTCACGGCCATGCTTGTGTGAGTTGTATATTTTGAAACTAATATTGAATCCAGAAGCCAGTGACCCATAAGAGCCACAAGTAGTGATTTAATTGGCCTTTTAAACACCCTGTAAGCAACCAGCAAATCTGCCGATTCCTCCAGTAGTACTGTAAAGTGATTCTGAGGAAGGAGACAGGCGAAGTCAAGCCTAGATTATAGGACATGGCTGGATATAAAATGTTTTAACTCATTCCTTTGGCATAATATTGTCTTATTTTACCAGCAACTTCCTAGATCACAGCACATGATTCATTTAATTTGATGTCACATCCCTTTTGAGCTTGAGCCTTAAATAAATGAACACTTAGAAGAAGAAAAAAAGGGAAAGCTCAGTGGCATGGCCTCACTTTGACCCCAGCCTCCTTCATTTCTATTGCTGCCTTCTAGGAGGTGCTCTGCACACCTTATTCATGGTTTCTCCTCATCTGTCTTTCTCTGGTCCGGGACCCCACAGAGCACAGGGTAACCTGTCTCATCTCCTGGGTCTCTCCCAGGACCATGGGTCAGGCTGCGTCTCCCATGACCCTGAGGCGATGGCAGTACTAAATGCAAATGGTGACCCACCAAGTGCCCTGTCTAAAACTGCATAGACATGAGCTGCGCCCTTCCTGAATTTCCAGTCTAAGGCTCAAGTATGACAGCACCACATAGAGCGGGGATCACAGCGGTCCAGCTGGGGCAGAAGAGCAGGCCCGTGGCCTGTGAGGGAGGAGACGCTTTCCTAGAACTGGCCCAGAACGGGAGGAAGTGAGGAAGAGCAGCTGTTTCCTAAAAGGATTTCTGTTTCTCTTTCCTTTTTTTCTAACTTTTTTGTAAATGAAATAAACATGACCTATAGAGCTGGAGTCCCCTTTAGTCACCAGCTCTGATGTCTGATTCCTGTCCCTTCTCTGGGGTGAACTATCATCATGGTGGCGCGTCTTTCTAGGCATTGTGTATGGAAATGTATTTAAATTTACATAAATATATATTATGTGATATATATATAAACTTAAATATATATCATAAAATATATAAAAAACATAAATACATTTTAATATTGTATATTAATATATATTAATAGTATAATATATATGATATACATCAATAATATATGTTATTAATAGTATAATATATCAATAATAGTATAATATATATGATATATATTAACATATCTTATTAACATGTATTATTAATATATTTATATGTATATTAAATATATAATAAAATATATAAACTTATATATGTATTATATATATAATATATAATATATATATGTATTATATATAATATATATATAATATATATATTTATAAACTTAAAAAAAAAATTTCAAGTCTTTAGAGAAGTCCTAAGAATGCTATCATGAACTCTAATATACTCTGACCTTAAAGTTGATTATTTGCATTTCACAACACTTGCTTGGTTTCTCTCCTGTTCATTCACTAATTAATTTTTCAGACAGCCTCACACTCCACCTCTTAATGCTTTAGCCTGTATGTCCACAGAAGAGGACATGGCCCAGTGTAACAGATGATCACATTTCAGAAACAAAAACACTGACACAGTGCTGTGACTCATGGTGTAGTCCCCATACAAGGGTTTTTTGCTCATGCTCATAACTTCTGTTATAGAATTTTTATTCATTTATGTATTTATTTTGGGATTCAGGATCCAGTCACACACTCATTGCATTTGTTTGCCATATCTCTTCCTCCTTTTCTTCTTCCTCTTCCTTTATTTTATGTGTGTGTGTATCTTCCATTATGTTGGGCTTTTTGACTTTCAATGGTAGCTATTTCTCAGAATCACTTTTTCATGTTTTCAAGCTGCTTTTTGAGAATCAGTGCTTGGTTTTAGAGTTGGATCCGTGGAAGGGCCCTGGGTCATTTCTGAGAACATCTGCTCAGGTTTCGTTGGGATCAGGTCCTTTTGTGCTCTGGGTGATGGATACCCCTGAAATGGATTCCACCCCTACTGTGACCTTGTGTTGTCCCCTCTGGCAGATCAACATCATGCAGAGTGAAACTGTGCAGGATGTGCTGCTCCTGGACCCTCGCTGGCTCTGCACTAATGTTCTGGGGAAGCTGCTCTCGGTGGAGACGCCCCGTGCCTTGCATCACTACCGGGGTCGCTACGCCATGGAGGACATCCAGCGGCTGGTGCCTGACAGCGACGTGGAGGAGCTACTGCAGGTTCTGGATGCCATGGACATCTGCGCCCGTGACCTGAGCAGCGGGACCATGGTGGACGTCCCTGCCCTGATCAAGACTGACAACCTACAGCGCTCCTGGGCTGATGAGGATGACGTCATGGTGTACGGCGGAGTGCGCATTGTCCCTGTGGAACATCTCACCCCGTTCCCTTGTGGCATCTTTCACAAGGTGCAGGTGAACCTGTGTCGCTGGATCCACCAGCAGAGTGCCGAAGGTGATGCCGACATTCGCCTTTGGGTGAGCGGCTGCAAGATCACCAACTGGGGGGCTGAGCTGTTGGTGCTGCTCGTCAACCACGGCCAGGGCATCGAGGTGCAGGTGCGCGGGCTGGAGACTGAGAAGGTCAAGTGCTGCCTGCTGCTGGACTCAGTATGCAGCACCATCGAGAGCGTCATGGCCACTACGCTGCCAGGGCTGCTGACGGTGAAGCACTACCTGAGCCCACAGCAGCTGCGCGAGCGCCACGAGCCCATCATGGTCTACCACCCGCGGGACTTCTTCCGAGCGCAGGCCCTGAAGGAGAGCTCCCTCACCAACACCATGGGGGGGTACAAAGAGAGCTTCAGCAGCATCACCTGCTTCGGCTGTCATGATGTCTACTCCCAGGCCAGCCTAGGCATGGACATCCACGCATCAGACCTGAGCCTCCTGACCCGCAGGAAACTGAGTCGCCTGCTGGACCCGCCCGACCCCATGGGGAAGGACTGGTGCCTTCTTGCCATGAACTTGGGCCTCCCTGACCTCGTGGCCAAGTACAACAGCAACACTGGGGCTCCTGGGGACTTCCTCCCCAGCCCAGTACACGCTCTGCTTCAGGAATGGACCTCCTACCCGGAGAGTACCGTGGGTGTCCTCGTGTCCAAACTGAGGGAGCTGGGTCGCCGGGATGCTGCCGACTTTTTACTGAAGGCCTCCTCTGTGTTCAAAATCAACCTTGATGGCAGTGGCCAGGAGGCCTATGCCTCAAGCTGCAACAGTGGCACATCTTACAATTCCATTAGCTCTGTCGTGTCACGGTGAGGGTGGCCTCAGCTTGAGCACTGCCTCCACGACTGCAGCAGCAAAGGGAGTGTCATCCATCCTTCCACTGGAGCCCTGGGGCATCCCTTCCTGCACCCGCATCCTGAAGATGCCACCCTGCCTCTTCCCCTGTCTCCCTGCCTCCACCTCCCTCCCACACGCCCAGAGTGTGGATGGTCTTTCTTACCCAGAGCAGACCACATCCTTCACTTTGGCTGCCCAGAAACCTGGTGTCCCTCTTCTCAGTGTTCTGGACTCTGTCTCTCATCTACAGTACTTTCCTTCTTACTGACAGTTTTATTGGAATTCCAAACTTTTCAGTAAAATTTTTAAATTACTTTATTCATTGTCCTTTTAAAAAAGGAAGGAAAAGTACGCATTTATTTGCAATGTGTATTTCTTATACTCTCCTAGCTCCTCAGCTTCTCTCTTGTATTTGTAGGAGACGCTCATGCTTGGACCCCACTGTATGATTTATAAATAGCAATGTGAGTGCCTTTTGCAGAAGAGGGTGTGTTTGAAGTCATCTGAGTCAGCCAGGAGCTGTCACCAAGGAAATGCTACCTCTCTGTCCCTTGCTGTATGCTGATTATCACCAGAGGTGCTTCACCCTGAGTTTTTTTTTTTTTTTTTTTTTTTTTTTTTTGGGCGGGAATGGGAAATATCTGTTTTTGGTGGGGTTCTTTTGTTGTTGTTGCTTTTCTTTTCTTTTTTTTTTTATTTGTTTTGTTTTTTTTGGGGGGCGGGGGGTTTGGCAAGCAAAGGGGAGAAAGGAATCTTCCTCCAGGGTGATTTCATGGCCAGTGTTGTTGGTGTAAGATGTTTTCCAGTTTGCTTTTGTTGAAATGTCCACACGAACATGCACAGAAAACCCAGAAACTGTCACACTTTGTCATTCCCTCTCATCTCAGGTAGAAGGTTGACACAGTTGCAGAGTTATGGAGACCTGTGTAAGAATTCAGAAGACCTGGACTCATAATCTGTGGCAGTCTGTTGACACTGGTGCATAGCAGACAGTTTCCACATTTAGAGCCTGGTTGGATAACTCCTTATACTTGAAATCTTAAAAGAAAATACAGGAAGCAAGTTTTCTTGCAGTGATTTCAAATTGTAATAGAATTTTAGATTGATATGAGGGAACACGTTTTAATTCCTCTGTCCTAAGAAGCATGTATGTTACTGTTATATCATCTATCTCTCTCTCTATATATATATATAGATATGTATATCTATATATATGTGCACTATGTATATACATACATATCAATACTGGTATTTTTACTTAATCTATAATATGTCTTAAAAGAATTGTTTGTTTTTCTCCTTTTTAAAAAAAATATACTGTTGCTTATTGCGTTGGGTTTGTGGGTCCTTAATTCAAAAAGGATTCTTTTCCTTGTGGGTTTTCAATGCCAATATCCCATGCAGTAATTAGAACAAAGTGGTAGAAACCTGAAAGTCATTAATCTAAATCCCCAGGGGTTGGATTTCAGTTTACTTAGGTGTTTACTAATTACTAAACCAGGCAAAGTAAAAAGAGCCTAGATGATGTTCACATTTGTTTTTTTGTTTGTTTGTTTGTTTGTTTTGTTTTTTTAGATAGGGTCTCACTGTGTAGTTCATGCCTGAGTGCTGGGATTACAGGCATGTACCACCACGCCTGGCTTGTTCTGATTTTAAAGAAAAAAGGTCCTTTCCATTTTCCTTTGGTGAACCAACTAAATAGCTTTTAATCTTCACAATTAGCAAAAGAAGGTTTGCTTTTCTGAGCTCAAGCCGTTTGGGCCCGGAGCAAGAGAAATCCCCCAGCACAAGATACCTGTCCTCATGCCCTTTTTAAAATGGAAACCACATATGCCCCAGGCCATCCACTAAGGACTCCAGGGCCATCCCTTCTGGTACCAGTATGTGATAACAGCTTGATGTGACAAAACTGATGTTGAGTGAACACTCAACCCCCCTCCCCCAAAAAAAGGAAGAGAAAAGACTGGAGGAATTTAGTAAAATGGTAGTGGTTTTCTCTGTGCTGGTAGGAATACAGTACATTTTGTTTTGTTTAAATTATGCACAGCAAACAATTTACTTTGAGAAAAGAAATAGTAATGATTGATCTACAAACTACACGTAGGTATACCTAAAAAGGATGACGTTGAAATTGAGGTTGCTTTAAAGAGTGGAACCTGTTCTTCGTGGCCAACTCCATCCGAAGTGTCGGACTCAGTCCCTCTTACATCAGTGGAAATTCACATCAAAGGGTCACAGAAACAGCGAAACCCAGGGGCAAAGGCTGCCCCTCTGCAGCATCTGTGCCTTGGCTTGGATGGGTCCCTGAACCTGGGTCAGTGAACATCTCTGTGGTTGAGGACACAGGAGTTCCTATGACCCTTGGACCCATGCTCCTGGGTTCGTGTGGGGAGGTGCATTTCTCTCCAAAATGTGGTCAGTCAACAGGAGGGAGGTGGAGAGGATACTGGGCAGAGGAACGCAAGGACTGCAGGTCCTAGCACAGGCACCTGCTCCTGTGATCCTGGGGCCCTGACTCCCGACATGCTGAAGACACACTCAGGAATCCTTACAATCCAAGCATCAAGGGCATAAGGATCACCAAGTTTATCCCCTGCCAGGGGTCCTGTCATGTGAACATGGCCAGGGGCAGTGTGTGGACTTGGGTACCAGGAACTCCAGCCAGGTCAGAACTGGTCAGCAAAGCCTCACCATGTGAGGCTGGCTCTACCTTTTGCAGGAGGAAGAAAGCAGGGTATAATTCACCCTCTGTGGCTACAGTAAGAATCAGGATGTGTGCAGCTGGGTGTGATGGTGCACACCTGTAATCCTAGCTATTCAGGAAGCTGAGGCAGGAGGATTGCAAGTTCAAGGAAAACTTGGGCAACTTAACAAGATCCTGTCTCCCAAAGTAAAATTAAAAAGGGCTGGGAGTTCAATGCCCAGACCCAGAAAAAAAATCAGGATGTACATGTTCTTAAGAATCAGGAATGGGCCGGTGAGATAGCTCAGTGGCATAAGCGCCTGCCTGGCAAGCACGAGGTCCTGAGTTTGACTCCTGGTACCCACATATGAAAAAAGGGCTGGTGATATTGCTCAGCGGCATGGGCACCTGCTGGTGCGCGAGGTCCTGAGTTCGACCCCTGGCACCCACGCACAAAAAAAAGAATCAGAAATAAGAGCCGTTCATGGGACCTTTTCTATATACAGTTGTGAAATACACTCAGCATGTTCCTTGTCACCTCTTGGCTGTGACCTGGAGTGCTCCAGCTCTCCAGTACAGATGAAAGAATCTAAGGTATCTGAACTATGACTGGGGCTTTGTGTAGAAAGGAGTTTACAATTAAAACTGAAGAACTGACAGAAATCTTAATCTACAATTGGCCCATCAATATCCAGAGTCCATACCAGTAATATTAAACCCTGATAGTGTGACTCCAGAAAAACCCCTCTTTACTGTGATGCGTGGCCTTATTCTTTCAGCGCAGTAGCTGCTAGGGCCAGCCAAGTGCAAAACCTTGAGAGCAGCTGGGAGACAGGTGCCCAGACATGGAAGGCCCTCATTAAGAGCAAAAGCACAGGTTCAGTTTTAGAAGATGAAAATGTTCTAGAGATGTACGGTGGTGATAATGTGAAGGTATTGCCACTGATCTGTGCAGTTATAATATTTAAAGTGGTATATTGTATCTTATCTCTATTTTACCACATTTAAAAGATAAAGGGTAAAGAGATAAAACAGGAGCCTCAATGTGTCCAGGTAGCAAAATAGCTTGCAGAGTAATGAACAAAACCACCCATGATGTTAGAGCAGCCCAGCAAAGCAGAACCCCCTAAAAAGGTGGGATTAAAAAAAAGTGGTGGATTGCTTCTTTGAAAGAGTTTAGGACTGTTATTTAAAAAAATGCAGAGGAAGTAAGAGTTTGTTTCTCTTTTTGTTTGTAATCAGTTTTCCCTCTGAATTCATACCTGGAATAGCATCCAGATCTCATCTTGTCTCTCCTGCGCCAGCCATGAGGTGAGCTGCTTAACTCTGCCACAAGCTCCCCACCATGATACCTTGCCACAGGCCCACAGACATCCGGGACAAAGAACTAAGCACTGCAATCTCTAAACCTGAGACAGAATTGACCTTTCCTCATTGTAGTTGATTATTCCAGGTGTTTGTTACAGTAATAGGAAGTTGACTAACACATACATTCACCTGCAGAAAGGAACCCTTGGGAAATGTCTGGGACAGCAGGAACAGACAAGGCCAGACCGCTGCTCCTCACTCCCACAGCCACACACACCGATGGTTGCTGGCTGGTGCCATGTGCTCCCCAAGCCAATCCTTGGTCCAGAAGGATGAGGCAATAGGGCAGAAGCCAGGAGGGAAGTCACACTAATGCCTCCAGCAGAGTCTGAACCTGGCTGTCTCAGTGCCATCACTGGATGGGGGGTTGCCCTGAGGGTTATAGTGGCCCTGCCAGGTACCCAAAGCAGGAACCCTGGATTGTGGAATTCCTCACCAGGGCTACAGACAAAAGGTTCAGGATGCCTTCTTTCATGGATAATGGCATCTTGTCCCACTGAAATATAGAATTTCACAAATTAAAGGAACTTTAGAGATGGTTTGATTCAACCACAGTCTTTAGAGGCTGGAAGCAAAGAGATGAGAATGTTTAGACAATGTTACACTGTTTAATTTTTCATCATTCTGATTCAGGGTCAGCTCATCTGACCACAACAGATCATATACAACCATATCTGCTTGTGTGTTTATACTATGATATGATGTGTGTTGTATATGTGTGCAAATGTGAACATGTGTGTCATGAATGTACATGTGGGTGTGAATTTGTATACATGTGCAGAATATGTGTACATGTGTCATGCATGTGAAGTGACTGAGTTGTGTGTGTGTGCGTGAGTATATGTGTGTAGGTGAGTATGTGCATGTATAAGTGTGTATTCATTTGTATATGTGCATGTGAGTGTTTCGTATGCCAGTACCATGCATCTTTGTATGGAGCGGGAATCTGTGCCCTTAAAGATTTGCTGTTCTGGCGAGAGCCTTGATAGTTTCAGAGTCAGTTGTGCTTGTGTGCTTCCCACCATCAGGGGACTGCATAGAACATCAGGAGTCTTTCCACCCTATGCCACCAGCCCAGCCATCCTTGAAACTCGTAAACTGAGGCTCCAGCCCCAGCGAAATCTCCAGAGTAAGCTTTCTCACAACCAGGGTTGAATTAAATCTTTTGCCTTCCAAAAAAGAGCCAGATCAGGGACACTTCCTCCAAACCACGTGATTCTGAAACTGATCTGTACAGAGGAAATGGAAGCCAGGTGCTGCCTGTAGGGTTTGTGCTCTTGTCCCTGCCTTGGTGTCCCCCGCCTGGGGCAGAAGCAGTGTTCCTTGGCTTTAAGCCAGTTTGAGCAATGGCACATTTTTTTTTTTCTGCTCCAGCTGTTTCCTGTATAAGTATTTTAATGTAACTGAAATTGTATGGGTAGTACAATGTTACTCTGTTCTTTTTAACCTACCATTATGACATACGGATTACTGAATGCTATGGAAAACTTTGCAAACAAGTTTTAATGGCTGGAACGGTGAGATGGCTCAGCAGCTTAAGCGCCTGCCCGGCAAGCTCAAGGGCCGGAGTTCGACTCCCAGAACCCACATACGAAAAAAGGGCTGGTGATATCGCTCAGCGGCATGGGCGCCTGCTGGCGTGCGAGGTCCTGAGGTCGACCCCCAGTACCCACAAAAAAAAAAAAGTTTTAATGGCTGCATAACACTATCATAATTTGTCATGTCCCAATGTATCTAAGTGTTCCCTGCTATGAAACGTGCAGGCATGTTTCACTGCCATAAGTAGAGCTGGAGTAAACATCTTCATGCACATTTTAGTATTTTAAGCTGGATACAATGTTTTTGTTGGTGGTAGCAGTAGGAATTGAACCGAAGAGCTTGTGCATGCTGTGCAAGCAACATCCTCAGCCCAAAATAGGATTTTTGTAGTTCTGGAACACCACAGTTAAAATCCAAAGAGAGAAAGCATTTATTGCTGAGCAAAAATTTCATGTGTTTCATATGTGCCCCCCAGAAGAGTGTTTTTTTTTATTAACTGCTAACACATCTTGTAATACATTCTTTACAAGTTGATTGTGACATATGATAACCTGTTAAATATTTTTTTAGCAAGAATAGAAAGAAAATTGTTTTCCCACCATCACAAGACACTAAAATGATTCATCAATATTTACTGCCAGTTTCAAAAATTTTTAGCTTTGGAACTAGTGAGGTAGCTCAGTGGTACAGTGTTTGCCTAGCATGCACAGGCTCTGGGTTCAATCCCTAGCACCACAAAGAAAATTACTGTTGAAGTTATATCAATGTACAGGATTGTTGTCAAGTCTCAGGAACCACTGTGACATTTTTGTTTCATTCTTTTGAAATGTAAGTTGCAGGATTCACTGACATCTCAGGTTGTCTTGTCTGTTGATTTATTGTAATGCTCATTGAACTGTTAACACTCCTTTCCCAATTTTTTATGGCCGAGTTTCTGGGCATCCTCTTTCGCTGGAAGGCGGGCTCCCTCTATTCTAGTGCATTCTCTTCACACAGCTTCACCCCACTCAGGACACTGACGATTTTGATCTCTGTTCTTTGCTCCCACCTTGCTTTTTGGGCAAGGTTACTGAAAGGCCTTGAATCCACACAAAGCCATAAAGTTGAAACAGAGTTTAGGAGGTGTCCTAACCCTAAGCCCAAATTTTGGGAAACATATACCCCAATATTGTGGCCCCTAACCCTACCCCTAAAATTTACCCTAACCCCCAAATCAGGGTACCCCATAACCAAATATTGTGGCACCTTAACCCTAATGCTAACCCTAGCCATAATCCTAACCCTAAAATTGGGGTAACCCAATATCATGGTGCCCTAACTGTAACACTAACACTCAGCCTAACCCTAAACCTAGCCTTAACCCCAAATTGGTGTATACTGTACCCCAATATTGGGGTGTCCTAACCCTAACACCCTAAAAATCTGTGTACCTCTTACCCCAAAATTGGGGTGCCCTAAACCTACACCTAAAAATAACCCTAACCCAAAAATCAGGCTCCCAGGTCCTCTATTTTTGGGGTGCCTTAACTCTAAACCTTACCCTAACTCAACCCCCAAATCAGAATGCCCCAATATTGGGATACTCTAACAGTAACCCTAAACCAAACCCCAAAATCAGGATACTCTGTACTCCAAAATTGGATTGCCTTAACCCTAACACTAACCCTAACCCTAACCCGAATATTGGAGTACTCCGTACTCTAATATTGTCCCCTAACACTAAGCCTAACCACAAACCTAAATCTAACCTCCAAATTGGGGTACAACATACCCCAATAATGGGGTGCATAACCCTTACCCTAAACATAACCCCCCAAATCAAGGTATCCATTACCCCCTATTGAGTTCCCCTATGCCTAACCCTAACACCCTAAACCTAACACTAACCCCCACGTTGGGGTACCCTGCAACCCAATATTGGGGTGCCCTAACCCAGAAATTGAGGTACCCTGTGTACTTTCCACTATAGGGTTGCCCTAACCCTAAAACTTACCCTAACCCTAACCCCAAAATTGGGGTACCCAATTGACCCCAATATTGCGATGCCCTAACACTAAACCTAAGCCCAAAATCATGGTACCCCATGCCCCAATACTGGGCTCCCTAACCTTAACCCTAACCCTAACCCTAGCTCCAAAATGGGAGTACTCTATAATCCAGTATCGAGGCACTCTTCTAACACTAACCCCACCCCAACCCAAAATCAAGGTACAGCATATCCCAATATTTGGGTGCCATAGCATTAACCCTAACACTAATTCCAAAATCAGGGTACCTTGTACCCAATATTGAGGTGGCAAAATTCTAACCCTAACTCCCAAATTGATTTAACACGCTTCCCAATGTTTCAGTGCCCTAACAGCCTAAACACAAAACTTGGGTACCCCATGCCCCAGTATTGGGATGCCATTGCCATAACCGTAACCCCAACCCTAACCCCAAAATCTGGGTCCTTCTTACTCCAATATTAGGGTGCCCTAAAACTCATCATAACACCAAAATTGGGGTACCAGGTACTCTATTATTGGGGTGTCCTAACCCAAAACTTACCCTTACTCTAAATCCAAAATTGAGGTACCCCTGTACCTCAATTGGGGAGGCCCTAAACCTAAGCCCCAAATCAGCATACTCCATACCCTGATATTGGGGTGCACTAACCCTAACACCCTAACCATAACCCTAACCTCAAAATAAGGGTATACATACCCCAATTTGTGAGGCCCTCACCTGAACACTAACACTAAGCCTAACCATAAACCTAACTCAAGCTCCAAAATTGGGGTACCAAATTTGGGGTACACAAATTGAGGCAGTCTAACCCTTGGTTTAAACCTAACAGTAACCCAAAAGTTGAGGTATGCTATAATCCAATAGAAGGGAGGACTAGCCCTAAACCTTACCCTAAACCTAAACTCCAAACCTCAATAATGGGGTGCCCTAACTATAAGCCAAAACCTATGCCAAAAATCAGGAGACCCTTCACCACAATATTGGAGTGCTGTACACCTAACACTAACCCCCAAAATGGGATACACCATACCCAAATCTTACACTAACACTAACCCTAATTGCCAAATCTAAGTACCCCATACCCCAATAGATGGGTGCCCTAAACCTAGCACTAACTCTTACCCTAACCCAAAAATAGAGGTACCCTGTACTCCAACATTACCTACAATACTGATTTTCAGAGTGCACCCATACAAGGCTTCTATTGTGAATGGCAGTTTGGCCTAGAAATGCTATGCAGCTCTATTGAAAAGAAAGGGCCAGTGGAGATCTGAATATTTCACTAATTCTAGAGGTCTGAATGTTTTACTAACATGAATTCATTGAAGCCCAACTGACTTTAAATATTTGTTCTGCTGTTTTACCTGAAGTGTGAGGACTAAGATATTCCTTACCACTCAGTGCCCTAGAACTGAATGGAAGTGTATGACAGAAGACGTACATTGAAACTGACACCAGCTAGAGCTCCCGGTGTTTGGGTAAAAACAAGATACAGGGAAGGGAGTCTGGCTGTATTCACTGGAGTGTCTGCCAATCTGCAATACCTGATTTTCAGGCGCACCCATACAAGGCTTCTATTGTGAATGACAGTTTGGCCTAGAAAGTGCCATGCAGCTCTGCTTCAAAGAAAGGGCCTGGAGAGCTCTGAATATTTCACTAACACTAATTCTTTCTTAGAAACCTAACTGATTTTCCAGAATGGTTCTGCTGCACTACTTGAAGATTGCAGAACAAGCCAGCTGTGGTGGTATACGTCTGTAATCCCAACACTTGGGAGGCTGAGGCAGGAGTATTGCTGTGAGTTTGAGCCCAGCCTGGGCTACAAAGTGAGTTCAAGGCCAGAATTAACTACATAGCAAGACCTTGTCCTATCCACCCCCCAAAAAAAGTTGCAGACTAAGATATTCCTTGGACATTGGTATCCCATAGGAGGGAAGGGAAGGGAAGTGTATGAACTTAGGTGCAGTTTGAAACTGCAATGAGCTAGAGCTCAGTGTTTGACTATAAACTACATACAGGGAATGCACCCTGGATGTACTCACTGGAGTGTCTGCCATTCTGCAATAACTTATTTTCAGAGTGCACCTATATAAGGCTTCTATTGTGAATGGTAGTTTGGACTAGAAAGTGCCATGCAGCTCGGTGACAAAGAAAGGGCTGGGGGAGATCTGAATATTTCACTAAGTCTTTCTTAGAAGCCTGAGTGACTTTCCAGAATGATTCTTCTGTATTACTTGAAGATTGCAGACTAAGATATTCCTTTCCCTTGGTGTCCCATTGAAGGGAATGGAAGGGTGTGGCCTGAGGTTCAGTTGGTAACTACAACCAGCTAGAGCTCACAGTGTTTGGTTATAAACTACATACAGGAAATGTGGTCTGGATATACACACTGGAGTGTTTATCCACAATATCGACTTTTGTAGTGCCCATATATAAGGGTTCTATTGTTAATGGCATTTTGGCCTAGAAATGGCATGCAGCTTTATTACAAGGAAAGGGTTTTCAGAGGTCTGAATGTCTTAATAACGTGAAGTATTTGTTAGAAGCCTAACTGACTTTACAGATTTGTTCTGCTATTCTACCTGAAGTGTGCAGACTAAGATATTCCCTATCACTTACTGCCCCGTAGAATTGAGTGGAAGTGTATGAAATGAGTAGATTGAAACTGCAACCAGCTAGAGCTCGCAGGGATTGGGTATAAACAAGATATAGGAAATGGATTCTGGGTGGACTCACTGTAACTTCTATCTGCAATAACTGATTATCAGAGTGCAGCTATATAAAGCCTCTACTGTGAATGGCCCTTTGACCAAGAAAGTGTGATGAAGATCTGTTTCAAAAAACGGTCCTGGAGAACTCTGAATGTTTCGCTCAAATGAACTCTTTCTTAGAAGACTGACTTTCAGGAATGGTTCTGTGGTTTTAACTGAAGTTTGACACTAAGATATTCATTGACCCATTGTGCCCCATAGATGTGAATGGCAGTGTATGACTTGAGGTAAAGTTTGTAACTGCAACCCAGTAGAGACTACAGTGCTTGGGTATAAACTCCCTACCGGGAATGCAGCCTGGATGTGCTCAATGGAGTGTCCGTCTATCTGCATTACAGATTTGGAGAGTGCATGGCTATAAGCTTCTATTGGAAATGGAAGTTTGGCCTTAAAAGTGCTATTCAGCTCTGTTGAAAATAAGGGACTAGAGAGTTCTGAATTTTTCATTGACAACACTATGTTAGAAGCCTGACTATGCAAAATGGCTGTGCTGTTTTAAGTGAAGTTTACACACTAAGATATTCATTGGTGCATTGTTCCCCATAGAAGTGAAAAGAATTCAAGGACCTGAGAAGAGGTATGTAACTACAACCAGCTAAAATGTGCACTGTTTGAGTATAAACTCCCTACAGGGTATGCAGTGTGGCTATATTCACTGTATTATCTGCCTATCTCCATTACAGATTTGTAGAGTTCACCTCTATGAGGCTTCTATTGTGAAAGGCAGTTTGGCCAAAAAGTGCCAAGCAGCTGTGTGGCCAAGAAAGGGCCTGGAGAGTTCTGAATGTTTCAGTCATAACAACTCTATGTAGAAGCCTGCCTTCCAGCATGGTTCTGCTGTTTTCACTGGAGTTTGCACACTAAGATATTCATTGATTCATTGTGCCCCATAGAAGGGAATGGAAGTGGAAGACCTGAGGTGCAGTTTGTAACTGCAACCAGCTGGAGCAGTGTTTGGTATAAACCCACTACAGGGAATGCAATTTGGCTGTACTTACTGGAACATCTGCCTATCTGCATTACAGGTTTAGAGTGCACATCTATGAGGCTTGGATTGTGAATGGCAGTTTTGCCTACAAAGTGACATGCAGCCCTGAGTCAAAGAAAGGGCCTGGAGATTTTTAATGTTTCAGTAATGACAACATTGTGTTAGCCCACCTGCCTGTCCAGAATGGCTCTGCTGTTCTCAATGAAGATTGCACACGAAGCTGTTCACTGGACCACTGTGCCCCACAGAGTGAGTGGAAGTGTATAACCTGAAGTGCAGTTTGTAAATCCAACCAGAGCTCACAGTACTTCAGTGCAAACCCCTTACAGTGAATGCAGTCGCTTGCACTCACTAGAGTGTCTCCCTAATTGCATTACAGATTTGTAGAGTGCGCCTCTCTGAGGCATCTCTTGGGAATGGCAGTTTGGCCTAGAATGGGCCATGAAACTGTTGCCAGGAAAGGGCAGGGAGAATTCTGAATGTTTTGCTAATCACAACTGTAGGGCAGATGCCTGAGTTTTAAGATGCTTCTCCTCTTTTTACTAAACTGGCACACTAAGTACTCATTGGTCCATTCTGCCCAATAGAAGTGAAAGGAAGTGGGTGACCTGAGGTGCAGTTTGTAACTGCAACCAGCTAGAGCTCAGTGCTTGGGTATAAACTACATACAGGGCATTCAGTCTGCTGTACTCAATGAAGTGTCTGCATATCTTCAATAGAGATTTGAAGAGTGCAAATCTATGAGGCTACAATATGAATGGCAGGCCTAGAAAATGCCATCCAGCATTGTGGCATAGAAAGGGCCTGGAAGGTGCTGAACATTTCACTAATAATAACTTTATATTAGAAACTTAATGACCTTTCCAGAATTGTTCTGCAGTTTTCCCTGAAGTTTTCTCACTAAAATAGGCCTTGGTTTTAATGAAATTCCAATCAAAATACCAATAGCATACCTCACAGAACTAGAGAAAACATGCCTAAAATTCATTTGGAAACAGAAGAGCCCAAGAATAGCAAAGGCAATCCTGGGCAACAAAGGCAAGGCAGGAGGCATCACAATCCCTGACATGAAATTAAACAAGGCTACTGTGATAAAATAAGCATGATACTGGCAAAAAACAGACCTTAGGATCAGTGGAACAGATGAGAAGATGCAGAAACAACTCCAAACACACTCAGCCACCTTATCTTTGACAAAGGGGCCAAGCATGTTCACTGGAAGAAAGATAATCTCTTTAATAAATGGTGCTGGAACAACTGGCTTTCCACACGCCAAAGACTAAAACTAGACCCATGTCTATCACTATGCACTAAACTGAAGTCCAAATGGATCAAAGATCTAAATATTAAAACAGAAACACTAAATCTACTGGAAGAGAAAGTAGGTAGAAACCTTGAATACATAGGTGTAGGCAGAGTTCAGATCCCAAACTGCATGGGAAATACTTCAAAGAATCAACAACTGGGATCTCATCTTATTAAAAAGCTTTTGCACACCAAAAGAAATCACCAACAGAGTGAAAAGAAAATCCACACAGTGGGAAAAAATTTAAGACAATCGTCCTTCAGACAAAGAACTGCTATCTAGAACATATAAAGACTTGAAAAAACTCAGACCCCCCAAATTCAAAGATCCAATCCAAAAATGGTCATGTGAGATGAATACACACTTCTCAGATAAAGAAATACAAATGGCAAATAAATATATGGAAAAGTGTTCAACATCATTAGTCATTTAAGAGATACAAATTAAAACAAAATTGAGATTCCATCTCACCCCAGAAAGAATGGCTATCATCAAGAAATCAACCAGTAACAAATGCTGGCAGGGCTGTGGGGAGAAAGGAACCCTTCTCCACTCCTGGTGGGAGTGTAGACTGGTGCAACCACTGTGGAAATCTGTGTGGAGATTCCTCAAAAAGCTAGGATTAGAGATCCCATTTGACCCAGCTATTCCCCTTCTGGATATCTTCCCAGAAGAATTAAAAACATTATACTACAGCTATACATGTGCACCCATGTTTATAGCAGCACAACTTATAACAGCTAAATTTTGGAAACTACCCAAATGCCCATAAATGGAGGGATGGATAAAGATTTTTAAAAATATTTAATGGAGTACTACTCTGCTATAAAGAAGGAGAAATTTGAGGTATTTCTAGGTAAATGGATGCACCTTGAGACCATACTCTAAAGTGAAATAAATCAGACTCAAATGTAAACATCACATTGTTTCTGTGGTGTGAGAAACTGAAAGAGTAAATAAGGACCAAAATTTAGAATAGATATTGTGAAATGGGAAGAAATTGTTCAAAAGGAAAGAATGGGTGGGGGGAGGGGGGAAGGAAGGAAAGGAAAAGGAAAAAATGATTTAAAAAAAGGATAAAATGGAAACAAAGCTTTGTAAATAGGGAGGGGAAGATGGGTTGAAGGGACGATAGGGAATTGGTAGAAAAGGAGGAATAAAAATGTACGAGTACAGATTCCCTATGATGAATAAGATCATTACATATATGTAAAATGTACCAATAAACAATTTAAAAAAAGAACATGAATTTCATATGTTGTAATAGTCCCCATAATGCAAATATTTCAAATAAGGTGTGTACAGTTTTGTGAGATAATCTTATGTTAATCAGGTGCATTGTCTAGTTAGGATGAAAATATGAACATTACTTTAGGGAAAAAATCCAGGCACTTAAGAAATTGAATTTAGTATGTAGAAGCACTTCTCATCACTGTTATCACAAGTGTTATAAACAAGTTGTAAAATGTTTACTAAGAAACTCTCATATTCACTTTGGGCATATTATACTGCCAGGCTGAAAACAATGTGACTTCAGGGAGAATCACAGCCATTTCTGGTGATCTTTCTTTGTGTGTGTGGGTACCGGGGGTCGACCTCAGGACCTCGCGTGCCAGCAGGCGCCCATGCCACTGAGTGATATCACTGGCCCTTTTCATGTACAGCCACGGCTTACTTTATGTGTATGTGGGTTCCGGGAGTCAAACCCAGGCCCTCGCACTTGCTGGGCAGGTGCTTACGCCACTGAGCCATCTCACTGGCCCCTCTGGTGATCTTAAGTACATGAATTTCATAGATAATAACAGTCCCCTATAGCAAGGTTATAGCAAGGGTTTCAAATAATCTGCACTGTGTAGCATTTTCTAATATAACTCCCTATTCAGCATGTGCCAAATATAGTTAGGCTCAAAATAAGAAATTTACTAGAGGAAGAAAACCAGGCATTTTTAGCATACTAAGGAACAGGAATAAATCTGTAGTAACATTTCTCATACAGTTATAGCAAAGTGTTGACCAAAGAAGCTGTTGACCATTTTCTTAGAATCTGTCATATATTGCCAGAAACCATTATAAATACAAGCTTAAAATAACACTGATTTCAGGAAAAACACCAGACATTTCTGGTGAGCTTAAGAACTTGTATCCAGCATGTACCAACATTCCTCATACAGGTGTGGAAAGGGTTTTAAACAAGCTGAGTACCATTTTCTAAGAAACTCTTTTACAGCTGGGGCCATTTCACAGGCAGGCTGAAAAAACCATATGACTTCAGGGAGAAAACCAGTGATTTCTGGTGTACTAAGAACCTGAATACAGCACATAATGACAATCTCCGTAGAGTTATTGCAAGGCTTTGAAACAAGCTCTATGGTGTGTTCCAAGAATCTCAAATAAACAGCCATGGCCCATTGTACAGCAGGTTGGAAATAAAATCCTGACTTCAGGAAGAAACCCGGCATTTTTGGTGAATTTAAGAAATTGAATTTAGTATATTGTAGCATTTCCCCTGCTGCTATCACAGGATTTCAACAACTGCATATCTTTTTCTATTAAACTCTCATATGCAGCCAGGGCCTATTATATGGAAGCTAAAAAAAAAAAAAAAAAAGAACCTGACTTCAGGAAGAAAGGCATTTCTAGTGAACTTAAAATGAATTTGAATTCAGTATGTAGCAATGTTCCCCATATAGTTACAGAGATGGATTTAAACCAATTATATAGCATTTTCTCAGATGCCCTATATACTGCAATGGCACATTATATCTGAAGCCTGAAAATAAGAATGTGAATTCAGGAAGAATAGCAGGTATTTCAGAAGAATTTAAGAATTTGAAGTAGGTAGTAAAATTTCCTATATCTTATAGGAAAGGTTTCAAAGGTGTATAACAGTTTCTTAAAAACTCACATAAACAGCCAGGGCTCATTATACAGACAGGTTAAAAAATGTGAGTTCAGAAAGAACTTAAGAACTTGAACTCTCTATGTATAATAACATTACTCAAAGAGATACAGCATGGGATTCAAGCATGCTGTATAGCACTTTCTAACAAACTCTCATTTATAGCCATCTTACTGTCAGGTTGAAAGTGAGAGTGTGACTTCATGAAGAAAACCAGGCATTTGGGGCAAATATAAACATTTGACTAAGTATATAAAAGCAATTCCGATGCTGTTATCACAAGTGTTCCCAACACCCATATCCCATTTTCTAAGAAACACTTGCCCATGTCTGGCCCGTCACATGGGCAAGCTGAGAATAAGAATATGACTTAAGGAAGAACCTGGCAATTCTGACAAATTTAAGAACTTGAATTCAGCATGCATTAACATTTGTCATATGCTGAAAGCAACAGTTTCAAACATGGTGTGTAGATGTGTTCTTATCTATAGCCAGGACTCGCTATACAGACAGGTTGAATATAGGAGTGAAAGTGAAGGAAAGAAAGGATTCCAGGAGAACTTAAGATGAATTCCACATGTAGTAATAGCACCATTGTTACAGCAAGGGGTTTCAAAGAAGCTCTAAAACATTTTGCAAGATATTTTTCATGTACAGCCACTGCTTATTTTATGTGAATTCAAGAAAATCTCTAGCCATTTCTGGAAAACTTAATAATTTGAAATCAGTACTTATTAGCATTTCCCATGCAGTTATCAAAAGTATTTCAAATGAGCTTCATGGGTTTTCTAAGAATATCTCACAACAATGGCCCTTTATTCTGGCAGACTGAAAGTAACAGTGTGACTTCAGGTAGAAAACCAGATATATCAGAAGAACATAAGAAATTGAATTCCATATACAGTTACCATACATTTATAGCAATGTTTTATTACAAGCTTACATTTAGCCAGGCCTAAATACACAGGCAGGCTTTATAAAAGTGAGTGTGACTTTGTGTAGAAAACCAACATTAAAGGAGAACTGAGGATCAGATTTACTTATGTAGTAACTTTCTAAATAAAGTTACATCACTGGTTTCAAACAAATTAAGTAGCATTTTCTAGGAAACTTTCAAATACTGCAAGGACACAGAGGCTAAAATAAGAATGTGACTTCAGAAAGAAACCAGGCATCTCAGCTAAATTTAAGATCTTGAATTCAGTTTGTCATAGTAATTCCCATACTTTTATCACAATGGTTTCAAACAAGCTGTATAGTGTTTTCTAGTAATATCTCATCAACAGCCAGGGTCCAATATATGGACAGCCTAAAAAGAATTACTTCAGGTATAAAACCAGGCATTTCTGGTGAACTTAAACACTTGAGTTCAGGATGTAGTAGCATTCCCAGTACAGTCATGGCAAGGGTTTCAAACACAGTACATAACATTTTAAAAGTTTTTATATATAGTATGGCCCCATTTATACAGGCTGGCTGAAAATAACAATGTGACTACAAGAAAAAAAGGCATTTCTGGTGAGCTTGAGAACTTGTATTCCATATGTAATAACATTACACATTCAAAAATCACAAGTAATTCCAACCAGCCATACAGTGTTTTTGAAGAAACTCTCATATACAGCCATGGCCCATTATACAGCCCAGCTGAAAAGAATGTGACTTCAGAAATAAAACCAGTAATACCTGCAAAGCTTCAGTACTTGTATTCGGTATGTAGAAACATTTCATACTGTTATCACAGTTGTTTCCTCCATGGCATTTCTAAGCATTTTCTAAGAAACTCTCATATACAGCTAGGCTGAATACAGACGGGATGGAAATAGGAATGTAAGTTTAGGGAGAGAACCAGTCATTCTGTCAAGCTGAAGTAGAAATTTATGGTATCATATCCCAGTTATACCATGTAATTCAGTGACACACTCGTGTTTTCCAAGTGACTTTCATATACAGTCATTGTCTATTATACAAGTAGACAGAAATTAACAATATGACTTCATGAAGAAACCAGGCATTTGAGGAACCTAAGATATGGAATTCAGTACATAGTAGCATGTCCTGTGGAGGACCACCTGGATGACTCTCCTTGAAAGAAGAGCAATTATCTCCATTTTGGCTGAACCTGGCCCTATTTCCATGATTGATATGTACAGAGCTGGCCAGGACTTTTCCTTGTCTCTTTAATTGGCTTTAGGCAGTGCAAATCGGTCCAGCCATGGTCCTGATATGTAGTCTTTGAAGCAAGGCGACAGGCCTGTGTTTCCCCGCCCATTTGCTCCCAATACATGGTTGAGCCTGGCGGGATGGAGAGCCGTGCTCCACACTGTCGGCTGGGATCGAGCCTCGAGAAAGAGTCTATGACTTCCCAGGGCATAAAAGATTACACATCAGAGCTGCAGCACGGACCCCAAAACATTAGGTACTATCTTGAATTGTGTTATGCAGATTACTCCTTCTGCATATTCTTCCCTCTGCATATTGCAAGGGTGATTTCAGGCCACCTACCTAGCCCAGCTCATGGTACTCACATACTTCCCACCACTCTCAGAGTCACTCATCCCCAAGCCACTCCCCTCCTTGAGAATTAATAAAACCCGGGTTTGGCCCTGGGTGGAGGCCTTTGTTCCAGTAGCCACCATCTTGGCTGGACTTAGGACCCCTTGCCTCCCCACAACTATAAATAGTGTCTTTATTCTCACCATGGGTTGCACTGGAATTGGTAGATTGGAATTAACTCTCTAGAATTCCAATGACTTTTCCATGGGATTACAAATATAAACTTCCCAGACCACGTCGAGGACTGGGAGGGCTCTCTATAATGTCCCATGTAGTTATAATAAGTTTCAAAGAAAATATATAATGTTCTTCATGAAACTCTTATTTATAGCCAGGCCCATTATAAATGCAGGGTGAAAATGAGAATGTGATTTCAAAAAGAAAACCAGACTGAGATAAGGACCTTCTATTCCAATTTTCTTTAGGGTATTTTTAAAATCATGAATGGGTCTTGTACATTGTCAAATGCTTTTCCTCTATTGAGATGATCATGTGGTTTTTTAATGGTATTCCTTTTTTATTAATACATTTTTTGAGTACACATTGATTACATTAATCATGCAGAGTTGCTACATGTACACAGCTCATCTTAATTCTTTATTTTTTCATCCCCTTCTCCCATCTCTCTCATCTCCATCCATCTCTTGGTCCCATTACCTTTTGTAAAATATCTATGTCACTGTTTCCTATTGTCTTTTATTTTGTCATATAACTTATGTATATTTTGGGATTCTCATTTATGAGAAACCATGCAATATTTAAGTGCATCTGATTTATTTTACTTAACATTATGGTCTCAAGATACATAAAATTTCCTACAAATGAGTCAATTGTCCTTCTTTGTGGAACAGATGTATTCTATTGTGTAAAAATAGATCATGTGGTTTTTGTCCTTGGTTCTGTTAATGTAGTGTATTATGTTCATTGATTTTCATATGGTGAACCACCCCTGAATCCCTGGAGTGAAGTCTATTCGGTCAGTAATGTAGTCAGGGTTTACAAGGGAATAGATTTAATACAGGACACACAATTTATATAATTATTTTGTTTTATGGAGAAAAGGTAAAACTAAATTTCATAACAAAATAATAGGAGACTAACAATAGTTAATACATTACATGTTGCTATCTTTAAAGTAGTTGCTCAGGGTATAAGATATGGGCATAAAAATTTCTCCAATCGATATTAGCACAAACCTTCCTTAGAATTATTTTATAATATTCACCCAAAAAGTCAAATACAGAAGAGTGCAGGATATCTGTCCATTCATTACAGATCCAAAGAATCCAGCTCAGGGCCTGGATTCCATACCAGTGTTTTGCATGAGTCCAGCTGAAGACCTAGAGCCCATGGCAATGTCCTCCATGAGTCCAGCTGGAGGCCTAAAGCCCACAACAATGTCTCATGCAAGTCTGTATCAATGTCTCATGCAAGTCTGCATCAAGTGGTGGAAGCTAGAAAGTCTGCACCAGTGGGATGAAGGATCTGTGCCAGCAGGCTGAGGGATCACCGGAGCCAAGAAGCAACACTCAAGGTAAGGACCAGAGCTCCCCCAAAGAATTGCAGCCATCCTCAGTGACAGCGAGGACCCAAGCTCCTCCGATGGTGAGAACAGCTGAGTTCATATCAGGAAAACCAGCAATGACAAGACTCTCCAGGAGAATCAATAGCACACCATCTTCCCCTCCAGTTCTCCTATTTATGCTGTTGGCAACAATCCTCAGGGTGAGCCTTCCACACCTAACACTGCACTGACTCAGTTCAGCTGGGTGTTACAAGTTGACCATCACTTAATCTACCACAGTCAGGATTTATAATCTTTTTGACAATTTGCTGCATTAGCAGTATCTTACTGAAGATTTTTGCATCTATGTTCATTACAAAGATTGCCCTGTAGTTCTTTTTGGTTGGATCTTTCTCTGGTTTTGGTTATCAGGGTTACACTTGTTTTCAGGAATGACTTTGGGAGTAGTGTGTCCTTTCAGTTTCATTAAGGAGTTTGAGAAATAGTGGTGTCGGCCCACTTGGGGGGCCTGAAGAAGATTTTTGTGGGTGAGGTCCCCAGGTTAAATAACACACACGTAAGACATCAGCAACAACAGCAGGCAGCATGGAGCGGAGCAGAGCAGAGCACAAAAGCATAAGCAGGAGCTGCCTGCATCTTTATTGTTTAATTCTTACACATGTTGTTATCTCATATTTACATTCTTACATAGTGCTGTAACTAGTGCATGTGTATTTACCTGTGCTAAGTCATGGTTACATATCTGTATCCCATTATGAATCTGTGCTAGAAAAGCGGGGTCATGTCTTCAGATGTCCTTAGACACCCCTGAGTTTGAAGCAGCCTGAGTGGTTCCCCACAAGTGGTAATAGATATCTAAAGTTCTTGTAGAATTTAGCAGTGAATTTGTCAGGACCTGGGCTTTTTTCTTCATAAGTTTTTTATTACTTCAATTTCACTCACTGACGTTAGATTATTTAGAATTTTTACATCTTGATTCATCTTTGGTAAGTCATATGTATCTAGGAATCTATCCATTTCTTATGAACTTTTCATCTTAGAGTACAGGTTCTCAAAGTAGGTAATGATCTGGATTTCTGTAGGATCTGTTGTCATTTCTTCCTTTTCATTCATAATGGCATGGAATTGTATCCCTTTTCTTTCCTTCTTTTGATAAGGTTGGCTAACGGTTTGTCTATTTTATTTAATCTTTCAAACAACCAAGTCTTTGATTCATTGATTCTTTGTATTGTTTTCTTAGTCTCAACTGCATTAATTTTTGCTCTGATCTTTATAATTTTCTTCTTTGTATGAGCTTTGGATTTAAATCATTTTCTAGATCCTTGAGGTTCAACATTAGGTTATTTCAACTTGCTCTGTTTTTCCGATGTGGGAATTCACCACTATAATCTTCTCTCATAGGATTGTTTGCATTGCATCTCATAAGATCTAGTATGTTGTATTGGCATTGCTTAATTATAGAAACTGTATAATTTATTTTATTTTTTATTTTTATTTTTTTGTGGGTAGTGGGGGTCGACCTCAAGACCTCACGTGCCAGCAGGCACTCATGCCGCTGAGCAATATCACTGGCCCTTTTTTAGTATGTGGGTACCAGGAGTCGAACTCAGGACCTCGTGCTTGCCAGGCAGGTGCTTATGCCACTGAGCCATCTCACTGGCCCTAATTTATTCATTTTTGTGAGCCATTGGTTGTTCAAGAGGGTATGATTCAACTTTCATGTCTTTAGTTTTTGTGGTTTCTTTTGCCATTTATTTTCCATTTCATTGCATTCTGATCTGACAGTATGCATTGGATAATTTCAACTCCTTTGCATTTATTTAAGTATGTTCTATAAGTTAGTATTGGCCTATTTTGGAGAAAGTTTCATGTGCTACTGAAAACAATGTGTATTCTGTTGTTGGGTGGAACATTCTGTAGATACCATATCTACTAAGCCCATTTGTTCAAAGGTTTGGTTCAGCTCTGATATCTTGTCTAGTTGATCTATTTGTGACAGTGGGTATTGATGTCCTCCATTGCAATTGTATTAATACTTATCTGATTTTTCATATCCATTAGTGTTTCTTTTATATATTTGGGTGTGCCAATATTTGGTGTGTATATATTCATGATTGTTATCTCTTCTCGGAATGTTCCCTTAACAAGTAACTTAGCAACCTTGTCTCTTCTGATTAGTCTTGGCTTGAAATCCACTTTGCCAGCAAATATAATAGCTATTCCTGCTTTTTTCTAGGTTCCTGTTTTATGGAGTATTGTTTTCCATCCTTTGACTTTCAGTCTGTGTATTTTTTGGGGGGGGTTAAATGTGCTTCTTGTATGCAGCATATTGTTGGATCTTGTCTCTTGATCCATTCTGCCAATATGTTTCTTTTGATTGGTGAACTGGAACCATTCACATTGATGGTTATAACTGACAACTATTGACTTTTCATTGTCATTATATTAGTCTCCTGCTATTGGTCCCCCTTCTATCCTATGTATTTAATTGCTTGCTTTGCCTGGTGGATTCATTCTACTGGGATTCTTGGAACTATAGTCTTCATTGGCTTTTTCTAGAACATCCTTTGGAACTTTTTGGAATGCTATCTGATAAAAGTCATCTATGACAAACCAACAGCCAATATCATTCTAAATGGTCAAAAACAGAAAGCTTTTACTGTAAAATCAGGAAAAAGACAATGCCCACTATAACCACTCCAGTATAGTTCCGGAAACACTAGCCAGAGCAATTAGACAAGAGAAAGAAATAAAAGTAATATGGATAGGAAAGGAAGAAGTTAAATTATCATTGTTTGCTGATGATACTGTATTTTACAAAAAAGATCCCCCAAACTCCACCCAAACTCTCCTAGAATTATCAAATATGGTAACATGGCAGGATACACAGTAAACACTCAAAAATCAATAGCAATCCTGTGCTTAAATAACAAACTAGCTGAGAGAAATTAGGGAAACATCTTCCAAAATTGTATTAAGAAAAATGAAATACTTCTGAATGCAGAAGGACGAAGTCAGGAGAAGAAGGCCTGAGGACAGCCCAGTGGAGTAATACCATCAGGAGTGTGAATGGCGAAGTACGAAATCAGGAGAAGAAGGCCTGAGTACAGCCCAGTGGAGTAATACTTCCAGGAACATGAGTTTACAAGGATGAAGTCAGGAGAAGAAGGCCTGACGACAGCCCAGTGGAGTAATACTTCCAGGAGTGTGAATGCAGGACGCAGTCAGGAGAAGAAGACCTGAGGACAGCCCAGTAGAGTAGTAATACCAGGAGTGTGAATGCAGAAGGATGAAGTCAGGAGAAGAAGGCCTGAGGATAGCCCTGTGGAGTAATATTACCAGGAGTGTGAATGCCGAAGGACGAAGTCAGGAAAAGAAGGCCTGAGGACAGCCCTCTGGAGAAATACTACCAGGAGTGTGATTGGAGAAGTACAAAGTCAGGAGAACAAGGCTTGAGGACAGCCCAGTGGAGTAATACTTCCAGGAGTGTGAATGCAGAAGGACGAAGTCAGGAGAAGAAGGTCTGAGGACAGCCCAGTGGAGTAATACCTCCACGAACATGAATGGAGAAGGACGAATTCAGGAGAAGAGGGCCTTAGGACAGCACAGTGGAGTAATACCTCCAGGAGTGTGAATTCAGAAGGACGAAGTCAGGAGAAGAAGACCAGAGGACAGCCCTCCGGAGTAATACTACCAGGAGTGTGAGCGGAGAAGTACAAAGTCAGGAGAAAAAGTCCTGAGGACAGCCCAGTGGAGTAATACTACCAGGAGTGTGAATGAAGAAGGACGAAGTCAGAAGAAGAAGGCCTAAGTACAGCCCAGTGGAGTAATACTTCCTGGAACGTGAGTGGAGAAGGACGAAGTCAGGAGAAGAAGGCCCGAGGATATCACAGTGGAGTATACTTCCAGGAGTGTGAATGCAGAAGGACGAAGTCAGGAGAAGAACGCCTGAGGACAGCGCAGTGCAGGAAAACATCCAGGAGTGTGAATGGAGAAATACGAAGTAAGTAGAAGAAGGCCTGAGGAAAGCCCAGGGGAGTAATACCTCCAGGAGTGTGAATGCACAAAGACGAAGTCAGGAGAAGAAGGCCTAAGTACTGCCCAGAGGAGTAATACTTCCAGGAATGTTAGTGAAGAAGGACGAAGTCAGGAGAAGAAGGCTGAGGACAGCCCAGTGGAGAAATACTTCCAGGAGTGTGAATGGAGAAGGACGAAGTCAGGAGAAGAAGGCGTGAGGAGAGCCCAGTGGAATAATACTACCAGGGGTGTGAATGGAAAATGATGAAATAAGGAGAAGGACAGAGTACAGCCCAGTGGAGTAATACCACGAGGAATGGGAATGGAGAATACGAGGTCTGGAGAAGAAAGCCTGAGTACAGCCCAGTGGAGTAATACTTCCAGGAGTGTGAATGCAGAAGGACGAAGTCAGGAGAAGAAGGCCTGGAGACAACCCGGTGGAGTAATACTAGCAGGCGTATGAATGGAGAAGTACAAAGTCATTAGAACAAGGCCAGAGTACAGCCCTGTGGAGTAATACTTCCAAGAACGTCAGTGGAGAAGGACGAAGTCAGGAGAAGAAGGCCTGAGGACAGCTCAGTGCAGTAATACTACAAGGAGTGTGAATGGAGAAGTACGAAGTCAGGAGAGAAGGCCTGAGGTCAGCCGTCTGGAGTAACACTAACAGGAGTGTGAGTGGAGAAGTACAAAGTCATTAGAACAAGGCCTGAGGACAGCCCATTGGAGTAATACTTCCAGGACTGTGAATACAGAAGGACGAAGTCAGGAGAAGAATGCTTGGGGACAGCCCAGTGGAGGAAAACTTCCAGGAGTGTGAAAGGAGAAATACGAAGTCAGGAGAAGAAGGCTCGAGGACAGCCCAGTGGAGTAACACTTCCCAGAATGTGAATAGAGAAGGACAAAATCAGGAGAAGAAGGCTCGAGGACAGCCCAGTGGAGTAATGCTACCAGGAGTGTGAATACGGAAGGACGAAATCTGGAGAAGAAGGCCTGTGCACAGCCCTCTGGAGCAATACTACCAGGAGTGTGAATGGAGAAGTATGAAATCAGGAGGAGAAGTCCTAAGTACAGTCCAGTGGAGTAATACTTCCAGGATTGTGAATGCAGGACGAAGTCAGGAGAAGAAGTAATGAGGACAGCCCAGTAGAGTAATAATACCATTACTGTGAATGCAGAAGTACCAAGTCAGGAGAAGAAGGCCTGAAGATAGCCCTGTGGACTAATATTAAAAGGAGTGTGAATGCTGAAGGACGAAATCAGTAGAAGAGGGCCTGAGGATATCCTTCTGGAGAAATACTACCAGGAGTGTAATTGGAGAAGTACAAAGTCAGGAGAACAAGGCCAGAGGACAGCCCAGTGGAGTACTACTACCAGGAGTGTGAATGGAGAAGGATGAAGTCAGGAGAAGAAGGCCTTGGTACAGCCCAGTGTAGTTATACTTCCAGGAACGTGAGTAGAGAGGGACGAATTCAGGAGAAGATGGCCTGAGGACAGCCAAGTGGAACAATACATCCAGGGGTGCAAATTCAAAAGGACGAAGTCAGGAGAAGAAGGCCAGAGGACAGCCCAGTGGAGTAATACTACCAGGAGTGTGAATGGAGAAGGATGAAGTCAGGAGAAGAAGGCCTAAGTAAAGCCCAGTGGAGTAATACTTCCTGGAACGTGAGTGGAGAAGGATGAAGTCAGGAGAAGAAGGCCTGAGGATATCCCAGTGGAGTAATACTTCCAGGAGTGTGAATGCAGAAGGACGAAGTCAGGAGAAGAACGCCTGAGGACAGTGCAGTGCAGGAAAACATCCAGGAGTGTGAATGGAGAAATACGAAGTAAGTAGAAGAAGGCCTGAGGAAAGCCCAGGGGAGTAATACCTCCAGGAGTGTGAATGCACAAAGACGAAGTCAGGAGAAGAAGGCCTAAGTACTGCCCAGAAGAGTAATACTTCCAGGAATGTTAGTGAAGAAGGACGAAGTCAGGAGAAGAAGGCTGAGGACAGCCCAGTGGAGAAATACTTCCAGGAGTGTGAATGGAGAAGGACGAAGTCAGGAGAAGAAGGCGTGAGGAGAGCCCAGTGGAATAATACTACCAGGGGTGTGAATGGAGAATGATGAAATAAGGAGAAGGACAGAGTACAGCCCAGTGGAGTAATACCACGAGGAATGGGAATGGAGAATACGAGGTCTGGAGAAGAAAGCCTGAGTACAGCCCGGTGGAGTAATACTTCCAGGAGTGTGAATGCAGAAGGACGAAGTCAGGAGAAGAAGGCCTGGAGATAACCCGGTGGAGTAATACTAGCAGGCGTGTGAATGGAGAAGTACAAAGTCATTAGAACAAGGCCAGAGTACAGCCCTGTGGAGTAATACTTCCAAGAACATCAGTGGAGAAGGACGAAGTCAGGAGAAGAAGGCCTGAGGATAGCCCTCTGGAGTAATACTAACAGGAGTGTGAGTGGAGAAGTATAAAGTCATTAGAACAAGTCCTGAGGACAGCCCACTGGGGTAATATTTCCAGGACTGTGAATGCAGAAGGACGAAGTCAGGAGAAGAAGGCCGGGGGACAGCCCAGTTGAGGAAAACTTCCAGGAGTGTGAATGCAGAAGCACGAAGTCAGAAGAAGAAGGCCTGAGGATAGCCCAGTGGAGTAATACTTCCAGGAAAGGGAATGCAGGAGGAAATCAGGAGAAGAAGTCCTGAGGACTTGAAAGGAGAGTAATAGTACCAGGAGTGTGAATGCAGAAGGACCAAGTCAGGAGAAAAAGGCCTTAGGATAGCCCCCTGGAGCAATACTACAAGGAGTGTGAATGGAGAAGTACAAATTCAGGAGAACAAGGCCTGACGACAGCCCAGTGGAGTAATACTACCAGGACTGTGAATGCAGAAGGACGAAGTCAGGAGAAGAAGGCCTGAGGACAGCTCAGTGCAGTAATACTACCAGGAGTGTGAATGGAGAAGTACGAAGTCAGGAGAGAAGGCCTGAGGTCAGCCATCTGGAGTAATACTAACAGGAGTGTGAGTGGAAAAGTACAAAGTCATTAGAACAAGGCCTGAGGACAGCCCATTGGAGTAATACTTCCAGGACTGTGAATACAGAAGGACGAAGGGAGGAGAAGAGTGCTTGGGGACAGCCCAGTGGAGGAAAACTTCCAGGAGTGTGAATGGAGAAATATGAAGTCAGGAGAAGAAGGCTCGAGGACAGCCCAGTGTAGTAATACTTCCCAGAATGTGAATGGAGAAGGACTAAATCAGGAGAAGAAGGCTCGAGGACAGCCCAGTGGAGTAATGCTTCCAGGAATGTGATTATGGAAGGATGAAATCCGGAGAAGAAGGCCTGTGCACAGCCCTCTGGAGTAATACTACCAGGAGTGTGAATGAAGAAGGACAAATGAGAAGGAGGCCTGAGCACAGCCGTCTGGAGTAATACTACAAGGAGTGTGAGTGAAGAGGTTCAAAGTCAGTAAAACAAGGCCTGAGTACAACCCAGTGGAGTAATACTTCCAGGAAGGTGAGTGAAGAAGGACGAAGTCAGGAGAAGAAGGCCCGAGGACAGTCCATTGGAGTAATACTTCCAGGAGTGTAAATGCAGGACGAAATCAGGAGGAGAAGGACAGAGTACAGCCCAGTGGAGTAATACCACGAGGAGTGTGAATAGAGAATAGGAGGTCTGGAGAACAAGGCTTGAGTACAGCCCAGTGGAGTAATACTTCCAGGATTGTGAATGCAAAAGGATGCAGTCAGGAGAAGAAGGCCTGAGGATAGCCTTGTGGACAAATATTAAAAGGAGTGTGAATGCTGAAGGACGAAGTCAGTAGAAGAAGGCCTGAGGACAGCCCTCTGGAGAAATATTACCAGGAGTGTGATTGGAGAAGTACAAAGTCAGGAGAACAAGGCCTGAGGATAGCCCAGTGGAGTAATACTACCAGGAGTGTGAATGGAGAAGGATGAAGTCAGTCAGGAGAAGTAGGCCTTGGTACAGCCCAGTGTAGTTATACTTCCAGGAACGTGAGTGGAGGACGAATTCAGGAGAAGGTGGCCCGAGGAGAGCCCAGTGGAATAATACATCCAGGAGTGTGAATTCAGAAGGACGAAGTCAGGAGAAGAAGGCCAGTGGACAGCCCAGTGGAATAATACTACCAGGAGTGTGAATGGAGAAGGACAAAGTCAGGAGAAGAAGGCCTAAGTACAGCTCAGTTGAGTAATACTTCCTGGAACGTGAGTGGAGAAGGATGAAGTCAGGAGAAGAAGGCCTGAGGATATCCCAGTGGAGTAATACTTCCAGAAGTGTGAATTCAGAGGACGAAGTCAGGAGAAGAACGCCTGAGGACAGCTCAGTGGAGGAAAACATCCAGGAGTGTGATTGGAGAAATAAGAAGTCAGTAGAAGAAAGCCTGAGGACAACTCAGGGGAGTAATACCTCCAGGAGTGTGAATGCTGAAGAATGAAATCAGGAGAAGAAGGCCTGAGGAAAGCCCAGGGGAGTAATACCTCCAGGAGTGTGAATGCAGAAAGACGAAGTCAGGAGAAGAAGGCCTAAGTACGGCCCAGTGGAGTAATAATTCCAGGAACGTTAGTGAAGAAGGACGAAGTAAGGAGAAGAAGGCGTAAGGAGAGCCCAGTGGAGTAATACTACCAGGAGTGTGAATGGAGAAGTATGAAATCAGGAGAAGAAGGCCTAAGTACAGCCCAGTGGAGTAATACTTCCAGGAACGTCTGTGGAGAAGGACGAAGTCAGGAGAAGAAGGCCTGAGGACAGCCCAGTGGAGTCATACTTCCAGGAGTGTGAATGCAGAACGAAGTCAGGAGAAGAAGTCCTGAGGACAGCCCAATAGAGTAATAATACCATTAGTGTGAATGCAGAAGGACCAAGACAGGAGAAGAAGGCCTGAGGATAGCCCTGTGGACTAATATTAAAAGGAGTGTGAATGCTGAAGGACGAAGTCAGTAGAAGAAGGCCTGAGGACAGCCCTCTGGAGAAATACTACCAGGAGTGTGATTGGAGAAGTACAAAGTCAGGAGAACAAGGCATAAGGACAGCCCAGTGGAGTAATACTACCAGGAGTGTGAATGGAGAAGTATGAAATCAGGAGAAGAAGGCCTAAGTACAGCCCAGTGGAGTAATACTTCCAGGAACGTGAGTGGAGAAGGACGAAGTCAGGAGAGAAATGCCTAACTACAGCCCAGTGGAGTAATACTTCCAGGAACGTGAGTGGAGAAGGACGAAGTCAGGAGAAGAAGGCCTGAGGACAGCCCAGTGGAGCCATACTTCCAGGAGTGTGAATGCATTACGAAGTTAGGAGAAGAAGTCCTGAGGACAGCCCAATAGAGTAATAATACATTTAGTGTGAATGCAGAAGGACCAAGTCAGGAGAAGAAGGCCTGAGGATAGCCCTGTGGACTAATATTAACAGGAGTATGAATGCTGAAAGACGAAGTCAGTAGAAGAAGGCCTGAGGACAGCCCTCTGGAGAAATACCACCAGGAGTGTGATTGGAAAAGTTCAAATTCAGGAGAACAAGGCAGAAGGACAGCCCAGTGGAGTAACACTACCAGGAGTGTGAATGGAGAAGTATGAAATCAGGAGAAGAAGGCCTAAGTACAGCCCAGTGTGGTAATACTTCCAGGAACGTGAGTGGAGAAGGACGAAGTCAGGAGAAGAACACCTAACTACAGCCCAGTGGAGTAATACTTCCAGGAACGTGAGTGGAGAAGGACGAAATAAGGAGAAGAAGGACAGAGTACAGCCCAGTGGAGTAATACTTCCAAGAACGTCAGTGGAGGAGGACCAAGTCAGGAGAAGAAGGCCTGAGGATAGCCCTCTGGAGTAATACTAACAGGAGTGTGAGTGGAGAAGTACAAAGTCATTAGAACAATGCCTGAGGACAGCCCACTGGGGTAATATTTCCAGGACTGTGAATGCAGAAGGACAAACTCAGGAGAAGAAGCCCGGGGGACAACCCAGTGGAGGAAAACTTCCAGGAGTGTGAATGCAGAAGAACGAAGTCAGAAGAAGAAGGCCTGAGGATAGCCCAGTGGAGTAATACTTCCAGGAAAGGGAATGCAGGAGGAAATCAGGAGAAGAAGTCCTGAGGACTTGAAAGGAGAGTAATAGTACCAGGAGTGTGAATGCAGAAGGACCAAGTCAGGAGAAAAAGGCCTTAGGATAGCCCCCTGGAGCAATACTAGAAGGAGTGTGAATGGAGAAGTACAAATTCAGGAGAACAAGGCCTGACGACAGCCCAGTGGAGTAATACTACCAGGACTGTGAATGCAGAAGGACGAAGTCAGGAGAAGAAGGCCTGAGGACAGCTCAGTGCAGTAATACTACCAGGAGTGTGAATGGAGAAGTACGAAGTCAGGAGAGAAGGCCTGAGGTCAGCCATCTGGAGTAATACTAACAGGAGTGTGGGTGGAAAAGTACAAAGTCATTAGAACAAGGCCTGAGGACAGCCCATTGGAGTAATACTTCCAGGACTGTGAATACAGAAGGACGAAGGGAGGAGAAGAGTGCTTGGGGACATCCCAGTGGAGGAAAACTTCCAAGAGTGTGAATGGAGAAATACGAAGTCAGGAGAAGAAGGCTCGAGGACAGCCCAGTGTAGTAATACTTCCCAGAATGTGAATGGAGAAGGACGAAATCAGGAGAAGAAGGCTCGAGGACAGCCCAGTGGAGTAATGCTTCCAGGAATGTGATTATGGAAGGATGAAATCCGGAGAAGAAGGCCTGTGCACAGCCCTCTGGAGTAATACTACCAGGAGTGTGAATGAAGAAGGACAAATGAGAAGGAGGCCTGAGCACAGCCGTCTGGAGTAATACTACAAGGAGTGTGAGTGAAGAGGTTCAAAGTCAGTAAAACAAGGCCTGAGTACAACCCAGTGGAGTAATACTTCCAGGAAGGTGAGTGAAGAAGGACGAAGTCAGGAGAAGAAGGCCCGAGGACAGTCCATTGGAGTAATACTTCCAGGAGTGTAAATGCAGGACGAAATCAGGAGGAGAAGGACAGAGTACAGCCCAGTGGAGTAATACCACGAGGAGTGTGAATAGAGAATAGGAGGTCTGGAGAACAAGGCTTGAGTACAGCCCAGTGGAGTAATACTTCCAGGATTGTGAATGCAAAAGGATGCAGTCAGGAGAAGAAGGCCTGAGGATAGCCCTGTGGACAAATATTAAAAGGAGTGTGAATGCTGAAGGACAAAGTCAGTAGAAGAAGGCCTGAGGACAGCCGTCTGGAGAAATATTACCAGGAGTGTGATTGGAGAAGTACAAAGTCAGGAGAACAAGGCCTGAGGATAGCCCAGTGGAGTAATACTACCAGGAGTGTGAATGGAGAAGTATGAAGTCAGTCAGGAGAAGTAGGCCTTGGTACAGCCCAGTGTAGTTATACTTCCAGGAACGTGAGTGGAGGACGAATTCAGGAGAAGATGGCCTGAGGAGAGCCCAGTGGAATAATACATCAAGGAGTGTGAATTCAGAAGGACGAAGTCAGGAGAAGAAGGCCAGTGGACAGCCCAGTGGAATAATACTACCAGGAGTGTGAATGGAGAAGGACGAAGTCAGGAGAAGAAGGCCTAAGTACAGCTCAGTGGAGTAATACTTCCTGGAACGTGAGTGAAGAAGGACGAAGTCAGGAGAAGAAGGCCTGAGGACATCCCAGTGGAGTAATACTTCCAGAAGTGTGAATTCAGAGGACGAAGTCAGGAGAAGAACGCCTGAGGACAGCTCAGTGGAGGAAAACATCCAGGAGTGTGACTGGAGAAATAAGAAGTCAGTAGAAGAAAGCCTGAGGACAACTCAGGGGAGTAATACCTCCAGGAGTGTGAATGCTGAAGAATGAAATCAGGAGAAGAAGGCCTGAGGAAAGCCCAGGGGAGTAATACCTCCAGGAGTGTGAATGCAGAAAGACGAAGTCAGGAGAAGAAGGCCTAAATACGGCCCAGTGGAGTAATAATTCCAGGAACGTTAGTGAAGAAGGACGAAGTAAGGAGAAGAAGGCTGAGGACAGCCCAGTGGAGAAATACTTCCAGGAGTGTGAATGGAGAAGGACGAAGTCAGGAGAAGAAGGCGTGAGGAGAGCCCAGTGGAGTAATACTACCAGGAGTGTGAATGGAGAAGTATGAAATCAGGAGAAGAAGGACTAAGTACAGCCCAGTGGAGTAATACTTCCAGGAACGTCTGTGGAGAAGGATGAAGTCAGGAGAAGAACGCCTAACTACAGCCCAGTGGAGTAATACTTCCAGGAACGTGAGTGGAGAAGGACGAAGTCAGGAGAAGAAGGCCTGAGGACTGCCCAGTGGAGTCATACTTCCAGGAGTGTGAATGCAGAACGAAGTCAGGAGAAGAAGTCCTGAGGACAGCCCAATAGAGTAATAATACATTTAGTGTGAATGCAGAAGGACCAAGTCAGGAGAAGAAGGCCTGAGGATAGCCCTGTGGACTAATATTAAAAGGAGTTTGAATGCTGAAGGACGAAGTCAGTAGAAGAAGGCCTGAGGACAGCCCTCTGGAGAAATACCACCAGGAGTGTGATTGGAGAAGTTCAAATTCAGGAGAACAAGGCAGAAGGACAGCCCAGTGGAGTAATACTACCAGAAGTGTGAATGGAGAAGTATGAAATCAGGAGAAGAAGGCCTAAGTACAGCCCAGTGGAGTAATACTTCCAGGAACGTGAGTGGAGAAGGACGAAGTCAGGAGAAGAACGCCTAACTACAGCCCAGTGGAGTAATACTTCCAGGAACGTGAGTGGAGAAGGACGAAATAAGGAGAAGAAGGACAGAGTACAGCCCAGTGGAGTAATACTTCCAAGAACGTCAGTGGAGGAGGACCAAGTCAGGAGAAGAAGGCCTGAGGATAGCCCTCTGGAGTAATACTAACAGGAGTGTGAGTGGAGAAGTACAAAGTCATTAGAACAAGGCCTGAGGACAGCCCACTGGGGTAATATTTCCAGGACTGTGAATGCAGAAGGACAAACTCAGGAGAAGAAGCCCGGGGGACAACCCAGTGGAGGAAAACTTCCAGGAGTGTGAATGCACAAGAACGAAGTCAGAAGAAGAAGGCCTGAGGATAGCCCAGTGGAGTAATACTTCCAGGAATGGGAATGCAGGAGGAAATCAGGAGAAGAAGTCCTGAGGACTTCCCAGGAGAGTAATAGTACCAGGAGTGTGAATGCAGAAGTCAAAAGTCAGGAGAAAAAGGCCTGAGGATAGCTCCCTGGAGCAATACTAGAAGGAGTGTGAATGGAGAAGTACAAATTCAGGAGAACAAGGCCTGACGACAGCCCAGTGGAGTAATACTACAAGGAGTGTGAATGCAGAAGGACAAAGTCAGGAGAAGAACGCCTGAGAACAGCCCAGTGGAGTAATACTACCAGGAGTGTGAATGGAGATATACGAAGTCAGGAGAAGAAGGCCTGATTACAGCCCAGTGGAGTAATACTTCCAGGAAGGTGTGTGGAGAAGGATGAAGGCAGGAGAAGAAGGCCTGAGGACAGTCCAGTGGAGTAATACTACCAGGAGTGTGAATGAAGAAGGACAAAGTCAGGAGAAGAGGGCCTGAGGACAGCCCTCTGGAGTAATACTACAAGGAGTGTCAGTGGAGAAATTCAAAGTCAGTAAAACAAGGCCTGAGTACAGCCCAGGGGAGTAATACTTCCAGGAAGGTGCGTGGAGAAGGACGAAGGCAGGAGAGGAAGGCCTGAGGACCGCTCAGTGCAGTAATACTACCAGGAGTGTGAATGGAGAAGTACGAAATCAGGAGAACAAGGCCTGAGGACAGCCCAGTGGAGTAATACTACCAGGACTGTGAATGCAGAGGGACGAAGTCAGGAGAAGAAGGCCTGAGGACAGCTCAGTGCAGTAATACTACAAGGAGTGTGAATGGAGAAGTACGAAGTCAGGAGAGAAGGCCTGAGGTCAGCCATCTGGAGTAACACTAACAGGAGTGTGAGTGGAGAAGTACAAAGTCATTAGAACAAGGCCTGAGGACAGCCCATTGGAGTAATACTTCCAGGACTGTGAATACAGAAGGACGAAGTCAGGAGAAGAATGCTTGGGGACAGCCCAGTGGAGGAAAACTTCCAGGAGTGTGAATGGAGAAATACGAAGTCAGGAGAAGAAGGCCTGAGGGCAGCCCAGTGGAGTAATACTTCCAGGAGTGTCAATGCAGAAAGACGAATTCAGGAGAAGAAGGCCTAAGTACAGCCCAGTGGAGTAATACTACCAGGAGTGTGAATGGAGAAGGACGAAGTCAGGAGAAGAAGGCCTGTGCACAGCCCTCTGGAGTAATACTACCAGGAGTGTGATTGGAGAAGTACGAAGTCAGGAGAAGAAGGCCTAAGTACAGCCCAGTGGAGTAATACTTCCAGGAGTGTGAATGCAGAAGGACGAAGTCAGGAGAAGAAGTCCTGAGGACAGCCCAGTAGAGTAATAATACCATTAGTGTGAATGCAGAAGGACCAAGACAGGAGAATAAGGCCTGAGGATAGCGCTGTGGACTAATATTAAAAGGAGTGTGAATGCTGAAAGACGAAGTCAGTAGAAGAAGGCCTGAGGACAGCCCTCTGGAGAAATACTACCAGGAGTGTGAGTGGAGAAGTACAAAGTCAGGAGAACAAGGCCAGAGGACAGCCCAGTGGAGTAATACTAACAGGAGTGTGAATGGAGAAGGATGAAGTCAGGAGAAGAAGGCCTTGGTACAGCCCAGTGTAGTTATACTTCCAGGAACGTGAGTAGAGAGGGACGAATTCAGGAGAAGATGGCCTGAGGACAGCCAAGTGGAACAATACATCCAGGGATGCAAATTCAAAAGGACGAAGTCAGGAGAAGAAGGCCAGAGGACAGCCCAGTGGAGTAATACTACCAGGAGTGTGAATGGAGAAGGATGAAGTCAGGAGAAGAAGGCCTAAGTAAAGCCCAGTGGAGTAATACTTCCTGGAACGTGAGTGGAGAAGGATGAAGTCAGGAGAAGAAGGCCTGAGGATATCCCAGTGGAGTAATACTTCCAGGAGTGTGAATGCAGAAGGACGAAGTCAGGAGAAGAACGCCTGAGGACAGCGCAGTGCAGGAAAACATCCAGGAGTGTGAATGGAGAAATACGAAGTAAGTAGAAGAAGGCCTGAGGAAAGCCCAGGGGAGTAATACCTCCAGGAGTGTGAATGCACAAAGACGAAGTCAGGAGAAGAAGGCCTAAGTACTGCCCAGAGGAGTAATACTTCCAGGAATGTTAGTGAAGAAGGACGAAGTCAGGAGAAGAAGGCTGAGGACAGCCCAGTGGAGAAATACTTCCAGGAGTGTGAATGGAGAAGGACGAAGTCAGGAGAAGAAGGCGTGAGGAGAGCCCAGTGGAATAATACTACCAGGGGTGTGAATGGAGAATGATGAAATAAGGAGAAGGACAGAGTACAGCCCAGTGGAGTAATACCACGAGGAATGGGAATGGAGAATACGAGGTCTGGAGAAGAAAGCCTGAGTACAGCCCAGTGGAGTAATACTTCCAGGAGTGTGAATGCAGAAGGACGAAGTCAGGAGAAGAAGGCCTGGAGACAACCCGGTGGAGTAATACTAGCAGGCGTGTGAATGGGGAAGTACAAAGTCATTAGAACAAGGCCAGAGTACAGCCCTGTGGAGTAATACTTCCAAGAACGTCAGTGGAGAAGGACGAAGTCAGGAGAAGAAGGCCTGAGGATAGCCCTCTGGAGTAATACTAACAGGAGTGTGAGTGGAGAAGTACAAAGTCATTAGAACAAGGCCTGAGGACAGCCCACTGGAGTAATACTTCCAGGACTGTGAATGCAGAAGGACGCAGTCAGGAGAAGAAGGCCGGGGGACAGCCCAGTGGAGGAAAACTTCCAGGAGTGTGAATGCAGAAGCACGAAGTCAGAAGAAGAAGGCCTGAGGATAGCCCAGTGGAGTAATACTTCCAGGAATGGGATTGCAGGAGGAAATCAGGAGAAGAAGTCCTGAGGACTTCCCAGGAGAGTAATAGTACCAGGAGTGTGAATGCAGAAGGACCAAGTCAGGAGAAAAAGCCTGAGGATAGCCCCCTGGAGCAATACTAGAAGGAGTGTGAATTCAGGAGAAGAAGGCCTGACGACAGCCCAGTGGAGTAATACTACCAGGAGTGTGAATGCAGAAGGACAAAGTCAGGAGAAGAACGCCTGAGAACAGCCCAGTGGAGTAATACTACCAGGAGTGTGAATCGAGAAATACGAAGTCAGGAGAAGAAGGCCTGAGGACAGCTCAGTGCAGTAATACTACCAGGAGTGTGAATGGAGAAGTACGAAGTCAGGAGAGAAGGCCTGAGGTCTGCCATCTGGAGTAATACTAACAGGAGTGTGAGTGGAGAAGTACAAAGTCATTAGAACAAGGCCTGAGGACAGCCCATTGGAGTAATACTTCCAGGACTGTGAATACAGAAGGACGAAGTCAGGAGAAGAATGCTTGGGGACAGCCCAGTGGAGGAAAACTTCCAGGAGTGTGAATGGAGAAATACGAAGTCAGGAGAAGAAGGCTCGAGGACAGCCCAGTGTAGTAATACTTCCCAGAATGTGAATGGAGAAGGACGAAATCAGGAGAAGAAGGCTCGAGGACAGCCCAGTGGAGTAATGCTTCCAGGAGTGTGAATACGGAAAGACGAAATCAGGAGAAGAAGGCCTGTGCACAGCCCTCTGGAGTAATACTACCAGGAGTGTGAATGAAGAAGGACAAATGAGGAGAAGAAGGCCTGAGCACAGCTTTCTGGAGTAATACTACAAGGAGTGTGAGTGAAGAGGTTCAAAGTCAGTAAAACAAGGCCTGAGTACAACCCAGTGGAGTAATACCTCCAGGAACGTGAGTGAAGAAGGACGAAGTCAGGAGAAGAAGGCCCGAGGACAGTCCAGTGGAGTAATACTTCCAGGAGTGTAAATGCAGGACGAAATCAGGAGGAGAAGGACAGAGTACAGCCCAGTGGAGTAATACCACGAGGAGTGTGAATGGAGAATACGAGGTTTGGAGAACAAGGCCTGAGTACAGCCCAGTGGAGTAATACTTCCAGGATTGTGAATGCAGAAGGACGAAGTCAGGAGAAGGCCTGAGGATAGCCCTGTGGACAAATATTAAAAGGAGTGTGAATGCTGAAGGACGAAGTCAGTAGAAGAAGGCCTGAGGACATGCCAGTGGAGTAATACTTCCAGAAGTGTGAATTCAGAAGGACGAAGTCAGGAGAAGAATACCAGAAGACAGCCCAGTGGAATAATACTACCAGGAGTGTGAATGGAGAAGGACGAAGTCAGGAGAAGAAGGCCTAAGTACAGCTCAGTGGAGTAATACTTCCTGGAACGTGAGTGGAGAAGGACGAAGTCAGGAGAAGAAGGCCTGAGGACATCCCAGTGGAGTAATACTTCCAGAAGTGTGAATTCAGAAGGACGAAGTCAGGAGAAGTACGCCTGAGGACAGCTCTGTGGAGGAAAACATCCAGGAGTGTGAATGGAGAAATAAGAAGTCAGTAGAAGAAAGCCTGAGGACAACTCAGGGGAGTAATACCTCCAGGAGTGTGAATGCTGAAAAATGAAATCAGGAGAAGAAGGCCTGAGGACAACCCGGTGGAATAATACTACCAGGAGTGTGAATGCAGAAGGACGAAGTCAGGAGAAGAAGGCCTGAGGACAGCACTCTGGAGTAATACCACCCAGAGTGTGAATGCAGAAAGACGAAGTCAGGAGAAGAAGGCCTGAGGATAGCCCTCTGGAGCAATACTACCAGGAGTGTAAGTGGAGAAGTATAAATTCAGGAGAACAAGGCCTGAGGACAGCCCAGTGCAGTATAAATTCCAGGTGTGTGAATGCAGTAGGACAAAGTCAGGAGAAGAAGGCCTGAGGACAGCGCTCTGGAGAATTACTAACTGGAGTGTGAGTGGAATAGAACAAATTCAGGAGAACACGGCCTGAGGAGAGTCCAGTGGAGTAATACTTAAAGCAGTGTGAATTCACAAGGACGAAGTCAGGATAAGAAGGCCTGAGGACAGCGCATTGGAGCAATACTAAGAGGCGTGTGAATGGAGAAGTACAAGGTCAGGAGAACAAGGCCTGAGGACAGCCCAGTCGAGTAATACTTCCAGGAGTGTGAATGCAGAAGGAGAAAGTCAGGAGAAGAAAGCTTGAGGACAGCGCAGTGGAGTAATACTTCCAGGAGTGTGAACTGAGAAGGACGATGTCAGGAGAAGAAGCCTTGAGGACAGTGCAGTGGAGTAATACTTCCAGGAACGTGAGTGGAGAAGGACGAAGTGAGGAAAAGAAGGCCTGAGGACAGCCCAGTGGATTAATACTTCCAGGAACGTGAGTGGAGAATGACGAAGTCAGGAGAAGAAGGCCTGAGGACAGCCCAGTGGAGGAAAACATCCGGGAGTGTGAATGGAGAAATACGAAGTCAGGAGAAGACGGCCTGAGGACAGCCCAAGGGAGTAATACTTGTAGGAGTGTGAATGCAAAAAGACGAAGTCAGGAGAGGAAGGCCTAAGCACTGCCCAGTGGAGTAATACTTCCAGGAACGTGAGTGGAGAAGGACGCAGTGAGAAGAAGAAATCCTAAGTACAGCCCAGTGGAGTAATACATCCTGGAACGTGAGTGGAGGAGCACGAATTCAGGAGAAGTAGGCCTGAGGACAGCCTAGTGGAGAAATACTTCGAGGAGTGTGAATGGAGAAGGACGAAGTCAGGAGAAGAAGGCGTGAGGACAGCCCAGTGGAGTAATACCACCAGGAGTGTGAATGGAGAAGTATGAAATCAGGAGAAGAAGGCCTAAGTACAGCCCAGTGGAGTAATACTTCCAGGAACGTGAGTGGAGAAGGACGAATTCAGCAGAAGAAGGCCTGAGGACAGCCCAGTGGAGTAATACTTCCAGGAGTGTGAATGCAGGACGAAGTCAGGAGAAGAAGTATTGAGGACAGCCCAGTAGAGTAATAATACCATTAGTGTGAATGCAGAAGGACCAAGTCAGGAGAAGAAGGCCTGAGGATAGCCCTGTGGACTAATATTAAAAGGAGTGTGAATGCTGAAAGACGAAGTCAGTAGAAGAAGGCCTGAGGACAGCTTTCTGGAGAAATATTGCCAGGAGTGCGATTGGAGAAGTACAAAGTCAGGAGAACAACGCCTTAGGACAGCCCAGTGGAGTAATACTACCAGGAGTGTAAATGGAGAATGACGAAATCAGGAGAAGAAGGACAGAGTACAGCCCAGTGGAGTAATACCACGAGGAGTGTGAGTGGAGAATACGAGGTCTGGAGAAGAAGGCCTGAGTACAGCCCAGTGGAGTAATACTTCCAGGAGTGTGAATGCAGAAGGACGAAGTCAGGACAAGAAGGCCTGAGGACAGCCCAGTGGAGGAAAACTTCGATAGAGTGAATGGAGAAATACAAAGTCAGGAGAAGAAGGTCTGAGGACAGCCCAGGGGAGTAATACTTCTAGGAGTGTGAATGCAGAAAGACGAAGTCAGGAGAAGAAGGCCTAAGTACTGCCCAGTGCAGTAATACTTACAGGAACGTGAGTGGAGAAGGAAGAAGTCAGGAGAAGAAATCCTAAGTACAGCCCAGTGGAGTAATACTTCCAGGAACGTGATTGGAGGAGGACGAAGTCAGGAGAAGAAGGCCTGAGGACAGCCCAGTGGAGAAATACTTCCTGGAGTGTGAATGGAGAAGGACGAAGTCAGGAGAAGTACTCCTGAGGACAGCCCAGTAGAGTAATAATACCATTAGTGTGAATGCAGAAGGACCAAGACAGGAGAATAAGGCCTGAGGATAGCGCTGTGGACTAATATTAAAAGGAGTGTGAATGCTGAAAGACGAAGTCAGTAGAAGAAGCCCTGAGGACAGCCTTCTGGAGAAATATTACCAGGAGTGTGATTGGAGCAGTACAAAGTCAGGAGAAGAAGGTGTGAGGACAGCCCAGTGGAGTAATACTACCAGGAGTGTGAATGGCGAAGGATGAAGTCAGGAGAAGAAGGCCTTGGTACAGCCCAGTGTAGTTATACTTCCAGGAACATGAGTGGAGAGGGACGAATTCAGGAGAAGATGGCCTGAGGACAGCCCAGTGGAATAATACTACCAGGAGTGTGAATGGAGAAGGACGAAGTCAGGAGAAGAAGTCCTAAGTACAGCCCAGTGGAGTAATACTTCCTTTAGCGTGAGTGGAGAAGGACGAAGTCAGTAGAAGAAGGCCTGAGGACAGCCCTCTGGAGAAATACTATCAGGAGTGTGATTGGAGAAGTACAAAGTCAGGAGAACAAGGCAGAAGGACAGCCCAGTGGAGTAATACTACCAGGAGTGTGAATAGAGAATGACGAAATAAGGAGAAGAAGGACAGAGTACAGTCCAGTGGAATAATACCACGAGGAGTGTGAATGGAGAATACGAGGTCTGGAGAAGAAAGCCTGAGTACAGCCCAGTGGAGTAATACTTCCAGGAGTGTAAATGCAGAAGGACGAAGTCAGGAGAAGAAGGCCTGGAGACAACCCGGTGGAGTAATACTAGCAGGCGTGTGAATGGGGAAGTACAAAGTCATTAGAACAAGGCCAGAGTACAGCCCTGTGGAGTAATACTTCCAAGAACGTCAGTGGAGAAGGACGAAGTCAGGAGAAGAAGGCCTGAGGATAGCCCTCTGGAGTAATACTAACAGGAGTGTGAGTGGAGAAGTACAAAGTCATTAGAACAAGGCCTGAGGACAGCCCACTGGAGTAATACTTCCAGGACTGTGAATGCAGAAGGACGCAGTCAGGAGAAGAAGGCCGGGGGACAGCCCAGTGGAGGAAAACGTCCAGGAGTGTGAATGCAGAAGCACGAAGTCAGAAGAAGAAGGCCTGAGGATAGCCCAGTGGAGTAATACTTCCAGGAATGGGATTGCAGGAGGAAATCAGGAGAAGAAGTCCTGAGGACTTCCCAGGAGAGTAATAGTACCAGGAGTGTGAATGCAGAAGGACCAAGTCAGGAGAAAAAGCCTGAGGATAGCCCCCTGGAGCAATACTAGAAGGAGTGTGAATGGAGAAGTACAAATTCAGGAGAACAAGGCCTGACGACAGCCCAGTGGAGTAATACTACCAGGAGTGTGAATGCAGAAGGACAAAGTCAGGAGAAGAACGCCTGAGAACAGCCCAGTGGAGTAATACTACCAGGAGTGTGAATCGAGAAATACGAAGTCAGGAGAAGAAGGCCTGAGGACAGCTCAGTGCAGTAATACTACCAGGAGTGTGAATGGAGAAGTACGAAGTCAGGAGAGAAGGCCTGAGGTCTGCCATCTGGAGTAATACTAACAGGAGTGTGAGTGGAGAAGTACAAAGTCATTAGAACAAGGCCTGAGGACAGCCCATTGGAGTAATACTTCCAGGACTGTGAATACAGAAGGACGAAGTCAGGAGAAGAATGCTTGGGGACAGCCCAGTGGAGGAAAACTTCCAGGAGTGTGAATGGAGAAATACGAAGTCAGGAGAAGAAGGCTCGAGGACAGCCCAGTGTAGTAATACTTCCCAGAATGTGAATGGAGAAGGACGAAATCAGGAGAAGAAGGCTCGAGGACAGCCCAGTGGAGTAATGCTTCCAGGAGTGTGAATACGGAAAGACGAAATCAGGAGAAGAAGGCCTGTGCACAGCCCTCTGGAGTAATACTACCAGGAGTGTGAATGAAGAAGGACAAATGAGGAGAAGAAGGCCTGAGCACAGCTTTCTGGAGTAATACTACAAGGAGTGTGAGTGAAGAGGTTCAAAGTCAGTAAAACAAGGCCTGAGTACAACCCAGTGGAGTAATACTTCCAGGAACGTGAGTGAAGAAGGACGAAGTCAGGAGAAGAAGGCCCGAGGACAGCCCAGTGGAGTAATACTTCCAGGAGTGTAAATGCAGGACGAAATCAGGAGGAGAAGGACAGAGTACAGCCCAGTGGAGTAATACCACGAGGAGTGTGAATAGAGAATAGGAGGTCTGGAGAACAAGGCCTGAGTACAGCCCAGTGGAGTAATACTTCCAGGATTGTGAATGCAGAAGGACGAAGTCAGGAGAAGGCCTGAGGATAGCCCTGTGGACAAATATTAAAAGGAGTGTGAATGCTGAAGGACGAAGTCAGTAGAAGAAGGCCTGAGGACATGCCAGTGGAGTAATACTTCCAGAAGTGTGAATTCAGAAGGACGAAGTCAGGAGAAGAATACCAGAAGACAGCCCAGTGGAATAATACTACCAGGAGTGTGAATGGAGAAGGACGAAGTCAGGAGAAGAAGGCCTGAAGACAGCCCAGGGGAGTAATACCTCCAGAAACGTGAGTGGAGAAGGACTATGTCAGGAGAAGAAGGCCTGAGGACAGCCCTATGGAGTAATACTTCCAGGACTGTGAATGCAGAAGGACGAAGTCAGGAGAAGTACGCCTGAGGACAGCTCTGTGGAGGAAAACATCCAGGAGTGTGAATGGAGAAATAAGAAGTCAGTAGAAGAAAGCCTGAGGACAACTCAGGGGAGTAATACCTCCAGGAGTGTGAATGCTGAAAAATGAAATCAGGAGAAGAAGGCCTGAGGACAACCCGGTGGAATAATACTACCAGGAGTGTGAATGCAGAAGGACGAAGTCAGGAGAAGAAGGCCTGAGGACAGCCCTCTGGAGTAATACTACCAGAAATTTGAATGCAGAAGGACGAATTAAGGAGAATGCCTGAGGATAGCCATCCGGAGTAATACTACCAGGAGTGTGAGTGGAGAAATGCAAAGTAAGGAGAACAAGGACTGAGGACAGCCCAGTGGAGTACTACTACCAGGTGTGTGAATGCAGTAGGACTAAATCAGGAGAAGAAGGCCTGAGGACAGCGCTCTGGAGAATTACTAACTGGAGTGTGAGTGGAATAGAACAAATTCAGGAGAACACGGCCTGAGGAGAGTCCAGTGGAGTAATACTTAAAGCAGTGTGAATTCACAAGGACGAAGTCAGGATAAGAAGGCCTGAGGACAGCGCATTGGAGCAATACTAAGAGGCGTGTGAATGGAGAAGTACAAGGTCAGGAGAACAAGGCCTGAGGACAGCCCAGTCGAGTAATACTTCCAGGAGTGTGAATGCAGAAGGAGAAAGTCAGGAGAAGAAAGCTTGAGGACAGCGCAGTGGAGTAATACTTCCAGGAGTGTGAACTGAGAAGGACGATGTCAGGAGAAGAAGCCTTGAGGACAGTGCAGTGGAGTAATACTTCCAGGAACGTGAGTGGAGAAGGACGAAGTGAGGAAAAGAAGGCCTGAGGACAGCCCAGTGGATTAATACTTCCAGGAACGTGAGTGGAGAATGACGAAGTCAGGAGAAGAAGGCCTGAGGACAGCCCAGTGGAGGAAAACATCCGGGAGTGTGAATGGAGAAATACGAAGTCAGGAGAAGACGGCCTGAGGACAGCCCAAGGGAGTAATACTTGTAGGAGTGTGAATGCAAAAAGACGAAGTCAGGAGAGGAAGGCCTAAGCACTGCCCAGTGGAGTAATACTTCCAGGAACGTGAGTGGAGAAGGACGCAGTGAGAAGAAGAAATCCTAAGTACAGCCCAGTGGAGTAATACATCCTGGAACGTGAGTGGAGGAGCACGAATTCAGGAGAAGTAGGCCTGAGGACAGCCTAGTGGAGAAATACTTCGAGGAGTGTGAATGGAGAAGGACGAAGTCAGGAGAAGAAGGCGTGAGGACAGCCCAGTGGAGTAATACCACCAGGAGTGTGAATGGAGAAGTATGAAATCAGGAGAAGAAGGCCTAAGTACAGCCCAGTGGAGTAATACTTCCAGGAACGTGAGTGGAGAAGGACGAATTCAGCAGAAGAAGGCCTGAGGACAGCCCAGTGGAGTAATACTTCCAGGAGTGTGAATGCAGGACGAAGTCAGGAGAAGAAGTATTGAGGACAGCCCAGTAGAGTAATAATACCATTAGTGTGAATGCAGAAGGACCAAGTCAGGAGAAGAAGGCCTGAGGATAGCCCTGTGGACTAATATTAAAAGGAGTGTGAATGCTGAAAGACGAAGTCAGTAGAAGAAGGCCTGAGGACAGCTTTCTGGAGAAATATTGCCAGGAGTGCGATTGGAGAAGTACAAAGTCAGGAGAACAACGCCTTAGGACAGCCCAGTGGAGTAATACTACCAGGAGTGTAAATGGAGAATGACGAAATCAGGAGAAGAAGGACAGAGTACAGCCCAGTGGAGTAATACCACGAGGAGTGTGAGTGGAGAATACGAGGTCTGGAGAAGAAGGCCTGAGTACAGCCCAGTGGAGTAATACTTCCAGGAGTGTGAATGCAGAAGGACGAAGTCAGGACAAGAAGGCCTGAGGACAGCCCAGTGGAGGAAAACTTCGATAGAGTGAATGGAGAAATACAAAGTCAGGAGAAGAAGGTCTGAGGACAGCCCAGGGGAGTAATACTTCTAGGAGTGTGAATGCAGAAAGACGAAGTCAGGAGAAGAAGGCCTAAGTACTGCCCAGTGCAGTAATACTTACAGGAACGTGAGTGGAGAAGGAAGAAGTCAGGAGAAGAAATCCTAAGTACAGCCCAGTGGAGTAATACTTCCAGGAACGTGATTGGAGGAGGACGAAGTCAGGAGAAGAAGGCCTGAGGACAGCCCAGTGGAGAAATACTTCCTGGAGTGTGAATGGAGAAGGACGAAGTCAGGAGAAGTACTCCTGAGGACAGCCCAGTAGAGTAATAATACCATTAGTGTGAATGCAGAAGGACCAAGACAGGAGAATAAGGCCTGAGGATAGCGCTGTGGACTAATATTAAAAGGAGTGTGAATGCTGAAAGACGAAGTCAGTAGAAGAAGCCCTGAGGACAGCCTTCTGGAGAAATATTACCAGGAGTGTGATTGGAGCAGTACAAAGTCAGGAGAAGAAGGTGTGAGGACAGCCCAGTGGAGTAATACTACCAGGAGTGTGAATGGCGAAGGATGAAGTCAGGAGAAGAAGGCCTTGGTACAGCCCAGTGTAGTTATACTTCCAGGAACATGAGTGGAGAGGGACGAATTCAGGAGAAGATGGCCTGAGGACAGCCCAGTGGAATAATACTACCAGGAGTGTGAATGGAGAAGGACGAAGTCAGGAGAAGAAGTCCTAAGTACAGCCCAGTGGAGTAATACTTCCTTTAGCGTGAGTGGAGAAGGACGAAGTCAGTAGAAGAAGGCCTGAGGACAGCCCTCTGGAGAAATACTATCAGGAGTGTGATTGGAGAAGTACAAAGTCAGGAGAACAAGGCAGAAGGACAGCCCAGTGGAGTAATACTACCAGGAGTGTGAATAGAGAATGACGAAATAAGGAGAAGAAGGACAGAGTACAGTCCAGTGGAATAATACCACGAGGAGTGTGAATGGAGAATACGAGGTCTGGAGAAGAAAGCCTGAGTACAGCCCAGTGGAGTAATACTTCCAGGAGTGTAAATGCAGAAGGACGAAGTCAGGAGAAGAAGGCCTGGAGACAACCCGGTGGAGTAATACTAGCAGGCGTGTGAATGGGGAAGTACAAAGTCATTAGAACAAGGCCAGAGTACAGCCCTGTGGAGTAATACTTCCAAGAACGTCAGTGGAGAAGGACGAAGTCAGGAGAAGAAGGCCTGAGGATAGCCCTCTGGAGTAATACTAACAGGAGTGTGAGTGGAGAAGTACAAAGTCATTAGAACAAGGCCTGAGGACAGCCCACTGGAGTAATACTTCCAGGACTGTGAATGCAGAAGGACGCAGTCAGGAGAAGAAGGCCGGGGGACAGCCCAGTGGAGGAAAACGTCCAGGAGTGTGAATGCAGAAGCACGAAGTCAGAAGAAGAAGGCCTGAGGATAGCCCAGTGGAGTAATACTTCCAGGAATGGGATTGCAGGAGGAAATCAGGAGAAGAAGTCCTGAGGACTTCCCAGGAGAGTAATAGTACCAGGAGTGTGAATGCAGAAGGACCAAGTCAGGAGAAAAAGCCTGAGGATAGCCCCCTGGAGCAATACTAGAAGGAGTGTGAATGGAGAAGTACAAATTCAGGAGAACAAGGCCTGACGACAGCCCAGTGGAGTAATACTACCAGGAGTGTGAATGCAGAAGGACAAAGTCAGGAGAAGAACGCCTGAGAACAGCCCAGTGGAGTAATACTACCAGGAGTGTGAATCGAGAAATACGAAGTCAGGAGAAGAAGGCCTGAGGACAGCTCAGTGCAGTAATACTACCAGGAGTGTGAATGGAGAAGTACGAAGTCAGGAGAGAAGGCCTGAGGTCTGCCATCTGGAGTAATACTAACAGGAGTGTGAGTGGAGAAGTACAAAGTCATTAGAACAAGGCCTGAGGACAGCCCATTGGAGTAATACTTCCAGGACTGTGAATACAGAAGGACGAAGTCAGGAGAAGAATGCTTGGGGACAGCCCAGTGGAGGAAAACTTCCAGGAGTGTGAATGGAGAAATACGAAGTCAGGAGAAGAAGGCTCGAGGACAGCCCAGTGTAGTAATACTTCCCAGAATGTGAATGGAGAAGGACGAAGTCAGGAGAAGAAGGCTCGAGGACAGCCCAGTGGAGTAATGCTTCCAGGAGTGTGAATACGGAAAGACGAAATCAGGAGAAGAAGGCCTGTGCACAGCCCTCTGGAGTAATACTACCAGGAGTGTGAATGAAGAAGGACAAATTAGGAGAAGAAGGCCTGAGCACAGCTTTCTGGAGTAATACTACAAGGAGTGTGAGTGAAGAGGTTCAAAGTCAGTAAAACAAGGCCTGAGTACAACCCAGTGGAGTAATACTTCCAGGAACGTGAGTGAAGAAGGACGAAGTCAGGAGAAGAAGGCCTGAGGACAGTCCAGTGGAGTAATACTTCCAGGAGTGTAAATGCAGGACGAAATCAGGAGGAGAAGGACAGAGTACAGCCCAGTGGAGTAATACCACGAGGAGTGTGAATGGAGAATACGAGGTTTGGAGAACAAGGCCTGAGTACAGCCCAGTGGAGTAATACTTCCAGGATTGTGAATGCAGAAGGACGAAGTCAGGAGAAGGCCTGAGGATAGCCCTGTGGACAAATATTAAAAGGAGTGTGAATGCTGAAGGACGAAGTCAGTAGAAGAAGGCCTGAGGACATGCCAGTGGAGTAATACTTCCAGAAGTGTGAATTCAGAAGGACGAAGTCAGGAGAAGAATACCAGAAGACAGCCCAGTGGAATAATACTACCAGGAGTGTGAATGGAGAAGGACGAAGTCAGGAGAAGAAGGCCTAAGTACAGCTCAGTGGAGTAATACTTCCTGGAACGTGAGTGGAGAAGGACGAAGTCAGGAGAAGAAGGCCTGAGGACATCCCAGTGGAGTAATACTTCCAGAAGTGTGAATTCAGAAGGACGAAGTCAGGAGAAGTACGCCTGAGGACAGCTCTGTGGAGGAAAACATCCAGGAGTGTGAATGGAGAAATAAGAAGTCAGTAGAAGAAAGCCTGAGGACAACTCAGGGGAGTAATACCTCCAGGAGTGTGAATGCTGAAAAATGAAATCAGGAGAAGAAGGCCTGAGGACAGCCCAGTGGAGTAATACTACCAGGAGTGTGAATGCAGAAGGACGAAGTCAGGAGAAGAAGGCCTGAGGACAGCACTCTGGAGTAATACTACCAGAAATTTGAATGCAGAAAGACGAAGTCAGGAGAATGCCTGAGGATAGCCATCTGGAGTAATACTACCAGGAGTGTGAGTGGAGAAATGCAAAGTAAGGAGAACAAGGACTGAGGACAGCCCAGTGGAGTACTACTACCAGGTGTGTGAATGCAGTAGGACTAAATCAGGAGAAGAAGGCCTGAGGACAGCGCTCTGGAGAATTACTAACTGGAGTGTGAGTGGAATAGAACAAATTCAGGAGAACACGGCCTGAGGAGAGTCCAGTGGAGTAATACTTAAAGCAGTGTGAATTCACAAGGACGAAGTCAGGATAAGAAGGCCTGAGGACAGCGCATTGGAGCAATACTAAGAGGCGTGTGAATGGAGAAGTACAAGGTCAGGAGAACAAGGCCTGAGGACAGCCCAGTCGAGTAATACTTCCAGGAGTGTGAATGCAGAAGGAGAAAGTCAGGAGAAGAAAGCTTGAGGACAGCGCAGTGGAGTAATACTTCCAGGAGTGTGAACTGAGAAGGACGATGTCAGGAGAAGAAGCCTTGAGGACAGTGCAGTGGAGTAATACTTCCAGGAACGTGAGTGGAGAAGGACGAAGTGAGGAAAAGAAGGCCTGAGGACAGCCCAGTGGATTAATACTTCCAGGAACGTGAGTGGAGAATGACGAAGTCAGGAGAAGAAGGCCTGAGGACAGCCCAGTGGAGGAAAACATCCGGGAGTGTGAATGGAGAAATACGAAGTCAGGAGAAGACGGCCTGAGGACAGCCCAAGGGAGTAATACTTGTAGGAGTGTGAATGCAAAAAGACGAAGTCAGGAGAGGAAGGCCTAAGCACTGCCCAGTGGAGTAATACTTCCAGGAACGTGAGTGGAGAAGGACGCAGTGAGAAGAAGAAATCCTAAGTACAGCCCAGTGGAGTAATACATCCTGGAACGTGAGTGGAGGAGCACGAATTCAGGAGAAGTAGGCCTGAGGACAGCCTAGTGGAGAAATACTTCGAGGAGTGTGAATGGAGAAGGACGAAGTCAGGAGAAGAAGGCGTGAGGACAGCCCAGTGGAGTAATACCACCAGGAGTGTGAATGGAGAAGTATGAAATCAGGAGAAGAAGGCCTAAGTACAGCCCAGTGGAGTAATACTTCCAGGAACGTGAGTGGAGAAGGACGAATTCAGCAGAAGAAGGCCTGAGGACAGCCCAGTGGAGTAATACTTCCAGGAGTGTGAATGCAGGACGAAGTCAGGAGAAGAAGTATTGAGGACAGCCCAGTAGAGTAATAATACCATTAGTGTGAATGCAGAAGGACCAAGTCAGGAGAAGAAGGCCTGAGGATAGCCCTGTGGACTAATATTAAAAGGAGTGTGAATGCTGAAAGACGAAGTCAGTAGAAGAAGGCCTGAGGACAGCTTTCTGGAGAAATATTGCCAGGAGTGCGATTGGAGAAGTACAAAGTCAGGAGAACAACGCCTTAGGACAGCCCAGTGGAGTAATACTACCAGGAGTGTAAATGGAGAATGACGAAATCAGGAGAAGAAGGACAGAGTACAGCCCAGTGGAGTAATACCACGAGGAGTGTGAGTGGAGAATACGAGGTCTGGAGAAGAAGGCCTGAGTACAGCCCAGTGGAGTAATACTTCCAGGAGTGTGAATGCAGAAGGACGAAGTCAGGACAAGAAGGCCTGAGGACAGCCCAGTGGAGGAAAACTTCGATAGAGTGAATGGAGAAATACAAAGTCAGGAGAAGAAGGTCTGAGGACAGCCCAGGGGAGTAATACTTCTAGGAGTGTGAATGCAGAAAGACGAAGTCAGGAGAAGAAGGCCTAAGTACTGCCCAGTGCAGTAATACTTACAGGAACGTGAGTGGAGAAGGAAGAAGTCAGGAGAAGAAATCCTAAGTACAGCCCAGTGGAGTAATACTTCCAGGAACGTGATTGGAGGAGGACGAAGTCAGGAGAAGAAGGCCTGAGGACAGCCCAGTGGAGAAATACTTCCTGGAGTGTGAATGGAGAAGGACGAAGTCAGGAGAAGTACTCCTGAGGACAGCCCAGTAGAGTAATAATACCATTAGTGTGAATGCAGAAGGACCAAGACAGGAGAATAAGGCCTGAGGATAGCGCTGTGGACTAATATTAAAAGGAGTGTGAATGCTGAAAGACGAAGTCAGTAGAAGAAGCCCTGAGGACAGCCTTCTGGAGAAATATTACCAGGAGTGTGATTGGAGCAGTACAAAGTCAGGAGAAGAAGGTGTGAGGACAGCCCAGTGGAGTAATACTACCAGGAGTGTGAATGGCGAAGGATGAAGTCAGGAGAAGAAGGCCTTGGTACAGCCCAGTGTAGTTATACTTCCAGGAACATGAGTGGAGAGGGACGAATTCAGGAGAAGATGGCCTGAGGACAGCCCAGTGGAATAATACTACCAGGAGTGTGAATGGAGAAGGACGAAGTCAGGAGAAGAAGTCCTAAGTACAGCCCAGTGGAGTAATACTTCCTTTAGCGTGAGTGGAGAAGGACGAAGTCAGTAGAAGAAGGCCTGAGGACAGCCCTCTGGAGAAATACTATCAGGAGTGTGATTGGAGAAGTACAAAGTCAGGAGAACAAGGCAGAAGGACAGCCCAGTGGAGTAATACTACCAGGAGTGTGAATAGAGAATGACGAAATAAGGAGAAGAAGGACAGAGTACAGTCCAGTGGAATAATACCACGAGGAGTGTGAATGGAGAATACGAGGTCTGGAGAAGAAAGCCTGAGTACAGCCCAGTGGAGTAATACTTCCAGGAGTGTAAATGCAGAAGGACGAAGTCAGGAGAAGAAGGCCTGGAGACAACCCGGTGGAGTAATACTAGCAGGCGTGTGAATGGGGAAGTACAAAGTCATTAGAACAAGGCCAGAGTACAGCCCTGTGGAGTAATACTTCCAAGAACGTCAGTGGAGAAGGACGAAGTCAGGAGAAGAAGGCCTGAGGATAGCCCTCTGGAGTAATACTAACAGGAGTGTGAGTGGAGAAGTACAAAGTCATTAGAACAAGGCCTGAGGACAGCCCACTGGAGTAATACTTCCAGGACTGTGAATGCAGAAGGACGCAGTCAGGAGAAGAAGGCCGGGGGACAGCCCAGTGGAGGAAAACGTCCAGGAGTGTGAATGCAGAAGCACGAAGTCAGAAGAAGAAGGCCTGAGGATAGCCCAGTGGAGTAATACTTCCAGGAATGGGATTGCAGGAGGAAATCAGGAGAAGAAGTCCTGAGGACTTCCCAGGAGAGTAATAGTACCAGGAGTGTGAATGCAGAAGGACCAAGTCAGGAGAAAAAGCCTGAGGATAGCCCCCTGGAGCAATACTAGAAGGAGTGTGAATGGAGAAGTACAAATTCAGGAGAACAAGGCCTGACGACAGCCCAGTGGAGTAATACTACCAGGAGTGTGAATGCAGAAGGACAAAGTCAGGAGAAGAACGCCTGAGAACAGCCCAGTGGAGTAATACTACCAGGAGTGTGAATCGAGAAATACGAAGTCAGGAGAAGAAGCTCTGAGGACAGCTCAGTGCAGTAATACTACCAGGAGTGTGAATGGAGAAGTACGAAGTCAGGAGAGAAGGCCTGAGGTCTGCCATCTGGAGTAATACTAACAGGAGTGTGAGTGGAGAAGTACAAAGTCATTAGAACAAGGCCTGAGGACAGCCCATTGGAGTAATACTTCCAGGACTGTGAATACAGAAGGACGAAGTCAGGAGAAGAATGCTTGGGGACAGCCCAGTGGAGGAAAACTTCCAGGAGTGTGAATGGAGAAATACGAAGTCAGGAGAAGAAGGCTCGAGGACAGCCCAGTGTAGTAATACTTCCCAGAATGTGAATGGAGAAGGACGAAATCAGGAGAAGAAGGCTCGAGGACAGCCCAGTGGAGTAATGCTTCCAGGAGTGTGAATACGGAAAGACGAAATCAGGAGAAGAAGGCCTGTGCACAGCCCTCTGGAGTAATACTACCAGGAGTGTGAATGAAGAAGGACAAATGAGGAGAAGAAGGCCTGAGCACAGCTTTCTGGAGTAATACTACAAGGAGTGTGAGTGAAGAGGTTCAAAGTCAGTAAAACAAGGCCTGAGTACAACCCAGTGGAGTAATACCTCCAGGAACGTGAGTGAAGAAGGACGAAGTCAGGAGAAGAAGGCCCGAGGACAGTCCAGTGGAGTAATACTTCCAGGAGTGTAAATGCAGGACGAAATCAGGAGGAGAAGGACAGAGTACAGCCCAGTGGAGTAATACCACGAGGAGTGTGAATGGAGAATACGAGGTTTGGAGAACAAGGCCTGAGTACAGCCCAGTGGAGTAATACTTCCAGGATTGTGAATGCAGAAGGACGAAGTCAGGAGAAGGCCTGAGGATAGCCCTGTGGACAAATATTAAAAGGAGTGTGAATGCTGAAGGACGAAGTCAGTAGAAGAAGGCCTGAGGACATGCCAGTGGAGTAATACTTCCAGAAGTGTGAATTCAGAAGGACGAAGTCAGGAGAAGAATACCAGAAGACAGCCCAGTGGAATAATACTACCAGGAGTGTGAATGGAGAAGGACGAAGTCAGGAGAAGAAGGCCTAAGTACAGCTCAGTGGAGTAATACTTCCTGGAACGAGAGTGGAGAAGGACGAAGTCAGGAGAAGAAGGCCTGAGGACATCCCAGTGGAGTAATACTTCCAGAAGTGTGAATTCAGAAGGACGAAGTCAGGAGAAGTACGCCTGAGGACAGCTCTGTGGAGGAAAACATCCAGGAGTGTGAATGGAGAAATAAGAAGTCAGTAGAAGAAAGCCTGAGGACAACTCAGGGGAGTAATACCTCCAGGAGTGTGAATGCTGAAAAATGAAATCAGGAGAAGAAGGCCTGAGGACAACCCGGTGGAATAATACTACCAGGAGTGTGAATGCGGAAGGACGAAGTCAGGAGAAGAAGGCCTGAGGACAGCACTCTGGAGTAATACCACCCAGAGTGTGAATGCAGAAAGACGAAGTCAGGAGAAGAAGGCCTGAGGATAGCCCTCTGGAGTAATACTACCAGGAGTGTGAGTGGAGAAGTATAAATTCAGGAGAACAAGGCCTGAGGACAGCCCAGTGCAGTATAAATTCCAGGTGTGTGAATGCAGTAGGACAAAGTCAGGAGAAGAAGGCCTGAGGACAGCGCTCTGGAGAATTACTAACTGGAGTGTGAGTGGAATAGAACAAATTCAGGAGAACACGGCCTGAGGAGAGTCCAGTGGAGTAATACTTAAAGCAGTGTGAATTCACAAGGACGAAGTCAGGATAAGAAGGCCTGAGGACAGCGCATTGGAGCAATACTAAGAGGCGTGTGAATGGAGAAGTACAAGGTCAGGAGAACAAGGCCTGAGGACAGCCCAGTCGAGTAATACTTCCAGGAGTGTGAATGCAGAAGGAGAAAGTCAGGAGAAGAAAGCTTGAGGACAGCGCAGTGGAGTAATACTTCCAGGAGTGTGAACTGAGAAGGACGATGTCAGGAGAAGAAGCCTTGAGGACAGTGCAGTGGAGTAATACTTCCAGGAACGTGAGTGGAGAAGGACGAAGTGAGGAAAAGAAGGCCTGAGGACAGCCCAGTGGATTAATACTTCCAGGAACGTGAGTGGAGAATGACGAAGTCAGGAGAAGAAGGCCTGAGGACAGCCCAGTGGAGGAAAACATCCGGGAGTGTGAATGGAGAAATACGAAGTCAGGAGAAGACGGCCTGAGGACAGCCCAAGGGAGTAATACTTGTAGGAGTGTGAATGCAAAAAGACGAAGTCAGGAGAGGAAGGCCTAAGCACTGCCCAGTGGAGTAATACTTCCAGGAACGTGAGTGGAGAAGGACGCAGTGAGAAGAAGAAATCCTAAGTACAGCCCAGTGGAGTAATACATCCTGGAACGTGAGTGGAGGAGCACGAATTCAGGAGAAGTAGGCCTGAGGACAGCCTAGTGGAGAAATACTTCGAGGAGTGTGAATGGAGAAGGACGAAGTCAGGAGAAGAAGGCGTGAGGACAGCCCAGTGGAGTAATACCACCAGGAGTGTGAATGGAGAAGTATGAAATCAGGAGAAGAAGGCCTAAGTACAGCCCAGTGGAGTAATACTTCCAGGAACGTGAGTGGAGAAGGACGAATTCAGCAGAAGAAGGCCTGAGGACAGCCCAGTGGAGTAATACTTCCAGGAGTGTGAATGCAGGACGAAGTCAGGAGAAGAAGTATTGAGGACAGCCCAGTAGAGTAATAATACCATTAGTGTGAATGCAGAAGGACCAAGTCAGGAGAAGAAGGCCTGAGGATAGCCCTGTGGACTAATATTAAAAGGAGTGTGAATGCTGAAAGACGAAGTCAGTAGAAGAAGGCCTGAGGACAGCTTTCTGGAGAAATATTGCCAGGAGTGCGATTGGAGAAGTACAAAGTCAGGAGAACAACGCCTTAGGACAGCCCAGTGGAGTAATACTACCAGGAGTGTAAATGGAGAATGACGAAATCAGGAGAAGAAGGACAGAGTACAGCCCAGTGGAGTAATACCACGAGGAGTGTGAGTGGAGAATACGAGGTCTGGAGAAGAAGGCCTGAGTACAGCCCAGTGGAGTAATACTTCCAGGAGTGTGAATGCAGAAGGACGAAGTCAGGACAAGAAGGCCTGAGGACAGCCCAGTGGAGGAAAACTTCGATAGAGTGAATGGAGAAATACAAAGTCAGGAGAAGAAGGTCTGAGGACAGCCCAGGGGAGTAATACTTCTAGGAGTGTGAATGCAGAAAGACGAAGTCAGGAGAAGAAGGCCTAAGTACTGCCCAGTGCAGTAATACTTACAGGAACGTGAGTGGAGAAGGAAGAAGTCAGGAGAAGAAATCCTAAGTACAGCCCAGTGGAGTAATACTTCCAGGAACGTGATTGGAGGAGGACGAAGTCAGGAGAAGAAGGCCTGAGGACAGCCCAGTGGAGAAATACTTCCTGGAGTGTGAATGGAGAAGGACGAAGTCAGGAGAAGTACTCCTGAGGACAGCCCAGTAGAGTAATAATACCATTAGTGTGAATGCAGAAGGACCAAGACAGGAGAATAAGGCCTGAGGATAGCGCTGTGGACTAATATTAAAAGGAGTGTGAATGCTGAAAGACGAAGTCAGTAGAAGAAGCCCTGAGGACAGCCTTCTGGAGAAATATTACCAGGAGTGTGATTGGAGCAGTACAAAGTCAGGAGAAGAAGGTGTGAGGACAGCCCAGTGGAGTAATACTACCAGGAGTGTGAATGGCGAAGGATGAAGTCAGGAGAAGAAGGCCTTGGTACAGCCCAGTGTAGTTATACTTCCAGGAACATGAGTGGAGAGGGACGAATTCAGGAGAAGATGGCCTGAGGACAGCCCAGTGGAATAATACTACCAGGAGTGTGAATGGAGAAGGACGAAGTCAGGAGAAGAAGTCCTAAGTACAGCCCAGTGGAGTAATACTTCCTTTAGCGTGAGTGGAGAAGGACGAAGTCAGTAGAAGAAGGCCTGAGGACAGCCCTCTGGAGAAATACTATCAGGAGTGTGATTGGAGAAGTACAAAGTCAGGAGAACAAGGCAGAAGGACAGCCCAGTGGAGTAATACTACCAGGAGTGTGAATAGAGAATGACGAAATAAGGAGAAGAAGGACAGAGTACAGTCCAGTGGAATAATACCACGAGGAGTGTGAATGGAGAATACGAGGTCTGGAGAAGAAAGCCTGAGTACAGCCCAGTGGAGTAATACTTCCAGGAGTGTAAATGCAGAAGGACGAAGTCAGGAGAAGAAGGCCTGGAGACAACCCGGTGGAGTAATACTAGCAGGCGTGTGAATGGGGAAGTACAAAGTCATTAGAACAAGGCCAGAGTACAGCCCTGTGGAGTAATACTTCCAAGAACGTCAGTGGAGAAGGACGAAGTCAGGAGAAGAAGGCCTGAGGATAGCCCTCTGGAGTAATACTAACAGGAGTGTGAGTGGAGAAGTACAAAGTCATTAGAACAAGGCCTGAGGACAGCCCACTGGAGTAATACTTCCAGGACTGTGAATGCAGAAGGACGCAGTCAGGAGAAGAAGGCCGGGGGACAGCCCAGTGGAGGAAAACGTCCAGGAGTGTGAATGCAGAAGCACGAAGTCAGAAGAAGAAGGCCTGAGGATAGCCCAGTGGAGTAATACTTCCAGGAATGGGATTGCAGGAGGAAATCAGGAGAAGAAGTCCTGAGGACTTCCCAGGAGAGTAATAGTACCAGGAGTGTGAATGCAGAAGGACCAAGTCAGGAGAAAAAGCCTGAGGATAGCCCCCTGGAGCAATACTAGAAGGAGTGTGAATGGAGAAGTACAAATTCAGGAGAACAAGGCCTGACGACAGCCCAGTGGAGTAATACTACCAGGAGTGTGAATGCAGAAGGACAAAGTCAGGAGAAGAACGCCTGAGAACAGCCCAGTGGAGTAATACTACCAGGAGTGTGAATCGAGAAATACGAAGTCAGGAGAAGAAGGCCTGAGGACAGCTCAGTGCAGTAATACTACCAGGAGTGTGAATGGAGAAGTACGAAGTCAGGAGAGAAGGCCTGAGGTCTGCCATCTGGAGTAATACTAACAGGAGTGTGAGTGGAGAAGTACAAAGTCATTAGAACAAGGCCTGAGGACAGCCCATTGGAGTAATACTTCCAGGACTGTGAATACAGAAGGACGAAGTCAGGAGAAGAATGCTTGGGGACAGCCCAGTGGAGGAAAACTTCCAGGAGTGTGAATGGAGAAATACGAAGTCAGGAGAAGAAGGCTCGAGGACAGCCCAGTGTAGTAATACTTCCCAGAATGTGAATGGAGAAGGACGAAATCAGGAGAAGAAGGCTCGAGGACAGCCCAGTGGAGTAATGCTTCCAGGAGTGTGAATACGGAAAGACGAAATCAGGAGAAGAAGGCCTGTGCACAGCCCTCTGGAGTAATACTACCAGGAGTGTGAATGAAGAAGGACAAATGAGGAGAAGAAGGCCTGAGCACAGCTTTCTGGAGTAATACTACAAGGAGTGTGAGTGAAGAGGTTCAAAGTCAGTAAAACAAGGCCTGAGTACAACCCAGTGGAGTAATACCTCCAGGAACGTGAGTGAAGAAGGACGAAGTCAGGAGAAGAAGGCCCGAGGACAGTCCAGTGGAGTAATACTTCCAGGAGTGTAAATGCAGGACGAAATCAGGAGGAGAAGGACAGAGTACAGCCCAGTGGAGTAATACCACGAGGAGTGTGAATGGAGAATACGAGGTTTGGAGAACAAGGCCTGAGTACAGCCCAGTGGAGTAATACTTCCAGGATTGTGAATGCAGAAGGACGAAGTCAGGAGAAGGCCTGAGGATAGCCCTGTGGACAAATATTAAAAGGAGTGTGAATGCTGAAGGACGAAGTCAGTAGAAGAAGGCCTGAGGACATGCCAGTGGAGTAATACTTCCAGAAGTGTGAATTCAGAAGGACGAAGTCAGGAGAAGAATACCAGAAGACAGCCCAGTGGAATAATACTACCAGGAGTGTGAATGGAGAAGGACGAAGTCAGGAGAAGAAGGCCTAAGTACAGCTCAGTGGAGTAATACTTCCTGGAACGAGAGTGGAGAAGGACGAAGTCAGGAGAAGAAGGCCTGAGGACAGCCCAGTGGAGTAATACTTCCAGAAGTGTGAATGCAGAAGGACGAAGTCAGGAGAAGAACGCCTGAGGACAGCTCTGTGGAGGAAAACATCCAGGAGTGTGAATGGAGAAATAAGAAGTCAGTAGAAGAAAGCCTGAGGACAACTCAGGGGAGTAATACCTCCAGGAGTGTGAATGCTGAAAAATGAAATCAGGAGAAGAAGGCCTGAGGACAACCCGGTGGAATAATACTACCAGGAGTGTGAATGCAGAAGGACGAAGTCAGGAGAAGAAGGCCTGAGGACAGCACTCTGGAGTAATACCACCCAGAGTGTGAATGCAGAAAGACGAAGTCAGGAGAAGAAGGCCTGAGGATAGCCCTCTGGAGCAATACTACCAGGAGTGTAAGTGGAGAAGTATAAATTCAGGAGAACAAGGCCTGAGGACAGCCCAGTGCAGTATAAATTCCAGGTGTGTGAATGCAGTAGGACAAAGTCAGGAGAAGAAGGCCTGAGGACAGCGCTCTGGAGAATTACTAACTGGAGTGTGAGTGGAATAGAACAAATTCAGGAGAACACGGCCTGAGGAGAGTCCAGTGGAGTAATACTTAAAGCAGTGTGAATTCACAAGGACGAAGTCAGGATAAGAAGGCCTGAGGACAGCGCATTGGAGCAATACTAAGAGGCGTGTGAATGGAGAAGTACAAGGTCAGGAGAACAAGGCCTGAGGACAGCCCAGTCGAGTAATACTTCCAGGAGTGTGAATGCAGAAGGAGAAAGTCAGGAGAAGAAAGCTTGAGGACAGCGCAGTGGAGTAATACTTCCAGGAGTGTGAACTGAGAAGGACGATGTCAGGAGAAGAAGCCTTGAGGACAGTGCAGTGGAGTAATACTTCCAGGAACGTGAGTGGAGAAGGACGAAGTGAGGAAAAGAAGGCCTGAGGACAGCCCAGTGGATTAATACTTCCAGGAACGTGAGTGGAGAATGACGAAGTCAGGAGAAGAAGGCCTGAGGACAGCCCAGTGGAGGAAAACATTCGGGAGTGTGAATGGAGAAATACGAAGTCAGGAGAAGACGGCCTGAGGACAGCCCAAGGGAGTAATACTTGTAGGAGTGTGAATGCAAAAAGACGAAGTCAGGAGAGGAAGGCCTAAGCACTGCCCAGTGGAGTAATACTTCCAGGAACGTGAGTGGAGAAGGACGCAGTGAGAAGAAGAAATCCTAAGTACAGCCCAGTGGAGTAATACATCCTGGAACGTGAGTGGAGGAGCACGAATTCAGGAGAAGTAGGCCTGAGGACAGCCTAGTGGAGAAATACTTCGAGGAGTGTGAATGGAGAAGGACGAAGTCAGGAGAAGAAGGCGTGAGGATAGCCCTCTGGAGTAATACTTCCAGGAGTGTGAATGCAGAAAAAATAAGTAAGGAGAAGAATGCCTGAGGACAGCACAGTGTGGTAATAGTACCAGGAGTGTTAATGCAGAAAGAAGAAGTCAGGAGTAGAAGGCGTGAGGACAGCCCTCTGGAGGTATACTACAAGGGGTGTGTATGCAGAAGGACGAAGTAAGGAGAAGAAGGCATGAAGAGAGCCAAGTGGGGTAATACTACAAGAAGTGTGAATGCAAAAGGATGAAATCTGCAGAAAAAGAAGGCGTGAGGACAGGCAAGTGTTGTCATGCTACCAGGAGTGTGAATACAGAAGGACGAATTCAGGAGAAGAAGTTGTGAGGACAGCCCTCTGGAGAAATACTACCAGGAGTTTGAATGCAGAAGGACGAATTGAGGAGAAGAATGCGTGAGGACAGCCCTCTGCAGAAATACTACCAGGAGTGTGAGTGGAGAAATATGAAGTCAGGAGAGGAAGGCGTGAGGACAGCCCTCTGGAGAAATACTACCAGGAGTGTGAAAGCAAAGGAGGAAGTCAGGAGAAGAAGGCTTGAGGAAAGCACAGTGGAGTAATAATAACAGGACTGTGAATGCAGAAGGACGAATTCAGGAGAAGACGCGGAGAGCTCAGCCCTCTTCAGTTATACTACCAAGGGTGTGAAAGCAGAAGGACGAAGTCAGGAGAAAAATGCGTGAAGACAGCCATCTGGAGAAATACTACCAGGAGTGTGAATGCAGAAAGATGAAGTCAAGAGAAGAAGGCGGGAGGACAGGCCTCTGGAGAAATACTACCAGGAGTGTGAATGAAGAAGGACGAAGTCAGGGGAAGAAGGCGTGAGGACAGCCCTCCAGAGTTATACTAACAGGGGTGTGAATTCAGAAGGACAAAGTCAGGAGAAGAAGGCATGAGTATAGCCCTCTGCAGAAATACAACCAGGAGCGTGAATGCAGAAGTACGAAGTCAGGATAAGAAGGCGTGAAGACAGCCCTCTGGAGAAATACTACCAGGAGTGTGAGTGGAGAAGTACGAAGTCAGGAGAAGAAGGCTTTTTGACAGCCCTGTTGAGAAATACTACCAGGAGTGTGAATGCAGAAGGACGAAGTAAGCAGAAGAAGGCATAAGGACAGCCCTCTTGAGAAATACTACAAGGAGTGTGAATGCAGAAGGATGAAATCAGGAGAAGAAGGCGAGAGGACAGCCCTCTGGAGAAATAGTACCAGGAGTGTGAGTGGGGAAGTACAAAGTCAGGAGAAGAAGGCGTGAGGACAGCCCTCTGAAGAAATACTAAAAGGAGTGTGAATGAAAAGTACAAAGTCAGGAGAAGAAGGGGTGAGGACAGCCCAGTTGATTAATAGTAGCAGGAGTGTGAATGCAGAAGGAAGAAGTCAGGAGAAGAAGGCGTGAGGACAGCCCTCTGGAGATATACTACCAGGGGTGTGAATTCAGAAGGACCAAGTCAGGAGAAGAAGGCATGAGGACAGCCCTCTTTGCAAAAACTACCAGGAGTGTGAATGCAGAAGGACGAATTCAGGAGAAGAAGACATGAGAACAGCCCAGTCAAGTAATTCTACCACGAGTGTGAATGCACAAGGACGAAGTGAGAAGAAAAATGCGTGAGGACAGCCCTCAGGGGAAATATTACCAGGGGTGTGAGTGGAGAAAGACGATGTCAGGAGAAGAAGGCGTGAGGACAGCCCTGTGGAGGTATACTACAAGGGGTGTGAATGCAGAAGGACGAAGTCAGGAGAAGAAGGCATGAAGAGAGCCAAGTGGGGTAATACTACAAGGAGTGTGAATGCAAAAGAATGAAGTCAGGAGAAGAAGGCGTGAGGACAGCCAAGTGTTGTCATAGTACCAGGAGTGTGAATGCAGAAGGACGAATTCTGGAGAAGAAGGCGTGAGGACAGCCCCCTGGAGATATACTACCAGGAGTGTGAGTGGAGAAGTACAAATTTGGGAGAAGAAAGCATGACGACAGCCCTCTTTAGAAATACTACCAGGAGTGTGAATGCAGAAGGACGAAGTCAGGAGAAGAAGACATGAGGACAGCCCAGTCAAGTAATACTACCAGGAGTGTGAATGCACAAGGACGAAGTGAGGAGAACAAGGCGTGAGGACAGCCCTCATTAGAAATACTACCAGGAGTGTGAGTGGAGAAGGACGATGTCAGGAGAAGAAGGTGTGAGGAGAGCCCTCTGGAGATATACTACCAGGTGTGTGAATGCAGAAGGACGAAGTCAGGAGAAGAAGGCGTGAGTATAGCCCTCTGGAGTAATACTTCCAGGAGTGTGAATACAGAAAAAATAAGTCAGGAGAAGAATGCCTGAGGACAGCGCGGTGTGGTAATAGTACCAGGAGTGTTAATGCAGAAAGAAGAAGTCAGGAGTAGAAGGTGTAAGGATAGCCCTCTGGAGGTATACTATCAGGGGTGTGAATGCAGAAGGACGAAGTCAGGAGAAGAAGGCGTGAAGAGAGCCAAGTGGGGTAATATTACAAGTAGTGTGAATGCAAAAGGATGAAGTCAGGAGAAGAAGGCGTGAGGACAGCCAAGTGTTGTCATACTACCAGGAGTGTGAATACAGAAGGACGAATTCAGGAGAAGAAGGCGTGAGGACAGCCCTCTGCAGAAATACTACCAGGAGTGTGAGTGCAGAAATACGAAGTCAGGAGAAGAAGGCGTGAGGACAGCCCTCTGCAGAAATACTACCAGGAGTTTGAATGCAGAAGGATGAATTCAGGAAAAGAATGCGTGAGGACAGCCCTCTGCAGAAATACTACCAGGAGTGTGAGTGGAGAAATACGAAGGCAGGAGAAGAAGGCGTGAGGACAGCCCTCTGGAGAAATACTACCGGGAGTATGAATGCAGAATTAAGAAGTCAAGAGGTGGCATGAGCACAGCCCTCTGGAGAAATACTACCAGGAGTGTGAGTGGAGAAATACGAAGTCAGGAGAAGAAGGCGTGAGGACAGCAATCCGGAGAAATACTATCAGGAGTGTGCATGCAGAAGGACGATGTCAGGAGAGGAAGGCGTGAGGACAGCACTCTGGAGAAATAGTACCAGGAGTGTGAGAGGAGAAGTACAAATTCAGGAGAAGAAGGCGTGAGCACAGCCCTCTGGAGAAATACTACCAGGAGTGTGAGTGGAGAAATACGAAGTCAGGAGAAGAAGGCGTGAGGACAGCCCTCTGAAGAAAGACTAAAAGGAGTGTGAATGCAGAAGGACGAAGTCAGGAGAGGAAGGCGTGAGGACAGCCCTTGTAGAAATATTACCAGGAGTGTGAAAGCAGAAGGAGGAAGTCAGGAGAAGAAGACTTCCAGAAAGCGCAGTGGAGTAATAACACCAGGACTGTGAATGCAAAAGGACAAATTCAGGAGAAGAACCTGAGAGGTCAGCCCTCTTGAGTTATACTGCCAAGGGTGTGAATGCAGAAGGACGAAGTCAGGAGAAAAATGCGTGAAGACAGCCATCTGGAGAAATACTACCAGGAGTGTGAATGCAGAAAGACGAAGTCAAGAGAAGAAGGCGGGAGGACAGGCCTCTGGAGAAATACTACCAGGAGTGTGGATGCAGAAGTACGATGCCAGGAGAGGAAGGCGTGAGGACAGCCCTCAGAAGAAATAGTACCAGGAGTGTGAGTGGAGAAGTACAAATTCAGGAGAAGAACTCGTGAGGACAGCCCTCTGGAGAAATACTTCCAGGAGTGTGAATTCAGAATGACTAAATCAGGAGAAGAAGGCATGAGGACAGCCCTCTGGAGAAATACTACCAGGAGTGTGAATGCAGAAGGACGTAGTCAGGAGAAGAAGGCGTGAAGAGAGCCAAGTGGGGTAATACGACAAGGAGTGTGAATGCAAAAGAATGAAGTCAGGAGAAGAAGGCGTGAGGACAGCCAAGTGTTGTCATACTACCAGGAGTGTGAATGCAGAAGGACGAATTCAGGAGAAGGTGTGAGGACAGCCCTCTGCAGAAATACTACCAGGAGTGTGAGTGGAGAAATACGAATTCAGGAGAAGAAGGTGTGAAAATAGCCCTCTGGAGAAATACTATCAGGAGTGTGAATGCAGAAGGACGATGTCAGGAGAGGAAGGCGTGAGGACAGCCCTCTGGAGAAATAGTACCAGGAGTGTGAGTGGAGAAGTAGAAAGTCAGCAGAAGAAGGCGTGAGGACAGCTCTCTGGAGAAATACTACCAGAAGTGAGAGTGGAGAGGCAAAAAGTCAGGAGAAGAAGGCAAAAGGACCTCCCTCTGAAGAAATACTACCAGGAGTGTGAATGCAGAAAGACGAAGTCAGGAGAAGAAGGCATGAGGACAGCCCTCTGTATAAATGCTACCAGGAGTGTGAATGCAGAAGGAAGAAGTCAGGAGAAGAAAGCGTGAGGAAAATGCTCTGTAGAAATACTACCAGGAGTGCGAATGCACAAGGAGGAAGTCAGGAGAAGAACTCGTGATGACAGCCCAGTGTAGTAATACTACCAGGAGTGTGAATGCAGAAGGACGAGGTCAGAATCAGAAGTCATGGGGACAGCCGTCTGGTGTTATACTAACAAGGGTGTGAATGCAGAAGGACGAAGTCAGGAGAAAAATGCATGAAGACAGCCATCTGGAGAAATACTACGAGGAGTGTGAATGCAGAAAGACGAAGTCAAGAGAAGAAGGCGGGAGGACAGGCCTCTGGAGAAATACTACCAGGAGTGTGAATGAAGAAGGACGAAGTCAGGGGAAGAAGGCGTGAGGACAGCCCTCTGGAGTTATACTAACAGGGGTGTGAATTCAGAAGGACGAAGTCAGGAGAAGAAGGCATGAGGATAGCCCTCTGCAGAAATACTACCAGGAGCGTGAATGGAGAAGTAGGAAGTCAGGAGAAGAAGGCGTGAAGACAGCCCTCTGGAGAAATACTACCAGGAGTGTGAGTGGAGAAGTACGAAGTCAGGAGAAGAAGGCTTTTTGACAGCCCTGTTGAGAAATACTACCAGGAGTGTGAATGCAGAAGGACGAAGTAAGCAGAAGAAGGCATAAGGACAGCCCTCTTGAGAAATACTACAAGGAGTGTGAATGCAGAAGGATGAAATCAGGAGAAGAAGGGGAGAGGACAGCCCTCTGGAGAAATAGTACCAGGAGTGTGAGTGGGAAAGTACAAAGTCAGGAGAAGAAGGCGTGAGGACAGCCCTCTGAAGAAATACTAAAAGGAGTGTGAATGAAAAGGATGAAGTCAGGAGAAGAAGGCTTGAGGACAGCCCAGTTGAGTAATACTAGCAGGAGTGTGAATGCAGAAGGAAGAAGTCAGGAGAAGAAGGTGTGAGGACAGCCCTCTGGAGATATACTACCAGGGGTGTGAATTCAGAAGGACCAAGTCAGGAGAAGAAGGCATGAGGAGAGCCCTCTTTAGAAATACTACCAGGAGTGTGAATGCAGAAGGACGAATTCAGGAGAAGAAGACATGAGAACAGCCCAGTCAAGTAATTCTACCAGGAGTGTGAATGCACAAGGACGAAGTGAGAAGAAAAATGCGTGAGGACAGCCCTCAGGGGAAATATTACCAGGAGTGTGAGTGGAGAAAGATGATGTCAGGAGAAGAAGGCGTGAGGAGAGCCCACTGGAGATATACTACCAGTTGTGTGAATGCAGAAGTACGAAGTCAGGAGAAGAAGGCGTGAGGATAGCCCTCTGGAGTAATACTTCCAGGAGTGTGAATGCAGAAAAAATAAGTCAGGAGAAGAATGCCTGAGGACAGCCCAGTGTGGTAATAGTACCAGGAGTGTTAATGCAGAAAGAAGAAGTCAGGAGTAGAAGGCATGAGGACAGCCTTGTGGAGGTATACTACCAGGGGTGTGAATGCAGAAGGACGAAGTCAGGAGAGGAAGGCGTGAGGACAGCCCTCTGTAGAAATATTACCCGTAGTGTGAAAGCAGAAGGAGGAAGTCAGAAGAAGGCTTCCGGAAAGCGCAGTGGAGTAATAATACCAGGACTGTGAATGCAGAAGGACAAATTCAGGAGAAGAACCTGAGAGGTCAGCCCTCTTGAGTTATACTGCCAAGGGTGTGAATGCAGAAGGACGAAGTCAGGAGAAAAATGCGTGAAGACAGCCATCTGGAGAAATACTACCAGGAGTGTGAATGCAGAAAGACGAAGTCAAGAGAAGAAAGCGGGAGGACAGGCCTCTGGAGAAATACTACCAGGAGTGTGAATGCAGAAGTACGATGTCAGGAGAGGAAGGCGTGAGGACAGCCCTCAGGAGAAATAGTACCAGGAGTGTGAGTGGAGAAGTACACATTCAGAAGAACGCGTGAGGACAGCCCTCTGGAGAAATACTTCCAGGAGTGTGAATTCAGAAGGACTAAATCAGGAGAAGAAGGCGTGAGGACAGCCCTCTGAAGAAATAGTAGCAGGAATGTGATTGGAGAATTACAAATTCCGGAGAAGAAGGCTTGAGGACAGCGCTCTGTAGAAATACTAACAGGAGTGTGAAAGCAGAAACAGGAAGTCAGGAGAAGAACGCGTGAGGAAAGCGCAGTGGAGTAATATTACCAGGACTGTGAACGCAGAAATACGAATTCACGAGAAGAAGCCGAGAGGTCAGCCCTCTTGAGTTATACTACCAAGGGTGTGAATGCAGAAGGACGAAGTCAGGAGAAAAAAGCGTGGAGACAGCCATCTGGAGAAATACTACCAGGAGTTGTGAATGCAGAAACACGAAGTCAAGAGAAGAAGGCGTGAGGACAGGCCTCTTGAGAAATACTACCAGTAGTGTGAATGAAGAACGACGAAGTCAGGGGAAAAGGCGTGAGGACAGCCATCTGGAGTTTTACTACCAGGGGTGTGAATTCAGAAGGACGAAGTCAGGAGAAGAAGGCGTGAGGATAGCCCTCTGGAGTAATACTTCCAGGAGTGTGAATGCAGAAAAAATAAGTCAGGAGAAGAATGCCTGAGGACAGCCCAGTGTGGTAATAGTACCAGGAGTGTTAATGCAGAAAGAAGAAGTCAGGAGTAGAAGGCATGAGGACAGCCCTGTGGAGGTATACTACCAGGGGTGTGAATGCAGAAGGACGAAATCAGGAGAAGAAGGCACGAAGAGAGCCAAGTGGGGTAATACTACAAGGAGTGTGAATGCAAAAGAATGAAGTCAGGAGAAGAAGGCGTGAGGACACCCAAGTGTTGTCATACTACCAGGAGTGTGATTACAGGAGGACGAATTCAGGGGAAGAAGGCGTGAGGACAGCCCTCTGGAGAAATACTACCAGGAGTGTGAGTGGAGAAGTACAAATTCAGGAGAAGAAAGCATGACGACAGCCCTCTTTAGAAATACTACCAGGAGTGTGAATGCAGAAGGACGAAGTCAGGAGAAGAAGACATGAAGACAGCCCAGTCAAGTAATACTAACAGGAGTGTGAATGCACAAGGACGAAGTGAGGAGAACAAAGCGTGAGGACAGCCCTCATGAGAAATACTACCAGGTGTGTGAGTGGAGAAGGACGATGTCAGGAGAAGAAGGCGTGAGGATAGCCCTCTGGAGTAATACTTCCAGGAGTGTGAATGCAGAAAAAAATAAGTCATGAGAAGAATGCCTGAGGACAGCCCAGTGTGGAAATAGTACCAGGAGTGTTAATGCAGAAAGAAGTCAGGAGTAGAAGGTGTGAGGACAGCCCTCTGGAGGTATACTACCAGGGGTGTGAATGCAGAAGGATGAAGTCAGGAGAAGAAGACGTGAAGAGAGCCAAGTGGGGTAATACTCCAAGAAGTGTGAATGCAAAAGGATGAAGTCAGGAGAAGAAGGCGTGAGGACAGCCAAGTTTTGTCATACTACCAGGAGTGTGATTACAGGAGGACGAATTCAGGGGAAGAAGGTGTGAGGACAGCCCTCTGGAGAAATGCTACCAGGAGTTTGAATGCAGAAGGACGAATTGAGGAGAAGAATGCGTGAGGACAGCCCTCTGCAGAAATACTACAAGGAGTGTGAGTGGAGAAATACAAAGTCAGGAGAGGAAGGCGTGAGGACAGCCCTCTGGAGAAATACTACCGGGAGTATGAATGCAGAAGGAAGAAGTCAAGAGAAGAAGGCATGAGCACAGCCCTCTGGAGAAATACTACCAGGAGTGTGATTGGAGAAGTACAAAGTCAGGAGAACAAGGCCTGAGGACAGCCCAGTGGAGTAATACTTCCAGGAGTGTGAATGCAGAAGGACGAAGTCAGGAGAAGAAGGTCTGAGGACAGCCCAGTGGAGTAATACATCCACGAACATGAATGGAGAAGGACGAATTCAGGAGAAGAGGGCCTTAGGACAGCACAGTGGAGTAATACCTCCAGGAGTGTGAATTCAGAAGGACGAAGTCAGGAGAAGAAGCTGAGAGGTCAGCCCTCTTGAGTTATACTGCCAAGTGTGTGAATGCAGAAGGACGAAGTCAGCGGAAGAAGGCGTGAGGACAGCCCTCTGCAGATGTACTACCAGGAGTGTGAGTGGAGAAGTACGAAGTCAGGAAAACAGGGCGTGAGGACAACCAAGTGGTGTAATACTACCAGCAGTGTGAATGCAGAAGGACGAAGTTAGGAGAAGAAGGCGTGAGGACAGCCCTCTGGAGAAATACTACCGGGCTTGTGAATGCAGAAGGACGAAGTCAAGAGAAGAAATCACGAGCACAGCCCTCTGGAGAAATACTACCAGGAGTGTGAGTGGAGAAGTAAAAAGTCAGGAGAAGAAGGTGAAAGGACAGCCCTCTGAAGAAATACTACCAGGAGTGTTAATGCAGAAGAACGAAGTCAGGAGAAGAAGGCGTGAGGACAGCCATCTGGAGAAAAACTACCAGGAGTGTGAATGCAGAAGGAGGAAGTCAGGAGAAGAAGGCGTGAGGAAAGCGCAGTGGAGTAATAATACCAGGTTTGTGAAAGCAGAAGGACGAATTCAGCGGAAGAAGGCGTAAGGACAGCCCTCTTGAGTTATACCACTTAGGGTGTTAATGCAGAACGATGAAGTCATGAGAAAAATGCGTGAACACAGCCATCTGGAGAAATACTACCGGGAGTGTGAATGCAGAAAGACGAAGTCAAAAGAAAAAGGCTTGAGGACACCCCTCTGGAGAAATACTACCAGGAGTGTGAATGCAGAAGGACGAAATCAGGGGAAGAAGGCGTGAGGACAGCCCTCTGGAGTTATACTACCAGGGGTATGAATTCAGAAGGATGAAGTCAGGAGAAGAAGGCATGAGGACAGCCCTCTGGTGTTATACTACCAAGGGTGTGAAAGAAAAAGAACGACCTCAGGAGAAGAAGGCGTGAGGACAGCCCTCTGGAGAAATACTACCGGGAGTGTGAATGCAGAAGGACGAAGTCAAGAGAAGAAATCACGAGCACAGCCCTCTGGAGAAATACTACCAGGAGTGTGAGTGGAGAAGTAAAAAGTCAGGAGAAGAAGGCGAAAGGACAGCCCTCTGAAGAAATACTACCAGGAGTGTGAATGCAGAAGAACGAAGTCAGGAGAAGAAGGCGTGAGGACAGCCATCTGGAGAAAAGCTACCAGGAGTGTGAAAGAACAAGGAGGAAGTCAGGATAAGAAGGCGTGAGGAAAGCCCAGTGGAGTAATAATACTAGGACTGTGAATGCAGAAGGACGAAATCAGGAGAAGAAGGAGTGAGGACAGCCCTCTTGAGTTATACTACCAAGGGTATGAATGCAGAAGAACGAAGTCTGGAGAACAATGCGTGAAGACAACGATCTGGAGAGATACTACCAGGTGTGTGAATGCAGAAAGATGAAGTCTAGAAAAGAAGGCGTGAGGAAAGGCCTCTTTAGAAATACTATCAGGAGCGTGAATGCAGAATACGAAGTCAGGAGAAGAATGCCTGAAGACAGCCCTCTGGACAAATACTACCAGGAGTGTGAGTGGAGAAGCACGAAGTCAGGAGAAGAAGGGTTTTGGACAGCCCTCTTGAGAAATACTACCAGGAGTGTGAATGCAGAAGGACGAAGTCAGCAGAAGAAGGCATGAGGACAGCCCTCTTGAGAAATACTACAAGGAGTGTGAATGCAGAAGGACGAAATCAGGAGAAGAAAGCGTGAGGACAGCCCTCTGGAGAAATAGTACCAGCAGTTTGAGTGGGGAAGTACAAATTCAGGAGAAGAAGGCGTGAGTACAGCCCTCTGAAGAAATACTAAAAGGAGTGTGAATGAAGAAGGATGAAGTCAGGAGAAGAAGGCGTGAGGACAGCCCTCTTTAGAAATACTACAAGAAGTGTGAATGCACAAGGACGAAGTGAGGGGAAGAATTCGTGAGGACAGCCCTCTGAAGAAATACTACCAGGAGTGTGAATGCAGAAGGACAAAGTCAGGAGAAGAAGGCGTGAGGAAAGCCCTCAGGAGAAATACTACCAGCAGTGTGAGTGGAGAAGGACGATGTCAGGAGAAGAAGGTGTGAGGACAGCCCTCTGCAGAAATACTACAAGGAGTGTGAATGCAGAAAGAGAAGTGAGGAGAAGAATGCCTGAGGACAGCCCAGTGTGGTAATACTACGCAGTGTGTTAATGCAGAAAGAAGAAGTCAGGAGTAGAAGGTGTGAGGACATCCCTCTGGAGGTATACTACCAGGGGTGTGAATGTAGAAGGACGAAGTCAGGAGAAGATCGCGTGAGGAGAGCCAAGTGGTGTAATACTAGAAGGAGTATGAATGCAAAATAATGAAGTCAGGAGAAGAAGGCGTGAGGACAGAGAAGTGTTGTCATTCTACCAGGAGTGTGAATGCAGATGGACGTATTCAGGAGAAGGAGTGAGGACAGCTCTCTGGAGAAATATTACCAAGATTTTGAATGCAGAAGGACGAAGTCAGGAGAAGAATGAGTGAGGACAGCCCTCTGCAGAAATACAACCAGGATTGTGAATGGAGAAATACGAATTCAGGAGAAGAAGGCATGAGGACAGAAGTCTGGAGAAATACTACCAGGAGTGTGAATGCAGAAGGACGAAGTCAGGAGAAGCAGGGGTGAGGACAGCCTTCTGGGGAAATGCTATCAGGAGTGTGAATGCAGAAGTACGAATTCAGGAGAAGAAGTTGTTAGGACAGCCCAGTGTAGTAAAACTACCAGGTGTGTGAATGAAGAAGGATGAAGTCAGGAGCAGAAGGCAGCCCTCTTGTGAAATGCTACCAGAAGTGTGAATGCAGAAAGACAAAGTCAGCAGAAGAAGGCGTGAGGACAGCCCTCTGCAGAAATACTACCAGGAGTGTGAGTGGCGATGTACGAAGTCAGGAAAACAGGGCGTGGGGACAGCCAAGTGGTGTAATACTACCAGCAGTGTGAATACAGAAGGACGAAGTCAGGAGAAGAAGGCGTGAAGACAGCCCTCTGGAGAAATACTACTGGGAGTGTGAATGCAGAAGAACGAAGTCAAGAGAAGAAGGCATGAGCACAGCCCTCTAGAGAAATACTACCAGGAGTGTGAGTGGACAAGTAAAAAGTCAGGAGAAGAACGCCAAAGGACAGCCCTCTGAAGAAATACTACCAGGAGTGTTAATGCAGAAGAACGAAGTCAGGAGAAGAAGGCGTGAGGACAGCCATCTGGAGAAAAACTACCAGGAGTGTGAATGCAGAAGGAGGAAGTCAGGAGAAGAAGGCGTGAGGAAAGCGCAGTGGAGTAATAATACCAGGTTTGTGAAAGCAGAAGGACGAATTCAGCGGAAGAAAGCGTAAGGACAGCTCTCTTGAGTTATACCACTTAGGGTGTTAATGCAGAAGGACAAAGTCATGAGAAAAATGCGTGAACACAGCCATCTGGAGAAATACTACTGGGAGTGTGAATGCAGAAAGACGAAGTCAAAAGAAAAAGGCTTGAGGACACCCCTCTGGAGAAATACTACCAGGAGTTGTTGGAGGCCAACATCACAATCAGGCCTCCGGCGCGGCCTTGTGCCTGACTCAAGGCCTGTGCTAAATTACCCCTCCCATCGACCTGGGCAAGATGGCGCCTATTTCCTGCTTCCTGGTTGCGGTCAGTGCTGTCCGCGCCCTGTAAATGTGTGAGTCTGCCTAGAGACTGATGAGTTTAGCTTTCATTTCCTGCTGTATTGCTATTGGCGCCCCTCTCCTTATAAAAACATGTTACTCCGCCTTTTCGGGGGAGATCTCGGCAGAGCACAGACGAAGCCGCCACAGGGCGGACGTGTGTAAAAGCTCTGGAGCTGTGAACGATTAAAGCAAGCTTTCACCGACTCGTGTTGTGTGATTCTTCTCGCTGGACGAGCAGAAGCGCGCGACATTTGGTGGCCCGTACGGGGAACCTGATCACCCTTCGTGCGGAGTCTGGTGGAGCTGCATCGAGTCACAGGACGGTATGTACCTTCAGGTAAGCGGGAGGCTTAACCTGGCCCTGGGTGGACGCACTTTCAGGGAAATTCCGCTCTCAATTGCTGAGGCGGGGGTTGCCCATATATCGGGCGGGCTCACAGTGGGGACGGTGTCGCTGGAGCAGTTTACATGAGATCGCCCCGTGGTTTTGGCCCACTGGGCACCTTACTCTACCCTGCTGGGAAAAGTTAGGACATGATATCAGTTTTGCTGAGGAAGAGGGAGTAATTGACCCCTCCGTACGCCCCCTCTGGGAGATGGTTAGATATTGTAAAAATATCCTCAAAGTGGAGGAGGGCCCGAGCAACCATGGAAATAGTCCTTAAACATGGCATTCCATACAACCCAATGGGCCAGGCTATTATTGAAAGAACACACCGAATGCTTAAAGATACTCTAAATAAACAAAAGGAGGGGATAGGTCGTGGCCTCTCACCAAAAGGAAAGCTCTCCCTTGCTCTATTTACCATCAATTTTTTAACTTTAAATTCGGACAACCGCTCCTCTGCGATGGAACATTGCAATCCTTCCCCCCAAAATAAGGGGATGGTCACTTGGAAGGATGTCATCACGGGGCAGTGGATGGGCCCGGACCCAGTAGTCAGCTGGGTCCGAGGTGCGGTTTGTGTCTTCCCACAGGATCCTGGACGGGAGCCGGTGTGGGTCCCCGAAAGACTGACGAGGACCGCAAATATACCAAAAACCCACCAAGACCAGACCACCAAGGAAGATGGGTATTCCACCGCCGCCGATGGTGATTGTCTGGCTCCTGCTCGGCACCTCGTCATCTCTGACCCTCCAGAGTCGGAGTGAGGGCACAGATGAGTACCTGTGGGCTTTGTGGCACCATCCACCCAGTTTAGCCCCTTTCCATTGCCTTTAATACCAGCTTCCCAGTTACTCCAGATACCTTAGTGTTTTCTTATGCTAACGTCTCCTTTGGGGTGGGGGGTATGGACAACTGGGCCCATAAGGCCACCCAATGTCACCAAGATAAAAAACTGCAGTTCATCGGGGGGCGTATGGGGGCATTTTATGGTATGTAGAGAGATCCAGCTCCATTACCTTAATTGGGGGGTCCAGGTTTTCAGCCAATATCAAGCTTGCAACCCCCTAGGAGGATGTGTAGACCTCCGACCCTTTAAGACTAATAGGTCACGGACCTTGTCCAAGATGTCTGACTGGCTCAAAAATACATACTTGCCCTCATTCAAAAATCTCTCAGAGCAGGTCTCTATTGGCTTAGATAATGTAAAAAAGATACAACTACAGCCTGTTACTTTTGACCTGTCCAGTTTGGGAACTGTCATCACAAAATTGTGGGAAAAGGTCACCTCCTGGTTTAGCTGGCCCAGTCTGGCAACTTGGGTTGCAATCGGAGTCGGTATTCTTGTTGTCTTGGTTGTTATCAAGTGCCTGCTGGATAGATTAATGCAGACTCAACAACAGGTGCGCTTGACAGCAATGGCTGCCATGCAGTTGGCGGATGGAGGCCCTACAGCCAGGCCAGCGGCTGCCTACCTGCTCAGGGTCGCAGAACATCGCTTTTAGCTGGGTGGGTGAGCCAAAGACGGGTAAGAGCAAGGATCCCCAGCCTTGACTCAACCTAAGACAGGCCCCATCCCATTGTGTGGCGACCGCCGTCGAGTGTGTGACTAGGAAAGTCACGAGGTGCTCCGCAGGGGGGTTCATGGCGGAACACCTAATGCATGCCTGCATGCATCTAGGTTCCATCCAGTTATTTCCTAGCCCCACAAAAAAGGATGAGGCCCAGGATGGTCGGTGCTAGACGGCCGCTGGCACAAACGACCACCGGGCTAATAGTGGGGTGCAGGCCAATACATTCACTCAAGACTGGCTACGTCTGCCTTTTTATGTGATTTATAAGGGGGAAATGTTGGAGGCCAACATCACAATCAGGCCTCCGGCGCGGCCTTGTGCCTGACTCAAGGCCTGTGCTAAATTACCCCTCCCATCGACCTGGGCAAGATGGCGCCTATTTCCTGCTTCCTGGTTGCGGTCAGTGCTGTCCGTGCCCTGTAAATGTGTGAGTCTGCCTAGAGACTGATGAGTTTAGCTTTCATTTCCTGCTGTATTGCTATTGGCGCCCCTCTCCTTATAAAAACATGTTACTCCGCCTTTTCGGGGGAGATCTCGGCAGAGCACGGACGAAGCCGCCACAGGGCGGACGTGTGTAAAGGCTCTGGAGCTGTGAACGATTAAAGCAAGCTTTCACCGACTCGTGTTGTGTGATTCTTCTCGCTGGACGAGCAGAAGCACGCGACAAGGAGTGTGAATGCAGAAGGACGAAATCAGGGGAAGAAGGCGTGAGGACAGCCCTCTGGAGTTATACTACCAGGGGTATGAATTCAGAAGGACGAAGTCAGCAGAAGGCGTGAGGACAGCCCTCTGCAGAAATGCTACCAGGAGTGTGAGTGGAGATGTATGAAGTCAGGAAAACAGGGCGTGGGGACAGCCAAGTGGTGTAATACTACCAGCAGTGTGAATGCAGAAGGACGAAGTCAGGAGAAGAAGGCGTGAGGACAGCCCTCTGCAGAAATACTACAGGGAGTGTGAATGCAGAAGAACGAAGTCAAGAGAAGAAGGCATGAGCACAGCCCTCTGGAGAAATACTACCCGGAGTGTGAGTGGACAAGTAAAAAGTCATTAGAAGAACGCCAAAGGACAGCCCTCTGAAGAAATACTACCAGGAGTGTTAATGCAGAAGAACGAAGTCAGGAGAAGAAGGCGTGAGGACAGCCATCTGGAGGAAAACTACCAGGAGTGTGAATGCAGAAGGAGGAAGTCAGGAGCAGAAGGAGGAAGTCAGGAGAAGAAGGCGTGAGGAAAGCGCAGTGGAGTAATAATACCAGGTTTGTGAAAGCAGAAGGACGAATTCAGCAGAAGAAGGCGTAAGGACAGCCCTCTTGAGTTATACCACTTAGGGTGTTAATGCAGAACGACGAAGTCATGAGAAAAATGCGTGAACACAGCCATCTGGAGAAATACTACCGGGAGTGTGAATGCAGAAGAACGAAGTCAGGAGGAGAAGATGTGAGGACAGCCCAGTGAAGTAATTCTACCAGGAGGGAGAATGCACAAGGAAGAAGTGAGGACAAGAAGTCGTGAGGACAGCCCTCTGGAGAAGTACTGCCAGTAGTGTGAATGCAGAATGACGAAGTCAGGAGAAGAAAGCGTGAGGAAAGCCCTCAGGAGAAATACTACCAGGAGTGTGAGTGGAGAAGTACAAATTCAGGAGAAGAAGATGTGAGGACAGCCCGCTGAAGAAATACTACCAGGAGTGTGAATGAAGAAGGACGAAGTCAGGAGAAGAAGACGTGGGGTCATCCCAGTCAAGTAATTCTAGAAGGAGTGGGAATGCTCAAGGACGAAGTGAGGAGAAGAAGGCGTGAGGACAGCCCTCTGGAGAAATACTACCTGGAGTGTGAATGTAGAAGGACCAAGTCAGGAGAAGCAGGGGTTAGGACAGCCCTCTGGAGAAATACTACCAGGAGTGTGAATGCAGAAGGACGAAGTCAGGCGAAGCATGGGTGAAGACAGACTTCTGGATAAATACTACCAGGAATTTGAATGCAGAAGCACGAATTCAGGAGAAGAAGTTGTTAGGACAGCCCAGTGGAGTAACACTACCCGGTGTGTGAATGAACAAAGATAAAGTTAGGAGAAGAAATCGTGAGGACAGCCCTCTGGAGAAATACTACCAGGAGTGTGAGGTGGGAAGTACGAAGTCAGGAAAACAGGGCGTGAGGACAGCCAAGTGGTGTAATACTACCAGCAGTGTGAATGCAGAAGGACGAAGTCAGGAGAAGGCGTGAGGACAGCCCTCTGGAGAAATACTACCGGGATTGTGTATGCAGAACGATGAAGTCAAGAGAAGAAGGCATGAGCACAGACCTCTGGACAAATACTACCAGGAGTGTGAATGCAGAAGGAAAAAGTCAGGAGAAGAAAGCGTGTTGAGAGTGCTCTGGAGAAATACTACCAAGTGTGTGAATGCAGAAGGAGGAAGTGAGGAGAACTCGTGAGGAGAGCCCAGTGGAGTAATACTACCAGGTGTGTGAATGCAGAAGGACGAAGTCAGGATAAGAAGGCGTGGGGACAGCCCTCTGGTGTTATACTACCAAGGGTGTGAATGCAGAAGGACGAAGTCAGGAGAAGAAGGCGTGAGGACAGCCGTCTGGAGAAATACTAGCAGGAGTGTGAATGCAGAAGGACGAATTCTGGAGAAGAATGAGTGAGGACAGCCCAATGGGGAATACTAACAGGAGTGTGGATGAAGAAGGACGAAGGGAGGAGAAGGCTTGGGGACAGCCCTCTCGAGCAATACTACCAGGAGTGTGAATGCAGAAGGACGAAATCAGTAGAAGAAGTCTTGAGGACAGCCCTCTGGAGTAATACTAAAAGGAGTGTAAATACACAAAAATGAATTCAGGAGAAGAAGGCCTGTGGATAGCCCTCTGGTGTAAGACTCTCAGGAGTGTGAGTGGAGAAGTACAAAATGAGAATTAGAAGGCCTGAGGACAGCCCAGTGTAGTAATACTTCCAGCAGTGTGAATGCAGAAGGACAGAGTCAGGTGAAGAAAGCCTGAGGACAGCGCAGTGCAGTAATACTACCAGGAGTGCTAACTGAGAAGGAGGAATGTTGGAGAAGGCCTGAATACAGCCCAGTGTAGTATTATAACCAAGAGTGTGAACGGAGAAGTAAGCAGTCAGGAGAAGAATGCCTGAGGACAGCCCAGTACAGTAATAACTGCCAGGAACGTGAGTGGACAAGAATGAAATAAGGAGAAGAAGGCCTCAGGACATTCCAGTGGAGTAATACTTCCAGGAGCATGAATGGAGAGGGACGAAGTCAGGAGTAGAAAGCCTGAGGACAGCCCAGTGGAGTAATACTTCCTGGAGCGTGAGTGGAGAAGGATGAAGTCAAGAAAAGAAGGCCTGTGGGCAGCCTAGTAGAGTAATAATAATTCCAGGAACACGAGTGGAGAAGGACAACGTCAGGAGAAGTATTCCTGAGGACAGCCCAGTGGTGTAATACTGCCAAGAACATGAGTGGAGAAGAATGAAGTCAGGAGAAGCAGTGAGGATCACCCAGTGGAGTAATACTGCCAGGACTGTGAGTGGAGAGGGACGAAGTCAGAAGGCCTGATGACAGCCCAGTGGAGTAATATCACCAGGAGTGTGTCTCTAGAGGGATGAAGTTAGGAGAAAGCCTGAGGACAGCCCAGTGGAGTAATACTACCAGGAGTGTGAGAGGAGAAGTGAAAAGTGAGGAGAAGAAGGCGTGAGGACAGCCATCTGGAGAAATATTACCAGGAGTGTGAATGCAGAAAAACGAAATCAGGAGAAGGCATGAGTACATCTCAATAGAGTAATACTTCCAGGAGTGTGAGTGGAGAAGTACAAAGTCAGGAGTAGAAGGCGTGAGGACAGCATTCTGGAGAAATACTACCAGGAGTGTGAATGGGGAAGGATGAAGTCAGGAGAAGAAGGAGTGAGGACATCCCTTTGGAGAAATACTACCAGGAGTGTGAATGCAGAAGGACGACGTCAGGAGAAGAAGGGGTGTGGACAGCCCTCTGTAGAAATACTACCAAGAGTGTGAATGCAGAAGGACGAATTCAGGAGAAGCAGGCATGAGGACAGCCCTCTGGAGAAATACTACCACGAGTGTCAATGCAGAAGAACGAAGTCAGGAGAAGAAGGTGTGGCAGCAGCCCTCTGGAGAAATACTACCATGAGTGTGAATGCAGAAGGAAGAGGTCAGGAGAAGAAGGCGTGAGGACAGCCCTCTGGAAAAATACTACCAGGAGTGTGAGTGAAGAAGGAGGATGTCAGGAGAAGAAGGCGTGAGGACAGCCCTCTGAAGAAATACTACCAGGAGTATGAATGCAGAAGGACGAAGTCAGGAGAAGAAGGCATGAGGACAGCAGTCAGGAGAAATACTACCAGAAGTGTGAATGCAAAAGCACGAAATCAAGAGAAGAAGGCGTGAGGACACCCCTCTGGCAAAATAGTACCAGGAGTGTGATTGGAGAAGTACAAAGTCAGGAGAAGAAGGCGTGAGGGCAGCCCTCTGGAGAAATACTACCAGGAGTGTGAATGCAGAAAAACGAATTCAGGGGAAGAAGTCGTGAGGACAACCCAGTGGAGTAATACTACCAGTAGTGTGAATGCAGAAGCAAGAATTCAGGAGAAGAAGGCGTGAGGACAGCCCTCTGGAGTTATACTACCAGGAGCATGAATGCAGAAGGACAAAGTCAGAAGAAGAAGGCGTGATGACAGCAGTCAGGAGAAATACTACCAGGAGTGTGAATGCAGGACAAAGTAAGGAGAAGAAGGCGTGAGGACAGCACAGACAAGTAATACTACCAGGAGTGTGAATGCACCAGGACTAAGTGAGGAGAAGAAGGCCTGAGGACAGCCCTCTGGAGAAATACTACCAGGAGTATGAATTAAGAAGTACGAAGTCAGGAGAAGAAGGTTTTAGGACAGATCTCTGGAGAAATACTACCAGGAGTGTGAATGCAGAAGGACGAAGTCAGGAGAAGGAGGGGTGAGGACAGCCCTCTGGAGAAATACTACAAGGAGTGTGAGTGGAGAAGTACGAAGTCAGGAGAAGCAGGAGTGAGGAGAGCCCTCTGTAGAAATACTACCAGGAGTGTCAGTGGAGAAGTACGAAGTGAGGAAAAGAAGGCGTGAGGACATCCCTCTGGAGAAATACTACCAGGAGTGTGAAAGCAGAAGGACAAAGTGAGGAGAATAAGTCGGGACGACAGCCCTCTGGAGAAATACTACCATGAGTGTGATTGCAGAACGAGGAAGTCAGGAGAAGAAGGAGCGAGGACAGCCCTCTGGTGAAATACTACCAGGAGTGTGAATGTAGAACGATGAAGTCAGGAGAAGAGGACGTGAGCACAGCACTCAGGACAAATACTACCAGGAGTGTTAGTGGAGAAGTACTAAGTCAGGAAAAGAGGCCGTGAGGAGAGCTAGGTGGTCTAATACTACCACCAGTGTGAATGCAGAAGGACGAAGTCAGGAGAATAAGGCATGAGGACAACCGTTTGGTGAAATACTACCGGGAGTGTGAATGCAGAACTACGAAGTCAGGAGAAGAACGCATGAACACAGCCCTCTGGAGAAATACTACCAGGAGTGTGAGTGGAGAAGTACAAATTCAGGAGAAGAAGGTGCAAGGACAGCCCTCTGGAGAAATACTACCAGGAGTGTCAATGCAGAAGAACGAATTCAGGAGAAGGCATGAGGACAGCCCTCTGGAGAAATAATACCAGGAGTGTAAATGCACAAGGAAGAAGTCAGGAGAAGAAGACATGAGCACAGCCGTCTGGAGAATTACTACCAGGAGTGTGAATGCATAAGGAGGAAGTCAGGAGAAGAAGGCGTGAGGAAAGCCCAGTGGAGTAATAATACCAGGAATGTGAATGCAGAAGGACGAATTCAGGAGAAGAAGGCGTGAGGACAACCCTCTTGAGTTATACTACCAAGTGTGTGAATGCAGAAGGAAGAAGTCAGGCGAAAAATTCATGAGGACGGCCATCTGGAGAAATACTACAAGGAGTGTGAATGCAGAAGGACGAAGTCAAGAGAAGAAGGTGTGAGGACAGGACTCTGGAGAAATACTACCAGGAGTGTGAATGCAGAAGGACGAAGTCAGGAGAAAAAGGTGTGAGGACAGCCAACTGGTGTAATACTACCAGGAGTGTGAATGCAGAAGGACAAAGTCAGGAGAAGAAGGCATGAGGACAGCCCTCTGGAGAAATACTACCAGGAGTTCGAATGCAGAAGGACGAAGTCAGGAGAAGAAGGCATGAGGACAGCCCTCTGTAGAAATACTAAAAGGAGTGTGAATGCAGAAGTACTAAATTAGGAGAAGAAGGCGTGAGGAAAGCCCTCTTGTAAAATACTACCAGGAGCGTGAATGCAGGACAAAGTCAGTAGAAGAAGGCATGGGCACAGCCCTCTGGAGTAATACTACTAAAAGTGAAATGCAGAAGAATAAATTCAGGTGAAAAATGCCTGTGGATAGCCCTCTGGTGTAATAATATCAGGAGTGTGAGTGGAGAAGTACAAAATCAGGAGAAGAATGCGAGAGCACAGCCGTCTGGAGAAATACTACCAGGAGTGTGAATGCAGAAGGACGAAGTCAGGAAAAGAAGGCCTGTGGATAGCCCTCTGGTGTAATACTCTCAGGAGTGTGAGTGGAGAAGTAGAAAGTCAGAATTACAAGGCCTGAGGACAGCCCACTGTAGTAATACTTACAGGAATGTGAATGCAGAAGGACGGAGTCAGGAGAAGAAGGCCTGCGGACAACCCAGTGCAGTAATACTACCAGGAGTGTTAATTGAGTAGGAAGAATGTTGGAGAAGAAGGCCTGAGTACAGCCCAGTGTAGTAATACAACCAAGAGTGTGAATGGAGAAGTAAGCAGCCTGGAGAAGAATGCCTGAAGACAGTGCAGTAGAGTAATAACTGCCAGGAACGTGAGTGGACAAGAATGAAATAAGGAGAAGAAGGCCTGAGGATATTCCAGTGGAGTAATACTTCCAGGAGCGTGAATGGAGAGGGACGAAATCAGGAGTAGAAAGACTGAGGACAGCCCAGTGGAGTAATACTTCCAGGAGAACGAGTGGAGAAGGAAGAAGTCAGGAGAAGAAGGCCTGAGGACAGCCTAGTGGAGTAATACTACCAGGAACACGAGTGGAGTAGGACAAAGTCAGGAGAAGAAGGCCTGAGGACAGCCCAGTGGTGTAATACTGCCAAGTACATAGTGGAGAAGAATGAAGTCAGGACAAGGAGTGAGGAGCACCCAGTGGAGTAATACTACCAGGACTGTGAGTGGAGAAGGATGAAGTCACAAGGCCTGATGACAATCCAGTGGAGTAATATCACCAGGAGTGTTACTGGAGAGGGATGAAGTCAGCAGAAAGACTGAGGACAGCCCTATGGAGAAATACTAACAGGAGTGTGAATGTAAGAGGACGATGTCAGGAGTAGAAGGCGTGAGGAGAGCCCTCTGGAGAAATCCTTCCAGGAGTGTGAATGCAAAAGGATGAAATCATGAGAAGAAGGTGTGAGGACAGCCCACTGTACAAATACTACTAGGAGTGTGTGCAGAGAAGTACAAAGTCAGGAGAAGAAGGCGTGAGGACAGCCATCTGGAGAAATATTACCAGGAGTGTGAATGCAGAAAGACGAAATCAGCAGAAGAAGGCGTGAGTACTGCTCAGGGGAGTAATAATACCAGGAGTGTGAGTGGAGAAGAACAAAGTTACTAGAACAAGGCCTGAGGACAGCCCAGTGTAGTAATACTACCAAGAGTGTGAGTGGAGAAGTACAAAGTCAGGGGAAGAAGGCGTGAGGATAGCCCTCTGGAGAAATACTACCAGGAGTGTGAATGCAGAAGGAGGAATTCAGGAGAAGAATTCATGAGCACAGCCCTCTGGAGAATTAATACAAGGAGTGTGAATGCAGAAGGAGGAAGTCAGGAGAAGGTGTGAGGAAAGCCCAGTGGAGTAATAATACCAGGAGTGTGAATGCAGATGGAAGAATTCAGGGGAAGGCGTGAGGACAGCCCTCTTGTGTTATACTACCAAGGGTGCGAAAGCAGAAAGACGAAGTCAGTAGAAAAATGCATGAGGACAGCCATCTGGGAAAATATTACCAGGAGTGTGAATGCAGAAGGACGAAGTCAAGAGAAGGCATAAGAACAGGCATCTCTAGAAATACTACCAGGAGTGTGAATGCAAAAGGACAAAGTCAGGAGAAGAAGGTGTGAGGACAACCCTCTGGAGAAATACTACCAGGAGTTTGAATACTGAAGAACGAAGTCAGGTGAAGAAGGCGTGAGGAAAGCCCTCTGGAGAAATACTACCAGGAGTGTGAATGCAGAAGGAGGAAGTCAGGAGAAGAAGGTGTGAGTAAAGCCCATTGGAGTAATAATACCAGGAGTGTGAATGCAGAAGGACGAATTCAGGAGAAGAAGGCGTGAGGACAGCCCTCTTGAGTTGTACTAACAAAGGTGCGAATCCAGAAGGACGAAGTCAGTAGAAAAATGCATGAGTACAGCCATCTGGAAAAATACTACCAGGAGTGTGAATGCAGAAGGACGAAGTCAAGAGAAGAAGGCGTGAGGAGGGGCATCTGGTGAAATACTACCAGGCGTATGAATGCAGAAGGAAGAAGTCAGGAGAAAAAGGCGTGAGGACAGCCAAGTGGTGTAATACTACCAAGAGTGTGAATGCAGAAGGACGAAGTCAGGAGAAGAAGGCGTGAGGACAGCCCTCTGTAGAAACACTACGAAGAGTTTGAATGCAGAAGGATGAAGTCAGGAGAAGAATGCGTGAGGACAGCCCTCTGCAGAAATACTACCAGAACTGTGAGTGGAGAAATACGAAGTCAGGAGAATAAGGCGTGAGAACAGCCCTGAGGGAAAATACTACCAGGAGTGTGAATGCAGAAGGACGAAGTTAGGAGAAAAAGGCGTGAGGACAGCCCTCTGGAGAAATAGTACCAGGAGTGTGAGTGGAGAAGTATAAAGTCAGGAGAAGAAGGCGTGAGGACAGCCCTCTGGAGAAATATTAGCAGGAGTGTGAGTGGAGATGTACAAAGTCAGGAGAAGAAGGAAAAAGGACAGCCCTCTGAAGAAATACTACGAGGACTGTAAATGCAGAAAGAACATGTCAGGAGGAGAAAGCGTGAGGACAGCCCTCTGGAGAAATACTACCAGGAGTGTGAATGCAGAAGGAGGATTTTAGGAGAAGAATGCGTGAGGACAGCCCAGTGGAGTAATACTACCAGGAGTGTGAATGCAGAAGTACGAAGTCAGGAGAAGAAGGCGTGGGGACAGAACTCTGATGTTATACTACCAAGGGTGTGAATTCAGAAGGACGAAGTCAGGAGAAGAAGGCGTGAGGACAGCCATCTGGAGAAATACTACCACGAGTGTGAATGCAGAGGTACGAAGACTAGAGAAGAAGGCGTGAGGACAGCCCAATGGAGGAATACTACCAGGAGTGTTAATGCAGAATGACAAAGTGAAGAGAAGAATGCGTGAGGACAGCCCTCTGTAGAAATACTACCAAGAGTGTAAATGAAGAAGGACGAATTCAGGAGAAGAAGGCGTGGGGACAACCCTCTTGAGAAATACTACCAGGAGTGTGAATGCAGAATGACAAAGTCAGAAAAGAAGGCGTGAGGACAGCCCTCTGGTGTAATAATATCAGGAGTGTGAGTGTAGAAGTACAACGTCAGGAGAGGAATGCGTGAGGACAGCCCCCTAGAGAAATACTACCAGGAGTGTGAATGCAGAAGGACGAAGTCAGGAAAAGAAGGCCTGTGGACAGCCCTCTGGTGTAATACTCTCAGCAGTGTGAGTGCAGAAGTACAAAGTCAGAATTACAAGGCCTGATGACAGCCCAGTGGAGTAATATCACTAGGAGTGTGAATGCAGAAGGACGGAGTCAGGAGAAGGCCTGAGGTCAGCCCAGTGGTGTAATACTACCAGGAGTGTGAGTGGAGAAGTAAAAAGTCAGGAGAAGAGGGCGTGAGGACAGCCCTCTTGAGAAATACTAATAGGAGTGTGAATGCACAAGGAGGAAGTCAGGAGAAGAATGTGTGAGGACAGCCCTCTGGAGATATACTACCAGGAGTGTGAATGCAGAAGAAGGAAGTCAGGTAAAGAAGGCGTGAGTAGAACCCTCTGGAGTAATACTTCCAGGAGTGTGAATGCAGAATGACGAAGTCATGAGAAGAAGGTGTGAGAACAGCCCTCTCTACAAATACTACCAGGAGTGTGTGTGGCAAAGTACAAAGTCAGGAGAAGAAGGCGTGAGGACAGCCATCTGGAGAAATATTACCAGGAGTGTGAATGCAGAAAGACGAAATCAGGAGAAGAAGGCGTGAGTACAGCTCAGTGGAGTAATACTAGCAGGAGAGTGAGTGGAGAAGTACAAAGTCAGGAGAACAAGGCCTGAGGACAGCCCAGTGGAGTAATACTACCTAGAGTGTGAGTGGAGAAGTACAAAGTCAGGTGAAGAAGGTGTGAGGACGGCGCTCTGGAGACATTCTACCAGGAGTGTTAATGGGGAAGTACGAAGTCAGGAAAAGAAGGCGTGAGCACAGCCCTCCCGAGTTATACTAGCAATAGTGCGAATGCAGAACAATGAAGTCAGAAGAAAAATGCATGAGGACAGCCATCTGGAGAAATACTACCAGGAGTGTGAATGCAGAAGGATGAAGTCAAGAGAAGAAGGCGTGAAGAGAGGAATCTGGAGCAATACTACCAGGAGTGTGAATGCAGAAGGACGAAGTCAGGAGAAAAAGGCGTGAGGACAGCCAAGTGGTGTAATAATCCTAGGAATGTGAATGTAGAAGGACGAAATCAGGAGAAGAAGGCGTCAGGACAGCCCTCTGCAGAAATACTACCGGGAGTGTGAGTGGAGAAATACGAAGTCAGGAGAATCAGGCGTGAGAACATCCCTCTGGGAAATACTACCAGGAGTGTGAATGCAGAAGGAAGAAGTCAGGAAAAGAAGGCCTGTTGACAGCCCTCTGGTGTCATTCAGGAGTATCAGTGGAGAAGTACAAAATCAGAATTACAAGGCCTGAGGACAGCCCAGTGTAGTAATACTTCCAGGAGTGTGAATGCAGAAGGACCCAGCCAGGAGAAGAAGGCCTGAGGACAGCCCAGTGCAGTAATTCTACCAGGAGTGTTAATTGAGAAGGAGGAATGTTGGAGAAGAAGGCCTGAGTATAGCCCAGTGTAGTAATAAAACCAAGAATGTGAATGGAGAAGTAAGCAGTCTGGAGAAGAATGCCTGAGGACAGCCCAGTAGAGTAATAATTGCCAGAAATGTGAGTGGACAAGGATGAAATAAGGTGAAGGCCTGATGACATTCCAGTGGAGTAATACTTCCAGGTGCGTGAATGGAGGGGGACGAAGTCAGGAATAGAAAGCCTGGGGACAGCCCAGTGGAATAATACTTCAAGGAGCAAGAGTGGAGAAGGATGAAGTCAAGAAAAGAAGGCCTGTGGGAAGCCCAGTGCAGTAATACTACCAGGAGAACGAGTGGAGAAGGACGAAGTCAGGAGAAGAAGGAATGAGGACAGCCCTCTGGAGAAATACTACCAGGAGTGTGAATGCAAAAGAATGAAGTCAGGAGAAGAAGGCGTGAGGACAGCCATGTGGTGTCATACTACCAGGAGTGTGAATGCAGAAGGAAGAAATCAGGAGAAGAAGGCGTGAGGACAGCCCTCTGGAGAAATACTACCAGGAGTGTGAATGAAGAAGAACGAAGTCAGGTGAAGAAGGCGTGAGTACAACCCTCTGGAGTAATACTTCCAGGAGTGTGATTGCAGAAGGATGAAGTCATGAGAAGAAGGTGTGATGACAGCCCTCTGCAGAAATACTACCACGAGTGTGAGTGGAGAAGTACAAAGTCAGGAGAAGAAGGCATGAGGACAGCTATCTGGAGAAATATTACCAGGAGTGTGAATGCAGAAAGACAAAATCAGGAGAAGAAGGCATGAGTATAGCCCAGTGGAGTAATACCACCAAGAGTGTGAGTGGAGAAGTACAAAGTCAGGAGAAGAAGGCGTGAGGACAGCCCTCTGAAGAAATACTACCAGCAGTGTGAGTGGAGAAGTACAAAGTCAGTAGAAGAAGGAGAAAAGACAGCCCTCTTAAGAAATACTACCAGGAATGTGAATGCAGAAAGACGAAGTGAAGAGAAGAAAGCGTGAGGACAGCCCTCTGTAGAAATACTACCAGGAGTATGAATGAAGAAGGACGAATTCAGGAGAAGGCGTGGGGACAGCACTCTCGAGAAATTGTACCAGGAGTGTGAATGCAGAACTACTGAGTTAGGAGAAGAAGGCGTGAGGACAGCCCTCTTGAGAAATACTACCAGGAGTGTGAATGCAGAAGGACAAAGTCAGTAGAAGAATGCATGAGGACAGCCCAGGGCAGTAATACTACCTGGAGTGTTAACTGAGTAGGAGGAATGTTGGAGAAGAAGGCCTGAGTACAGCCCAGTGTAGTAATACAACCAATAGTGTGAATGGAGAAGTAGGCAGTCTGGAGAAGAATGCCTGAAGACCACCCAGTATAGTAATAACTGCAAGGAACGTGAGTGCAGAAGAATGAAATAAGGAGAAGAAGGCCTGAGGATATTCCATTAGAGTAATACTTCCAGGAGCGTGAATGGAGAGGGATGAAATCAGGAGTAGAAAGCCTGAGGACAGCCCAGTGTAGTAATACTTCCAGGAGCGTGAGTGGAGAAGGATGAAGTCAAGAAAAGAAGGCCAGTGGCCAGCCCAGTGGAGTAATAACCAGGAGAACGAGTGGAGAAAGATGAAGTCAGTAGAAGAAGTCCTGAGGACGGCCTAGTGGAGTAATACTACCAGGAACACGAGTGGAAAAGTACAAAGTCAGGAGAAGAAGGCCTGAGAACAGCCCAGTGGTGCAATACTGCCAAGTACATGAGTGGAGAAGAATGAAGTCAGGAGAAGGAGTGAGGAGCACCCAGTGGAGTAATACTACCAGGACTGTGAGTGGAGAAGGACGAAGTCAGAAGGCCTGGTGACAACCCAGTGGAGTAATATCACCAGGAGTGTTACTGGAGAGGGATGAAGTCAGGAGAAGGCCTGAGGACAGCCCAGTGGAGTAATACTACCAGGAGTGTGAGTGCAGAAGTAAAGTCAGGAGAAGAAGGCGTGAGCACAGCCCTCTGGAGAAATACTTACAGGAGTGTGAATGCACAAGGACGAAGTCAGGAGAAGAAGGCGTGAAGACAGCCCTCTGGAGAAATACTACCAGGAGTGTAAATGCAGAAGAATAAAGTCAGGTGAAGAAGGTGTGAGGACAGCCCTCTGGAGTAATACTTCCAGGAGTGTGAATGGAAAAGGATGAAGTCATGAGAAGAAGGTGTGAGGACAGCCCGCTGTAGAAATACTACCAGGAGTGTGTGTGGAGAAGTACAAAGTCAGGAGAAGAAGGCGTGAGGACAGCCATCTGGAGAAATATTACCAGGAGTGTGAATGCAGAAAGACAAAATCAGGAGAAGAAGGCGTGAGTAGAGCTCAGTGGAGTAATACTACCAGGAGTGTGAGTGGAGAAGTACAAAGTCATGAGAACAAGGCCTTAGGACAGCCCAGTGGAGTAATACTACCAAGAGTGTGAGTGGAGATGTACGAAGTCAGGGGAAGAAGGCGTGAGGATAGCCCTCTGGAGAAATACTACCAGGAGTGTGAATGGGGAAGGATGAAATCAGGAGAAGAAGGTATGAGGACAGCCCTCCGGAGGAATACTACCAGGAGTGTGAATGCTGAAGGAGGAAGTCAGGAGAAGAAGGCATGAGCACAGTCCTCTGGAGAATTACTACAAGGAGTGTGAATGCAGAAGGAGGAAGTCAGGAGAACAAGGCGTGAGGAAAGCCCAGTGGAGTGTTAATACCAGGAGTGTGAATGCAGATGGACGAATTCAGGATTAGAAGGGGTGAGGACAGACCTTTAGAGTTATACTACCAAGGGTGTGAATGCAGAAGGACGAAGTCAGGAGAAAAATGCATGAGTACAGCCCTCTGAAGAAGTACTACCAGGAGTGTGAATGCAGAAGGACGAAGTCAATAGAAGAAGGCAAAAGGACAGGCATCTCGAGAAACACTACCAGGAGTGTGAATGCAGAAGTAAGAAGTCAGGAGAAGAAGGCGTGAGGACATCACTCTGGAGAAATAGTAGCAGGAGTGTGAGTGGAGAAATACGAAGTCAGGAGAATAATGCGTGAGAACAGCCCTCTGGGGAAATACTACCAGGAGTGTGAATGCAGAAGGACGAAGTCAAGAGAAGAAGGCGTGAGGAGAGGCATCTGGTGAAATACTACCAGGCGTATGAATGCAGAAGGAAGAAGTCAGGAGAAAAAGGCGTGAGGACAGCCAAGTGGTGTAATACTACCAAGAGTGTGAATGCAGAAGGACGAAGTCAGGAGAAGAAGGCGTGAGGACAGCCCTCTGTAGAAACACTACGAGGAGTTTGAATGCAGAAGGACGAAGTCAGGAGAAGAATGCGTGAGGACAGCCCTCTGCAGAAATACTACCAGAACTGTGAGTGGAGAAATACGAAGTCAGGAGAAAAAGGCGTGAGAACAGCCCTGAGGGAAAATACTACCAGGAGTGTGAATGCAGAAGGACGAAGTTAGGAGAAGAAGGCGTGAGGACAGCCCTCTGGAGAAATAGTACCAGGAGTGTGAGTGGAGAAGTATAAAGTCAGGAGAAGAAGGCGTGAGGACAGCCCTCTGGAGAAATATTAGCAGGAGTGTGAGTGGAGATGTACAAAGTCAGGAGAAGAAGGAGAAAGGACAGCCCTCTGAAGAAATACTACGAGGACTGTAAATGCAGAAAGAACATGTCAGGAGGAGAAAGCGTGAGGACAGCCCTCTGGAGAAATACTACCAGGAGTGTGAATGCAGAAGGAGGAATTTAGGAGAAGAATGCGTGAGGACAGCCCAGTGGAGTAATACTACCAGGAGTGTGAATGCAGAAGTACGAAGTCAGGAGAAGAAGGCGTGGGGACAGAACTCTGATGTTATACTACCAAGGGTGTGAATTCAGAAGGACGAAGTCAGGAGAAGAAGGCGTGAGGACAGCCATCTGGAGAAATACTACCACGAGTGTGAATGCAGAGGTACGAAGACTAGAGAAGAAGGCGTGAGGACAGCCCAATGGAGGAATACTACCAGGAGTGTTAATGCAGAATGACAAAGTGAAGAGAAGAATGCGTGAGGACAGCCCTCTGTAGAAATACTACCAAGAGTGTGAATGAAGAAGGACGAATTCAGGAGAAGAAGGCGTGGGGACAACCCTCTTGAGAAATACTACCAGGAGTGTGAATGCAGAAGGACGAAGTTAGGAGAAGAAGGCGTGAGGACAGCCCTCTGGTGTAATAATATCAGGAGTGTGAGTGTAGAAGTACAAAGTCAGGAGAGGAATGCGTGAGGACAGCCCCCTAGAGAAATACTACCAGGAGTGTGAATGCAGAAGGAGGAAGTCAGGAGAAGAAGGCATGAGCACAGTCCTCTGGAGAATTACTACAAGGAGTGTGAATGCAGAAGGAGGAAGTCAGGAGAAGAAGGCGTGAGGAAAGCCCAGTGGAGTAATAATACCAGGAGTGTGAATGCAGATGGACGAATTCAGGATTAGAAGGGGTGAGGACAGACCTCTAGAGTTATACTACCAAGGGTGCGAATGCAGAAGGACGAAGTCAGGAGAAAAATGCATGAGTACAGCCCTCTGGAGAAATACTAATAGGAGTGTGAATGCAGAAGGACGATGTCAATAGAAGAAGGCAAAAGGACAGGCATCTCGAGAAATACTACCAGGAGTGTGAATGCAGAAGTAAGAAGTCAGGAGAAGAAGGCGTGAGGACAGCCCTATGCAGAAATACTACCAGGAGTGTGAATGGAGAAATACGAAGTCAGGAGAATAATGCGTGAGAACAGTCCTCTGGGGAAATACTACCAGGAATGTGAATGCAGAAGGACGAAGTTAGGAGAAGAAGGCGTGAGGACATCACTCTGGAGAAATAGTAGCAGGAGTGTGAGTGGAGAAGTATAAAGTCAGGAGAAGAAGGCGTGAGGACTGCCCTCTGGAGAAATATTACCAGGAGTGTGAGTGGAGAAGTACAAAGTCAGGAGAAGAAGGAGAAAGGACAGCCCTCTGAAGAAATACTACCAGGAGTGTGAATGCAGAGCGACGAAGTCTGGAGAAGAAGGTGTGAGGACAGCCCAATGGAGGAATACTACCAGGAGTGTGAATGCAGAATGACGAAGTCAGTAGAAGAAGGAGTGAGGACAGCCCTCTATATTAATACTACCAGGAGTGTAAATGCAGAATAATAAATTCAGGAGAAGAAGGCCTGTGGATAGCCTTCTGGTGCAGTAATATCAGGAGTGGGAGTGGAGAACTACATGGTCAGCAGAAGAATGTGTGAGGACAGCCCTCTAGAGAAATACTACCAGGAGAGTGAATGCAGAAGGACGAAGTCTGGTGAAGAAAGCCTGTGGACAGCCCTCTGGTGTAATACTCTCAGGAGTGTGAGTGGAGAAGTACAAAGTCAGAATTACAAAGCCTGATGACAGCCCAGGGGAGTAATATCACCATGAGTGTGAATGCAGAGCGACGGAGTCAGGAGAAGGCCTGACGACAGTCCATGCAGTAATACTAGCAGGAGTGTAAGTGGAGAAGTAAAATTCAGGTAGAAGAGGGCATGAGGACAGCCCTCTGCAGAAATACTAACAGGAGTGTGAATGCACAAAGAGGAAGTCAGGAGAAGAAGGCGTGAGGACAGCCCTCTAGAGAAATACTACCAGGAGTGTGAATGCAGAAGGAAGAAGTCAGGAAAAGAAGGCCTGTTGACAGCCCTCTGGTGTCATACTCTCAGGAGTATCAGTGGAGAAATACAAAGTCAGAATTACAAGGACTGAGGACAACCCAGTGTAGTAATACTTCCAGGAGTGTGAATGCAGAAGGACGCAGTCAGGAGAAGAAGGCCTGAGGACAGCCCAGTGGAGTAATACAACCAGGAGTGTTAATTGAGAAGGAGGAATGTTGGAGAAGAAGGCCTGAGTACAGCCCAGTGTAGTAATAAATCTATGAGTGTGAATGGAGAAGTAAGCAGTCTGGAGAAGAATGCCTGAGGACAGCCCAGTAGAGTAATAACTGCCAGAAACGTGAGTGGACAAGGATGAAATATGGAGAAGGCCTGATGAATTCCAGTGGAGTAATACTTCCATGTGAGTGAATGGAGAGGGACGAAGTCAGGAGAAGAGGGAGAAAGGACAGCCCTCTGAAGAAATACTACCAGGAGTGTGAATGCAGAAGTACTAAGTTAGGAGAAGAAGGCGTGAGGACAGCCCTATAGAGAAATACTACCAGGAGAGTGAATGCAGAAGGACGAAGTCTGGTAAAGAAGGCCTGTAGACAGCCCTCTGGTGTAATACTCTCAGGAGTGTGATTGGAGATGTAGAAAGTCAGAATTACAAAGCCTGATGACAGCCCAGGGGAGTAATATCACCAGGAGTGTGAATGCAGAGTGACGGAGTCAGGAGAAGGCCTGACGACAGCCCAGTGCAGTAATGCTAGCAGGAGTGTAAGGAGAGAAGTAAAACGTCAGGAGAAGAGGGCGTGAGGACAGCCCTCTGCAGAAATACTAACAGGAGTGTGAATGCCCAAAGACGAAGTCAGGAGAAGAAGGTGTGAGACAGCCCTCTGGAGAAATACTACCAGGAGTGTGAATGCAGAAGAATGAAGTCAGGTGAAGAAGGCGTCAGGACAGCCCTCTGGAGTAATACTACCAGGAGTGTGAATGCAGAAGGAGGAAGTCAGGAGAAGAAGGCGTGAGGCCAGCCCAGTGGAGAAATACTACCAGGAGTGTGAGTGGAGAAGTATAAAGTCAAGGGAAGAAGGCGTGAAGACAGCCCTCTGGAGAAATACTACCAGGAGTGTGAGTGGAGAAGTACAAAATCAGGAGAAGAAGGAGAAAGGACAGCCCTCAGAAGAAATACGACCAGGAGTGTGAATGCAGAATGACGAAGTGAAGAGAAGAAAGCGTGAGGACAGCCCTCTGTAGAAATACTACTAGGAGTATGAATGAAGAAGGACGAATTCAGGAGAAGAAGGCGTGGGGACAGCCCTCTAGAGAAATACTACCAGGAGTGTGAATGCAGAAGGAAAAGTCTGTAGAAGAATGCGTGAGGAGAGCCCAGTGCAGTAATACTAACAGGAGTGTTAATTGAGTAGCAGGAATTTTGGAGAAGAAGGCCTGAGTACAGCCCAGTGTAGGAATACAACCAATAGTGTGAAGGGAGAAGAAAGCAGTCTGGAGAAGAATGCCTGAAGACAGCACAGTATAGTAATAACTGCCAGGAACGTGAGTGGACAAGAATGAAATAAGGAGAAGAAGGCCTGAGGATATTCCAGTGGAGTAATACTTCCAGGAGCGTGAATGGGGAGGGAAAAAATCAGGAGTAGAAAGCCTGAGCACAGCCCAGTGGAGTAATACTACCAGGAGTGTGAGTGGAGAAGTAAAAAGTCAGGAGGAGAAGTCCTGAGTACAGCCCAGTGTAGTAATAAAATCAAGAGTGTGAATGGAGAAGTAAGCAGTATGGAGAAGAATGCCTGAGGACAGCCCAGTAGAGTAATAACTGCCAGAAACGTGAGTGGACAAGGATGAAATAAGGAGAAGGCCTGATGACATTCCAGCGGAGTAATACTTCCAGGTGCATGAATGGAGAGGGACGAAGTCAGGAATAGAAAGCCTGGGGACAGCCCAGTGGAGTAATACTTCAAGGAGCATGAGTGGAGAAGGATGAAGTCAATAAAAGAAGGCCTGTGGGCAGCCCAGTGGAATAATACTACCAGGAGAATGAGTGGAGAAGGACAAAGTCAGGAGAAGAAGGCCTAATGACAGCCCTCTGGAGAAATACTACCAGGAGTGTGAATGCAAAAGGATGAAGTCAGGAGAAGAAGGCGTGAGGACAGCCAAGTGGTGTCATACTACCAGGAGTGTGAATGCAGAAGGAAGAAATCAGGAGAAGAAGGCGTGAGGACAGCCCTCTGGAGAAATACTACCAGGAGTTTTAATTCAGAAGGAAGAAGTCACTAAAAGAATGCCTGAGGACAGCCCTCTGCAGAAATACTACAAGGAGTGAGAGTGGAGATATACGAAGTCAGGAGAAGAAGGCATGAGGACAGCCCTCTGGAGAAATACTACCAGGATTGTGAATGCAGAAGAATGAAGTCAGGTAGGAAGGCGTGAGGACAGCCCTCTGGAGTCATACTTCCAGGAGTGTGATTGCAGAAGGATGAAGTCATGAGAAGAAGGTGTGAGGACAGCCCTCTGTAGAAATACTACCGCGAGTGTGAGTGAAGAAGTACAAAGTCAGGAGAGAAAGGCATGAGGACAGCCATCTGGAGAAATATTACCAGGAGTGTGAATGCAGAAAGGGGAAATCAGGAGAAGAAGGCGTGAGTACAGCCCAGTGGAGTAATACCACCAAGAGTGTGAGTGGAGAAGTACAAAGTCAGGAGAAGAAGGCATGAGGACAGACCTATAGAGAAATACTACCAGGAGAGTGAATGCAGAAGGATGAAGTCTGGTAAAGAAGGCCTGTGCACAGCCCTCTGGTGTAATACTCTCAGGAGTGTGAGTGGAGAAGTACGAAGTCAGAATTACCAAGCCTGATGGCAGCCCAGGGGAGTAATATCACCAGGAGTGTGAATGCAGAGCGACGGAGTCAGGAGAAGGCCTGACGACAGCCCAGTGCAGTAATACCAGCATGAGTGTAAGTGGAGAAGTAAAAAGTCAGGAAGAAGAGCGCGTGAGGACAGCCCTCTGCAGAAATACTAACAGGAGTGTGAATGCACAAAGACGAAGTCAGGTGAAGAAGGCGTGAGACAGCCCTCTTGAGAAATACTACCAGGAGTGTGAATGCAGAAGGAGGAAGTCAGGAGAAGGAGGTGTGAGGACAGCCCAGTGGAGAAATACTACCAGGAGTGAGAGTGGAGAAGTATAAAGTCAATAGAAGAAGGCGTGAAGACAGCCCTCTGGAGAAATACTACCAGGAGTGTGATTGGAGAAGTACAAAGTCAGGAGAAGGAGAAAGGACAGCCCTCAGAAGAAATACTACCAGGAGTGTGAATGCAGAATGACGAAATGAAGAGAAGAAAGCGTGAGGACAGCCTCTGTAGAAATACTACCAGGAGTATGCATGAAGAAGGACGAATTCAGGAGAAGAAGGCGTGGGGACAGCCCTCTCGAGAAATACTACCAGGAGTGTGAATCGAGAAGTACTAAGTTAGGAGAAGAAGGCGTGAGGACATCCCTCTTGAGAAATACTTCCAGGAGTGTGAATGCAGAAGGAAAAGTCTGTAGAAGAATTCATGAGGACAGCCCAGTGCAGTAACACTAACAGAAGTGTTAATTGAGTAGGAGGAATTTTGGAGAAGAAGGCCTGAGTACAGCCCAGTGTAGGAATACAACCAATAGTGTGAAGGGAGAAGAAAGCAGTCTGGAGAAGAATGCCTGAAGACAGCACAGTATAGAAATAACTGCCAGGAACGTGAGTGGACAAGAATGAAATAAGGAGAAGAAGGCCTGAGGATATTCCAGTGGAGTAATACTTCCAGGCTCGTGAATGGAGAGGGAAAAAATCAGGAGTAGAAAGCCTGAGGACAGCCCAGTGGAGTAATACTACAAGTGTGTGAGTGGAGAAGTAAAAAGTCAGGAGAAGAAGGCGTGAGGACAGTCCTCTAGAGGAATACTACCAGGAGTGTGAATGCAGAAGGACGAAGTCAGGAGCCGAAGGTGTGAGGACAGCCCGCCGGAGAAATAAAACCAGGAGTGTTAATACAGAAAAATGAAGTCAGGTGAAGAAGGCGTGAGGACAGCCCCCTGTAATAATACTACCAGGAGTGTCAATGCAGAAGGAGGAAGTCAGGAAAAGAAGGTGTGAGGACAACCATCTTGAGTATACTACCAAAGATGCGAATGCAGAAGGATGAAGTCAGTATAAAAATGCATGACAGCCATCAGGAGAAATACTACCAGGAGTGTGAATGCAGAAGGACAAAGTCAAGAAAAGAAGGCGTGAGGAGAGGCATCTGGAAAAATACTACCAGGAGTATTAATGCATAAGGACGAAGTCAGGAGAAAAATGCGTGAGGACAGCCAAGTGGTGTAATACTACCAAGAGTGTGAATGCAGAAGGACGAAGTCAGGAGAAGAATGCGTGAGGACAGCACTCTGCAGAAATACTACCAGGAGTGTAAGTGGAGAAATACGAAGTCAGGAGAATAAGGCGTGAGAACAGCCCTCAGGGGAAATACTACCAGGAGTGTGAATGCAGAAGGACGAAGTTAGGAGAAGAAGGCGTGAGGACAGCCTTCTGGAGAAATAGTACCAGAAGTGTGAGGGGAGAAGTATAAAGTCAGGAGAAGAAGGCGTGAGGACAGCCCTCTGGAGAAATACTACCAGGAGTTTTAATTCAGAAGGAAGAAGTCACTAAAAGAATGCCTGAGGACAGCCCTCTGCAGAAATACTACAAGGAGTGAGAGTGGAGATATACGAAGTCAGGAGAAGAAGGCATGAGGACAGCCCTCTGGAGAAATACTACCAGGATTGTGAATGCAGAAGAACGAAGTCAGGTAGGAAGGCGTGAGGACAGCCCTCTGGAGTCATACTTCCAGGAGTGTGATTGCAGAAGGATGAAGTCATGAGAAGAAGGTGTGAGGACAGCCCTCTGTAGAAATACTACCGCGAGTGTGAGTGAAGAAGTACAAAGTCAGGAGAGAAAGGCATGAGGACGGCCATCTGGAGAAATATTACCAGGAGTGTGAATGCAGAAAGGGGAAATCAGGAGAAGAAGGCGTGAGTACAGCCCAGTGGAGTAATACCACCAAGAGTGTGAGTGGAGAAGTACAAAGTCAGGAGAAGAAGGCATGAGGACAGACCTATAGAGAAATACTACCAGGAGAGTGAATGCAGAAGGATGAAGTCTGGTAAAGAAGGCCTGTGCACAGCCCTCTGGTGTAATACTCTCAGGAGTGTGAGTGGAGAAGTACGAAGTCAGAATTACCAAGCCTGATGGCAGCCCAGGGGAGTAATATCACCAGGAGTGTGAATGCAGAGCGACGGAGTCAGGAGAAGGCCTGACGACAGCCCAGTGCAGTAATACCAGCATGAGTGTAAGTGGAGAAGTAAAAAGTCAGGAAGAAGAGCGCGTGAGGACAGCCCTCTGCAGAAATACTAACAGGAGTGTGAATGCACAAAGACGAAGTCAGGTGAAGAAGGCGTGAGACAGCCCTCTTGAGAAATACTACCAGGAGTGTGAATGCAGAAGGAGGAAGTCAGGAGAAGGAGGCGTGAGGACAGCCCAGTGGAGAAATACTACCAGGAGTGAGAGTGGAGAAGTATAAAGTCAAGAGAATAAGGCGTGAAGACAGCCCTCTGGAGAAATACTACCAGGAGTGTGATTGGAGAAGTACAAAGTCAGGAGAAGGAGAAAGGACAGCCCTCAGAAGAAATACTACCAGGAGTGTGAATGCAGAATGACGAAATGAAGAGAAGAAAGCGTGAGGACAGCCTCTGTAGAAATACTACCAGGAGTATGCATGAAGAAGGACGAATTCAGGAGAAGAAGGCGTGGGGACAGCCCTCTCGAGAAATACTACCAGGAGTGTGAATCGAGAAGTACTAAGTTAGGAGAAGAAGGCGTGAGGACATCCCTCTTGAGAAATACTTCCAGGAGTGTGAATGCAGAAGGAAAAGTCTGTAGAAGAATTCATGAGGACAGCCCAGTGCAGTAACACTAACAGAAGTGTTAATTGAGTAGGAGGAATTTTGGAGAAGAAGGCCTGAGTACAGCCCAGTGTAGGAATACAACCAATAGTGTGAAGGGAGAAGAAAGCAGTCTGGAGAAGAATGCCTGAAGACAGCACAGTATAGAAATAACTGCCAGGAACGTGAGTGGACAAGAATGAAATAAGGAGAAGAAGGCCTGAGGATATTCCAGTGGAGTAATACTTCCAGGCTCGTGAATGGAGAGGGAAAAAATCAGGAGTAGAAAGCCTGAGGACAGCCCAGTGGAGTAATACTACAAGTGTGTGAGTGGAGAAGTAAAAAGTCAGGAGAAGAAGGCGTGAGGACAGTCCTCTAGAGGAATACTACCAGGAGTGTGAATGCAGAAGGACGAAGTCAGGAGCCGAAGGTGTGAGGACAGCCCGCCGGAGAAATAAAACCAGGAGTGTTAATACAGAAAAATGAAGTCAGGTGAAGAAGGCGTGAGGACAGCCCCCTGTAATAATACTACCAGGAGTGTCAATGCAGAAGGAGGAAGTCAGGAAAAGAAGGTGTGAGGACAACCATCTTGAGTATACTACCAAAGATGCGAATGCAGAAGGATGAAGTCAGTATAAAAATGCATGACAGCCATCAGGAGAAATACTACCAGGAGTGTGAATGCAGAAGGACAAAGTCAAGAAAAGAAGGCGTGAGGAGAGGCATCTGGAAAAATACTACCAGGAGTATTAATGCATAAGGACGAAGTCAGGAGAAAAATGCGTGAGGACAGCCAAGTGGTGTAATACTACCAAGAGTGTGAATGCAGAAGGACGAAGTCAGGAGAAGAATGCGTGAGGACAGCACTCTGCAGAAATACTACCAGGAGTGTAAGTGGAGAAATACGAAGTCAGGAGAATAAGGCGTGAGAACAGCCCTCAGGGGAAATACTACCAGGAGTGTGAATGCAGAAGGACGAAGTTAGGAGAAGAAGGCGTGAGGACAGCCTTCTGGAGAAATAGTACCAGAAGTGTGAGGGGAGAAGTATAAAGTCAGGAGAAGAAGGCGTGAGGACAGCCCTCTGGAGAAATACTACCAGGAGTTTTAATTCAGAAGGAAGAAGTCACTAAAAGAATGCCTGAGGACAGCCCTCTGCAGAAATACTACAAGGAGTGAGAGTGGAGATATACGAAGTCAGGAGAAGAAGGCATGAGGACAGCCCTCTGGAGAAATACTACCAGGATTGTGAATGCAGAAGAACGAAGTCAGGTAGGAAGGCGTGAGGACAGCCCTCTGGAGTCATACTTCCAGGAGTGTGATTGCAGAAGGATGAAGTCATGAGAAGAAGGTGTGAGGACAGCCCTCTGTAGAAATACTACCGCGAGTGTGAGTGAAGAAGTACAAAGTCAGGAGAGAAAGGCATGAGGACAGCCATCTGGAGAAATATTACCAGGAGTGTGAATGCAGAAAGGGGAAATCAGGAGAAGAAGGCGTGAGTACAGCCCAGTGGAGTAATACCACCAAGAGTGTGAGTGGAGAAGTACAAAGTCAGGAGAAGAAGGCATGAGGACAGACCTATAGAGAAATACTACCAGGAGAGTGAATGCAGAAGGATGAAGTCTGGTAAAGAAGGCCTGTGCACAGCCCTCTGGTGTAATACTCTCAGGAGTGTGAGTGGAGAAGTACGAAGTCAGAATTACCAAGCCTGATGGCAGCCCAGGGGAGTAATATCACCAGGAGTGTGAATGCAGAGCGACGGAGTCAGGAGAAGGCCTGACGACAGCCCAGTGCAGTAATACCAGCATGAGTGTAAGTGGAGAAGTAAAAAGTCAGGAAGAAGAGCGCGTGAGGACAGCCCTCTGCAGAAATACTAACAGGAGTGTGAATGCACAAAGACGAAGTCAGGTGAAGAAGGCGTGAGACAGCCCTCTTGAGAAATACTACCAGGAGTGTGAATGCAGAAGGAGGAAGTCAGGAGAAGGAGGTGTGAGGACAGCCCAGTGGAGAAATACTACCAGGAGTGAGAGTGGAGAAGTATAAAGTCAATAGAAGAAGGCGTGAAGACAGCCCTCTGGAGAAATACTACCAGGAGTGTGATTGGAGAAGTACAAAGTCAGGAGAAGGAGAAAGGACAGCCCTCAGAAGAAATACTACCAGGAGTGTGAATGCAGAATGACGAAATGAAGAGAAGAAAGCGTGAGGACAGCCTCTGTAGAAATACTACCAGGAGTATGCATGAAGAAGGACGAATTCAGGAGAAGAAGGCGTGGGGACAGCCCTCTCGAGAAATACTACCAGGAGTGTGAATCGAGAAGTACTAAGTTAGGAGAAGAAGGCGTGAGGACATCCCTCTTGAGAAATACTTCCAGGAGTGTGAATGCAGAAGGAAAAGTCTGTAGAAGAATTCATGAGGACAGCCCAGTGCAGTAACACTAACAGAAGTGTTAATTGAGTAGGAGGAATTTTGGAGAAGAAGGCCTGAGTACAGCCCAGTGTAGGAATACAACCAATAGTGTGAAGGGAGAAGAAAGCAGTCTGGAGAAGAATGCCTGAAGACAGCACAGTATAGAAATAACTGCCAGGAACGTGAGTGGACAAGAATGAAATAAGGAGAAGAAGGCCTGAGGATATTCCAGTGGAGTAATACTTCCAGGCTCGTGAATGGAGAGGGAAAAAATCAGGAGTAGAAAGCCTGAGGACAGCCCAGTGGAGTAATACTACAAGTGTGTGAGTGGAGAAGTAAAAAGTCAGGAGAAGAAGGCGTGAGGACAGTCCTCTAGAGGAATACTACCAGGAGTGTGAATGCAGAAGGACGAAGTCAGGAGCCGAAGGTGTGAGGACAGCCCGCCGGAGAAATAAAACCAGGAGTGTTAATACAGAAAAATGAAGTCAGGTGAAGAAGGCGTGAGGACAGCCCCCTGTAATAATACTACCAGGAGTGTCAATGCAGAAGGAGGAAGTCAGGAAAAGAAGGTGTGAGGACAACCATCTTGAGTATACTACCAAAGATGCGAATGCAGAAGGATGAAGTCAGTATAAAAATGCATGACAGCCATCAGGAGAAATACTACCAGGAGTGTGAATGCAGAAGGACAAAGTCAAGAAAAGAAGGCGTGAGGAGAGGCATCTGGAAAAATACTACCAGGAGTATTAATGCATAAGGACGAAGTCAGGAGAAAAATGCGTGAGGACAGCCAAGTGGTGTAATACTACCAAGAGTGTGAATTCAGAAGGACGAAGTCAGGAGAAGAATGCGTGAGGACAACCCTCTGCAGAAATACTACCAGGAGTGTAAGTGGAGAAATACGAAGTCAGGAGAATAAGGCGTGAGAACAGCCCTCAGGGGAAATACTACCAGGAGTGTGAATGCAGAAGGACGAAGTTAGGAGAAGAAGGCGTGAGGACAGCCTTCTGGAGAAATAGTACCAGAAGTGTGAGTGGAGAAGTACAAAGTCAGGAGAAGAAGGCGTGAGGACAGCCCTCTGGAGAAATACTACCAGGAGTTTTAATTCAGAAGGAAGAAGTCACTAAAAGAATGCCTGAGGACAGCCCTCTGCAGAAATACTACAAGGAGTGAGAGTGGAGATATACGAAGTCAGGAGAAGAAGGCATGAGGACAGCCCTCTGGAGAAATACTACCAGGAGTGTGATGCAGAAGAACGAAGTCAGGTAGGAAGGCGTGAGGACAGCCCTCTGGAGTCATACTTCCAGGAGTGTGATTGCAGAAGGATGAAGTCATGAGAAGAAGGTGTGAGGACAGCCCTCTGTAGAAATACTACCGCGAGTGTGAGTGAAGAAGTACAAAGTCAGGAGAGAAAGGCATGAGGACGGCCATCTGGAGAAATATTACCAGGAGTGTGAATGCAGAAAGGGGAAATCAGGAGAAGAAGGCGTGAGTACAGCCCAGTGGAGTAATACCACCAAGAGTGTGAGTGGAGAAGTACAAAGTCAGGAGAAGAAGGCATGAGGACAGACCTATAGAGAAATACTACCAGGAGAGTGAATGCAGAAGGATGAAGTCTGGTAAAGAAGGCCTGTGCACAGCCCTCTGGTGTAATACTCTCAGGAGTGTGAGTGGAGAAGTACGAAGTCAGAATTACCAAGCCTGATGGCAGCCCAGGGGAGTAATATCACCAGGAGTGTGAATGCAGAGCGACGGAGTCAGGAGAAGGCCTGACGACAGCCCAGTGCAGTAATACCAGCATGAGTGTAAGTGGAGAAGTAAAAAGTCAGGAAGAAGAGCGCGTGAGGACAGCCCTCTGCAGAAATACTAACAGGAGTGTGAATGCACAAAGACGAAGTCAGGTGAAGAAGGCGTGAGACAGCCCTCTTGAGAAATACTACCAGGAGTGTGAATGCAGAAGGAGGAAGTCAGGAGAAGGAGGTGTGAGGACAGCCCAGTGGAGAAATACTACCAGGAGTGAGAGTGGAGAAGTATAAAGTCAATAGAAGAAGGCGTGAAGACAGCCCTCTGGAGAAATACTACCAGGAGTGTGATTGGAGAAGTACAAAGTCAGGAGAAGGAGAAAGGACAGCCCTCAGAAGAAATACTACCAGGAGTGTGAATGCAGAATGACGAAATGAAGAGAAGAAAGCGTGAGGACAGCCTCTGTAGAAATACTACCAGGAGTATGCATGAAGAAGGACGAATTCAGGAGAAGAAGGCGTGGGGACAGCCCTCTCGAGAAATACTACCAGGAGTGTGAGTCGAGAAGTACTAAGTTAGGAGAAGAAGGCGTGAGGACATCCCTCTTGAGAAATACTTCCAGGAGTGTGAATGCAGAAGGAAAAGTCTGTAGAAGAATTCATGAGGACAGCCCAGTGCAGTAATACTAACAGAAGTGTTAATTGAGTAGGAGGAATTTTGGAGAAGAAGGCCTGAGTACAGCCCAGTGTAGGAATACAACCAATAGTGTGAAGGGAGAAGAAAGCAGTCTGGAGAAGAATGCCTGAAGACAGCACAGTATAGAAATAACTGCCAGGAACGTGAGTGGACAAGAATGAAATAAGGAGAAGAAGGCCTGAGGATATTCCAGTGGAGTAATACTTCCAGGCTCGTGAATGGAGAGGGAAAAAATCAGGAGTAGAAAGCCTGAGGACAGCCCAGTGGAGTAATACTACAAGTGTGTGAGTGGAGAAGTAAAAAGTCAGGAGAAGAAGGCGTGAGGACAGTCCTCTAGAGGAATACTACCAGGAGTGTGAATGCAGAAGGACGAAGTCAGGAGCCGAAGGTGTGAGGACAGCCCGCCGGAGAAATAAAACCAGGAGTGTTAATACAGAAAAATGAAGTCAGGTGAAGAAGGCGTGAGGACAGCCCCCTGTAATAATACTACCAGGAGTGTCAATGCAGAAGGAGGAAGTCAGGAAAAGAAGGTGTGAGGACAACCATCTTGAGTATACTACCAAAGATGCGAATGCAGAAGGATGAAGTCAGTATAAAAATGCATGACAGCCATCAGGAGAAATACTACCAGGAGTGTGAACGCAGAAGGACAAAGTCAAGAAAAGAAGGCGTGAGGAGAGGCATCTGGAAAAATACTACCAGGAGTATTAATGCATAAGGACGAAGTCAGGAGAAAAATGCGTGAGGACAGCCAAGTGGTGTAATACTACCAAGAGTGTGAATGCAGAAGGACGAAGTCAGGAGAAGAATGCGTGAGGACAGCACTCTGCAGAAATACTACCAGGAGTGTAAGTGGAGAAATACGAAGTCAGGAGAATAAGGCGTGAGAACAGCCCTCAGGGGAAATACTACCAGGAGTGTGAATGCAGAAGGACGAAGTTAGGAGAAGAAGGCGTGAGGACAGCCTTCTGGAGAAATAGTACCAGAAGTGTGAGGGGAGAAGTATAAAGTCAGGAGAAGAAGGCGTGAGGACAGCCCTCTGGAGAAATACTACCAGGAGTTTTAATTCAGAAGGAAGAAGTCACTAAAAGAATGCCTGAGGACAGCCCTCTGCAGAAATACTACAAGGAGTGAGAGTGGAGATATACGAAGTCAGGAGAAGAAGGCATGAGGACAGCCCTCTGGAGAAATACTACCAGGATTGTGAATGCAGAAGAACGAAGTCAGGTAGGAAGGCGTGAGGACAGCCCTCTGGAGTCATACTACCAGGAGTGTGATTGCAGAAGGATGAAGTCATGAGAAGAAGGTGTGAGGACAGCCCTCTGTAGAAATACTACCGCGAGTGTGAGTGAAGAAGTACAAAGTCAGGAGAGAAAGGCATGAGGACAGCCATCTGGAGAAATATTACCAGGAGTGTGAATGCAGAAAGGGGAAATCAGGAGAAGAAGGCGTGAGTACAGCCCAGTGGAGTAATACCACCAGGAGTGTGAGTGGAGAAGTACAAAGTCAGGAGAAGAAGGCATGAGGACAGACCTATAGAGAAATACTACCAGGAGAGTGAATGCAGAAGGATGAAGTCTGGTAAAGAAGGCCTGTGCACAGCCCTCTGGTGTAATACTCTCAGGAGTGTGAGTGGAGAAGTACGAAGTCAGAATTACCAAGCCTGATGGCAGCCCAGGGGAGTAATATCACCAGGAGTGTGAATGCAGAGCGACGGAGTCAGGAGAAGGCCTGACGACAGCCCAGTGCAGTAATACCAGCATGAGTGTAAGTGGAGAAGTAAAAAGTCAGGAAGAAGAGCGCGTGAGGACAGCCCTCTGCAGAAATACTAACAGGAGTGTGAATGCACAAAGACGAAGTCAGGTGAAGAAGGCGTGAGACAGCCCTCTTGAGAAATACTACCAGGAGTGTGAATGCAGAAGGAGGAAGTCAGGAGAAGGAGGTGTGAGGACAGCCCAGTGGAGAAATACTACCAGGAGTGAGAGTGGAGAAGTATAAAGTCAATAGAAGAAGGCGTGAAGACAGCCCTCTGGAGAAATACTACCAGGAGTGTGATTGGAGAAGTACAAAGTCAGGAGAAGGAGAAAGGACAGCCCTCAGAAGAAATACTACCAGGAGTGTGAATGCAGAATGACGAAATGAAGAGAAGAAAGCGTGAGGACAGCCTCTGTAGAAATACTACCAGGAGTATGCATGAAGAAGGACGAATTCAGGAGAAGAAGGCGTGGGGACAGCCCTCTCGAGAAATACTACCAGGAGTGTGAATCGAGAAGTACTAAGTTAGGAGAAGAAGGCGTGAGGACATCCCTCTTGAGAAATACTTCCAGGAGTGTGAATGCAGAAGGAAAAGTCTGTAGAAGAATTCATGAGGACAGCCCAGTGCAGTAATACTAACAGAAGTGTTAATTGAGTAGGAGGAATTTTGGAGAAGAAGGCCTGAGTACAGCCCAGTGTAGGAATACAACCAATAGTGTGAAGGGAGAAGAAAGCAGTCTGGAGAAGAATGCCTGAAGACAGCACAGTATAGAAATAACTGCCAGGAACGTGAGTGGACAAGAATGAAATAAGGAGAAGAAGGCCTGAGGATATTCCAGTGGAGTAATACTTCCAGGCTCGTGAATGGAGAGGGAAAAAATCAGGAGTAGAAAGCCTGAGGACAGCCCAGTGGAGTAATACTACAAGTGTGTGAGTGGAGAAGTAAAAAGTCAGGAGAAGAAGGCGTGAGGACAGTCCTCTAGAGGAATACTACCAGGAGTGTGAATGCAGAAGGACGAAGTCAGGAGCCGAAGGTGTGAGGACAGCCCGCCGGAGAAATAAAACCAGGAGTGTTAATACAGAAAAATGAAGTCAGGTGAAGAAGGCGTGAGGACAGCCCCCTGTAATAATACTACCAGGAGTGTCAATGCAGAAGGAGGAAGTCAGGAAAAGAAGGTGTGAGGACAACCATCTTGAGTATACTACCAAAGATGCGAATGCAGAAGGATGAAGTCAGTATAAAAATGCATGACAGCCATCAGGAGAAATACTACCAGGAGTGTGAATGCAGAAGGACAAAGTCAAGAAAAGAAGGCGTGAGGAGAGGCATCTGGAAAAATACTACCAGGAGTATTAATGCATAAGGACGAAGTCAGGAGAAAAATGCGTGAGGACAGCCAAGTGGTGTAATACTACCAAGAGTGTGAATGCAGAAGGACGAAGTCAGGAGAAGAATGCGTGAGGACAGCACTCTGCAGAAATACTACCAGGAGTGTAAGTGGAGAAATACGAAGTCAGGAGAATAAGGCGTGAGAACAGCCCTCAGGGGAAATACTACCAGGAGTGTGAATGCAGAAGGACGAAGTTAGGAGAAGAAGGCGTGAGGACAGCCTTCTGGAGAAATAGTACCAGAAGTGTGAGGGGAGAAGTATAAAGTCAGGAGAAGAAGGCGTGAGGACAGCCCTCTGGAGAAATACTACCAGGAGTTTTAATTCAGAAGGAAGAAGTCACTAAAAGAATGCCTGAGGACAGCCCTCTGCAGAAATACTACAAGGAGTGAGAGTGGAGATATACGAAGTCAGGAGAAGAAGGCATGAGGACAGCCCTCTGGAGAAATACTACCAGGATTGTGAATGCAGAAGAACGAAGTCAGGTAGGAAGGCGTGAGGACAGCCCTCTGGAGTCATACTTCCAGGAGTGTGATTGCAGAAGGATGAAGTCATGAGAAGAAGGTGTGAGGACAGCCCTCTGTAGAAATACTACCGCGAGTGTGAGTGAAGAAGTACAAAGTCAGGAGAGAAAGGCATGAGGACGGCCATCTGGAGAAATATTACCAGGAGTGTGAATGCAGAAAGGGGAAATCAGGAGAAGAAGGCGTGAGTACAGCCCAGTGGAGTAATACCACCAAGAGTGTGAGTGGAGAAGTACAAAGTCAGGAGAAGAAGGCATGAGGACAGACCTATAGAGAAATACTACCAGGAGAGTGAATGCAGAAGGATGAAGTCTGGTAAAGAAGGCCTGTGCACAGCCCTCTGGTGTAATACTCTCAGGAGTGTGAGTGGAGAAGTACGAAGTCAGAATTACCAAGCCTGATGGCAGCCCAGGGGAGTAATATCACCAGGAGTGTGAATGCAGAGCGACGGAGTCAGGAGAAGGCCTGACGACAGCCCAGTGCAGTAATACCAGCATGAGTGTAAGTGGAGAAGTAAAAAGTCAGGAAGAAGAGCGCGTGAGGACAGCCCTCTGCAGAAATACTAACAGGAGTGTGAATGCACAAAGACGAAGTCAGGTGAAGAAGGCGTGAGACAGCCCTCTTGAGAAATACTACCAGGAGTGTGAATGCAGAAGGAGGAAGTCAGGAGAAGGAGGTGTGAGGACAGCCCAGTGGAGAAATACTACCAGGAGTGAGAGTGGAGAAGTATAAAGTCAATAGAAGAAGGCGTGAAGACAGCCCTCTGGAGAAATACTACCAGGAGTGTGATTGGAGAAGTACAAAGTCAGGAGAAGGAGAAAGGACAGCCCTCAGAAGAAATACTACCAGGAGTGTGAATGCAGAATGACGAAATGAAGAGAAGAAAGCGTGAGGACAGCCTCTGTAGAAATACTACCAGGAGTATGCATGAAGAAGGACGAATTCAGGAGAAGAAGGCGTGGGGACAGCCCTCTCGAGAAATACTACCAGGAGTGTGAGTCGAGAAGTACTAAGTTAGGAGAAGAAGGCGTGAGGACATCCCTCTTGAGAAATACTTCCAGGAGTGTGAATGCAGAAGGAAAAGTCTGTAGAAGAATTCATGAGGACAGCCCAGTGCAGTAACACTAACAGAAGTGTTAATTGAGTAGGAGGAATTTTGGAGAAGAAGGCCTGAGTACAGCCCAGTGTAGGAATACAACCAATAGTGTGAAGGGAGAAGAAAGCAGTCTGGAGAAGAATGCCTGAAGACAGCACAGTATAGAAATAACTGCCAGGAACGTGAGTGGACAAGAATGAAATAAGGAGAAGAAGGCCTGAGGATATTCCAGTGGAGTAATACTTCCAGGCTCGTGAATGGAGAGGGAAAAAATCAGGAGTAGAAAGCCTGAGGACAGCCCAGTGGAGTAATACTACAAGTGTGTGAGTGGAGAAGTAAAAAGTCAGGAGAAGAAGGCGTGAGGACAGTCCTCTAGAGGAATACTACCAGGAGTGTGAATGCAGAAGGACGAAGTCAGGAGCCGAAGGTGTGAGGACAGCCCGCCGGAGAAATAAAACCAGGAGTGTTAATACAGAAAAATGAAGTCAGGTGAAGAAGGCGTGAGGACAGCCCCCTGTAATAATACTACCAGGAGTGTCAATGCAGAAGGAGGAAGTCAGGAAAAGAAGGTGTGAGGACAACCATCTTGAGTATACTACCAAAGATGCGAATGCAGAAGGATGAAGTCAGTATAAAAATGCATGACAGCCATCAGGAGAAATACTACCAGGAGTGTGAATGCAGAAGGACAAAGTCAAGAAAAGAAGGCGTGAGGAGAGGCATCTGGAAAAATACTACCAGGAGTATTAATGCATAAGGACGAAGTCAGGAGAAAAATGCGTGAGGACAGCCAAGTGGTGTAATACTACCAAGAGTGTGAATGCAGAAGGACGAAGTCAGGAGAAGAATGCGTGAGGACAGCACTCTGCAGAAATACTACCAGGAGTGTAAGTGGAGAAATACGAAGTCAGGAGAATAAGGCGTGAGAACAGCCCTCAGGGGAAATACTACCAGGAGTGTGAATGCAGAAGGACGAAGTTAGGAGAAGAAGGCGTGAGGACAGCCTTCTGGAGAAATAGTACCAGAAGTGTGAGGGGAGAAGTATAAAGTCAGGAGAAGAAGGCGTGAGGACAGCCCTCTGGAGAAATACTACCAGGAGTTTTAATTCAGAAGGAAGAAGTCACTAAAAGAATGCCTGAGGACAGCCCTCTGCAGAAATACTACAAGGAGTGAGAGTGGAGATATACGAAGTCAGGAAAAGAAGGCATGAGGACAGCCCTCTGGAGATATACTACCAGGAGTGTGAATGCAGAGGAACGAAATCAGGAGAAGGTGTGAGGACAGCCCTCTGGAGTCATACTTCCAGGAGTGTGATTGCAGAAGGATGAAGTCATGAGAAGAAGGTGTGAGGACAGCCCTCTGTAGAAATACTACCGCGAGTGTGAGTGAAGAAGTACAAAGTCAGGAGAGAAAGGCATGAGGACAGCCATCTGGAGAAATATTACCAGGAGTGTGAATGCAGAAAGGGGAAATCAGGAGAAGAAGGCGTGAGTACAGCCCAGTGGAGTAATACCACCAAGAGTGTGAGTGGAGAAGTACAAAGTCAGGAGAAGAAGGCATGAGGACAGACCTATAGAGAAATACTACCAGGAGAGTGAATGCAGAAGGATGAAGTCTGGTAAAGAAGGCCTGTGCACAGCCCTCTGGTGTAATACTCTCAGGAGTGTGAGTGGAGAAGTACGAAGTCAGAATTACCAAGCCTGATGGCAGCCCAGGGGAGTAATATCACCAGGAGTGTGAATGCAGAGCGACGGAGTCAGGAGAAGGCCTGACGACAGCCCAGTGCAGTAATACCAGCATGAGTGTAAGTGGAGAAGTAAAAAGTCAGGAAGAAGAGCGCGAGAGGACAGCCCTCTGCAGAAATACTAACAGGAGTGTGAATGCACAAAGACGAAGTCAGGTGAAGAAGGCGTGAGACAGCCCTCTTGAGAAATACTACCAGGAGTGTGAATGCAGAAGGAGGAAGTCAGGAGAAGGAGGTGTGAGGACAGCCCAGTGGAGAAATACTACCAGGAGTGAGAGTGGAGAAGTATAAAGTCAATAGAAGAAGGCGTGAAGACAGCCCTCTGGAGAAATACTACCAGGAGTGTGATTGGAGAAGTACAAAGTCAGGAGAAGGAGAAAGGACAGCCCTCAGAAGAAATACTACCAGGAGTGTGAATGCAGAATGACGAAATGAAGAGAAGAAAGCGTGAGGACAGCCTCTGTAGAAATACTACCAGGAGTATGCATGAAGAAGGACGAATTCAGGAGAAGAAGGCGTGGGGACAGCCCTCTCGAGAAATACTACCAGGAGTGTGAATCGAGAAGTACTAAGTTAGGAGAAGAAGGCGTGAGGACATCCCTCTTGAGAAATACTTCCAGGAGTGTGAATGCAGAAGGAAAAGTCTGTAGAAGAATTCATGAGGACAGCCCAGTGCAGTAATACTAACAGAAGTGTTAATTGAGTAGGAGGAATTTTGGAGAAGAAGGCCTGAGTACAGCCCAGTGTAGGAATACAACCAATAGTGTGAAGGGAGAAGAAAGCAGTCTGGAGAAGAATGCCTGAAGACAGCACAGTATAGAAATAACTGCCAGGAACGTGAGTGGACAAGAATGAAATAAGGAGAAGAAGGCCTGAGGATATTCCAGTGGAGTAATACTTCCAGGCTCGTGAATGGAGAGGGAAAAAATCAGGAGTAGAAAGCCTGAGGACAGCCCAGTGGAGTAATACTACAAGTGTGTGAGTGGAGAAGTAAAAAGTCAGGAGAAGAAGGCGTGAGGACAGTCCTCTAGAGGAATACTACCAGGAGTGTGAATGCAGAAGGACGAAGTCAGGAGCCGAAGGTGTGAGGACAGCCCGCTGGAGAAATAAAACCAGGAGTGTTAATACAGAAAAATGAAGTCAGGTGAAGAAGGCGTGAGGACAGCCCCCTGTAATAATACTACCAGGAGTGTCAATGCAGAAGGAGGAAGTCAGGAAAAGAAGGTGTGAGGACAACCATCTTGAGTATACTACCAAAGATGCGAATGCAGAAGGATGAAGTCAGTATAAAAATGCATGACAGCCATCAGGAGAAATACTACCAGGAGTGTGAATGCAGAAGGACAAAGTCAAGAAAAGAAGGCGTGAGGAGAGGCATCTGGAAAAATACTACCAGGAGTATTAATGCATAAGGACGAAGTCAGGAGAAAAATGCGTGAGGACAGCCAAGTGGTGTAATACTACCAAGAGTGTGAATGCAGAAGGACGAAGTCAGGAGAAGAATGCGTGAGGACAGCACTCTGCAGAAATACTACCAGGAGTGTAAGTGGAGAAATACGAAGTCAGGAGAATAAGGCGTGAGAACAGCCCTCAGGGGAAATACTACCAGGAGTGTGAATGCAGAAGGACGAAGTTAGGAGAAGAAGGCGTGAGGACAGCCTTCTGGAGAAATAGTACCAGAAGTGTGAGGGGAGAAGTATAAAGTCAGGAGAAGAAGGCGTGAGGACAGCCCTCTGGAGAAATACTACCAGGAGTTTTAATTCAGAAGGAAGAAGTCACTAAAAGAATGCCTGAGGACAGCCCTCTGCAGAAATACTACAAGGAGTGAGAGTGGAGATATACGAAGTCAGGAGAAGAAGGCATGAGGACAGCCCTCTGGAGAAATACTACCAGGATTGTGAATGCAGAAGAACGAAGTCAGGTAGGAAGGCGTGAGGACAGCCCTCTGGAGTCATACTTCCAGGAGTGTGATTGCAGAAGGATGAAGTCATGAGAAGAAGGTGTGAGGACAGCCCTCTGTAGAAATACTACCGCGAGTGTGAGTGAAGAAGTACAAAGTCAGGAGAGAAAGGCATGAGGACAGCCATCTGGAGAAATACTACCAGGAGTGTGAATGCAGAAGAACGAAGTAAGGAGAAGAAGGCGTGAGTACAGCCCAGTGGAGTAATACTACCAGGAGTGTGAGTGGAGAAGTACAAAGTCAGGAGAAGAAGGCATGAGGACAGACCTATAGAGAAATACTACCAGGAGAGTGAATGCAGAAGGATGAAGTCTGGTAAAGAAGGCCTGTGCACAGCCCTCTGGTGTAATACTCTCAGGAGTGTGAGTGGAGAAGTACGAAGTCAGAATTACCAAGCCTGATGGCAGCCCAGGGGAGTAATATCACCAGGAGTGTGAATGCAGAGCGACGGAGTCAGGAGAAGGCCTGACGACAGCCCAGTGCAGTAATACCAGCATGAGTGTAAGTGGAGAAGTAAAAAGTCAGGAAGAAGAGCGCGTGAGGACAGCCCTCTGCAGAAATACTAACAGGAGTGTGAATGCACAAAGACGAAGTCAGGTGAAGAAGGCGTGAGACAGCCCTCTTGAGAAATACTACCAGGAGTGTGATTGGAGAAGTACAAAGTCAGGAGAAGGAGGTGTGAGGACAGCCCAGTGGAGAAATACTACCAGGAGTGAGAGTGGAGAAGTATAAAGTCAATAGAAGAAGGCGTGAAGACAGCCCTCTGGAGAAATACTACCAGGAGTGTGATTGGAGAAGTACAAAGTCAGGAGAAGGAGAAAGGACAGCCCTCAGAAGAAATACTACCAGGAGTGTGAATGCAGAATGACGAAATGAAGAGAAGAAAGCGTGAGGACAGCCTCTGTAGAAATACTACCAGGAGTATGCATGAAGAAGGACGAATTCAGGAGAAGAAGGCGTGGGGACAGCCCTCTCGAGAAATACTACCAGGAGTGTGAGTCGAGAAGTACTAAGTTAGGAGAAGAAGGCGTGAGGACATCCCTCTTGAGAAATACTTCCAGGAGTGTGAATGCAGAAGGAAAAGTCTGTAGAAGAATTCATGAGGACAGCCCAGTGCAGTAATACTAACAGAAGTGTTAATTGAGTAGGAGGAATTTTGGAGAAGAAGGCCTGAGTACAGCCCAGTGTAGGAATACAACCAATAGTGTGAAGGGAGAAGAAAGCAGTCTGGAGAAGAATGCCTGAAGACAGCACAGTATAGAAATAACTGCCAGGAACGTGAGTGGACAAGAATGAAATAAGGAGAAGAAGGCCTGAGGATATTCCAGTGGAGTAATACTTCCAGGCTCGTGAATGGAGAGGGAAAAAATCAGGAGTAGAAAGCCTGAGGACAGCCCAGTGGAGTAATACTACAAGTGTGTGAGTGGAGAAGTAAAAAGTCAGGAGAAGAAGGCGTGAGGACAGTCCTCTAGAGGAATACTACCAGGAGTGTGAATGCAGAAGGACGAAGTCAGGAGCCGAAGGTGTGAGGACAGCCCGCTGGAGAAATAAAACCAGGAGTGTTAATACAGAAAAATGAAGTCAGGTGAAGAAGGCGTGAGGACAGCCCCCTGTAATAATACTACCAGGAGTGTCAATGCAGAAGGAGGAAGTCAGGAAAAGAAGGTGTGAGGACAACCATCTTGAGTATACTACCAAAGATGCGAATGCAGAAGGATGAAGTCAGTATAAAAATGCATGACAGCCATCAGGAGAAATACTACCAGGAGTGTGAATGCAGAAGGACAAAGTCAAGAAAAGAAGGCGTGAGGAGAGGCATCTGGAAAAATACTACCAGGAGTATTAATGCATAAGGACGAAGTCAGGAGAAAAATGCGTGAGGACAGCCAAGTGGTGTAATACTACCAAGAGTGTGAATGCAGAAGGGCGAAGTCAGGAGAAGAATGCGTGAGGACAGCACTCTGCAGAAATACTACCAGGAGTGTAAGTGGAGAAATACGAAGTCAGGAGAATAAGGCGTGAGAACAGCCCTCAGGGGAAATACTACCAGGAGTGTGAATGCAGAAGGACGAAGTTAGGAGAAGAAGGCGTGAGGACAGCCTTCTGGAGAAATAGTACCAGAAGTGTGAGGGGAGAAGTATAAAGTCAGGAGAAGAAGGCGTGAGGACAGCCCTCTGGAGAAATATTACCAGGAGTGTGATTGGAGAAGTACAAAGTCAGGAGAAAAGGAGAAAGTACAGCCCTCTGAAGAAATACTTCCAGGACTGTGAATGCAGAAAGAAGAAGTCAGGAGAAGAAAGCGTGTAGACAGCCCTCTGGAGAAATACTACCAGGAGTGTGAATGCAGAAGGAGGAATTCGGGAGAAGAAGGCGTGAGGACCACCGAGTGGAGTAATACTACCAGGAGTGTGAATGCAGAAGTAGAAAGTCAGGAGAAGAAGGCGTGGGGACAGAACTCTGGTGTTTTACTACCAAGGGTGTGAATGCAGAAGGACGAAGTCAGGAGAATGCATGAGGACAGCCATCGGGAGAAATACTACCAGGAGTGTGAATGCAGAGGTACGAAGACTAGAGAAGAAGGCGTGAGGACAGCCCAATGGAGAAATACTACCAGGAGTGTGAATGCAGAATGACGAAGTGAAGAGAAGAACTCGTGAGGACAGCCCTCTGTAGAAATACTACGAAGAGTGTGAATGAAGAATGACGAATTCAGGAGAAGGCGCGGGGACAACCCTCTCGAGAAATACTACCAGGAGTGTGAATGCAGAAGGACAAAGTCAGTAGAAGAAGGCGTGAGGACAGCCCTCTGGAGTAATACTACCAGGACTGTAAATGCAGAAGAATAAATTCAGGAGAAGAAGGCCTGTGTATAGCCCCCTGGTGTAATAATATCAGGAGTGTTAGTAGAGAAGTTCAAAGTCAGGAGAGGAATGCGTGAGGACAGCCCTCTAGAGTAATATTACCAGTAGTGTGAATGCAGAAGGACGAGGTCAGGAAAAGAAGGCCTGTGTACAGCCCTCTGTTGTAATACTCTCAGCAGTGTGAGTGGAAAAGTACAAAGTCAGAATTACAAGGCCTGATGACAGCCCAGTGGAGTAATATCACCAGGAGTGTGAGTGCAGAAGGACGGAGTCAGGAGAAGGCCTGAGGTCAGCCCAGTGGAGTAATACTACCAGGAGTTTGAGTGGAGAAGTAAAAAGTCAGGAGAAGAGGGCGTGAGGACAGCCCTCTGGAGAAATACTAACAGGAGTGTGACTGCACAAGGATGAATTCAGGAGAAGAAGGTGTGAGGACAGCCCTCTGGAGAAATACTACCAGGAGTGTGAATGCAGAAGAAGGAAGTCAGGTGAAGAAGGCGTGAGTAGAGCCCTCTAGAGTAATACCTCTGTGAGTGTGAATGCAGAAGTACGAAGTCATGAGAAGAAGGTGTGAGAACAGCCCTCTCTACAAATACTACCAGGAGTGTTTGTGGAGAAGTACAAAGTCAGGAGAAGAAGGCGTGAGGACAGCCATCTGGAGAAATATTACCAGGAGTGTGAATGCAGAAAGACGAAATCAGAAGAGGGGTTGAGTCAGCTCGGTGGAGTAATACTACCAGGAGTGTCAGTGGAGAAGTACAAAGTCAGGAGAACAAGTTCTGAGGACAGCCCAGTGGAGTAATACTACCAAGAGTGTGACTGGAGAAGTAGAAAGTCACGGGAAGAAGGCGTGAGTACAACCCTCTTGAGAAATACTACCAGGAGTGTGAATGGGGAAGGACGAAGTCAGGAGAAGAAAGTGTGAGGACAGCCCTCTGGAGAAATACTACCAGGAGTGTGAATGCAGAAGGAGGAAGTCAGGAGAAGAAGGCATGAGCACAGCCCTCTGGAGAATTACTAGAAGGCGTGTGAATGCAGAAGGAGGAAGTCAGGAGAAGAAGGCATGTGGCAAGCCCAGTGTAGTAATAATACCAGGAGTGTGAATGCAGAAGGACGAAGTCAAGAGAAGAAGGGGTTAGGAGAGGTATCTGGAGAAATACTACCAGGAGTGTGAATGCAGAAGGACAAAGTCAGAAGAAAAAGTCGTGAGGACAGCCAAGTGGTGTAATACTCCTAGGAATGTGAATGCAGATGGATGAAATCAGGAGAAGAAGGCGTGAGGACAGCCCTCTGCAGAAATACTACCGGGAGTGTGAGTGGAGAAATACGAAGTCAGGAGAATCAGGCGTGAGAACATCCCTCTGGGAAATACTACCAGGAGTGTGAATGCAGAAGGATGAAGATAGGAGAAGAAGGCGTGAGGACAGCCCTCTGGAGAAATGGTACCAGGAGTGTGAGTGGAGAAGTATAAAGTCAGGAGAAGAAGGCGTGAGGACAGCCCTCTGGATAAATAAAACCAGGAGTGTGAGTGGAGAAGTACAAAGTCACTAGAAGAAGGAGAATGGACAGCCTTCTGAGGAAGTACAACCAGGAGAGTGAATGCAGAAGGACGAAGTCCGTAGAAGAAGGCGTGAGGACAGCAATCACGAGTAATACTAACAGGAGTGTGAATGCAGAAGGAAGAAGTCAGGAGAAGAAAGCGTGAGGACAGGCCTCTGGAAAATACTACCAGGAGTGTGTATGCAGAAGGAGGAAATCTGGAGAAGAAGGCATGAGCACAGCCTATTGCAGGAATACTACCAGGAGTATGAATGCAGAAGGACGAAGTCAGGAGAAGGCGTGGGGACAGCCCTCTGGTGTTATACTACCAAGGGTGTGAAAGAAAAAGAACGACCTCAGGAGAAGAAGGCTTGAGGACAGCCCAGTGTAGTATTAAAACCAAGAGTGTGAATGGAGAAGTAAGCAGTCTAGAGAAGAATGCCTAAGGATAGCCCAGTAGAGTAATAACTGCCAGAAACTTGAGTGGACAAGGATGAAATAAGGAGAAGCGGGCCTGAGGACATTCCAGTGGAGTAATACTTCCATGAGCATGAATGGAGAGGGACGAAGTCAGGAGTAGAAAGACTGAGGACAGCCCAGGGGAGTAATACTTCAAGGAGCGAGAGTGGAGAATGATGAAGTCAAGAAAAGAAGGCCTGTTTGCAGCCCAGTGGAGTAATAATACCAGGATAACGAGTGGAGAAGGACGAAGTTAGGAGAAGAAGGCCTGAGGAGAGCCCAGTGGTGTAATACTGCCAAGAACATGAGTGGAGAAGAATGAAGTCAGGAGAAGGAGTGAGGAGCACCCAGTGGAGTAATACTACCAGGACTGAGGGTGGAGAGGGACGAAGTCAGAAGGCCTGATGACAGCCCAGTGGAGTAATGTCACCAGGAGTGTGACTCGAGAGGGGAGAAGTAAGGAGAAGGCCTGAAGACAGCCATGTGGAGTAATACTACCAGGAGTGTGAGTGGAGAAGTAAATAGTCAGGAGAAGAAGGCGTGAGGCCAGCCCACTGGAGAAATACTACCAGGAGTGTTAATGCAGAAGGAGGAAGTCAGGCGAAGAAGGTGTGAGGACAGCCCTCTGGAGAAATACTACCAGGATTGTGAATGCAGAAGAAAGAAGTCAGGTGAAGAAGGCCTGACGACAGCCCAGTGCAGTAATACTAGCAGGAGTGTAAGTGGAGAAGTAAAAAGTCAGGAGAAGAGGGCGTGAGGACAGCCCTCTGCAGAAATACTAACAGGAGTGTGAATGCACAAAGATGAAGTCAGGAGAAGAAGGCATGAGCACAGCCCTCAGGAGAATTACTACCAGGAGTGTGAATGTAAAAGAATGAAGTCAGGAGAAGAAGGCGTGAGGACAGCCAAGTGGTGTCATACTGCCAGGAGTGTGAATGCAGAAGGACGAAATCAGAAGAAGGCGTGAGGACAGCCCTCTGGAGAAATACTACCAGGAGTCTGAATACAGAAGGACGAATTCAGGAAAAGAATGCGTGAGGACAGCCCTCTGCAGAAATACTACCAGGAGTGAGAGTTGAGAAATACGAAGTCAGGAGAAGAAGGCGTGAGGACAGCCCTCTGGAGAAATACTACCAGGAGTGTGAATGCAGAAGAACGAAGTCAGGTGAAGAAGGCGTGAGGACAGCCCTCTGGAGTAATACTCCCAGGAGTGTGATTGCAGAAGGATGAAGTCATGAGAAGAAGGTGTGAGGACAGCCCGCTGTAGAAATACTACCAGGAGTGTGAGTGGTGAAGTACAAAGTCAGGAGAAGAAGGCATGAGGACAGCCATCTTGAGAAATATTACCAGGAGTGTGAATGCAGAAAGAGGAAATCAGGAGAAGAAGGCGTGAGTACAACCCAGTGGAGTAATACCACCCAGAGTGTGATTGGACAAGTACAAAGTCAGGAGAAGAAGGCGTGAGGACCGCCCTCTGGAGATATACTACCAGGAGAGTGAATGGGGAAGGACGAAGTCAGGAGAAGAACGTGAGAGGACAGCCCTCTGGAGAAATACTACGAGGAGTGTGAATGCAGAAGGACGAAATCAGGAGAAGAAGGCATGAGGACAGCCCTCTGGAGAAATACTACCAGGATTGTGAATGCAGAAGGACAAAGTAAGGAGAAGAAGGTGTGAGTAGAGCTCGGTGAAGTAATACTACCAGGAGTGTGAGTGGAGAAATACAAAGTCAAGAGAACAATCCCTGAGGACAGCCCAGTGGAGTAATACTACCAGGAGTGTGAGTGGAGAAGTACAAAGTCATGAGAACAAGGCCTGAGGAGAGCCCAGTGGATTAATACTACCAGGAGTGTGAGTGGAGAAGTACAAAGTCAGGAGAAGAAGGCGTGAGGACAGCCCTCTGGAGAAATACTACCAGGAGTGTGAATGCAGAAGGACGACATCAGGAGAAGAAGGGGTATGGACAGCTCTCTGGAAAAGTACCACCAGTAGTGGGAATGCAGAGGGACGAATTCAGGAGAAGTAGATGTGAGCACAGCCCTGTAGAGAAATACTACCAGGAGTGTGAATGCAGAAGGAAGAAGTCAGGAGATGAAGGCGTGAGTACAGACCGCTGGAAAAATACTACCAGGAGTGTGAGTGGAGAAGGACGATATCAGGAGAAGAAGGCGTGAGGACAGCCCTCTCAACCAATACTACCAGGAGTGTGAATGCAGAAGGACAAAGTCAGGAGTAGAAGGCGTGAGGACAGCTCAGTGGAGTAATACTACCAGGAGTGTAATTGGAGAAGTATATAATAAGCAGAAGAAGGCCTGACGACAGCCCAGTGGAGTAGTACTACCACTAGTGTGAGTGGAGAAGGGCGATGTCAGGAGAACAAGGCCAGAGGAGAGCTCAGTGGAGTAATACTACCAGGAGTGTAATTGGAGAAGTACAAAATAAGCAGAAGAAGGCCTGACGACAGCCCAGTGGAGTAATACTAACAGGAGTGGGAGTGGAGATGTACAAAGTCAGGAGAACAAGGCCTGAGCACATCCCAGTGGGGTAATAATGCCAGGAGTGTGAGTGAAGTGCAAAGTCAGGAGAACAAGGTCTGAGTACAGCCCAGTGGAGTAATACTACCAGGAATGTGAATGCAGAACCACGAAATCAGGAGAAGAATGCGTGAGTACAGCCCTCTGGAGAAGTACCACCAGGAGTGTAAGTAGAGAAGTACGAAGTCAGGAGAAGAAGGCGTGAGGAAACCCCTCTGGAGAAATACTACCAGGAGTATGAGTGGAGAAGTACAAAGTCAGGAGAAGGAAGCGTGAGGACAGTCCTCTGGAGAAATACTACCAAGAGTGTGAATGCAGAAGGACTAAGTCAGGAGAAGAAGGCATGAGTACAGGCCAGTGTAGTATAACTACCAGGAGTTTGAGTGGAGAAGTACAAACTCATGAGAAGAAGGCGTGAGAATAGCCCAGTGGAGTAATACTACCAGGAGTGTGAATGCAGAAGGACGAAGTCAGGAGACGAAGGCGTGAGGACAGCCCTCTGGAGAAATACTACCAGGAGTGTGAATGCAGAACGATGAAGACAGGAGAAGAAGGCCTGTGGACAGCCCTTGAGAAATACTACTGTGAGTGTGAATGCAGACGGACGAAGTCAGGAGAAGGAGTGAGGAGCGCCCAGTGGAGGAATACTTCCTGGAGTGTGAGTGGAGAGGGACGAAATAAGGAGAAGGCCTGAGGACAGCCCAGTGGAGTAATATCACCAGGAGTGTGACTGGAGAGTGATGAAGTCAGGAGAAGGCCTGAGGACAGCCCAGTGGAGTAATACTATCAGGAGTGTGAGTGGAGCAATTCAAATTCAGGGGAAGAAGGCCTGAGGACAGCCCAGTGGAGTAATACGGCCAAGAACATCTGTGGAGAAGAATGAATTCAGGAGAAGGCGTGAGGACTGCCCAGTGGAGTAAAACTACCAAGAGCATGAGTGGGAAAGAATGAAGTCAGGAGTAGAACTCCTGAGGACATCCCGGTGGAGTAATACTACCAGGAGCTTCAGTGGAGAAGGACGAAGTCAGGAGAATGTCTGAGGACATCCTAGTGGAGCAATACCTCCATGAGTGTAAGTGGAGAAGGAGTAAGTCAGGAGAAGACGGCCTGAGGACGGCCCAGGTGAGTAATGCTGCCAGGAGCGTGAGGGGAGTAGTACAAAGTCAGGAGAAGCCTGAGGATGGTGAAGTGGAGTAAAACTGCCAGGAGCGTGAGTGGAGAAGTACAAAGTCAAGAGAAGGCCTGAGGAAAGGTCAGTGGAGTAATGACAGCAGCAGCACGAGTGGAGAAGGATGAAATCAGGACAAGGCCTGAGGACATCCCAGTGGAGTAATACTGCCAGGAGTGTGAGTGGAGAAGGACGAAGTCAGGAGAAGAAGGCCTGAGGCTAGCCCAGTGGAGTAATACCACAAAGAGCACGAGTGGAGAAGGACGAATTTAGGAGAAGAAGGCCTGAGGACAACCCACGGGGGTAATACTACCAGGAGTGTGTGTGGAGAAATACAAAGTCAGGTGAAGAAGGCCTGAGGACAGCCCAGTGGAGTAATCCATCCAGGAGCGTGGTTGGAGAAATACAAATCAGGGGAAGAAGGCCTGAGAACAGCCCAGTGGAGTATTACTGCGAAGAATATGAGTGGAGAAGACTGAAGTCAGCAGAAGGCATGAGGACAGCCCAGTGGAGTAATACTACCAGGAGCATAAGTGGAGAAGGATGAAGTCAAGAAAAGAAGGCCTGAGGACAGCCCAGTGGATTAATACTACCAGGAACACGAGTGGAGAAGGACAATCAGGAGAAGGCCTGAGGACAGACCAGTGGAGTAATACTACCAGGAGCGTGAGTGGAGAAAGTTGAAGTCAGAAGAAGGCCTGAGGAATGCCCAGAGAGGTAATACTACCAGGAAAGTGAGTGGAGAAGGACAAAGTCAGTAGAAGAAGGACTGAGGACAGCCCAGTGGAATAATACTACCACAAAATTGAGTGGAGAATAATGAAGTCAGCAGAAGAAGGCCTGAGGACCGCCCAGTGGAGTAATATTACCAGGAACATGAGAGGAGAAGAATGAAGTCAGAAGAAGGCCTGAGTACAGCCCAGTGGAGTAATACTACCAGGAACATGAGTGGAAAAGAATGAAGTCAGGAGTAGAACTCCTGAGGACATCCCGGTGGAGTAATACTACCAGAAGCTTCAGTGGAGAAGGAGGAAGTCAGGAGAATGCCTGAGGACATCCTAGTGGAGTAATACCGCCATGAGTGTAAGTGGAGAAGGAGTAAGTCAGGAGAAGACGGCCTGAGGACGGCCCAGGTGAGTAATGCTGCCAGGAGCGTGAGGGGAGTAGTAAAAAGTGAGGAGAAGGCCTGAGGACAGCCCAGTGGAGTAATACTACCAGGAGAGTGAGTGGAGAAGGACGAAGTCAGGGGAAGGCCTGAGGACAGCCCAGTGGAGTAATACTACCAGGAACATGAGTGAAAAAGAATGAAGTCAGGAGTAGAAGTCCTGAGGACAACCCAGTGGAGTAATAACTGCCAGGAACGTGAGTGTTGAACAATGAAGTAATGAGAAGAAGGCATGAGGACATCCCAGTGGAGTAATACTTCCAGGAGCATGAATGGAGATGGACGAAGTCAGGAGTAGAAAGCCTGAGGACAGCCCAGTGGAGTAATACTACAAGGAGCACGAGTGGAGAAGGACGAATTCAGGAGAAGTGAATTACTTCAGGAGGAGTGCCCAGCGAGGTAAAACTACCAGGAAAGTGGAGAAGGACAAAGTAAGTAGAAGAAGGACTGAGGACAGCCCAGTGGAATAATACTGCCACAAAATAGAGTGGAGAATAATGAAGTCAGCAGAAGAAGGCCTGAGGACCGCCCAGTGGAGTAATACTACCAGGAACGTGAGAGGAGAAGAATGAAGCCAGGAGAAGAAGGCCTGAGTACAGCCCAGTGGAGTAATACTACCAGGAGCGTGAGTGGAGATGGATGCTATCCGGAGAAGTTGTGAGGACAGCCCCGTTGAGTAATACTACCAGGAGCGTGACTGGAGAAAGATGAAGTCAGGAGAAGAAGGCCTGAGGACAGCTCAGTGGAGTAATACTGCTAGGAACATGAGTGGAGAAGGACGAAATCAGGAGAAGAAAGCCAGTGACTGACCATTGAGGTAACACTACCAGGAACGTGAGTGGAATAGGAGAAAGTCAGGAAAAGAAGGCCTGAGGACAGCCCAGTGGAGTAATACAATCAGGAACATGAGTGGAGAAGAATGAATTCAGGAGAAGAAGGCCTGAGTACAGCCCAGTGGAGTAATACTACCAGGAGCGTGAGTGGAGAAGGACAAAGTCAGGGGAAGTCCTGAGGACAGCCCAGTGTAGTAAAACTACCAGGAGTGTGAGTGGAGCAATTCAAAGTCAGGGGAAGAAGGCCTGCGGACAGCCCAGTGGAGTAGTACTACCAGAAACATGAGTGGAGAAGAATGAAGTCAGGAGAAGGCCTGAGGACAGCCCAGTGGAGTAATACTACCAGGAGTGTGAGTGGAGAGGGATGAAGTCAGAAGAAGGCCTGAGGACAGCCCAGTGGAGTAATACTACCAGGAGTGTGAGTGGAGAGGGATGAAGTCAGGAGAAGGCCTGAGGACAGCCCAGTGGAGTAATACTACCAGGAGTGTGAGTGGAGAGGGATGAAGTCAGGAGAAGGCCTGAGGACAGCCCAGTGGAGTAATACTACCAGGACCATGAGTGTAGCAATTCAAAGTCTGGGGAAGAAGGCCTGAGGACAGCCCTGTGGAGTAATACAGACAAGAAGATGAGTGGAGAAGAATGACGTCAGGGGAAGGCCGGAGGGCAGCGCAGTGGAGTAATACTACCAGGAGAAGGAGTAGAGAAGGAGGAAGTCAGGAGAAGGCATGTGGGCAGCTCAGTGGAGCAATACTACCAGGAGTGTCAGTCGAGAAATTCAAAGTCAGGGGAATAAGCCCTGAGGACAGCCCAGTGGAATAATACTACCAGGAGCGTGAGTGTAGAAGGATGAAAACAGGAGAAGGACTGAGGACATGCCAGTGGAGTAATACTACCAGGAACGTGAGTGGAGAAGGTCAAAGTCAGGAGAAGAAGGCCTGAGGATAACCCAGTGGAGTAATACTGCCAAGAAGATGAGTGGAGAAGAATGAAATCAGGAGAAGGTGTGAGGAAAGCCAAGTGGAGTAATACTATCGATACCATGAGTGGGAAAGAATGAAGTAAGGAGAAGGCCTGAGGACAGCCCAGTGGAGTAATACCACCAGGAGTGTGAGTGGAGAGGGATGAAGTCAGGAGAAGGCCTGAGGACAGCCCAAAGGAGTAATACTAACAGGAGCGTAACGGGAGAAGAATGAAGTAAGGAGAAGAAGGCCTGAGGACAGCCCAGTGGAGTAATACTAACAGGAGTGTGAGTGGAGAAAGACGAAGTCAGGAGAAGGCCTGAGGATAGCCCAGTGGAGTAATACTCCAAGAACATGAGTGGAGAAAGAAGAGGTCAGGAGAAGAAGGCCTGAGCACAACCCAGTGGAGTAATACTTCCATGAATGGGAGTGGATAATGACGGAGTCAGGAGAAGAAGGATGAGGACAGCCCACTGGAGTAATACTACCAGGAGAGTGAGAGGAGAAGAATGAAGTAAGGACAAGAAGGCCTGAGGACATCCCAGTGGAGTAATAACTGCCATGAATGTGAGTGGAGAAGGATGAAGTCAGGAGGAGAAGGATGAAGTCAGGAGGAGAAGGATGAAGTCAGGAGAAGAAGGCCTGAGCACAGCCCAATGATGTAATGCTACCAGGAGCATGAGTGGAGGAGGACGAAATCAGGAGAAGGCCTGAGGACATCCCAGTGGAGTAATACTTCTGGGAGTGTGAGTGGAGAAGGAGGAAGTCAGGAGAAGACGCCTGAGGACAGCACAGTGGAGTAATAAAGGTAGGAGCGTGAGTGGACTAGGACAAAGTCAGGAGAAGCCTGAGGAGAGCCCAGTGGAGTAATACTGCCAGGAGCGTGAGTGGGGAAGGACGAAGTCAAGAGAAGGCCTGAGGAAAGGCCAGTGGAGTAATACTACAAGGAGCATGAGTGGAGAAATACAAAGTCAGGGAAAGAAGCCCTGAGGACGGCCCAGTGGAGTAATACTTCCAGGAGTGTGAGTCGAGATGGACGAAGTCAGGGGAAGAAGGCCTGTTGAGAGCCCAGTGGAGTAATACTACAAGTAGCACGAGTGGAGAAGGACTAAGTCAGGACAAGAAGTCCTGAGGATAGCCCACGGGAATAATACCACCAGGAGAGTGTGTGGAGAAATTGAAAGTCAGGGGAAGAAGGCCTGAGGACAGCCCAGTGGATTAATACTACCAGGAACACGAGTGGAGAAGGAAAAAATCAGGAGAATGACTGAGGACAGACCAGTGGAGTAATACTACCAGGAGCGTGAGTGGAGAAAGATGAAGTCAGGAGAAGAAGGCCTGAGGACTGCCCAGTGAGGTAATACTACCAGGAAAGTGAGTGGAGAAGGACAAAGTCAGTAGAAGAAGGACTGAGGACAGCCCAGTGGAATAATACTACCACAAAATCGAGTGGAGAAAAATGAAGTCAGCAGAAGAAGGCCTGAGGACCGCCCAGTGGAGTAATATTACCAGGAACGTGAGAGGAGAAGAATGAAGTCAGGAGAAGAAGGCCTGAGTACAGCCCAGTGGAGTAATACTACCAGGAGCGTGAGTGGAGAAGGACGAAGTCAGGGGAAGGCCTGAGGACAGCCCAGTGGAGTAATACTACCAGGAGCATGAGTGGAGCAATTCAAAGACAGGGGAAGAAGGCCTGAGGGCAGCCCCGTGGAGTATTACTACCAGGAGAACGAGTGGAGAAGGACGAAGTCAGGAGAATGTCTGAGGAGAGTCCAGTGGAGTAAAACTATAAGGAGCATGAGTGGAGAAGGACAAAGTAAGGAGGAGAAGGCCTGAGGACAGCCCAGGGGAGTAATACTACCAGGAACATGAGTGCAGAAGGAAAAAGTCAGGAGAAGGCATGAGGACAGCCCAGTGGAGTAATACTACCAGGAGCATGAGTGGAGAAGGATGAAGTCAGGAGCAGAATGCCTGAGGAGAGCCCAGGGGAGTAACACTATCTGGAACACGAGTGGAGAAGGATGAAATCAGGAGAATGCCTGAGGACAGCCCAGTGGAGTAATACTACCAGGAACGTGAGTGGAGATGGATGCTATCCGGAGAAGTTGTGAGGACAGCCCCGTTGAGTAATACTACCAGGAGCGTGACTGGAGAAAGATGAAGTCAGGAGAAGAAGGCCTGAGGACAGCTCAGTGGAGTAATACTGCTAGGAACATGAGTGGAGAAGGACGAAATCAGGACAAGAAAGCCAGTGACTGACCATTGAGGTAACACTACCAGGAACATGAGTGGAATAGGACAAAGTCAGGAAAAGAAGGCCTGAGGACAGCCCAGTGAAGTAACACTACCAGGAAAGGGAGTGGAGAAGAATGAAGTCAGGAGAAGAAAGCCTGAGAACCGCCCAGTGGTGTAATACTATCAGGAACATGAGTGGAGAAGAATGAAGTCAGGAGAAGGCGTGAGGAAAGCCCAGTGGAATAGTACTACCAGGAGCGTGAGTGGAGAAGGACAAAGTCAGGGGAAGTCCTGAGGACAGCCCAGTGTAGTAAAACTACCAGGAGTGTGTGTGGAGCAATTCAAAGTCAGGGGAAGAAGGCCTGCGGACAGCCCAGTGGAGTAATACTGCCAAGAACATGAGTGGAGAACAATGAAGTCAGGAGAAGGCCTGGGGACAGCCCAGTGGAGTAATACTACCAGGACCATGAGTGTAGCAATTCAAAGTCTGTTGAAGAAGGCCTGAAGACAGCCCATTGGAGTAATACTGACAAGAAGATGAATGGAGACGAATGAAGTCAGGGGAAGGCCGGAGGGCAGCCCAGTGGAGTAATACTACCAGGAGAACTAGTAGAGCAGGACGAAGTCAGGAGAAGGCATGTGGTCAGCTCAGTGGAGCAATACTACCAGGAGTGTCAGTCGAGAAATTCAAAGTCAGGGGAATAAGCCCTGAGGACAGCCCAGTGGAGTAATACTACCAGGAGAGTGAGTGTAGAAGGACGAAATCAGGAGAAGGCCTGAGGGCATGCCAGTGGAGTAATACTATCAGGAACATGAGTGGAGAAGGTCGAAGTCAGGAGAAGAAGGCCTGAGGATAACCCAGTGGAGTAATACTGCCAAGAAGATGAGTGAAGAAGAATGAAATCAGGAGAAGGTGTGAGGAGAACCAAGTGGAGTAATACTATCGATACCATGAGTGGGAAAGAATGAAGTAAGGAGAAAGCCTGAGGACAGCCCAGTGGAGTAATACTACCAGGAACGTGAGTGGAGAAGGTCTAAGTCAGGAGAAGAAGGCCTGAGGATAACCCAGTGGAGTAATACTGCCAAGAACATGAGTGGAGAAGAATGAAATCAGGAGAAGGTGTGAGGAGAGCTAGGTGGAGTAATACTATCGATACCATGAGTGGGAAAGAATGAAGTAAGGAGAAGGCCTGAGGACAGCCCAGTGGAGTAATACCACCAGGAGTGTGAGTGGAGAGGGATGAAGTCAGGAGAAGGCCTGAGGACAGCCCAAAGGAGTAATACTACCAGGAGCGTGACGGGAGAAGAATGAAGTAAGGAGAAGAAGGCCTGAGGACAGCACAGTGGAGTAATACTAACAGGAGTGTGAGTGGAGAAGGATGAAAACAGGAGAAGGCCTGAGGATAGCCCAGTGGAGTAATACTCCAAGAACATGAGTGGAGAAGGAAGAAGTCAGAAGAAGGCCTGAGCACAACCCAGTGGAGTAATACTTCCATGAATGGGAGTGGATAATGACGGAGTCAGGAGAAGAAGGATGAGGACAGCCCACTGGAGTAATACTACCAGGAGAGTGAGAGGAGAAGAATGAAGTAAGGACAAGAAGGCCTGAGGACATCCCAGTGGAGTAATAACTGCCATGAACGTGAGTGGAGAAGGATGAAGTCAGGAGGAGAAGGACGAAGTCAGGAGAAGAAGGCCTGAGCACAGCCCAATAATGTAATACTACCAGGAGCATGAGTGGAGGAGGACGAAGTCAGGAGAAGGCCTGAGGACATCCCAGTGGAGTAATACTTCTGGGAGTGTGAGTGGAGAAGCAGGAAGTCAGGAGAAGACGCCTGAGGACAGCCCAGTGGAGTAATAAAGGTAGGAGCGTGAGTGGACTAGGACAAAGTCAGGAGAAGCCTGAGGAGAGCCCAGTGGAGTAATACTGCCAGGAGCGTGAGTGGGGAAGGACGAAGTCAAGAGAAGGCCTGAGGAAAGGCCAGTGGAGTAATACTACAAGGAGCGTGAGTGGAGAAATACAAAGTCAGGGGAAGAAGCCCTGAGGACGGCCCAGTGGAGTAATACTTCCAGGAGTGTGAGTCGAGATGGACGAAGTCAGGCGAAGAAGGCCTGTTGCTAGCCCAGTGGAGTAATACTACAAGGAGCAAGTGTGGAGAACGACGAAGTCAGGACAAGGAGGCCTGAGGGCAGCCCACGGGAATAATACTACCAGGAGAGTGTGTGGAGAAATAGAAAGTCAGGGGAAGAAGGCCTGAGGACAGCTCAGTGGAGTAATACTGCCAGGAACATGAGTGAAAAAGAGTGAAGTCAGGAGTAGAAGTCCTGAGGACAACCCAGTGGAGTAATAACTGCCAGGAACGTGATTGTTGAACAATGAAGTAATGAGAAGAAGGCATGAGGACATCCCAGTGGAGTAATACTTCCAGGAGCATGAATGGAGATGGACGAAGTCAGGAGTAGAAACCTTAGGACAGCCCAGTGGAGTAATACTTAAAGGAACCTGAGAGGAGAAGGATGAAGTCAGGAAAAGAAGGAATGAGGGCAGCTCAGTGGAGTAATACTACCAGGAGAACGAGTGGAGAAGGACGAAGTCAGGAGAGGAATGCCTGAGGACAGCCCAGTGGAGTAATACTACCAGGAACGTGAGTGGAGAGGGACAAAGTCAGGAGAAGAAAGCCTCAGGACAGCCCAGTGGTGTAATACTTACGGGAGCGTGAGTGGAGGAGGACGAAATAAGGAGAAGAAGGCCTGAGGACAGCCCAGTGGAATAATACAACCAGGACAACGAGTGGAGAAGGATAAAGTGAGGAAAAGAAGGCCTGAGGCAGCCTAGTGGAGAAATACTACTAGGAACACGAGTGGAGAAGGGCAAAGTCAGGAGAAGGAGTGAGGACAGCCCAGTGGAGCAATACTACGAGGAGAAGGAGTGGAGATGGATAAAGTCAGGAGAAGAAGGCCTGAGGACAGCCCAGTGGAGTAATACTACCAGGAACGTGAGTGGAGAAGGATGCAGTCAAGAAAAGTCCTGAGGACAGCCAGGTTGAGTAATACTACCAAGAGCATTAGTGGAGAAAGACGAAGTCAGGAGAAGAAGGCCTGAGGACATCCCAGTGGAGTAATACTGCCAGGAATATGAGTGGAGAAGGACGAAATAAGGAGAAGAATGCCTGAGAACAGCCCAGTGGAGTAATATCCCCAAGAATGTGAGTGGAGAAGGAAGATGTCCGGAGAAGTAGGCCCGAGAACAACCCAGTGGAGTAATACTTCCAAGAGTGTGAGTAGAGAAAGAGGAAGTCAGGAGAAGAAGGACGAGGATAGCCCACTGGAGTAATACTACCAGGAGCGTGAGTGGAGAAGAATGAAGTAAGGAGAAGAAGGCCTAAGCACATTCCAGTGGTGTAATAACTGCCAGGAACGTGAGTGGAGAAGGACAAAGTCAGGAGCAGAAGCACAAAGTCAGGAGAAGAAGGCCTGAGGACAGCCCAATGATGTAATACTGCCAGGAGAGTGATTGGAGAAGGACAAATTCGGGAGAAGGTCTGAGGACAGCCCAGTAGAGTAATAGTACCAGGAGCATGAGTAGAGAAGGACGAAGTCAGGAGAAGGCCTGAGGACATCCCGTTGGAGTACTCCTTCCAGGAGCATGAGTGGAGAAGGACGAAGTCAAGAGAAAGCCTGAGGAAAGGCCAGTGGAGTAATACTACCAGGAGCGTGAGTGGAGAAATACAAAGTCACAGGAATAAGGCCCGAGGACAGCCCACTGGAGTAATCCTTCCAGGATTGGGAGTGGAGAAGAATGAAGTAAGGAGAAGAAGGCCTGAGGCCAGCCCAGTTGTGTAATAACTGCCAGGAACGTGAGTGGAGAAAGACGTAGTCAGGAGGAGAAGGACGAAGTCAGGAGAAGAAGGCCTGAGGACAGCCCAATGATGTAATACTGCCAGGAGCGTGATTGGAGAAGGACAAATTAGGGAGATGGTCTGACGACAGCCCAGTGGATTAATAATGCCAGGAGCACGAGTGGACAAGGACAATGTCAGGAGAAGGCCTGAGGACAGCACAATGAAGTAATACTACAAGGAGCGTGAGTGGAGAAGGATGAATTCAGGAGAAGAAGGCCTGAGGACAGCCAAGTCGAATAATACTGCCCAGAACATGAGTGGAGAAGGACGAAATCAGGAGAAGAAGGCCTGAGTACAGCCCAGTGAACTAATACTAACAGGAACGAGAGTGGAGAAGGACGAAGTCAGGAGAAGAAGGCCTGAGGACAGCCCAGTGGAATAATACTACCAGGAGAGTGAGTGGAGAAGGATGAAGTCAGGATAAGAACACCTGAGGATAGCCCAGTGGAGTAATACTGCCAGGAACATGAGTGGAGAAGGACAAATTCAGGAGAAGAATTCCGGAGGACAGCCCAGTGGAGTAATAACTGCCAGGAACGTGAGTGGAGAAGGATGAAGTCAGGAGAAGAAGGACTGAGGATAACCCAGTGGAGTAATACTGCTAGGAACTTGAGTGGAGAAGGACAAAGTCAGGAGAATAAGGCCTGAGGACAGCCCAGTCTAGTAATAACTGCCAGGAACGTGAGTGGAGAAGAATGAAGTCAGCAGAAGAAGGCCTGAGGACAGCCCAGTGGAGTAATACTACCAGGAGTGAGAGTGGAGAAGGATGAAGTCAGGAAAAGGATGCCTGAGGACAGCCCAGTGGAGTAGTATTACCAGGAGCGTGAGCGGAGAAGGACGATGTCAGGAGAAGAGCTGAGGACAGCCAAGTATTGTAATACTACCAGGAGCGTGAGTGGAGTAATTCAAAGTCAGGGGAAGAAGGCCTGAGGATAGCCCAGTGGAGTAATACTGCCAAGAACATCAGTGGAGAAGAATGAACACAGGAGAAGGCGTGAGGAAAGCCCAGTGGAGTAGTACTACCAGAAACATGAGTGGAAAAGAATGAAGTCAGGAGAAGAAGCCCTGAGGACAGCCTAGTGGAATAATACTACCAGGAGTGTGAGTGGAGAAGGACGAAGTCAGTAGAAGTCCTGAGTACAGCCCAGTGGAGTAATACTACCAGGAGAGTGAGTGGAGAAGACGAAGTCTGGACAAGTCCTGAGGATAGCCCAGTGGAGTAATACTGCCAGGAGTGTGAGTGGAGAAGGATGAAGTCAGGAGTAGAAGTATGAGGACAGCCCACTGGAGTAATACTACCAGGAGCATGAGTGGAGAAAAATGAAGAGAAGAAGGACTGAGGACAGCACAGTGGAGTAATAATAACAGGAGTGTGAGTGCAGAAAGACGAATTCAGGAGAAGGCCTGAGCATAGCCCAGTGGAGTAATACTCCAAGAATGTGAGTGGAGAAGGTCGAAATCAGGAGAAGAAGGACTGAGGATAACCCAGTGGAGTAATACTGCCAGGAACATGAGTGGAGAAGACGAAGTCAGGAGAAGAAAGCCTGAAAACAGACCCATGGTGTAATACTGCCACAACATGAAGAGAAGAGAATGAAGTCAGGAGAAGGAGTGAGGTTAACCAAGTGGAGTAATACTACCAAGAACATGAGTGGGAAAGAATGAAGTCAGGAGAACGCCTGAGGACAGCCCAGTGGAGTAATACCACCAGGAGTGTTAGTGGGAGAGACGAAGTCAGGAGAAGGCCTGAGGACTGCCCAGAGGATTAATACTACCAGAAGCGTGACAGGAGAAGAATGAACTCAGGAGAAAGCCTCAGGACAGCACAGTAGAGTAATACTTCCAGGAGAGTGAGTGGAGAATGACGAAGACAGGAGAAGGATGAGGACAGACTACTGGGGTAATACTACCAGGAGCGTGAATTGAGAAAGACGAAGTCAGGAGAAGGCCTGAGGATAGCCCAGTGGAGTAATACTCCAAGAACGTGAATGGAGAAGGAAAATGTCAGGAGAAGAAGGCCTGAGCACAAACCAGTGGAGTAATAGTTCCAGGAATGTGAGTGGATAAAGACGAAGTCAGGAGAAGAAGGATGAGGACAGCCCACTTTAGTAATACTACCAGGAACGTGAGTGGAGAAGGACAAAGTCAGGATAAGAAAGGCCTGAGAACAGCCCAGTGGTGTAATACTTACAGGAGCGTGAGTGGAGGAGGACGAAGTCAGGAGAAGAAGGCCTGAGCACAGCTCAATGATGTAATACTGCCAGGAGAATGATTGGAGAAGGCCAAAGTATGGAGAAGGTCTGAGGACAGCCCAGTAGAGTAATACTACCAGGTGCGTGAGTGGAGGAGGACGAAGTCAGGAGAAGGCCTGAGGACATCCCAGTGGAGTAATACTTCGAGGAGTGTGAGTGGAGAAGGAAGAAGTCAGGAGAAGAAGGCCTGAGGACAGCCCAGTGGAGTAATAAAGCTAGGAGCGTGAGTGGAGTAGGACAAAGTCAGGAAAAGCCCGAGGACAGCACAGTGGAGTAATACTGCCAGGAGCGTGAGTGGAGAAGGATGAAGTCAAGAGAAGGCCTGAGGAAAGGCAAGGGGAGTAATACCACCAGCAGCACAAGTGGAGAAGAACGAAATCTGGAGAAGAAATGAGGACATCCCAGTGGAGTAATACTACCAGGAGAGTATGTGGAGAAATACAAAATCAGGGGAAGAAGCCCTGGGGACAGCCCAGTGGAGTAATACTTCCAGGAATGTGAGTGGAGAAGGACGAGGTAAGGGGAAGAAGGACTGTTGCCAGCCAAGTGGAGTAATACTACAAGGAGCACGAGTGGAGAAGGACGAAGTCAGGAGAAGAAGACCCGAGGACAGCCCACGGGAGTAAAAGTAAGAGGAGAGTGTGTGGAGAAATACAAAGTCAGGGGAAGAAGCCCTGAGGACAGCCCAGTGGTGCAATACTGCCAAGAACATGAGTGGAGAAAAATGAATTCAGGAGAAGGAGTGAGGAGCGCCCAGTGGAGTAGTACTACCAGGAACATGAGTGGAAAAGAATGAAGTCAGGAGAAGGCCTGAGGACAGCCCAGTGGAGTAATGCTACCAGGCGTGTGACTGGAGAGGGATGAAGTCAGGAGAAAGCCTGAGGACAACCCAGTGGAGTAATACTACCAGAACCGTGAGTGGAGCAATTCAAAGTCAGGGGAAGAAGGCCTCAGGACAGCCCAGTGGAGTAATCCATCCAGGAGTGTGGGTGGAGAAATACAAATAAGGGGAAGAAGGCCTAAGAACAGCCCAGTGGAGTATTACTGCGAAGAATATGAGTGGAGAAGACTGAATTCAGCAGAAGGCATGAGGACAGCCCAGTGGAGTAATACTACAAGGAACATGAGTGGAGAAGGATGAAGTCAAAAGAAGAAGGCCTGAGGACAGCCCAGTGGATTAATACTACCAGGAACACGAGTGGAGAAGGACAAAATCAGGAGAAGGCCTGAGGACAGACCAGTGCAGTAATACTACCAGGAGCGTGAGTGGAGAAAGATGAAGTCAGGAGAAGAAGGCCTGAGGACTGCCCAGTGATGTAATACTACCAGGAAAGTGAGTGGAGAAGGACAAAGTCAGTAGAAGAAGGACTGAGGACAGCCCAGTGGAATAATACTACCACAAAATTGAGTGGATAAAAATGAAGTCAGCAGAAGAAGGCCTGAGGATTGCCCAGTGGAGTAATATTACCAGGAACGTGAGAGGAGAAGAAAGAAGTCAGGAGAAGAAGGCCTGAGTACAGCTCAGTGGAGTAATACTACCAGGAGCGTGAGTGGAGAAGGACGAAGTCAGGGGAAGGCCTGAGGAAAGCCCAGTGGAGTAATACTACCAGGAGCGTGAGTGGAGCAATTCAAAGTCAGGGAAAGAATGCCTGAGGGCAGCCCTGTGGAGTAATACTACCAGGAGAACGAGTGGAGAAGAACGAAGTCAGGAGAATGCCTGAGGAGAGCCCAGTGGAGTAAAACTATAAGGAGCATGAGTGGAGAAGGACGAAGTGAGGAGGAGAAGGCCTGAGGACGGCCCAGGGGAGTAATACTATCAGCAATATGAGTGGAGAAGGAAAAAGTCAGGAGAAGGCATGAGGACAGCCCAGTGGAGTAACACTGCCAGGAGCATGAGTGGAGAAGGATGAAGTTAGGGGCAGAAGGCCTGAGGACAGCCCAGTGGAGTAATACTGCCAAGAGGATGAGTGGAGAAGAATGAAGTCAGGAGAAGGTGTGAGGACAGCCCAGTGGAGTAATACTACAAGGAACATGAGTGGAAAAGAATAAAGTCAGGAGTAGAAGTCCTGAGGACAGCCCAGTGCTGTAATACTACCAGGAACATGAGTTGAAAAGAATGAAGAGAGGAGAAGAAGGCCTGAGGACAGCCCAGTTGAGTAATACTACCAGGAGTGTGAGTGGAGATGGACAAAGTCAGGAGAAGGCCTGAGGAGAGCCCAGTGGAGTAATACTACTAGGAGAACAAGTGGAGAAGGACGAAGTCAGGAGAAAAAGGTCTGAGGACAGCCCACTGGAGAAATGCTACCAAGAACATGAGTGGAGAAGAATGAAGTCAGGAGAAGGCGTGAGGACAGCCCTCTAGAGTAATACTACCAGTAGTGTGAGTGGAGAAGGGCTATGTCAGGAGAACAAGGCCTGAGGACAGCTCACTGGAGTAATACTACCAGGAGTGTAATTGGAGAAGTACAAAATAAGCAGAAGAAGGCCTGACGACAGCCCAGTGGAGTAATACTAACAGGAGTGGGAGTGGAGATGTACAAAGTCAGGAGAACAAGGCCTGAGCACAGCCCAGTGGGGTAATAATACCAGAAGTGTGAGTGAAGTGCAGTCAGGAGAACAAGGCCTGAGTACAGCCCAGTGGAGTAATAGTACCAGGAGTGTGAATGCAGAACGACGAAATCAGGAGAAGAATGCGTGAGTACAGCCCTCTGGAGAAATACTGCCAGGAGTGTAAGTGGAGAAGTACGAAGTCAGGAGAAGAAGGCATGAGGAAACCCCTCTGGAGAAATACTACCAGGAGTGTGAGTGGAGAAGTACAAAGTCAGGAGAAGGAGGCGTGAGGACAGCCCTTGGGAGAAATACTACCAAGAGTGTGAATGCAGAAGGACTGTCAGGAGAAGAAGGCATGAGTACAGGCCAGTGTAGTATAACTACCAGGAGTTTGAGTGGAGAAGTTCAAAGTCATGAGAAGAAGGCCTGAGAATAGCCCAGTGGAGTAATACTACGAGGAGTGTGAATGCAGAACGACGAAGTCAAGAGATGAAGGCGTGAGGACAGCCCTCTGGAGAAATACTACCAGGAGTGTGAATGCAGAACGATGAAGTCAGGAGAAGAAGGCCTGTGGACAGCCCTTGAGAAATACTACCGAGAGTGTGAATGCAGATGGACGAAGTCAGGAGAAGGAGTGAGGAGCGCCCAGTGGAGTAATACTTCCAGGAGTGTGAGTGGAGAGGGACGAAATAAGGAGAAGGCCTGAGGACAGCCCAGTGGAGTAATATCACCAGGAGTGTGACTGGAGAGTGATGAAGTCAGGAGAAGGACTGAGGACAGCCCAGGGGAGTAATACTATCAGGAGTGTGAGTGGAGCAATTCAAATTCAGAGGAAGAAGGCCTGAGGACAGCCCAGTGGAGTATCACTTCCAGGAACATGAGAGGAGAAGGAGTGAGTCAGGAAAGGAAGGTATGAGTGTAGCCCAGTGGAGTAATACTAAAACGAGAACGAGTGGAGAAGGACGAAGTCAGGAGAAGAAGGCCTGAGGACAGCCCAGTGGTGTAATACTGCCAAGAACGTGAGTGGAGAAGAATGAAGTCAGGAGAAGGAGTGAGAGGCACCAAGTGGAGTAGTAATACGAGGAACATGAGTGGAAAAAAATGAACTCAGGAGAAGGCCTGAGGACAACCCAGTGGAGTAATTCTACCAGGAGTGTGACTGGAGAGGGATGAGGTCAGCAGAAGGCCTGAGGACAGCCCAGTGGAGTAAAACTACCAGGACCGTGATTGGAGCAATTCAAAGTCAGCAGAAGAAGGCCTGAACACAGCCCAGGGGAGTAATACTGCCAAGAAGATGAGTGTAGAAGAATGAAGTCAGGAGAAGGCATGAGGACTGCCCAGTGGAGTAAAACTACCAGGACCATGAGTGGAGAAATTCAACGTCAGCGGAAGAAGGCCTGAGGACAGCCCAGTGGAGTAAAACTACCAGGACCATGAGTGGAGCAATTCAAAGTGAGCGGAAGAAGGCCTGAGGACAGCCCAGTGGAGTAATACTGACAAGAAGATGAGTGGAGAAGAATGAAGTCAGGAGAAGGCGTGAGGACAGCCCAGTGGAGTAATACTACAAGGAACATGAGTGGAAAAGAGTGAAGTCAGGAGTAGAAGTCCTGAGAAAAGCCCAGTGGAGTAATACTACCAGGAACATGAGTGGAAAAGAATGAAGTGAGGAGAAGAAGGCCTGAGGATGGCCCAGTTGAGTAATACTACCAGGAGTGTGAGTGGAGAAGGACAAAGTCAGGAGAAAGCCTGAGGACAGCCCAGTTGAGTAATACTACCAGGAGAACAAGTGGAGAAGGACGAAGTCAGGAGAAAAATTCCTGAGGACAGCCCACTGGAGCAATACTACCAGGAACATGAGTGGAGAAGAATGAAGTCAGGAGAAGGCATGAGGAGAGCCCAGTGGAGTAATACAAAAGGAGCATGAGTGGAGAAGGATGACGTCAGGAGAAGAAGGCATGAATACAGCACAGTGGAGTAATACTCCCAAGAACGTGAGTGGAGAAGGACAAAGTCAGGAGAAGAAGGAGTGAGGACAGCTCACTGGAGTAATACTACCAGTAGTGTGAGTGGAGAAGGGCTATGTCAGGAGAACAAGGCCTGAGGACAGCTCACTGGAGTAATACTACCAGTAGTGTAATTGGAGAAGTACAAAATAAGCAGAAGAAGGCCTGACGACAGCCCAGTGGAGTAATACTAACAGGAGTGGGAGTGGAGATGTACAAAGTCAGAAGAACAAGGCCTGAGCACAGCCCAGTGGGGTAATAATACCAGGAGTGTGAGTGAAGTGCAAAGTCAGGAGAACAAGGCCTGAGTACAGCCCAGTGGAGTAATAGTACCAGGAGTGTGAATGCAGAACGATGAAATCAGGAGAAGAATGCGTGAGTACAGCCCTCTGGAGAAGTACTAAAAGGAGTGTAAGTGGAGAAGTACCAAGTCAGGAGACGAAGGCGTGAGGACAGCCCTCTGGAGAAATACTACCAGGAGTGTGAATGCAGAACGATGAAGTCAGGGGAAGAAGGCCTGTGGACAGCCCTTGAGAAATACTACCGTGATTGTGAATGCAGACGGACGAAGTCAGGAGAAGGAGTGAGGAGCACCCAGTGGAGTAATACTTCCAGGAGAGTCAGTGGAGAGGGACGAAATAAGGAGAAGGCCTGAGGATAGCCCAGTGGAGTAATATCACCAGGAGTGTGACTGGAGAGTGATGAAGTCAGGAGAAGGACTGAGGACAGCCCAGTGGAGTAATACTATCAGGAGTGTGAGTGGAGCAATTCAAATTCAGGGGAAGAAGGCCTGAGGACAGCTCAGTGGAGTAATACTGCCAAGAACATCAGTGGAGAAGAATGAAGTCAGGAGAAGGCGTGAGGACAGCCCAGTGGAGTAATACTACCAGGAACATGAGTGGAAAAGAATGAAGTCAGGAGTAGAACTCCTGAGGACATCCCGGTGGAGTAATACTACCAGGAGTTTCAGTGGAGAAGGACGAAGTGAGGAGAATGCCTGAAGACATCCTAGTGGAGTAATAATTCCAGGAGTGTAAGTGGAGAAGGAGGAAGTCAGGAGAAGAAGGCCTGAGGACGGCCCAGTTGAGTAATGCTGCCAGGAGCATGAGGGGAATAGTTCAAAGTCAGGAGAAGCCTGTGGACGGCCCAGTGGAGTGAAACTGCCAGGAGCATGAGTGGAGAAGTACGAAGTCAAGAGAAGTCCTGAGGAAAGGCCAGTGGAGTAATAACAGCAGCAGCACGAGTGGAGAAGGGTGAAATCTGGAGAAGGCCTGAGGATATCCCAGTGGAGTAATACTGCCAGGAGTGTGAGTGGAGAAGGACGAAGTCAGGAGAAGAAGGCCTGAGGCTAGCACAGTGGAGTAATAGTACAAGGAGCACGAGTGGAGAAGGACGAATTCAGGAGAAGAAGGCCTGAGGACAACCCACGGGGGTAATACTACCAGGAGAGTGGGTGGAGAAATACAAAGTCAGGAGAAGAAGGCCTGAGGACAGCCCAGTGGAGTAATCCTACCAGGAGCGTGTGTGGAGAAATACAAATCAGAGGAAGAAATCTTGAGAACAGCCCAGTGGAGTATTACTGCGAAGAATATGAGTGGAGAAGACTGAAGTCAGCACAAGGCATGAGGACAGCCCAGTGGAGTAATACTACCAGGAACACGAGTGGAGAAGGAAAAAATCAGGAGAAGGCCTGAGGACAGACCAGTGGAGTAATACTACCAGGAGCATGAGTGGAGAAAGATGAAGTCAGGAGAAGAAGGCCTGAGGACTGCCCAGTGAGGTAATACTACCAGGAAAGTGAGTGGAGAAGGACAAAGTCAGTAGAAGAAGGACTGAGGACAGCCCAGTGGAATAATACTACCACAAAATTGAGTGGAGAAAAATGAAGTCAGCAGAAGAAGGCCTGAGGACCGCCCAGTGGAGTAATATTACCAGGAACGTGAGAGGAGAAGAATGAAGTCAGGAGAAGAAGGACTGAGTACAGCCCAGTGGAGTAATACTACCAGGAGCGTGAGTGGAGAAGGACGAAGTCAGGGGAAGGCCTGAGGACAGCCCAGTGGAGTAATACTACCAGGAGCGTGAGTGGAGCAATTCAAAGTCAGGGGAAGAAGGCCTGAGGGCAGCCCTGTGGAGTAATACTACCAGGAGAACGAGTGGAGAAGGACGAAGTCAGGAGAATGCCTGAGGAGAGCCCAGTGGAGTAAAACTATAAGGAGCATGAGTGGAGAAGGACGAAGTGAGGAGGAGAAGGCCTGAGGACAGCCCAGTGGAGTAATACTCCCAGGAACATGAGTGGAGTAATACTACAAGGAGCATGAGTGGAGAAGGATGAAGTCAGGAGAAGAAGGCCTGAGGACAGCCCAGTGGAGTAATACTATCTGGAACACGAGTGGAGAAGGAAGAATTCAGGAGAAGGCCTGAGGACAGCCCAGTGGAGTAATACTACCGGGAATGTGAGTGGAGATGGATGCTATCAGGAGAAGTGAGGACAGTCCAGTTGAGTAATACTACCGGGAGCGTGACTGGAGAAAGATGAAGTCAGGAGAAGAAGGCCTGAGGACAGCTCAGTGGAGTAATACTGCTAGGAACATGAGTGGAGAAGGACGAAATCAGGAGAAGAAAGCCAGTGACTGACCAGTGAGGTAACACTACCAGGAACGTGAGTGGAGAATTACAAAGTCAGGAAAAGAAGGCGTGAGGACAGCCCAGTGAAGTAATCCATCCAGAAGCGTGGATGGAGAAATACAAATCAGGGGAAGAAGGCCTGAGAACAGCCCAGTGGAGTATTACTGCGAAGAATATGAGTGGAGAAGACTGAAGTCAACAGAAAGCGTGAGGACAGCCCAGTGGAGAAATACTACCAGAAGTATGAGTGGAGAAGGATGAAGTCAAGAGAAGAAGGCCTGAGGACAGCCCAATGGATTAATACTACTAGGAACACGAGTGGAGAAGGACAAAATCAGGAGAAGGCGTGAGGACAGACCAGTGCAGTAATACTACCAGGAGCGTGAGTGGAGAAAGATGAAGTCAGGAGAAGAAGGCCTGAGGAGTGCCCAGTGAGGTAAAACTACCAGGAAAGTGAGTGGAGAAGGACAAAGTAAGTAGAAGAAGGACTGAGGACAGCGCAGTGGAATAATACTACCACAAAAAAGAGTGGAGAATAATGAAGTCAGCAGAAGAAGGCCTGAGGACCGCCCAGTGGAGTAATATTACCAGGAACGTGAGAGGAGAAGAATGAAGTCAGGAGAAGAAGGACTGAGTACAGCCCAGTGGAGTAATACTACCAGGAGCGTGAGTGGAGAAGGACGAAGTCAGGGGAAGGCCTGAGGACAGCCCAGTGGAGTAATACTACCAGGAGCGTGAGTGGAGCAATTCAAAGTCAGGGGAAGAAGGCCTGAGGGCAGCCCTGTGGAGTAATACTACCAGGAGAACGAGTGGAGAAGGACGAAGTCAGGAGAATGCCTGAGGAGAGCCCAGTGGAGTAAAACTATAAGGAGCATGAGTGGAGAAGGACGAAGTGAGGAGGAGAAGGCCTGAGGACAGCCCAGTGGAGTAATACTCCCAGGAACATGAGTGGAGTAATACTACAAGGAGCATGAGTGGAGAAGGATGAAGTCAGGAGAAGAAGGCCTGAGGACAGCCCAGTGGAGTAATACTATCTGGAACACGAGTGGAGAAGGAAGAATTCAGGAGAAGGCCTGAGGACAGCCCAGTGGAGTAATACTACCGGGAATGTGAGTGGAGATGGATGCTATCAGGAGAAGTGAGGACAGCCCAGTTGAGTAATACTACCGGGAGCGTGACTGGAGAAAGATGAAGTCAGGAGAAGAAGGCCTGAGGACAGCTCAGTGGAGTAATACTGCTAGGAACATGAGTGGAGAAGGACGAAATCAGGAGAAGAAAGCCAGTGACTGACCAGTGAGGTAACACTACCAGGAACGTGAGTGGAGAATTACAAAGTCAGGAAAAGAAGGCGTGAGGACAGCCCAGTGAAGTAATCCATCCAGAAGCGTGGATGGAGAAATACAAATCAGGGGAAGAAGGCCTGAGAACAGCCCAGTGGAGTATTACTGCGAAGAATATGAGTGGAGAAGACTGAAGTCAACAGAAAGCGTGAGGACAGCCCAGTGGAGAAATACTACCAGAAGTATGAGTGGAGAAGGATGAAGTCAAGAGAAGAAGGCCTGAGGACAGCCCAATGGATTAATACTACTAGGAACACGAGTGGAGAAGGACAAAATCAGGAGAAGGCGTGAGGACAGACCAGTGCAGTAATACTACCAGGAGCGTGAGTGGAGAAAGATGAAGTCAGGAGAAGAAGGCCTGAGGAGTGCCCAGTGAGGTAAAACTACCAGGAAAGTGAGTGGAGAAGGACAAAGTAAGTAGAAGAAGGACTGAGGACAGCGCAGTGGAATAATACTACCACAAAAAAGAGTGGAGAATAATGAAGTCAGCAGAAGAAGGCCTGAGGACCGCCCAGTGGAGTAATATTACCAGGAACGTGAGAGGAGAAGAATGAAGCCAGGAGAAGAAGGCCTGAGTACAGCCCAGTGGAGTAATACTACCAGGAGCGTGAGTGGAGAAGGACGAAGTCAGGGGAAGGCCTGAGGACAGCCCAGTGGAGTAATACTACCAGGAGCGTGAGTGGAGCAATTCAAAGGCAGGGGAAGAAGGCCTGAGTGCAGCCCTGTGGAGTAATACTACCAGGATAACGAGTGGAGAAGGACGAAGTCAGGAGAATGCCTGAGGAGAGTCCAGTGGAGTAAAACTATAAGGAGCATGAGTGGAGAAGGACGAAGTGAGGAGGAGAAGGCCTGAGGACGGCCCAGGGGAGTAATAGTACCAGGAACATGAGTGGAGAAGGAAAAAGTCAGGAGAAGGCATGAGGACAGCCCAGTGGAGTAATACTACCAGGAGCATGAGTGGAGAAGGATGAAGTCAGGAGCAGAAGGCCTGAGGACAGCCCAGTGGAGTAATACTATCTGGAACACGAGTGGAGAAGGACAAAATCAGGAGAAGGCCTGAGGATAGCCCAGTGGAGTAATACTACCAGGAACGTGAGTGGAGATGGATACTATCAGGAGAAGTCGTGAGGACAGCCCAGTTGAGTAATACTACCAGGAGCGTGACTGGAGAAAGATGAAGTCAGGAGAAGAAGGCCTGAGGACAGCTCAGTGGAGTAATACTGCTAGGAACATGAGTGGAGAAGGACGAAATCAGGAGAAGAAATCCAGTGACTGACCATTGAGGTAACACTACCAGGAACATGAGTGGAATAGGACAAAGTCAGGAAAAGAAGGCCTGAGGACAGCCCAGTGAAGTAACACTACCAGGAAAGGGAATGGAGAAGAATGAAATCAGGAGAAGAAAGCCTGAGAACCACCCAGTGGAGTAATACTATCAGGAACATGAGTGGAGAAGAATGAATTCAGGAGAAGAAGGCCTGAGTACAGCCCAGTGGAGTAATACCACCAGGAGCATGAGTGGAGAAGGACAAAGTCAGGGGAAGTCCTGAGGACAGCCCAGTGTAGTAAAACTACCAGGAGTGTGAGTGGAGCAATTCAAAGTCAGGGGAAGAAGGCCTGCAGACAGCCCAGTGGAGTAATACTGCCAAGAACATGAGTGGAGAAGAATGAAGTCAGGAGAAGGCGTGAGGAAAGCCCAGTGGAGTAGTACTACCAGAAACATGAGTGGAGAAGAATGAAGTCAGGAGAAGGCCTGAGGACAGCCCAGTGGAGTAATACTACCAGGAGTGTGAGTGGAGAGGGATGAAGTCAGGAGAAGGCCTGAGGACAGCCCAGTGGAGTAATACTACCAGGACCGTGAGTGTAGCAATTCAAAGTCAGGGGAAGAAGGCCTGAGGACAGCCCAGTGGAGTAATACTGACAAGAAGATGAGTGGAGAAGAATGAAGTCAGGGGAAGGCCAGAGGGCAGCCCAGTGGAGTAATACTACCAGGAGAACAAGTGGAGAAGGACGAAGTCAGGAGAAGATGGCCTGAGGAGAGCCCAGTGGTGTAATACTGCCAAGAACATGAGTGGAGAAGAATGAAGTCATTAAAAGGAGCCAGGAGCGCACAGTGGAGCAGTACACCAGAAAAATGAGTGGAAATGAATGAAGTCAGGAGAAGGCCTGAGGACATCCCAGTGTAGTAATACTACCAGGAGTGTGACTGGAGAGGGATGAAGTCAGGAGAATGCCTGAGGACAGCCCAGTGGAGTAATAATAACAGGACCATGAGTGGAGCAATTCAACATCAGGGGAAAAAAGACTGAGGACAGCCGAGTGGAGTAATACTGCCAGGAAGATGAGTGGAGAAGAATGAAGTCAGGAGAAGGTGTGAGGGAAGCCAAGGGGAGTAATACTACCAGGAACATGAGTGGAAAAGAATAAAGTCAGGAGAAGAAGGGCTGAGTACAGCCTGGTGTGGTAATACTACCAGGAGTGTGAGTGGAGAGGGACCAAGTCAGGAGAAGGCCTGAGGAAGTCCATTGGTGTAATACTACCAGGAGCCTGAGTGGAGAAGAATGAAGGTAGGAGAAGGCGTGATGACATGCCAGGGGAGTAATACTACCAGGAGCGTGAGTGGAGAAGAACGAAGTCAGGAGAAGGCGTGAAGACAGCCCAGTGGAGTAATACTACCAGGAGTGTGAGTGGAGAAGGATGAAGTCAGGAAAAGTAGGCCTGAGGACAACCCAGTTGAGTAATAATACCAGTAGCGTCAGTGGAGAAGGACGACATCCGGAGAAGACCTGAGGACAGCCAAGTGTTGTAATACTACCAGGAGCGTGAGTGGAGCAATTCAAAGTCAGGGGAAGAAGGCCTGAGGAGAGCCCAGTGGAGTAATACTGCCAAGAACATCAGTGGAGAGGAATGAAGACAGGAGAAGGCGTGAGGAAAGCCCAGTGGTGTAATACTACCAGGAACATGTGCGGAAAAAAATGAAGTCAGGAGAAGAAGCCCTGAGGACAGCCTAGTGGAGTAATACTACCAGGAGTGTGAGTGGAGAAGGACGAAGTCAGTAGAAGTCCTGAGTACAGCCCAGTGGAGTAACACTACCAGGAGCGTGAGTGGAGAAGACGAAGTCTGGACAAGTCCTGAGGATAGCCCAGTGGAGTAATACTGCCAGGAGTGTGAGTGGAGAAGGAAGAAGTCAGGAGTAGAAGGACGAGGACAGCCCACTGTAGTAATACTACCAGGAGCATGAGTGGAGAAGAATGAAGTAAGAGAAGGACTGAGGACAGCACAGTGGAGTAATACTAAAGGAGTGTGAGTGGAGAAAGACGAAGTCAGGAGAAGGCCTGAGGATAGCCCAGTGGAGTAATACTCCAAGAACGTGAGTGGAGAAGGTCGAAATCAGGAGAAGAAGGACTGAGGATAACCCAGTGGAGTAATACTGCCAGGAATATGAGTGGAGAAGACGAAGTCAGGAGAAGAAAGCCTGAGGACAGTCCCGTGGTGTAATACTGCCACAACATGAGTAGAAGAGAATGAAGTCAGGAGAAGGAGTGAAGATATCCAAGTGGAATAATACTACCAAGAACATGAGTGGGAAATAATGAAGTCAGGAGAACGCCTGAGGACAGCCCAGTGGAATAATACCACCAGGAGTGTTAGTGGGAGAGACAAAGTCAGGAGAAGGCCCGAGGACTGCCCAGAGGATTAATACTACCAGGAGCGTGACGGGAGAAGAATGAACTCAGGAGAAAGCCTCAGGACAGCACAGTAGAGTAATACTTCCAGGAGAGTGAGTGGAGAATGACGAAGACAGGAGAAGAAGGATGAGGACAGACTACTGGAGTAATACTACCAGGAGCGTGAGTTGAGAAAGACGAAGTCAGGAGAAGGCCTGAGGATAGCCCAGTGGAGTAATACTCCAAGAACGTGAGTGGAGAAGGAAAAAGTCAGGAGAAGAAGGCCTGAGCACAAACCAGTGGAGTAATAGTTCCAGGAATGTGAGTGGATAAAGACGAAGTCAGGAGAAGAAGGATGAGGGCAGCCCACTTTAGTAATACTACCAGGAACGTGAGTGGAGAAGGACAAGGTCAGGATAAGAAGGCCTGAGGACATCCCAGTGGTGTAATACTTACAGGAGCGTGAGTGAAGGAGGACGAAGTCAGGAGAAGAAGGTCTGAGCACAGCTCAATGATGTAATACTGCCAGGAGAATGATTGGAGAAGGCCAAAGTAGGGAGAATGTCTGACGACAGCCCAGTAGAGTAATATTACCAGGAGCATGAGTGGAGGAGGACGAAGTCAGGAGAAGGCCTGAGGACATCCCAGTGGAGTAATACTACCAGGAGCGTGAGTGGGGATGGACAAAGTCAAGAGAAGGCCTGAGGAAAGGCATGGGGAGTAATATCACCAGCAGCACGAGTGGAGAAGGATGAAATCGGGAGAAGAAATGAGGACATCCCAGTGGAGTAATACTGGCAGGAGAGTGTGTGGAGAAATACAAAGTCAGGGGAAGAAGCCCTGGGGATAGCCCAGGGGAGTAATAGTTTCAGGAATGTGAGTGGAGAAGGACGAAGTCAATGGAAGAAGGCCTTTTGCCAGCCCAGTGGAGTAATACTACAAGGAGCACGAGTGGAGAAGGATGAAGTCAGGAGAAGAAGCCCTGAGGACAGCCCACGGGAGTAATACTACCAGGAGAGTGTGTGGAGAAATACAAAGTCAGGGGAAGAAGGCCTGAGGACAGCCCAGTGGTGTAAAACTGCCAAGAACATGGGTGGAGAAAAATGAATTCCGGAGAAGGGGTGAGGAGCGCCCAGTGGAGTAGTACTACCAGGAACATGAGTGGAAAAGAATGAAGTCAGGAGAAAGCCTGAGGACAGTCCAGTGGAGTAATACTACTAGGACCGTGAGTGGAGCAATTAAAAGTCAGGGGAAGAAGGCCTGAGGATAGCCCAGTGGAGTAATACTACAAGGAGTGTGAGTGGAGAGGGACGAAGTCAGGTGAAGGCCTGAGGACAGCCCGGTGTAGTAATACTACCAGGAGTGTCAGTGGAGAAGAATGAAGTCAGGAGAAGAAGGCATGAGGACAGCCCAGTGGAGTAATACTACCAGGAATGAGAGTGGAGAAGGACAAAGTCAGGAGTAGAAGGCCTGAGTAGAGCCCAGTGGAGTAATACTACCAGGAAAGTGAGTGGTGAATAATGAATTGAGGAGAAGAAGGCCTGAATACAGCCCAGTGCAGTAATACTACCAGGAGCGTGAGTGGAGAAGGACGAAGTCAGTGTTAGGCTTGAGGACAGCCCAGTGTAGTAATACTACCAGGAGCGTGAGTGGAGCAATTCAAAGTTAGGGAAAGAAGGCCTGAGGACAGCCCTGTGGAGTATCACTTCCAGGAACGTGGGAGGAGAAGGAGGAAGTCAGGAAAGGAAGGTATGAGGGCAGCCCAGTGGAGTAATACTAATACGAGAACGAGTGGAGAAGGACGAAGTCAGGAGAAGAAGGCCTGAGGACAGCCCAGTGGAGTGAAACTACCAGGACCGTGATTGGAGCAATTCAAACTCAGCAGAAGAAGGCCTGAACACAGCCCAGGGGAGTAATACTGCCAAGAAGATGAGTGTAGAAGAATGAAGTCAGGAGAAGGCATGAGGACTGCCCAGTGGAGTAAAACTACCAGGACTGTGAGTGGAGAAATTCAATGTCAGCAGAAGAAGGCTTGAGGACAGCCCAGTGGAGTAAAACTACCAGGACTGAGTGGAGCAATTCAAAGTCAGCGGAAGAAGGCCTGAGGTCAGCCCAGTGGAGTAATACTGCCAAGAAGATGAGTGGAGAAGAATGAAGTCAGGAGAAGGCGTGAGGACAGCCCAGTGGAGTAATACTACAAGGAACATGAGTGGAAAAGAGTGAAGTCAGGAGTAGAAGTCCTGAGGAAAGCCCAGTGGAGTAATACTACCAGGAACACGAGTGGAAAAGAATGAAGTGAGGAGAAGAAGGCCTGAGGACAGCCGAGTTGAGTAATACTACCAGGAGTGTGAGTGGAGAAGGACAAAGTCAGGAGAAGGCCTGAGGACAGCCCAGTTGAGTAATACTACCAGGAGAACAAGTGGAGAAGGACGAAGTCAGGAGAAAAAGGCCTGAGGACAGCCCACTGGAGCAATACTACCAGGAACATGAGTGGAGAAGAATGAATGTAGGAGAAGGCGTGATGACATCCCAGTGGAGTAATACTACCAGGAGCGTGAGTGGAGAAGGTCAAAATCAGGAGAAGGCCTGTGGGTAGCCCAGTGGAGCTATACTACCAGGAATGTCAGTCGAGAAATTCAAAGTCAGGAGAATAAGCCCTGAGGACCGCCCAGTGGAGTAATACTACCAGGAGCGTGAGTGTATAAGGACGAAATCAGGAGAAGGTCTGAGGACATGCCAGTGGAGTAATACTACTAGGAACATGAGTGGAGAAGGTCGAAGTCAGGAGAAGAAGGCCTGAGGATAGCCCAGTGGAGTAATACTGCCAAGAACATGAGTGGAGAAGAATGAAATCAGGAGAAGGTGTGAGGAGAGGCAAGTGGAATAACACTATCGATACCATGAGTGGGAAAGAATGAACTAAGGAGAAGGCCTGAGGACAGCCCAGTGGAGTAATAACACCAGGAGTGTGAGTGGAGAGGGACGAAGTCAGGAGAAGGCCTGAGGACATCCCAAAGGAGTAATACTACCAGGAGCGTGATGGGAGAATGAAGTAAGGAGAAAAAGGCCTGAGGACAGCCCAGTGGAGTAATACTCCAAGAACATGAGTGGAGAAGGAAGAAGTCAGGAGAAGAAGGCCTGAGCACAACCCAGTGGAGTAATACTTCCATGAATGGGAGTGGATAATGACGGAGTCAGGAGAAGAAGGATGAGGACAGCCCACTGGAGTAATACTACCAGGAGAGTGAGAGGAGAAGAATGAAGTAAGGACAAGAAGGCCTGAGGATATCCCAGTGGAGTAATAACTGCCACGAACGTGAGTGGAGAAGGATGAAGTCAGGAAGAGAAGGACGAAGTCAGGAGAAGAAGGCCTGAGCACAGCCCAATGATGTAATATTACCAGGAGCATGAGTGGAGGAGGACAAATTCACGAGAAGGCCTGAGGACATCCCAGTGGAGTAATAATGCTGGGAGTGTGAGTGGAGAAGGAGGAAGTCAGGAGAAGAAGGCCTGAGGACAGCCCAGTGGAGTAATAAAGGTAGGAGCGTGAGTGGAGTAGGACAAAGTCAGGAGAAGCCTGAGGAGAGCCCAGTGGAGTAATACTGCCAGGAGCGTGAGTGGGGAAGGACGAAGTCAAGAGAAGGCCTGAGGAAAGGCCAGTGGAGTAATACTACAAGGAGCGTGAGTGGAGAAATTCAAATTCAGGGGAAGAAGCCCTGAGGACGGCTCAGTGGAGTAATACTTCCAAGAGTGTGAGTCGAGACAGACGAAGTCAGGAGAAGAAAGCCTGTTGCCAGCCCAGTGGAGTAATACTACAAGGAGCACGAGTGGAGAATGATGAAGTCCAGACAAGAAGGCCTGAGGACAGCCCCCGGGAAAAATACTACCAGGAGTGTGTGTGGAGAAATACAAAGTCAGGGGAAGAAGGCCTGAGGACAGCTCAGTGGAGTAATACTACCAGGAGCGTGAGTGGAGAAGGACGAAGTCAGGGGAAGGCCTGAGGACTGCCCAGTGGAGTAATACTACCAGGAACATGAGTGAAAAAGAATGAAGTCAGGAGTAGAAGTCCTGAGGACAACCCAGTGGAGTAATAACTGCCAGGAACGTGAGTGTTGAACAATGAAGTAATGAGAAGAAGGCATGAGGACATCCCAGTGGAGTAATATTTCCAGGAGCATGAATGGAGATGGACGAAGTCAGGAGTAGAAAGCCTGGGGACAGCCCAGTGGAGTAATACTTCCAGGAACCTGAGAGGAGAAGGATGAAGTCAGGAAAAGAAGGCCTGAGGGCAGCTCAGTGGAGTAATACTACCAGGAGAATGAGTGGAGAAGGACGAAGTCAGCAGAAGAAGGCCTGAGGACCGCCCAGTGGAGTAATATTACCAGGAACGTGAGAGGAGAAGAATGAAGTCAGGAGAAGAAGGCCTGAGTACAGCCCAGTGGAGTAATACTTCCAGGAGCGTGAGTGGAGAAGGACGAAGTCAGGGGAAGGTCTGAGGACAGCCCAGTGGAGTAATACTACCAGAAGCGTGAGTGGCGCAATTCAAAGTCAGGGGAATAAGGCCTGAGGGGAGCCCTGTGGAGTAATACTACCGGGAGAACGAGTGGAGAAGGACGAAGTCAGGAGAATGCCTGAGGAGAGCCCAGTGGAGTAAAACTATAAGGAGCATGAGTGGAGAAGGACGAAGTCAGGAGAAGAAGGCCAGAGGACAGCCCAGTGGTGCAATACTGCCAAGAACGTGAGTGGAGAAGAATGAAGTCAGGAAAAGGAGGCAGGAGCGCACAGTGGAGTAGTACACCAGGAAAATGAGTGGAAAAGAATGAAGTCAGGAGAAGGCATGAGGACAGCCCAGTGGAGTAATACTGCCAAGAAGATGAGTGGAGAAGAATGAAGTCAGAGGAAGGCTGGAGGGCAGCCCAGTGGAGTAATACTACCAGGAGAACGAGTAGAGAAGGACGAAGTCAGGAGAAGAAGGCCTGAGGACAGCCCAGTGGTGTAATACTGCCAAGAACATGAGTGGAGAAGAATGAAGTCAGGAAAAGGAGCCAGGAGCGCACAGTGGAGTAGTACACCAGGAAAATGAGTGGAAATGAATGAATTCAGGAGAAGGCCTGAAGAGAGCCCAGTGGAGTAATACTACCAGGAGTGTGAGTGGAGAGGGACGAAGTCAGGAGAAGGCCTGAGAACATCCAAGTGTAGTAATACTACCAGGAGTGTGACTGGAGAGGGATGAAGTCAGGAGAAGGCCTGAGGACAGCCCAGTGGAGTAATACTAACAGGACTGTGAGTGGAGCAATTCAACATCAAGGGAAAAAAGACTGAGGACAGCTCAGTGGAGTAATACTGCCAAGAAGATGAGTGGAGAAGAATGAAGCCAGGAGAAGGCGTGAGGAAAGCCAAGTGGAGTAATACTACCAGGAACATGAGTGGAAAAGAATAAAGTCAGGAGAAGAAGGGCTGAGTACATCCCGGTGTAGTAATACTACCAGGAGTGTGAGTGGAGAGGGACCAAGTCAGGAGAAGGCCTGAGGAAGTCCATTGGTGTAATACTACCAGGAGCCTGCGTGGAGAAGAATGAAGTCAGGAGAAGGCGTGATGGCATCCCAGTGGAGTAATACTACCAGGAGCATGAGTGGAGAAGGACGAAGTCAGGAGAAGGCCTGTGGGCATCCCAGTGGAGCAATACTACCAGGAGTGTCAGTCGAGAAATTCAAAGTCAGGGGAATAAATCCTGAGGACAGCCCAGTGGAGTAATACTAAAAGGAGCGTGAGTGTAGAAGGACGAAATCAGGAGAACGACTGAGGACATGCCAGTGGAGTAATACTACCAGGAACGTGAGTGGAGAAGGTCGAAGTCAGGAGAAGAAGGCCTGAGGATAACCCAGTGGAGTAATACTAACAGGAGTGTGAGTGGAGAAAGACGAAGTCAGAAGGCCTGAGGATATCCCAGTGGAGTAATACTGCAAGAACATGAGTGGAGAAGGAAGAAGTCAGGAGAAGAAGGCCTGAGCACAACTCAGTGGAGTAATACTTCCATGAATGGGAGTGGATAATGACGGAGTCAGGAGAAGAAGGATGAGGACAGCCCACTGGAGTAATACTACCAGGAGAGTGAGAGGAGAAGAATGAAGTAAGGAGAAGAAAGCCTGAGGATATCCCAGTGGAGTAATAACTGCCACGAACGTGAGTGGAGAAGGATGAAGTCAGGAGGAGAAGGACGAAGTCAGGAGGAGAAGGCCTGAGGACAGCCCAGTGGAGTAATAAATGTAGGAGCGTGAGTGGAGTAGGACAAAGTCAGGAGAAGCCTGAGGAGAGCCCAGTGGAGTAATACTGCCAGGAGCGTGAGTGGGGAAGGACGAAGTCAAGAGAAGGCCTGAGGTAAGGCCAGTGGAGTAATACTACAAGGAGCGTGAGTGAAGAAATACAAAGTCAGGGGAAGAAGCCCTGAAGACGGCTCAGTGGAGTAATATTTCCACAAGTGTGAGTCGAGACGGAAGAAGTCAGGAGAAGAAGGCCTGTTGCCAGCCCAGTGGAGTAATACTACAAGGAGCACGAGTGGAGAAGGATGAAGTCAGGAGAAGAAGGCCTGAGCACAGCCCACGGGAATAATACTACCAGGAGAGTGTTTGGAGAAATACAAATTCAGGGGAAGAAGGCCTGAGGACAGCTCAGTGGAGTAATACTACCAGGAGCGTGAGTGGAGAACGATGAAGTCAGGGGAAGGCCTGAGGACAGCCCAGTGGAGTAATACTACCAGGAACATGAGTGAAAAAGAATGAAGTCAGGAATGGAAGTCCTGAGGACAACCCAGTGTAGTAATAACTGCCAGGAACGTGAGTGTTGAACAATGAAGTAATGAGAAGAAGGCATGAGGACATCCCAGTGGAGTAATACTACCAGGACCGTGAGTGGAGCAATTCAAAGTCAGGGGAAGAAGGCCTGAGGACAGCCCAATCGAGTAATACTACCAGGAATGTGAGTGGAGAAGGATGCAGTAAGGAGCAGTCCTGAGGACAGCCAGGTTGAGTAATACTACCAATAGCATTAATGGAGAAAGTTGAAGTCATCAGAAGAAGGCCTGAGGACATCTCAGTGGAGTAATACAGCAAGGAACATGAGTGGAGAAGGATGAAATAAGGAGAAGAAGGCCTGAGCACTGCCCAGTGAAGTAATGCTACAAGGAACGTGAGTGGAGAAGGACAAAGTCAGGAGAAGGCCTGAGGACAGCCCAGTGGAGTAATAATACCAGGAGCACTAGTGGAGAAGGACAAAGTCAGGAGAACGCCTGAGGACAGCCCAGTGGAGTAATACTTCAAGGAGCATGAATGGAGAAGGAAGAAATCAGGAGAAGAAGGCATGAGGAGAGCCCAGTGGAGTAATACTACCAGGAACGTGAGTGCAGAAGGACAAAGTCAGGAGAAGAAGGCCTGAGGACAGCCCAGTGGTGTAATACTTACAGGAGCGTGAGTGGAGGAGGATAAAGTGAGGAGAAGAAGGCCTGAGACAGCCCAGTGGAGAAATACTACTAGGAACACGAGTGGAGAAGGACAAAGTCAGGAGAAGGACTGAGGACAGCCCAGTGGAGTAATACTATGAGGAGAAGGAGTGGAGAAGGATGAAGTCAAGAGAAGAACGCCTGAGGCCAGCCCAGTGGAGTAATACTACCAGGAACGTGAGTGGAGAAGGATGCAGTCAGGAAAAGTCCTGAGGACAGCCAGGTTGAGTAATACTACCAAGAGCATTAGTGGAGAAAGGCGAAGTCAGGAGAAGAAGGCCTGAGGACATCCCAGTGGAGTAATAATGCCAGGAACATGAGTGGAGAAGGACGAAATAAGGAGAAGAATGCCTGAGGACAGCCCAGTGGAGTAATACTACCAGGAAAGTGAGTGGAGAAGAATGAAGTCAGCAGAAGAAGGCCTGAGGAGAGTCCAGTGGAGTAATACTACCAGAAGTGTGAGTGGAGAAAGACCAAGTCAGGAGAAGGCCTGAGGACAGCCCAGTGGAGTAATACTACCAGGAGCATGACTGGAGAAGGACGAAGTCAGGAGAAAAAGGCCTGAGGATAGCCCAGTGGAGTAATATCCCCAAGAACGTGAGTGGAGAAGGAAGATGTCCGGAGAAGAAGGCCTGAGAACAACCCAGTGGAGTAATACTTCCAAGAGTGTGAGTAGAGAAAGAGGAAGTCAGGAGAGGAAGGATGAAGACAGCCCACTGGAGTAATACTACCAGGAGTGGAGAAGAATGAAATAAGGAGTAGAAGGCCTGAGCACATCCCAGTGAAGTAATAACTGTCAGGAACGTGAGTGGAGAAGGACGAAGTCAGGAGGAGAAGGATGAAGTCAGGAGAAGAAGGCCTGAGGACAGCCCAATGATATAATAGTGCCAGGAGAGTGATTGGAGAAGGACAAAATCGGGAGAAGGTCTGAGGACAGCCCAGTAGAGTAATACTACCAGGAGCGTGAGTAGAGAAGGACGAAGTCAGGAGAAGGCCTGAGGATATCCCAGTGGAGTACTCCTTTCAGGAATGTGAGTGGAGAAGGAGGAAGTCGGGAGAAGGCCTGAGGACATCCCAGTGGAGTACTCCTTCCAGGAGCGTGAGTGTAGAAGGACGAAGTCAAGAGAAAGCCTGAGGAAAGGCCAGTGGAGTAATACTACCAGGAGCGTGAGTGGAGAAATACAAAGTCACTGGAAGAAGGCCTGAGGACAGCCCACTGGAGTAATCGTTCCAGGATTGGGAGTGGAGAAGAATGAAGTAAGGAGAAGAAGGCCTGAGGCCGCCCAGTGGTGTAATAACTGCCAGGAACGTGAGTGGAGAAGGACTTAGGAGGAGAAGGACGAAGTCAGGAGAAGAAGGCCTGAGGACAGCCCAATGATGTAATACTGCCAGGAGCGTGATTGGAGAAAGACAAATTAGGGAGATGGTCTGAGGACAGCCCAGTGGATTAATAATGCCAGTAGCATGAGTGGACAAGGACAATGTCAGGAGAAGGCCTGAGGACAGCACAATGAAGTAATACTACAAGGTGCGTGAGTGGAGAAGGATGAATTCAGGAGAAGAAGGCCTGAGGACAGCCAAGTCGAATAATACTGCCCGGAACATGAGTGGAGAAGGACGAAATCAGGAGAAGAAGGCCTGAGTACACCCCAGTGAACTAATACTACCAGGAACGTGAGTGGAGAAGGACGAAGTCAGGAGAAGAAGGCCTGAGGACAGCCCAGTGGAATAATCCTACCAGAAACGTGAGTGGAGAAGAACGAAGTCAGGAGAAGGGGTGAGGATAGCCCAGTGGAGTAATACTACCAGGAGTGTGAGTGGAGAAGGATGAAGTCAAGAAAAGAAGGCCTGAGGATAGCCCAGTGGAGTAATACTGCCAGGAACATGTTCGGAAAAGAATGAAGTCAGGAGAAGAATCCCTGAGGACAGCCTAGTGGAGTAATACTACCAGGAGTGTGAGTGGAGAAGGACAAAATCAGTAGAAGTCCTGAGTACAGCCCAGTGGAGTAATACTACCAGGAGCGTGAGTGGAGAAGATGAAGTCTGGACAAGTTCTGAGGATAGCCCAGTGGAGTAATACTACCAGGAGCATGAGTGGAGAAGAATGAAGTAAGAGAAGAAGGACTGAGGACAGCCCAGAGGAGTAATACTAACAGGAGTGTGAGTGGAGAAAGACGAATTCAGGAGAAGGCCTGAGGATAGCCCAGTGGAGTAATACTCCAAGAACATGAGTGGAGAAGGTCGAAGTCAGGAGAAGAAGGACTGAGGATAACCCAGTGGAGTAATACTGCCAGTAGCGTGAGTGGAGAAGGATGAAGTCAAGAAAAGGTCTGAGGAAAGGCAAGGGGAGTAATACCACCAGCAGCACGAGTGGAGAAGAACGAAATCTGGAGAAGAAATGAGGACATCCCAGTGGAGTAATACTACAAGGAGCGTAAGTGGAGAAATACAAAGTCAGGGTAAAAAGCACTGAGGACAGCCCAGTGGAGTAATACTTCCAGGAGTGTGAGTGGAGAAGGACGAAGTCAGGAGAAGAAGGCCTGAGGACAGCCGACGGGAGTAATACTACCAGGAGAGTGTGTGGAGAAATACAAAGTCAGGGGAAGAAGCCCTGGGGACAGCCCAGTGGAGTAATACTTCCAGGAGTGTGAGTGGAGAAGGACAAAGTCAGGAGGACTGTTGCCAGCCCAGTGGAGTAGTACTACAAGGAGCACGAGTGGAGAAGGACGAAATCAGGAGAAGAAGGCCTGAGGACAACCCACTGGGGTAATACTACCAGGAGAGTGTGTGGAGAAATACAAAGTCAGGTGAAGAAGGCCTGAGGACAGCCCAGTGGAGTAATCCTTCCAGGAGCGTGGGTAGAGAATTACAAATCAGGGAAGAAGGTCTGAGAACAGCCCAGTGGAGTATTACTGCGAAGTAAATGAGTGGAGAAGACTGAAGTCAGCAGAAGGCGTGAGGACAGCCCAGTGGAGTAATACTACCAGGAGCATGAGTGGAGATGGATGAAGTCAAGAGAAGAAGGCCTGAGGACAGCCCAGTGGATTAATACTACCAGGAACACGAGTGGAGAAGGACAAAATCAGGAGAAGGCCTGAGGACATACCAGTGGAGTAATACTACTAGGAGCGTGAGTGGAGAAAGATGAAGTCAGGAGAAGAAGGCCTGAGGACTGCCCAGTGAGGTAATACTACCAGGAAAGTGAGTGGAGAAGGACAAAGTCAGTAGAAGAAGGACTGAGGACAGCCCAGTGGAATAATACTACCACAAAATTGAGTGGAGAAAAATGAAGTCAGCAGAAGAAGGCCTGAGGACCGCCCAGTGGAGTAATATTACCAGGAACGTGAGAGGAGAAGAATGAAGTCAGGGGAAGAAGGCCTGAGTACAGCCCACTGCAGTAATACTACCAGGAGCGTGAGTGGAGAAGGACGAAGTCAGGGGAATAAGGCCTGAGGACAGCCCAGTGGAGTAATACTACCAGGGGAACGAGTGGTGAAGGACGAAGTCAGGAGAAGAAGCCCTGAGGACAGCCCACGGTAGTAATACTACCAGGAGAGTGTGTGGAGAAATACAAAGTCAGGGGAAGAAGGCCTGAGGACAGCTCAGTGGAGTATTACTGCCAAGAATATGAGTGGAGAAGACTGAAGTCAGGAGAAGGCCTGAGGACAGCCCAGTTGAGGAATACAACCAGGAACATGAGTGGAAAAGAATGAGGTCAGGAGAAGAACGCCTGAGGACAGCCCAGTGGAGTAATACTTCCAGGAACATGAGTGGAGAAGGATGAAGTCAGGAAAACAAGGCCTGAGGGCAGCCCAGTGGAGTAATACTACCAGGAGAATGAGTAGAGAAATACGAAGTCTGGAGAAGAAGGCCTGAGGACAGCCCAGTGGTATAATACTGCCAAGAACATGATTGGAGAAAAATTAATTCAGGAGAAGGAGTGAGGAGCGCCCAGTGGAGTAGTACTACCAGGAACATGAGTGGAAAGAATGAAGTCAGGAGAAGGCCTGAGGACAGCCCAGTGGAGTAATACTACCAGGAGTGTGACTGGAGAGGGATGAGGTCAGCAGAAGGCCTGAGGACAGCCCAGTGGAGTTAAACTACCAGGACCATGAGTGGAGCAATTGAAAGTCAGTGGAAGAAGGCCTGAACACAGCCCAGTGGAGTAATACTGCCAAGAAGATGAGTGGAGAAGAATGAAGTCAGGAGAAGGCGTGAGGACAGCCCAGTGGAGTAAAACTACCAGGACCGTGAGTGGAGAAATTCAACGTCAGTGGAAGAAGGCCTGAGGACAGCCCAGTGGAGTAATACTACCAGGAGCGTGAGTGTAGAAGGACGAAGTCAGGGGAAGGCCTGAGGACAGCCCAGTGGAGTAAAACTACCAGGAGCGTGAGTGGAGCAATTCAATGTCAGGGGAAGAAGGCCTGAGGACAGCCCAGTGGAGTAATACTGCAAGAACTTGAGTGGAGAAGAATGAAGTCAGGAGAAGGCGTGAGCAAAGCCCAGTGGAGTAATACTACCAGGAACATGAGTGGAAAAGAATGAAGTCAGGAGTAGAAGTCCTGAGGACAACCCAGTGGAGTAATAACTGCCAGGAACGTGAGTGTTGAAGAATGAAGTAAGGAGAAGAAGGCCTGAGCACATCCCAGTGGAGTAATACTTCCAGGAGCGTGAATGGAGATGGACGAAGTCAGGAGCAGAAAGCCTGAGGACAGCCCAGTTTAGTAATACTTCCAGGAGCATGAGAGGAGAAGGGTGAAGTCAGGAAAAGAAGGCCTGAGGGCAGCCCAGTGGAGTAATACTACCAGGAGAATGAGTAGAGAAATACGAAGTCTGGAGAAGAAGGCCTGAGGACAGCCCAGTGGTATAATACTGCCAAGAACATGAGTGGAGAAAAATTAATTCAGGAGAAGGAGTGAGGAGCGCCCAGTGGAGTAGTACTACCAGGAACATGAGTGGAAAAAAATGAAGTCAGGAGAAGGCCTGAGGACAGCCCAGTGGAGTAATACTACCAGGAGTGTGAGTGGAGAGTGACAAAGTCAGGTGAAGGCCTGAGGACAGCCCAATGGAGTAATACTACCAAGACCGTGAGTGGAGCAATTCAAAGTCAGCGGAAGAAGGCCTGAACACAGCCCAGTGGAGTAATACTGCCAAGAAGATGAGTGGAGAAGAATGAAGTCAGGAGAAGGCGTGAGGACAGCCCAGTGGAGTAAAACTACCAGGACCGTGAGTGGAGAAATTCAACGTCAGTGGAAGAAGGCCTGAGGACAGCCCAGTGGAGTAAAACTACCAGGAGCATGAGTGGAGCAATTCAAAGTCAATGGATGAAGGCCTGAGGACAGCCCAGTGGAGTAAAACTACCAGAACCGTGAGTGGAGCAATTCAAAGTCAGCGGAAGAAGGCCTGAGGACAGCCCAGTAGAATAATACCGCCAAGAAGATGAGTGGAGAAGAATGAAGTCAGGAGAAGGCGTGAGGACAGCCCAGCGGAGTAATACTACAAGGAACATGAGTGGAAAAGAATGAAGTCAGGAGTAGAAGTCCTGAGGACAGCCCAGTGGAGTAATACTCCAGGAATGTGAGTGGAGAAGGTCTAAGTCAGGAGAAGAAGGACTGAGGATAACCCAGTGGAGTAATACTGCCAGAAACATGAGTGGAGAAGTACGATGTCAGGAGAAGAAAGCCTGAGGACAGACCCGTGGTGTAATACTGCCAGAACATGAGGAGAAGAGAATGAAGTCAGGAGAAGGCCTGAGGACTCCCAAGTAGAGTAATACTACCAGGAGCATGAGTGGGAAAGAATGAAGTCAGGAGAACGCCTGAGGACAGCCCAGTGGAGTAATACCACCAGGAGTGTTAGTGGGAGAGACGAAGTCAGGAGAAGGCCTTAGGACAGCCCAGAGGATTAATACTACCAGGAGCGTGACGGGAGAAGAATGAACTCAGGAGAAAGCCTTAGGACAGCACAGTAGAGTAATACTTCCAGGAGAGTGAGTGGAGAATGACGAAGACAGGAGAAGAAGGATGAGGACAGACTACTGGAGTAATACTACCAGGAGCGTGAGTTGAGAAAGACGAAGTCAGGAGAAGGCCTGAGGATAGCCCAGTGGAGTAATACTCCAAGAACGTGAGTGGAGAAGGAAAAAGTCAGGAGAAGAAGGCCTGAGCACAAACCAGTGGAGTAAAAGTTCCAGGAATGTGAGTGGATAAAGACGAAGTCAGGAGAAGAAGGATGAGGACAGCCCACTGGAGTAATACTAAAACGAGAATGACTGGAGAAGGACGAAGTCAGGATAAGAAGGCCTGAGGACATCCCAGTGGTGTAATACTTACAGGAGCGTGAGTGGAGGAGGACGAAGTCAGGAGAAGAAGGCCTGAGGACAGCTCAATGATGTAATACTGCCAGGAGCATGATTGGAGAAGGCCAAAGTAGGGAGAAGGTCTGAGGACAGCCCAGTAGAGTAATACTACCAGGAGCGTGAGTGGAGGAGGATGAAGTCAGGGGAAGGCCTGAGGACATCCCAGTGGGGGAATACTTTGAGGAGTGTGAGTGGAGAAAGAGGAAGTCAGGAGAAGAAGGCCTGAGGACAGCGCAGTGGAGTAATAAATCTAGGAGCATGAGTGGAGTAGGACAAAGTCAGGAAAAGCCTGAGGACAGCCCAGTGGAGTAATACTGCCAGGAGCGTGAGTGGAGAAGGATGAAGTCAAGAGAAGGCCTGAGGAAAGGCAAGGGGAGTAATACCACCAGCAGCACGAGTGGAGAAGAACGAAATCTGGAGAAGAAATGAGGACATCCCAGTGGAGTAATACTACAAGGAGTGTGAGTGGAGAAATACAAGGTCAGCGGAAGAAGCCCTGGGGGCAGCCCAGTGGAGTAATACTTCCAGGAGTGTGAGTGGAGAAGGACGAAGTCAGGAGGAGAAGGACTGTTGCCAGCCCAGTGGAGTAATACTACAAGGAGCACGAGTGGAGAAGGACGAAGTCAGGAGAAGAAGCCCTGAGGACAGCCCACAGGAGTAATACTACCAGGAGAGTGTGTGCAGAAATACAAAGTCAGGAGAAGAAGGCCTGAGGACAGCTTAGTGGAGTATTACTGCCAAGAATATGAGTGGAGAAGACTGAAGTCAGGAGAAGGCCTGAGGACAGCCCACTTGAGGAATACTACCAGGAACATGAGTGGAAAAGAATGAGGTCAGGAGAAGAACGCCTGAGGACAGCCCAGTGGAGTAATACTTCCAGGAACATGAGTGGAGAAGGATGAAGTCAGGAGAATGCTTGAGGACAGCCCAGTGGAGTAATACAACAAGGAACACGAGTGGAGAAGGACAAATTCAGGAGAATGTCTGAGGAGAGCCCAGTGGAGTAAAACTATAAGTATGATGAGTGGAGAAGGACGAAGTGTGGAGGAGAAGGCCTGATGACAGCCCAAGGGAGTAATTCTACCAGGAACATGAGTGGAGAAGGACAAAGTCAGGAGAAGGCCTGAGGACACCCAAGTAGAGTAATACTACCAGGAAAGGGAGTGAGGAAGAATGAATTCAGGAGAAGAAAGCCTGAGAACCTCCCAGTGGAGTAATACTACCAGGAACGTGAGTGGAGAAGAATGAAGTCAGAAGAAGGCCTGAGTACAGCCCAGTGGAGTAATACTACCAGGAGCGTGAGTGGAGAAGGACGAAGTCAGGGGAAGGCCTGAGGACAGCCCAGTGGAGTAAAACTACCAGGAGCATGAGTGGAGCAATTCAAAGTCAGGGGAAGAAGGCCTGAGGACAGCCCAATGGAGTAATACTACCAGGTGTGTGAGTGGAGAAGAATGAAGTCAGGAGAAGAAGGCATGAGGACAGCCCAGCGGAGTAATACTACCAGGAGCGTGAGTGGAGAAGGACGAAGTCAGGGTTAGGCCTGAGGACAGCCCAGTGTAGTAATACTACCAGGAGCGTGAGTGGAGCAATTTAAAGTTAGGGGAAGAAGGCCTGAGGACAGCCCAGTGGAGTATCACTTCCAGGAACGTGAGAGGAGAAGGAGGAAGTCAGGCAAGGAAGGCCTGAGGGCAGCCCAATGGAGTAATACTAAAACGAGAACGACTGGAGAAGGACGAAGTCAGTAGAAGAAGGCCTGAGGACAGCCCAGTGGTGTAATACTGCCAAGAACGTGAGTGGAGAAGAATGAAGTCAGGAGAAGGAGTGAGGGGAGCCCAATGGAGTAGTACCACCAGGAACATGAGTGGAAAAGAATGAAGTCAGGTGAAGGCCTGAGGACAGCCCAGTGGAGTAATACTACAAGGAACACGAGTGGAGAAGGACAAATTCAGGAGAATGCCTGAGGAGAGCCCAGTGGAGTAAAACTATAAGGAGCATGAGTGGAGAAGGACGAAGTGTGGAGGAGAAGGCCTGACGACAGCCCAAGGGAGTAATACCACCAGGAACACGAGTGGAGAAGGACAAAGTCAGGAGAAGGCCTGAGGACTCCCAAGTAGAGTAATACTACCAGGAGCATGAGTGGAGAAGTATGCTATCAGGAGAAATCCTGAGGGCAGCCCAGTTGAGTAATACTACAAGGAGCGTGACTGGAGAAAGATGAAGTCAGGAGAAGAAGGCCTGAGAACAGCACAGTGGAGTAATACTACCAGGAAAGTGAGTGGAGAATAATGAATTGAGGAGAAGAAGGCCTGAGTACAGCCCAGTGGAGTAATACTACCAGGAGCGTGAGTGGAGAAGGACGAAGTCAGGGTTAGGCCTGAGGACAGCCCAGTGTAGTAATACTACCAGGAGCGTGAGTGGAGCAATTCAAAGTTTTGGGAAGAAGGCCTGAGGACAGCCCAGTGGAGTATCACTTCCATGAACGTGAGAGGAGAAGGAGGAAGTCAGGAAAGGAAGGCCTGAGGGCAGCCCAGTGGAGTAATACTAAAATGAGAACGAGTGGAAAAGGACGAAGTCAGGAGAAGAAGGACTGAGGACAGCCCAGTTTTGTAATACTGCCAAGAACGTGAGTGGAGAAGAATGAAGTCAGGATAAGGATTGAGGGGCGCCCAGTGGAGTAGTACTACCAGGAACATGAGTGGAAAAGAATGAAGTCAGGAGAAGGCCTGAGGACAGCCCAGTGGAGTAATACTACCAGGAGTGTGACTGGAGAGGGATGAGGTCAGCAGAAGGCCTGAGGACAGCCCAGTGGAGTTAAACTACCAGGACCGTGAGTGGAGCAATTCAAAGTCAGCGGAAGAAGGCCTGACCACAGCCCAGTGGAGTAATACTGCCAAGAAGATGAGTGGAGAAGAATGAAGTCAGGAGAAGGCGTGAGGACAGCCCAGTGGAGTAAAACTACCAGGACCGTGAGTGGAGAAATTCAACGTCAGTGGAAGAAGGCCTGAGGACAGCCCAGTGGAGTAATACTACAATGTACATGAGTGGAAAAGAATGAAGTGAGGAGAAGAATGCCTGAGGACAGCCCAGTTGAGTAATACTACCAGGAGTGTGAGTGGAGAAGGACAAAGTCAGGAGAAGGCCTGAGGACAGACCAGTGGAGTAATACTACCAGGAGAACAAGTGGAGAAGGACGAAGTCAGGAGAAATAGGCCTGAGGACAGCCCACTGGAGCAATACTACCAGGAACATGAGGGGAGAAGAATGAAGTCAGGAGAAGGCATGAGGAGAGCCTAGTGGAGTAATACTACAAGGAGCATGAGTGGAGATGGATGACGTCAGGATAAGAAGGCATGAAGACAGCCCAGTGCAGTAATACTCCCAGGAACGTGAGTGGAGAAGGACAAAGTCAGGAGAAGAAAGCCTGAGGACAGCCCAGTGGAGTAATAGTTACAGGGGCATGAGTGGAGGAGGACGAAGTCAGGAAAAGAAGGCCTGAGGACAGCCCAGTGGAATAATACTACCAGGAGCACGAGTGGAGAAGGACAAAGTGAGGAGATGAAGGCCTGAGACAGCCCAGTGGAGTAATACTACCAGGAACACGAATGGAGAAGGATGAAGTCAGGAAAAGAAGGCCTGAGGACAGCCCAGTGGTGTAATAGTACCAGGAACGTGAGTGGAGAAGGATGCTGTCAGGAGAAGTCCTGAGGACAGCCAGGTTGAGTAATACTACCAAGAGCATTAGTAGAGAAAGATGAAGTCAGGAGAAGAAGGCCTGATGACATCCCAGTGGAGTAATACTGCCAGGAACATGAGTGGAGAAGGACGAAATAAGGAGAAGTCCTGAGGACTGCCCAGTGAAGTAATACTGCCAGGAGCCTGAGTCGAGAAATTCAACTTCTGGGAAAGAAGGCCTGAGAATATCCCAGTGGAGTAATACAGCGAGGAGCATGAGTGGAGAAGCATGAAGTCAGGCGAAGAAAGCCTGTGGACAGTGCAGTGGTGTAATACTGCCAAGAACATGAGTGGAGAAAAATAAAGACAGGAGAAGGCGTGAGCAGAGCCCATTGGAGTAATACTACCAGGAACATGAGTGGAAAAGAATGAAGTCAGGACAAGGCCTGAGGACAGCCCTGTGGAGTAATACCGCCAAGAACATGCGTGGAGAAGAACGAAGTCAGGAGGAGAAGTCCTGAGTACAGCCCCATTGAGTAATACTACCAGGAGTGTGAGTGGAGAGGGACGAAGTCAGGAGAAGGCCTGAGGACCGCCCAGTGGAGTAATACTACCAGGAACATGAGTGCAAAAGAATGAAGTCTGGAGAAGAAGGCCTGAAGACATCCCAGTGGAGTAATACTTCCAGGAGAGTGAAAGGAGAAGGACAAAGTCAGGTGTAGAAGGCCTCAGGACAGCCCAGTGTAGTAATAATGTGAGGAACATGAGTGTTGAAGAACGAAGACTGGCGAAGAAGGCCTGTGTACAGCCCAGTACAGTAATACTACCAGGAACGTGAGTGGAGAAGAATGAAGTCAGAAGAAGAAGGCCTGAGGACATCCCAGTTGAATAATATTTCCAGCAGCGAGAATGGAGAAGGACAAAGTTAGGAGTAGAAGGCCTGAGGACAGCCCAGTGGAGAAATACTTCCAGGAGCTTGAGTGGACAAGGATGAAGTCACGAAAAGAAGGCCTGCGGACAACTCAGTTTAGTAACACTACAAGGAGAACGAGTGGAGAAGGACAAATTCAGGAAAAGAAGGCCTGAGGACAGCCTAGTGGAGTTATAACTGCCAGGAACGTGAGTGGAGAAGAATGAAGTCAGCAGAAGAAGGCCTCAGGAGAGCCCAGTTGAGTAATACTACAAGAAACGTGAGTGGAGAAGATCTAAGTCACGAGAAGGAATGAGGACAGACCAATGGAGTAATACTGCCAGGAAAATGAGTGGAGAAGGACGAAGTCAGGAGAAGAAGGCCTGAGGACATACCAGAGGAGTAATACTTCCAGGAGCGTGAATGGAGAAGGACGAAGTTAGGAGTAGAAAGCATGACTACAACCCAGTGTAGTAATACTTCCAGGAGCATGAGTAGAGCAGGATGAAGTCAGGAAAAGAAGGCGTGAGGGCAGCCCAGTAGAGTAAAACAACCAGGAGAATGAGCGGAGAGGGACGAAATCATGAGAAGAAGGCCTGAGGACAGCCCAGTGGAGTAATACTACCAGGAGCATGAGTGGAGAAGGAAGAAGTCAGGAGAAGAAGGCCTGAGGACAGCCCAGTGGAGTAATACTACCAGGAACACGAGTGGAGAAGGACAAAGTCAGGAGAATGCCTGAGGACAGCCCAGTGGAGTAATACTACAAGGAGCATGAGTGGAGAAGGATGAAGTGAGGAGAAGAAGGCCTGAGGACAGCCCAGTGGAGTAATACTACCAGTAACACAAGTGGAGAAGGATGAAGTCAGTAGAAGTAGGCCTGAGGACAGCCCAGTGGAGTAATACTACCAGGAACGTGAGTAGAGAAGGATGCAGTCAAGAGAAGTCCTGAGGACAGCCCAGTTGAGTAATACTACCAGGAGCATGAGTGGAGAAAGATGAAGTCAGGAGAAGAAGGCCTGAGGACAGCCCAGTGAAGTAATACTGCCAGGAAGATGAGTGGAGAAGGATGAAATCAGGAGAAGGCCTGAGGACTGCCCAGTGAAGTAATACTACCAGGAACGTGAGTGGAGAAGGACAAAGTCAGGAGAAGAAGGCCTGAGGACAGCCCAGTAGAGTAATACTACCAGGAAAGTGAGTGGAGAAGAATGAAGTCAGCAGAAGAATTCATGAGGAGCGCCCAGTGGAGTAATACTACCAAGAACGTGAGTGGAGAAGGAGGAAGTCAGGAGAAGAAGGCCTGAGGACAGCCCAGTGGTGTAATACTGCCAAGAACATGAGTGGAGAAGAATGAAGTCAGGAGAAGGAGCCAGGAGTGCCCAGTTGAGTAGTACTACCAGGAAAATGAGTGGAAAAGAATGAAGTCAGGAGAAGGCCTGAGTTCAGCCCAGTGGAGTAATAATACCAGGAGTGTGAGTGGAGAGGGACAAAGTCAGGAGAAAGCCTGAGGAGAGCCCAGTGTAGTAGTACTACCAGGAGTGTGACTGGAGAGGGATGAATTCAGGAGAAGGCCTGAGGACAGCCCAGTGGAGTAATACTACCGGGAGTGTGACTGGAGAGGGACAAAGTCATCAGAAGGCCTGAGGACAGCCCAGTGGAGTAATACTGCCAAGAAGATGAGTGGAAAAGAATGAAGTCAGGAGAAGGCGTGAGGAAAGCCCAGTAGAGTAATACTACCATGAACATGAGTGGAAAAGAATGAAGTCAGGAGAAGGCGTGAGGACAGCCCAGTGGAGTAAAACTACCAGGACCGTGAGTGGAGAAATTCAACGTCAGTGGAAGAAGGCCTGAGGACAGCCCAGTGGAGTAAAACTACCAGGAGCATGAGTGGAGCAATTCAAAGTCAATGGATGAAGGCCTGAGGACAGCCCAGTGGAGTAAAACTACCAGGAGCGTGAGTGGAGCAATTCAAAGTCAGGGGAAGAAAGCCTGAGGACAGCCCAATGGAGTAATACTACCAGGTGTGTGAGTGGAGAAGAATGAAGTCAGGAGAAGAAGGCATGAGGACAGCCCAGCGGAGTAATACTACCAGGAGCGTGAGTGGAGAAGGACGAAGTCAGGGTTAGGCCTGAGGACAGCCCAGTGTAGTAATACTACCAGGAGTGTGAGTGGAGCAATTCAAAGTTAGGGGAAGAAGGCCTGAGGACAGCCCAGTGGAGTATCGCTTCCAGGAACGTGAGAGGAGAAGGAGGAAGTCAGGCAAGTAAGGCCTGAGGGCAGACCAATGGAGTAATACTAAAACGAGAACGACTGGAGAAGGACGAAGTCAGTAGAAGAAGGCCTGAGGACAGCCCAGTGGTGTATTACTGCCAAGAACGTGAGTGGAGAAGAATGAAGTCAGGAGAAGGAGTGAGGGGAGCCCAATGGAGTAGTACCACCAGGAACATGAGTGGAAAAGAATGAAGTCAGGAGAAGGCCTGAGGACAGCCCAGTGGAGTAATACTACAAGGAACACGAGTGGAGAAGGACAAATTCAGGAGAATGCCTGAGGAGAGCCCAGTGGAGTAAAACTATAAGGAGCATGAGTGGAGAAGGACGAAGTGTGGAGGAGAAGGCCTGACGACAGCCCAAGGGAGTAATACCACCAGGAACACGAGTGGAGAAGGACAAAGTCAGGAGAAGGCCTGAGGACTCCCAAGTAGAGTAATACTACCAGGAGCATGAGTGGAGAAGTATGCTATCAGGAGAAATCCTGAGGGCAGCCCAGTTGAGTAATACTACAAGGAGCATGACTGGAGAAAGATGAAGTCAGGAGAAGAAGGCCTGAGAACAGCACAGTGGAGTAATACTACCAGGAAAGTGAGTGGAGAATAATGAATTGAGGAGAAGAAGGCCTGAGTACAGCCCAGTGGAGTAATACTACCAGGAGCGTGAGTGGAGAAGGACGAAGTCAGGGTTAGGCCTGAGGACAGCCCAGTGTAGTAATACTACCAGGAGCGTGAGTGGAGCAATTCAAAGTTTTGGGAAGAAGGCCTGAGGACAGCCCAGTGGAGTATCACTTCCATGAACGTGAGAGGAGAAGGAGGAAGTCAGGAAAGGAAGGCCTGAGGGCAGCCCAGTGGAGTAATACTAAAATGAGAACGAGTGGAAAAGGACGAAGTCAGGAGAAGAAGGACTGAGGACAGCCCAGTTTTGTAATACTGCCAAGAACGTGAGTGGAGAAGAATGAAGTCAGGATAAGGATTGAGGGGCGCCCAGTGGAGTAGTACTACCAGGAACATGAGTGGAAAAGAATGAAGTCAGGAGAAGGCCTGAGGACAGCCCAGTGGAGTAATACTACCAGGAGTGTGACTGGAGAGGGATGAGGTCAGCAGAAGGCCTGAGGACAGCCCAGTGGAGTTAAACTACCAGGACCGTGAGTGGAGCAATTCAAAGTCAGCGGAAGATGGCCTGACCACAGCCCAGTGGAGTAATACTGCCAAGAAGATGAGTGGAGAAGAATGAAGTCAGGAGAAGGCGTGAGGACAGCCCAGTGGAGTAAAACTACCAGGACCGTGAGTGGAGAAATTCAACGTCAGTGGAAGAAGGCCTGAGGACAGCCCAGTGGAGTAATACTACCAGGAGCGTGAGTGTAGAAGGACGAAGTCAGGGGAAGGCCCGAGGACAGCCCAGTGGAGTAAAACTACCAGGAGCGTGAGTGGAGCAATTCAATGTCAGGGGAAGAAGGCCTGAGGACAGCCCAGTGGAGTAATACTGCAAGAACTTGAGTGGAGAAGAATGAAGTCAGGAGAAGGCGTGAGCAAAGCCCAGTGGAGTAATACTACCAGGAACATGAGTGGGAAAGAATGAAGTCAGGAGTAGAAGTCCTGAGGACAACCCAGTGGAGTAATAACTGCCAGGAACGTGAGTGTTGAAGAATGAAGTAAGGAGAATAAGGCCTGAGCACATCCCAGTGGAGTAATACTTCCAGGAGCATGAATGGAGATGGACGAAGTCAGGAGCAGAAAGCCTGAGGACAGCCCAGTTTAGTAATACTTCCAGGAGCATGAGAGGAGAAGGGTGAAGTCAGGAAAAGAAGGCCTGAGGGCAGCCCAGTGGAGTAATACTACCAGGAGAATGAGTAGAGAAATACGAAGTCTGGAGAAGAAGGCCTGAGGACAGCCCAGTGGTATAATACTGCCAAGAACATGAGTGGAGAAAAATTAATTCAGGAGAAGGAGTGAGGAGCGCCCAGTGGAGTAGTACTACCAGCAACATGAGTGGAAAAAAATGAAGTCAGGAGAAGGCCTGAGGACAGCCCAGTGGAGTAATACTACCAGGAGTGTGAGTGGAGAGTGACAAAGTCAGGTGAAGGCCTGAGGACAGCCCAATGGAGTAATACTACCAGGACCGTGAGTGGAGCAATTCAAAGTCAGCGGAAGAAGGCCTGAACACAGCCCAGTGGAGTAATACTGCCAAGAAGATGAGTGGAGAAGAATGAAGTCAGGAGAAGGCGTGAGGACAGCCCAGTGGAGTAAAACTACCAGGACCGTGAGTGGAGAAATTCAACGTCAGTGGAAGAAGGCCTGAGGACAGCCCAGTGGAGTAAAACTACCAGGAGCATGAGTGGAGCAATTCAAAGTCAATGGATGAAGGCCTGAGGACAGCCCAGTGGAGTAAAACTACCAGAACCGTGAGTGGAGCAATTCAAAGTCAGCGGAAGAAGGCCTGAGGACAGCCCAGTAGAATAATACCGCCAAGAAGATGAGTGGAGAAGAATGAAGTCAGGAGAAGGCGTGAGGACAGCCCAGCGGAGTAATACTACAAGGAACATGAGTGGAAAAGAATGAAGTCAGGAGTAGAAGTCCTGAGGACAGCCCAGTGGAGTAATACTCCAGGAATGTGAGTGGAGAAGGTCTAAGTCAGGAGAAGAAGGACTGAGGATAACCCAGTGGAGTAATACTGCCAGAAACATGAGTGGAGAAGTACAATGTCAGGAGAAGAAAGCCTGAGGACAGACCCGTGGTGTAATACTGCCAGAACATGAGGAGAAGAGAATGAAGTCAGGAGAAGGCCTGAGGACTCCCAAGTAGAGTAATACTACCAGGAGCATGAGTGGGAAAGAATGAAGTCAGGAGAACGCCTGAGGACAGCCCAGTGGAGTAATACCACCAGGAGTGTTAGTGGGAGAGACGAAGTCAGGAGAAGGCCTTAGGACAGCCCAGAGGATTAATACTACCAGGAGCGTGACGGGAGAAGAATGAACTCAGGAGAAAGCCTTAGGACAGCACAGTAGAGTAATACTTCCAGGAGAGTGAGTGGAGAATGACGAAGACAGGAGAAGAAGGATGAGGACAGACTACTGGAGTAATACTACCAGGAGCGTGAGTTGAGAAAGACGAAGTCAGGAGAAGGCCTGAGGATAGCCCAGTGGAGTAATACTCCAAGAACGTGAGTGGAGAAGGAAAAAGTCAGGAGAAGAAGGCCTGAGCACAAACCAGTGGAGTAATAGTTCCAGGAATGTGAGTGGATAAAGACGAAGTCAGGAGAAGAAGGATGAGGACAGCCCACTGGAGTAATACTAAAACGAGAATGACTGGAGAAGGACGAAGTCAGGATAAGAAGGCCTGAGGACATCCCAGTGGTGTAATACTTACAGGAGCGTGAGTGGAGGAGGACGAAGTCAGGAGAAGAAGGCCTGAGGACAGCTCAATGATGTAATACTGCCAGGAGCATGATTGGAGAAGGCCAAAGTAGGGAGAAGGTCTGAGGACAGCCCAGTAGAGTAATACTACCAGGAGCGTGAGTGGAGGAGGATGAAGTCAGGGGAAGGCCTGAGGACATCCCAGTGGGGGAATACTTTGAGGAGTGTGAGTGGAGAAAGAGGAAGTCAGGAGAAGAAGGCCTGAGGACAGCGCAGTGGAGTAATAAATCTAGGAGCATGGGTGGAGTAGGACGAAGTCAGGAAAAGCCTGAGGACAGCCCAGTGGAGTAATACTGCCAGGAGCGTGAGTGGAGAAGGATGAAGTCAAGAGAAGGCCTGAGGAAAGGCAAGGGGAGTAATACCACCAGCAGCACGAGTGGAGAAGAACGAAATCTGAAGAAATGAGGACATCCCAGTGGAGTAATACTACAAGGAGTGTGAGTGGAGAAATACAAGGTCAGCGGAAGAAGCCCTGGGGGCAGCCCAGTGGAGTAATACTTCCAGGAGTGTGAGTGGAGAAGGACGAAGTCAGGAGGAGAAGGACTGTTGCCAGCCCAGTGGAGTAATACTACAAGGAGCACGAGTGGAGAAGGACGAAGTCAGGAGAAGAAGCCCTGAGGACAGCCCACAGGAGTAATACTACCAGGAGAGTGTGTGCAGAAATACAAAGTCAGGAGAAGAACCCTGAGGACAGCTTAGTGGAGTATTACTGCCAAGAATATGAGTGGAGAAGACTGAAGTCAGGAGAAGGCCTGAGGACAGCCCACTTGAGGAATACTACCAGGAACATGAGTGGAAAAGAATGAGGTCAGGAGAAGAACGCCTGAGGACAGCCCAGTGGAGTAATACTTCCAGGAACATGAGTGGAGAAGGATGAAGTCAGGAGAATGCTTGAGGACAGCCCAGTGGAGTAATACAACAAGGAACACGAGTGGAGAAGGACAAATTCAGGAGAATGTCTGAGGAGAGCCCAGTGGAGTAAAACTATAAGTATGATGAGTGGAGAAGGACGAAGTGTGGAGGAGAAGGCCTGATGACAGCCCAAGGGAGTAATTCTACCAGGAACACGAGTGGAGAAGGACAAAGTCAGGAGAAGGCCTGAGGACACCCAAGTAGAGTAATACTACCAGGAAAGGGAGTGAGGAAGAATGAATTCAGGAGAAGAAAGCCTGAGAACCTCCCAGTGGAGTAATACTACCAGGAACGTGAGTGGAGAAGAATGAAGTCAGAAGAAGGCCTGAGGACAGCCCAGTGGAGTAATACTACCAGGAGCATGAGTGGAGCAATTCAAAGTCAGGGGAAGAAGGCCTGAGGACAGCCCAATGGAGTAATACTACCAGGTGTGTGAGTGGAGAAGAATGAAGTCAGGAGAAGAAGGCATGAGGACAGCCCAGCGGAGTAATACTACCAGGAGTGTGAGTGGAGAAGGACGAAGTCAGGGTTAGGCCTGAGGACAGCCCAGTGTAGTAATACTACCAGGAGCGTGAGTGGAGCAATTCAAAGTTAGGGGAAGAAGGCCTGAGGACAGCCCAGTGGAGTATCACTTCCAGGAACGTGAGAGGAGAAGGAGGAAGTCAGGCAAGGAAGGCCTGAGGGCAGCCCAATGGAGTAATACTAAAACGAGAACGACTGGAGAAGGACGAAGTCAGTAGAAGAAGGCCTGAGGACAGCCCAGTGGTGTAATACTGCCAAGAACGTGAGTGGAGAAGAATGAAATCAGGAGAAGGAGTGAGGGGAGCCCAATGGAGTAGTACCACCAGGAACATGAGTGGAAAAGAATGAAGTCAGGAGAAGGCCTGAGGACAGCCCAGTGGAGTAATACTACAAGGAACACGAGTGGAGAAGGACAAATTCAGGAGAATGCCTGAGGAGAGCCCAGTGGAGTAAAACTATAAGTATAATGAGTGGAGAAGGACGAAGTGTGGAGGAGAAGGCCTGATGACAGCCCAAGGGAGTAATTCTACCAGGAACATGAGTGGAGAAGGACAAAGTCAGGAGAAGGCCTGAGGACACCCAAGTAGAGTAATACTACCAGGAAAGGGAGTGAGGAAGAATGAATTCAGGAGAAGAAAGCCTGAGAACCTCCCAGTGGAGTAATACTACCAGGAACGTGAGTGGAGAAGAATGAAGTCAGAAGAAGGCCTGAGTACAGCCCAGTGGAGTAATACTACCAGGAGCGTGAGTGGAGAAGGACGAAGTCAGGGGAAGGCCTGAGGACAGCCCAGTGGAGTAAAACTACCAGGAGCATGAGTGGAGCAATTCAAAGTCAGGGGAAGAAGGCCTGAGGACAGCCCAATGGAGTAATACTACCAGGTGTGTGAGTGGAGAAGAATGAAGTCAGGAGAAGAAGGCATGAGGACAGCCCAGCGGAGTAATACTACCAGGAGCGTGAGTGGAGAAGGACGAAGTCAGGGTTAGGCCTGAGGACAGCCCAGTGTAGTAATACTACCAGGAGCGTGAGTGGAGCAATTTAAAGTTAGGGGAAGAAGGCCTGAGGACAGCCCAGTGGAGTATCACTTCCAGGAACGTGAGAGGAGAAGGAGGAAGTCAGGCAAGGAAGGCCTGAGGGCAGCCCAATGGAGTAATACTAAAACGAGAACGACTGGAGAAGGACGAAGTCAGTAGAAGAAGGCCTGAGGACAGCCCAGTGGTGTAATACTGCCAAGAATGTGAGTGGAGAAGAATGAAGTCAGGAGAAGGAGTGAGGGGAGCCCAATGGAGTAGTACCACCAGGAACATGAGTGGAAAAGAATGAAGTCAGGTGAAGGCCTGAGGACAGCCCAGTGGAGTAATACTACAAGGAACACGAGTGGAGAAGGACAAATTCAGGAGAATGCCTGAGGAGAGCCCAGTGGAGTAAAACTATAAGGAGCATGAGTGGAGAAGGACGAAGTGTGGAGGAGAAGGCCTGACGACAGCCCAAGGGAGTAATACCACCAGGAACACGAGTGGAGAAGGACAAAGTCAGGAGAAGGCCTGAGGACTCCCAAGTAGAGTAATACTACCAGGAGCATGAGTGGAGAAGTATGCTATCAGGAGAAATCCTGAGGGCAGCCCAGTTGAGTAATACTACAAGGAGCGTGACTGGAGAAAGATGAAGTCAGGAGAAGAAGGCCTGAGAACAGCACAGTGGAGTAATACTACCAGGAAAGTGAGTGGAGAATAATGAATTGAGGAGAAGAAGGCCTGAGTACAGCCCAGTGGAGTAATACTACCAGGAGCGTGAGTGGAGAAGGACGAAGTCAGGGTTAGGCCTGAGGACAGCCCAGTGTAGTAATACTACCAGGAGCGTGAGTGGAGCAATTCAAAGTTTTGGGAAGAAGGCCTGAGGACAGCCCAGTGGAGTATCACTTCCATGAACGTGAGAGGAGAAGGAGGAAGTCAGGAAAGGAAGGCCTGAGGGCAGCCCAGTGGAGTAATACTAAAATGAGAACGAGTGGAAAAGGACGAAGTCAGGAGAAGAAGGACTGAGGACAGCCCAGTTTTGTAATACTGCCAAGAACGTGAGTGGAGAAGAATGAAGTCAGGATAAGGATTGAGGGGCGCCCAGTGGAGTAGTACTACCAGGAACATGAGTGGAAAAGAATGAAGTCAGGAGAAGGCCTGAGGACAGCCCAGTGGAGTAATACTACCAGGAGTGTGACTGGAGAGGGATGAGGTCAGCAGAAGGCCTGAGGACAGCCCAGTGGAGTTAAACTACCAGGACCGTGAGTGGAGCAATTCAAAGTCAGCGGAAGAAGGCCTGACCACAGCCCAGTGGAGTAATACTGCCAAGAAGATGAGTGGAGAAGAATGAAGTCAGGAGAAGGCGTGAGGACAGCCCAGTGGAGTAAAACTACCAGGACCGTGAGTGGAGAAATTCAACGTCAGTGGAAGAAGGCCTGAGGACAGCCCAGTGGAGTAATACTACAATGTACATGAGTGGAAAAGAATGAAGTGAGGAGAAGAATGCCTGAGGACAGCCCAGTTGAGTAATACTACCAGGAGTGTGAGTGGAGAAGGACAAAGTCAGGAGAAGGCCTGAGGACAGACCAGTGGAGTAATACTACCAGGAGAACAAGTGGAGAAGGACGAAGTCAGGAGAAATAGGCCTGAGGACAGCCCACTGGAGCAATACTACCAGGAACATGAGGGGAGAAGAATGAAGTCAGGAGAAGGCATGAGGAGAGCCTAGTGGAGTAATACTACAAGGAGCATGAGTGGAGATGGATGACGTCAGGATAAGAAGGCATGAAGACAGCCCAGTGCAGTAATACTCCCAGGAACGTGAGTGGAGAAGGACAAAGTCAGGAGAAGAAAGCCTGAGGACAGCCCAGTGGAGTAATAGTTACAGGGGCATGAGTGGAGGAGGACGAAGTCAGGAAAAGAAGGCCTGAGGACAGCCCAGTGGAATAATACTACCAGGAGCACGAGTGGAGAAGGACGAAGTGAGGAGATGAAGGCCTGAGACAGCCCAGTGGAGTAATACTACCAGGAACACGAATGGAGAAGGATGAAGTCAGGAAAAGAAGGCCTGAGGACAGCCCAGTGGTGTAATAGTACCAGGAACGTGAGTGGAGAAGGATGCTGTCAGGAGAAGTCCTGAGGACAGCCAGGTTGAGTAATACTACCAAGAGCATTAGTGGAGAAAGATGAAGTCAGGAGAAGAAGGCCTGATGACATCCCAGTGGAGTAATACTGCCAGGAACATGAGTGGAGAAGGACGAAATAAGGAGAAGTCCTGAGGACTGCCCAGTGAAGTAATACTACCAGGAGCCTGAGTCGAGAAATTCAACTTCTGGGAAAGAAGGCCTGAGAATATCCCAGTGGAGTAATACAGCGAGGAGCATGAGTGGAGAAGCATGAAGTCAGGCGAAGAAAGCCTGTGGACAGTGCAGTGGTGTAATACTGCCAAGAACATGAGTGGAGAAAAATAAAGACAGGAGAAGGCGTGAGCAGAGCCCATTGGAGTAATACTACCAGGAACATGAGTGGAAAAGAATGAAGTCAGGACAAGGCCTGAGGACAGCCCTGTGGAGTAATACCGCCAAGAACATGCGTGGAGAAGAACGAAGTCAGGAGGAGAAGTCCTGAGTACAGCCCCATTGAGTAATACTACCAGGGAGTGTGAGTGGAGAGGGACGAAGTCAGGAGAAGGCCTGAGGACCGCCCAGTGGAGTAATACTACCAGGAACATGAGTGCAAAAGAATGAAGTCTGGAGAAGAAGGCCTGAAGACATCCCAGTGGAGTAATACTTCCAGGAGAGTGAAAGGAGAAGGACAAAGTCAGGTGTAGAAGGCCTCAGGACAGCCCAGTGTAGTAATAATGTGAGGAACATGAGTGTTGAAGAACGAAGACTGGCGAAGAAGGCCTGTGTACAGCCCAGTACAGTAATACTACCAGGAACGTGAGTGGAGAAGAATGAAGTCAGAAGAAGAAGGCCTGAGGACATCCCAGTTGAATAATATTTCCAGCAGCGAGAATGGAGAAGGACAAAGTTAGGAGTAGAAGGCCTGAGGACAGCCCAGTGGAGAAATACTTCCAGGAGCTTGAGTGGACAAGGATGAAGTCACGAAAAGAAGGCCTGCGGACAACTCAGTTTAGTAACACTACAAGGAGAACGAGTGGAGAAGGACAAATTCAGGAAAAGAAGGCCTGAGGACAGCCTAGTGGAGTTATAACTGCCAGGAACGTGAGTGGAGAAGAATGAAGTCAGCAGAAGAAGGCCTCAGGAGAGCCCAGTTGAGTAATACTACAAGAAACGTGAGTGGAGAAGATCTAAGTCACGAGAAGGAATGAGGACAGACCAATGGAGTAATACTGCCAGGAAAATGAGTGGAGAAGGACGAAGTCAGGAGAAGAAGGCCTGAGGACATACCAGAGGAGTAATACTTCCAGGAGCGTGAATGGAGAAGGACGAAGTTAGGAGTAGAAAGCATGACTACAACCCAGTGTAGTAATACTTCCAGGAGCATGAGTAGAGCAGGATGAAGTCAGGAAAAGAAGGCGTGAGGGCAGCCCAGTAGAGTAAAACAACCAGGAGAATGAGCGGAGAGGGACGAAATCATGAGAAGAAGGCCTGAGGACAGCCCAGTGGAGTAATACTACCAGGAGCATGAGTGGAGAAGGAAGAAGTCAGGAGAAGAAGGCCTGAGGACAGCCAAGTGGAGTAATACTACCAGGAACACGAGTGGAGAAGGACAAAGTCAGGAGAATGCCTCAGGACAGCCCAGTGGAGTAATACTACAAGGAGCATGAGTGGAGAAGGATGAAGTGAGGAGAAGAAGGACTGAGGACAGCCCAGTGGAGTAATACTACCAGTAACACAAGTGGAGAAGGATGAAGTCAGTAGAAGTAGGCCTGAGCACAGCCCAGTGGAGTAATACTACCAGGAACGTGAGTAGAGAAGAATGAAGTCAAGAGAAGTCCTGAGGACAGCCCAGTTGAGTAATACTACCAGGAGCATGAGTGGAGAAAGATGAAGTCAGGAGAAGAAGGCCTGAGGACAGCCCAGTGAAGTAATACTGCCAGGAAGATGAGTGGAGAAGGATGAAATCAGGAGAAGGCCTGAGTACTGCCCAGCGAAGTAATACTACCAGGAACGTGAGTGGAGAAGGACAAAGTCAGGAGAAGAAGCCCTGAGGACAGCCCAGTAGAGTAATACTACCAGGAAAGTGAGTGGAGAAGAATGAAGTCAGCAGAAGAAGGCCTAAGGAGCGCCCAGTGCAGTAATACTACCAAGAACGTGAGTGGAGAAGGAGGAAGTCAGGAGAAGAAGGCCTGAGGACAGCCCAGTGGTGTAATACTGCCAAGAACATGAGTGGAGAAGAATGAAGTCAGGAGAAGGAGCCAGGAGTGCCCAGTTGAGTAGTACTACCAGGAAAATGAGTGGAAAAGAATGAAGTCAGGAGAAGGCCTGAGTTCAGCCCAGTGGAGTAATAATACCAGGAGTGTGAGTGGAGAGGGACAAAGTCAGGAGAAAGCCTGAGGAGAGCCCAGTGTAGTAGTACTACCAGGAGTGTGACTGGAGAGGGATGAATTCAGGAGAAGGCCTGAGGACAGCCCAGTGGAGTAATACTACCGGGAGTGTGACTGGAGAGGGACAAAGTCATCAGAAGGCCTGAGGACAGCCCAGTGGAGTAATACTGCCAAGAAGATGAGTGGAAAAGAATGAAGTCAGGAGAAGGCGTGAGGAAAGCTCAGTAGAGTAATACTACCATGAACATGAGTGGAAAAGAATGAAGTCAGGAGAAGGCGTGAGGACAGCCCAGTGGAGTAAAACTACCAGGACCGTGAGTGGAGAAATTCAACGTCAGTGGAAGAAGGCCTGAGGACAGCCCAGTGGAGTAAAACTACCAGGAGCATGAGTGGAGCAATTCAAAGTCAATGGATGAAGGCCTGAGGACAGCCCAGTGGAGTAAAACTACCAGGAGCGTGAGTGGAGCAATTCAAAGTCAGGGGAAGAAAGCCTGAGGACAGCCCAATGGAGTAATACTACCAGGTGTGTGAGTGGAGAAGAATGAAGTCAGGAGAAGAAGGCATGAGGACAGCCCAGCGGAGTAATACTACCAGGAGCGTGAGTGGAGAAGGACGAAGTCAGGGTTAGGCCTGAGGACAGCCCAGTGTAGTAATACTACCAGGAGCGTGAGTGGAGCAATTCAAAGTTAGGGGAAGAAGGCCTGAGGACAGCCCAGTGGAGTATCGCTTCCAGGAACGTGAGAGGAGAAGGAGGAAGTCAGGCAAGTAAGGCCTGAGGGCAGACCAATGGAGTAATACTAAAACGAGAATGACTGGAGAAGGACGAAGTCAGTAGAAGAAGGCCTGAGGACAGCCCAGTGGTGTATTACTGCCAAGAACGTGAGTGGAGAAGAATGAAGTCAGGAGAAGGAGTGAGGGGAGCCCAATGGAGTAGTACCACCAGGAACATGAGTGGAAAAGAATGAAGTCAGGAGAAGGCCTGAGGACAGCCCAGTGGAGTAATACTACAAGGAACACGAGTGGAGAAGGACAAATTCAGGAGAATGCCTGAGGAGAGCCCAGTGGAGTAAAACTATAAGGAGCATGAGTGGAGAAGGACGAAGTGTGGAGGAGAAGGCCTGACGACAGCCCAAGGGAGTAATACCACCAGGAACACGAGTGGAGAAGGACAAAGTCAGGAGAAGGCCTGAGGACTCCCAAGTAGAGTAATACTACCAGGAGCATGAGTGGAGAAGTATGCTATCAGGAGAAATCCTGAGGGCAGCCCAGTTGAGTAATACTACAAGGAGCGTGACTGGAGAAAGATGAAGTCAGGAGAAGAAGGCCTGAGAACAGCACAGTGGAGTAATACTACCAGGAAAGTGAGTGGAGAATAATGAATTGAGGAGAAGAAGGCCTGAGTACAGCCCAGTGAAGTAATACTACCAGGAGCGTGAGTGGAGAAGGACGAAGTCAGGGTTAGGCCTGAGGACAGCCCAGTGTAGTAATACTACCAGGAGCGTGAGTGGAGCAATTCAAAATTTTGGGAAGAAGGCCTGAGGACAGCCCAGTGGAGTATCACTTCCATGAACGTGAGAGGAGAAGGAGGAAGTCAGGAAAGGAAGGCCTGAGGGCAGCCCAGTGGAGTAATACTAAAATGAGAACGAGTGGAAAAGGACGAAGTCAGGAGAAGAAGGACTGAGGACAGCCCAGTTTTGTAATACTGCCAAGAACGTGAGTGGAGAAGAATGAAGTCAGGATAAGGATTGAGGGGCGCCCAGTGGAGTAGTACTACCAGGAACATGAGTGGAAAAGAATGAAGTCAGGAGAAGGCCTGAGGACAGCCCAGTGGAGTAATACTACCAGGAGTGTGACTGGAGAGGGATGAGGTCAGCAGAAGGCCTGAGGACAGCCCAGTGGAGTTAAACTACCAGGACCGTGAGTGGAGCAATTCAAAGTCAGCGGAAGAAGGCCTGACCACAGCCCAGTGGAGTAATACTGCCAAGAAGATGAGTGGAGAAGAATGAAGTCAGGAGAAGGCGTGAGGACAGCCCAGTGGAGTAAAACTACCAGGACCGTGAGTGGAGAAATTCAACGTCAGTGGAAGAAGGCCTGAGGACAGCCCAGTGGAGTAATACTACCAGGAGCATGAGTGTAGAAGGACGAAGTCAGGGGAAGGCCTGAGGACAGCCCAGTGGAGTAAAACTACCAGGAGCGTGAGTGGAGCAATTCAATGTCAGGGCAAGAAGGCCTGAGGACAGCCCAGTGGAGTAATACTGCAAGAACTTGAGTGGAGAAGAATGAAGTCAGGAGAAGGCGTGAGCAAAGCCCAGTGGAGTAATACTACCAGGAACATGAGTGGGAAAGAATGAAGTCAGGAGTAGAAGTCCTGAGGACAACCCAGTGGAGTAATAACTGCCAGGAACGTGAGTGTTGAAGAATGAAGTAAGGAGAAGAAGGCCTGAGCACATCCCAGTGGAGTAATACTTCCAGGAGCGTGAATGGAGATGGACGAAGTCAGGAGCAGAAAGCCTGAGGACAGCCCAGTTTAGTAATACTTCCAGGAGCATGAGAGGAGAAGGGTGAAGTCAGGAAAAGAAGGCCTGAGGGCAGCCCAGTGGAGTAATACTACCAGGAGAATGAGTAGAGAAATACGAAGTCTGGAGAAGAAGGCCTGAGGACAGCCCAGTGGTATAATACTGCCAAGAACATGAGTGGAGAAAAATTAATTCAGGAGAAGGAGTGAGGAGCGCCCAGTGGAGTAGTACTACCAGGAACATGAGTGGAAAAAAATGAAGTCAGGAGAAGGCCTGAGGACAGCCCAGTGGAGTAATACTACCAGGAGTGTGAGTGGAGAGTGACAAAGTCAGGTGAAGGCCTGAGGACAGCCCAATGGAGTAATACTACCAGGACCGTGAGTGGAGCAATTCAAAGTCAGCGGAAGAAGGCCTGAACACAGCCCAGTGGAGTAATACTGCCAAGAAGATGAGTGGAGAAGAATGAAGTCAGGAGAAGGCGTGAGGACAGCCCAGTGGAGTAAAACTACCAGGACCGTGAGTGGAGAAATTCAACGTCAGTGGAAGAAGGCCTGAGGACAGCCCAGTGGAGTAAAAGTACCAGGAGCATGAGTGGAGCAATTCAAAGTCAATGGATGAAGGCCTGAGGACAGCCCAGTGGAGTAAAACTACCAGAACCGTGAGTGGAGCAATTCAAAGTCAGCGGAAGAAGGCCTGAGGACAGCCCAGTAGAATAATACCGCCAAGAAGATGAGTGGAGAAGAATGAAGTCAGGAGAAGGCGTGAGGACAGCCCAGCGGAGTAATACTACAAGGAACATGAGTGGAAAAGAATGAAGTCAGGAGTAGAAGTCCTGAGGACAGCCCAGTGGAGTAATACTCCAGGAATGTGAGTGGAGAAGGTCTAAGTCAGGAG